>OY757013.1:43485016-44823246 GCA_963580285.1 Lucinisca nassula
GTAGTTTAAGAGAAGATGTCTTTCGTAACTGATAAAATACGACGGAGGCCGCACCTTATCATTCTGTAAACTCCACCGAGGTCTTAGGCTTGGGAATGCTTAACACGTCTCATATCCAAAAAGCAAGGTTCAAGCGAGCAATTATATCAGTAGTCTCATAAGAACAGCCACTATTCGCAGACATATAGCTTGGGTCAAGAGCAAGCTCAAATCAAAGAACAAAGAGACTGGTGCCTGTGATATGCCTAAAAAATCAACTCGAAAGACCTTTTCTACTGTGATGGCTATACCTTTAGTTCTGACTCATAGAAAACTAACGGCTGCCTAGTTTTGCCTAAATTGGCAGTTTTTAACAAAATTGAGCCGAACGCAGCGTTTCCTACAATTTCTTGTGTTCCGCCAGTGAAGATTGTTCTGCTTTGTTCACGACAAAATCTCTCAATTTTTCAAACGTTTCTTCTCGCGTCTAAGGCAACCACACATAAAGCGCCAAGCAATGACTCTAATCAGCGTTTGCGCATGCTGATTTGAGTCTTTGCTAGGTGAACAAGTGATTTCGTAGAAAACGTTGTGCACCGGCTTAATAAACCTTATCATGGATCCACCAAGAGCTAAGAAAAGCATCAATTGTCCGTTCACTTTCCTATTTTTAATTTTCAAGCTTAAATGCCATTGTTCTGCTCAGATTCTAACATATTTTACAAATTTTACTGTTGGGTGAATAACAAACATATAAATTGGCACTTAGTGTTTACTGCGGTATAAGAGATACTTTGCCCTGCATATAAAGAAGCAGTCTCCGGAAGCTCAATAACAATATATAAAGATGCTAAATCTACAAATAATCTTATTTCTGACCTAATATCAGGCACTGTACCATTAATAAATAAAAGAAAAAGACGGGGGCTTGAAATAGAACCTTGGGGAGACACCAGCCTTTACAAGCTTAATGTCGGACATGACACCAGAAAAAAAACAACAACAAGAAAAACAACAACAACAACAACAACAACACAGCGCTGTCTTTAAGACCCAATCTTATTGAAAACAACAATATGCTTAACAATATACAAAAAATTTCATGTGCAAAGAGTCTTACTACTCTGACTTCGATACCAAACTGGAAGGCTGAATATTTGAGAGTGGCTAATGAGGCCTAAATAGCCGAAACTAGCTAATCTAGCACAGAAATAATTGTACACTCCATACTTTTTCAGATGTACGGTGTAATCTTTGCTTCCAAAGAATAACCCTTTTATAGAACATATTTGATTTAATGTGTTGCAAAGGTTTGCCAACTGATTGCAGTAGAATCACCTGGTGTAAAGTTCAACTGGTGCGGGCACAGTATATTGTTATTTCGTAAGTTATTATATGTATTTGAAGATCGATTTTTCTAAAAGTTTTGTAGGTTATTCGATATAAGATAATTGGTTTGTTGTTACACAGTAGAAGGTGGCAAATCGTTCCAAGCTCATATAGCAGACGAAAAAAAAAATGAGTTACAGAACCGGTTGGTGCGAGTACTTTTCCCGTTCCATAAGTTGTACTCCAGTGCAGGCCATATGAAAGCAAACTATATTCGTTCAGTTGCGTTCCTATGAATTCGAAATTTGTGCACGAAGAAGGTTAATTCTAGCCAAGTCTGTCTTTGGAAACTCTTATGATATGATCAGTCCGAACACAAGTGTTTTAAAAGGTGATGTTTATGACATAAATATATTTCGAGAGAACAGTATTGTTTGTTTTGAGAGGTGGGTGAGCCACATGATAATGCTTTATGGATAATAAGAATGATAGTGTAAGTCTATAAGTCAGTCCAGAGTCTGTTTAAAGTTCCTAGATCAAAGTTTACAGTTTGATCTGCAGTTTGTAGGATTTTTAATGACAATATACAACGTTGCGTCAACAGCACGCTTTATAGTCCTCACAATATCATTAATAAAGAATGAGAAATAGAAGGGAACCAAAAATACAACCTTGGGGGCGCCAGCATAGACTGGTGCCCCGTCATATAAGTCCCTCCCAGAGCAACTAACTGACATCTGCATGAACGATAACTAGAAAACCATTTGGGAACTTCCTCAGAACGGCGTATGCGAGAGAGTGTGTACAGAAGACCTATGCGTCTGACTATGTCAAACGCCTTACTAATGTCGCAAAAATACGCATCGGCCCTCTTTTCCAGAATCGACAGGTTCACATAGCCTATGGTAAGTTTATAACAGCATATAATAGTCAAATTGCCAGGAACACACCGGACTTAAAATGAATATGTGATTCTCGCAAACGTAGTTGTAAAGGTTTTTATAAACGCAACGTTCCATTGCTTTTTGCAGTGGTGTGTATATATACGTAACTTAGTAGTTTGACGGCAATGATGTGTCGAATTTAAGTGGACTGGTGAGAGGTAGACGTCATTCCACAGAAATGGGGAATAGCCTTGACGAAGTAATCTGATGAATACAGTGGAAGAGGCTGAGAAAGGATTGGAGCGCCTTCTATGAGAAAGGTGCCTTGCACGGAAAGAAATGGAATCTTGAACTAAATCTGCAGCTACAGGGAGCTGAGGCGACTGCTTAGCCTAAAGATTTATGCGATTGATGCGAGAACGAGTTATTTAACATATTTGCCCTTTTTCGCTGTCTTCTCAATCAAAGAAATGGTGGGCATATTTGTTGAAAGTTTATCAATATTTAATAGAAAGTGACTATTGACAGCCGGCTGTCTCCAGCGAACTTTCGCTGGTGACAGCCAGCAAAATATATATAGAAAGTATATTGTCCAGTAAAAAGTAATAGTCATTTAATGAAACCTTTGTTAATATTCTAAATAGATACATGATATACATTGTGGTCCTAAAATTATTAAGTTTATTCAATGAAAGTTTTTAAACGGTCATTTTTTAACATACAGTAATCTCATTCTATACATTTTTGTTTGGATATAACAAGTTTGTTTACTAAGATGCTTAATGTGCTTTGGTCCCAAATAGCAATGTTATAAAGGGATTGTGGTGTAGTAAAAATAAAACTCAGAATAGACGAGAAATCAAACAGATATGAGTCTACGGAAATGAGTCTATGTGACCCCTGGGGTAGGGCTACTTTTGATCCCAGGACTATATAATTTGACAACTGTGAACAACGATGAAGCTGAATACCAAATTTCAAGGATCTGGATCTTCTGGTTTCAGACAAGAACATTTTAAAGGTGTCTCCATTATGATTCTATGTATATTGTTTGTTTGTTTGATTTGAGGTTTAACGACCCCGTCAACACTGTAAAGGTCATTTTGGAGACGTGGCTTCCAATTTTGTGGGACTTTTACCCGACATTGAGATGAAATGACATCTCAAGCCCTTTCACCCAATGAAACCAATAGGGTTTATTAGCATGGACGGTCCGCCTCGCACCGCAGTTCATGGACAGGCTTAGATCCTCTAAGCGGTTTACCAGTACTAGTGTGCGGGCCGGATTCAGCTCTGCGTGGAAGCATCATGCAGTCCATATATTTCTTCAAGCCCCTATGGGCGGGGCCGGATTCTATGTATACCCAGTGGGCTTCAGGGCCTTCTGGTTTCAGACATTTTTAAGTATTTTCCCAAAAGGTGTCCAGGGACTGATATTTACAGATTATGGATGACATCATGACAATGATGGTGGCTGATCGCAATAGCTCCCCACAGAGGCTTCGGCTCAAGTGAGCCAAAATAAACTCCAACTCGGGTGAAGTCACACATCCCCACCGCCCCGCAAAGTAATGTTTATTTCAGGTATAAGAAATATATAGGAATGTCATCGAAAGCACTTGCATATCCTCATTATTATGTTGCATGAAAAATTCTGCAAACAAGGGGTTTTGGATAGGTACCAAATGTCTATAAATCTGAGGTCAGGAAATTACTTTAGTTCATAATGTGGAAAAAGTGACACAAAATGATCTAACATTATATCCAGTGCACATGCACACCATGATACTATGGAAATAAGAGGCCCATTATGGCATAGGCCACAATGTTCATCAGAGCTCAGGTGGACACTGCCCAATGGCAGCCATGTATTTTAATCTACCAATTATAAAGTCTCCCAAACGAACCCCAATACTCAAATTAATGCATGTGGACCCTGTATCTGAAATATTAGGCCTTTTATGAAGTAGAGGGGGTTGGGCATGGACCCAATAGAGCCCTGCTTGGTATCAATGAATGTGTCGTATCATAAGGAACACGACGATACATGGTTTAGTGGTGGGATTATGTATGGTTCCATTGATATAAGTTTTCTTTAAGCAAGGGGGTGGGGGCGGTTGGGGCATGGCCATGGCAGATCCCAGAAAAGCCCAAGATTGTTGTCACTGAATGTCTCTAGCTTATCATAAGGGCCAAGAATATAATTATATGGCTTAGGGGTTTGGATCCGAACGGTCTCTGAGATATGAGGCCCTTTTATGAAGTGGAGATTTGAAGGGAGAAGAATGACTGAATGTGTCTAATTATAAGGAACAAGAATATACATAATGTATACGCTTGTGGGGTAGGGATTTGATTTGAATGGTTTTGGTGATATATTGCCTTTTATGAAGTGGAGGGGCGGGGCATGGTCGCAGCACATTACCCCAGCACAAAGAGACCCCAGGTTGGTGTGACTGAATGAGTCTTATCATAAGGAACAAGAATATATATGGTTATGGGGTGGAGATCCAATTGGTTTCTGAGATATATGGCGAAGAATATACACACACAGTTTCAAAATGATTGGTGCAAAACAGAGTTGAATTGTCTGTAGGGTGAAAAATGACTAAATTCAGAATGTGGAAAATCAGTGCCAAAAAAAAAATGATAAAACAATTTTATCCAGATCAGATACACATCCTCATACAAGTACCAGGATGAAAACGCATGTATGCAAAGTTTCAAAACAATTGGAACAGAACTGAAAGAGTTGTGCTCACATTTTAGACTCAAGGCAGATGGACAAATGGACAGAAACTTGCATGCCTAAGTCTATGTTAACCCACTGCATGCAAGCAACCCCTAAAGGGGTAGCTTGGCAAACAGTGCAGGCCCAGATCAGATGCCGCAAAGCACATCATCTGGTCAGGGCCTGCACTATTTGCCAACAGAATTGTCTGCCAAAGATAAAATAAGAAAAAAAAAAGACCTGACACCGCTTAAATGACAAATGGATTTGTCCAACCTATAGCAACGGAAGAGTCCACTAGTTTACAATGGGTTAAAGCAGGACCTGGTGTGGCAATGAAAAGAAAATGAATACATGTATACGTGATGATGACACATAATACACACATGCCACATCTTATGACACAAAAATCAAGAATGACTAATACAACTGTTTAAAAGTGAAAAAAAAATTCATGTGTAAATATTCACAACCATATAAACATTTATTCTTAAATCATAAATGTTATTAAAATGAACATCAGTAAATTATTTGATTATATATTTGAAAGTTGATTTTTAAAATCAAGTTTCTATGTCATTACATTTCTACTTCCGGTACTGGACCGCGTTACTCCACTTCCGCTGTTCGTTCGCTGCATAAAATATTCCAAAGGAACTCTTGAAAACTAAGTTTGCAGGCATGGAACGTCTTTCAAAATATTTCATTTTTCGAGACTTTATACGGATTGAATATAAATTGGCACAGAAAGACTAATTCTGAAAAGAAAACAATACTCTTGGACTATTTTCCTACGCGCTTGTGCAACTTGTTTGAGATTTTACTCTTCCATCCCTGTGTTTCTGGACAGGACTCTTCTCGCTTTAAACATAGTTTTACAGACAGGGATTTCTGAGTAGTTCACTGACATGATGGCAAACAGTGTACATGGATATTCTGGCGAGACGTGCTAGCTACGTGCCGTCTTATCAGGATCTGCAAGGTTTGCATAGATACAGTGTATTTCTACCTCGGCGTCTGCACCGGTCTACAGGGTTAAAAGGGTTAGCTAGCTTCTCCGTGTTTATCTGTGGCCAACTAAACTACCCTTTACTGACCGACACATCGAACTCAGTTATTCACCTGTATGCTTCCGAGACCTCCAATTACAAAATATGTGTCGTTTAAGGCTTTAAGCATTGAATTTTAAATCAAGTTCCGTACTTTTAGCAAATAGTGAAGACACTGATCAGACGCTACATTCTGTGGCCTCTAATCTGTTTTTCCGAATGTCCCAATATTGAAACAATGGCATGTATGGGTTAATGTACAGGTTGGAATAAACGTATTTTAATTCGCCTTGGGTAGACAGTCTGAAGTTCGCTAAACGTGGCATCCGTTCCGGGTTATAATGTTTAAATCAAATGGTTTTAAAATGATCTTTTTTTTTTCGTCTAGTTATTCTCCTCTTTAAGTCCCCACGCCAGAATGAACATAGCGTCGAGCGGCTGCAGAACATATGTGCATCTTCGTATCAACGCGACGTTGATGCGACGCTGCTAAGACGGCATGTGTCCGCTAGGAGAACTTCACTGTCAGATTATTAGCAGATGATACAAGCACAGTATGTACTGTGCTTATTTATAAATTTATGGTTTTACCAGGAAGAAATTAGCAGACACGTTTATCTTTCTTCCTTTCTTCCTTCTTTTTTGTGGGGATGGTTGGGTAAGGCAAAGGTGATGTGTATCTTGTGTCATTGGGGAGTCCAGCTGATAATTTTGTTTTTGTTTGATTTGAGGTTTAACGTCCCCGTCAACACTGTAAAGGTCATTTTGGAGACGTTGCTTCCAATTTTGTTTGACTTTTACCCGACATTGAGATGAAATGACATCTCAAGCCTTGTCGCCAAATGAAACCAATAGGGTTAATTAGCATGGACGGTTCGCCTCGCACCGCGGTTCCTGGACAGGCTTAGATCCTCTAAGCGGTTTTAACAGTACTAGTGTGCGGGCCAGATTCAGCTCTGCGTGGAAGCATCATGCAGCCCATATACATGTATTTCTTCAAGCCCCTATGGGCGGGGTCCAGCTGATACTGACTTATATTTGGGCAAGTCCTGTTGTCCTTGCAACAGGTAACGGTAGAGAGGGGGAAGGGTGTTGTTACATGTATTTCTTCTGTTTCTACACTTCGATTCATTTTCCTCTTTCTCCTCTGTCCCTCACTTTCATCTCTTCTACTATCTCTTTTCTCCCTTTCTCTTGGAGAAGAGAAAAGTGACCCTCAAGGGTTGACCTGTCGTTACACTCTAAACAATCGACGAATCATTTTTTTCGTCGAATTTTTTAACCCTCTTGGACCTTCTCAACAAAATATCTAGATAACTGCTTGATCTACGACTGACGTTGTTATCATAATAATTATTCCTCATAAATCAACTTTCCTCAGTACTTTCAGTACTTTGATTTTGTCTCTGCCACCCATATATTTTAGCTGGCTGTCACCAGCACAGCTGGCTTTCAAAAATAACTAATATAATTTTAAATATGATAAAATTCAAGTATTGATATTCCAAACCATAAAAAAATTCATATTAATAGAATAAAAATCAGTGAATAACTTAATTATCAATCAATATACCATCTGTATATTTTAGCTGGCTGTCACCAGTGAAAGTTCGCTGGAGACAGCCGCAAACTTTCGCTGGTGACAGCCGGCTGTCAATAGCGATCGCCTATTTAATAAATGTTTTGATGTTTTCCAAAAACAGTCTAAAAATCGAATTCGCGGTCGTTAGCTGTATTTTTCTTTCTTTCTTTCTACTGATACTGCGTCGGTCACATTTGGCCATTACCGTAGGTGTATACTCGTATTACATATACTCCAGGTTTGCAGAATGAAAGCCTACACAGTAATCATGTAATTACGGTAGGGATCTTTAACCTGCAAAGGGGATGGTTCTCCCTGCACATGGGGCCTCCAGTTAACGCCCCGATCCGAAGGACGGTGCACTTTATGACATTCATCCCTGCAAATGATGCCAATGGAACGTGTTCGGACACCGAAATCTTATCGCCGCTGCCGGGGATCGAACCCGGGACCTCTAGCATCAGAGGCAAGTGCACTAACCACTGAGCTATCACGCTATTTCTAGCTTACCAAAATAATTTGCCTCAGAATCCCTACAGTTCAAGAAATACATGCATTGCGTAACTGTTACTCATAGAATTTTCCCCAGTTATGACTGTTTTAGGTTTGCTTTTATTTGCCTAAGTACGTTTCCGTTTGTGTGTTATGTTTCTAATAGCTCAAGTTATTCATGGATGATCGTCCGGTCTAATAGTCACGATTTTATTGGGATAGAACTTTCACTGGTACTTTTTTACATGGAAAGTCAATGACTTAATGATCCGATGGCAGTCCAGCCTTTATTGAAAGCATAAGCATAGCAACGTAAAATCTAATATAATTTTATGTTTAGATTTGAGCTTATTTCAACTGATTGATTGCAGAGAAAAGGCCAGCGTTAAGAGTTTTGAATTCGAACTTATTCCTTGCTTTCAAAGGATAACCCGAATACAATTGTACGAATAAGACCCGAACAAATATATTCGAATAAAATCGTCAGATCCGCCATGGATTACCAGCGCCAATAAAACATATTAGCAAACGCAAACGTTTATGCCGTGAAGCCAAAGCTACACGTGGCTGTCGCTTGAAGCAACTGCATATCTTGACTAGCTGACTAATTATAAAAAAAAAAAAAAAAAAGCAATGCATATCAATGGTGTAGAAATCTGTAACACTTTATTATTATACCTGTTTAGTCGCCACATATTCCTTAACTAAACTCTAATGGCTATATTATTACATAGCCCAAAGAGAAAGCAAATCTACGTTATACTTACATTAAAAAATCTTGTAAATGACAAGCCAAATGAGTTCCTGTGAGACGCCAGGTTCAGCAACGGAAGGTCAGGTAGTTTTTCTCCGACTACTCCGGTTTTCGACCACCATTTGATTAACAATCGGATCGATATGAGTGAAATAATCTTGAAAGCCACCCCCTTCCCCCGACCCCAACCCCAAATAAAAATAAAAGCAACTGGTATTACAGCCATTCTTCTCAGCTGGTTCAAAGATTACCTTAGAGGCAACGTTCTTTTTTTCTAGTGTCATGTCAGACTGAAGCTTATGAAGGCTGGTGCATCCCCCCCCCCCACACACACACAATGTTCTATTTCAAGCACCCGTCTTTTTCTTTTATTTATTAATGGTACTGTGACTGATATACAGTCAGAAATAAGATTCTTTGCAGATGAAACATCTTTATTTACAGTTGTTGAGCATCCGGAGACTGCTGCTTTAACACTATATGCCTGCTTTCAAAGTATCTCTAGTTTGACCATTAAACGGCGGGTGCCAATATCATTCCTTTGTGTTCACCCAACAGCACAATTTGTAAGGATCTGAAGCAGAACAATGCCAGTTAAGCTTGAAAATTGAAAATAGGTAAATGGATGGACAGTTGATCTCGGAGGATCCACGATAGGGGCACAGCGTTTCCTACGAAATCACTTGTCCTTGAAGCAAAGACTCCAATCAGCATGCACAGACGCTGATTAACCCTTTTTGAACCAAATGGAATCTTCCTCTTTATATATAGCAGGAGTTCATTTCAGAACTTAGGGGTGTCAGGTTGTGTTCTCATCAAAATTTATTTTGAAAATGACTGAACTTTTAGCTAACAGTGGAGGCACTGATCAGACGCCGCAGAACGCGGCGTCTGATCTGGGCCTGCACTGTTTGCCAGGGTACCCGTTATTGAGTTTCTGGTACTAAATGGGTTAAATAGTCATTGCTTGACGCTTTATGGATGGTTGCCTTAGACGCGAGAAGGAAAATTTTGAAAAATTGAGATTTTGTAGCGCACAAAGCGAAAAAATTGTTCACCTGCGGAATTATACAATAAATTGAGTTCCGCTTCATTCGTTTTTAAAACCGTCAATTTTACGCTAAATAAAGTAGCCGTTGTTTTTCGAGAAGTCGGCACCAAACGTATGGCCATCACAGTAGAAAAAGTCTTCCGAGATACTATTTTTTTTCACAGTCTCATTTGGACAGAAACACAATTCTTCGATTTTAGCCTGTCCTTGATCCAAGCTACATGTCTGCAAATAGTGAATATTCTTGTTGGACTGTGCTGCTGGGCAGGCTCCTAGACCCTTTGCTTTTTGCATACGATGCGTACGTATGTAGCATTCCTAAGCCTAAGGTTCCGGTGGAGTTTAAAGGATGATAGTGCCCACCGTCCGTCGTTGTTTTCTTTAGCAATTTCGAAAGTCTTCTCCTCTGAGGCCATCGGGCGAATTCCAGAGTCACATCACCAACGTGACCACCATGCTCGATATAAGTTTAAAATCTTCAGAAACTAGAAATGCGTCCATAGGACACGGATGCCCCCGCCTGAAAATATTGTTATTGACTGCGTTTAAGTTTCGGACGGACGAACGGACGGACAGGGGTAACGCTATATGCCCTTCCACCATTCTTCGAATGGTGCGAGCATAATAAAAGCCCGAGATATATGGAACAATATGTGCATCCGTCCTTACCTTTGGTGGCAAGAGAAAAAATTACAGACGTGAAATAGAAATATCGGTGAAATGCCCACAGTTTAGTCAGAAAAAGTTTAGTCAGAAAACTGTAGTACTCTCTTCTATACCTAAACCTGTGCCGGTAAGATCTAACAGAAATTAAAATGTATGTGCGGTAATTGGATTGCTTTGGAGGATTACTCCTGTGCCTGCAACGATAAGTCATCATTCAAGTTACATTAGAACCCGGCGGATGCACAACGCTGTATAAAAATTTGGATTTGGTGTAACAAAGTTGATTAGATGTTCATGCAACATTTATGCAATGTATCCTGGGCTGTAACTCTTATTTCCTATAAGTTGATTGCATCCATTTCAGCCGCGTCAGACGTATTCGGTTGCATCATTGCTAGAGAAAGATCGCCGAAGTCGGGTGCATCCTCCGAAATTACCCACTGAAGTCGGTTATATCCATATGATGAGACCCGAAGTGTGTTTGCGACAAGATTCTGTGAAAGCCTGGTTGATTTGGATAAAAATTTTACTGTTGCATGTATATGACAAGGAGAGTTCAACGAAAGTACAGAAACATACACAGTATGATTTGAGAAATTGGCTTTATATTTTCTCATGCGATTTTTCCAGGTTGCACATATTTTTTCTGGCATTTCGATAATGAGGACTGCGAAAATTGCATTGTCGGATGCTTTACCTGTTCCAAAACTGTCAGCTTATGGTTCTTTTTAGCTGACCTGTCACGTAGTTACGAGGTGAGCTTTGGGATCACTTTTTGTCCGTCGTCCGTCGTGCGTCCCTCCGTGCGAAAACAATTTCTTCAAATCACAGATCGGATTTTGACCAAAGTTCACAGTAATGATCCTTGGTTGGTCCCCTTCGCAAAGTTGTTCAAATAGTTCCGGTCCTTTGCACATCTAGGTCACAGGAACCAAAAGTAGATTTTTTCACTGAAAACTTAAACTTAAAAAATCTTTTTCTCTGAAACCACAAGGCCCAGGTCTTTGATATTTGGTATTAAGCTTTATCTAGTAGACCCCTACCAAGATTGTTCAAATTATAGGGCTGGGGCCCAAAATATCCCCGCCCCGGGGCCCTTTGGTTTTACATAGGCTTATAAAGGGAAAATTTTTTAAAATCTTCTTCTCTGAAACTGCCAGGCCAAGGTCTTTGATATTTGGTATGAAGCTTCATCTGGTGGACCTCTACCACGAATGTTCAAATAATAGCCATGGGGCCAAAACTGCCCCCATTTCGCGTCCCTTTGGTTTTACATAGATTTATATAGGGAAAATCTTTAAGAATCTTCTTCTCCGACACCACACGACCTAGGTCTTTTATATTTGTTGTGAAGCTTTATCTAGTGGACCTCTATCAAGATTGTTCAAATTATAGCCCTAGGACCAAAAATGCCCCCGCCCCGAGACCCTTTGGTTTAACTAAGGCTTATAAAGGGAAAAGTTTTAAAAATCTTCTTCTCTGAAACTGCAAGGCCCAGGTCTATGATATTTGGTATGAAGCTTCATCTAGTGGACCTCTACCAAGAATGTTCAAATAATAGCCCTGGGACCAAAACAGCCCCCACTCCGGGGCCCTTTGGTTTTACATAGACTTATATAGGGAAAATCTTTAAGAATCTTCTTCTCCGACATCACACGACCTAGGTCTTTGATATTTGTTGTGAAGCTTCATCTAGTGGACCTCTATCAAGATTGTTCAAATTATAGCCCTGGGGCCAAAAAAAAAAAAAAAAAACACCGCCCTGTGGCCCTTTCGTTTTACATAGACTTATATTGGGAAAATCTTTGAAAATCTTCTTCTATGAAACCGCAAGGCCCAGGTCTTTGTTATATGGTGTGAAGCTTCATCTAGTGGACCGCTATAAGATTGTTTAAATTATAGCCATTGGGCCAAAAAAAAAAAAAAAAAAACCCGCCTCGGGACTATTTGTTTTTACATTGGCTTATGTAGGGAATATCTTTAAAAATCTTCTTTTCTGAAACTGCAAGGCCCCGGTCTTTGATACTTGGTGTGTAGCTTCATCTAGTGGACATCTGCCAAGATTGTTCAAATTTTAGCTCTTGGGCTAAAATTGTCCCTGCCCTGGGGCCCTTTGTTTTTATATTGACTTATATAGGTAAAATTAAAAAAAATCTTCTTCTCTGAAACCGCAAGTCCAAGGTCTTTGATATTTGGTGTGAAGCTTCATCTAGTGATTCTCTATCACGATTTTTCAAATTATAGGCCTAGGGCCAAAAATGCCCACGCCCCGGGACCCTTTGAATTTACATCTACTGATATAGGGAAAATGTTTAAAAGTCTCGTTTTCTGAAACCGCAAGGACTATATTTTGCATTATCTTGAGGGAGGTCTTAACGGTGGCGGTCTAAAAGGTGAATATGAAAGACCGGAGCCTTCTGGTTTCAAACAAGAAGATTTTTTAAAGGTTTTCCTTATATAAGTCTAAATAAAACTTGTAGGCTCCGCGGCAGGGTCATTTTCGGCCCCAGGGCTATAATTTGAACCGTCTTGATCTAGGTCCACTAGACAAAGCTTCATATCAAATATCAAGGAACTGAGCCTTCTGGTTTCAGACAAGAAGATGTTTAAAGGTTTTTCCTATATGAGTCAACGTAAAATCAAATGGGACAGGGGCATTTTTGGCCTCAGGGCATTAATTTGAACAAGCTTGGCAGAGGTCCACTAGATGAAGCTACACACGCAATATCCAAAATCGGGGCCTTGCAGTTTCCGAGGAAAAGATTTTTTTAAAGATTTTTCCAATATAAGTCAATGGGAAACCAAAGGGCCACGGGGCGGGGGCATTTTTGAAAGTTTTGATAGAGGTCCACTAGATGAAGCTTCACACCAAATATCAAAGACATGGGCCTTGCGGTTTCAAAAAAGAAGATTTTTTAAAGAGTTTTCCTATATAAGTCAATGTAAAACCAAAGAGCCCCACGTCGGGGCATTTTTGGCACAAGGGCTATAATTTGAACAAACTTGGCAGAGGTCCAATAGATGAAGGTACACACCAAATATCAAAGACTTGGGCCTTCTGGTTTCAGAGAAGAAAGATTGTTTAAAGTCGAAGCTTCATACCAAATATCAAACACCAAAGCCTTCTGGTTTCAGACAAGAAGATTTTCAAAGGTTTGCGCGATATGAGTCAATGTAAAACCAAAGGGCTCAGGGACGGGTGCATTTTGGCCCCAGGGCATTAATTTGAATAATCTTGGCAGAGGACCACTAGATGAAGCTAAACACCCAATATCAAAAACTGGGCCTTGCGGTTTCAGAGGAGAAGATTTTTTAAAGATTTTTCCTGAATAAGTCAATGTAAAACCAAGGTTAAAATTTGAATAATCTTGATAGAGGTCCACAAGACGAAGCTTCATACCAAATATCAAACACCTGAGCCTTCTGACCTCTATGTATGACATTGACCATGGAGATACGGACCTGGGTTTTGCACGTGGCACATCGACTCATAACGGTTAACATTTCTACAAAGTAATTTCAAACTCCATTCAGAAATAAGAAAGTTATTGACTTCGTTTAAGTTTCGGACCTTTTTTACCTTTGACCTCTAAGTATTACTTTGACCTTGGAGGTACGGAACTTGGTTTTGCATGTGACACATCATCTCATGATGGTTAACATTTCAACAAAGTAATTTCAAAATCCATCCAGAAATGATAAAGTTATTGACTGCGTTTAAGTTTCGGATGGACGGACAGTCGCAACGCTATATGCCCTTCCGCCATCCTTCGAATGGCGCGAGCATAATAAAAGCCCGAGAGATATGGAACAATATGCATCCGTCCTTACCTTTGAGTGCAAGAGAAAAATTTACAGACGTGAAATACAAATATCGGTGAAATGCCCACAGTTTAGTCAGAAAACTGTCGTACTCTCTTCTATACCTAAACCCGTGTCGGTAAGATCTAACAGAAATTAAAATGTATGTGCGTCATCGGATTGCTTCGGAGGATTACTCCTTTGCCTGCAACGATAAGTCATCATTCAAGTTACATTAGAACCCGGCGGGTGCACAACACTGTATAAAAATTTGGATTTGGTGTAACAAAGTTGATTAGATGTTCATGCAACATTTGGGCAATGTATCCTGGGTTGTAACTCTTATTTCAGTTTCAGAGGACAATATTTTTTAAGGTTTTTTCCAATATAAGTCAATGTGAAACCAAAGGGCCACGGGGCGGGGGCATTTTTGACTCCGGGGCTATAATTTGAAAGTCTTGATAGAGGTCCACTAGATGAAGCTTCACACCAAATATCCAAGACCTGGGCCTTGCGGTTTCAAAAAAGAAGAGTTTTTAAAGATTTTTTCCTATATGAGTCAACGTAAAACCAAAGGGCCCCGGGGGCATTTTTGCCGCAAGGGCTAAAATTTGAACAATCTTGGCAGAGGTCCAAAAGATGAAGGTACACACCAAATATCAAAGACTTGGGCCTTGTGGTTTCAGAGGAGGAGATTGTTTAAGTTTTTTTTATATATAAGTCAATGTAAAACTAAAGGGGCCTGGGACGGGGGCATTTTTAGCCCCATGGCTATAATTTTAACAATCTTGATAGAGGTCCACAAGTCGAAGCTTCATACCAAATATCAAAGACATGGGCCTTCTGGTTTCAGACAAGAAGGTTTTCAAATGTTTTCGCGATATGAGTCAATGTTAAACCAAAGGGCTCCGGGGCGGGTGCATTTTTGGCCCCAGGGCTATAATTTGAACAATCTTGGAAGAGGTTCACTAGATGAAGCTACACACCCAATATCAAAGACCTGGGCCTTGCGGTTTCAGAGGAGAAGATTTTTTAAAGATTTTTCCTGAATAAGTCAATGTAAAACCAAGGGGCCCCGGGGCGGGGGCATTTTTGGCTCCAGGGCTTAAACTTGAATAATCGTGATAGAGGTCCACAAGACGAAGCTTCATACCACTTATCAAACACCTGAGCCTTCTGGTTGAAGACAAGAAGAATTTTAAAGCTTTTCCCGATGTAAGTCTATGTAAAACCAAAGGGCCCCGAGGCCGGGACATTGTTGGCCTCAGGACTATAATGTGAATATATATCTTGATAAAGATCTACTGGGTGAAGCTACGCACCAAATATCGAAGGCTTTTGCCTTGCAGTTTCAGAGGAGAAGATTTTTTAAGTTTTCATTAAAAAATCCATTTTTGGCTCCCGTGACCTTGATGCGTAACGGACCGGAACCATTTGAACATCTTGGAAAGGGGACCACCTAAGGATCATTGCTGTGAAGCTCGGTCAAAATCCGATCTGTGGTTTAGGAGGATATATCGTTTGAAGAAATTGTTTACACGCGCACGCACGACGGTCGAAAAGTGATCCTAAAAGCTCACCTCGTCATTACATGACAGGTGAGCTAAAATCATCTTCTCTGAAACGGCTGGGCCCAGGTCTTTGATATTTGGTGTGATGCTTCATCTAGTGGACCTCTATCAAGATTATTCAAATTATAGCCTTAGGGCCTAAAATGCCACCCCGGGGCCCTCTAATTTTAAATAGACTTATATGGGGAAAATCTTTAAAAATCTTCTCTGAAACCGCAAGGCCAAGGTCTTCGATATTTTGTGTGAAGCTTCAGCTAAAGGACCCCTATCAAGATTGTTCAAATTATAGCCCTAGGGACAAAAATGCCCCCGCCATGGGATCCTTCGGTTTTTACATTGACTTATATTGGGAAAATATTTATAAAGCCCGGGACCCACTGGTTTTACTAGCTTTAAAATCTACTTGTGTGAAACCAGAAGGCTCAGGCTTTGATACTTGGTATGAATCTTTGTGTAGTAGACCGCTACCAAGATTGTTCAAATTATAGCCCTGGGGCCAAAATTCCAGTTGCGATGAAAGCAAGCTCCCAATGTCCCATTGGTTTTAGATAGACGTCTATAGGGACAACCTTTGAAAATGTTCTTGTCTGCAAATAGAAGGCCAAGGCCTTTGATATTTGGTATGAAAGTTTCATGTAAAGGACCTCTAACAAAATTGTTCAAATTAAAGCCCTGGGACCAAAAATGGGCCCACACCGAGGCCCACTTGTTTTACATAGACATATTGGGAAATAGAATTGAAGGCAATGAAAACCTTTGAAAATCTTCTCGTCTGAAACTAGAAAGCAAATGTTTTTGATATTTGCTATGAAGCTTCGTATTGTGGGTTTCTACCAAGATTGTTCAAATTATAGCCCTGTGGCAAAAATGGCCCCGCCGCGGGGCCCGCAGGTTTTATATAGACTTATATAAGGAAGACCTTTAAGAATCTTCTAGTCTTAAACTAGAAGGCTCTGGATCTTGATATTTTGTAATGGAGCTTCACCTTTTAGACCACTACCAAGATTATTCAAATACTGGTTCTCCCAGGGGCCCATTTGTTGCCCTAAGGATCAGGTAAGTGATCCAGGGCCATCACGGCCCTCTTGTTCTAAATAGGAACAAAATGACAAAAACCGCCAATTTCAATGTTGCCGTAATTACACACGGCGTTTCACGTTGCCTCTGACTGCCGAAGTCGGGATTTCGGTTGAAAATCGGTGTGGACAAATCATTTCTGATTACATGGCGTCAGCTGAAACATTCCAGTATCTTCTGAAGAAAATTTTGATTGTTTTCTTATTTCTGTTAAAACATGGCAAACAAGTAACCTCAATCTATGCTTTAACCTTTACCACTCTCTGGTTTAATTCTGCAGACGACAACTTGTTTAAGAAATATACAACATTTTGTGCTTCTATTAATAGCACAGCTGCCAGCTGATCGTTTGGGGGTAGCAAATGTTAACAAAGCACATACGCCTAACAGCAGTTGTTTTCTGTCAAATTAATGTGTTACATTAAGAATCAAGTGCATATATATATAATTAAGCTCTTTAAATTCTATTGTTATTAGATATTATTGGAATAGTATGTTATGTATTGATTCTCTTGAAATAATGACAAAATAGATCATTCTGTCAGACTATCCAAAGTCATTTAGCAATTAGGACCTAGCTATCAAACTGAATTCCTTAAGTATATTTACATTGAATATTTAAGTAGAAAAAAATAGCTGAGCAATGCGTAAATTTGTCAGACATGGCTGACATTTGTTTGTTTTGATTTGAAGTTTAACGTCCCCGTCAACACTGTATAGGTCATTTTGGAGACGTTGCTTCCAATTTTGCGGGACTTTTACCCGACATTGAGATGAAATGACATCTCAAGCCCTGTCGCCCAATGAAACCAATAGGATTTATTAGCATGGACGGTCCGCCTCGCACCGAGGTTCCTGGACAGGCTTAGATCCTCTAAGCGGTTTACCAGTACTAGTGTGCAGGCCGGATTCAGCTCTGCGTGGAAGCATCATGTAGCCCATCTCCAACTATTTTAATACTGGCAAATAGAGGTAAATCAGGGGAATTAACGAAGCTTCATTAGTAATACCTTAAGGTCAACAGAGTTGCATAGCGTGACAGTCTATAATTTTGTGATGGGAGTCTGATAAGAGAAGCCTTTTTATAAAATCATGCATATTTAGTTAGGCTTTTTCACCATCTAAATAATTATAACACATTTTCGAGGGTATGGGGGGGGGGGGGTGGGGGGGGAGGGGGGGGGGTGCAGCTGGGCGTGATTGGGTGGGGGGTTTAAATAAATAGCATGAAAAACAGAAGTGAGGGCAATGATACGGAATCGATACAATTATCCATAAGACATTAACATTTATGTCAGAAGTCATTTGGTATCTCGGCTGCTCGTTAGTTTCCGAGATTTATCGTACATTCCCGGACTACTGTTTCAACCTAGTTTGAGAATAGGGTATCTAATTTCAAACTAAAAAAGGACCAAAAAGTTGTGCATTTAACCAAGTAAAATTCACATCAATATAAACGTCTGATATTGAAAAACACGACCCCGACTGAAAATGATCGATCAAATCTTAAAAGCACGTTCCTATCTTTACTCTATATTTTATTTCATCGTCATTTTTTCTTCATTTTGCTATATACATAATTATGTTGCATAACAGAAATCGTATATGGGAACAATTTCAAATCAAACCTCAATAGTCTGTACACACTTGAAAAGCTGCATTCATTGGTGATGTCACCAAGAACTTTCCTGACAGATTTTTCTGTCGTTTCTGCGATAAGCCGCCTAACCTCTTCCACATTTTCTGCACTTCTTCCTGACTTTGGTCTTCCCCGATTGCTATGTCTTCTATCTTCAACAGAGCCAGTAAGCTGGAATCTCTTCACAACTCCGCGAACTTGTAGTTTAGTAAGTGTTTGCTCCCCAGGGTATCTTTTCTGCATGATTCTAATCACTGATATTGGTGAACGACTTTCAAAATAAAGCTGAACAACTTCAGCAGCTTTTTTCCTGGACATCTCCATCTTGGAAAATGATCTCGTTCTGATGACGTCACAAATGACGTCATGACGTCAACATTTTCCCCGTAAAACGTATAGAATAAAACTTTGGAACTTACTGCAACTTTTGATGTTTTGTCTGAAACCAGAAGGCCCATGTCTTTTATATGTTTTACATGTCAAAATGCCATTAGCGGAACAAATTCTATAAGCAATCATAATGGTATCAGATATTTTGAAACACCCTGTATTTTAATCATTTCAATGGTTGTAACAAATAACCCGAAAAAGGACCAAATTGTTGTGGCGATAAAATCGCAGAAAAAATATCAGCGTACTTGGGATATAATGTAGCGTTCAATGCCGACTGAAAAAAGTTTCTATCTGTAACAATAAGTTTGAAATGGATCATTAAAAAGTAATCTCCAATCGAAATCAATGCATTTTGTGTATCGGTCGTCCAGGTATTCGATCAAGTTGACTCAGTCATTGAAAGTTGCCCATGAATATATTTCTTCAAGCCCATATGTGCGGGGGACGCAGACATGGCTGACATAATTATTTTGCTGGCGGCAATAATTTCTACACAAATGATTATTTCAAATTTTCTAAGGGGCTCCTGCTTATCAGGACTTGGAGAAATAGATTGGACTGCATGGTGCGTCCACGCAGAGCTGAAACCGACCGCACACAAACACTGGTAAACCGCTTAGGTCCGAGTCTGCCCAGGCCAATTGATGCGAGTCGGTCCGTCCCCACATACTATAAGAATCTTATATGGGTGTGAGGGTTGGATTGAAAAATCCGTCCCGATGGACACTGTCCGGCATCACGAGGCTTGCCGAGTGATGCCGGACAGTAATCCCGAGGGACGGATATATCTATCCACCCCTCACACCCATATTGGATTCTTTTTCTTGCATACCTTCCATTTCTATTGCGAATTTTTAATGCTGCTGTCACTTCGGTTACCGACGTCCGCCATTTTGTGATGACACAACAGGAATGTTTAGTGACGTCATGCATGACGACGCCGCGCATGAGGTTGTAATCAACCAGTGCATTTATCAAACACGCGATTATATTCGATTTGGGGTCGGAACACCAGGATCAGAACATAAATTTCTATCCCAGGGTAAAATCACGGATTTCCTTGTCCGGTGTGCAAGAAAATATTTTCTATGAAAAGGTTATCCTTTGTAAGCAAGGAGTCGCACTACAGACCTACAGTTTAGAGTGTACAAGTATCTCTGGGCCAGGCTAGCTAGTTTCGGTCAGTTAGACCTCATCAGTGATCCTGAAAATATTTTCTAAATTCAACACCCAAACGACAAGAAAATATACACTACATTATGATGAAGGACAAGGAGACTTTTCGGCCGCCGCATAAACCATATAGGTCTGCTCGGATAGTGGGGCATGAGAAGTCATTTCACCTCAGTATCTAAATGTCGGATAAACGTCCAACAACATTGGTAGCAACGCCTCCAAAATGACCTAAATAGTGTTGACGGGGATGTAATACCTCAAAACAAACAAAATCTTGTTGATCTTTGGAAGGCTATGAGTATTTCATAGACCAACACGTACATGACCAGTGATAAGTGGAGGACTTTGTTTAATTGCTGATGGTTTGGTTGCACAAACAGGGATGAAAGACCACACATATCTCAAAACTGGAAAAGAATTCATGCATTTGAGCTTTCATGATGCCTTTCTGTTAATTTATTCATAATAAACCCATAAAATGCCAATCACGATAAATGTCATCTGCTTTGCCGTCTGCCGGTTACCTTCAAAGTACGTTTTTGTAAACAGCGTGGCTCCAGATCACATTACGAAAACACGCCTATACAACTACATTGTAACCTTTACCGCCGAAAAAATGAAAATTTTTGGAAGAAAAATTGCCATATTTTTCTTATTTCTGCTCAAAATATAGATTGTAGGTACTTGTTAGAACCGCCTCAACGAGGCGGTTCTAACGAGTACCCACAATCTATATTTTAGAGCAGAAATAAGAAAAATAAGGTTTACCCCTGCAAACCCCAGTTTTACTATATAAAAGTGGGGTTCAAGGGGGTCAAAAATATATAGGCGTGTTTTCGTAATGAGATTACTCCTGTAGCAGTCTGATCTGGGCTAACACTGTTTTCCTCAATGCAAAACATTTTAAACGTTTTAAGCAGTAATAATAATAATAATAATAATAATAATAATAATAAAAATCCGCAGACGGCATAAGCAGACAACATTTCCAGATGTAGTTTTTCTCGGCGTTTTAAGTGTTAAGTGCTTGTCACTGCTTTCCTTTGAAATGAAATGCATCGACATTGATGAATGATACCCAACAGGCAACATTGCATAAGCATCGATGCAATTATTACTTTGGATTGTTTGTTTGATTTGAGGTTTACCGTCCCCGTCAACACTGTAAAGGTCATTTTGGAGACGTTGCTTCCAATTTTGTGGGACTTTTACCCGACATTGAGATGAAATGACATCTCAAGCCCTGTCGCCCAATGAAACCAATAGGGTTTTTTAGCATGGACGGTCCGCCTCGCACCGCGGGTCCTGGACAGGCTTAGATCCTCTAAGCAGTTTACCAGTACTAGTGTGCGGGCCGGATTCAGCTCTGCGTGGAAGCATCATGCAGCCCATATATTTCTTCAAGCCCCTATGGGCGGGGGCTGTACTTTGGATTGACGGTGTGGTTTAAGTGTCATGTGTTCGATGGTATGTACTGTCTTTGAAATTCGATTATAGCAAAACCATTCGAACAGAAAGCTGAAATCATGCAGACCCTAAATACGTTTAATCTACGTGTTTGGATATTTTGGAATTCTATCATCACGAAAACACGCCTATATAATTTTGACCCCCTTGAACCCCACTTTTATATAGTATAACTGGGGTTTCCGGGGGTATACCTATTTTTTCTTATTTCTGCTCTAAAATATAGATTGTGGGTACTCGTTAGAACAGCCTCGATGAGGCGGTTCTTACGAGTGCCACAATCTATATTTTGAGCAGAAATAAATAAAACGAGGCGGTTCTAATGAGTGCCCTAAATCTATATTTTGAGCAGAAATAAGAAAAATATCACAATTTTTCATCATAAAATTTTCATTTTTTTTTCAGCGATAAAGGTGGCAATGTATTTGTATAGGCGTGTTTGCGTAATGGCAGAGATTTTCTTTTTTTCTTGATTTGTTGCTTTGAGCATCCTACCATGCAACAGCTGTTCCCCATTGTTGTTTAACCCACTCAGCTGCTGCAATTACTGTAGTAGACGACCGTTTATCCCTGTCACGTGACTTCTAGTGAGTGGGAAGTTGAACTCGCCCATAGCCTAGATCAGCTTCACACCCACCGAAAGGCAACGTGCGTCAAGATAGACGAGTGTAGTCTAAGCAAGAATGAACAAGGCCCAAGTACAGTCGAACTTCTATGGCTCGAACACCTTTGGGACCTCGAAAATCTGTTCGAGACAGGGGTACTTCGAGCCACTGAGGTTACTGTCAGGAGGCATAACGAGATACTTTTAGACATCTTTTCGGTATTCTATAATGAATATGTATGCTGTGTGTACTCATTAGAATCGCCTCATCGAGGCGATTCTAATGAGTACACACAGCATACATTTGCAAGATAAAAGACTAAACTCTCCTTAATTATCCCCCACTATTTCTTATGTAGAGGATATCGCTAGGGCTCCAGAATGGGTTCTACACATCAATGGTAAACGAGCCATCGGTGTTCGAGCCATCGAGGTTCGACTGTATACACAAACACGTATGTATTTTCAACAAAACGACGTCACGAAACAGCGCACTCATAAATAAAGGTTTGGACAATACGATTCTATTGCTCTTATGGAGCACTAATGCGCGAATAATCAGCTGAATCTGTTTTCCTTTCGACCCTTCGGGTCCATAGATTGAACGCCACCTGGCATCACTAATACCGCACACCACTTCAGTGGAGTTACATCCATCTAAAACGTATGCCACCTGACGTCACTGTAAAAGCCACCAACATTATTCTGACACCGTCGTCTTATAGTGACCTTATGTCGCAGGATACCAGAGGCGTCTGAAAATAATGAAAACTCAATAAATATCTCTGCACACCGATGCTTGATGCCATGTCCGCGCAATTGTGGTTGTGTGTATGTGTGTGTGTGTGTGTGTGGGGGGGGGGGGTGTAGCGTTCATCTAATCGTTATGGTTTGACCTTTGACAAACAGCAAAGATGAATGCCACCCCTCATTGCACGGTCAACCTTCGTACACAGATCACTACGAGTGGTACAATCGAGCGTTATATATACGTAGGATAAACTGTAGTAGACGACCGTTTATCCCTGTCACGTGACTTCTAGTGAGTGGGAAGTTGTTATGACGTCAACGTATATTTGACTTCAGTTATGACGTCAACGTATATTTGACTTCAGGACGTAACAGTCGGATACACGTGGTGGGACTGATATAGTCTCGTCAGTGCACCAAAAGCTTACATTTGAGACATAAGCTTACCACATTTAAGACAAAGTTTTACATGCACAAATAAAGTACGAAAACATTTTACTTCTAAAGTTAGAACCGCAAGTGCGCAAACTAAAAGTTCGCTACCACAGATATAAATGTCTTCTAACGAAACACATGGCTATAAATGACGGTGAAAAAGTTCAATATTGTTTCCTACCTCTGCCCAGAGCACGGACCGCGTCCACACGTTAGAACCGTGCCACTGTGTGAGACCGTTCTAACGAGTGCCCACAATCTGAACTCCAAAGCAGAAACAAGAAAAAGTGTGTGCATCGTCATATAATCATCACAGTGACAACGAGTCGCACGAGGGTACTCTGATATGAGTACACCGCTTCAATCGACGAGTGAAGGGTACTCACTCGTACTGACGACCAACAGTGTATGGACTGCCTTTGCTATATATCTCTCAAATACTCGGAATGAGTGTTCGAAAGCGATTCAATAAGCATGAAGCTTTCATCGCAATCGAAATAAAACTAAAACCTGACCTGTTACGAGTATGTCACAACTAAGATACCTTCAGTACAATACCTATATTCAGACCACGTTTGGGACCCTCACTCAGTGGTCATAAAGACCAGTTTTGGAAAGTCCCGTTTGTTGTCCCTTACTTGAAGACTAAAACCTTTAAATATAATTTTAAAGAAGAACACGCCTATATTATTTTGACACCATTGTACCCCACTTTTATAAAGTAAAACTGGGGTTTCCGGGGTATACCTTATTTTTCTTATTTCTGCTCTAAAATATAGATTGTGGGTACTCGTTAGATCTGCCTCGATGAGGCGGTTCTAACGAGTGCCCACAATCTATATTTGGAGCAGAAATAAGAAAAATATCACAATTTTTCATCATAAAATTTTCATTTTTTCGGCGATAAAGGTGGCAATGCATTTGTATAGGCGTGTTTGCGTAATGAAGTGCAATGTTTGCTGCTCTTAATTGCGGAATTTCAATGTATCTTCAAAAACTTCCCATTACGAAAACATGCCTATACAAATACTCTGCTCGGGCTCATTATTAAGACGGTAGGTAAACAGAGTGTTGAGCCGGACATCAGCCATTTTCGAACAACACATGTGTAGATTTTGTTTGTTTTGAGGTTTTAGGTGGCACTACAGTAAAAAAAATCCCCTTACTCACAATGTAAATTGGGGCATATTCCATGTTCTACCACATTTCAGCAAGTCTAATGCTTCCATTATGAGGCATATAATTTGACAGGCTGACCATTTACCTTCCAGAAGAAGCTAAAAAATATGTATGCTGTGCGGCATATTTTGGCCTTTTTGGCAGCCAGCGTCAACAAACCCATACCGCAGCGAATAAATCCAGGCATTTCCAGTGGCCAGTCAGCACAATTTTATGGTTCAATTTAAATCAACTGCATTTTACAATAGCAAATACCTACTAATATTTCTTCTAATAAACAATAATACTTCTCAGAAAAATAATGGCTTAGCACCAGATCCAATCAGAAGCAGCAGAATATTCAATTCTGTACTGAAAGCTCTCCCCAAAGCAAGTGCAGCTTTCATAAAGACCAATTATTTACTGTAGTGCAACCTTAACGCCCCCGTCAGCACTGTAAAGGTCATTTTGGAGACGTTGCCCTGTCGCCCAATGAAACCCATAGTTTGGTTGATTTGAGATTTAACGTCCCCGTCAACACTGTAAAGGTCATTTTAAAGATGTTGCGTCCAATTTTGTGGGACTTATACCCGACATTCAGATGAAATGACATCTCAAGCCCTGTCGTCCAATGAAACACACAGTGTTTATAAACATGGACGATCCGACTCGTGCGCACCGCTTTGCCTGGGCAGGCTCAGATCCTCTAAGCGGTTTTGCCAGTATTCGTATGCTGGTCGGATTCAGCTCTGCGTGGAAGCACCATGCAGCCCATATACTTCTTCAAGCCCCTATGGGCGGGAGCGAACAAAGGTGTAGATCAGTATCCGCAAATGACATCACGAAAAAACGCCTATATAATTTTGACCCCCTGGAACCCCTCTTTTATATAGTAAACTGGGGCGGGAGCGAACAAAGGTGTAGATCAGTATCCGCATATGACATCACGAAAAAACGCCTATATAATTTTGAACCCCTTGAACCCCACTTTTATATAGTAAACTGGGGTTTCCGGGGATATTTTCTTATTTCTGCTCTAAAATATAGATTTTGGGTACTCGTTAGAACCGCCTCGATGAGGCGGATGAGGCGGTTCTAACGAGTGCGATTCTAATGAGTACACACAGCATACATTTGCAAAAATATCACATTTGTCCATAAAATTTTCATTTTGTCGGCGATAAAGATTGCAATGCAATTGTAAAGGCGTGTTTGCGTAATGGGTTGACCAAGACCGTTTGTGTCTTATCTGGACGCAAGCCTCGAATAAGGGTTTCTGATCAAAGGCACAGGTTAACAAGTGTGTGAAATCAAGACCACCTAAAAACCCACTTTAAATAGAGAAAAGTGGGATTGATGGGATATTCATTATTCTCCTTATTGCGCTCAGAAACATAGAGTGTAGGTTCCCGTTAGAACCACCTAAGTGAGGCGGTTCTAACGAGCACTCACAATCTTCTTTTAGACAAGAAATTAAGAAACATTTTAAGCATTTCATATGGAAAATGTAAATTAAAAATTAAGATTTACGCAGTTGAATCGGAATGGGTTCAAATGTGTATTAACGCATTGAATATCATTCTAGAAATTTAGCAGAGGAATGAGAACATCTTGCAGCTGTTCCGCCATTTTTCAAAGGGAGACAACTTTGGGGACTTCCTGTTCACCTTTCTATAAGCCCTATCCCACGGATACATAGGTCTACTCTTAAAGGAAAGAATTCGCTCCCCTGGGGAAAATTCTTTTCTTTAAGAATTGGTCCCTATTGACATGGGAGACAAAATACTTTTGCAGGAGTTGCCTCCCCTGAAGGGTATCCATTTCCCTTAAATTTGACATCATGAAATTGTATGAGCCACGACGTGAGAAACCTGTATTCCGGATTTATTACAAGGTCCTGACACAAACGGGTGTCTGCTGCGTTTCATAGAATAGCAAGAGTCTTGAAATTTTATGCAACTACAGATATAGCGAAAACAAATGTGCCGCTCAGACTGCGTATGTGCGCCTTAATTGTTCGCAAATGGTCAATTTTGACGTGACCTTTCTTCTATTTAAAGTGTCCCGTTAATAGCAAACACACCTTAACACATGTGCACCTGTCGAAGACTTAGCTGAGCTTTCCTGTTTACTTTGAGTGAGCGAGTGTGTTTGAGTTTTACGTTTAAATAATCGCGCGAAAGTCTGGAGCAGCCCGGGACCGAACCCACGTCCCCTGGTTTAAGAGGCGAGTAGCTTATACTGGAGGCTTTTTGTTTACTTTGAATGTAACCCTAAATATTCTGTCCGCTAAAAAGAAGCTTTTGACGAATATTTATCTATAGAATGACAGTGATAATTCTGTTCAGACTACGCGAACGCATAGGCTTATCATGTCATACCTTTGCATGTCATACCTTTTTACTTCAACTGTGTAGACAATAATGCGTTCGTTAACCCATTTAGCACCAGAAACCCAAAACGGGTACCCTGGCAAACAGTGCAGACCAAGATCAGACGCCGCAGAACGCGGCGTCTGATCAGGGCCTACACCGTTTGCAAAAAGTTCAACCTTTTTCCAAATAAATTTTGAACAAAACACAACCTGACACCCCTAAATTTCGAAATGAACTCCTGCTTTATATAAGGAGGTAGATTCCATTTGGTACAAAAAGGGTTAAAAAAGATGTCCTATGACAGCAAAGGCTTAAACACGGAAATGTACAAGCTTTTCTTCTCGGCCATACATTACGAAAACACGCCTATACAAATACATTGTATATTTTACCGCCGAAAATCGAAACTTTAAGATGAAAACTTGTGATGTTTTTTCTTATTTCTGCTCGAATTATAGATTGTGGGTACACTTTAGAACCGCCTTATCAAGGCGGTTCTAACGAGTACCCACAATCCATATTTTAGATCACGAATAAGAAAAATAAAGTTTACCCCTGTAAACCCCAGTTTTACGATATAAAAGTGGGGTTCAAGGGGTCCAATTTATATAGGTGTGTTAACCGGTGCATACACTGCATAAACATCATCATGGTACAAGTAAGCTTCCGTAACAAATTTCAGTTACTCAAGTACACCGAATAATTGATATGCGAGACAAACAATATGTTACACTTTACTTCAAAGACAAAGGCAGGGGCAAGCGAGAATGGGAGAAATGGGACATAGGCGACCAGACAAGGCCTAGGCGAGCCTGCGCAGAAGCGCAGGGTCGCCTGGGCGTTTGCTGGTCGAGCCTCATACATGAACCATGGATTTAGCCTCCTGGTAACTGACTGCGCGTACGCATTGGAATACGGTATCGGCCTGACACACGTGCATTCCATATAAAAGACAATAACCACGACCTATCTGAACAGTTGTGCTGCACTTAGGATAAGGGCATTTCAGTAACATTAAGGTAAGATATGTTTTCCTGTGTTTAGTGTAAATTGTTTGTTTTGGAGTTTAACGGCCCAGTCAACACTATTTTAGGTCATTTTTGAGCTGGTCAGTGTACCTATCCACACTTTTCCTGGGCAGGCTTATAAGTAAGCGGTTTACCAGTACATTGCACATTCTTTCGTCAGAAACTGACAACTGCCCTTCTTGAATAAGCGGAAGGGAGAGAATGACCTTAGAAAAGATTTCATGACCAATCTTCACGAAATAATGTTGCCGACCCCTGCGGGAATCGAACCCGCGTCCTCCTGATCACAAGTCAGACTGGGGTTTACAGGGATATTCCCCATTTTTCTTATTTCTGCTCTAAAATAAAGATTGTGGGTACTCGTTAGAACCGCCCCGATGCTCTAAAATAAAGATTGTGGGTACTCGTTAGAACCGCCTCATCGAGGCGGTTCTAACGAGTACCCATATAATCTTTATTTTAGAGCAGAAATAAGAAAAATGGGGTAAATCCCTGTTAACCCCAGTTTTGCTATATAAAAGTGGGGTTCAAGGGGGATGATCCAAAGAAAGCTTAAAATCAGCTTGAAAAGCAATTTGTCGAAACAATAGTATTGTAAAACTTATATCGTTGTGGGCGGCATTTTAATTTATACCTGAACAATTCAAAGCACGTACTGTTAGAATACATTGTACACTGAACACGTGTCCACTGTAAAGGTCATTTTGGAGACGTTGCTTCCAATTTTGTGGGACTTTTACCCGACATTGAGATGAAATGACATCTCAAGCCCTGTCGCCCAATGAAACCAATAGCGTTTATAAGCATGGACGGTCCGACTCGCACCGCATTTCCTGGGCATACTTAGATCCTCTAAGCGGGTTACCAGTACTCGTGTGCGTGCCGGATTCAGCTCTGCGTGGAAGCATCATGCAGCCCATGTATTTCTTCAAGCCCCGATGGGCGGGGACCGTGTGTTTAGTGTACAATGTATTCTAATAGTTCGTGCTTTGAATTTTTCAGGTATTAAATGCCGCCCACAACGATAAAAGTTTTACAATACTAGTATTTCGACAAATTGATTTTCAAGCTGATTTTAAGCTTTATTTGGAGCATCCCCTCCCCC
Organism: Lucinisca nassula; assembly: GCA_963580285.1. NCBI lineage: Eukaryota > Metazoa > Mollusca > Bivalvia > Lucinida > Lucinidae > Lucinisca > Lucinisca nassula. The sequence goes on from OY757013.1 coordinate 43,514,113, forward strand.
CTTGAACCCCACTTTTATATAGTAAAACCCCATTTTTCTTATTTCTGCTCTGCAATAAAGATTGTGGGTACTCATTAGAACCGCACCGATACTCTAAAATAAAGATTGTGGGTTCTCGTTAGAACCGCCTCGATGAGGCGGTTCTAACGAGTACCCAAAATCTATATTTTGAGCTGAAATAAGAAAATTTTCGTTTTTTTTCGGAAGTTAATTTTATAATGTATTTGTATAGGCGTGTTTTCGTAATGAATTTAATCAAAGCACCAGTAGCACTGTCTGAGTGTATGCTGGGAAAATGGTCCTGAACGGGAACTGTTTTGTCTAATCCTTAAATAACAGTATTTTTAGCAAATAGTGTTGATTCTGATCAGACGCCGCGTTGTGTTGCGTCTGATTTGGGTCTGCACTGTTTTTCAATATCCTAGTAAAACTGGTCATACCAGACTTTACAGATAATCAATCATTTTCGCATAGCGTTCTGACGTCACAGGGAGACGAAAGCGCTGCTATAAATAACCATTGCCTGAAAATTGTACATGGTCAGCAACAGTCACGTGAGCAACAGCAAGTGGTAACAAAGTCTGATTCGAAAGGCAGACGAAAAAAAAATCAAAGACACTCGATTTCATAATTTGCTGAGAGAGAGAGAGAGAGAGAGAGAGAGAGAGAGAGAGAGAGAGAGAGAGAGAGAGAGAGAGAGAGAGAGAGAGAGAGAGAGACCTCTTGCCCCCGCTCGAGGCTAGTAGCATTTTTGGTCAATTGATCCTGTAGTAGGTAAGGAAAATTCTCTACACGGATTGCGTATTTGTGGCGGCGACGACGTAATTGGGTTGCGGAAAAAACACGGGTTTCTTGCAGAACCCGGGAAGGGACATGCTTGTTGGGTCGATCGTTTATGATCGACCCTAATTTACTAAATGGCAAAACGGAATTCCTGCAGTTGTCCACGTGACCATCACCAATTTGGGAAAACCAATATTAATAGAACTTGAAACGTTGCGCTATTTTTATCGCTGCAACATATAGGTCAGAACAGTCTGAGCTATCAATAGAGTCTTAACAGGAATCGTGTGAACACTGAATACACAGATCAGACGCCGTGGAATGTGGCTTCTGCTCAGCAGGTTGCACAGGGACTACACCGTTTGCTTAAATAGTGGCATTTGAGGGTTAAACGAAAGGGTATAAGAATGTCAGGTTGCTCACGTAATGAAAGAAAAACAATACACGCTGTAACGTGACGTCTTCGGAACAATCCATTCATAAAACTATGACAAGTCGAGTAAAAATAGACTTTTCACACTTCTGTTTAGAACCTTGAAATGTTTAAGAGCAAAAAATGAGCAGCCCAGTGTTTATAGGTGGTACCGTTATTAGGCATACATCGTAGACCCAGGTCGGATAGACACTACATTCCTTCTGATCAGAGTCGGCACTGTTCGCCATATGTATGTAGCAACAGTCTTGAACATGATTCAGGCCCGTATGCAGACGTTGAAAGGGGCGGGCGGGTTGAGGGTGCGAAGTTCGGGTGAAAACTGCATGAATCTGAGATAATTTCCAAAAGTGGGAACGGGCTCCGTTTCCACCCTCCTAACTGTGTGCGGGCCTGCATGAACAGGTAAAATTAACATTTTTTGGTTTGAGCATATCGCTTAAGGCGCTCTGTTACAGATCACTGTTATTCAGGAGCTGAGATTCAGTGGTGGGACTGAGCGACGAGAAAAGAGAGAGGAGAAACAACGACAAACATTGTAGATGCCGATCAGAAGCCATCGATGGATCTACACTGTTTGCAGCTGGATAAAATGTTAAACATGTAATATTTTTTTTCAGCACAGATTGTTTTACATAATCAATGAAATACACTTAATTCAGAAAGATGAATCAATATACGTGTATATAGAAGGGAAACAATTAAACACATTAACAAATGACAAGTACATGTAAATAATTTGACGGAAATGCTACCATATTATTTTTTTTTTCAGACAAAAAAATTGACTGAACACTTTTCTTAAGAGTTTTAACGGGTACCCACAGTCTATGTTATAAAGCAGAGAATCTTTTGCTTGCTATTGTCCGCGTGACTATCACTGACCATCTGTCCTTGAACAAAATCCAAGTACTGTTTGTTTATAGCATCCCTAAGACGTCAGAGCGAAGCTTTAGAAGGAAATTCTGGGCTGTGCTCGTTTGTTTGTTTGATTTGAGGTTTAACGTCCACGTCAACAGTGTATAGGTCATTTGGAGACGTTACTTCCAATCTTATGGGACTTTTACCCGACACTGAGACGAAATGACATCTCAAGCCCTGTTGCGCATTGAAACCAATAGGGTTTATGAGCATAGACGGTCCGACTCACACCGCTTTTCCTGAGCAGACTTATATCTTCTAAGCGGTTTACCAGTGCTCGTGTGCGGTCGGTTTCAGCTCTGTGTGGAAGCACCATGCAGCCCATCTATTATTCAAGCCCCGATGGGCGGGGCGGTTGGACTGTTTTGGCTTTGTTTAATTTGAGGTTTAACGTCCCCGTCAACATTTTGGAGACGTTGCTTCAAATTTTGTGAGACTTTTACCCGACACTGAGATGAAATGACTTCTCAAGCCCTGTCGCCAAATGAAACCAATAGGGTTTATAAGCATGGACGGTCCAACACTCACACCGCTTTGCCTGGGCAGGCTTAGATCCTCTAAGCGGTTTACCAGTACTCGTGTGTGGGTCGGATTCAGCTCTGCGTGGAAGCATCATGCAGCCCATATATTTCTTCAAGCCCGATGGGCGGGGGCCGATTGGACTGTGCTCGTGCACTTTGGCATTGGCAAACTGAATCTACATAATCAGACGCCACATAACGCGATATCTGATCAGATCTTCTGTGCTTGCTTGAAATGAACAGTTCGATTCTCAGTTCGTGACTATTTTCCCAACCTACACTCAGAGACGATCGACCCACCAGTACTCCCTATGCTTTGATTTTATTGCAATAATCGACCCAAAGAATCTGAATCATTGCAGTTGTCCACGTGACTATCACTGATTTGGGGAAACCAAGATTGCACGACCCGCAGAAAAAGCGACCGGCTGAAGTCGGTTGATTTTCTAAGAGTGCCCTAAAATCACCGTGTCATTCTGTCATTCGGTCAATCGGTCATTCTGTCAGTCTGTCAGTCTGTCTGTCCGTCCGTAACCCGTTTGTGAAAATTGGTGATAGTGACTTAACCGCTTGGAATATTTAAACAATTTTTGGCATACTGATAGATATCAATGAGATCTAACCAATGAACTTGCGAAATATTACATTCCATTTAGTATAGCCTCACTGAGGCGAAAAATGTGAAAATTTTCGAACTGCTTCTCCTCGGAAACCGTTGGGCCGATTGAAGTCAAATTTCATATGGAGCCTCTATGGGATGGGGGAAACCAAACTTTGCTCATGGGGTCCAGGTCACATGACCAAAATTGCCGCCAAGCCATATATGGTCTGTTTGTCTGTCCGTCCGTAACCCGTTTGTGAAAATTGGTGATAGTGACTTAATCGCTTGGAATATTTAAACAATTTTGGCATACTGATAGATATCAATTAGATCTAACCAATGAACTTGCGAAATATTACATTCCATTTAGTATAGCCTCGCCGAGGCGAAAAATGTGAAAATTTTCGAACTGCTTCTCCTCGGAAACCGTTGGGCCGATTGAAGTTAAATTTCATTTGGAGCCTCTATGGGATGGGGGAAACTAATATTTGCTCATGACCAAAATGGCCGCCAAGCCATATATGGTCTGTCTGTCTGTCCGTCCGTAACCCATTTGTGAAAATTGTTGATAGTGACTTAACCGCTTGGAATATTTAAACAATTTTTGGCATACTGATAGATATCAATGAGATCTAACCAGTGAACTTGCGAAATATTACATTCCATTTAGTATAGCCTCGCCGAGGCGAAAAATGTGAAAATTTTCGAACTGCTTCTCCTCGGAAACCGTTGGGCCGATTGAAGTCAAATTTCATATGGAGCCTCTATGGGATGGGAGAAACCAAACTTTGCTCATGGGGTCTAGGTCACATGACCAAAATGGCCGCCAAGCCATATATGGTCTGTTTGTCTGTCCGTCCGTAACCCGTTTGTGAAAATTGGTGATAGTGACTTAACCGCTTGGAATATTTAAACAATTTTGGCATACTGGTAGATATCAATGAGATCTGACCAATGAACTTGCGAAATAAAACATGCCATTTAGAATAGCCTCGCAGAGGCGAAAAATGTGAAAATTTTCGAACTGCTTCTCCTCGGAAACCGTTGGGCCGATTGAAGTCAAATTTCATATGGAGCCTCTATGGGATGGGGGAAACCAAAATTTGCTCATGTGGTCCAGGTCACATGACCAAAATGGCCGCCAAGCCATATATGGTAAAAACCCTTCAAAAATAGTCTTCTCCAGAACCACTGGGCAGATTTCCACGAAACTTGATAAATGGCATCTGGGACGTAGGCCCATCATAAATTGCTAAAATGGTGACCCTGGGTTGACCTTGACCTTCTTTGTGCCTAGGTCAAACTTTGACACATATGCTTTCGTATTGGAAAATGTGAGAATGCATTTTATCCTGCAAACGATTCAGAATACAATACTAAAGTATAAGATATATTTTTGCTCCTTACGGTAAGGCGCATTTATTGGGGGAACCGTTTTAGGTCAAGGTCACATGACCAAAATGGCCGCCATACACATATATGGTAACACTCATAAAGCTAAAAGCATCCGGCGGGTCGTGCACTTCAGCTGAAGCACTGGTTATGGTTATTAATAGAATATCGTCGCGCTATTTTTGTCTATGTTACCTGTACGTCAGGGTCTTGCGGGTTGGTGGAAGGGTTCGGCAATCACTGTATACCCAGAAATGATCAGCCGGCTGCTCAGAGTCTACACTGTATGCTTAAAATACTGGTATTTAAAGTTTAAGTCTCAGCTGTGAATTTAATGTAATAATTTCTTTTCTATAATCGAAAGGGTGTACGGTTTTGATGATTGTTTTGATTTCAGTTAATATAGTCCGAATATTTCATTGGGGGAATTGCCTCAACATGAAAATTCAGTGTTTTAAATGTCTATGTGTATTTGAAAAAGATGACAGCATTCCTACACAAAATGTGCAATCTACGGTTTCAAAGTACCCCTTTCGATTCCAATGTTTTCGGAACAACACCAAAGGTAATCCATTACAACACTAGCGCCCGATACAGATATTTATGCAAATAGTGTATATCCTGATGTGATGGTACTGAGCCATCTCATCGAGATATATATTGCTGACCATTCAGCTGCAGAGTGGACGTGCCCAACTACAGTGAAGGAGGAGTGTACTACAGAAAATCAACGGTGAGAGGGTTTAAGGGTAAATGAATCAAAGCACCGACAGCACTTATTGCCGATTGTCTCTGAGTGCAGGCTAGGAAAATAATCATGAACGGGGACTTGGACTGTTTCGGTATAACCTTAAGTTATTGTACATAATGCAAACAGTGAAGAACCTGATCAGACGCCGCGTCCTTTGGCATCTGATCTGGGTCTACACTGTTTGCCAAACTCAACACATAATTCCAGACCAGACTTTACAGATAATACTCTCTGAGATGTACTCAACACTCTGACCTCATAGTGGAACAAATAACACGGGTATTTTTGGGTCGATTGTTTGTCAATCCACCCCAATTAATGAGCAGAAAAGCTCTTCAGTGCTTGAGTCCACGTGACTAGCACTGACTTGTCGGAATATCTTTTTTATTTAGAAAACAGCCGCAGTGAGGTTAGAGTGTTGCGTAAAATGGTTATCTTGGAATCATAGGTTGGGCTGGGTAAACAGTGTAGACCCAGACCATAGAACGCGGCGTCTGATCGAGATGTGTACTATTTGCTTAAAACCGAAATTTTACATCAACAAACCCCCACTATCTAATTCTGACCCACCTTGAACCCCACTTTTATATAGTAAAGCTGGGATTAACCAGGCTAGACCTTATTTTTCTTATTTCTGCTCATATTGATTGTGGGCACTCGTTAGAACCGCCTCGATGAGGCGGTTCTAACGTGTACCCATCGAGGCGGTTCTAACGAGTGCCCACAATCCATGTTTTGGAGCAGAAATAAGACAAATATTGCAATTTTCATCTGCAATTTTCGTAGTTTCGGTGGTAAAATTTTCAGTTTAATTATATAGGCGTGTTTGCGTAATGGGGTTAACTGAAACAGTCAAAGTAGAAGTAAAACAAAGATCAGGAATTGATACAATTAACTTACTCCATCCTTAAAGAAACCAAAGGGAAATAAATACAAAAATTAAGCGACCAGACCATAATGGAAACCTAAACAAAGGAAGGCCATATGGACAGTTACTTTCCCACAAAATGGCCATATGGCCATCCAAAATTAAAAGACACAAGTGATACACACAGTAAGTAACAAACAACAACATAAATAAATCGCCACAGAAGAGCCGCCTTGGAACGGTCAGTGGAAGATTTCCACTGGGGGGCTTAAATCGATTTTACGTGGCCACAATCCTCGCCCTTACTTCCGTCGCGATTTAGACAAATAATTTGTTCAGTCCGCATGAAGGCCTCCTAACTCATCAGTGCAACATCTCCGTGAACACAGAAATCAAAGAACCACAGAGGTGAGACAACGGTGAGGACTCGACAGCAAGAAACCACTGAAATTCTGGAGCAAAAGAAAACCAACAATTAGACTCCGATGAGCCCTACATTCAGAGACAGTCGACCCACCAGTACTCTCGGTGCTTTGATTCTTAATGAGAAATTCTATCTGTCATTCACAGCTATCACACAAGTTCTCAGCTTGGTCCAGACTTTCACCGCCATAGAAATATGTGTCCGCACAAAATGTAGTCCGGCTTTTATTCAGTTTTAGGCAGTTTCACACAAGTGATACTTTTGCGCATGATAGAATACATGTATTGGTTTAAGGTAGACATTCATGAATGATCAGACCACACATGCTTTTCGAAAAAAAATCGCCATAAAAGATTTTGAAGCAGACGACTCTGCAATTTTCCCTATTTTCAGAGAAGATCTGATTCAGCACTTCACATGAATCAGCAACCCAGGAGATGAATCGATTAAAATATAAATTCAGGTTTTCTGTGACGAAATGTGAGAAAAAAATGAAAAAGAACTCTGCTACAGTAACAAAAATAACCAGGTTGAGATTTAACCCTTTCAGTTCCAAAATTGCACTCTTCCATCTCTGAATTTGGACGCGACGCAAGAAACTGCAAGCAAGCAATAATGTTGTCTAACCCAGTTATCACTGTCTAAATTTATTGTAGATTCTGAATAATTTTGTATGCTCAGTTGATATAATAAATTCTACTTCATCACCCGCCTACGTCAACCCGAAACCACATGAGATAGCAAAGGCACGATAAGCTTCAGTGCGCGGCTTGCTTTGCTTTGGTGTAGAAGTTGGATTTTTGGTTCATTCAGTGTACATTCTTAGTTGGCGGAAACATTTTTCTCATGGCTACTGGCTGTTGTGTGGACGAAAATACCCTACTGGGGATTAATCATGGGTCTCACATTGAGGGACAGAATGAGCAGCCCTTGGCTCTTTTCAAGGTACTTAAACATGTTTTTTTTTTTATGGAGAAATCCAAAACACGTCATCTCTGGCTTCAAATATGGATAAGATAGGCCAGGCTTGGGTAGTAAAAGACACCCAAAATGATCCCAAAGGCACTGTCCAACAGGGACAAAAACAAACAAAAGAAAGTTTACTGACATGGAGAACGACAATGAGCTCGATTATGAGGACAGTGACATGGTGGCTGATGATGACGTTGCCAGCTTGCTTAACCCTTATCTTGCTGAATATTCATTTCAGCCTCACCCATTTCTGTCTATCAACCAATCAAATTACTTGACGTAATTTATTGCTACAAATTCATAAACTGAATGCCAAACAGTGTAGATCCGGATCAGCCATCTGATCTGGATCTACACTGTTTGCAAAGTTTTTTGTTTGTTTGTTTGAATTGAGGTTTAACGTCCCCATCAACACTGAAAAGGTCAGTTTGGAGACGTTGCTTCCAATTTTGTGGGACTTTTACCCGACATTGAGATGAAAAGACATCTCAAGCACTGTCGCCCAATGAAACCAATAGGGTTTATTAGCATGGACGGTCCGCCTCGCACCGGGGTTCCTGGACAGGCTTAGATCCTCTAAGTGGTTTACCAGTACTAGTGTGCAGGCCGGATTCAGCTCTGCGTGGAAGCATCATGCAGCCCATATATTTCTTCTAGCCCCTATGGGCGGGGGCGAATTGTTTGCAAAGTAAAGGGTTGTCGTGAACAGCAAAATAAGGGTTAAGTCTGTACAAAGCGTACAGAGCACTGTCAACAGTGATACTGGCGATGGCAATGACTCGTCATTGCTTTCAGAAATAGATGTTTCTTTTGATGACGATGATGTAGGTCCTGAAATTACGCAAACATTGGCAAACATTGCTAATAAAGCATTTCCTAAAACAGTGCCTGTTGATTCCATAAAGAGAAAGCAGGAGACATACTCACGACCAAATGGTTGTCCCCAAAGTGGCAAAGAAATTTGGTGAAAAATGGTGGGTAGGTGTGACAAAGAAACGTGACTTGAGGCTCATGAATATTCAAAAGGCAGTCACCAAAAGTTCGTTTTCTCTATGAAAATTGGAGAAGTCTTGTTAAAATCGGACAAAAAAGAAGAACAAGATACTATGATTCGCACCTGTACGGATGTTCGAAGCCTACTTGGGCATGCAAACACAGCCCTTTCTTCTTATCGCAGAGATATTCTGGAGTTTGACAGCAACTTGTGTGACAGCAATTAGCCCGTGACACCATTGCTTTTTGGAGATGACATTCCAAAGAATTTGAAGGAGGTGGAGACTATGGGTATAAAATAAACTGGCGTCCCAGGAGCGGGAGCTCGCATATGTAAACCACATTATTTTCGAAAATGTTATCCGGAGAAACAAAATTAGAAAAAGAAGTAGAATCCTCACTTCAGAGTACAGAAAATCATATACCTGGACAGCAGGTAAGAAAAGGTATATCAGTTGTTTAGTTTCAATAAAATTGTTGATGATTTTGCGGCAAACTGTTTGCTTTGGGAAAACAGAAAGGTAAAAGACTTTGAAGGTGGTAGATTAGCTCCGTTTGTTTATCACAAAATTACTTCTGATTCTGAGATTTTAAATACGGTGACAAGGCTAAACTTCGATGCTGAGGTACAGAAATCATTGAATAAGGCTATAATATTAGAAACTCGTTGTGAGGATGACCAGTTTGTGTTGTGATTTTCTTACGGCCCAAGAAGGACGTTACAAACAGGATGATACTGAATTTGAAGGAGCTCAAAGAATTTGTTAAATACAACCAGTCCAAAATTGATTCTTTACGCTCTGCTATTTGCATGATGACAAAAACTGCTATATATCTAGCTTATTGGAAAGGTCCCTCAGGACCTTTCCACAGTGTTTATGTGAAATTTGAAGCATTTTCGCTCCAGTGCAGACTTCTCGCTATGCTTTGCTATTTGCAATCATATTCAACGTGAAGAAACAATGTGAACCAGTCAAAAATATGCAGAGATACTTCAGTTTTTCTATGCAGTGTGTCTATTTGGCGAAATGACCATAAATGAAAGTTACAATTTACAAGTATGAGGTTTCAAAAAAAGGTTGCCTTACGTTAGCAAGCGGCACAACATATCTGTAATTGAATGTATCCTTATTCCAGCTTCCGCAAATTGTTGAACCGTCTAGCTACGTCCTTTTCGTATGCTTTACGCTGATTTACAATATACTTGAACTGACAAAAAGCGAAATAAATATAAAGATTAAGATAAAGGAGCTTTTAGCCTTTATTTAACGTCGCATATCCGAAACAAATAGCATAAGCTTTTATTGCGACAAAGTATCCTTTAACAAATACTTACCTTCCTTCGTTTATCTTCCTAGGACTACCTCTGATAATGTGAGCGTCAGCCAAGGGAGCTCCTAGTACTATTTTTACGCCTTTGGTATGGCGCGGCCGGGGATCGAACCCGCGACCTCCCATTCCCGAAGCAGACGCTCTACCACTGAGCTATCGGGGCCGGTATATACTAATGAAAATGGCCAGAAAAGGCGACATCACAAAAAACGTAATACCAATGGCACCAACAGGTAGGGAAAACCAAAATTTTTGATATACAGTGAGAATGCAACGGAAAGGAAAGTAATCAGCTGCCGCTTCTCCAACGAGAAAAGGGTGTTTTATCAGCCTTGGGGAATCCATTGCTGAGGCTGAAAGTCACTACAGTTTCTGTGTCAGTATAATTAGTTTTACTGGCATGACGTTGCATTGACGTTGGTACGGCGTTGCATATACGTCATGTGCCCGCTGGGAATAACTAATCTCTCTTATGGGTGGCACGGATCCAATATACATATATATTGTTCCTTGTTAGCGTCGTTCAAACGCGTAACACGACCTACGTTTTATAACAAAAATAAGAAAACTAATGTAATCCCTGTAATCCCAACTTAATTGCAGTTACATGTACCATACTGATATCCAGTAACTGAAAACCACTACTCGAAATAATAGTAACAAGTACTCTGCGCGGAAATAAATTTGATTGCTCAGGCAGACTAAAGTTGTTGTTAAATGCTCGTATCTACACTGTAAAAAGAATTAATGGAAACATTACACCAAAACTGTTGGCAGCTGAGCTGCCACCCGTTTTGGTGTAAGTTATTTCCATTGTATGCTCGGTAACTTTTCACCGAATAGTCGGCTACTAATCCAGATAAATGGTGTAATTACGCACCTGAAAACCGACGAAAAGTTTACACCATAGTGTAACTGATCTTCATTACCGGTGTAAATGTGCCATCATATTTTGAAGGAAACGTTTCCGGGTGTAATGTTTCCTTCATTCAGTCGGTGTAACATTACACCAATAATTAAGACTGGCTACACCAAAGTGTACATTTGTGTAGTGTATTTATTTATTTTTGTTTTTCATTGGTATAGAACTAATCATACTCTAATACCCCTTTCTTAGGTTACCTTTGATACACTTCTTATAGGGTATCAGTTACCATTTTTCAATGGTAATGTTAGAGCTTCCGTAAAATGCTGGTGTAAAAATTTGCTTTTTCCATTAGATTTTGTATAAATTCTTTATTAAACAGAAATTGTGTTTATACTGAAATGGAGTTTACCTCATTTTAATCTTATTTAGCAGGATTTTCATAATGCATGAAACCACCCTATAATCAATATTAATAATTATATAAGTTGTATGATATTTATGCCGTTTTGAGCTATATGACACGAAAGAGGAACAAAACAGTATATGTCGTACATATAACGCATCTTATACGACTAGGTACACGATTCGACAAGAAACGTTAACTAACGTTACGATGAAACAAAACCCCAGTATTGGTGCAGCGAGCATCGATAAGCTGGAGAGATAACGCTTCCAGAGTGTAATTCCTTTTTTTACACTGAACATAACAAAATTTTATCCATCATTTGAAGAAATATTACACTCATACTTAGTTACACTGAAAAAGTGTAATTTTCACAGTTACACCGGCCTTAAAAAATGTTACCCTGTAGTATGACTAAAATTACCCTATTTAGTAGCAAACCTTACACCATAAATAGTGTAATTATATCAAACACCAATTGATACGAAATGTAACACTTGTTTTACACAATCGTTACACTTAACACCAACTTTGCAGCGCTACACCAATTTTTTAGCAAACTATACAAGTTATCAGTGTATTGTTACTCAAAGTTATATTTTACACCCAAAATGGTGTATGGTTCGAATTCACACGAGTTATTGTGTAAACTTTACTCTGCCTTATAATTATAATTAACGCTCATTTTTTACAGTTATTGAGGGCGCCTAGGCATGGTATAGTGTGTTGCACGTACATGTACACGTTAGGCAACAGTCACATTTAGAGAACGGCATTTTGTACAGGTCGAGGTCATCGGATGCGGGGATCGATGAGTTCGTCCCAGGAACTTGGTGGTTCTACAAGCAGCACTTCTGCTTTGCCAAGCCGGTAGGAGATGCTGAGGGCTTGTACCAACATCTGGATCATTGCACACTCATCCTGCCTGCTGGTGGAGAATCGGACTTGGAGCTGCGAATTGAATCGATTCCTGATCATTGCCTCCATTTCTGTTTTGCGACGAGTCTTCTTCCTGCACCACTAGCCGCTTGTTTCTGTATGGAAACTTGCAAAGGCATGCTTATTTTGCAGCCTAGTCCGATGGCCAAAATCGCGCGGCCCCAAAAGAGAGCACCGTTGCCCTACTTTCTGCTCTCGAGCACAGTAGAGAAATCGCGATCTGCAACCGATTTGTCACTGATTTCTCTACATGTTTGTCTCAATTTATACTGGCATTCAAAATTTCTAAAACTGGCAGTGCTTCACTTTACTCGGTAGGGAACAGGCAGTCCAACGCGATTAACTCTTGTTGGACAGACTGTCGCGATTCGCAGCCCGGAAGCACATAACTTACGTCTCGATGTGGAGCTATGGAGTTCTGTCCGCTCGACCCTGGCAGACGTAAAATGCATTTGCTTGAACGAACGAACGTAGCAGTGTCATCATCATCATTAGTCTCTGTTCAGCTCTTGAGCAGCTAGTCCAGATCGATATCACAACATGTCTGGATTTATGAAAGAGTACTTCCAGAGCCACTTGTGGCTTTCTTGAAATCATCCCGACTTCATGGGATCCCTGAGATGACCACAGACCTTCAGCACCAGAGTGTCCCTGTCGTTTGACGTTAGGAGGAGCTAGGATCCAGCCAGAACCAAGACGGCAGCTCCAAGACTACGTCAAGCAGCACCACCAGCAGTCTAATTCCAGATTTCTGGCCTGGCCGAGGCAACATTTTCAGAAACTGAATGCAGATACATATTGACAAGACCTTACCAGTGAGATTGTCTAATGCTTGATTTGTTTATAAATAGCCTCACCGAGGCAATTTTCCACTAATTTGCAACGCCGTATAAATTTCAAACCGTTAGAGATATCTTATACAATTGTTCGGCAAACAGATATATATTGATAAGATGTAGTCAACAATGTTGTTTAATGCCTGATTTCTTGATATAAATGGCATTGCCACGCAAAATATTCACACATTGATTGCAGCTATATAAGTTTTATTTTGATATGATTTGGCAAACAGATATATATTGACAAGACCGTCTAATATGTTCTTGAAAGGGCTATCCTTTGGAAGCAAGGAATACACCACAGAACTGGAAAATATGGAATGTATATGTTTGCTGTGCCAGACTAGCTAGTTTCGGCCAATTAGGCCTCATCAGTGACCAATTATGCCTCATCATAATGCCTGATTTCTACACAAGAAGCCTGGTCAAGGCAACAGTAGGATTATTATCCCAACGCTTTTCAAAGAAAAAGTGGGGCTATCGTAGTTGTATTCGTCGTCCATCCGTCCATCTATCCGTACGCAAGTACGTCCATACGTCTGTCTGTCCGTCCGTCCGTCCGTCTTACCGGATAACTCCTCCTAGATGGTTATAGATAGAAACTTGAAACTTTGGGAACTGATAGATCTTTGGTCTGGGGAGTGCATGACACTTTCGGAATTTCGATCACACACCCTAGGGGTGGACCCAGGGGTTGGGGCCCGCGGGGTTCAAAAATCAAAATTTCCAGAACATGGACGTGTAACATATCAAAGCGAACGGCATGATGAGTAGATTATGTAGTGGCGTGCAGATATGCGATGGCGTGCCATCGACTGCGCGATTCTAGTTTTGTTACGTCTTGGCATGCAGAGAGTTTGTCTAAAGGCTGATATCTTTATAATTCGCCTCGCCGAGGCAAAAATTTCACTAATTGACATAGACGTTAAAACTTTCAACCCGCAAGAAATATTTTGATAAGTTTTTACAGGTAGATATATATTGACAAGATCTAATTAATTATATTGTTTAATGCGATTTTTTTTTGATACCGATAGCCTCTCCGGGGTAAAATAATAACAAACTGATTTTATATATTATCTTTAAGGTATATTTCAATAATTTTGGCATAAAGATGTATATTGGCATGACCTAACCGATTTGTATAATGCTATATTTTTTTTTTATATAAATAGCCTCGCCGAGGCAATTTTTTCACCAGCTGATGATGGACATATAATTTTCAAACCGCTAGGAATGTTTTGATAATTTCCCCCGGCATGAGCAGAATGGTGAGCTGTATGTAGTTTTCGTCCTGTGTCTGTTTTTCTTCCATCTGTTTGTCCTTCTAACTGTCTTGGCCCAAGAAATGATTGTTAACTGGTTTCTGTAGAATTATTGCGATACAGTCACTTGCAGATTTGTCCGTCATACATTCTATCAAATTAACGTTCATTTCATGAGAACAAATAGCTTTTTAACTGGCTGTCACACAAAACAGTGACGCATAACGATCTGTCCTGTCTACGAAAAGTCACATATTGACTGTTTGGTGACAACGCGCGGACGTCCGTCAACACTTAACATCAAAGTTTTGCTTTAATTCTAATATCTTGCTAATCATTTGTCTAATACATTTTTATTTGGTATATCGTGTTTCTTTTGGCATTGCCTTAAACATGAGTCGGTCACACTCCTGAGTCAAGTGCCCGGGTTTGGCTAGCGCCAGTAATTAGAATATATAGCGATATTGGTAATTTCCAGATTTATTTGTTCCCTTTAACTTTGCAGTGTGAACTTATAATGCCTAACGAGTATTACTTTTTAATAGACACGTATAGAGTATTGTTCCAGTTATGTGGCTGCTGCTGCTGCTGCTGACAGAGGGTCATGGTCGCATAAATTGAATGGTCATTGTATAGTTTTGGCATTCATCGTGTTGACTGGGGTTTTGTATGATATATTAATTAACAGCAGATAATGTATAGTTACCGTCACGTGGCTGCTGCTCCAGCTGACACAGAAGGTAAAGGTAACAGTGACAGAACTTTGCGTAATATTCATGTTACTTGTTTATGTAAAGCATTTGGTCTCTATCCTTTATGTTATTAGACGTTGATATGTGGTACTACTTGACAGCTGACAAAGTACAGTTACACTGATTTGACTTCTTTTGCCAAGATCGCACACTTTAAACTTTGATTGAGATAGTTATGTTAAAGTTTTTTATATTGTTGTGGTTTTCAACCTACGATTAGGGTTGATATGTAGACACTTTTATGGATGCAGAAAAGATACTGCTGTCAGCAGATCAAGGTCAAAAACTTACTATTTAGAAATTGAGATCAAGGTCTTAAACTTAAAAATTTTGCTTTGCAATACATTGTTGCATCTGCCGATGGTATCCATGACCCCGTGGCCACTTTCTCTATGTTTTCCTTGCCTTTCGCTGGCAAGACGTATGGCAGCTATTGGTGTAGTTGCCAATTCTACCACTGGTTTGTTTTGAGGTCTCAGCTAAAACGAAGTTTAACAACAGGAAATGTAAATTATACAATTTTAGAATTTCTCATCTTAGTTTTAAGTGACAGTGGTATTTGATCATTCTTGATTTTAAGGTTCTAAGCCGAATGGTTAAGGGTTGGTCATGATTGCAAAAGACAAACATTACGCACGTTTATTATTATTATTATTATGTTTATTATTATTATTATCATTACTATTGTGATAATGCTCTGTTCATTCTGCTGACTAGACAGCAGCAGACCTTTCCTTTGGATTCTTTTTAAAGAAGCCAACTTGGATATTAAAGAGGCCTGTTTTCGATTCCTGTAGAACCTTGTCACAGACACTTTCTTAAGTTTCAATGGCGGACAGAACTTTATATATGTTCATCTGCTGTCCAAAGGTGGTCACGTGATTTGATTTGAACGAAGTGAAAAATCGTTCTCTCGGAAAAAATGTGATTTTAATATTTTCCTGGGACTTTTGGAATATGATTTTGGCATGTAAGCAATTATTTATGATCCTGTTAAACGTACGCAGAGTAACGTTGCAAATGAATTTCGGCATTTGAGATATTTAGAGCTTAAAAAAATTGAATGAGCGGGTCAACTGCCAACCGTATGCTGTAAAGACTCTCATATTTGACATATCCAGTAACATTGAGTTATACAGCACTGTAATGCCATATCATAGGCGAAGTAAAAAGCGTCATAGAAATAAGTCGTCTCCTCAGGTTGTGTCTACCTCCAAAAAGCATCGCCAGCTTGAAACGTCTATAGTGGAACTATCTGAGCAATCTGATCAGACAGATATAGCTGATATAACAGAGACAGAATCTACAGCTGATCAGTCAAAGCTAGAGTCTTTTGAGTCTATAGTAGAAACGATTGACTCAGAAAGCTCAGCAGATCTCTCACAGCTTCATCCAGAAATGGATTCCTCTGGGAACGGTCAATTAATAGATCAATCTATTACGAATATAGCAGGACCTTCGGAGCTAAGTCAGGGTCATGATCTATCACAAAGTATACTCCACAGTGAAAATAATATCCCTCCATTTATGAACAGTCAGGCTTTCATGGGTACCGGGATGCTGCCACCGCCATCCGCCATGAATCTTGCAGCACAACAAATGTTAAATATGGCTCAAACAATGCAACCACCTTTAAACATTCAGCAGTTGCCACAAAGTCCAAGATTGTCGGAAGACGAGGTGGTGCGAATAGCGACAAAAATGAAACAGATATTAAGGGATGAGATTGATGAACTTGTAGAGCAGAAGGTTGCAAAAAAGGTAGAACCTATTCAGAGAGAAGTAGATGATCTCAAAAAATCGTTAGCGAAAGTTGAAAAACAGCTTAAAGAAGCAATTGTTCAAAATGATGACATTGAACAGTATTCAAGAAGATCATGTTTGCGAATCTCAGGAATACCAGAAAAAGAAGACGAGGACACTACAAAGATTGTGCTCGACCTGGCGAGAAAAGTCGAAGCGCGTATTGAACAACAAGATATAGACGTATCACACCGAGTCGGTAGAATTAGAGGACGCAATGATGGAACTGATATTAGTGATGATCTAATATTGCCTTACAGAGGTCGTGAAATAATTGTTAAATTTAGAAATTCTAGTGCGCGTCTTAAGTTCTTGAAAGGAAGAGCCAAGCTTCGTGAACAGAAAGCCAACGTTTATATTAACGAAGACTTGACAAAATCTAGGAAAAACCTAGCATTTGCATGAAGGAAATTAGCAAAAGACTCTAAATCTGCGGTTACTAAAACGTGGGTGTACAATGGTAATGTCTTCATCCAAGATAATCTTAGCAATAAGATTCGTGTGACCTGTTTGGACGATCTCGATCCCTACAAGCCACCAGAAAATTAGCGAACGAGTTTTCCCTTTTATTTGTTTGTTATCTCAGTCTCAGCATGGTGCATAAAATGCAAAATTCTGACAGACAATAAAACAGTCGGACAGTTGCGAAGGTGGTCCCTAACACAATAAGAAATATTTACATAAACCTGTTTGTTATTATACAGTAAAATTCCGTTATTAATTATAAGACCACCAAAAATTGAGACTATTTCTGCTTTCAAAAGCTTATTTGGAAAGTTTCAGCTATCCCTTCTGTGTTTTCTGCATGTGATGTCCTCTGGTCGGAGACCACATTTGGGAACGTTCAAAGGTGGTCTTTTAGATCATTTTTGAACGGTCCAAAAGGTGGTCCTAATATGGGAATTTTGCTGTGTTTAAATTAAGTAAACGCATCTGTGCTATTTATATGACAATTTCATATCAATAACTGAAATTAGTGCCGTTGTAGGCCCTATTAATGTACGATGGAATTCCGAGGTTTCGAACACCAATGACTCCTTTGCCATAGCTCTTTCGAACTCCTCCTTTAATCCCTGGAATAATAAATGCAGATCTAAATACACTTGAGATTATTGCTTTGTTGATTCTGAAACTGTATGTTGTGTGTGCTCATTAGAATCGCCTTTTACAAGGCGAATCAAACGAGTACTCACAACATGCATTTATTTTGAAGATGACCGGGAGCATGTACATGATGTACCTCTTAGCCTGGCTCTGGATCGATCCTTGGTGGTTCGGGCTATCCATGCCTCGGGTGGACTTTGTTAGTCCTCAGGATGTTCTTGTCTTAATGGTTCGGCTGTGCATACATGTATGTAAGGACTGGTGTTTATAAGGATGTAAATTGTTCTCTTTTGTCTAATGGCATGGGTTGTGGGTGCTGGCTGGAGCCGCCTCAACGAAGCGGTTCTAGCGGACACCCGCAGAGTGGATAAGGGCAATGGTTTACATGTATGAGCTATCAAAGGGAATTTACCATTATTTACACTAACATAGTGTGCTGATCAATTTAGAACAGTATACATTTGGTCCCACAAAGATATTTTAGAAGGCTTACAGCACGTAACGCGATGAACATATTCACTGCGTTTGTGCACAAACTGGGGCGAAACAAGGGAAAACGTGTCCCACCCACTTGCTTGTAAATACTTTCAAGAATAGGGTCTGTTACTATAAATAAGACAGTACTTTGAATTTTACCGTTATACTCCTAAACTTACTATATAATTTAGCCAGCTTGTTTACGTGTGTAGCTTAAGGCTACCTGTAGCAGACTGAACATATTTCTTATATTTTGATGATAAGCATCCGTGGTGTGGTGGTTACGCTACCCGCCTTGTGGACCAGGGGTAGCGCGATCGATCCCGGGCTTCTCCAGACTTTCGGATGAGTCTTTACACCATATGACCATTGCTGTTGGCGGGACGTTAAACTCAAATACTGACTCCCCCCCCCCCCCCACACACACACACACCTCCCAGCAAATCGGGTGTGAATCACTATACCTTTAAGACGCATTGAAATATTTTCGATGAGGTGGGCCCTCTTCATCTGAACGAGGATGTATGAATAGCTGTCCGGTTACTGGGTCGTTTGTCGACCCAAATTTAATTAATATCACTAACTTTTTAGTGCTTTTGTCCACGTGACTATCACTCATGGCAGCGCTATTTAAAGATATAGTTGATGTAGTTTATTGTGTCGGGTCGTTGCATGGGAGACTGCCAATAGATGAGGACTGGGATCATGCGTTTGGCTAGGCAAACAGTGTAGACCAAGACCACGTACCGCCAGAACGCGGCGCCTGATCGGGGTCTGCTGTGTTTGCTGTACTGTTTGCTTATAGTTCATTAATTAAACGCTTGGGTTATATGAAAAAATGTATTTGAAACAGGCATGAGAATTAAATTTGGCAGATTTGAGATCTATGGTTGTAAAATGTGTCTTACTTGTTTTGATCTTCAGGAACGTTGCAAAAAATGTTACCTTTGGAAGTGTTATAGGGGTTTTAGACTTTTTTAACTCGGGTTTTGGATTTTTTTTCTGTAATCCTCCAGTCTCATGCCTGTGAAAATTTTGTCTATTTACGATGTTTGCAGATTTATTCTCATTCAATTTAATTATAATCTAGACTGGATTCAGATGAGACCGCGGCGTCTGATCGGGGTAACCTGCCTATGTAGTGGATCCCTGTATCTACACTTTGCCCGTTTTATATGCATATACTCCTCATATGGCTAGCAGCCTCCGTGGTGTGGTGGTTCGCCTTGGAAACCAGGGATCACAGGATCGATCCCTGGCTTCTCCGGACTTTCGGGTGAGTCTTTGGACCGGGGTCCTGTCTCCGTGTGACCTTAGCTGTTGGTGGGCGTGAGGATCGGACAATCACTCTCCTAATATGGCATTTTTGTTAGTTATATTGTACGATCGCGTATGAATTTGTTTTGACAGTGTGGTTTAAAGGTCTACTTTACCATGCCTATGCAGAGTGTTCTACTCAACGCATAATTTTCGTTATTTATGATATATAAGGTATAGTACGAACAAATTGACCTGAGACTAGTGAACTCCATTAGTATAACTTCACACCCGGCTTAGTGTATGTATTTGTCTTCGCCGACTCCCGAAGATGCCGATGTTGTTATTCAATACATAGAGGTCGATACATGGTTCGCAATTCATGAGATGCCGAAAATTCACGAGAAGTTTACGAAAGTCGACTTATTAATTTATTCCTGCATGAAGGCCAGTCTCATGTCAAATTGTTCGAGCTATAACAACTGGGAATAGCCAGACTTTTAGATGATTTACCTTACATTCTCTCCTTCTTCTCTTCCTTGCATTTCGATTTCGGCAAGGGAGAGAACAAAGGGAGAGACATTAATAGTCGATGCATAACACACCGCCTTATCCTTTCTCTTGCGTGATTATCGTAAGGGGTGGGATGTTAGGGATGGTGTGTGACGCAAGACTGGGTATACGGCTATCAAGATACAGTAGGTTTTCCATAAGTCGATCTATTTGATTATTTTATGTGTGCTATGAGACATCGCGAACACACGCCTGCGTGGTTTTGACCCCCTTGTGCCTTACTTTTATATAGCAAAACTGGGGTTTACAGAGATAAATCTTATTTGTCTTGCATCTGCCCCGAGACATGAAATGTGGGTTTTCGTTATAACTGCCTCAGTGAGGCGGTTCTAACGGGTACCGGCGATCTATGTTTTGGCGGGGATAGAAAATATCACATTTGTCATTTTGAAGTTTTTTTTGTTTTTGTTTTTTTTCCTTTTACGGCGGCCAAATTCACAATCTATTTTGTTATGATGGTATGGCGAAATGTAACAAGTTGGTTTCCGGTTGCTATTCATGTGATTGTTGTATGACGGGTCCAACACTGATCATACTACTTATCGTAAATTCATTCATGAATCTTTCTTGCATGATAATCATAGACTGTAACTCTATAGTACACTTAAGGCGTGGTTTTATTGTATTGTTATGTTATTAAAATAACAGGTAAACCATTGTGAGCGCCAAACTGACCACCAGTCATTCAATTGTTGTGTTATAGCTCGATGAATGTTTACTGAACATTACGTCACACGGGCCGGTCCATCTGATACCGTTATCTAGGGATGACAATGTCATCAGAGAATGCAAACTTCTTAAATAAAAGCTGAAACTCATTCCCATGCGCAACAATAGAATACATTGTTTGAATTATAAAAGATAGAAAATAAGATTATGACAAACATTGACGAGAAGAACTAAAAGCTTAAAAACAAATTCCTTACGTAATAATTTGATGGTAGGCATCGTTTTGAATGTGGGTTTACTGTACTCATAAATGCTCTTGAATAACGAATAGCCGAGTGGTTACAGTTACAGGTCAAATTCATTGAAGTCCGTCCTCGGTGTGATGAGGGCGAGGACACTCGCACAGTGTAATTGTTTTTAAACTTTTTGTTTCTTTTTTTCTGTATTTTTTTTTAATATTAGTATGTTATTCATTATTTTCAAATTTCAGCGATTCACATTAACTTGAATTTCATAATTTCAGAATTTTATATTTCGAAATTGCATTACAAAAACAGTTTTGATTCACGGCAGTGTCAGTAGATTCATCACCCTCAGAGAAGCTTCCGTGGTGTAGTGGTTACACTACTCGCCTTGTAAACCAGGGGTCGCAGGATCGATCCCGGGCTTCTCCAGACTTTCGAATGAGTCTTTAAACTGAGGTCCCATCTCCGTATGACCTTGGCTGTTGGTGGGAAGTAAAACTCAAACACTCACTCATCACCCTCAGAAGCAGTCTCTGTACCTTCTCTCTATCGTCACTGTCAGAGTCCATGTGTTTAATGATTCACTCCATTTCAGCCTCAACAGCGATGTCAGTTTTACAATAGTCCTGTTCAGGCCCCCGCCCAATTGCGCTTGAAGAAATAGATTGGCTGCACGATGCTTCCACGTCGAGCTGAAATCGACCGCACAAGAGTACAGAGGATCTACGCTTGCCCAGGCAAAGCGGTGCGAGTCGGCCCGTCCATGCTTATAAACCCTATTGGTTTCATTGGGCGACAGGGCTTGAGATGTCATTTTATCTCATTGTCGGATAAAAGTCCCACAAAATTGGAAGAAACGTCTCTAGAATTACCAATACAGTGCTGACGAGGACGTTAAACCTCAAATCAAAGAAAATAATAGTCCTGTTCAGCCTTTTCGACATGTGTTAAGCACGCAGGCCATTCTTTTTCAACAATGCTTCCAATGTCTTCTTCGATCAGAGCCTTTATTTATACATCCATATATCTGTCATGCGATGCTGAAAATTTCCTTGGCCAATATAAAAATTTCCCCATATCATCATTTTGGCATTCAGATCAGGATGGTATGGTGAAAGTCTTAGAACTATGTGCCCGTGTCTCTTCAAAGCTGGTCAACTCGATAAGGATGAGCTGGTTTATTTCGTTTGCAAAGTTCCAAAAGCTCAGGCTGGAACATTTCTTGCCACAGTCTGCATAAAACTGTATATTAAAGGAAACAAAAAGAACGAAAAATAAAAATGTTATTCAAAATATGAGATTCGAACCTACGACTTTGGGAAACTAGGTCGATAAAGTTTATGCATCTAACCAATACCGCCACATCGTATTCCTGCAACGCTGTAATATCAGAGTAATATACAGCAAAGATTTTGTGAATTAAGCGAGGAAAAAGTTGGTAACCCCCACATAACGGTTTCCGATGGAATGGTCCGTATGACGTAGTGTTCAGTAAACAGTCATCGATCTATACAAGCCAGTATAGCAACACCCTAGAGACCCCCACGTTATAGTTTTTTTTGTGTTTTTTTTATGGCTTCGACACATTGATTGTGGATGGCGGTTTGAGTCGTCTCAATGAGGCACCATGCTTGCGCTGTGAGGGAAATACATTAAAAAAACTCTATTCTCAGCCTGTAAATAATTAATAAGGTCATATGAGGTATCTGCCGCACACGTATACCCTATTTTATTAATGTTTATATGTACAGAGGATCTTACAGGGTTGAATTGTTATTCAAGTTGAGGAAAAAGGATAAAATGCGAGGCTTCGCCGAGCATTTTATCCCTTTTCCTCAACGAGTTGAATTAGATAGAATAATGCATGAGCATGAATGCAGGATTCTGCTTATCATATGACATTTGAAATCCATTTTATTCACGATTTGTTTACAAAAATATCAAAATTCCGCCATTAGTTAACACGATGTTGTTAAAGACGTCGTGCGGGTGGCGTTATGGCGGGGGGGGGGGGGGGGGGGGGGGCGTATTTATCTAATTTGCATGTTTGATCCACCGTGGATTGCGGAGTTTGTCTCTTGGCTGTGTTGCACATTTAGACGCGACGTCATATGCTAATACAGGATATTTGCTTTTTGAGATGAATACCAGGGAAACATCGTCGAGTGTGTTGAAGATATCAGAATTTTCACGAGTGCGATGCACGAGTGAAAGTTTTGATGTTTTCGACGCACGAGATGAAATGTGTTTGATATATATTTCTTTCTAGTTTATAATATTTTATGACACTTACTGTAATTGATCAATCGGATTTTACGTCACAATTTTTGACTTGGCTATGACTTCACAACTGTCAATTGCAAAATATTAACAGATCGTTATTTTAATACAGTATTTTACAGTTCAATGAATGCTTTTTCAAGGCATTTTAAAGAGTTATGCCATCGATAACTTATGACTTTGGCGAAAATCTTAGACCGGGCTGCTACTGTGAAAATTTTAAGTGAGCCCTTTTGGGGTTCACTTTCTTTGCTCGTGGCTCGGTGTTGTTCGTACTTCGATGGAAATTATATAAGTTATATAAATTACATTCATTTCTTAATACTGATATAGTGTTAGAAAATATAAGTTACAAAGGCAATTTATTTAGCGTTCGATGAGGTGCGGGCGGCGTCGGGTAGTGGACAAGTTCTAAGTGAGCCTTTTGGGGTTCATTGCCTACCTCCACTTCTATTTCACTTACTTCGCCCGTGGCTCGGTGTTGTTCGTACTTCGACGAAAGCTATATAGGTTATATAAATTTCATTCATTTCTTAACCACTCTAGTACCAGAAATCTCAAAACGGGTAATTGGCAAACAGTGCTGGCCCAGATCAGACGCCGCAGAATGCGGCGTCTGATCGGGACCTGCTCTGTTTGCAAAACGTTCAGCCATTTTCTTAATAAATTTTGAAAAAAAAAAACACAGCCTGACACCTCTAAATTTTGAAATGGACTCCTGCTGTACGTGAGGAGGAAGATTCCATTTGGTACAAAAAGGGTTAATTGACACAGTGTTAGTAGTAGTAAAGTCTATCGATATGACCTCGCATTATAAAGGAGCTGTTAATCGATTTGTTGTCAAGTAGCCCCTATGTGCTTTTAGCGCCCGGTTACCTTACAAAATCTATCAAGTCAAGTCATTTGTTGTCAAATACCCATCTAAGGCAACAGCGTTAAGTCTGATATCTTGACCCATAATGTACGGAGTGCAAAAATCTTGCTTACTAATCTTCTTGTACCTTGCATGCACCTGTTATGATAGAATATCTATATTTGTGAAATATTTCATATATTCCAAATCCCATTTTACTGTTTTGTTTTTGTGTTGTTGAACATGTATTTCTTTCATTTACATTTTTGTTTCATGCTGTTGCTGTTCCACGGGGAGGATTATTATTCTGTCATTTCATATCTCACACAGTTTCACGTTAGCAATGCCATACCTTTCAATCGTTCATTATAATGTTCAGAGTATTTCAAACAAAATCAACTTAATCGAAGCCGAATTATGCAATTTTGATGTTATATGTTTAACCGAAACATGGCTAGACCAAAGAACCACAGACGATGATCTACATTTAGATGATTTTAAATTATTTCGACGCGACAGACCCGGGGATAATCACGATGGAATCTGTGTCTATGTTAGAAGGAACATTTATTCTAAACGACGAACCGACCTCGAATTACATAATATTGAATGCGTTTGGGTTGAGGTCGCAGTTCACAACAGGAAACAATTGATTGGCACTTTCTATAGACCACCAAATTCCATTAATGCCGTTTTTTCAACCATTGAAGACTCTATAGGCCTAGCATTTGATACAAATATTCAAGACATTTTGATTACAGGTGACTTCAATCTCGACATTTTGAAACAAAATTCAAACAAAAAGATTGCAGATTTATGTCAGTATTTTGATTTAGAACAATTGATAACTGAACCAACACATTTTACGGAAACATCTTCCTCAATTATTGATATTTTTTAAACTGCAAACAAAAATAACATACTCTTAAGTGGAGTAGGCGAACCATTTCTGGACCAGAATATCAGATACCACTGCCCTGTTTATTGTGTTATTAACTTTAATAAAATCAAAACTCCTGTTTATCAACGGAAAGTATATTTATACGATAGAGGGGATTATCAATCTTTTTCAACAGACTTGCGACAAACAGACTGGGATACTTTGAAAAGTGATGATATAGATGTATATGCTAAAATATTTCAGATACAATAACAAATCTTACAAACAAACATATTCCCAATAAAATTATAAAAGTTAGACATTCGGACCCTGGCTGGCTCACAAACAACATAAAACGACTCATTAGAAAAAAGAAAAGGCTTTATAACAGATATAAAAAATCGCGAAACATAAATCACTTTGAAAATTACAAACGAATAAGAAACTCGGTCACAACCGAGATACGTAAATCTAAAAACCGCGAAACGGAAAAGTTGTCTGAACGGTTAGAAAACACGAACACAGGCCCAAAAGACTGGTGGAAAACACTTAAAGGTTTTATTAAATCAGATAAAACTTCTAGCTTGCCACCTTTAAACAGGGAAGGAATAACATATTCTGATGACTTATCGAAAGC
The DNA here is from genome assembly GCA_963580285.1 of Lucinisca nassula. Taxonomy (NCBI): domain Eukaryota; kingdom Metazoa; phylum Mollusca; class Bivalvia; order Lucinida; family Lucinidae; genus Lucinisca; species Lucinisca nassula. Next base: position 43,539,948 of record OY757013.1, read on the forward strand.
AAATATCTTAAATGAATTTTTTACGGAACAAACATTACTGGATGAGAGTCATGTAACTCTCCCCTTAACCAACAATATTCCGCCATCTATATTGGACACGATTTCTGTCACGCCTGAGGAGGTTGAGTTAACTTTACAGTCCTTACAGACAGGTAAAGCTGCTGGACCTGATTTAATAAACAACCGCCTACTCAAGGAGCTTTCAAAACCTTTATCCCACCCTCTGTCGGCTCTTTTCAATTCCTCTCTTGTCAACGGGAAATGTCCCAAAATTTGGAAACAAGCAAACGTCTCCCCAATTCATAAGAAGGACGATCCATCAGATGTTTCAAACTTCAGACCCATTTCTCTTCTAAGCACTGTTGGGAAGGTATTAGAGAAAATAGTTCATAAACATGTTTTTAATTTTTGTCACGAATATAATGTCATTACATCATTACAGTCTGGCTTTGTACCTGGTGACTCTACTGTAAATCAACTGATTGATATCTATAACACATTTTGTAAAGCTCTAGATGAAGGGAAGGAAGTACGAGCAATCTTTTGTGATATAAGCAAAGCCTTTGACAGAGTCTGGCACAAAGGTATTCTTTTTAAGCTTAGGTCTATAGGAATTTCTGGGTCTCTCCTAAACTGGTTCACAGATTACCTGAAGGATAGGAAACAAAGAGTGGTTTTACCGGGTGCATCTTCCAACTTGACTCCTATCAAAGCTGGAGTTCCTCAAGGTTCTATACTCGGACCCCTTCTATTCATACTATACATTAACGACATTGTTGAAGATATAGAGTCTACAATAAGGCTCTTTGCTGACGACACGAGCCTTTATATTATAGTTGAAGACCCCATCCTCGCTGCTGACCAACTAAACTCTGACCTGCTGAAAGTGCATCAATGGGCAACGAAATGGCTAGTGAAATTTAACCCTCTGAAATCCGAATCGGTTATTTTCTCTAGGAAACAGAACAAACCCTACCATCCCCCCGTATTATTGGATCAAACTCCCATAAATGAAGTCCCCAGCCATAAGCACCTAGGCGTTTTTCTTTCTAATGACTGTACATGGCACGACCATCTTGAATATATAAAATCTAAAGCATGGAATAGAATTAACGTAATGCGGAAATTAAAATTTACACTCAACAGAAAGCCTCTTCAGACAATATACTTTTCCTTTATTAGGCCACTCTTGGAATATGCTGATGTTGTGTGGGATAATTGCACCATGTATGAAGTGAATGAACTTGAAAAAAATCAGAATGAAGCTGCGCGAATTGTTACAGGTGCCACAAAACTTGTCTCTATTTATTCACTTTTACTCGAAACTGGTGGGAAACTTTGTCGTCTCGCAGAACAAAACATAAACTTCAACTATTCTATAAGATGCAAAAAGGCTTATCTCCTGATTATTTGACCCGTCTCGTTCCTCCTTCTGTCGGCAGAACATCATCCTATCAGTTGCGGGACGCAAATAATACACAAACAATACATGCAAGCACGCAGCATTATTATAACTCCTTTCTGCCTTCTGTGATTCGTGACTGGAATAATCTCCAAGAACATATACGTGATTCACCCAGCCTTAATGCCTTCAAATCAAAGATAAATGCCAACTTGAATGTGCCACCCAAATACTATTCTACAGGCAAAAGACTTGGTCAGGTTCACCATGCTAGGTTAATAACAAAATGTAGTTCATTAAATGAACATCTGTTCTCCAAGAATATCACTGATAGTCCTACATGTACATGTGGATCAGTAGAAGACACTCACCACTTCTTTTTCCAATGCGATCGCTTTGCAAACTCTAGACAGGAACTCTTAAATAAGGTATCTGAACTGTGCCAGCCGACTCTTAATGTACTACTTTTTGGCAATCCAGAACTATCCTTTGAACAAAATACGAGGCTTTTCTTAGCTGTGCAAGACTTCATAATAAGAACAAAGCGCTTTACTTCCTAAATCTTTTCATTCAGCTGTTTCCTTAAATACAGAATGGTCGATGATAACTTTTGTCGGCAGGCTCGGTCAAATGTCTCTTAAAATAGATTCATTATGATATGTAAGTCGAAAACATTACTTGGTGACTACATAAAATTCTTGATACTTGTGTTGAGATGACCACCCCTACTTTATTTGGTAAATACCCTTCTCCTCTCCGTGAAACCTCCAGCAGCATGGAATATAAATATAATTATATAAAATAACTTTGGTTTACTTTGTGATGCACACTGTTCCAGCTCGTAACATAGTTTGATACTATGAAATATTTAGGCATAAATACCATTACCATATTTGTAATCCTTATCACAGAGAGTCATTACTGTTAAGTCATTATTTCAAGTCACAGGTTATTTGTCTTACCACTGTGTAATATGAGGGATACAGACACAATAAGTCAAATGACTTCCTTCTGAATCCCATTTGTATTGATATATTGTTTGTAATCTTTACATGTTATATATGTTATGATACAAATAAAATACAGTTTAAACCAATGGGATATTCAGAAGCACCACATTTGTTAACTAAACTCTTAAAACCGGCCTATTCAGTTTTTAGGACAAAATGCCACTGGTCAGTTGGCTATATTGATGATAGCTATTTACAAGGACAGGACCTACAACCCTGTCAGAATAATGTGGTAGATACGCAGGGCTTTATCCAGATATTTTGGGAAAAGGCCCCTGGGCAAAATTGGGAAACAAATACTGACAAAATAGGGAAAACAATTTCATCAGAGAAATGCCAGGACTATGAATGTTGCTCATGATAGTCTTATAAATTTGGAAGCTGAGCAGTGCAATACAGCTGTAGCTTCACTGTCGTTAACCTCTGATGTTAAGAATTGTTTTCTCTGTTCCTTTTGTTGTTCATTTTTTTGGGGGAAAACTATTGTGAAATTGGGAAAAATTTAGGCTATTTGGCATTGGGAATTGGGCCGAATTTCGGCCCTGCTGAACAGGCAGAAAATGCCCTGATACGGTAATTTTACCCTAGAAACTTGGTTTCATTTTCCACTCAGATAAACATCACGAAAACACGCCTTTATTATTTTGACCCCCTTGAACCCCACTTTTATATAGTAAAACTGGGGTTTTCGGGGGTATACCTTATTTTTCTTATTTCTGCCCTAAAATATAGATTGTGGGTACTCATTAGAACCGCCTTGATGAGGCGGTTCTAACGAGTGCCCACAATTTATATTTGGAGCAGAAATAAGAAAAATATCACAATTTTTCATCATAAAATTTTCATTTTTTCAGCGATAAAGGTGGCAATGTATTTGTATAGGCGTGTTTGCGTTATGTCTGTTTTCAAATGGTATTTCTTGGGTTTGTTTTAGACTTAGTAAATATGCGAATATCTCTGGCATCTGACAAGGCTGAAAAGATAAAGTATTTATGTTCTCTGTTTTTGAAAGCAAAATCTCCATCAGTTAGGGATTTGAGTTAATTAATTGGAACACTTGCTGATAGTTTCCCTGCTGTGCCTTATGGCAAATTGTTTTATCGCCAGCTGGAAATTGATAAAATTCTTGCACTGCGGAAGGGAAAAGGGAACTTTGATAGCCGTAGCAATACCTCTATACCGTAAGACTGACTGGACAGCTTTTAAAGCATAAGCTAAGGAAAAATGCGAGGAACTCATAAAAGACCACCCTTCAAAAACTGTAGAAGACCTCTGGAGTTCATTCAAATCTGTAATCCACAATGGTATAGCGAAATTCGTACCAACCAAGACTCTGGTGCAAAGAAAAGTCTACCGTGGATTACTCAGCCTATTAAAAGACTCATTAGGAAAAGAAACTCCCTATTTCACAAACTGAAATCTGCCAAAAGTCCAAAAGACAGACACAATATCCTAAAAACCAAACAACTTGTTAAACTGAAAATTAGGGAGTCCAATGATTAATACATCGAGGACATTCTAGGCATCAACACCCCTGATCGCACTGATCAGAACTCATCTTCTGACCCGATAGACCCCGACAAGGGTAAGTCAAGCTTTTCAGTAAAGAAACTTTTCTCCCTCATTAAAAACTCAATGCAGGACTCTCATGGAATGGCCCACTAAGAGATCCCGACTCAGGATCACTTGAAACACAATCCTCGGACAAAGACAACATAGCAAACCTGCAATTCCATAAGGCCTTTACAAAAACATCACCTCTCTCACTCAGCCAGCTCGCCACTAATGGGCTGGACGATGGGAATATAAACAAACAACATATCCCATCTACACTTCATTGCAAATACCCACTTATGTCCGAAATCTCTACTTCGGTGCCTGGCATCCTAAAATGGCTATGCAATCTCAACCGGAGCAAAGCTGACACCATAAAACCCATTGTTCTGAAAAACCTAAGCAATAAAATAACCCCTTTCCTTGCCATTTTATTCCAAAATTCACTCAACACAGGGCAGGCCCCTAAGGACTCGACCAAAGCATGTGTTACCCTATCTTCAAAAAGGGGGATAAGAGCGACCCCATTTATTATCGCCCCATATCACTAACATGCATTCTATACAAAGTGATGGAGCACATTGTAGCTTCTAGCCTGTCCAAGCATCTTAACAGTAACTATATATTGTATGACCTCGAACATGGTTTCATTGAGAGGAGGTCTTGTGAAACCCAGCTTATCCAGTTAGTTGATGGGCTTGCACGAAACACTTCACAAGGTCGCCAAACTGACATTATCTTATTAGATTTTAGTAAGGCCTTCGACAGAGTAAATCACTTAAAGCTGCTTCACAAACTTCACCAACATGGTGTGAGAGGCAAAACTCTGTCCTGGATCAAAGCGTTTCGGATAGGGCGTTCTCAACAAGGTTGGTCGGTAAATACCGGTGGCGGGAATTCCCACTGGTATTTACCGGTAATTACCGTCCTGGGAAATACTCAAAATTTCAGCAAAAGTGGGAAATACTGGGAAATTGTGGGAAATATGATTTTTGTTTAGTTATTTCATAGAAACACACTATTAATATGTGTGTAATTTGATTGAAATAATGAACAGTTAGTTATCTTGCAATATGCCTCCCCAGTCCCCATACATATATGTCATATGTCTTCTTTTACTCAACCAAACACAGGCATAAATATAAAGTGATCTGTTGTTATGAAGGATGCAGAGAGTTATTTAAAATCACCCAAGAATCATAAAATACCATAATGATCCCAATATTTGGCACAGACATGCCTGGACAAACAGTGCAGACCCAGATCAGAATCGCTTAGCTTCTTTAAGAGAGTTTGCCATTGGAACTACATGTTTTGTATGCTTTAGTGTAACACTAAACCACACGGTGCATTTTTTTTTTTTTTTGAGATTTACAACAACTCTTTGAATGTTTGAATTTTAAGGATGTTTACATTAGAAAAGGTTTGTTTGCAAGTTTGTCAAGTTATATACTCCTAATGCTAAAAGGTGTGATAATTTAATTGTTTGTTTGAGACAGGTATTGAAAGAACACAGTTAATTGAAGCATAAAAGGTTTCTTAAATTGCCTACAGATACTCACCTGAGTATTATAAAATTACATATATTGACAAGTCAATGGTAATAGCTGAAAAGTAAAAACTAATATTCTAGAATCACACCTGAAAAGAAATTATATACATTCTATATGACGGCAAGGGACTATAGGTCTTTCAAGTGATTCACTATAAAAAGGGCTGGAAAATTCTTCTACATGACTAAGTGCATGTTAACTTTGGTAAATTTCATAAGGACTAGACAAGCTTTTTACTTGTCCTTCATTTTGTTTGTCATTGCAAGCAAACAAGTGGAATTTTCAAGCCCTGCATGAACTTGAAATCATTTGCTTGCAAATAGTTAGGTAGTTGGGGTATATTAAGCAGACTCAGTTGGTACCACCTACGTAAATATATATTTCCCAGTATTTACCGGGAATTCCCAGTATTTCCCGGGAATTCCCTGTATTTCCCGCCGTCCAGGGAAAGTATTTCCCGCTATTTTGCCATCCTTGGTTCTCAAACAGTAGTACTGGAGGGCGAATACTCATCAGAAATCCCTTGTAGATGCTGGAGTCCCACAAGGTTCTGTGCTTGGTACCTTACTATTCCTCCTTTACATAAACGACCTACCTGAGAATATTCACTCACAGGTCCGCCTTTTTGCTGATGATACAGCTATTTACACCACAGTCAATAACCAGGACAACTCTGACACACTACAGGATGACATTGACACCTTACAAACATGGGAAACCCTGTGGCATATGGGTTTTAATCCCAGTAAGTGTCAAGTCTTACACATAACAAAATCCAGGCATCCAGCTCAGCATATCTACATGCTACATGGTTAGGCACTAGAAGCAGCTGATCACGCCAAATATCTAGGCGTAAACATCAGCAAAGACCTGAGCTGGAATACTCACATTAATAGGATTACAACAACAGCAAACAGGACACTAGGTTTCTTGAAAAGAAACACAAAATCAAAACACACAGGCATTCGCGAAGCAGCATATCAGACTTTAGTTCGTCCCCAAGTCGAACATGCATCCCCTGTGTGGAGCCCATACACACAGACATATATAAATAAAATTGAAATGATCCAAAGACGGGCTAACGATGGATCAACAGCAATTACCCTCCTTATGCTAGTGTTACAAAATAGAAGTGAAGGCAATGATCAGGAATCGATACAATCAATCCTCAGCACCCATCAGAGACACCAAAGGGAAAGAAGCACAAACGGATTTTTTTGCCATAAGGCCCATTTGTTCAGATAGGGGCAATACCCACATACATTTATTAATGGACTGTAGAAGCCTCTGTGTTGTAGTGGTTATGCTACTCGCCTGATAAACCAGGGGTTGCAGGATCGATCCCGGGCTTCTCCAGACTTTCGGATGAGCCTTTTAACCGCGGTCCCGTCTCCATATTACCTTAGCTGTTGGTGGGACGTAAAACTCACTCACTTATGACTGCCGTAGTTTATGTGAGAGAACAAGGGTGTGGGTGCAAGTCGTTAGCTCGTAATGCTGTTGCTTGCCAAATTTGGGCCTGGGCGTCTATTGAAAGGGCATATACTTGACAGCGAGTTAAATTCCTACTGCAGAGAATGTGCATGCTGACCACAAAAGCCGTCATTTTGAAAATGATAAGAAATGGATGCTTGACAAATGTGTTTTTCTAGCAGTGGTTTCAAGATTGAATTTTCAGTCGGACAGAGACCTGTTTGCAAGTAGACATAATTACCAGATTAACCGGTTTGTGTCGTACAGACCATACCTGATGCATATGCCTGGGATACTTTGTCTATTTGTTGGTCACCTTTCAAAGTATACATTTTTGTCCCAGAATGTTTGCAGAAAATGTCACAAGACAAAGCAACTGGAATGTCGATAATGCCAAATTGGCCAACACAAGCTTTATTCGCCATAGCATTAAAATGCCGATCAGTCTACCAGTAATTTTTTAGGAAGAGCAAGAAACTTTTAATTCTCCCTTGTCGACCACGGCAAGTTCGCAAAATAATGGAACAGACTGAATCTATTAATGTGCCTCTTATCAGGAGAACAATACTTAACCACAGGCTTCCATTGTGGAATTTTGAAAATATCTGAGGGTCACTGATGAGGCCTAATTGGCCGAAACTAGCTGGTCTGGCCCAGAAAAAATGTACACTGAATATTTTTCACTTCTGTGGTGTATTCCTTGCTGGCAAAGGATAACCCTTTTATAGAACATATTTAACTTCACTACAGCTGGTGTGTGGGAATGTGTGGCGGCGGTAAAACGTCTCCTTGCCCTATATCATAGTGTTGATTATATTTTCTTGTCCTTTGGGATCATTGATTCCATTGTGGAATTTTGAAAATATCTGAGGATCACTGATGAGGCCTAAGTGGCCGAAACTAGCTAGTCTGGCCCAGAACAAAATGTACACTCCACATTTTCCAGTTCTGTGGTGTACTCCTTGCTTCCAAAGGATAACACTTTACAGAACATATTCCAAAATCAACTACAAATTTCGCCATGGCTTCCTTGAGGAAAACAACAAATAAACAGTACAAGTGTTACTTGCAACAATTGGAATCATGCTGTGATAAACGGAAAATTGATCCCATATCTACACATTTAAACAACGTGCCGATGTTTCTCATGGAACTGTTTAATCGCAAGTTAGGATTTTCAGCTGTCAACAAGGCAAAAAATGCCTTATCTTATATTGTACTTTTCTTAATAAAATTGTTCTTGAAAGGTGTTTAGAACACAAGGCCAAGTTTACCCCGTTATGGAAAAGCCTGGGATGCAAGTTTTGTGCTTAGACACCTGTGCTATATGTAGTTAGAGGGTATTACATTGCGACAACTAACCCACGAAACAAAATGTTTTTAGGTTGCTGTCGGGTCAGCGTCTCCCGACGCTCCATTGTTTGTCGGTGAACAATATCACATTTTATGAAAATAATTTGGGTTTTTATACTGATTCATTACTAAAACAAAGTTAACTAGGAAGACATTTCTCACGTCTTTCTTTACAGAACTACCATGACAAAAATCTATGTATAGTTGAACACCTTACAAATACATAAAACTTACGCAATCTGCACGATCTTCAGAATATTCAGAAGCATTTTCAGCGTGTATCGACTGACACCATTTCGAGATGGACTAAAATCATCATGAGCGAATGTGGTATTGACACAACTCTATTTCAGGCACATACTAGATCAGCCTCAGTATCGACTAATGGCCACCAGGGATTATCTATGGACAAGGTTCTTTCTAAAGTTGGCAGGTCATCGGCAGATACTTTCGCAAAATTCTATAATAAGCCAAGTTATCAGTCTTTAGATCATTGTATCTTAGACAGTGCTCTGCGAAACAGTGACAAGTAATTGAAACCGTTTGGAAAAAATGGTTGATTTTAGTGTGTTCATCACGTGAACAAGCCCGTAAAATGAACACACACCAACCATACTTTATAAGGAGAAAATCGTTTACGGGGAAAACTTTCAAGACAATGGGGCGCCGTTTTACTATTTAATCGGTATTTTAAAGATAAACATAAATCGAATTATGGATATCCATAATTCGATTTATGGATATCCATAAATCGATTAATGGATATCGTTAATTTAGATCGATGTGTGGATATCCATAATTCGATTTATGGTAATTCGATTTATGGATGTCCATTATTCAGATCGATTTATGGATATCCATAAATCACCGCCAACGCTTTTGGCTTAATGATTTCTCCATAAGACACGTGATTGTTTATTGTAAAAATCTTCAAGGTCTTCATCATCGCTGGAAGATGATGGCCAGTCAAAGGGACCCCTCTGCAGTGCAGCCTTTTCAGCCCGTAAGGCTTCCAAAGCAACGGACGCCATACGTTGAACGCCCGCCATGTGTGCAGTTAAAAATCGGAACCAACCGTAAGATCTGGAAATTCCGGCAAACGCATCCTGCCCCTCTGGAATCCCCTCTATGAGGACTGCGCACCTAAGGACACTGAAAGTCGAATGTAAGATTATAATGATCCAAACAGGCAATCCGTGCATGCTTTCTGGACAAAAATGCACATGGTCGTTTTATATAGTATCAACATATATCCATATAAAACTCTGCTTGAGATGTATGGAGTAAAAGGCAGATTCCAATATATCTCCTGGCCCCCGCACATTGGGATTTGGAGAACTAGAGCTGGCTGCATGAGCTGAGAGTACTGGTAAACCGTTTAGAAGGTCTAAGTCTGTCCAAACAAAGTCGTGCGAGTCAACGGGCGACAGGAATTGAGATGTGTGTTTGTATTTGAGTTTAACGCCCCAGTCAATGCTAATTTAGGTCATTTTTGAACCGGTCAGTTTACCTATCCACACTTTTCCTGGGCAGGCTTATACGTAAGCAGTTAACCAGTACAGTGCACTTTCTTTCGCCAGAAACTGACAACTTCCCTTCTTGAATCAGCGGAAGGGAGAGAATGACCGTAGAAAAGATTTCATTATCAATCTCTACTAGTCTGATAATTAAAGTCTGATCAATTTTAGTATTTTTAATATATTCAAAATTTATCACCTTGTTGGTAATGGCAAGTCTATTTGGTAGAATCTCCAAACATAGTAATCTCAAAATTAAGCCAGAGAGACGTTTATACATTATTTATTTTAATGCAAAAGATGATTTTAATTCCATATTATCCATTTTAACGCCTGGTGGCTAGGTTAGGTGAAAGTGGGTATTCATTTCACGGGACTTGTGATAATGATGTGTAAATCTTTTGATGAATCTTTTGAATCAAGGGAATAATTCGGATTAAGGATATCCATAATTCGATTTATGGATATCCATATTTCGATCTGAATTAATGATATCCATGAATCGATTTATGGATATCCATAATTTGATTTATGGATATCCATAATTTGATTTATTGCTATCCATAAATAAGCCGAATAATGGATATCCATAATTCGATTTATGGATATCAATAAATCGAATAAGGGATATCCATTTTTCGATTTATAGATATCATTAACTCAGTTCGATTAACGGATATCCTAAATCGAATTATGGATATCCATAATTCGATTATGGATATCCATGAATAATAATGGATATCCATATTTCGAATTATGGATATATCCATAAGTAATAATGGATATCTATAAATACGGATTAAATAGTAAAACGGCGCCCCATACAAGACAATGTTGTGGCTACTCGTCAATAAGGCGGTTATAGCGAGCATCAACAACCTATGTTGCAGTATAAATGAGAAAAAAATATCTTTCATCAGAAAAATAGCCATTTTGGAGATGGGAAAAATGCACTATGCCGCACGGGTGTGTATCGCAATTGTGGACACAAAGATACTGATCCTTCTGCGTGCATCGATTTAAATCGATTTAAGCCCATGAGTAAAATACTTTCCACTGACCGTTCCTATGCGGTTCTTCTGTTGCGGTTATTTTTTGCTATAGTTCGTCTTTGAGTGTATGTATCGCTAATATTTTTTGTCCTGGTTAGCCAATTGAGCATTTTGTTGGAAAGTAACTGTCCTTGTGGCTTTCCGCTGTTGCTGTTTCCATTACGGTCAAGTGATTTCATGTTTGTGTTTCTTTTCCTTTGATGTTTTATGATCTGAGTCCGGGGTAATTTTATCGATCATTGCTCGATGCCTTCATTTTTATTCTCCCCCGACTTTTCGAAGAAAAGCGAGGGGACATAGTATTCGGCTTTCCGTGGGGCGTGGTGCGTGATGCGTGGTGCGAGGTGCGTGGTTCCGTGCTTGTAGTAGGTACGTTGTGAGCGCAACTCCTCCTACAGTTTTAAACCGATTCTTCTGAAATTTTAGAAGTGTCTTTATCATGGTTTGAAGTTGTGCAAGTGCTATTTTCAGAATCCTTGAATTAATTTTTTTCACTTTTTTCATATTTTTAACTTAGACTTTTTTGCATGGTTCCGAATTCATAGTAGGTACCTTGTGAGCGCAACTCCTCCTACAGTTTTATACCGATCTTTCTTAAATGTTACAGGTGTCTTTACTATGGTTTAAAGTTGTGCATATGCTTTCATCAGATTTCTTTATTTTTTTTTTACTTTTTCACATTTTAACTTAGACTTTTTTCATGCATCAATTCTATGAAAGTTTATAATGTAGTAGGTACCTTGTGAGCGCAACGCCTCCTACAGTTGTATACCGATCCTTCTGAAATTTTACAAGACTTAGTGTCTTTATCATGGTTTTTAAGTTGTGCATATGCATTTATCAGAATTCTTTAATTAATTTTTTTTGACTTATTTTACATTTTAACTCAGACTTTTTTCATGCATCAATTCTATGAAAGAGTATAATGTAGTAGGTACCTTGTGGGCGCAACTCCTCCTACAGTTTTATACCGATCCCTCTGAAATTGTTTAGGTGCCTTTGTCATTGTTTGAAGTTGTGCATATGCTTTTTCCAGAATACTTTAATTATTTTTTATCACGTTTGTCACATTTTTAACTTAGACGTTTTTCATGCATCAATTCTATGAAAGAGTATAATGCAGTAGGTACCTTGTGAACGCAACTCCTCCTACAGTTTAATACCATTCCTTCCAAAACTTAGAAGTTGCTTGAATTGTGATCTGAAGATATGCATAGGCTTTTTACAGAATCTTAAAATAATTCTTTTACCTTTTTTTCACATTTTTAACAAAGAGTTTTTTTCGCGCATCTATAATATGAAACTGTATATATAGTAGGTACATTGTCAGTGCTTATACGTAAGTGATTTAACCAGTAGTGAGCACATTCTTTCGCCAGAAACTGACAACTGCCCTTCTTCAATCAGTTGAAGTGAGAGAATGACCGTAGAAAAGATTTCATGAACATTCACTCTTTATGAAGGAATGTTTCCGAACCTCGTAGGTATCGAACCCGTAAGTGAAACCAATTGTTGTCGGGTTAACTTACTTATTTTTAACAGCACAAATGAAAATCAGGCGGGGGACATAAACTCCCTGTGGAATTTGCTTATTTAGTTCTGTTTTTAGCTGGTTTTTATAGCAGAATTGCACTGTATCTCAAGAACGAGGTGAGTTTTGGGTCTCTAAATGTGCCATATTTATTTAAGTTTCGCAGACTGCTTGAGTAACTTTGATCAAATGTAATACGGGTGTAAACTTTGAGAGATGTATTCGCCTTTTTAATTCTGGCGTTTTCAAGCTTTTATATTCTGGCTTCGGCATACTGGATATATATGGTTACGTCTATTAATTAAAGTGAAGGCATCACGGATACACGCCTTTACCAACACATTGTAAACTTTACCGCCGAAAACAAAAAAAAAACCCACTAAAGTTTTAAGATAAAATTGTGATAGTTTTCTTAATTTTGCTCAAAATATAGATTGTGGGTACTAGTTAGGCGGTTCTAACGAGTACCCACAATCTATATTTTAGAGCAGAAATTGGAAAAATAAGATTCACCCCTGTAAACTCCAGGGGGTCAAAATTATATAGGCGTGCTTTCCTGATGGGGTCGCAGAATTTCAATGTTCAAAGATCATGACAAAACAATTTTTTCACCTAAGATCCTGATTCAGTCACAAGTAATTTGCTTATTTCTTTGCACTTGAGGTCGCATTACCAAACTAAATCTTAAAACGAAACTTATTTGATCATGCAGTCTTAGCTGGAATCGGATTATTTTTTTTTTTGTTCATTTTATTCGCCCGTTTGAAAAACGGTCGTATTATGTTATGCCCCTCGGCGTATAAACTTATTTGATCATGCAATCGTAGTTGGAATCGGATTATTTGTTGTTGTTGTTGTTTTTTGTTCGCTTTTATACGCCCGTTTGAAAAACGGTCGTATTATGTTATGCCCCTCGGCGTCCGTCCGGCCGTCCGTCTGTCCGTTCATTTGCAAAACTTTTTTGTTTCCGGATAACTCCTCCTACAGTTTACATCCAATCAAACTGAAACTTCAAATATAGTTAGGCCATGATGTGGGGCAGCGCATATTGTTTCGAGGTTACGGTCCACCAAATATAAATGGAGTTATGCCACTTTGAATTTTTTTGTAAACTTTTCGTTTTCGGATAACTCCTCCTACAGTTTACATCCGATCAAGCTGAAACTTCATACATAGTTAGACCATAATGTGGGGCAGCGCATATTGTTTCAAGGTTATTATCCACCGAATAATAATAGAGTTATGCCCCTTTGAAGTTTTTTGTAAACCTTTCGTTTCCGGATAACTCCTCCTACAGTTTACATCCGATCAAGCTGAAACACCATACATAGTTAGATCATAATGTGGGGCAGTGCATATTTGTTCTACCAAATAATAATAGAGTTATGCCTCTTTGAAATGTTTTGTAAACTTTCCGTTTTCGGATGACTCCTCCTGTTTTTGTCATCCCATTTAGCTGAAACTTCATATATAATTAGAACATGACGTTGGGCAGCGCATATTGTTTCGAGGTTATGGTCCACTCAATAATAATAGAGTAATGTCCCTTTGAAAAATTCTGTAAACATTTTGTTTCCGGATAACTCCTCCTAAATTTTAGATCCGATGGTGTTGAAACATTACATACAGTAAGACCATGAAATGGAACAGTGCATATTATTTTGAGGTTATGGTCTGCCAAATATTACCAGAGGTATACCCCTTTCACAGATTTTTCTAAACATTCCGTTTCTGGATAGCGCCTTTTACATTTCACATCTAACGAAGCTGAAACTTTACATATAGTAAGACCATAATGTGGAACAGTGCATATTATTTTGAAGTTACAGTCAGCCAAATAATACCAGAGTCATTCCCCTTCTTATATTTTCCAAAACATGTTTTTTTTTTTTTTTTTCGGATAATGCCTCCCACATTTTACATCTCATGAAGCTGAAACTTTACGTACAGTTACAGTTAGACTATGATGTGGAGGAGCGCATATAATTTCAAGGTTGCAGTCCACCACTTATTGCCAGAGTTATGCCTATATTATTTTGAGGTTATGGTCCACCAAATATTACCGACCATGACAATTTGTTGGAGACAGTTAGTTTGAGCCATTTAGGGGTTTTAATAGTGCCAGGTAAGAATATTTGGAGCACATTTTGTTCCTTGGTTACATTCCACAAACCCAAACTTGTAAACAGTCAGTATACCGGCCCCGATAGCTCAGTGGTAGAGCGTCCGCTTTGGGAAAGTAAGGTCGCGGGTTCGATCCCCGGCCGCGTCATACCAAAGGCGTGAAAAGTGGAACTAGACGCTCCCTTAGCTGACGCTCGCATTATCAAGGGTAGTCCTGGGAAGATAAATGAAGGCAGGTAAGTATTTTTAAAAGGATACTTTGTTTGACGCAATAAAAGCTCTACAGAACTTATGTTATTTGTTTTGGATATGCGACGTTAAATAAAGCTTCTTTATCTTTATCTTTTATCTTTATATATATGCTCCATCTTACTAGTTGCCACGGGCGAATAATGCCCCGCTTGTGAGGCTCTTGTTTGTTTTTTTTTTTTTTTTTTTTTTTTTTTTTTTTTACTGGAGTTGAACGGTCCATTTAAAATCATGGTCATCTCGAGCAGGTCAGCAATTTATATATAATCGGTTAACCAGCACAGTGCTCTTTCTTTCGGGCCCTTGTGCAATCTACGGAAGGGAGATAATTTCCCTAGAAAAGATTTCTTGATCATGCTGCCGTCTCTAGATCTGCAGGTATCTAGACAATGATCAGGGGCCAGTTGTTCAAAACTAACGATGTCGTTAGTTAACATATCGTTAAAACTTTGATCATTAAATATGGCAAATATGCTGAAATTTTTGCTGAAAAAATGTGAGAAGCTTTTCGCAAAAGCTGCTAACATTTTTTTCAGCAAAAATACCAAAATTTTCGATAATGTACTTGCTAGAACAGTTAACAATATGACCACTAACGAGCTCGTTAAGCTAACGATGCTTTGAACAACTGGCCCCAGGAATCAATACAGTTACCACTAAAATACATAATTCGTTTGTTTGGCGCAAAAACCATCACGAAAACACGCCTATATAATTTGATCCCCTTGAACCCCACTTTTATATAGCAAAACTGGGGTTTCCGGGGGTATACCTTATTTTTATTATTTCTGCTCTAAAATATAGACTATGGGTACTTGTTAGAACCGCCTCGACGAGGCGGTTCTAACGAGTGCCCACAATCTATTTTTTGAGTAGCAATAAGAAAAATATCACAATTATTCACCATAAAAATTTCATGTTTTCGGCGATAAATGTGGCAATGTATTTGTATAGGCGTGTTTGCGTAATGCGGAGTACGTGCAAAATGGCAACGTTTCAGGAGGAAAAAATATATACTGTTTTATTTAACAATGGTAAAGAAAACCATCCTTTAAGATGGTTCCAAAACTGTGTGTGAAGTTGATTGTTGAAAAAAAAAATGTATTTGTAAAACAAATATTCTGAATTAAATGCGCTGAGTGTTTATTTGTTTGTTTGTTTTGGAGTTTAACGGCCCAGGCAACACTATTTTAGGTCATTTTTGAGCCGGTCAGGGTACCTATCCACACTTTTCCTGGGCAGGCTTATACGTAAGCGGTTTCCAGTACAGTGCACATTCTTTCGCCAGAAACTGACAACTGTCCTTCTTGAATCTGCGGAAGGAAGAGACTAAAGAGTATTTCCGAACACGGCAGGTATCGAACCCGGGTCATTCTGATCACCAGTCAGGCGCGCATCCGACTGAGCTATCGAGGCCGGGTTTGCGCTGAGTGTGTTGGCGCAAAAATAGTGTTAGTGCATTCAACGTTAAAACAGTGTAAGTACACAAACCTTATTTCAACAGCATTTCATTTTGTAAAGCAGTAAATAAAATGCACTGGGTAGGTAAAACGCCACAGTTTATACATGCTGCACACATTCGGCAATATTAAGCAGCAGGGTTCAATAGTTTTGAAGTTTTGAAATATTTGGAACAAAAACGGCGTCATTGCACTTTTTTTAAATGTCAGGACTGAAAGGGGGAACTGACAATACAAACTGCAAAATGTAGAAATAAGTCCTGAAAGAGACAGAATCCAGCTGTAGAATTTTAATTACCAAGTGTATTATGTACTTAGGCGGCAATTTATGCAAAAAAAAAAAAAAAAGACATTATGGCCAAAATGTTAGTTACACCGTTATTCAGCCAAGCAAGCGACATGTAAAGACGAACCAAAACAATTATAAACCGCAACAGAAGAACCGTCTAGGAATGGTCTGAAAACTTTTTACTGTTGTGAGTGTGTGTGTGTGCGGGGGGGGGGGGGGGGGGGGGGGGAGGTTGAATCGATTTTACGTGGCCAGGAAACAACGATCAGGACACAACAACATGTAAAAACTGAAATGCTGGAGCAAACGAAAGCCAACAGCTACAACCCGGTCGGCCCGACCAGAGACAGAACATCACCAACCGACCGACATTATCTTTAGACTGGGACCGTCATGACCCGCCGGCGTGCAATTAAAGAGGGAAGCGTGACTGAGTTGACTACAATGCACGGAGTCTGTCGTGCAATATTTATGTTATGCCCAATCTTTTTATACCGAAGAATAATTTTGCGGCATTAGGTACTGAAATCATTGCAGACATATACTTTTCAGAATTATTATACTGAGTCACCATACAATTCTGGTGTCCATATGCCATGTTGCAGAGGATACTGACTTTTGAAACTAAATCAAAATAACATTTATAAAACTAAGAAGTTTATGATACCGTTAACCGAGATTAAGAAATTTAGCAGATAATTATTTATTACGAGTGTTGAAGTCGGTTTCGAGCCGAATCAGCTGCAATATATAAACAGGGTAGGATGCCGCATGAGGAACATCACCATCCATGAAAGAAACACTTACAATCTCAAAATCAAAATCATCAAATTTATCAATAATTGTGCATGATACAAACCTACGGAACCCGGGAAGGGACATGATTTTTTTTATTTTATAAGTTGTGCGCACAAGATAATATCTTGTGCGGACAAGATATTATCTTGTTCGGACAAGATATTATCTTGTCTGCACAACATATAATCTTGTGCGCACAAGATTGTGCGGACAACATAATATCTTGTCTGCACAACATAGATCTTGTGCGAACAAGATATTATCTTGTGCGGACAAGATATTATCTTGTCCGCACAAGATATTAAGTTGTGCGAACAAGATATTATCTTGTCCGCACAAGATAATATCTTGTCTGCACAACATAGATCCTGTGCGAACAAGATATTATCTTGTGCGGACAAGATATTATCTTGTGCGCACAAGATATTATCTTGTCCGCACAAGATAATATGTTGTGCGAACAAGATAATATCTTGTCCGCACAAGATAATATCTTGTTCGCACAACTTCCCAAGATCTATGTTTTGCAAACAAGATAATATCTTGTGCGAACAAGATATTATGTTGTCCGCACAAGATAATATGTTGTGCGAACAAGATGATATGTTGTCCGCACAAGATAATTTCTTGTGCGCACAAGATAATATCTTGTCCGAACAAGATAATATATTGTCCGCACAAGATATTATCTTGTGCGCACAACTTATAAAAAATAAAAAATCATGTCCCTTCCCGGGTTCCGTACAAACCCATCAACAATAGATAAATGTAAATTCAAAAACGAGATTTCAGTGGCAGGTGTGTTTGCGTTATTTAACTAAAGTCTGCAGGGTAAATTTGAACGATCAAACCATCGTAGAAGATAATGTCAATATTTAATAAATCGTCCAAATATCTAGAAGTCGAGCTCAAAGCGTCATTAACTTCAGAATGTTTTTCAACAGAAAGGTGCATCTATCTACTCTATCTGACTGAGCTACCGTCGTCTGAGCACTGTCTTTAATCGGCGCACCTGTCAGAGAATACATTTTGCTTGTCTGGGCTCATCATAGTATTTTATCGTTGCAGTAGTTGTAATAATTAAGTCGTTAAATAAACGTTAGAATTGTCGGTCTTGACACATAAATTGGGCTACATGTTGTGTTTGGCGATAATGATTTAAGTGTTCAGCAAATGTCATCCTTTCGAACAATAGATAGCAGAGCTGTTTCTAAGTGTGCAGTAAAGTGTAATATAGTTGTATGTCGGAATGGTAGAACAACGGGATAACAGGTACAATTGGTGGCTTGAACTTTCTTCATAGGCTTCGTATACAAACATCTACACAAGTAGCTCTTCATTACGAAAACACGCCTATACAAATACATTGCCATTTTTATTGCCCCCCCCCCCCAAAAAAAAAAAAAAAAAGAATTTTTTTGGATGAAAAATTGTGATATTTTTCTTATTTGTGCTCAAAACATAGATTGCGGGGACTCAATAGAACCGCCTCGACGAGGCGGTTCTATCGAATACCCACAATCTATGTTTTTGAGCAGATATAAGAAAAATAATGTATACCCCTTAAACCCCAGTTTTACTATATAAAAGAGAGGTATGATGGGGTCAAAATTATGTAGGCGTGTTTTCGTGATGGCTATATGAGAGTGTTCTTTCCAGAGCAGTTATGTTGCAAGGAAATCAGTATGATTACGGTTTTGAGGAGCTGAAATATATGTCAAGGCTTTGAGTAAGGATAGTTAGGGCCCCGCACTGAAAGTGTGGGTGCCCTATAGTAATCACTCTGTCCGTCCGTCTGTCCGTCCGTCCGTCTGTCCGTCTGTCCGTCCACAAATTTCTGATAGCGTTGCCGGGGCCCTAGTCAGTTTCACTGACAGCTCTAGTTCCAGTTACGAATGATTCATCAGGTGCTACAACAAGTAAGCGTTATTGCACTATTCTCGTCGCAAATGAGTTTTGTTTTATCGTTCAGGAATAAATACGCAGATGAAAACATCAAAGTTCAAAGATACTGCGCGGTTCTTGGGAGTATAAAATACAGTACAATTCCTATATTGAGACCACGTTTGTGCTGTTCAAAAGACCACGTGGTCTTTAAGACCACTTTGAATAGTCCCAGAGGTGGTCTCTTACCAGAGGAAACAAAGTTTAGAAAACACATAGAATAGATAACTGAGACCTTTCAAATATGTTTAAAAAAAGAAGAATTACTCATAATTTGGCTGGTCTTCATTATAGCGGAATGTCAGTGTATGTGCGTTGCTCCTTATATGTTAAAAAAGGTCTGTAGGTTGGCGAAGCATCTTATAATTTTATTTACTTTTTCTCCGGAATAAACAGAGTGAGGTTTGTAGTTTTTATCAATACACAGGTATAGTGTTGATATAAATCATATGCTGAGGCTTCTGTACAGACTAGTCCGTGAAGTTGACTGTATTTCAAGATATACTGAACGCCCAAAACAATATGAAATGTACAGAAAACCCCAAATTTATATGTGAAAATGCAAGTTGAAATTTGGCATAGTTGGGCAATAAATTTTGGCAGGGTCACTGTTTTACTTTTTATTTTGCTGTTTTCCTGATAAAAATAGATTCAGGTCTCAGAAACAGGGCCGGTCTGGTTACTGGAAACACCACTGTTTTGTAAGGCCTTACCCGTATCACACTAAGTTTTAGTGGCTTATAGACTCTTTCTTCGTTGAATCTGGTACGTGCATTGATGCCAGCAATATTTCAATCAAAATGAAACACAGAATAGCTAAGAGTAAACTTCTGTACAGTGATGTCTGATCAGATAACAAGGTACTGCTAGTATATTTTTATTTTGGACAGCCCTATTGCCATTTTATGGGAAAGAAACTATCCTTTGGCTTTATTTTACAATAATACGGTGAAGTAATTTCATGTTGGAGTTTCTTGTAGGGTGATTGCATCAGTTCTTGATCATATTTTAAGACGGCTGTTGACTTATGCCATCACGTAAACACGCCAATATAATTCTGATCCCCTTAAACCACACTTTTATATTACGGTAGTTAAACTGGAATTTACAAGGTTAGACCTTATTTTTCTTATTTCTGCTTTAAAATATAGATTGTGGGTGCTCGTTAGAATCGCCTCGATGAGGCGGTTCTAACGAGTACAACAATCTATATTTTGAGCAGAAATAAGAAAAAATCCAGAATTTTTCATCTTAAAATTTTCCCTTTTTTTTGGCGAGAACATTTACAATGTATTTGTATAGGCGTGTTTTCGTAACATTTTCCCCCATGGCTCCAGATATGAGTGAGAAAGGTGTCTTTTTTCTTATTCTGAATCATAAAGACACGTTTTATGCATACTCATGTCTCATTTTCTGTTGAGTACCTACAACAAAGATTTTCGACGAGTCCTAAGGCAATTTCTCTTTTAATCATCCTCCCTTCTCATTACCTTTTGCGTTTCATCCCTTTTTTATCCGTTTTGTTTATTGTTTAACGACCATGGAACTTTTTGTCACAGTCTCGTCTGGCGTTGTTTACCTATTATATATCCAATATTTTACCAGTTTAGTTGTCAGCAACCAGTAATGGGTAATAAAACAAAATAATTCTCTTGCACATTTTGCGACTTTTCTTCTTCTGAAGAACGATTGATACTTCAAGCTTGATATTTCTCTGTGATTGTAGGGACACACAAGACATGAAGTTCGACGACTTCCTGAAGATAATTGGTGAATTTGGTCCTTATCAGAGACGGACTTACTTTCTACAGTTGTTGCCCGTGCTGCTGACTGGTATGCAAGTCATGGCACCCGTCTTCATTCTGGACGTACCCGACCACAGGTGGGTAAAAACATCACGATAACGACCCCATGACATAGGCATGTTTGTAAACCTTCTTTTACTTTTCCCAACAAGAGGTGATTACGGTGCAACAAGCAAAGGTAATGAAAATTAATTAAATAAATAATAATAAAAACTAATACACAACCACAAGCAAATACAACATGATAGGCCCAGTCGGAAAAGCCAACAAAATTACATTAAAAATAAACAACATGAGAACCACCGCCTTAGGACAGTCAGTAGCGAGAAATACTGGGGAATTCAAATCGATTCTATGGGCCCAGCCTTCACTCTAGGTTCTGATATAATTTACAACACACAAAATAGGTGGTCTTCCTAAAGGTAGCTAACTCAATCAATGAACAATAACAGAATAACATACACGAACGAACGAACATAAACTTTATTACACTCAGATATGAGGTTATGAGCAAGTATTACTACAGACATGGAACACATGTACAACAACGGACACATAGTATTTTTCAAGAGGAATTCTACACATTAAGACCAATATTTTTTTTTTTAGGAGTGGGGGTTACATATAATCAAAGCTTGACCATCTAATGATTGGGGTGTGGGTTTTATACGTTTTTGCTTAACAATCTTTGGCTCGTTGTACCCGATTTTACTTTTTGTCACTGCCACGTTACTTCTCCCGTGAAAACGAAACCGAAAGCTCGCGGGAGAGGAGCGTGAAATCAGTTTTGATTAAAATCATAATCTGTTCTTGTTTCGATTCGAAAATAACGCGCGTAAGTAGAATTTTAACACACGTGATATTCAACGTGTCAATACTTGACCTGGTAGTATGTGAAGAACGGACTTGTCTGAGTCAGGTGTGCACGTAGAAATCGTGACTTACACCCTAAGGAATATGTATTTTTTCATTTTGTTATTGTGGATTCGTGGAATTCTAACACATGTACAAATATCTATTTGAAATGGGAAATTTTAATTAAGAAAAACAAAAGGTGAGGAAAGAGTATCAACACAACAAAGTACAGCATTAATATGACGGCGCCGCCGGTTCCAGGTAGTTATGAAACTGGACAAGAGAGCACAAACATGCACATATTATCTGTTATAGGAACCGAGAAGTTGAAGTAATTATCAATAGAGTTTTATTGAAAAGATGTTGACGAAACGGCTAACAGTGTAGACCCGATCAGAGTACTAGCTTGGGAGCTATCTGGTCTAGACATACACTGCTTGTCTGACCAGTGCATTCAAAATCGAGATCATTAACAGGTAGAAGAAAGTTGTTTCATCTAAAGACTGTCTTTGAATATAAAGACTGTCTGTAAATTTAAAGACTTTTAGTCAGTAGATTTAAAGACTAACACTGAGTAACACAACGGAAAATCATGAAAACGATGTGACACGAAAAAATCGCATTCTCATACGCAGCCTCTGCCTTCATCTCATTAATAAAACGTGCGTTGCTAAAGACTGCATGTATTTTATTGTCTTCTAATATCGCTTTATTGATATCAATAATTAAGAAATAAAACAACACAGTTCCTTCCCTTAGACCACAAATGCCGTAAAACTCCGCAGTAAGGGAGGAAATATCTGTCAAAGGTCGAACATAAGATGAGTTTCTTACTGACGTCATTTCGTTTTCGGACATTTTACTCTTGTAGTCCATCTGAAACTTTCATCAATTTTAGTTGTCAGAAAATCTGTCTATCGAAGCGAGTGGTCCGTATATTGACAAAATGATAAAATCGTTACACACATTCATTCCTGAGCTCATTTTACATATGAATCTTATTACAAAACTGTTTTTCTGAGAACTCTTCAATTATGGCTGAAGGAATTTAATTAAATAGAGACAACTATATAATTTGCAGTTACACATAATTAAATATTCCATTGACAACGGCCAAATTACTATAAACAGCAAAGTGCGATTTTTCCGTTTTACACCTTTTTCATGATTTTATTTGTGTCGATCTTTAAATTTACAGACTAAAAAGTCTTTAAATTTACAGACAGTCTTTAAATTTAACGAGTCTTTAAATAAAACGACTTTATTCTACCTGATAATTTGCAGTTACACATGATTCAATATTCCATAGACAACGGCTAAATTACTATAAACAGCATAGTGCGATTTTTCCGTTTTACACCATTTTCATGATTTTATTTATGTCAGTCTTTAAATTTACAGACTAAAAGCCTTTGAATTTACAGACAGTCTTTAAATTTAAAGACAGTTTTTAAATAAAACGACTTTCTTCCACCTGCTTAAGGTACTGGATATTTATAACATGAAGATGCACGAAGAAGTTCTACTGATTGTGAATTCAAATTAGAACAGACTGAAAGCAAATCAAATTAAATACTGTAAAACACTTATATCAAGAAAGAATCTGCAAAAAATAAAAAATAAAAAATAAGAAAAACGCAAATAAAGATAACAAAAACGAATAACAAACTTGCGAACATTTTATTTCTAATACATATTGCAAGTATGATATAGGGCAGTACAAGGACATTATCTGTTGCAAAAGTAAAAGTGTAGCTACTTCTTTGGAAGTCGACCATAGTGTTAGGGAGCGCAGCTGACAGTTAATTACATCCAGCAAGAGTTGAAAATATTTTATCAAGCCTTTCTTTTTGTTTAACTTGCCAATTATAAAGCCGTTTAGCATGCTAAACAAAGCTGAAAGAAAAGCAAATACTCTTGACAGTATTGTCAAAACTTCTTTTTTTGATAGTTTTGCCGTGCGATTTATCCAAGTAATTAAATAATAATTAATTTGTATTCTCTCACACACCAAGATGATATAATGCAATGTAAATGTGGAAAACAGTTGAAAATCACCGTGTATAACTTGCAAATCACATGTAAATCTCACATGCATAAGACAAACAGGGCTACGTCAGAAATGACAGATTTTTTATTACTTCGGAAATCGAAAATCCGCCAAAATATGAATCCGCCAAAAGGTCCACTAATATAAAAGCCGTCAAAATTTGCTGCCGCCAAATGTATGTGTTTTACAGTAACTGTGATTAAACAAAATGAGGGCGCGTAGCTTGTTCCATATACTGTTAGACGTAGCGAAAGAAAACCACCAGGTAGACCACGAAGAGTCAAGCCAAAGACAAAGCATCAGACACCAACCTCTATTCTAACACAGCGCGCCTATATAGGCAATGGCAAATAACTGTGTTTTATTCTGCAACAAATCACAGCTCGGAAGAGCGTGACGAGTGACGTCATTATAAACTGCAAATTCATGACGTAACTAGTCGATTTCCTTGACGTTAGACGGTGTAACGTCATATTCTCGCATCGAAAACGTGAGAAAAGGGTATAAATGCATGTGTTTCAGTCGATAATTTTAGCGGGATTTCTTGTAGCAATGGCGAAAAGTTGTGAGATTTTGAAGGAAACAACAGCATAATTGCCGATTTTCAGCCTGTTAGAATCGAAATAGATCAGCTCTAGTTTGTGATTTGTTGAGTAATAAATCACAGTTTGTCGGTCAGTTGTAAGTAGACAAATCACGCGCGCTACGCGCTCGTGATTTGTCTACTTTACAACTGGCCTCCAAACTGTGATTTATTACTCAACAAATCACAGTTAGAGCTGATCTATTTCTTAAATAAAACAATATTTATTTTTTTTTAAGTTGGGAGCGTCCGAAATTGAGATTAAAAGACATCTCAAGCCCTGCCATCCAATGAAACCAATAGAGTTAATTAGCATGGAGTCGGCCCAACTCGCACCACTTTGCCTGGGCAGGCTTTTATCCTCTAAGCGGTTTACCAGTACTCGTGTGCGGGTCGGATTCAGCTCTGCGTGGGCGGGTGCCGCAGACATAATTAATATAATTCGTTTATGTCACAGACTGTTGGTATTTAGTGATTGGTCAAACTACCACTTGCCCTGAACAATGTCTCTCGGTCAAGTTCTATTTAGCGAAGCATCTGGTGGGGAAAAACTCATGAAATCATTTTAATCATGTCTCTGCCATTCAAGGACTGGTGAAAAGGTTATAAAGTGTGACCAGTGGCCATCCAGCCGTCCGTTTCAGTCTGTTTCCATGTCCGAGATGGCTTAGCAATTTGCGTTTAAGGTTTTTTAGTTGCGCTACCAGGCGGTGGCATCTATGTCCTTTGGTTGCATTTCTAGTTTCAATAATATTTGAAAACAATAGATAAATACAATCGGGATATTTCGAAGTTATCATGAAATAATGTACAGTAAACGTACTGTCCTTAAGACCAATTTCGAACAGTCCCAAAGGTGGTCTCTGACCAGAGGACATTGTTTAATAACAACTGCATCATACTAAATAACTTTTTCAAAGCAGAATAAATATTAATATTATGTGGTCTTAATTGTTAATTTTCACTGTTATTTGATGATACCGTTTGATTATTCTGAGTTTTCTTTACAAGACAGGTGTAGAATACCTGGTTTAGACAATGATACCTTCTCAGTACAAAACGAACACCATCAACATCTTATTGACTATTACATTCCACGCACAAACATTGACGGTGTCGTAGAGTATTCGGATTGTTACGTGTATGTTCGTCACAACATGTCTGCCTTGGCAACAGATAATGGAACAGTGCAAGAAAAGAAGTCGTGTGACAGCTGGGTTTACGACTGGTCCATTTTTACAAGCACAGCTGCAGCAGAGGTATAGTATTGTAATTCAACGTACCGTTAACATTTGTGTAATCTATACCATGGTAAACCTGACTTTATTTTTGTTAAAGCTTGCCTTTTGGGTATTTGTGTCGCTTATATTATTTTATCTTGGATAGCCTATTTGCCATTTTGTGGGAAAGTAATTGTCTTTATGGCTTTCCGCTAGTGATGATTCCATTAGGGTCTGTTGTTTCATGTTTGTGTTTCTTTCCCTTTGGTGTCGCTGATTGAAGCTGTTGGTTAATTGTATCGATTCCTGATCATTGCCTCAACTTCTATTTTTTAATAAAGTTCAACAGTGATATGGATAGTTTGTTATTTTGTTTTGCCGAAGGTATGTACGAGGAGCGAGCAAGAATTTCAAATCCTTGCAGTAAGACGCATTGCCGATTTTTAACTTACAACCCGGCTCACAATTATAGTTTAGAATACAGGATTGCAATGGAAAGAGAGATCGAGAGACAGACTGACTGACAGCCAGATAGCCGGAGAGAGAGAGAGAGAGAGAGAGAGAGAGAGAGAGAGAGAGAGAGAGATTCCAAGAGTCACGTTAAGAATATTGTACTTGTACATATAAACAGTAAATAGTAAAACATTGTTTAGGAATAAGCCACCGACAAAGAATACGTCGATTTAAAGTCACCAAAAGAAGACAGGAGAACGACCGACCGAAGGCAAAATAATGACTTAGTGACATGAAAGTACACACAAAACATAACACGGCAAACGATCCCACATTTAAAACACAATTATAAATGAGCGTTACGGAATCTTTGAAAATCACTGAAGCTTCTAAATGATAATGTTGCTGTTACATTCGTTATAATTCATACTTGAGAAGAGAGTCCATCCGTCGTCACCTATAATTTCTTCGATTTACTCTTATTTTCAGATAAATGCTGTGTGTGATCGAAAGATTTTCAAGGCGCATGCGTCTACTGCTTTAAATATTGGTTCGCTGGTTGGTTTCATATCAGCTGGAGCCATCTCGGACAGGTAAGATTTCATCACGTAAAAGTATCTTGCCATGTCTATCTCAGTCAATGTCAATTACATAGATACCCACTACACATCGCAAAAGTATTTGTCTGCTGACCGTCTGAATGCTAGCGTTCCCTTGCTGTTTCTTATAGATTTGAGGGGAATGGGGACACCTTGCAGATTTTTCCGCCATTTTTCAAAGGGAGACAACTTTTCGGACTTTCTGTTCGCTTTTCTAAAAAGCCATGATCCACTGAAAAAAGGATCTACTCTTCTAGGAAAAAAATTGCTCCTCAGTAGCAAATTCTTTTCTCCAAGAGCTGATCTCTGTTGATAATGGAGACAAACATTCTTTTACAGAAGTTGCCTCCCCTGAAGGTGTATCCATTCCCCTACATATATTCGTATGTTGATGCACATTTGTGTATGTTTTTCTGTCACTAATTACCACTCTACTTACTTGAGACGGATGTTTTCAGTATGCGTTGTTTTTCCTGAACAACATTCCTTTTCCATTATGATTGAAAGTCGGAATATTCGTGCGGAATGATCAAATTATTCGTCTTAACAGCGACATAACTAAGGACGAGGAGTAAGGCCAGGTAAAATCGATTATAGACCCCAATAAAACATTTTACTGACCGTTCCAAGGCGATTCTTCTGTTGTGCTTTAGTATTGTTATATTTCGTCTTTCCATGTATGCATTGCTAATTAGCTATTTTCGACAGCCGTTTGGCCATTTTGTGACAAAGTACCTGTCCTTTTGACTTTCTGCTTGTGACGTGTTCATCATGTCGAAGTTGTTTTTTGTTGATGTTTCTTTCTCTTTGGTGTCTTGGATGGGAGGCGTGAGGTAAATGTATCTATCCCAGACCATTCATTGCCTTCACTTCTATTCGTCATTTACGGTGGAATGGCATACCTAACATTTTTATTGGTTTATCAGTTTACAAGGAAGAAAAATAATTACATGACTTCCTTTTTTCATTCGACAATATAAGTGCCTTCGAAGAATAAAACACAAAAACATAAATTAGACCAATTTTTCCTTTTTATGAGAAGGGGGCAAATACGGACCAAATTTTCATTTTTGTAAAGGAAGGAAACATTTTAAAAGAGTTACCTACTCTTTAAGGTTTTAGCAAAACATATTATGCAAGATATACTTAAGTGTCCAGATTTTGAAATCTCATGTCAATAGTTTCCTCGTTTCGGCCGAAAACTGAATACGTTTCGTACTTCGAACATGCAACTAAACAGCCCCTGCCAATTGGGGCTTGAAGAAATAGTTGGGCTGCATGATGCTATCAGCAAAGCTGAATTCGACCGCACACGAGTAAACGCTTAGAGGACCTTAACCTGCCCAAGCAAAGCGGTGTGAGGCAGACCGCCTATGTTTATAAACTATTTTGGTTTCATTGGGCGACGGGGCTTGAGATGTCATTTCATCTCAATGTCGGGTTAAAGTCCCAGAAATTTGGACGCAACGTCTCCAAAATAACCTATACAGTGTTGACGTGGACGTTAAATCTTAAATCAAACAAATACATGCAACTAATAGTTGGCCATCCAATCCCAAAAAAGATTGATATTTTTACTTATGATGGCAAAATTGAGTAGAGTATGGCACCCATGCTAAATGTAATCCTTGATGTGTGTCAACAATCATAGGGGTGGATGCCACGTCTGGAAATGCGTCTGAGGCTCAGAAGTAGGTCAAAGGTCAAATGAGTGCAAAATAAACATGAAACTACTTATAACTCTTTTTTAACACATATTTGGGGAAAATATTTGCTTAAAATCACCATAAACTATTCAGGTGCAGTGGACAATGGAAAACATTATAAATGTACCCTCAAAGTATGTCAGTCTTATAGGTCAGGGGTCATTTAAGTGCAAAGCTCGTGAAAAACGGATGGTTTCCGAACACATTTTGTTATATTTAGCATAATGATGTGTTGCTGACCAGTATTTATTATACCCCCGCCATACGAAGTATGCTTTGTGGATATATAGTTTTCGTTTTGCCGTTCGTTCGTCCGTCTGTCCGTGTGTCCGTCCTTCCGTCCGTCCATCCGTTAACAGTTTCGTTAAAAATTTTCGTTAAAGTTTCTAAGACATTGTGTCTTCTGAACCCTTTGATAGATTTAGTTGATACTTACACTGAAGTTACATACTGGTCTAAAGATTTTAATTGATGCATGTCCCACCATCCACAGTGACCTTGAGGTCAAGGTCACAGACTTAGAAATTTCACTTTTCAAGTTTTATGACAGAGTTTATAGATGCCTGTATGTTCTTAACTCAAGACAAATTCAGTTTATACTTGCATACCAGTCCAAAGATTTTGTGATGCATGTCCCTTCTCCCACCCATTGTGACCTTGACCTCAAGATCACAGACTTAGACATTTATGTTTGGTTAAAATTTTATGACAAACTTTATAGATGCCTGTATGTTCTTAACTCTAAGATAAATTCAATTGATATTTGCATCGATGTTGTATACCAGTCCAAAGAGTTCATTGATGTACATCCCACCTGCTTCAGTAACATTGATGCCCCCACCCCTTCAGTAACTATGTTGCCCTCACACTCTTGGTCCATTTAGAAATTTTATGTTTGGTTTAGCTTTTACAAACACATTTATAAATTCTTATAGCTTCTTGACTTCTTCATACAAGCTCGAAAGATAAATCAGAGGGTGGCGCTGGCCGGGGGGACGTACGTGACCCTCTGGACGCTTTCTCTTGTTATTAAAATATTTAAAAAAAAAATACATTTGTAACGTGTATTTGAGTAGAAAATCTGCTTGTTTACATGGATATGGGTTAAATGGAATAAAAAGGGATACTAATGTTACAGACTTGAATCACTGGTGATCCCCGATATTGATATAGCACTAGATTCTTTCTTTGTGACTTTGTTTCTGTTATGGGTCTGAAACATTGCCTTTGCGCAGCTAAGTCAAATCGCGGCTTCCGTTGAGCTAGCCTGTCCGACAACAGGTTTTATTAGTCAGTACCCATCAGCTGACTGAACCGGGTTGCCAGGCCGGTTTTATCATAACATAGACAGAATACTACACTATGCCATTTCTAAAACAGATATAAAATGGTTTTACAAGCATTAAATATTTTCAACTAAAATGTTTCTCTGTTATGAGCAGGACCGATTTTAACACTTTCTTTGGGTAATACAATTAAAAATCAAACTTTAACCTTATGCCCTTAATTAAAATGTCGCATCTCGGATATCTGTCAATAATAGATAAACCAATTAACAACACATACAATAGAAGTGGTAAAACGTCCTTTATGCGTGACTAAGCAGGTGCAAAAAAGCTTGATATTTTTACGTTTGATGAAAGAATTGACTAGAGTATGGCACCCATGCTAAATGTAATCCTTGATGTGTTTCAACAATCATAGGGGTAGGTGTCACGTCTGGAAATGCGTCTGAGACCAAGAAGAAGGTCAAAGGTCAAATGAGTGCAAAATAAACACGAAACTACTCGTAACTCTCTTTAACATATATTTGGGGAAATTGCTTGCTTAAAATCACCATAAAACTATCCAGGTGCAGTGAACAATGGAAAATTATTTTAAATGTACCCTCTAATTATAACAGCCTTATAGGTCAGGGGTTATTTAAGTAAACAACTCGTAAAAATGGGTGTTTTCTAATCAAATTATGTCATATTTAACACAAGAATGTGTTGATGGCAAGTATTTATTATCAAAAATATATTTGTTACGTGTATTTGATTGAAGTGAAGGCAATGATCAGGAATCGATACAATTAACCCACAGCTCAAATTAAGGGCACCAAAGGGAAAACAAAATCAAAAATGAAATGACTAGACCCTAATGGAAACATCAATAGCGGAAGGACAAAAGGACAGTTACTTTTCCACAAAATGGCCATTGGCTATCCAAAACAAAATAATATAAGCGATACAAATATTCAAAGACAAACCATAATACAAATAAATCGATTTTATGCAGCTGCAATCCTCGCCCTTACTTCCGTCGCGATTTAGACATATCATTTGTTCAGTCCGCATGAAAGCCTCCTAATTCATCAGTACAACATCTCACAGAACACAAAAATCAAAACAATCACAGTGATGAAACAACGGTGAGGACAGCAAGAAACAAAATGCTTATTTTATGATACCGATAGCCCTGATTAAGAAGTTTAGCAGTTAACAATTTATATTGAGTGTTGAAGTCAGTTACATGACTAGACACTCTGGCAAATCGAATTAATTGCGAAATATAAACGCCATAGGATGCTGCACGAGGAACATTGCCATACAACAAAGGAAAATTTACAATCTCTAAGTCAAAATCATCGTGTTTATCATAAATTTTCCAGGAAACAAACCCATCTACAATAAACAGATGTAAATCTAAAAACGGGGCCTCGGTATCAGAAGAATTTGCTTTATTTAACCGAAGTTCTGGGGGTTAATCTGACTGATCAAATCATCGAAATAAGTATTGTTAATATTTAATAAACCACCAAAATATCTAGAAGTCGAGATATGGAGTTAAAATTGCTTGTTATTTATAAACGACTATGTCTATCATTTCAGATTATGCGGAAGAAACCTCGTATCTGTGATATCGGAGAAACCCCTATTTGATTTGCATTGCATAGACTTGTCAATGTTGAAGTAAAATCATTTAATCATATGGGCGCAATCGCGAATACACATTAGCTGTTACCATTTACATTGTAGTGATCTAAACGGCTCTTAAAATGAAGTGGCATCTTGTAAAATACAAACTTTGAAGACTGTTAAACACTTACATTAAGTGGCAGCAAATTTTGGCGCTTTTTGTGAGTAGACTTTTTCGCGGATTTATATTTTGGCGGATTTTCGATTTCCGAAGAAAAAGAATCGGTCGAATCTACAAAGCCATGTAGGATGATAAAAATCATCGGAGTTGGTCATCAACAGCGTCATGCAAAAACTGTAGTAATTAGTTAAATGTTTGTGTTCACCGCATGATTAACCCAATGTGCTACCTTGATAATCCATATGTCTGTCTGGAGGTGTGTCACTGTCCTCTTATCTGATTGGTTTACCCATCATACTGAGCTCACAGTTAAAGTCATCAATTACATCCACAATTTTGACAATAACTCTCAAGGTATGTTTGTTTTCATCAGCCGTTTTGAGCTGTCTTATGACTAGAACATTATTTTTCTTTATTTCTTTGATTTGTTTGATTTGAGGTTTAACGTCCCCGTCAACACTGTAAAGGTCATTTTGGAGACGTTGCTTCCAATTTTGTGGGACTTTTACCCGACATTGAGATAAAATGACATCTCAAGCCCTGTCGCCCAATAAAACCAATAGGGTTTATTAGCATGGACGGTCCGCCTCGCACCGCGGTTCCTGGACAGGCTTAGATCCTCTAAGCGGTTTACCAGTACTAGTGTGTGGGCCGGATTCAGCTCTGCGTGGAAGTATCATGCAGCCCATATATTTCTTCAAGCCCCTATGGGCGGGGGCTTTTTTATTTCGGCTTCTAAAGAAGTAAATACACTTTTTCTTTTGTCACCGACGATGCCTATGACCTATTGACACATTATAATTGTGATGTGTAGAATAAAGTTTCTTCTCTTGCATTCTTTTAGCTTTATTGGCGGATTTTCGTTTTGGCGTTTTTTTTCCTTGACTGCAAATAGCGCCAGAATAAAATGACCGCCAAATATAAGTGTTTTACAGTAGCTGCCCGTGACCTTTGCAGATGACCCACTTGTGTTATTATTAGATATATCTTCATCATATACTATATCCTTGATATATCATTGTGACGTTTAGTAACAACTCAGAAGACGATTTGGAATGTTACTTATAATAATGGATGGCATGTGAATAAACAACGTATTTTGGAAAATAAACATATTTTGCCAAATATGTACTTAAATGACCTTTGACCTAAGGCCGATTAGGTTGGCCATTATGCTGTTTGTATAATGTGTGGATTTTATGCTTCCTAGATAAGGAAATGGCAACTCATTTGGCTTTGTTTCAGTTGACATACTAGATAACACTTTGTACAATAAATATTGATGCATATTTAAAGAAAATTTGTACTTAAATGACCTCTGACCCTGGCCAGATCTATGATACAACTTCTTTTCTCACATCTGATGCATAAACAATATGTCCTAAGTACATAGCTGGTGTTTGAATAAACTTTATCTGGTCTGCTTAGATAGAGAGAGGGTACAAATACCAGCATATACAAATTTTATTGTAATTTTGCACTCATTTGACCTTTGACCTAATTCTGACGCTCAGGGGCATTTTCAGAAGTGGCATCCACCCCTATCACGTTTGCATCACACTAAAGAACACTATTAGCATGGATGCCATACTCTACTCAATTTTGCCATCAGAAGTATTTTTTCGTGGTTTGGATGGCCAACTATAATATTGTTGGGGAGGTTGCGTTCGATTCTTATTATTGTGCATGTACATGTCAATCTGTTCATATAATGGTTTCAATATGCTAGGCATGTATTCCTTTCAGATTTGGACGAAAAAGGGCCTACATGTTAGAAATGATTATTCTCGGTGTATTCTCCACCATCATTGTCTGGGTTCCGAATGTTCTCACCCTTATTGTATTCCGTTTCATCATAGGGATTGGTTTTGGCGGATTTTATAATGGCGCATTTGTTTATAGTAAGTCCAAATGTTTGTGTTTTCTTTCTTTCTTTATTTCTTAATAAAAAGAAGGCAATGATCAGGAATAAAAAAAATTACCACACCTCGCATCCAAGACACCATAGACAGAAGAAGCACCAACATAAAACAAAATCACGATAATGAAAACGTCAGAAGCGGAAAGCCAAAAGGACAGTTATATTCCCTTCAAATGTCCAAAAAGGGTATACAAAAATAGAACTATGTTCACCATACATGTACATAACATGAAAAGTCGAAATACAAGAATAATAAACAACAATAGATCCACCTTGGAACGGTAAGCAAAAAGGTTTTTACTCGGGGGCTTAAACCGATTTTACGTGGCCTAAATAAATTGACACTAGTCAGATCACCATAAGTATAAATCGTGTAACTAGTACGATTCTGACAGAACTTTTCGTGAACAGTGAAGACCTTGACAAAAAGGGGCGTGTTTGCGTTTCGAGGATTCCTGTAAAAAATATAGAAATTGACACCCAGGAAAAGCCACATTCAAAGAGTACAGCCTACCAATTGCACCAGGAGGAAGAGAAAAACAAAAAAAAGGAAAACACGAATCACAAACAGCGCAGCAACCAGCTCCTTCTTCCCCACAAGAGTTGATCAAGGTGCCACAGGCACAATTAATGAAAAATAAATAAATAAAATAAAATAAACTGAATAAATAACAATATACAACCATAAGCACATACGGCATGAAGAACGCCGTCGGAAATTCCGACAAAGCTACATTTAAAATAAGTAATATTAGAACAACAGCCTTAAGTTGGTCAGTAGCGAGAACCACTGGAGAGTTTGAATCGATTCAATTGGCCAAACCTTCACTCTAGCTTCTAACATTTTTTACAACACACACAATAGTTGGTCCTCCTTAAAGTAACTAACTCAATCAATAGACCATCATAGAATTACATACACATTAGAGAAAAGTAGAAGTAAAACAAAGATCAGGAAATGATACAATTAACTTACTCTACCCATGAAAGACACCAAAGGGAAAGAAATACAAACATTAAGCGACCAGACCATAATGGAAACCTAAACAAAGGAAGGCCATAAGGACAGTTACTTTCCCACAAAATGGCCATATGGCCATCCAAAACCAAAAGACACAAGTGATACACACAGTAAGTAACAAACAACAACATAAATAAATCGCCACAGAAGAGCCGCCTTGGAACGGTCAGTGGAAGATTTCCACTGGGGGGCTTAAATCGATTTTACGTGGCCACAATCCTCGCCCTTACTTCCGTCGCGATTTAGACAAATAATTTGTTCAGTCCGCATGAAGGCCTCCTAACTCATCAGTGCAACATCTCCGTGAACACAAAAATCAAAGAACCACAGAGGTGAGACAACGGTGAGGACTCAACAGCAAGAAACCACTGAAATGCTGGAGCAAAAGAAAACCAACAGTTAGACTCCGACGAGCCCGACCAGAGACAGAGCATCAGGCACCAACCAACATTATCTCTCTAATTTACAATAAGCCTTTACGTTGGAGCCGTCATAGAATCTGAGGCCTGACCCACCGGCGTGCAATTAAAGAGGGAAGCAAAGTTGCCAACCGTGATTGGGTTAACTACCACGCATGCAGTCTGTCGTATAATATCCATGTTGTACCCAATCTTTTTATATCGAAGAATGATTTTACGAAATTGGGTGATGAAGTCATTGCGGTTATATATTTTTCTGAATTTATATACTAAGTCACCATAAAATTTGGGTTCCGATAGACCTTGTTGCAGAAGAGATTTAAGTCCAATATTGAATTTTGAAATTAAATCAGAATGGCGTCTATAAAATTACACTGAAATACAAAAGGAATAACTGTGATGAACTAAAATCGAGGGCTCGTAGCTTGTTTTCCACACACTGAAAGCTGAAGCCGAAGAAAGCCACAAGGTAGACACGAAGAGACAAGCCAAAGACAAATCATCAGGTACCAACCATTAAAGAATATAAAATATATAGTTTTGAGCTGGAGCCGTCATCGAGTCAAAGACATGACCCCCAGTCGTGCAATGAAAGAAGGAAAACAATTGCAATGGTGCCTGTCGCATAACACTTAGAGTGTACCCATTTCTTTTATGGTGATTAATTATCGTTTTGAATTGATTTCGAAAATTAGATCTCTTCGTAATTTTTCGATAAACCAAATCTCCTTAAATCTCTGGTGTGCCCTGTAGCAGAAGTATCTTTCAATTAACTTTGTATTTTTTTCAACTAGTTCAGAATGTCGTCGACTAAATTTAGAAAATGCTTTCCTAAAATGAATTGAATGTCTAGCGAACCGAATAGGCTGAGAAATTTATATTCGATATGAAGAAGGACGGGGACATCCCCGTCTAAGAAAAGGAAATTTACAATATTAAATTCTAAATTATCCTGTTTGTTGTACAGAGGACCCGCGTTATAACGACATTCGTTATAACGGCAAAACTCGTTATAACGACAATTTTAATGGAATGAATTCTTAGCTCAAGGTTTAACCTCGATTCCGAGCGGCTTGGGCTTCCCTCGGGTTGGAAATGCCCAAATCGAATGCATAGTAATGAAAGATTCTGGTATTAATTTAATACTCCAAGAAACAAATGTTATAGGCATACAAATGTTATAGGCATTTGTTAGAATCGCCTCATCGAGGCGATTCTAACAAATGTCTATAACATTTGTTTCTTGGAGTAATGCTGTGGAAAAGACCTTTTATAACCGATCATACTCCTAACTGGAATTCTTTATAGCGGCAAATTCATTATAACGGCACATTATTAGGGGAACAAATACTGTCGTTATAACGCGGGTCCTCTGTATATCTTAGATGGGATAATGTCATTAGAGACTGGCAGATCCAAATCTAAAAAGGGTCCAAGGAATAGGCCCTATTCAGTTTTAGTTCAGAAGGTTAAATCTTGTCAACAATTTGCTCAAAGTATAAATAGTCAATATTATAACGGACCACCAACAGTTCGAGCAGTGTAGACTGAAATACTTCTGTAGGTCAGGATTTGATGGTGGCGTCACAATGGTTATTTGTGGATCCGACCTGGGTTGAGCTCAGTACTAAAGGGAAGACAACATATTACCAACC
Source organism: Lucinisca nassula (assembly GCA_963580285.1). Taxonomy (NCBI): domain Eukaryota; kingdom Metazoa; phylum Mollusca; class Bivalvia; order Lucinida; family Lucinidae; genus Lucinisca; species Lucinisca nassula. The sequence continues at coordinate 43,576,625 of OY757013.1, forward strand.
ATAGTTTCCGTTTTTGATATTTATTTGAGTTGTCCCTTAACAATTTGATGTGGAAAACTTAACTATCTATTATCGTAGCAAACATTGATATGAGTAATGACAAAATACTGATGCAGTAATATTCAGATTGAAGTGACTGAAATATTAGTTGCGTCAATTTATGTGACTGCGCCTGTTAATGTGGAACTACGCTCATATGAGTGGAAGACGTAAATTCGACTTTGTACATGCAACGAAACAGTCACAAACTCACCTTTTTATAGTTTACAAAGTCTGGGACACATTTACAAAGTCTGAGACAATGCAATACGAGATGTAGCCTCGACAGTTTGTCTTCATTCATATGAGCGAAGTGAGATGAAACATGCGCAAAACATCACGAAAACACACCTATATATATTTTACCCCTTCGAACCCCACTTTTATATAGAAAAACTGGGGTTTACAGGGGTAAACCTTATTTTTTTATTTCTGCTCTTGAGCTGAAATAAGAAAAATATCACATTTTTTTATCTAAAAAAATTAGTTTTTTTTCGGCGTAAAATTTACAAGGTATTTGTATAGCCGTGTTTTCGTAATGAGAAATATTTTACTTTACCACTGTTACCATTGAATTAGTACCTTCACAGACAACAACGGCAATGTAAGCAGCTTTATCTCATTTTTTTATTTTTATAATCTGCTGGGACCAAAACAAACTTCTCGTGAAATTTCTAAATCCCTTGCTTCAAGTGCCGAATGCACAGTTTAAGTTTAGGAGGAAGTAGCACAAGATTCTTTGGATAAAAATATGTTCTTTTATCAATTATATTAAAAATATTAAGCTTCCACTTATTTAAAGCATTAGACTCAATATGTTATCTTTTAATGCTGTTAATAACGGTATTTAAATAAAATGTTGCATATAATTAATTTATGAGCGGCTGTAAGGTTGAAGAAAATGTTGAGTATAACATCTAGTGAGAAGAGGTGTTTCATACATCCGGTGACCACGTTTATAGATTTTATTAGCAAAGTAGAAGTAAAACAAAGATCAGGAATTGATACAATTAACTTACTCCAACCATAAAAGACACCAAAGGGAAAGAAATACAAACATTAAGCGACCAGACCATAATGGAAACCTAAACAAAGGAAGGCCATATGGACAGTTACTTTCCCACAAAATGGCCATATGGCCATCCAAAATTAAAAGACACAAGTGATACACACAGTAAGTAACAAACAACAACATAAATAAATCGCCACAGAAGAGCCGCCTTGGAACGGTCAGTGGAAGATTTCCACTGGGGGGCTTAAATCGATTTTACGTGGCCACAATCCTCGCCCTTACTTCCGTCGCGATTTAGACAAATAATTTGTTCAGTCCGCATGAAGGCCTCCTAACTCATAAGTGCAACATCTCCGTGAACACAGAAATCAAAGAACCACAGAGGTGAGACAACGGTAAGGACTCGACAGCAAGAAACCACTGAAATGCTGGAGCAAAAGAAAACCAACAGTTAGACTCCGATGAGCCCGACCAGAGACAGAGCATCAGGCACCAACCAACATTATCTCTTAAATTTTCAATAAGCCTTTACGTTGGAGCCGTCATAGAATCTGAGGCCTGACCCACCGGCGTGCAATTAAAGAGGGAAGCAAAGTTGCCAACCGTGATTGGGTTAACTACCATGCATGCATGCAACTTCATCCAACTTGCGGAAAGAAGAAATTGACAGTGAAAACAATCGGGAAAGCATCCGATGGCACCGACTTGTTTCAAGATAATAATTAAATCAGAAATGGTTACAGTACGGCTGTGTTCACGTTTAGAATTGCCAGTTTTCCGTCTGCCATGAGACCCAGCTTTCTTCTTCGAATTTCTAAACGGGAAAAATATTTAGTCGGGCATTTTGGATATGTTACAGTCATGATCAATATTATCATTAAATCCTAAAGGAAAGGGGGATTGTAATTTGTGGATCCAAGTAAAATGGTTTACAGAAATGCCAGGAAACACAAATCCGTGTGACTCAAGGAATACACCCAGATATTATGTTCGTGGAGTATGCTGGTACTACGCTTGAAAGGCGTCATACAAACATACAAGTATCTGTCCGTAGATAGTACACGACGTTGTTTGAGAGCGCTAACAGAGGTTTTCGGCCTCGAGAATGTTCATACGAGCTTGATGCGGCTTGCACATGTTTACAAAGCATCTGTATTCATGTACCCATACAAGTGAGCTTCATATAGAAATCGTGTGCTACTATAAGTGCTTTTTTGACCTTTAAAATGTCAAGGTGACAAAACAGGAAAACAAAAATGACGGCAATGATTCGCCCGACAGTCGTGCGATATTCGTGAGACACTCGCGCGATGTTCGCACAGTGGAATTGCGAACATTTATCACCCACGACCGTCGCATGACTGTCGTTCGAAAGTCGTACACTTGTCGCACGATGGTTTTGCGAGAAAATGATTTATCAAGAAAAAAAAAATCTAGCAATAATTTAGTCTCTGAAACTATGGAAGCTCCTGAGCTAGCTTCGTGAAAAGCAGCAGAAGCATGGGCGTATTCTGTTGGTTGGGGGTCAGGTGTAGCGGCAACCCTACCCCTACCCCCCTCTTTCTTTTGTTGCAGGCATGGTGAAACTATCAATGTGAGCAAACTGTTTTATGACATACTGTTATATATACGACACCCGGGCCACATGGGACAAAATACGAATCACGGCCGGTCTCGGTAGTTGAGTCGGATGCGCGTCTGACTGGTGATCAGGAGGACGCGGGTTCAATACCTGTCGGGCTCGGCAGCATACTTTCGTGGAGATTGGTCATGAAGTCTTTTCTACGGTCATTCTCCCCCTTCCGCTGATTCAAGAAGGGCCGTTGTCAGTATCTGGCGAAAGAATGTGCACTGTACCGGTTAATCGTTTGCGTATAAGCCTGCCCAGGAAACGTGTGGATAGGTAAAGTGTCCAGCTAAAAATGACCTTAAATAGTGTTGACTGGGCAATTAAACTACAATACAAACAAACAGAACGAACCATTCACGACGCAATTGCGAGTGATTTAAGACATTCGCACGATAATCGTGAGACATTCGTGCGATTGTCCCAAGACGTTCGCCCGAAGGTCGCTAAGTTTAATTTACTTACAATTTAGTCACGAAGAGTCTTATTTATGCCGCAATTGGTTCGCAATTTAGTCTTATTTATTTCGCAAATCTTTCGTGTTCCAATCCATTTACGACTGCCGGAAACTGAATTGCGAAGGTTCCGACGGGTTCGAGACACCCGCTATGACTTTGCGACTATCTGGCGAGGAAGTTAGTGGCATAAAATTTTTAACATATTCAAAATTTCCGTGAACTGTTTGCGACTCTGCGAACAAGCGAGGAAATTGCGAATCACTGCGACTGTGTCAAGACCCTTTTGAGACTCACTAGCGAATGTAAGTCGCAAGCTATCGCAAACAGTCGCATTCCAGTGAGATAGGGGCTTAAAAGATTTTGAGAACCAACCCATACCCAAGCGATCATGTAAAATTGTTGAAACGCTACCATGTGAAATGTGTTATTCATTCGCTATTTCATCCATCTTAATTCGCCTATTAGACTACACCAGATCCCGTACTTTGTTACACATTTTTTTCATCGGTGGCATCTGACGGGCAAACCAGACCTGGTTTCGTCTAACGCATTTGAATTCCCCAACCCAGATTTTAACTTGTACATACGATGGTGCGGAAGACCCGTAAATATTGGTCCACTCGCAATGTATTCCTGACCTGCGCCCCCTTTCAAATACAAGTACCGAATTACAGAACGGTACTCAACTTTGACGACAAGCTTGCTTTTGCATCGCCAGCCATGTTTGACGTTCATATCGTATGAGTGAATGATACCATAAGGGTGCAATTTTGCCCTTATGCCTAAAACATGTATTGAAAAAAGTAATGGAAATCTTGGCTGTCTCGATTAATTGGAAATAGGATGGACTGGTTACTTTTTGACCTGCCCTCGTACCTGTTCGGATGAACGAATCGTCACATTACCTGCCAACAAGGGCAATAATTAAATGAGCCAGCGCATGACAAAATCTAAAAGAAGTCATTAGCGACCAGCAAAGACTCAGATCAGCCTGCGCATTCGCGCAGTCTGATCAGAGACTTCGCTGATTGCATATACCCACTATTGGCTTATATCAATGCAAAGAGACATAAGCAAAATGTCTTGTCATAGTGGATGAGTGGGCGGGTTGATTTTAGTCTCTGCTGGTCGCAGCGGTCTTATTGTAAGTTTTGTCATGCACCGGGTCAAATGATATTTTTACGTTTCATGTCAGCTCATAGCATGCCATGGTTGGGCCATGCTTCGAGCATGTGCCCTCGGCCAAGATAAAAATGTGCCTGTTTACTTTTTTCATCAGCGAGCAGCATTCGACGATTGCACATCCAAAGAATATTCCATTAAAACTCTTATCAGACTGCACGGATGCAGAGACTGATTTGAGCCTACGTTGGTGCACTTGTCCGTAACCACATGTTCGCTTGGCATTGTGCATATCATGGTCGAAGAAATAGAGTTTTTAAGTTAAAAATGTAAAACTTCAGGTCATCTTATATTTATTCAACGTACCGATTTTCGTAAACATAAACCTCTTCATAATCCTGTTCGTTGGAACACGGTTTTGGATATAACACGATTTTATGTTTGACTCCAGACAAGGGACGATTATAAGTGACCATTTTCTATATAATTTATCGTTTAATTAGCACGGTTTCGGCTTTGGAAGAAACCATTAATATGAAATTGTCGAGGTGTACTGTTGGCAAGCGCCTTAGGCGATTGCGACGAATATCAACCAAACAATGCTTTGGCATAATTAAAGTCTAAACCACAGTTTTCTGTATGTACATACAGTATGTACGTGTATACTGCTGTTGCGAGTGTGAGAGCAACATGAACATATGAATAACTTTAAAAGTGGCTAAATCAGTACTCATGTGGAGTTAACCTGAAAATTTCTATTGCCTTTCTGTCAAAAGCCCATTTACTGCTTTGGCTCATTTGCCTATAGTTAGTATTTACTGTTGTTTGGTGGAAGAAGAACACCTATCTCACTAAATGTATATGCTACTTATAATATTCTAATATACCCCAAAACGGTATATGCATCGTTTTCAAGTGAATAACTCTCAGGTATAATTGGGAGTGGGGGAAGCAGGCTTGCAAATTGCAGTGCAATTTTCGGGTGGATTATTTGTCAATGACCAAAAGTTACAAAGCACAGTAGTCTTTCGTTGTTGATGTTCACGTGACTATCACCGATTCGTATGAAATCCAGCTAACGGTATTAATAGAAAATTGGCTGTGCTATTTTTATCGCTGTATGATCATAGTGTTGCGTAAGAGGGATATCTACAGACACTGGATAAGTATCATGTGTTGGGCTTGGCAAACAAGTCAGACACGCAGAACACGGCGTCTGATCAAGATCTATACAGTTTGCTTACAGTACAGAAACGTGTTCAGGACCATTTATCCAGCCTTCACACAGCATCACGAAAACACGCCTATATAATTCTGACCCGCTCAAACCCCACTTTTATATAGAAAAACTGGGGTTTACAGGGGTAAACCTTATTTTCCTTATTTCTGCTCTAAAATATAGATATGGGTACTCGTTAGAACCGACTCTAACGTGTACCCACAATCAACATTTTGAGTAGAAATAAGAAAATTATCACAATTTTTCATCTAAAATTTTCCTTTTTTAGGTGATAAAATTTACCATGCATTTGCATAGGCCTGTTTTCGTAATGGTGAATACGATCCATCAGTGCTATTTGTGCTTTCATGTCGTTCTGTAATGTGTTATTTAGGTTCACAACATACGTTTTATAACTTTGTTTTACGTAATGTGTCAAGCCAACATAATATCCTCACCAGTGCACTTGTGATGCAGAACTGTGTGTTGCGGCAGGAGTTTACGGACCGATTAACCAGACTGTAAGTTGCGGAATGATTTGGCAGACATTATAATGCGGAATGATCGGGCAGACCGTATTTTATAGAATGATCTTTTGTGCTTTTATGCGAAACAGGACCGCCAACATATTATCCTTCATAAAATCCAATTACCTGGCTGATGTTTAAGAAATAGATCAGCTCTAACTGTGATTTGTTGAGTAATAAATCACAGTATGGAGGTTAGTTGTAAAGTAGATCAAATCACGAGCGCGTAGCACGCGTGATTTGTCTACTTTCAACTGACCGTAAACCCTGATATATTACTAAATAAACCACAAACTAGAGCTGATCTATTTCGATTCTAACAGGCTGAAAATCGGCAATAATGCTGTTGTTTCGACCAAAATCTCACAACTTTCCGCCATTGTTAGAAGACTGAAACACATGCATTTATATCCTTTTCTAACGTTTTCGATGCGAGAAAATGACGTTACACCGTCTAACGTCAAGGAAATCTACTAGTTACGTCATAAATTGGCAGTTTTCAATGACGTCACTAATCACGCTCTTCCTTATCGTGATTTGTTGTAGAATAAAACACAGTTATTTTCCATTGCCTATATAGGCGCACTGTGTTAGAATTACGCGTAAATATCAGCGAAGCTAGCAATGAAAACATTGGACACTATGTGATTTAGAGTTTCGGGATTTGTACATGAAATGAAGACTAAAAATATTCTTCTTGTTTACCATTTAGCGATGGAGTTTGTTGGCCCTACAAAACGAACGATCCTTGGTATACTTATAAACAATTTTTGGGGCGTAGGTCTATTCATCCACACACTAATGGCCTGGTTACTTAGAGACTGGAGACATCTCCAGCTGGCTACTGCTGTACCGCATTTCATCTTTCTGGTCTACTTTTGGTAAGTTACGTTTTTTTTTTAAATAAAAATGTCACTTGTACATACATACATGTACATACATGTATGAAATCCTCAAGGAAGCTTATTTTATGGAAGATTATTTTATTTGCTACAGAGCAAGCAATTACACTAGCAATATAGCTATACAGCACACATGCAAAATGTATCACCTTGGCCGCAATGATGATATATATGAATTATTTAACAAAGCTCCAATGAATTATGTAACAAAGCCCACAATGTTAAGTTTGAACAACTGAATATATGGTTTACTTGGCGTCATATTAGGCGTAACAGTGGACTAGGTAGATTGGCCACATTGAATGATCTGCTGAAATAATCAAATTACAAAATTTAAAAATCAAAACAAAAACGGTATTCACTTTGAATATATTTTTTAGCTCACCTGAGCACGAAGTGCTCAAGGTGAGCTTTTGGGATCGGTCTTTGTCCGTCGTCCATCGTCCGTCGTCCGTGCGTCCGTGCGTCCGTCGTCAACTTTTGCTTTAAACAACTTCTTCTCCAAAACTGCTGGACAGATTTTGATCTAATTTCACAGGAATGCTCCTTGGGTGATCCTCTACCAAAATTGCTCAAACTGTTCCGCTCGGGTGAACAAGATGGCCGCCAGAGCTAAAAATAGAAAAACCTTTAAACGACTTCTCCTGCTTAACCAGTGGATGGATTTTGAAATTATTTCACAAGAATGTTCCTTGGATGACCTTCTACCAAAATTGCTCAAACAGTTCCGCCCGGGTGAACAAAATGGCCGCCAGAGCTAAAAATAGGAAAACCTTTAAAGGACTTCTTCTCCTTAACCAGTGGATGGATTTTGAAATTATTGCACAGGAATGTTCCTTGGGTGACCCTATACCAAAATTGCTCAAACCGTTCGACTCGGGTGAACAAGATGGCCGCCAGAGCTAAAAATAGAAAAACCTTTAAACGACTTCTCCTGCTTAACCAGTGGATGGATTTTGAAATTATTCCACAGGAATGTTCCTTGGATGACCTTCTACCAAAATTGCTCAAACCGTTCCGCTCGGATGAACAAAATGGCCGCCGGAGCTTAAAATAGAAAAACCTTTAAACGACTTCTTCTCCTTAACCAGTGGATGGATTTTGAAATTATTTTACAGGAATGTTCCTTTGGTGCCCCTCTAATAAAATTGCTCAAACCGTTCTGCTCGGGTGAACAAAATGGCCGCCAGAGCTAAAAATAGAAAAACCTTTAAACGACTTCTCCTGCTTAACCAGTGGATGGATTTTGAAATTATTCCACAGGAATGTTCCTTGGATGACCTTCTACCAAAATTGCTCAAACCGTTCCGCTCGGATGAACAAAATGGCCGCCGGAGCTAAAAATAGAAAAACTTTTAAACCACTTCTTCTCCTTAACCAGTGGATGGATTTTGAAATTATTTTACAGGAATGTTCCTTTGGTGCCCCTCTAATAAAATTGCTCAAACCGTTCCGCTCGGGTGAACAAAATGGCCACCAGAGCTAAAAATAGAAAAACCTTTAAAGGACTTAGTCTCCTTAACCAGTGGATGGATTTCGAAATTACATCACAGGAATATTCCTTGAGTGACCCTCTACCAAAATTGCTCATACCATTGGGCTTGGGTGAACAAGATGGCCGCCAGAGCTAAAAATAGAAAAACCTTTAAACGACTTCTTCTCCTTAACTAGTGGATGGATTTTGATATTACTTCACAGGAATGTGCCTTGGGTGATCCTCTACCAAATTTGCTCAAACCGTTCCGCTCGGGTGAACAAGAGCTAAAAATAGAAAAACCTTTAAACGACTTTTTCTCCTTAACCAGTGGATGGATTTTGAAATTATTTCACTGGAATGTTCCTTGGGTGAACCTCTACCAAAATTGCTCAAACCGTTACGCTCGGGTGAACAAAATGGCCACCAGAGCTAAAAATAGAAAAACCTTTAAACGACTTCTTCTCCTTAACCAGTGGATGGATTTTGAAATTATTTCACAGGAATGTTCCTTTGGTGAATCATTACCAAAATTGCTTGTACCATTCTGCTCTGGTGAACAAAATGGCCACCAGAGCTAAAAATAGAAAAACCTTTAAACGATTTCTTCTCCTTAACCAGTGGATGGATTTTGATATTAATTCACAGGAATGTTCGTTTGGTGTCCCTCTACCAAAATTGCTCATACTGTTCCGCTCAGGTGAACAAAATGGCCACCAGAGCTTCTCCTGCTTAACCAGAGGATGGATTAATAGCCCTGGGGCCAAAAACAGCCCCGCCCCGGGGCCAACTGGTTTTACATAGTCTTATATAGGGAAAACCTTTAAAAATCTTCTTGTCTGAAACCAGAAGGCCCAGGTCTTTGATATTTGGTATGTAGCTTCGTCTAGTGGACCGCTACCTAGATTGTTCAAATTATAGCCCTGGTGCCAAAAACAGCCCCGCCCCGGGGCCCACTGGTTTTACGTAGGCTTATATAGGGAAAACCTTTAAAATTCTTCTTGTCTGAAACCAGAAGGCCCAGCTCTTTGATATTTGGTATGAAGCTTCATCTAGTGGACCTCTACCAAGATTGTTCAAATTATAGCCCTGGGCCCAAAACGGGCCCCGCCCCGGGGCCCACTGGTTTTACATAGGCTTATATTGGGAAAACCTTTAAAAATCTTCTTGTCTGAAACCAGAAGGCCCATGTCTATGATATTTGGTAAGTAGCTTCGTCAAGTGAACCGCTACCAAGATTGTTCAAATTATAGCCCTGGGGCCAAAAAATGCCCCCCCGCACCAGGGCCCACTGGTTTTATATAGGCTTATATTGGGAAAACCTTTTAAAATCTTCTCATCTGAAACCAGAAGGCCCAGGTCTTTGATATTTGGTATGAAGCATCATCTAGTGGATCTCTACCAAGATTGTTCAAATTATAGCCCTGGGGCCAAAAATGTCGTCGCCCAGAGACCCTTTGGTTTTACATAGACTTATAAAGGGAAATTTTTAAAAATCTTCTTCTCTGAAACTGCAAGGCCCAGGTCTTTGATATTTGGTATGGAGCTTCATCTAGTAGACCTCTACCAAGATTGTTCAAATTATAGCCCTGGGGCCACAAATGCCCCCCCCACCCCGGGGCCCTTTGGTTTTACATAGACTTATATAGCCCTCGTGCACAGGCTTATGTAGGGAATATCTTTATAAAAATCTTTTTCTCTGAAACCGCAAGGCCCAGGTCTTTGATATTTGGTGTGTAGCTTCATCTAGTGGACCTTTGCCAAGATTGTACAAATTATAGCCTTTGTTTTTGTTTGGTATGAAGCTTCACCTTTAAGACCTCCCTCAACATTATGCACATTTAAGCCCTTGGGCCAATAATGGCCCTCCCTGGGGCCCACATGTTACACTATGGATCAGGTGAGCGATCCAGGGCCATCATGGCCCTCTTGTGTTTTATATTAGGATCACTTTTTGTCTGTCATTCGTGCGTAAACAATTTCTTCAAACGACATCTCCTAAACCACTAATCGGATTTTGACCAAACTTCACTGGAATGATCCTTAGGTGGTCCCCTTTCAAAGTTGTTCAAATGGTTCCAGTCCGTTGCACATATAGGTCACAGGAGCCAAAAATAGATTTTTTTCACCGAAAACTTAAAAAATCTTCTTCTCTGAAACCGCAAGGCCCAGGTCTTTGATTTTTGGAATGAAGCTTCATCTAGTGGACCCCTACCAAGATTGTTCAAATTAAAGTGCTGGGGCCAAAAATGCCCCCGCCCCGGAGCCCTTTGGTTTTACAATGGCTTATATGGGGAAAATCTGTAAAAATCTTCTGCTCTGAATTCGCAAGGCCCAGGTCTTTGATATTTGATATGAAGCTTCATCTAGTGGACCCCTACCAAGATTGTTCAAATTGTAGTGCTGGGGCCAAAAATGCCCCCCCATCCCGGGGCCCTTTGGTTTTTCATGGGCTTATATAGGGAAAATCTTTAAAAATCTTCTTCTCTGACACTGCAAGGCCCAGGTCTTTGCTTTTTGGTATGAAGCTTCATCTAGTGGACCCCTACCAAGATTGTTCAAATTATAGTGCTGGGGCCAAAAATGCCCCCGCCCCGGAGCCCTTTGGTTTTACATAGGCGTGTGTAGGGAAAACCTTTAAAAATCTTCTTCTCTGAAACCACAAGGCCTAGGTCTTTGATATTTAGTATGAAGCTTCAGCTAGTGGACCTCTACCAGGATTTTTCAAATTATAGCCCTGAGGCCAAAAATGCCCCCGCCTCAGGGCCCTTTGGTTTTACATGGTCTTATATAGGGAAAATCTTTAAAAATCTTCTTCTGTGAAACCACAAGGCCTAGGTCTTTGATATTTGGTGTGAAATTTCATCTAGTGGACCTCTATCAAGATTGTTCAAATTATAGCCCTGTGGCCAAAAATGCCCCCTCCCCGAAACCCTTTGGTTTTACGTAGACTTATACAGGAAAACCTTTAAAAATCTTCTTCTCTGAAACTACAAGGCCCATGTCTTTGATATTTTGTATTGAGCTTCATTTACTGGAGCCTTTGTTGATATTTGGTATGAAGCTTCACCTTTTTAGACCTCCCTCAACATTATGCACATTATAACCTTGGGGTCAATAATGGCCCTCCCCGGGGCCCACTTGTTACACTATGGATCAGGTGAGCGATCCAGGGCCATCATGGCCCTCTTGTTTATATTTCGGGATGATCCGAATGATCAAAGTACATTTTATACTTTGTAATGATAAACGTCATATATCAAAAACGTTCACGGCTTGAAAATGTCTGAGATTTGTTTCTTTTTTTTTCAAGAAAATAACTATAACACTTGCATCGAGATTTCAAAGTTAACATATTAACGAACAGGTAAACTTCCGTGGTGTTACTATATTCTAAGCACAAAATTGGGATACGGTTCTAACCAGCATCCAACATATCTATATCTTAATCATACGTAAATACATAAAAAATAACTTCGCGGTAATCCAAACAAAACCAAAAGTACAATTTCTTTCCCACAAAATAGCGAAACGGTTATTCAACATGAAACATATGCAGAGACAAGCAATGGCAATAATAACCCACAACAGAAGCACCACCATGGATAGTCAGTTAAAATACTGTGTGGGGATGATTGATTTTACGTGGCCACACTCCTCCCCCTTGGTTCTGTCGTTGTTTTAGCCATTAGGAAAACATGTCCGTACGAAATAATGGCGTCCCACATGGTGTCAGAAAAAGATAAATATTAGGGTAAAAATGATAGCATCTTTATTATTTCTGCTTTCAACATAGATTGTGGGTGCTCGTTAGAACCGCCTCAATGAGGCGGTTCTAACGAGTACCCACAATCTATGTTTTTAAGCAAAAATAAGGCAAATTATGTATACCTTTGGAGTCTAACCCCACTTTTCTCTATATAAAGTGGGGTTTAGGGGGGTCTTCGTTTCAACAATTTTTTCAGCCCGCATGACGAGTTTCTTACGCATCAAAGCAATAGCACCGAGAAAATAAAATTCAAAAGAATACAGAGATTAAACAACTAAGAGGATTAAATGAAACACAACCGTATTGCAATCATGCCTTATTGTAAGAGTAATATTTAATACCACAAAAGTTTACTTGAAGGGTTCTACCAGAGTCTCCGAGATGGCTATTAGCACAGGGACATACAAAACGAGGAATGAAAATTGTACGAAATATGGTGGAAACCAACAAAGCCCCGATTGCAGCCGCAGAATTACAAATTGAGACAGACGACGATAAAGGACAAAAAGGAAATATATTGGATTTATTTAAACATAGGCAACTGTGTATTACAACATTAATCGTGTTCTTGAACTGGTGAGTAAAATAATTGTATTATACAAAAAATGTCTAACCATTGCCTAATCTATGCAAAAATACAGCCAACCATCTTTAAACCACTATTCGATATAACGATAAAACTAGTTGTAACGATAATTTCAATGGAACGAATCCTTAGCTATAGATTAGAGGAATCAATTATGCATTACGAAAACTTGCCTCAAATATATTAAGAATTTCGCAACCAATCAAATAATGAAAATTTTTTCGATGAAATCTTCCAATATTTTTCTTATTTCTACTTACGATAGATTGTGGATACTCATTAGGACCGCGTCGACGATGCGGTTCTTACGAGTTCCCGATATCTATGTTTCTGAGCGGAAATCAGAAAATAACGTATACCACTATAAAATAGTCGTGGAGACAATGATCCCCAGTTTTCCTATATTAAAGTGGGATTTAAGGGGTCAAAATATATAGTCGTGTTTTCGTTATGATATTTAAGAATATTGCAATTATCTATTCCAAGAAACAAACATTATCAATATTTATTATGAATATTAGTTAGAATCATAATGCGAAGTATTTTTAACAAATGTCCACAACATTTGTCGAGGGGAACTCGTACTGTCGTTACAGCGAGGTTCCTTTGTACTAGAAATACTGGGGGTCTTTCGAGCATATTTATAAACAAAGCCCCATCTTATGACTGTTTGGGTGTCAGAACACATTACTGTTGTGTGGATAATCCTATCAACATACATATGTTGTACAGTACACCTTTTTACCGTTTGAACAATGGACTATACTTGTGATGAACCCGCAAAGCAAATTATGTTGACTGCATAACATTTAAGCGAGGTATCAATTAAACAGAGGAATTTAAGCATGGGGGAAAGATATCTATTTGCTTTTGCTGTAGAAAATACTTACGGTTACCAGCAATTCTAGTAGTGCCGGCTCGCTGTACAGTGAATTCACTGATGATGCGATTGATTACCAGTTGTCTCTTCAAAGTTTATATGATTATAATGTATTCCAAACGCACTGAGGTCGTAAAATTATTCAATGCAAGTTTATCCTTGGTAAAACCGATCTCATAAATCAGTAGGTAAAGTCATTTCCTGAAATTCAAGTTCGCAGAAAGTGTGCTTGGTGGTTCATGGTTGTTGTAATTTGGACACGATATAATTTGTGTACGAACTGTGATGATTCTGGTGAGACCCTGTGCATGACAGAAAGCCGTTTTTCTCCAGAGCATGCCAGAAACAGTCTGTGTAATGATCGCTCTTTAAAAAGAAAATATAGGGCTCACAAAACTGAAGTTTTCTAAATTTCCATCGCAAAATATATTTACGGTTCCAACGCATTCCTTTCAAATACATATTTTCACCCTGTTTTAAACTTTCCAGGGCTATATGTAGTATGCAGTATTATGGTTTGAGCCTCAATGTCGGAAACCTTAGTGGGAGCATTTACTTAAATTATTTCTACACGGCCTTGACCGAAGTATGTGCCTACACCCTGTGTATCCCTGGTTTGTACTGCACTGGAAGAAAGAAGTTTCACTGCGCATGTATGATCGTAGGAGGAGTTGCATTACTTACTGTAATCTTTCCCACTATATGGAAAAGTGGAGGTATGCATAACATCAGCTAAACGTAAGAAACAAGGATATTTTTGGGATTTTTAAGTCTTAACATTTTGTTTGTTCATGTGAGAAGCACTAGCAGCGTAATTCACTGCGAAGAAGTTAAAGAATGTGCAGACATTTTACTACACCTCTGTATCTGTAGTTATTAGTTAATTTTTATTATAATGATATTTATCACTTGATTATTGACAGTTTTATTAATTGACACCATTAAAAATGATTATTGATTTTTGACCTCAGTGTTAATACGGATGACCTCTGAACAATACCGGATAGTCAATTAGTAATAGCTGGTATTTAAACATGTCAACCTGACATTATGAGGTGAGGTGTGCTTTTTGGAGCGTAGCTCCAGTGAAATGAGAAGTGATTTGGCACTACGACACTACTTTCGGCGTTACTACGTATGACCTAATGACCAGTGAGAACATAGTACCCCATGTTAACAGAGTAGATTATTACGCCATGGGGTATCTTCTTATAGACTGCTTCACACACCACCTATTTCAAACGGAATAGATGAATATTTTTAATAGATGAACTGTGTAGCAGTCTAATTTTTTGCATAGTTCAGTTCATATAACCCAGTTTACAGCCCATTTTGTACCGTAAAATCCAAAACCTGGGAACTGGCACACAGGACAAACCCAGATTAGATACCACAGATCGCGGAGTCTCATTATGACCTGCACTGCATACTTACCAAAAGGTTCCGCCATTTTTGCCAAGTATTTGGTGGAAGCCACAACCTGACATCGCTGATTTAAAAATGAACTCATTCCATACTGATATAAGGTTGAGGATTCCATTCGTTTAAAATTGGTTAAAAGTACGCAGTGTGGTTCGATAATGTAATTCGTTGTATCATGTTGTTGGAATGAGTTTGGACAGGAGCACGTCAAATTTTAAGGAGCAAGGTTAATATTGTAAGCAGTAAATTTTGCAGTTTTGACACAGATGAGACGCCACTTGTTGTAGCGTCTGATCTGGGTCTTCTATGTTTGTCCGATGAAAACGCTGCTAGACATTTGCTAAAAGTATGGGTTAATGGTGGGGGGTCATTGTTACTTTGTTTAAAGCGACCTGTCTGCGTCCTAGGCATGTGACCATAAATAAAGCAAATTATCAGCTAAGACGCAAGTTCGATACCTGCCGGTTCGGCAACATCCTTTCCAGGAGATTGATCGTAATATCTGTGCCACGGTGATTCTATCCCTTTCGCTGATTCAAGAAGGGCAGTTGTTGGTTTCCGGTAAAAGACTGTGCACTGTGCTGTATTGACAATATCTAACCAAAAATTTGCCTTAATGCCAGATCATTTCATAAATGGCCTCGTCGAGGCAATTTATTTTATGTTCCCAACTTCGAAGAAGTTGAAGTGGCATATTGGTTCTGTCTTGTCCGTCTGTCCGTCTGCCTGTCTGTCTGTCCGTCTGCCTGTCACCCTGTAGGAAACTCAAGAATGGTTTGAGCTAGGATCTCGAAATTTCATATATGGAATGTGCATGAAAATAAGCGGACACGTATTTTATTATTTTTTTTTCGCCGGACTTGTCTTTGCAGAGTTACGCCCCTTTTCGGACTTATGCATTGTGGCTATGGGGAAACCTTGTGAGCAAGATATCTGGAGGACCACTTGAGCTAGGCTCATGATATTTAGTAAACAGTTTGGGACTAGGTTGTAGATGACCTGATTAACATTTGACGAAATTCCGAAAATATTTAATGGAGAAACGCGCCTTTTCGGACTTATGCATTGTGGCAATGGGGAAACATTGTAAGCATAATATCTGGAGAACTGCTTCAGCTAGGCTCGTGATATTTAGTAGACAGTTTAGGTCTAAGGTTGAGATGACCTGATTAACCTTTGATGAAATTCCGAAAATATTTAACGGAGTTAGGCTCCTTTTTTGACTTATGCATTGTGGCTATAGGGAAACCGTGTGAACAAAATATCTGGAGAACCGCTTAGGCTAGGCCCATGATATTTAGCATACAGTTTCGGTATACAGTAACGTGTAGATGACCTGATTAACTTTTGACAAAATTCCGGAAATATTTTACAGTTATGCCCAGTCCGTCCGTTACGCTTTACGTACCTATGTAAACTACAGAATGGCTTGAACCTGGATCTTGAAATTTCATATATGGCAAGAGCATGATAATTAAGCGGACCAGTATTTTTTTTCTTTTCTGTCGGACTTGTCCTCGCGGAATTATGCCCCTTTTGTGACTTATACAGTGTGGCTATAGCGAAACCTTGTGAACAAAATATCTGGAGAACTGCTTGAGCTAGGCTCATGGTGTGTGGCATACAGTTTGTGCAGATGACCTGATTTACTTTTGATGAAATTCCGGAAATATTCAACGGAGTTATGCCCCTTTTTGACTTATGCATTGTGGCTATAGGAAAACTTTGTGAACAAAATATCTGGAGAACCCCTTGAGCTAGGCTCATGATATTTGGCATACAGTTTGAGTCTAATGTGTAGATGACCTGATTAACTTTTGACCAAATTCCGAAAAAAAAAAAATAGCGGAGTTATGCGCCTTTTTCGACTTAAGCATTGTGGCTATAGGGAAACCTTGTAAACAAAATATCTGGAGAACCCCTTGAGCTAGGCTCATGATATTTGGCATACAGTTTGAGTCTAATGTATAGATGGCCTGGTTAACTTTGGACGAAATTCCGAAA
The DNA here is from genome assembly GCA_963580285.1 of Lucinisca nassula. Classification (NCBI taxonomy): domain Eukaryota; kingdom Metazoa; phylum Mollusca; class Bivalvia; order Lucinida; family Lucinidae; genus Lucinisca; species Lucinisca nassula. The sequence continues at coordinate 43,593,666 of OY757013.1, forward strand.
ATATTTAATGGAGCAATGCCCCTTTTTGTACTTATGCATTGTGACTATAGGCAAACCTTGTGAACAGAATATCTGGAGAACCGCCTGAGCTAGGCTCATGATATTTGGCATACAGTTTGGGTCTAATGTGTGGATGACTTGATTAACTTTTGACGAAATTCCAAAAATATTTAATGGAGTTATGCCCCTTTTTGGACTTATGCAATGTGGCTATAGGGAAACCTTGTGAACAAAATATCAGGAGAACCGCTTGAGCTAGGCTCATGATATTTGGTTTACAGTTTGGGTCTAATGTGTAGATGACCTGATTAACTTTTGACGAAATTCCAAAAATATTTAATGGTGTTATGCCCTTTTTTGGACTTATACATTTTGGCTATAGGGAAACTTTGTGAACAAAATAACTGGAGAAACACTTGAGCTAGGCTCATGATATTTGGCAGCCTGTTTGCTATTAAGGCAAAGATGACCTGAATAACTTTTGTTAAAAATATGTTAATATTTGACAGGTTTATTTTTAATGCAAATTGTCATGATGTACTATTTACTGTCCCATTTAGGGACAAGCATACTGATGGGGCGTAGTGTTTCACAAACACAATTTTTTGTTATAAAATAATAACGGAGTATAATGTCTAAACCTCTTCAAAAGTTCCTATGGATTGATATTGACAATAACTAACCCAAGAAACTGTCGTATGCAAGATCACTTCATAAATGGCCTCGCCGATGCAATATATATTTTAAAAAAATGTTAACAGAGTATAATGTTCAAACCACTCTGAATATTCCGATCATTTTTGGCATTCGGATTGATATTGACAATACCTAACACATGAGGTTGTTTTATGCAAGATTACTTTATGAACGGCTTCGCCGAGGAAAAATAATATAAAAAAAATGAAAACGGAGTATAACATCTAAACGCGGCTTTGATCATTTTCGGCATACAGGTTGATATTGAAAATACATAACCCGCAAAATTGCCTTATGCCAAATTACTTTACAAACGGCCTCGCCTAGGCAAACTGAAAACTTATTTCGAAGTGTAACTTCTAATCTACTTGGAATATTTTGAAAACTGTTAGCATGCAGATAGATAGTGTACAGATCTACCTAACGAGATTCCTGAATGCCCAATTTCTTTATTTTAGCATCGGCAAGGTAAAATAAATTCACCCACTGACACGGTCGTATAACTTTCGAACCGACGGATATATTTTTATAATGTTTTGAATGCAGATGTAAATTGACAAGATCAAGCTAATGATATTGTCTAATGCCAGATAGCTTTATAAACAGCCTCACCGAGACAATTTTTAAAGACTGATTACGGATCTATACCTTATAAACTGCTGGGAAAATTATGATAATTTTTCACATGCAGATAAACATCATCAAGACGTAACCAAAGAGAATGTCTAATGCAAGATAAATAACCTCCCCAAGGTAATTTTTCAAAACCTGATTACATAAAATAACTTTAAAGCCGCCTAACAATTGCGCAAGCCGCAGTTATTGCACGAACTATAGCTCAGCAGAAATTTTCAAGTAAACTGTAGAACTGCATGGTTGCCGTATTGCTCAAAACATTGAGTGTGGGTACTTGATAAAACTGCCGCGTCAAGGCGGTTCACACAAGTCCCCGCAATCAATGTTTTGAGCAGAGATAAGAAAATATCACAATTTTGTAACTTAAAATTTCCATTTTTTTTTTGCCGACAAATTGACAATGTATTTGTACAGGCGTGTTTTCATGATGGTTGTTGCGGGGTGTATACCTTAGCGCAAGTTATTTTCAATATAGGTCTTGTTGCTTTAACACGACTTCTGGCCCGGATTAGCTTCAAACAACTATGCTCATTGGATCAATATGAGCCTGAATTAATTGCCCATCAGACGCTAAATTATCCTTACTCTATCAAATTATCAAAGATACGCTCCATTAGCACTCTCAGTGCTTTGATTAGTTGAGGGTTTACGACACTCAACACTATTTGGTTCATTTCAAAGACGATGTTTCCTATTTTGTTGGACTTTTATCCGACATTGAGATTAAATGACATCTCAAGCTATGCAACCCAAACGAATCGCTAGTATTTATACTAAGGGACGGTCCGAACTCGCATCACTTGCCTGTGAAGGCTTAGACCTGAGCGATTTACCAATACTGATTATCTGCCGGTTTCCGCTCTGTACGGAAGTACCATGCAACTCAATAGATCTCTCCAAATCCCTGTGGACTAGGGCACGGTATGCAGCTGTGGTACGGTGTAAAACACATGGAGCTGTGGGTATGATGTAATTTAACTTGCTATTTTGTCTTGTCCGCCTGAAACATCATCTCCATTTGCAAAGTTTTAATTTATCATCTATTAAATCTTGTCAGTTGTACACCTCATCTCCATTTGCAAGATAGTTCTGGCCATATACAAATACAGCACTACCATGATATTCAAAATGTGACTTCGGACATGTCCTGACATGGAAGACAAAATCAGCTTTACTATGAGTAATGTCAGTCAGAACAGTTATCTGTCATAGTGTCCAGCACTTTCGTGTCTGTAGCCATCCATACAGCACCTAATACCTCATTACGAAAACACACCTGTACAAATACATTGTAAGTTTTACCACCGGAAAAACGAAAATTTTAAGATGAAAAATTGTGATATTTTTTCTTATTTCTGCTCAAAATATAGATTGTGGGTACACGTTGGAACCTATATCAGCTCTGGATCGATCCCGGGCTTCTCCAGACTTTCGGATGAGTCTTTAAACCGAGGTCCCGTCTCCGTATGACCTTAACTGTCGGTAGGACGTAAAACTCAAACACCCACTCACTCACTCACTCACCTATTTCAGCTCAAAATATAGATTTTTGGTACACGTTAGAACCGTTCTTACGAATACGCACCATCTGTTTTTTAGAGCAGAAATAAGAAAATTAAGGTTGACCCCGGTAAACCCTAGTTTACTGTATAAAAGTAGGGTTCCAGGAGGTCCGATTTATATAGGCGTGTTTTCTTGATGTCTAGGCTCATCTGAGTCTTCACTTAACCAAATCATTGCATGACTGTTCTCAAATAAAAATACACCCGAACCTCTTTATAACATTATTTTTGGGTCCAAAGCAGAAACCGTGCTGGTAAACCAACCGTGTTCTATCCGAACAAAACTGTATATAATATATAGAAAAATGACCAATTATGGTCATTTTTCTATACTATATAATCTAAACGTTTTTAACGTTCATATATCTCATTAAGCTATACATTTTTGGGATCAGTGTTATAATGAGATTGTGGTGTTAAGCCTATAAAGAATCGTTTGAAACAAGTTCTTTAAAATGGTGCAATGATCACTGGACATTATATTTTCTCATTCTGTCCAAGTCGATGATTCAAGAAGGGCAGTTGTGAGTTTCTGGCGAAAGATTTGCACGCTTAAAGTATGTATAAGCTGTATAAATGAAATGTATGGTTGAGTAAGCGTTCTAGTCTGATATGGCCTATGCTTGTTTAACTACAAACGAACAAAATTGTAACAACTTGATAGGAAGGTGGTTTGGTGCTGTAGAATGGTAGCAAGTTTTTATAGATTTTTTTCGAAATATATTGTGGTTTAGGTCATGCCGTATGATAGCAGGGAGTTACCTTCGTTGATCTTTATTTACAGCAACAGATACAATAGTGTTGATTCTGTCAATGATAGGAAAGTTCGGATCCTCAGCTGCCTTTGCCACGATATATCTGTTCTCAGCGGAATTATTTCCAACAGTAGTAAGAAACTCCGCCATGGGAGCTAGTGCCGCTTTTTCTGGAGTTGGAGCTATAATTGCGCCTTATGTTGTCGAGTTGGTGAGTTGTAAGCTGTCACGCAATCAGCATTAGAATATAAGAAGTAGAAGTAAAACAAAGATCAGGAATTGATACAATTAACTTACTCCACCCATAAAAGACACCAAAGGGAAAGAAATACAAACATTAAGCGACCAGACCATAATGGAAACCTAAACAAAGGAAGGCCATAAGGACAGTTACTTTCCCACAAAATGGCCATATGACCATCCAAAACCAAAAGACACAAGTGATACACACAGTAAGTAACAAACAACAACATAAATAAACCTTACATGGAACCTTACATGGATCCAATGGTGGACAAAAATCTGGTCCGAAGAGTCACCTTCCAACATCACGAGGCTTGAGGATGATGCCGGACAGTGATCTCAAGGGACGTATTTTTATTTCTACCACTCACACCCATGTTAGATTTTTTTTCATTGCTGAGAGAGGATTTCTTATATGCAGTCATTTCGATTGTCGACGTCTATCATATTTTGGTGACAATAATGCGGCATTTTTGACGTCAATGTACCTGCAATGACGTCAAACTTAAGAACGGCGTACGTGAAAATTTTCATTAATTGTGTCTGTTGCACCTTGATCACCTTTTGTGCATATGGACCCCGTCAAGCGATTTTGGTACTTATCGCCTATGCGAGCAGCGAAGGTTCAGGCGAGCCTGCGCATCCGCGCAGTTTCGCCAGAACCTTCGCTGCTCGCTCATACAAGGGGAACCTTCAGACAGAAAGCCATATCCCTGGCCCCTCTGAATGGCTGGGCATGCGCAGTTAAAATTTGTCATGACGGAATGCTCGAAGACACAAATTCGCTTGGCTGGGCTCATATAAGGAAGCTTGTTGCTGTGCTGCTTGTGTTTCGGTTTTTCCTCTTTAGCTCACCTGAGCACGAAGTGCTCATGGTGAGTTATTGTGATCAGTGAATGTCCGTCGCCCGTCGTTCGTCGTCAACAATTAGATTCAAATACAAACTCTTCCTTAACCCTTGGGCCAATTTGATTCAAAATTCACAGAACTGTTGCCTGGGTGGCTCCCTTCCAAAAAGCTAAATTAGTTTCGCTCCGATGAACAAGATGACCACCAGAGCTAAAAATAGAAAAATTCTTTAAACGCCAACTCCTCCTGTACCCTTTGACCAATTTCATTCAAACTTCATAGGAATGTTGCTTAGGTGACTCTCTACCAAAATAGCTAAAACGGTTTAGCTCCAACGAGCAAACTGGCCGCCAGAACTTGAAATAGAAAAACATCGTAGATTTTTTTCAAATGCGAACTTCTCCTATACTTGTGGACCAATTGGATTCAAACTTCAAAGGAATGTTGCCTACTAGGTGACTCCCTACCAATCTTCAAACGACAACTCCTCCTGTACCGTTGGGCCAATTTCATTCAAACTTCACAGAAATGTTGCTTAGATTACCCTCTACCAAAATAGCTAAACTGGTCTCACTCCATGGCCGCCTGAGCTAAAAATAGAAAAAAGAATATCGTAAATTTGCTTCAAATGCGAACTTCTCCAAAATCCTTGCCAAAATAGCTAAGCTGTTCAGCTCCGATGAACAAAATGACCACCAGAGCTAAAACAGAAAAGCATCGTAAATTTGCTTCAAACGCGAACTCCTCCTAAACCCACGGGCCAATTTGATTAAAACTTCACAGGAATGTTGCCTAGGTCACTCCCTACAAAGAAAGCTACAATCGTTTCGCTCTGACGAACAAGATGACCACCAGAGCTAAAAATAGAAACATCTTTAAACGCCAACTCCTCCTGTACCCTTGGGTTAATTTCATTCAAGTTTCATAGGAATGTTGCTTAGGTGACTCTCAACCAAAATCGCTTAAACAGTTTAGCTCCAATGAGCAAAATGGCCGCTAGAAGTAAAAATAGAAAATCATGATAGATTTGTTTCAAATGCGAACACCTCCTATACTCGTGGGCCAATTGGTTTCAAACTTCACAGTAATGTTGCCTCGGTCACTCCCTACCAAAATTGATAAAATTATTCCGCGTTGACTAACAAGATGGACGCCAGAGCTAAAAATAGAAAAAAATCTTCAAACGCCAACTCCTCCTGTACCCTTGAGCCAATTTCATTCAAACTGTACAGAAATGTTGCTTTAATGACCCTCTATCAAAATAGCTAAACCGATCTCGCTCCGATGACGATAATGGCCGCCGGAGCTAAAAATCGAAAAAAAAAAAATAATCGTAAATTTGCTTCAAACGCGAAATTCTCCTAAACCCTTGGGCCAAATTGATTCAAGCTTCATTGGATTGTTGCCTAGGTTACTCCCTACCAAAATAGTTTAAGTCTTTCTGCCCTGTCGAACAAGATGGCTACCAGAGCTAAAATAGAAAAAAATCTTCAAACAACTCCTCCAGTACCCTTTGGCCAATTTCATTCAAACTTAATAGGAATGCTGCTTAGACGACCCTTTACCAAAATAGCTAAAACAGTTCATGAACAAAATGACCACCAGCGCTAAAAATAGAAAAAACATCGTCAATTTGCTTCAAACGCGAACTTCTCCTAAACAGTTGGGCCAAATTGATTCAAGCTTCACAGGATTGTTGCCTAAGTTACTCCCTACCAAAATAGTTGAAATATTTCCGCTCTGACGAACAAGATGGCCAGCAGAGCTAAAATAGAAAAAAATCTTCAAACAACTCCTCCTGTGCCCTTTGGCCAATTTCATTCACACTTCATAGGACTGTTGTTTAGACGATCCTTTACCAAAATAGCTAAAGTGTTCAACTCCATTGAACGAAATGGCCGGCAGATCTAAACTAGAAAAAAAATCGTAAATTTGCTTCAAACGCGAACTCCTCCTAAACCCATGGGGCAATTTGATTCAAACAACACAGGAATGCTGCCTAGTACTCCCTGCCAAAAAAAACTAAACTCGTTCCGCTCTGACGAAAAAGATGACGACCAGATTTAAAAATAATAATAAAAAACTTCAAACGCCAATTCCTCCTGTACCCTTGGTCCAATTTCATTTAAACTTCATAGGAATGTTGCTTAAGTGACTCTATACCACAATAGCTACAACGGTTCTGCTCAGATGAGCAAAATGGCGCCCAGAGCTAAAAAAGAAAAAAAAAACACGTAAATTTGCTACAATTTACGAACTCCTCCTTAAACACTTGTGCCAGTTGGATTCAAACTTAACAGGAGTATTGCAAAATCGCTGGCATATCTTGGAATTGAAATTCTTAAGCCAGTTTTATTCAACGTTGCAAGAATGTTGTCTAGGTGATCATCTATCTAAGTGCAACACTTATGCTTCATAGAATGGCTGTCACCCACATGACTTTTAGAAGCTATGTGACAACTTGATATCAGTTGAGCGATTCAGGGCCATCTTGGCTGTCTTGTTTGTTTTCCTTATTTCCTCTTGGTGCCAGTGGTAGGTTGTAATCTTCGAGTGTGGCTTTCTCTGGGTATCTACTTCCATCATTTTGTTCTACCCCGTCTATGTTTACCTGGGTATGATAAGAGTTTTTATCCCAGAGTTATGTCTGTGATTTCCCTACCAGGCGTGCAAGAAAGTCATTTATAAACACTTGTCAAGGTACAGAATATCAAGCACAAATTCACTTCTTTGACACTTTCAATATAATGTGTCTGAAGTGATAGTTCCGTTTGTTTTTAAAATCAGTCACACCCATTCTGGTTTCATTTGCAGTTTGTTTGTTTGTTTGATTTGTGGTTTAACGTCCCCGTCAACACTGTAGATGTCATTTTGGAGACGTTGCTTCCAATTTTGTGGGACTTTTACCCGACATTAAAATTAAATGACATTTCAAGCCCTGCCGCCCAATAAAACCAATAGGGTTTATAAGCATGGAGGATCGACTCGCACCGCTTTGCCTGGGCAGGCTTAGATTCTCTAAGCGGTTTACCAGTACTTGTATGCGGTCGGTTTCAGCTCTGCGTGGAGGCATTATGCAGTCCATCTATTTCTTGAAGCCCCGATGGGCGGAGCCGTTCATTTGAAGTAAATTAAAAACTTTACCTTGGTAAATAGTGCAGATCATGTTTTAAAGGTTCATTATGAAAAGATAAATGGAAAACTTAGAGATCCATCTTTAGCAATCGTATACTTGACAAGTTGTTTTTTATTGGGCCTTTAGTTTTCTGTAGTCGGAACAATTTTCTTTTATCTGAATACCATATATATCAAAATTGTATTAAAATACATTTTATAAACAAAGCAATATAATCCGTCGATTTGTATTTTTAAAGCTCACTCAGTAACATCCTATGTTCCTTCATACTTTGAAAATTCCGAGCCTCCAATTATCTGATGTTGGTATAACAAAACCAGTTCGTAATACTATTCACAACTTTAACAAACTAGAGTCTGATCTTGATATTGAAACTAATTCTCTTGATTATCATATGCCGTCGCGTCTGAGTGTGCAATAACGCCATATCATAAATATGCAAATTAGTTAGATACGCTCCATAACGTTACATGTAAGACGTCCTTAATGGCGTCGCGTTTACTAATTGCGGAATATAAACATTTTTGTACACAAAACGTGAATTAAAGACGTTTTAAATATCATATGATAAAGAAAATCTTGCATTCGTGCTCATTTATTATTGAATGTATTAAACTCGCATTTTATCCCTTTTCCGCAACTTGTTTAATAAGTTCAATTATACATGAACACTCATGTAAGATCTTCTGTTTGTTAGGAGTGCAAATATTGCTAGGAACCAGCTGGGCATGTCAGGACTGGTGACTAAAATCATTTCTTATTATCAGGATCTACAATAAGAAAAGGACCGAAATACAGGTTCCCGTCATACATCATTTTCGACAAATGTCGAAAAGTTATTGCTGGAGCTGTGCAGGATTTTTGTACAAGCTGGTGTAAAGGCAACCATTTTAAGTCTTATGCTTTCAATTAGAGGAAGCTTAATGTTTTGAATATAACTGATAGACGAATTTCTGTTTATTCTAAGATGTTTGATCTTCCTCCTAAACCCAATAAATTTCCGCTATTGATGTTCGCATTAGGGTCTAGCTGGTGTTGCTGATCGGAGCTGTGGGTTAATTATGTCGATTTCTGATCAATGCTTTCACTTCTATTCTGCATTTTCTTTCGTTATGGTATGTACACGTAGATATGCCAATGATATTGGCATAATCGACAATTTAAGTTTTGTCACGTTTTTCGACACCTGAACTCAGCCGATTTTGGGTTTAAATTCTATAAAAGTACATTATAATGGGTATCAAATGGTTTGACCTGGAGGAGTCCAGAAATTTTATATATAGCATCTGCATAAAAAAATAAGCAGACCAGTACTCCGTTTTTCTGTCGGGGTTCCCCTTGTGGTGTTATCCCCACTTTGCCACTGTTTTGGCTTGGGTATTTGACGTTAAACGGTAGGTACTTTATGTGCGCAACTCCTTTTACCGGTTTATACTGATCAATTTTAAACTTTGAAAACTCTTTTGTCATGGTCTGTAGATGTGCATGTCATTTTTTGGTATTTTCATCTCTGATGGGTAATATGGGTTAATTGTATCGATTCCTGATCATTGCTTTCACTTCCATTTTGCAGCCTTTTTTGTTAAGGTATGTCGATATGCATATGGTTTTGGTTTTATCATCAATTTAAGTTTTGTCACTTTTTCGGCTTTTGAACTTAGTCATTTTTAAGTACTATTTAAGAGCATTGTAGTGGTACCAAATGGTTAGAACTAGAAAACTTAATTGTTATATATAACATCAGCATGAAAAGAGAACTGACCCCTATTTTATCCATCTGGGTTCTCCTTGCAGAGTTATTCCCCCTATTGCCCTTTTGCAATTTGGGCATTTGAAGTTCAGTTGTGGGTACTTTGTGTGCACAACTCATAGTAGTTTATAATCAATTATAAACGTCATATATTCTGTGTGTGTGTGTGTGAATTCGGGTTTAACGTCGCTTTCAACAATTTTTCAGTCATATCACGACGGTGTCTGGTTGCGACAGGGAGCTCAATGCTCACGTTTATAGTGCTGCCTCACTGAAGTATCATGTCCCAGACACATTACATGATACCACACCCAGTCACATTATCCTGACACTGGATCGACCAGTCCTAGCTCTACCCCGTAAATCTGAGTGCCAAGCGAGGAGCAGCTAGTACCATTTTTACCGACTTTGGTATGTCGCGGCCCGGGATCGAACCCGAGACAATCATTATCTAAATTTTATCGACGACACTCTGTAATAGTAGAAAAATACAAAGGCATATCAGAACCTGGAGTTTTATGGAGAATTGGTTTATAAATTTCGAAAAATTATGAAGAAATCTGATTTGCCGAAACAATTAAAAATAAAGATCATTAAACGCCATAAAATAATGGGGTAAATTTAAGTGTTATGCGGCAGACTGCATGTCTAGTGTTAACCCATTCATGGTTGAAGTAGAAGTAGAAAAAGATCAAGAATCGATACAATTAATAACTCCACCCATCAAAGACACCAAAGGGAAAGAAACACAAACATGAAGCGACAAGACCATAATGGAAACCTAAACAAAGGAAGGCCATCAGGACAGTTACTTACCCACAAAATGGCCATCCAAAATAAAAAAGACACAAGTGATACACACAGTAAGTAACAAACAACAACATAAATAAACCGCAACAGAAGAACCGCCTGGGAACGGTCAGTGGAAAGAATTCCACTGGGGGCTTAAATCGATTTTACATGGCTATAATCCTCGCCCTTATCTCTGTCGCGGTATACACTAATTTTGTTTAGTCCGCATGAAGGCTTCCTTTGTAAAGGTTTCCATTATGGTCTGGTCGCTTAATGTTTGTATTTCTTTCCCTTTGGTGTCTTTTATGGATGGAGTAAGTTAATTGTATCAATTCCTGATCTTTGTTTTACTTCTACTTTCCTAACTCATCAGTGTAACATCTCCGAGAACATACAAATAAAAAAACTACAGAGATGAAACAAGGTTGAGGACTCGAGAGCATACAACAACAGAATTGCTGGAGCAAAAGAAAACCAACAGTTAGACTCCGAGGGGCCCGACCAAAGACGGGGCATCAGGCGCCAACCTACATATAGAATACTAAAATAAAATTCTATTTATGTTTTTACGCTGGAATCGTCATATAATCTTAGGCCCGACCCACCGGTGTGCAATTTAAGAAGGAAGCAAAGTTGCCAACCGTGATTGGGTTAACCACCATGCATGTAGTCTGTTCTATAACATTTATGTTGTACCCAATCTTTATATATCGACGAACGATTTTACGAAATTGGGTACCAAAGTCAATACAGGCATGTATCTTTCTAAATTTATATACTAGGTCACCACAGAATTCGGGTTCCGATAGGCCTTGTTGCAGAAGTGTTTTAAGGCCAACATTGAATTTTGAAACCAAATCAGAATTACGTCTATAAAACTTAGAAAAGGCTTTGCGTAGTTTATGGGCTTCTCTCTTCCATTACTTGACTTGAGTTCATGTCTCTGACTCGATGCTGGCAGAACTTATTAGTGGTTAGTGCCTGATGCTTTGTTTTTTGCTGGATTCTTTGCTGCCTACCCGGTGGTTTTCTTTAGCTCCGCTCTCAGAGTGTGCATTAGCTACTTGCCATCATCCTTGTTTCATCAGAGTTATTTAATTTGATTTGAATTTCAGTTAGTTCTAATATGTATGTTATTCTGTGATGATTCATTGATTCAGTTAGCTACCTTCAATTGGACCAAATATTTTTGTGTTGTGAATAATATTAGAACCTAGGGTGAAGGTTGGGTCCATAGAATCCATTGAATCGCCCAAGTGGTTCTCGCTATTGACCGTTCTATGGTGTTGGTTCTGATGTTGTTTATTTTTAATGTGTTTTTTCGGATTTACGTACAAGGCTCTTCATGATATTTGTTTGTTTGATTTGAGGTTTAACGTCCCCGTCAACACTTTAAAGGTCATTTTGGAGACGTTGCTTCCAATTTTGTGTGACTTTTACCCGACACTGAGATGAAATGACATCTCAAGCCCTGTCGCCCAATGAAACCAGTAGGTCTATCAGCATGGACGGTCCGCCTCGCACCGCGGGTCCTGGAAAGGCTTAGATCCTCTAAGCGGTTTACCAGTACTAGTGTGCGGGCCGGATTCAGCTCTGCGTGGACGCATAATGCAGCCCATATATTTCTTCAAGCCCTTATGGGCGGGGGCCGCTCTTCATGTTGTATAGGCTTATGTTTGTGTATTATTATTATTATTATTCATTTAATGTCATTACCTGTGCCTGTTGCACCATGAGCTAGTTGCGATATTGTTTTTGAATCGTTTCTTTTTCCTGTTTTGTTTTCTTCATTGTTTGTTACTCTTCCTCTTGGTGCCATTCCTACGTTGTTATCTTTGATTGTGACTCTTCATGGGCATCTTTTCCTGTATAGTTTTTATTAGGAAAACATGTCCGGGTGAACTAATGGCGTCCAACATGGTGTCAGAAAAGACAAATTTTAGGTAAAAATGTTAACATCTTTCTTATTACTGCATTCAACAGAGATTGTGTGTGCTCGTTAGATCCGCATCGATGAGGCGGTTCTAACGAGTACACACAATCTTTGTTTTTGAGCACAAATAACGCAGATAATGTATACCCGCGTAAACCCAGGTTTTTAAAAATATAAACTGGGGTTTAGGGGGAGGGTGACCATTTCACGGACTTGTTATCGTGCTGGTCTCTTGTTGGACCCATCGGAGTCTAACTGCTGGTTTTCGTTTGCTCCAGCATTTCAGTGATTTGTTGCTGCCGAGTCTCTGCCGATGTTTCATCTCTGTGGTTGTTTGATATTTGTATTTTCGGAGATGTTGCACTGTTGAGTTAGGAAGCCTTCATGCGGATTTAACAAATTATTAGGGCCCCGCACTGAAAGTGTGGGTGCCCTATATTAATCACTCTGTCCGTCCGTCTGTCTGTCCGTCTGTCCGTCCACAAATTTCTGATAGCGCTGCCGGGGCCCTAGTCAGTTTCACTGACAGCTCTAGTTTGTCTAATTTCCGACGGAATCAGGGCTTGCGGCCGCGTAAAATCGTTTAAAGCTCTCTCCAACCCCCAGTTAAATTATTTTCACTGACCGTTCCAAGGCGGTTCTTCTGTCGCGGTTTATTTTTGTTATAGTTTGTCTTCGAGTGTGTGTGTCGCTTATATCTTTTTTTGGGGGATATCCAATTGACCATTGTGTGGGAAGATAACTGTCTTTTTGGTTTCCGCTATTGATGTTTCAATTGGGGTCTAGTTATTTAATGTTTGTGTTTCCTTTTGGTGTCTATAACGAGAGGTGTGGGTTAATTATATCGATTCATGATAATTTCTTTCACTTCTATTTTGTATAGCCGAACTTTCCTTGGTTTGAGAACTATAAAAGCTGTCAACGTTCATAAAAAGTTCAAATGGTTTAGCCTTCAGGATTTATTTTCTGCATTTTATATTTACGGAGTGGCTATAGCCACCAAATGCAAATAGCAAGAAAACATTAAAATGGATATTTTCAGACAACAGCAAATAGCCAAGACACGTTAGAATGGCCATATGCAGTTGACTATAGATAGCCTGGTTAGCAACATTCCCTTTTTATACAATTAAGTGAGAAGTTTTATTGAAAATTAATAACATGCATTTCGTGCCCATTTCCTTGCTTATTGCGTAAAATTACTTAGCAGTTTTTTATCTATGCGCGTAATAGAAAAAATAAGAACACGTCCAGAAGGCTGTAAAGCCCATGAAGATATATGCAAAGTATAAGTAATTGCATGTTTGGTTTCATGGTGCATTCAAGTTTAGCTCACTTATGTCGAGCCGGTCGTTAATCAGACGTGGCGAAAACCTGAGCACCCGGAGAAAAAACATCTTACCATCCGCTGTAAAACTTGGTGTCTCACATGTGACCCGAGCCACAAGGGTGAGAGACCTAATAATTAAGAGTCAGCGCTCTTATCCACTAGGTCACGGATGCCCGTCATCAACGTACTTAGGGTACAATTTATTTTTTTATTTATTTTCTTCAGCTAATGAAACTAGACACTATAAATGACCACCGCTTTAGTGATTCAGTTGTGGTCATCGATAATAGATAGCTATCATCGATTTACTAAAGCGTTTATTATATAACTTTTGAATTATCGATAATCACATTATATTACAATGTCTGCTGTGTCTATAATGAGACGACTTTGTATATGTGCTCATGTCATGTAACAGAGTAACACGTTTTGTAAAACTCTATACGGTTTCGATGTGAATGGTTCTAAATAAATGTCACACAATGCATTTTGTTGTGCAGATTATATTTTCCAGCCTTTTAGAATTTTTGCAATAGTTCATATTCTGTGAAATTGCTGGTGGTCCATCTCTGCACTATCTCCAATTCCTGTTCTATTCTATTCTACTGTGTTGCGGTCCCATTTGTACGTTATGGTTCTTCGAGTAGTTGCCTCCTTTGATTATAAGAATGCTGATAACGGGGTTCCTTCACGAAACTGACCAATAACAAGCACGCTTATGGATTTGATACTTATTGGGCGGCGAACGAAAAATAGTAAAGAAGGAGAAGAAAGTTAAGAAAGAAGAATTGAAATATTCCACAATGCCATAACCTTTCAAAGGTTTACTTTGACGTTTAAGAATATATTATAGTTCAGGATACACCCATTTTTGGTTACCATACCAATCATCAAATAAACATGAAACATCGTTGAATCTTCTCATCACTTTATCCCGGCTGAGCAAAATACAGTTATATGCATAATACTAACTGTTGTTTATATACAGAGCCCGTGTGATATAACATACCTGAGAAAAGTAGATGTAAAACAAAGATCAGGAATCGATACAATTAACTTACTCCACCCATCAAGGACACCAAAGGGAAAGAAACACAAGTGATACACACAGTAAGTAACAAACAACAACATAAATAAACCGCCACAGAAGAACCGCCTAATGGCCTTCCTTTGTTCATATCAAGCCAATCAGTTTACCTAAGCACACTTTGTCCACAATATTACACGTGAGCGGTTAACCAGTACAGCGCACTTTCGCAAGATACTGGAAGCTGCCCTTCTTGATTGAGCGTAAGGGCGAGAATGAACGTAGAAAAGATTTCGTGATTAGTTTAGTGTGTCGAATTTTACCGTTTTAAATAATAATAATAATAATAATAATAAAATCAAGATTAAACTGGTTTGTTACCTTCAGATAAAGCTTTCGTACTTGTATATGAACATGACAAACACCCTTAATATGTGTTGGCGTTATTGATATAAGTTTGCACATTCCTTCGAAAATTCCGGGATACATGCTACGAGTGACAAACCTTTCACCATTCATTTCCCTCGATGTTTAGTTAGGATGCGTCACTCCCTTCAGTTTACCTGTGCACCGAGCGACGACCCGGATTAGTTTTGGGTGGCAATCCAAAATAATCCATGCGTCTTTAACACTCTAAGATCGCACAACAAAGACTATGAAAAGACTGCGCATCCGCGCAGGCTGATCTGAGACTTCGATGAGCGCATGCGAAATAAATAGTAGGAATATACAATGACTGAAAATAGCCTTTTTAAAGTTTTCTGGAGTTTTGTAGTTGACTGCTAAAAGCCATTTTAACGTATTTCGCTTAGTCATAGAATATGAATGACCAACCAGTCATTGTCTTAATCTCGTATAAACGCATTTGGCATGGCGCTTAAGTGTTATTGGTCAGTTATAGTCACATTGACACATTTGTAGTTGACTGCAAATAGCCATTGTAACGTTTTCTGCCTTTCTTTTTGCATTTGACTGCAAATAGCCATTTTAACGTAGTTTGGCTTATTGCAGTTGAGTTCAGGTAGCCCGGCTATTTGCAGTTGACTGCAATCAGCCATTTGTAACGTTTTTTTTTTTTGGGCCATTTGCAGTTTCTTCCTTATATTAACGGCGGTGTACATAGGTAATTTTAACGTTTATCACTTCAGCACCAAAACTTATCTTGAGATCGTCATTTAGTACCGCGTCAGTCATTCGGTTCTAGTGAGAAAAAACCGGTTTATTTTACATAATAAAAGAAGAATGATGTCAGCTTTAGAGCAATGAAGGACAACATTTAGAGAAACGTGGATATTATTGCAATGTGAACCTTTGTTTCTTCCAGGGCAAACTCATTGGTGGTAAAATGGAAGCGATTTTACCCATTCTTGTATTCGGTATTACATCTGTAGTCGCTGGAATACTGGCACTCCTCCTCCCAGAAACCAGAAATAGATACATGCCAGAAAATATACATGACATGCAGGAACTGGCGTAAGTTTGTTTGCTTGATTTGAAGTTTAACGTCCCCGTCAACACTGTAAAGATAATTTTGGAGACCTTGCTTCCAATTTTGTGGGATTTTTACTCGGCATTGAGATGACATGACATCTCAAGCCCTGCCGCCCAAAACTGGCATAAGTAGTATCTTAAACTTTCAAGAAACATTCCTGCCTCAAAGGAATTAAATACAGTGCAAATATGTTTTCAAGATCGTCTAAGTTTAACACCAGTCTTCTTTAGTTAAACGTTTATTCAAATATTTGTAAAATAAAATGTTAGCCAGTGAAAAGCGACGTTATGAGATGACGTCGGGTTTCCAAAAGTCTAACACAGAATATACTGTCGCAAACTTTTGACTTTATCCATTAATAACATAGTTTTTTTTTACATTAGTGCATTAGAATAGACAACATTTTCAGAATGATCAATTTACAGTAGAGCAAACAATAAGTGCCAAAAGTTGTGCTTCCAGAAAGTTCGTTAAGTACATCCAGTTGCCTAAACGTGTTTATTATATTTCAATGCCGTGAAGTGACAACACGAAAGAATGGACACTGACACATACATTTCTATTTAATGCAAGACAAAGACAGCACAAACATAGATCGCAAATCGACAAAAAAAAAATAAAATAAAATTAAAACGGAAAACGGGCCACACAGGCCCAAAACTGGTTGGCCATTCATATTCTATGACTAGGCGACCCTCAACATGATACTTGAAGATTCTACCGTCTTCCCCGTTACTGCCATCAATGGCCGCGCCTCAGGGAATACTGTAAACTTTACGTGCACATTCAGTGTAACCAAGGTAAAGCTCGGTATGCCTTCTGTGAATCCAGCAAAAAGTTTGCAAATTAGGCAGACCAAGGAGCTGCCACAACTAATATTGTGTAACATAACATGATTGTCAATGAAGAGTGAATCTGGAGCAATTAAAATAGTTTCTCTGTCTACAATCAAAGCACTGTCAGCACTGGTTGGTCGATTATCTCTAAGGGCAGGTTAGGAAAATGGTCCTGAACGGGCACGTAAGACTATTTCGTCTTACCCTTTTGCTGCCGTCTGATTTGGGTTATATTACCCAAATCAGACGCACCAAAAGGGTAAAACGAAATAGTCTTATTTGTGTAATGCAGTACATAAAGTAGAACTGGAGGCAATGATCAGGAATCGATACAATTAACCAACAGCTCCCATCAGAGACACCAAAGGGAAAGAAACACAAACAGGAAACAACAGACCCTAATGGAAACATCAAGAGCGGAAAGCCAAAAGGACAGTCACTTACCCACAAAATGGCCAATAGGCTATCCAAAATAAAATAATATAAGCGACACAAACACCCAAAGACAAAACATAACAAAAATAAACCGCGACAGAAGAACCGTACAAGCCCTGTCCAATTTAACAGATAAACCTCTTTTGCACAGTGCCCCGATGAAACATGGGCATGGGTAGCGCGTCTATAGATCACTTGCCTTGACCTTGTATAACCGCAATTGGCATGATCCTTAAGGGTTAATATATTGACATAAGCAACATAATTCGGATTCATTAGTAACTTAGCGTCGATTGACTCAAAGAAGACAGTAGAAAGAAATTCTGGGAAAGGCGGTGATTGGTGAACACATGTCGTTTATCTTGACACTTCAACAGTTCAATCAAATCAAATAAAATCACCAATTAAGTTTATAAGAATTCGTAAGCTGAACCGTACTTCTTTATATCTAATTTTTATGCCTAAAAGGGAGCCTTGGCAATGGCCAGTAAAGGATGCGATTCCTTAAACCAGTATATAAAATTTCCAACCACAATAATTGCTTGGAATGCAACTACTATTCTTTGTCTCAAAGCTACCATGCATTACGGATTTTGAGTCATTTTAAAAGTGTATATTTGTTCTTATATCTTTGTAACAAAGATTGCAACCTCTTTTGTGTATGACAGTTATCATGATTTAATGGACATGTTTGCATCCATCGTTGTAACCTACGGGTTCTATATTCTAGATAGTTTACATAATGGCAGTGTAGATCGCGATGTTAGCTATCGGTAACGCTGTGCAGATATGGATTTAACCACGATAACTGCAGATGTGTCTTTTAGTATGTCCAGTGAACACTCAGATCAGCATGTGCACCCGTGGATACCGACGGACCAAAAGTTTCATCATAAGGAAGAGAAAGAAAGGTCATAATCTGACGGAGTAGACCTCTCCATGCCCTTCATAATAGTGTAGTTTGTAGTTTGTTTGTCTGGTCGGATCATTGATTCCATTTTGGAGATTGAAAATATCTGAAGGCCGCTGATGCGACCTACTTCGCCGAAACTTGCCAGTCTGGCTCAAACACTGGGTAGTATGTCCCATACTTGAATTCCATACGGTGTATTCCTTGATTCGAAAGGATATCTTTTTATAGAATACAACGTCTGTACAACGTCGTATCAACGAAGATGCAACATCATAACGTTACATCGACGTTGATTCGACGTTGCTAAGACATGTTAGGTCCGCTAGGATGTAATGACCTGACCTACGTGTCCAAATGTAGATTAAATTTATCCGTTACGTGGCTCAGTTTGTACCCATGTCTATCAGTAACACTCAATGTTTTATTTGTTTATTTCAGAACTGTACCTGGGGCTTCTTCAAGGAATACAAAGCAATCTGCAGATGTTGTATAGAACTTTGCACTGCCTGTGTTACTTTGCTGCCAAAGTCAAGGGGCGTGATTAGGATCAAGATTTAATCATAAAAATCGATTGGTCTTTGTCGCACAATAATAACTGTATGTGTTTGCTATGTAATGGCGTATTCTACTCTATAACCAAAATCAAAGCACTAAGTGTGGTATTTGGGCAATTGTTTGTAAATGTTGGATAGCGATAGAAGGAAGCGCATTGCATCCGGTTGGAAGATTAAATCAGACTTAACAGATTAAGACTGAAAGAATTATTTGTCTTAATCGCGACGGAAGTACGGGGGGGGGGGGGATTGCAGCTGCGTAGCCCCAGTGGAATTCGTTTCACTGACCGTTGCAAGGCAATTCTTCTCTCGCGTTTTTTTTATTGGCTACGGTTTGTCTTTGCGTGTGTGCTTCGCTGATGTTATATTGTTTCTGACAGCCAGTTGGCCATTTTTTGGGATAGTAACTGTCCTTTTGGCTTTTCGTTATTGATGTTGCCATTAAGGACCATTTATTTCATGTTTGTGTTTCTTTCCCTTTGTTGTCACTACTGGGAGCTGTGGGTTAATTGTATCGTTTCTTGATCATTGCCGTCACTTCAATTATGAATATAGATTAAATCGAGCGTTAATATATTTGAGGGCAACTTTTTCGTACTGATTGGCTGAAAGTAGCTAGTCTGGCCCAGACAATCTGGTTTAGTCTTATACTATGGTGTAGTCTTGTATCCAAAGAATCAATCTTTATAGACCGAATTTACAGCAGCTGGTGTAAAGGGACTGTTTGGTCACCGTTAAAATTGCTCTGCCTTTCATCATGGAGTAGATTTTATCTCAAAACATTTGGTATAATCGATCCATTTGTGGAACCTTGGAAATTTGAGGGTCTCTGATGATTCATTGAATTCTATGAAAAGGGTATCCTTTTGTAGCAAAGAATACTCCACATAACTGGAAAGTATGACTTGTACACGTTTTTCGGGGGCAAGACTAGCTAGTTTCAGCCAATGAGGCTTCATCAGTGAGCCTCAAATATTCAAAATTCCATACCGGAATCATTGATTTTAAAGGACAAGACAAAAATATAATCTACAATGTTGAAAGGTATGACTACAACACGTTCTCTTAACACCAGTTGCAGTAACGTTAAATATGTTCTATGAAAGGGTTATCCTTTGAAAGCAAGGAATATACCACAGAATTGAAGAGTTTGGCGTATACAAGGTTTTCTGGGTCAGACTAGCTAGTTTCGGTCTATTAGAACTCATCAGTTAATCTCATGTAGTTTCGGAATTCAATAAAGGAGTCATTGATCCCAAAGGACAAGAAAATATAAACTACAAAATAATGCAGAGCTTGCCTTCACAATTCCCTTAACATGTTATTTTTATTCTGTTCCTTTGGATATAAGGAATATGCCATAGAACTGGAATGTATTGAGTATGCAAGTTGTTCTGTACCAGACTTGCTAGTTTCCGCCTATAAAGCGTAATCAGTAACCCTCAGATATTTTCAAAATTCCATAATGGTATTATTGATTCCAAAAGGACAAGAAAATAAAAATACACTATGGTGAAGGGCAAGGAGATTTTTACGGCCACCACACATTTCCTAAACACCAGCTGTAATGGCGTTAACTATGTTCTAGAAAAGGGTATGCTTTGGGAGCAACGAATACAGCACGGAACTGAAAAGTACGATTGTACAAGTTTTTCTGGACCAGACTAGTTAGTTTCGGCAAATTAGGCTTCCAAGGCGGTTCTTCTGTGGCGGTTTATTTATGTTGTTGTTTGTTACTTACTGTGTATATCACTTAAGTCTTTTTATTTTGGATGGCCATATGGCCATTTTGTGGGAAAGTGACTGTCCTTATGGCCTTCCTTTGTTTAGGTTTCCATTATGGTCAGGTCGCTTAATGTTTGTGTTTCTTCCCCTTTTGTGTCTTTGATGGGTGGAGTAAGTTAATTGTATCGATTCCTGATCTTTGTTTTACTTCTACTTTTCATCAATAACTAAAATGTTTTCAAAATTCCATAATGGAAGCATTGATCCTAAAAGACAAGAAAATATAAAGTTTGAAACTAGGTAATGGTACACTGGCAGTTTCCAGTTGTTTGGTTTATTTCTTGCATCTAAAGGATCCATCAATCGGCGAACACCAATGGCCTTATTATCAAACTAATTTGTCTTTTTACACAAGGTAACAGCCTCTGAATCAGACTACACATGTATATTTAATTATGTATCAAGCAGTTTTTCTATCATGAATAAAATTTACGAAAAGTTTGTCGGTGATCTGTCTGCAAATGTGTCTGCGAACTTTCTGACTCCAGCTAATAAGGCCGCTAACAATGCCGTCGTTGTTTGACGGCTTCACTATGTTAACACTCTTCAGCAAGAACTTGGTGATACTAAGGCCCATGAACTTTAGCCTTTAGCTGTAGAGAGGGCTTTAGTTGATGACCACATTTGTCATTCAGCCACCAAGTTTGCTGTCTGTGTTACAGAAAGCCAAGACAAGCTTCCTGCGTTATATTGGTTACCTAAACTTCATAAAAGACCATACAAAGCACGGTTTATTGCAAATTCAAGCTCTTGTACCACCACTGAACTCTCCAAATTATTAATTTCATGTTTGACTGCCATCAAAAAACATGTTATAAAATATTGACCCTTTACACTACACTTCCTCATAATCTTATAAAAGAAAAACTTAATGATTTAACTGAATGGGCATTACATAGGGAAGACTCCCCCTATCTTGCATGTAATGTAAGAAATGCCTTTTTTTCACTTCTGAAGAGCATAAAAATAATACTTTATGGTCAATTCAGAAAGTGTGTGAAGCTCTCAACTTTGTACTTGACAATATTTACATAAGATTTGGTACTAAGTTATTTAGACAAGTTGTGGGTATTCCGATGGGTACTGATTGCGCACCACTTGTGGCTGATGTGTTTTGGTTTTGTTATGAGAGAGACTTCATGATGTCACCTTCTGCTGAAAACCAGTCTGAAATTATTGAAGCTTTTAGCTCCACTTCTAGATATTTTGATGATTTATTAAATATTGATAATACCTATTTCGATGTTTTGATCAGTCAGATTTAACTCCCAGAACTTCAGTTAAATAAAGCAAATTCTTCTGATACCGAGGCTCCGTTTTTGGATTTACATCTATCTACTGTAGATGGGTTTGTTTCGTGCTAAATTTATGATAAACGCGATGATTTTGAGATTGTAAATTTTCCTTTTTTGGATGGTGATGTTCCTCGTGCGCCGTCCAATGGCGTTTATATTTCGCAATTAATTCGATTTGCCAGTGTGTGTAACTGACTTCAGTACTCGTAATAAATTATTAACGGCTAAACTTCTTAATCAGGGTTATCGGTACCATAAACTATGCAAAGCCTTTTCAAAATTTTATAGACGCCATTCTGATTTAATTTCAAAATTCAATATTGGACTTAAATTTCTTCTGCAACAAGGTCTATCGGAATCCGAATTTTATGGTGACTATAAATTCAGAAAAATATATAACCGCAATGACTTCAGCACACAATTTGTAAAATCATTCTTCGATATAAAAAGATTGGGTACAACATGGATGTTTTACGACAGACTGCATGCATGGTAGTTAACCCAATCACGGTTGACAACTTTGCTTCCCTCTTTAATTGCACGCCGCTGGGTCAGGCCTCAGATTCTATGACGGTTCCAACGTAAAGGCTTATTGAGAATTAGAGAGATCTAATTCAAGGTAATATTAGTTGATGCCTAATGCTCTGCCTCTGGTCGGGTCCATCGGAGTCTAACTGTTGGTTTTCTTTTGCTCCAGCATTTCAGTGGTTTCTTGCTGTCGATTCCTCACCGTAGTCTCACCTCTGTGGTTCTTTGATTATTTGTGTTCACGGAGATGTTGCACTGATGAGTTAGGAGGCCTTCATGCGGACTGAACAAATTATTTGTCTAAAGCGCGACGGAAGTAAGGGCGAGGATTGTGGCCACGTAAAATCGATTTAAGCCCCCCGCCCCCCCCCCCCCACGATGACCGTTCCAAGGCGGTTCTTCTGTCGCGTTTTTTTTTGTTATGATTTGTTTTTGGATGTTTGTGTAGCTTATGTTATTTTATTTTGGATAGCCTATTGGCCATTTTGTGGGAAAGTAACTGTCCTTTTTGCTTTCCGCTGTTGGTGTTTTCATTAGGGTCTATTGTTTCGTGTGTGTGTCTTTCCATTTGGTGTCACTGATGGAAACTGTGAGTCGATTGTATCGATTCCTGATCTTTGCCTCCACTTCTATTTTCTTCAAATGTTTTAGTGAACTATCTCTAAAAAGCGTGTCTGTGAACTTTCCTGTCGGTGAACTATCACATGGCATTTGCAGTCACGGGTTTTACCACGGCGTAGATATATTCATCCGCCACTTCTTTTTTAAATCTTATAAAGGAAGAATGCCTGCTTAAAATTATAATTTATGACAAGACAAGAAGGACGTGCGTGCATGAAATAAAGGACGGGTTACAGTTTTCTATTGCAAAATGCCTAATGAAAGAGCTAATTCTTGAAGTCGACAAAATTTGATCAAAACACACTCATAAGGTGTCCAAATATCTCTAGTTTATTCAAAAAACCGTTTTATATTGTCATCTGCATGCGTTTTCGTCATAAAATTTCCGGTTGAATACAAGCACTGCCGGTCATGTGCAACATTGTGCCTATGGACAAACTGAAGACCCCTGTGGTGTTCAAATTGCATGGTCGTCCCCATTGTAAACCGGAGAAAACTACACACCACTTTATTTTAGAAACAATAATGCTTTTAAAAATGCTGATGTTTTGGCGGTTAACGATGTGGAGGATGTTGAAAAATAAACTTTTATCGATAAAATCAGGTGAGAAAATCAATGCAATCAAAGTACAGTACATACTCGCAAAGAAAAAAAACCAATATACTACATATACAGAAGAGCAATGGCTGGTCATCTATATGAGCATGTCCATGATTCCTTGTTTTGTTTGTTTATTTGATTTGAGGTTTAACGTCCCCGTCAACATTGTAAAGGTCATTTTGGAGACGTTGCTTCCAATTTTGTGGGACTTTAACCCGACATTGAGATGAAATGACATCCCAAGCCCTGTCGCCCAATGGAACCAATAGGGTTTATTAGCATGGACGGTCCGCCTCGCACCGCGGTTCCTGGACAGGCTAAGACCCTCTAAGCGGTTTACCAGTACTAGTGTGCAGGCCGGATTCAGCTCTGCGTGGAAGCATCATGCTGCCCATATATTTCTTCAAGCCCCTTTGGGCGGGCGCCGCATGATTCCTTGCTGGACAAAAGAGAATTCTTTTCATTCACCCCCGCCGCGAAGCGGAGTGGGGATTATATGAATGGCCTTTGTCTGTCCATCTGTCCGTCTGTCTGTATCACATTCGTGTCCGCTCCTAATCTCCTGAACCCTTAGATAGAATATCACAAAACCTTGGTCAAATGTTCTTCTCAGTGAGACAAAGTGTCGCGCGCAAGACCAAGGTCTGTACCTCAAAGGTCAAGGTCATACTTAAGAGGTCAAATGTCCAAAAAGGTCTTTTTATTGTGTCCGATCAATTACTTTCCTATTCCTGGATGCATTTAAAAATTACTTTGCGGAAATGTTAACTATAATGTGAAAGTGTGTCGCGCGCAAGACCAAGGTCTGTACCTCAAAGGTCAAGGTCATACTTAAGAGGCCAAATGTCCAAAAAGGTCTTTTTATATTGTCCGATCAATTACTTTCTTATTCCTGGATGCATTTGAAAAATAATTTGCAGAAATGTTAACCATAATGTGACAGTGCGTCGCGCGCAAGACCCAGGTCGGTACCTCAACGGTCAAGGTCATACTTAGAGGCCAAATTTTAAATAGGGTCTTTTTGTCGTCAAATATTCTTATTCCTAGATGGATTTAGAAAAGAATACTTGGCAGAAATGTTAACAACAAAGTGACAGGATGTGACGTACATTATCCAGGTAGGTTCCTTAAAAAGTCAAGGTCATACTTAGAGGTCAAAATAAAAAAAGTTATTTTTGTGGTCGAGTAATAGCTTTCTTACTTCTGGATAGTTTTACAATTACTTGGCAGAAATGATAACCATAATATGACAGTGTATCGCATGCAAATAAAAATAAAAAATGAGTTCCTTTAAGAGCAATGAAAACATTCATAAGAAAGAAGATGGGTCATACTACGTAGTTTCGGCTAATAAAGCCTCATCAGTGACCCTGTAATGATCCGGCAAAGAAAGCCAGAGGAAACATTCTGCAATTTTGCGAATTTTGAATAGGCTGTCGATTCAAAGACTGATATAAATCAAAATGGGGTCCAAATATTTAAAAACCTGTCTAGAATATGAGTCTAAACCAAAAATTTATTTATGATTTCTCAGAATATTCACGCTGATCTCAAAGGACCAAAAGAAAATCAAAGCGCCAAAAGGCACTGAAATGACAGATTCCATGAGAAAATCAAAACACTGTGAAAACTTACAGACAACCTTTCTAAATAGATCTTAAAATTTAGAAAAGTAGTTCTGCAAATTCCATTGTATGATATGTTTGCAGATGTCTATACACCGGTGGTATCATGAAATGCCATTCAATGTTTCAAATTTTTGAAAGAAACTGTTTACGTTTTCAAAACCAAACATTAAAATTCAAGTTTTAACAATACTACTGTCAATTAGTAACATTTTTGTCCGGTCGGTTGTTGATACCTCATCCAAAAAGATACTCTATTTTTCACAAAGTGATCTGAGGAGAAAGGCTGGTCAGTCCAGTACATGAATTCCATTGGCTTGAAGTCATTTTTGAGTAAGAACAGCACTATAAACCCGCGCGTAATCCTGCTTGATTAGATATCCCGGATTCTGAGCGTAAACAAATAAATGGAACCACGTTAGGCCGACGTACTTGATTGATGTAACGTCTCTCTGTTCAGTTAACGTCTCAGCCATGATCTTGAATGTTCTTAATGTCGCTAGCTACATGCAATAGCTCGACATATAATTTCGCTTATTCCATCCGATATGTCATGCTCTATTACGCACGCGTCGCCTCGGCATACCTTACACCTATATGTCGAAACAACCCGAAACGACAATCGGCGTGATTCACGCTGAAGTGCGATGTGTCACTAAAACGCATATCACGCGAGTCGCTTAGACGCCAATATACATGTACATGTACGTATTTCATGCCGTGACCAGCGTAAGTGTTCCGTACTGTGTCGACGTCTTAATTTTGATCACGACAGGGGCGTCTAGCTCTCAAAAGTGCATCGCATAAGGGCGACGAACAGTGTCAGTGCTTATTAGTCGGTAGTTGAAACCCTTTGTCTACAGGTACAGTATAGCAGATGCCGGCGGAAATCTGCTTCGCATATGCGTCTGTCGGATGAATCGATCTTGACGTACTGACGTCGGTCTTCCGCTACGTCGACGTCCACTAGCGTCTTCTGTTGATAGTAAGATGTCGCTCCAACAGACAAATAGATCACACGCATGTGGCACCCAAAATCAGAGTCAACGCCATTCGATTGCTTACCAGCTTCTAACTGTCCATTAGAAACCGCCGTGGTGTAGTGGTTATGCTACTCGCCTTGTAAACCAGGGATCGCAGGATCGATTCCGGACTTCTCCAGACTTTCGGATGTGTCTTTTAACCGAGGTATCGTTTCCGTATGACCTTAGCTGTTGGTGGGACGTAAAACTCAAACACTCACTCTAACTGTCCAGGGTTTAATGAAAAATGTTGCTATACGTTCTCACTTGATCCTTTTTGAGAACAAAATACAATTTCTTCTTTTCTAGGCACGACCTTACAACACACATCAAAAGTTTGATCCTGAACATGTGGTTTCTATCAGTGCTGGTGTGAAGGTGGTACACAGGATCGTTGGCCTCCGCCCGTCGGGGCTTAAAGAAATAGATGGGCTGCATGATGATTCCACGCAGAGCTGAAACCGACCCGCGCACGAGTACCGGTAATCTGCTTAGAGGATCTAAGCCTGTCCAGGCAAAGAGGTGCGAGTCGGACCGTCCATGCATATAAACCCTATTTGTTTCATTGGGCGGCAGGGCTTGAGATGTCATTTCATCTCAGTGTCGGGTAAAAGTCCCACAAAATTGGAAGCAACGTCTCCAAAATGACCTATACAGTGTTGACGGGGACGTTAAACCTCAAATCAAACAAAACAAAACACAGGATCGTGGCCGGACAGATAAATATACGTCACGGTTGATTGATTTAACCTTTTTAGCTTAAGGACATGGCGCCTAAGCGTGTTGTAATCATGCAATCGTTTGGTTTCAATATTAAAGCACCGAAAGTGTTGGTGGGATGTAGGTTGGGGTAAAAGTCCTGGACTGAGATTTAAACTGTTTAATTTAACTCTGAAATTCCAAACAATTAGTGAAGATTTTGATAAGAAGCGCGTTCTGCAGCGTCCGAACTTGGTTTACACTGTTTGCCAAGCTCACCTTATGATTCCAGGATGACCCTCTTCAGTCTTATGGAATACCCTGATCTCACTGCGGCTATTTTCTGCAAGAAAAAGGTTATTCTGAGAAGTCAGTGATAGTCACGTAGACGTTAGCTCTGAATCGCTTTTTTATTAGTAACTTCGGGTCGAATGCCAAACAATCAACCCAAACATAGCCGGGTCGTTTGTCAGTCTTAACTACATGTCAGTGTTATATGTAAAATCTGCACTTGAATAAACTGTTCGATCTGGCAAACAATGTAGACTAAGGTCAAACGCCACAGAACACGGTGCTGATCTTGTTCTACATTTTTTGCATCAGTTAAGTTTAAACGGATCAGTCCAAGTCCTCGTTCATGACCAGCCTGTATTTAGAGACAATCGGCATGAGTGTTGTCAGTGCTTTGATTTATTCACTGCCTTGAGTTTCTGGAGTGTACTCTTCCATCACTGAAGTTGGGCTCGTCCATTCTGCTAAATATGGCACCTAGAATTATATCACAGGACCTACACTGCTTGCATAGGTATCTGTACCATATTCCGGGGTTGAAAGGGACAGCCTTTCTCGCAAAGTCTGATATACACCTAGTTGTAACTGACCTAGACTTGACCTCGAATGTCGGAAAACCTATTAATATTCTGGTCTGCAGCTGACCGGCTGGTCTTTAAGGATTAAATATTGACAGCACTGTTAGAAAACAGTGTAAAACCTGAGCAGACGTCTGAGCAGGTGCCGCATTGATGTAGTTATACAGTCTCGCATGATGCAGCTGATTCAAATGAAATGCTGAATCTATTCTCTGAAAGGTAAGATAAAATCGTCAAGTCGTCTGCTTCAAAAGTTTGTATTGCGATTATAGGATGTACAATTTTGATAACTGCGCCTAAACGGACTACATTTTTGTGCGGACTCATATTTCGTTGGCGGTCAAAGCCGGAAGAAAGTCGTAAGAAAGCCGGAACTACTTTACAACACGCAGGACAGCTAGAAATGACAGAATGAATCTGTCATTAAATATAAACTGCACTATGGTTGATGTACGGGGAGACGTTTTACGACCGCCACACGGCACAACACCAGCTGCAGTGAAGGCAAATAAAAATCAAAAATGAGTTCCTTTAAGAGCAATAAAAACATTCATAAGAAAGAAGATGGGTCATACTACGTATGAACCGCGGTCGGTTCTTCAAGGGTCAAAGTCATATTTAGAGGTCATAGAAAGGCGCTTTTCTTTCGTGTCTGTTCAATCACGTTCTTCGTCCTGGATTGATTTTAAAATAACTTTTCAGAAATGTTAATTATCATGAGACGATTTGCCGTGGGTGACTCCCAGGTTGGTTTCTAAACGGTCAAGGTCATTCTTAGAGGTCAAAGGTCAAAAAGGGTATTTTTGGGGGAGTTTTGTCAATAGCTTTCTTACTCCTGGATGGATTTTAAAATTACTTAGAAGAAATGTTAACCATCATAAGATTACCAATTCGAGGTCAAAGTCACAGCTGAAGGTCACAACATTGAGCTTTGTTACTGAAGGCGGCGGGAGATTTGAATGTCCCTCATACTGCTTTCTTGTTGATGAATTAAAGACGTATCATGTTACACACAAGAGCACCTGTCTGAAGATAGTAAATGCGAGTTCAGTATTCACAAAGATGACAGCCTAATATGTGTGGCGGCGGTAAAACGTCTCCCTGCCCTACAACATAGTGTAGATTATATTTTCTTGTCCTTTGGGATCATTGATTCCATTGTGGAATTTTGAAAATATCTGAGGGTCACTTATGAGGCCTAATTGGCCGAAACTAGCTCTTCTGGC
This sequence comes from Lucinisca nassula, assembly GCA_963580285.1. Lineage (NCBI taxonomy): Eukaryota > Metazoa > Mollusca > Bivalvia > Lucinida > Lucinidae > Lucinisca > Lucinisca nassula. Next base: position 43,622,876 of record OY757013.1, read on the forward strand.
CCGGAAAACATGTATACTCCATATTTTTCAGTTCTGTGGTGCATTCCTTGCTTCCAAAGGATAACCCTTTTATAGAACATATTAGGATTCATCCTCGTCTCACAACATCAAAGGCATATTTCTATGGCTATCTTATCATTCTGGTGCTGAGAGTATAACCGTTTGGTATTGTCTGTGAAAAGCTAGTGCAAGAACTGTTGGCTGTAACTGTAGCTTCGGTACTTTGGTACCTTGGCTTTCAGTGCCACAGTTCAGCTGCACTAGCTCCTGTTAGTGATACAAAAGGGTATTTTGAAATGCTGCTGATGAAGACTGGGAGTCTTGGGGTGGTGAAAAGAGTGGGGAGTAGGTCTTGCCTTTCCAACAATCATCATGTATTTTAGAAATACATATTTAGTATTATTTTCAAAATATCAAACAGTATTGTCTATTTTCCAATTTATATGTAAAAAAAAAAGTTTTAAACGTCTTATTATATATTTGATTATCATTTTAAAAGAATGATTTAAGTCATATCCATAAAAGTGATATTCTATTTTTAATGCCTTATTTATAAGTTTTATTCTTTTAATCACAGCATACTTGTTATGTATACGGAATTTCTAATCTAAGTGTGATGTGCTTAGTTTCTTTTTAAGTTGAGTATACTGAAATATTAACTCTGTTCTAGTCTTTTTGCCAACATTTTAAGTATATATTACGGAATAGAAATGATATTCCGAATTATTAAGCAATTCTAACATATTATATATTAATACATAAATGTTAACATGGTTAAACACAATAGAAAAGTTTTATGCACATTCTGTACAAAAAAATATGTCACGTGATACAAGACACATAGATTATGATATGTACATGTAGATCAGCAACAGACGCGAATCATATGGAATGTAAGCACGCTTTGGTGCGGTTTGATATTAAAAAATGGCATATTACTTTGGTAAATCACCAAACACTGGTAATTACCCTACTTGTAGAAAAAGGGAAGTCACGTGACTGCATATGTCATGGTTAGTTAAATATTGTCGTCAAATGAACGTGCACATATTGGAGTGTGTTGCATATATCTTTAATCAAGATCCATCGTAGGCACAAATATGGCTAAACTGTAACTCGTCCTTTATAGACTGTTCAAGTTATAATATTTAGTTTCATAAACAGTTTCATGTGGAACTTGCGCCACTGTTTTTCAATATGCAACACTAATCTCTCGCATGCCTCTTGGTGCTGACTAGGCAGGTTAAATGAATGTCAGGTTTCAATATACTGTTAACTTTGGGACAATAGTATATAACAATCGCCCCAATTATAGTTGACTAGCAAGGCCTTCTGAATCATACCTCCAGAAAGTCTAGACAGGCTTTTCAAAATCATTTTATTTCTCACACGCCTTTAAAGAACCAGATGTAAGCAATAAATCAACAACAAATAAGTGACAGTTTGTTTTGTTGGTTGAAAATAGTGAAATACTGAAATATATACACGTTATCGCCATTTTCGACAGCCAGTTAGTACTTCCTTTTGGAAAAAAAACACAACAAAAAAAAAAAATAATAATAATTAGTACACTTCCATCCGTGCCTAATTGTGATGTATTATTAATCACTAATGTATTACGTTGTTTTCAACAGCTTGGAAATTTGGTTGGATTCCAAGTAACGGTTAAGGAGGAGATAGCATAACGGACATACGGACGGACATACAGATGGACAGGCAGACAGACGGACTGAGGCGACGGCCTTTTGACCCCTCCCTGGCCCAATCTGACCCCAGGGTCAAACTTTTGCTTGTACTATTTACTTCTCATAATTTCCTTCGAATTGATATGCCACATGACTCTATGTTGTGAGCAAGTGAGCGTTTGAGGTTTACATCCCACCAACGGATAAGGTCATACGGAGACGGGACCTCGGTTTAAAGACTCATCCGAAAGGCTGGAGAAGCCCGGGATCGATCCTGCGATCCCTGGTTTACAAGGCGAGTAGCATAACCACTACACCACGGAGGCATCTATACTATGTTGTGAAAAAACTTAAATTTTGATCCCCGACCCCCTAAGTCCAACCCCTTGGGCATGACCAAGGGGTCACAGCCGAAATCCCGTTCAATATGTTTTGTAACTTTCATTACTAAGTACATATGCAGCGTTGGGCACCAAAATCTTTAAAATTGACTCCTGTAAGGGACAAACACGCCAAATTTGGTTGGATTCCGAGTAGCGGTTTAGAAGGCGATAACATAACGGAAAGACGGACGGACAAACAGACGGACGGAGTCGATAGCAATATCCCCGACGCTTTTTCAAACAAGAAGCTCAATGAGCCTAAACCGCTCACCTGAGGAACTTAAGTTTTAACAATTCACAGACTTGACTACTAAATCTGCTAATAGAATCCAGCCCATTGACCCTTACAGGATATAAGTCATCGCTATTGCATTGCATTCCAAGTTTGAGACTTCTAGCTTCTATAGTTCCTGAGAAATCTTTGACGAAAATTTAACATTGGTCAAAATGGAGAGAAAGAAGAATGAAAGAACAGATGAACAAATAAGCTGAGAAAGCCCAATGTCTCTTGCACAAAATAAGTCATCATTATTCTATTGAATACCAAATTTGATGCTTCTAGCTTTTATAGTTCCTGAGAAATCTTTGATTAAAAATTTAACATTGGTCTATTATCTCTATATGGAGAGAAAGAAGAATGGGGAACAAATGAACCAGACTAGCTCCAAAACCTAATGCAGCCTTTCCCCTTGCCCAATGGTGCTACACATAAAATTTAAACAAGATTGGTCGACTGCCTTCTGAGATATGCTTCATTGAAAGTGTGGACGACGGATGGACGGACGACAGACGACGGACTCCGGCGCCTTGGCTCAGGTGAGCTAAAAATTCAAGTCGCTATTTCTGTCACAACATTTTCCCTACGTTAAGTCTATGGGCAAATTTTTTGGTCTCTCAAGGTCACGTAACTCCGAGGTCAATATTCCGATTCGGCCCAAAATCGAACTTAACCGAGATTTTATGCCTGTCCTCGTTACCTGCAAGTTTGAAGCTGATATGAATAAAAATAAAGTTGCTATCGTGGTCACAACGTATTTTTTATGCTCAAGGGCAGGTAACTCTAAGGCAAATATTCCGATTCGGCCCAAAATCGAACTTAACCGAGATTTTATGTCTGTCCTCGTTACCTGCAAGTTTGAAGCTGATCTAAAAAAAAATCAAGTCGCTATCGTAGTCGCAACATTTTCCCTAATTAAGTCTATGGGCAAATTTTTTGGCGCTCAAGGTCACGTAACTCCGAGGTCAATATTCCGATTCGGCCAAAAATTGAACTTAACCGAGAGTTTATGCCTGTCCTCGTAACCTGCAAGTTTGAAGCTGATATGAATAAAAATAAAGTTGCTATCGTGGTCACAACGTATTTTTTATGCTCAAGGGCAGGTAAATATGTTCTATAAATTTTTTGGCGCTCAAGGTCACGTAACTCCAAGGCAAATAATCCGATTCGGCCCAAAATCGAACTTAACCGAGATTTTATGTCTGTCCTCGTTACCTGCAAGTTTGAAGCTGATCTGAAAAAAAAAGTCGCTATCGTAGTCACAACATTTTCCCTATGTAAAGTCTATGGGCAAATTTTTTGTCGCTCAAGGTCATGTAACTCCGAGGTCAATATTCCGATTCGAACTTAACTGAGATTTTATGCCTGTCCACGTTACCTGCAAGTTTGAAGCTGATCTGAATAAAAATAAAGTTGCTATCGTGGTCACAACGTATTTTTTTATGCTCAAGGGCAGGTAACTCCAAGGCAAATAATCCGATTCGGCCCAAAATCTTACTTAACCGAGATTTTATGTCTGTCCTCGTTACCTGCAAGTTTGAAGCTGATCTGAAAAAAAAATCAAGTCGCTATCGTAGTCACAACATTTTCCCTATGTTAAGTCTATGGGCAAATTTTTTGTCGCTCAAGGTCACGTAACTCCGAGGTCAATATTCCGATTCTGCCCAAAATCGAACTCAACCGGGATTTTATGCCTGTCCACGTTACCTGCAAGTTTGAAGATGATCTGAATAAAAATAAAGTTGCTATCGTGGTCACAACGTATTTTTTCATGCTCAAGGGCAGGTAACTCCAAGGCAAATAATCCGATTCGGCCCAAAATCGAACTTAACCGTGATTTTATGTCTGTCCTCGTTACCTGCAAGTTTGAAGCTGATCTGAAAAAAATTCAAGTCGCTATCGTAGTCACAACATTTTCCCTATGTTAAGTCTATGGGCAAATTTTTTGTCGCTCAAGGTCACGTAACTCCGAGGTCAATATTCCGATTCTACCCAAAATCGAACTTAACCGAGATTTTATGCCTGTCCTTATTATCTGCAAGAATGAAGTCGATCAGAAAAAAATTGACGGAGCTAGAGTGATGACAAGCTTTTTCCTATGTTAAGTCTATGGGAGCTTTATGTTGCCATGGTAACCAGAGTTCCACTCAGATCTGCATGAAAACCTTATGCAGTCTTTCCACTTGCCCAATAATGTTACACATGAAATTTGATCAAAGTTGGCCAAGTAGTCTTCAAGATATATCGAACTTGACCGAGATTTCATGGCTGTGCTGGTTATCTGTAAGAATGAAGCCAATCCGAACAAAATTGAAGCAGCTACAGTGATGACAACATTTTCCCTATGTTAAGTCGATAGGCAATTTTTCGGGCGCTCAAGGGGACGTAACTCTTGAGTGAATTATCTGATTCGGCCCAAAATCGAACTTGACCGAGATTTTATGCCTGTACTGGTTATCTGCAAGAATGAAGTCGATCAGAAAAAAATGACGGAGCTAGAGTGATGACAAGCTTTTTCCTATGTGAAGTCTATGGGAGCTAGATGTTGCCATGGCAACCAGAGTTCCACTCAGATCTGCCTGAAAACCTATTGAAGCCTTTCCACTTGCCCAATAATGCGACACATGAAATTTGATCAAAGTTGGCCAAGTAGTCTTTAAGATATACATTTTTGAAATTCCCATTAACCCTAATGCAAAAACACACAAGGGCAGGTAACTCCTAAGTGAATGATCCGATTCTGCCAGTTATCGAACTTGACCGAAATTTCATGGCTGTGCTGGTTATCTGCAAGAATAAAGCCAATCTGAAAATAATTGAAGCAGCTACGGTGATGACAACATTCTCCCCATGTTAAGTCAATAGGCAATTTTTTCAACGCTCAAGGGCACGTAACTCCTGAGGGAATAATCCGATTCAGCCCAAAATCGAACTTGATCGAGATTTCATGCCTGTCCTCGTTATCTGCAAGAATGAAGTCGATCAGAAAAAAAATTGACGGAGCTAGAGTGATGACAAGCTTTTTCCTATGTTAAGCCTAACGGAGCTCTTTGTTGCTGTGGCAACCAGAGTTCTCATCCGATCTGCACGAAAACCTAATACAGCCTTTCCCCCTACCTGATGATGGTTCATATGAAATTTGATCAAGGCCGGCCCACTGGTTCCAGAGATATACTTCGTTGAAAGTGTGGACGACGGACGACGGACGCCGGCTCGTGGTATACTAATACCTCACTTGAGCCTTCGGCTCAGGTGAGCTAAAAAGCGTAGGGATAATAAACTACAACTGCTCCTAGGGTAATCGTCCGATTTTTAATTAATTTAACAGGTATATTCCTTGGGTGACCTTCTACCAGAACGGCTTAAATGGTTTCGCTCCGCTGGACAAAATTGCCACCAGAGTTAAAAACAGAAAAACCTTAGAAAAAACATTTAAACGGCATCTCCTCCTAGGCTAATGGTCGAATTTCAAAATAATTTCACAGGCATGTCCCTTTGGCATGACTCTCTACCAAAACTGCTTAATATTGTTCCGCTACATTTTTGAGCCTGTCAGTTTACCTATCCACACATTTCCTGGGCAGGCTTACACGTAAGTGGTTATCCAGTACAGTGCACATTCGTTGGCCAGAAACTGACAACTGCCCTTCTTGATAAACTGTGGGGTATACAAGTTTTGTCTGGTCCAGACTAGCTAGTTGGTTCCTATTTTCCTCATCAGTGACCAATAAATATAAATGTCCGCAGTGGAATCTTTCCTTTCGTCCTTAAAATTAATAAACGTGAAGAAAACAAGGATAGTCATAAATTGAGATTTGGGTGTTAATACATAAGGGCAATGTCATTTAAGCAACGTTTCGTCAACGTCTATTAACATTTCGGTCCTGAATTGAAGTCGATACACACTGGGCGTCATTCCTCACTGATTACTATGAAATAATATACTTTGATATAACCGTTAAAGGTGCACGTTTACAAGTTTGTGAATGTCTTCCTAGGCACATGTCTTTTCGCAAAACCTTTATTCTTATCAGCAGCAAGCATATTGCACATTTCTTATATCAGAATAAGGCATGGGGCTTCCTTAACAAAAGTGTACAGTAGTCCTGAGATCATTAGGGATTTTGTCTTCTTCTCATTGTTGGCTTGACTGGCAGTTCGATGCTAAAGACACTCTATCTTCTGTTTCTCCTCTGAAATAACCAAATATCAGCTCAGTCCAGCAGTGTCAGTAAAGATCGGGGCTAATTAGTTCGCTTTATGCTTTGAATACTATCTTGCTTTGATGCATATTCCTTAGACTAAGACATTTCATTGCAAATGCAAGTATCCGACAAAAAAAAATTAAAACAGATTTTCTACCCTTCCATTCTATCTTTTACTGGTATTTATTTTTGTAATACCTTGAGGTTATTCAGTCATTATAGTATTTTGTAAATGGAATACTGCTCATGGACACACTGGATGGTGAAAGCAACCTTGCAGACCACATGAATATCATGAAAAACATCAACAAAACGGAGATAATTATAGAATCCCAAGTGCAGTTTATTTCCTTTAATCCTCTGGAATTGACAAGCCAATTGTAGTATCCTTCGAAATAGATTTCTGCTGATATTCGTATCTGCAAGAGGGCATTAGCAGCATTCCATGTAAATGCTGCTTTTGAAGAATTTCAGTAAAACAGAAGCTCAGAGATCCGACAAAGGGTTAATATTTACCTTAACTAATAAAGCAGCTCAAATGAATTTCACAGTAACATAATAATAGAAGTGGTTGTACATGAGGTTAAGCAGGCATGTCACGTGCAAGAACCATAACTCTGGGTGCCGTGGTTTTTGAATTATCTCCCCTGACAATATAACCTTTTTATGACCATAACTCCAATACTCTTTGAGATTTATTAGCTCACCGTCACGTAGTGACGAGGTGAGCTTTTGGGATCACTTTTTGTCCATCGTCCGTCGTGCGTCCGTGCGTAAACAATTTCTACAAACTACATCTCCTCAGAAACCACTTATCGGCTTTTGATCGAACTTTACAGGGATGATCCTTAGGTGGTCCCCTTTCAAAGTTGTTCAAATGGTTCCGGTGTGTTGCACATCTGGGTCACAGGAGCCACAAATATATTTTTTTCACCGAAAGCTTAAAAATCTTCTCTGAAACCGCAAGGCCCAGGTCTTTGATATTTGGTATAAAGCTTCATCTAGTGGACCGCTGACAAGATCGTTCAAATTATAGTGCTTGGACCAAAAATGCCCCGCCCCGGGTCCCTTTGGTTTTACATAGGATTATATAGAGAAAATCTTTAAAAATCTTCTTCTCTAAAACCACAAGGCCTAGGTCTTTGATATTTGGTATGAAGCTTCATCTAGTGGACCTTTACCAAGATTTTTCAAATTAAAGCCCTGAGACCAAAATGCCCCATTGCGGGGCCCTTTGGTTTTACATAGGCTTATATAGGGAAAATTTTAAAAAAATCTTCTGCTGTGAAACCACAAGGCCTTGGTCTTTGATATTTGGTGTGATATTTCATCTAGTGGACCTCTACCAAGGTTGTTCAAATTAAAGCCCTGTGCCCAAAAATGCCCCCATCCCGAGACCCTTTGGTTTTACATAGACTTATATAGGGAAATCTTAAAAAATCTTCTTTTCTGGCCCATGTCTTTGATATTCGGTATGGAGCTGCTTCTAGTGGACCTCTACCAAGATTATTCAAATTATAGCCCTCAGGGCCACAAATGCCCCCGCCCCGGGGCCCTTTGGTTTTACATAGACTTATATAGAGATAATCTTTGAAAATCTTCTTTTCTGAAACAGCAAACACCATGTCTTTGATATTTGGTGAGAAGCTTCATCTAGTCGACCTCTATCAAGATTGTTTAAATTTTAGCCCTGAAGCCAAAAATGCCCCCGCCCCGGGGCAATTTGGTTTTACATAGGTTTATGTAGGGAATATCTTTAAAAACAAATCTTCTTCTCTAAACCCGCAAGGCCCAGGCATTTGATATTTGGTGTGTAGCTTCATCTAGGGGACCTTTGCCAAGATTGTTCAAATTATAGCCTTTGTTGATATTTGGTATGAAGCTTCACCTTTTTATATCTCCCTCAACGTTATGCACATTATAGCCCTGGGGTCAATAATGGCCCTCCCCGGGGCCCACTTGTTACTCTATGGATCAGGTGAGCGATCCAGGGCCATCATGGCCCTCGTGTGGATGGTACTTGGCACAATTGTATACACGGTTTAGACGGCGCTTTATGCTTAAGAACCACAACTCTGGGTGCTATGGTATTTCAGTTATCTCCTCTTCCAATATAACAGTTTGACCACCTTGTGATCACCGTACCTCTCTTTCAGACATATTGGTGGTACTTGATGCAGATGTACATGAGATTAAGCAGGTGTGTCATACTCAAGAATTACAACTCTGGGTGCTCTGGTTTTTTAGTTATCTCCTCTGACAATATAACCTTGTGATGGCCATAACTCCAACACCCTTTGAGATATATTGAAGGAACTTGGCACCATTGTAGACAAGGTACAGAAGGGATGTCATGCGCAAGAATTACAACTCTTGGTGCTGTGGTATTTTACTTATCTACCCATCCGATATAACAGTAGGACCAGCTTGTGATCACCATATCTCCAATACCCTTTGAGGCATATTGATGGTACTTCGTACAGAAATACATGAGCTTAGGCAGGCGTGTCATGCGCAAGAACCACAATTCTGAGTGCCCTGGTTTTTTAGTTATCTCCCCTGACAGTATAATCTTGTGATGGCAATAACTCCAATACTTTTGTGATATATGGCTGATTTAGTTCTGCTGCACTTTCTATTGGTGAACAGTCTTCTGACGGCCATATTGGCTTTTGGTCGTGGGATTTGCCATCTCTTCCGATGGCTAGTTTTGATACTGTTATCACCATTCTAAACGAATCTTCAATTTACTCGGGAAACGCAATTAGCTGTTAATAACAAGGAACCAACTGATGAAAAGCGACATAACATTATAGCGCCGGGCTTCCGACAGCATATTGTTGAATATACATTCGCAAATGTTTGCGATATCCAGTCACAGCTCGTATTACATTCACATGGGCATCATAATTGACAATATTACCTCGAATAGACACTTATATCTTGGAGTGTATCTGGTAACTGTATATTGCCTGTCTCTGGAAGAAGTAGGGATGCGAGCCCAGCTACCATAGATGTCACACCAAATACCAAAAGAGGCAGAATTTTCCCGAATGGTCCTTCCAACATGTCACCCTGATAAAGAAGTAGCATCGTATAGTAAACGTAATAAGCGTGTACAACACGACATTATTATACGAGGACTGTTCAAATATGAATGCAAGTAGAACGTTTTCTCATGCACTAATGCGAAAATCACCTGGAAATAAATATCACAGCGTAGAAAAACATTTTACCTATACATTGATACCAAACCTGTTAAAAACCGTCCACTTTAGCCATGTATATCGTTCGATAAACACTGTCTACTCTTGTATATTAATACGAAACATGGTTGGAAGAAGGTCAGAGTACGCCGTTGAAATACGGTCCTATATTAAGAATCGTTGTATTCTTGGTATACGTAGCAAAGACATTTTTGATGAAATATGTTCGGTTTATGGGCATAATGAAATATCTTTTCCGACAGTTTTTCGTTGGTGTAAGAATTTCAGCTGTGGGCTAGGCTCAACAGAAGATGCACCACATGATCGTCGGCCGAAAAGAGCAACATCTGCCAAGATGGTTGCTAGAGTGAAAGAAATAGTTGCTACCGATGCACGATACACCACTAGGCAAATAGCTAGTATGGTTGGCATCTCATTAGGAGCAGCTCATACAATTCTGAAACGGGATTTGAAAATGAGAAAGATCTGTGCTAGATGGATTCCCCATCTGTTGACAGATGAGCAGAAAAAGACACGCGTTCAGTGCGCCAAGAAGTTACTTAAAAAGTTTCCAAATTACAATGCACGGTCTTTCGCTAATGTCGTCACAGGTGACGAGACATGGGTTCACTTTTTGAGCCAAAACGAAAGATTCAGAACAAACTATGGGCAACAAAGTATTGCAAAGACCATGCATTGCAAAGCGGACCATGAGCGTCAAGAAGGTAATGTATGCCATATTCTTCTCAAATCAGGGCCCTGCTATTCAGGTTGCTATGCCTTAAGGCAAATCTGTAAATGCGAAGTTTTACAAGAATAAAGTTCTTCGAAAATTGAAGAAATATTTCAAAGAACGAAGACCCGCAACTGGTTTGGCCAATGTCCCATTGCTACATGACAATGCGTTATCGCACAAGGCGCACATTGTGCAAGACTATCTGAAGCAGGAAAAAGTTGTTGAACTCCCTCACACCACGTATTCCCCTGACCTCGCCCCGTGTGACTTTTTTTGTTCCCGCGGCTGAAAAAACTACCTTTTTGGTCGAAACTTTTTACAGCGCAAACACCTCGGTTCTGCAATAATCCAGTGCCTTCATAGTATACCTCGAAAAGACTACCAAAATGCATTCAATGATTGGATCAGAAGACTGAAAGTTTGTATATCTGTTAAAGGGGAATACTTTGAGGGGACAAAATAATAATTCATCGAAATCTATCACGGAATCATTTTTATGTGCTTAGTTGCATTCATATTTGAACAGTCCTCGTACCATAACTATAGGAAAAAATGCTACTTTCATACGTGTCTTTTACTATACTATTCCCAGTCTTGCTTACTGAGGCAAAATAGAAGTGAAAGGCAATGATCATAGTCACCAAAGGGACAGAAACACAAACGAGAAACAACTAAACCCTAATAGAAACATCAATAGCGGAATGCCAAAAGGTCAGTTACTTGCCCCCAAAATGGCCAATTGGCTAACCAAAACAAAAATATAAGCGATACACACACTCAAAGACAAACCATAACAAAAATAAACCGCGACAGAAGAACTGCCTTGGAAGGTCAGTGAAAAGAATTTCACGGGGGTCGGGGTGGGGGCTTAAATCGATTTATGCGACCGCAGTCTTCGTCCTTACTTCCGTCGCGATTTAGAAAAAATAATTTATTCCGTCCGCATGAAAGTCTCCTAACTCGTCAGTGAAACATCTATGTGAACACAAAAGTCAAACAGCCACAAAGATAAAACAACTGTGAGGACTCGACAGTATGATACCACTGAACGGCCCCCGCCCATAGGGGCTTGAGGAAATATATGGGCTGCATGATGCTTCCACGCAGAGCTGAATCCGGCCCGCACACTAGTACTGGTAAACCGATTGGAGGATCTAAATATGTTCTATAAAAGGGTTATCCTTTGGAAGCAAGGAATACACCACAGAACTGAAAAATATGGAGTGTGCATGTTTTCTGGGCCAGACTAGCTAGTTTCGGCCAATTAGGCCTCATCAGTGACCCTCAGATATTTTCAAAATTCCACAATGGAATCAATGATCCCAAAGGACAAGAAAATATAATCTACACTATGATGTAGGGCAGCGAGACGTTTTACCGCCGCCACACATTCCCACACACCAGCTGTAGTGAAGTTAAATATGTTCTATAAAAGGGCTATCCTTTGGAAGCAAGGAATACACCACAGAACTGAAAAATATGGAGTGTGCATGTTTTCTGGGCCAGACTAGCTAGTTTCGGCCAATTAGGCCTCATCAGTGACCCTCAGATATTTTCAAAATTCCACAATGGAATCAATGATCCCTAAGGACAAGAAAATATAATCTACACTATGATGTAGGGCAAAGAGACGTTTTACCGCCGCCACACATTCCCACACACCACCTGTAGTGAAGTTAAATATGTTCTTTAAAAAGGTTATCCTTTGGAAGCAAGGAATACACCACAGAACTGAAAAATATGGAGTGTGCATGTTTTCTGGGTCAGACTAGCTAGTTTCGGCCAATTAGGCCTCATCAGTGACCCTCAGATATTTTCAAAATTCCACAATGGAATCAATGATCCCAAAGGACAAGAAAATATAATCTACACTATGATGTGGGGCAGGAAGACGTTTTACCGCCGCCCCACATTCCCACACACCAGCTGTAGTGAAGTTAAATATGTTCTATTAAAGGGGTATCCTTTGGAAGCAAGGAATACACCACAGAACTGAAAAATATGGAGTGTGCATGTTTTCTGGGCCAGACTAGCTAGTTTCGGCCAATTAGGCCTCATCAGTGACCCTCAGATATTTTCAAAATTCCACAATGGAATCAATGATCCCAAAGGACAACAAAATATAATTTACACTATGATGTAGGGCATGGAGACGTTTTACCGCCGCCACACATTCCCACACACCAGCTGTAGTGAAGTTAAATATGTTCTATAAGCCTGACCAGGAACCGCAGTGCGAGACAGACCGTCCATGCTAATAAACCCTATTGGTTTCATTGGGCGACAGGGCTTGAGATGTCATTTCATCTCAGTGTCGGGTAAAAGTCCCACAAAATTGGAAGCAACGTCTCCAAAATGACATTTACGGTGTTGACGGGGAGTTAAACCTCAAATCAAACAAACAAGATACCACTGAAATGCTACTGAAACAACACAAAACCAACAGTTAGACTCCGATGGGCCCAACCAGACAAAGAGCATCAGGTACCAACCAACATTACATAAAATGAAATTCTAACCTCAGTAAGCCTTTACGCTCGAACCGTTATAGAATCTTGAGGCCTGGCCAACCGGCGTGCAATTAAAGAGGGAAGCAAAGTTGCCAACCGTCATTGTGTTAATTCCATGCATGCAGTCTGTCGTATAACATTTATGTTGTACCCAATCTTTTTAAATCGAAGAATGGTTTTACGAAATTGGGTGCTGAAGTCATTGCAAGTACAGTCAAACCTGTCTAATCCGGCCAGTTCTCCGATTGAAAAATGGCCGGATTAGACAGGGTCCGGAATATAATCACTTACCCATGCGGCCTCAAGATGACTGCTCAGTATAGGTATCCACCGAAAGGTAGGGAATGCCCTACACACTTGTACACACGGAATTTATTCCATATAAAAACATGAAAGAAGTTCAACACAGTTTAAAATAACTTTAAAAAACGTTAATGGTGTTGACTGGGCCGTTAAACTCCAATTCATACAAGCAGAAATGTTTAATGATATAAGTCCTGTTTATACTGATTCATGCTAATTTGACTGTTCTGCACTTTTGAAATTGCCGACAGTTTTAAAACTCGCACGTGCGTATCGGTATTTGAATTGGTGTTAATTATATCTCACATAACAGTTTGAAACTTACTGTAGAATAAAACAAGGTGATGATAAAATGTATTAGGACAATTAAAATGAGCATGAATATTCTCACACTGCAAATGCAATTTCAACAGGTAAATAATGGTCATTCGGGTTCCGATAGATCTTGTTGCAGAAAAGACTAAGGTCCAACATTGAATTTCGAAATTAAATTGGAATGACGTCTATAAAATTTAGAAAAGGCTTTTCGTAGTTAATGACACCGATAAATAAGTTCTGAATACAGTTGACACTCGTTATCTCGACCTCGCCTGTCTCGATCTTATCACTTACGTCGAACCGATTTCTAAGTCCCGTATACTTCCTCTATATATTTATTGTATTTCAACTTCGATGCCGCCGGTCTTTCAGTCAAAGAAAATAATAATAGACCTTTACAAAACAGTTCATCAATACTCAAAATGTTTTTAATTTTCCAATTTGTCCAGGTGCGTTCGCAATTAAAATTAGCGCAAACAATACCTTTACCGCTATTACGAAAATCACGTGCGTGTAATCAAGACTGACACGCGGTGCTCCACCTTTGATCTTACAATGGTCTCGTTTCAATGATTTCCAAGATTTCGTGATGAAAGGAGGCTATGATTTGTATTAATGAACGATTAGGTATGACAAGAATCTTTAATTGGTTGGTTTACGTACTCGTCATAAGTGTCAAAGTAGAATACTGTCCCTTGTCCCGATGCATATACAAACAGGCAACAAAACGCCTGAGAAATCTTTTATAGTTGCTACATTTCGACAAGCTCCATAACTCTGAAACTCAATAAGCAGTGCATGTAAGTGCTATTACTCTAGAATAACCAAGAATGCCAAGCATATCACGGCATATAATGGGCTCCGACATGCATGTGACGTCACACTTTGGTTATCTCGTGCTACGATTGTCTCGAATTTTTTATTCGGTCCCGTGAGGTTCGAGATAACCAGCGTCGACTGTAGTTAGATCCTCTGGAAGCAAAGAATACACCAAATAAACGCAAATAGCAGATTCGGTTTTATTAAGCAAGACCGATGACGCCCTCTAGCACTGTCTTAAGTAGAACTCTATTTTCAAAATGATTTTAAATGAACTCAATGATCCCAAAGGACCAGAAAATACAATGATGACGTATGAGGTGACTTTTTACGGCCGCCACACGCCACAACACCAGCTGCAATGAAGACAAATAAGTTCTGAATAGTTAGATCCCTTGGTAGAAAAGAACACACAAAATAAACGAAAATAGCATACTCGATTTTATTGAGTCTGTTCATGACCAGTAATAAAATGTGCAACACCGGTCACGCCCTCTAGCACTGGCAGAACCTCTATTCTCGAATTTTCAAAGGGGTGCGATAACCCTGATTAAGAGGTTCAGCAGTTAACAATTTATTACGAGTGTTGGAGTCAGATACATGACTAGACACTCTGGCAAATCGAATTAATTGCGAAATATAAACGTATTAGTATGCCGCACGAGGAACAACACCATACAAGAAAGTATCTACAATTTCAAAATCAAAATCATCACATTTATCAAAAATTGTGCAGGAAACAAACCCATCTATAATAGATAGATGCAAATCCTAAAACGGGGCCTTGGTATCAGAAGAATTTGCTTTATTTAACTGATGTTCTGGAGGTGGGGGTAAATTTGACTGATCAAACCATCGAAATAGGTACTGTCAATATTTAATTAGTCATCCAAATATCTAGAAGTCGAGCTAAAGGGTTTAATGATTCCAGGTTGTTTTTCAACGGAAAGGGACATCACGAAGTCTCATAATAAAACAAGACCAGATCAGCCACAAGGGATATGCAATTCGTAACCATCGGGATAACCACAATTTGTCTAAATAACTTAGTACCAAATCATATGTAAAGATTATCAAGAAGAAATGTGAAAGCTTCACACACTTTCTGTCAAAATAGAAGTGGAGGCAATGATCATGAATCGATACAATCAACCCTTAGCTCCCATCAGAGACACCAAAGGGAACGACAGACAAACATGAAACAACATACCCTAATGGAAACACCAACAGCGAAAGCCAAAAGAACAGTTACTTTCCCACAAAATGGCCAATAGGCTATCCAAAATAAAATAACATAAGCGACACAAACACCCAAAGACAAACCATAACAAAAATAAACCACGACAGGAGAACCGCCTTGGAACGGTCAGCGGAAACGAATTCCACTAGGTGGCTTAAATCGATTTTACGTGGCCACAATCCTCGCCCTTACTTCCGTCGCGATTTAGACAAATAATTTGTTCAGTCCGCATGAAAGCCTCCTAACTCATCAGTGCAACATCTCCTTGAACACAAATAATCAAACAACCACAGAGGTGAGACAACGGTGAGGACTCGACAGCAAAAAACCACTGAAATGCTGGAGCAAAACAAAACCAACAGTTAGACTCCGATGGGCCCGACCAGAGACAGAGCATCAGGTACCAACCAACATTACCTTGAATCAGATCTCTCTAATTCTCAATAAGCCTTTACGTTGGAACAGTCATAGAATCTGAGGCCTGACCTACCGGCGTGCAATTAAAAAGGGAAGCAAAGTTGTCAACCGTGATTGGGTTAACTACCATTTAGGCAGTCTGTCGTATAACATTTATGATGTACCCAGTATTTTAATATCGAAGAATGATTTTACAAAATTGGATGCTGAAGTCATTGCGGTTATATATTTTTTGTGAATTTATATACTACGTCACCATATAATTCGGGTTCAGATAGACCTTGTTGCAGAAGAGATTTAAGTCCAATATTGAATTTTGAAATTAAATCAGAATGGCGCCTATAAAATTTTGAAAAAGCTTCCAGTTAAATTACGTGCGTTTAAACGAAACAATACTAGACTGAAGTGACTGTCAATTATATTATTAAATCATGGACGCCATTCTATGCTTTCATTTCTAAAGTAGAAGTAAAACAAAGATCAGGAATTGATACAATTAACTTACTCCATCCATAAAAGACACCAAAGGGAAAGAAATACAAACATTAAGCGACCAGACCATAATGGAAACCTAAACAAAGGAAGGCCATATGGACAGTTACTTTCCCACAAAATGGCCACATGGCCATCCAAAATTAAAAGACACAAGTGATACACACAGTAAGTAACAAACAACAACATAAATAAATCGCCACAGAAGAGCCGCCTTGGAACGGTCAGTTCATTACCCGTTTCTGTTTTACGTCTTCTGGACACCGAGGCGAATAAATTCTACGATAGTTCTAATCAGTTATATGATGCGACTCTCTTAACTAGAGGCTTTACTCAGCATACTCTCCGTCCTTACATTGATTCTGAAATTAATCATAAACGCCAGTTCTTCAAAATATCCTTCATTAATAAGGGTATGGATTTTATAGATTTTTCCAGTATTTTCCGTGAGAGCTCGGTGCTTTCTTCCATTCCTGCTTATTTTCAAAATACTGAAACACCTATAATTTGCTATAAATATAACAAACCGGTCAGATCTATCATTTTTAATTTCAATAAACTTGTTTCAGATCTTGATATTGATACTAATACTCCTGATTCATGTGATTGTAAAAACTCAGTGTATTGCTATCCTGCTGCTGGTCATGTAATTACTGGCAATTTGAAAATTATTCCTGTTTCTAGGATAAGGAATATAATTTCCAAAGGACCGAAATATCGGTTTCCTTCAAAAATTGATTTCAGTAAATGTAGAGATGAAATTGCTGCTGCCTTGAATGAATTTGGTAATCGGTCATGGTGTAAGCGAGAGTATGTTGAGCATAACGCCCTTAAGGACTGGAAACTCATTTCTTTCTATTCTCAAAATACTAACTTATTACCTCTTAAGCCTAAGACGTCTTTACGTCATCTTAAACTAGGTATTCAAGAATTTCATAAGAAGTTTGTTTTGGTCCCTGCAGACAAGGCCGCTAACAACGTCGTCGTTGTGTGACGGCTCCACTATGTTAACACGCTTAAGCAGGAGCTTGGTGGTACTAAGGCCTATGAACTTCAGCCTTTAGCTGAAGAGAGAGCTATAGTAGATGAACATATTTGTGATTCAGCCACCAAGTTTGCTGTGTGTGTTACCGAAGGCCAAGACAAGCTTCCTACACAATACTGGTAACCAAAACTTCATAAAACACCTTACAAAGCACGGTTTATTGCAAATTCTAGCTCTTGCACTACCACTGAACTTTCTAAATTATTAACTTCCTGTCCTAATGCTATTAAAACGCATGTGATTTAATATTGTGATAAAGTCTTTGAAAGATCAGGAAGAAATCTGTTTTGGTCTATAAAAAATCGAATGAGGTTTTAAATAAATTGAAATCCAAACGTTTTCGTGCTTCAAAGTAGAAGTAAAACAAAGATCAGGAATTGATACAATTAACTTACTCCACCCATAAAAGACACCAAAGGGAAAGAAATACAAACATTAAGCGACCAGACCATAATGGAAACCTAAACAAAGGAAGGCCATAAGGACAGTTACTTTCCCACAAAATGACCATATGGCCATCCGAAATTAAAAGACACAAGTGATACACACAGTAAGTAACAAACAACAACATAAATCAATCGCCACAGAAGAGCCGCCTTGGAACGGTCAGTGGAAGATTTCCACTGGGGGGCTTAAATCGATTTTACGTGGCCACAATCCTCGCCCTTACTTCCGTCGCGATTTAGACAAATAATGTGTTCAGTCCGCATGAAGGCCTCCTAACTCATCAGTGCAACATCTCCGTGAACACAAAAATCAAAGAACCACAGAGGTGAGACAACGGTGAGGACTCGACAGCAAGAAACCACTGAAATGCTGGAGCAAAAGAAAACCAACAGTTAGACTCCGATGAGCCCGACCAGAGACAGAGCATCAGGCACCAACCAGTAATATAGTCTGTCTACTTACGATTTTTCCACTCTTTACACTACACTTCCTCATAATCTTATAAAATAAAAGCTTAATTATTTAATTGAATGGGCTTTTCACAGAGAAGATTCTCCCTATCTTGCATGTAATGTCAGAAGTGCATTTTTCACTTCTAAATAGCATAATAATTATACACTTTGGTCATGTCAGAAAGTGTATGATGCCCTCACCTTTCTACTTGACAATATTTATATTAGATTCGGTTCTCTAAGTTATTTAGACAAATTGTGGGTATTCCGATGGGTACGAATTGCGCACCTCTTGTGGCTGATCTGTTCTTGTATTGTTATGAAAGAGACTTCATGTTGTCGCTTTCAAGTGATAACCAATATGAAATAATTGAAGCTTTTAGCTCCACTTCTAGATATTTAGATGATTTACTAAATATTGATAATACCTATTTCGATGGTTTGATCAGTCAGAATTACCCCCCCCCCAGAACTTCAGTTAAATAAAGCAAATTCTTCTGATACCGAGGCCCCGTTTTTGGATTTACATCTATCTATTGTAGATGGGTTTGTTTCGTGCAAAATTTATGATAAGCGCGATGACTTTGATTCTGAGATTGTAAATGTTCCTTTTTTGGATGGTGATGTTTCTCGAGCGCCATCCTATGGCGTTTATATTTCGCAATTAATTCGATTTGCTAGAGTGTGTAGTCATGTAACTGACTTCAACACTCGTAATAAATTATTAACGGCTAAACTTCTTAATCAGGGTGAGCTAGTCTGGCCCAGAAAACATATACACTCCATATTTTCCAGTTATGTGGTGTGTTCTTTGCTTCCAAAGGATAACCCTTTCTAGAACATATTATCGGTACCATAAACTACCCAAAGCCTTTTAAAAATTTTATAGATGCCATTCTGATTTAATTTCAAAATTCAATATTGGACTTAAAACTCTTCTGCAACAAGGTCTATCGGAACCCGAATTTTATGGTGACTTAGTGTATAAATTCAGAAAAATATATAACCGCAATGACTTCAGCACCCAATTTCGTAAAATCATTCTTCGATATAAAAAGATTGGGTACAACATGGATGTTATACGACAGACTGCATGCATGGTAGTTAACCCAATCATGGTTGGCAACTTTGCTTCCCTCTTTAATTGCACGCCAAAGGGTCAGGCCTCAGATTCTATGACGGTTCCAACGTAAAGGCTTATTGAGAATTAGAGAGATCTAATTCAAGGTAATGTTGGTTGATGCCTAATGCTCTGCCTCTGGTCGGGTCCATCGGAGTCTAACTGTTGGTTTTCTTTTGCTCCAGCATTTCAGTGGTTTCTTGCTGTCGAGTCCTCACCGTTGTCTCACCTCTGTGGTTCTTTGATTATTTGTGTTCACGGAGATGTTGCACTGATGAGTTAGGAGGCCTTCATGCGGACTGAACAAATTATTCGTCTAAATCGCGACGGAAATAAGGGCGAGGATTGTGGCCACGTAAAATCGATTTAAGCTCCCCAGTGCATATCTTTCCACTGACCGTTCCAATGCGGTTCTTCTGTGGCGGTTTATTTATGTTGTTGTTTGTTACTTAATGTGTGTATCACTTGTGTCTTTTTATTTTGGATGGCGCTATGGCCATTTTGTGGGAAAGTAACTGTCCTTATGGCCTTCCTTTGTTTAGGTTTCCATTAGGGTCTGGTCGCTTCATGTTTGTGTTTCTTTCCCTTTGGTGTATTTTATGGGTGGAGTAAGTTAATTGTATCGATTCCTGATCTTTGTTTTACTTCTACTTTGCGTAGTTTATGGTACCGATAACCCCGATTAAGAAGTTTAGCCGTTAATAATTTATTACGAGTACTGAAGTCCGTTACATGATTACACACTCTGGCAAATCGAATTAATTGCGAAATATAAACGCCATAGGATGGCGCACGAGGAACATCACCATCCAAAAAAAGGAAATTTTCAATCTCAAAATCAAAATCATCGCGTTTGTCATAAATTTTGCACGAAACAAACCCATCTACAATAGATAGATGTAAATCCAAAAACGGGGCCTCGGTATTAGAAGAATTTGCTTTATTTGACTGAAGTTCTGGGGGTAAATCTGACTGATCAAACCATCGAAATAGGTATTATCAATATTTAATAAATCATCCAAATATCTAGAAGTGGAGCTAAAAGCTTCAATGATTTCAGACTGGTTTTCAGCAGAAGGTGCCATCATGAAGTCTCTCTCATAAAAAAAAAAACAAAAAAAAAAAAAAAAAAAAAAAAAAACAGATCTGCCGCGAGTGGTGCGCAATTAGTACTCATCGGAATACCCACAACTTTTCTAAATAACTTAGTACCAAATCTTATGTAAATATTGTCAATTGGAAAGGTGAGAGCTTCACACGGTTTCTGACATGACCGTAAAGTATAATATTTATGCTCTTCAGTAGTGAAAAATGCATTTCTTATATTACATGCAAGATTGAGGGAGTATTCCCTATGAAATGCCCATTCAATAAAATCAAACAATTTATTAAAGTCAAACAAGTACATACATATTTTGTTTTACAACATAAATATGAAAGTACAATAAAGGATTGCTTTTAAAACCAGTTGTTTCACAGACCAGGAGAAGTCTCATAAGTGGGATGTTCTAAATACAGTCGACTGTTAATGGTTCAAACATATTTGGGACTCTTAAATTTATTCGAAACAACAGTTGTTTGAGCCAGTCAAGGTGAAGCATAGCTCTGGTACAGGAAATGATTAAGGCGATAAAATCATTTTGTATGTACTCATAAGGAACGCTTCATTCATTTGAACCATAAGAAGGTGACTTCTGTTTCAATCCAACCGGTCACATCATAATAGGGGACCTGAGTATAGTCAGAAATAGAGTCACAGTGACATTATTTCCACATACCATACACACAGAGAAACGAGGTGTTTTCTTGGGCAAAGAATTCCTAATCATTTTTGGATTCTGTTGAAGCGAATGCAAAACGCTGGGCAAAAAAAAAAGGACGCGGGGGTTCCCTCTGTATGGGTTAAATATCTAATGTCCTTAGTAAACAGGCGTGTCCCAGTACCCAGCAAAACCATGTCTCGCCAATATGAATCTCTGTTTGATGATCCAGATGTTGCTGCTGAATTAGCTGAAATCCATGAAAAACTTGCTGTTATTCCAGCCAAACAAAGTAGTGTTTTTTTTTTTTGTTTTTTTTTTTTTGTTTTTTTTTTTTTTTAAACACTGTATACAGACCAGCTACCGGTAATAACCCATTTTTTTTGTTTCGCGGAGAAACCGCCTAACGCGAAATCGGCTATTTTCTCCCGAAAACAGCGAGAAAAGATAAAATGAGCGAGAAATTTCTCGCTGAAATTTCTCCCGGTTTCGCGGAGAATATTCTCGGAGATTCTCGGCGAAAATTTGACCGATTGCTTTCATTGAAAGTGAAATTACCCGCGTTTCGCGGAGTAAAAAAATACAACTGGGCTTACGTGAAATTTTCGGCTCATTATTATTTTTTCGTTCGTTTGGCGTTGTTTTTGTAAACGAAGGTAAATGGTAGTCATTGTTAAATCATAATCAAATATTCTTTCATGTTACACAATTTCATTTTAGTAATTTATTTCTCCTTTGTATAATCCCTTTTTAAAAGTCTCATGACAACTTTTATTCACATCACGAAAATAGGCCTATTTATTTGTTACCCGCTTAAACCCACTTTTAACTGGGGTTTACAGGGGTATACATTATTTATCTAATTTCTGCTCACATAGATTGTGGGTACTCGTTAGAACCGCCTCGCCGAGTCGTTTTAAAGTGTATCCAAAATCTTGAGCAGAAATATGAAAAAATGCCAGAATTTTTATCCGAAAATTTTCCGTTTGTTTAGTGGTAAAATTTTACAATATATTTGAATAGGCGAGTTCTCATAATGAGTCGTACTTGTAGGTTATTAACACCATAATGATGTGTGACATTTACCAAAAGCTCAGCTTGATAAAATAGATGGGATGCATAATGCTTCCACTCACAGCTGAAACCGACCCGCATGCGAGTAATTGTAAACCGCTTACAGGATCAAAGCCTACCCAGGCGTGTTTTCATGATGTCAGGACAAATTCATTTATTTCGAGCCGACCGCACTCAACTCGCAACGTTGCAGAATTTGAACCAAACGAGGTGCGATCCACAGCAATGAGAGTCCTAATGAGTGTCAGCGCTTTAAGGATGTCCGTTATCCTCGGGGTGTTTAGTGGATTTACGGCACTTTCAAGATTATTTCACTTATTTCGAACGGACCGCTAATCAGAGTTGAGCTAAAACCGGAGTAAGACCACTTTCTGTTGCAGATCTTGGCGTCTCATATGTGGCCCGAGCGAGGCACAAACCACAGGGGAGAGACCTAATGACCCGACGATTAACCCTTTTTGTACCAAATGGAATCTTCCTCCTTATATACACAGGAGTCCATCTTGAAACTTAGGGGTGTCAGGTTGTTTTTTTCTTATAAATTTATTTCGGGAAATGGCTTAAAGTTTTGCAAACAGTGTAGGCCCTGATCAGACGCCGCATTCTGCGGTGTCTTATCTGGGCCTACACTGTTTGCCAAGGTACCCCATTAGGGGTTTCTGGTACTGAATGGGTTAAGCGTCAGCGCTCTTACCCATTAGGACACGGGGCCAGTTACCTTCGGGGTGTACAGTAGACTTAACAAGATACCCAGGTTGCAACAAGATACCCAGGTTGCATGTCTGTACAAACTTCGCTGATTATCTTGGAGAATTTTGTAGTTCTGCTCCAAGTAAGAGATCTGGGCCCTGTTGTTCAAAGCTAACGACGTCGTTTGTTATCGTATCGTTAAAAGTCTGATCATTAAATATGGCAAATATGCTAATATTTTTGCTGAAAAAATGTGAGCAGCTTTTGCGGACGCAAAAGCTGCTCACATTTTTTCAGCAAAAATGTCAAAATTTTCAATATTGTACTTGCTAGAACAGTTAACAATATGGCCGCTAACGAGCTCGTTAAGCTAACGATGCTTTGAACAACTGGCCCCAGACTTATATGCAGCCTTGGAATGCTTGCCGCGCAATTTCCCCACATTAACCCTTTTTGTACCAAATTGAATCTGCCTCCTTACATATAGCATGAGTCCTTTTCAACATTTAGGGGTTTCAGGTTGTGTTTTCTTCAAAATTTATTAGGAAATAGCCGAACTTTTTGCAAACAGTGTAGACCCTGATCAGACGCCCGTTTGCCACGGTATCCGTTTAGGGGTTTCCAGTCTGAAATGGGTTAATGTACATGTATGAGCAAAATTGAATTGTAAAGGCAAGAAACACAAGCGGGCCTCCATGTGAGCTTAAGTGTAAGCATCAGTGATGTTTAATTACTCGCAGTGTAAGAAAAAGATCAACCAAAATGTAGAGTGAAATCAGCGCCCACATATACATGTACAAACAGGATCCCCGTTATTATATATATTGAGTTTGATTTTTCCAAAGTATTTACTTGAGAAAAAAATAAAGTACTTCCCAATATGGTGAACCGATAGAAAATCAACAGTTTTCAATTTATGAAGCGTTTACTTACTCAACAGTAAAAAAAGGAGCACAAAAAACATTCATCATGTTCATACTGCGTTTTAAAGTGCATAAGATGCAAATCATTTTATTCCAACCGGATCAAAATCATACTTTACGATCGCAAGAGTTGTCCATCTTTGTACAAAGAACATGCATTTCGTCATATGCTTCAAACTGTGTGTACCAAATTTTAATGCATGAAAAAAGACATGCACATGAACAAATATACATGCAGTTATAGGCAGATTTCGCGGAGAAATATCGTGAATGACTTCACCTGTACTAATTTGCTTTCTCCGAGAAAAAACGATGTTCGCGGAGAAATTAACCGCTTTGAAACGTGAATTTGTTTTCTTCTCGAAGAAATTTCTCGCTTGTTCTCCGAGAAAAAAAGGCCTATTACCGCGGAGAAAAATAAAATATGTGTTATTACCGGTAGCTTGTCTGTAAATTGCCTAATGGAAGAGCTTGGTGTGAGTAGCATGGATGGAAATCCTACAAATAATGTAACGGATATGTCCTAGGACGAAATTCTACAAAACCACCATTTGGTGATGCTGACATTCGGAATTTCTCTCCCAACGGAAGATATTGACTATCCTAAATCGTAACGAACGGATTCCCCGACTTCACAAAAAAAACGGTACAAGCAGAGATATACTACGGGTTCGGCTAAGTGCGCAACCAAGCCTCGTTCACATATTTTGACACGCATCAATCATAACAGCAGTAAAGAAGGACTTCAGAAGTATTGTGACACTGCATATGCTAGGAGTAGTGTTAATCAAATGTGGAAAAACTCCAAAGAGGTGTTAAAATAAAGGCACAATCTCTTCCTTCTCTCAAAAGTACTAAGTCGTTCGTTTTCAATACTCTTTACAAAACTTTTCCTCCTGATTAAGTAAAGAAAATAATCAACCAGTGTTTCTTCCATAAGAAATACAATCGTCGCTTCCAGGACGTTGTTACAGGCTACAAAACAGAAGTGAAGGCAATGATCAGGAATCGATACAATTAACCCACAGCTCCCATCAAAGACACCAAAAGGAAAGAAACACCAACATGAAACACCTAGACCCTAACAGTTCTTTGATGAGGCGTTTCTAACTAGTACCCACAATCTATATTTTGAGTAGACATAAGAAACTATATAAATGTGGGGTTCAAGGGGGTCATAATTATTAGTGAGTGTTTTCTTGATGAATGTCTTACAGGTGTAGATATTTATTTATTAAACACAGTAGAATTAATGAAGTTTATATTATAACTGTACATTTTCAACTTGCTGCTGCTTCCAGCTGTAAGCCGCGATGGGAGAAAACACACTATACGATATGCCTGGCGCGTATTCGGTATCCAATTAAAGTGTAACTATACCAAATTTAGTGACACAGAGGCCTTTCTGATATTTAATCTTCATCAGTGTGTCTAAACCCCAAAGTTTTGAAACCGAAACGGATGATGGACAAGACCAGGCAAACATAGCACACCCCCCCCCCCCCCCACGAGCAAACACCGATCGACGTAGCTCATGAGACATGTAAGCTGGAGGCATCAGGCCAGAGACGCCCGATCTAGATAGGCGTCCCCCACCGAGCCAACATCAGCAAACACGGCCCGCGCTCCAGAAGTCCCGGGCATCAGGAAGGAAATGTCCAAAGTAGCGAGACTTGCAATATTTAAAATATAACAAAACATGCTAACCAAATCCGCAAAGATACATATCTCACCTGACAAGTCAATCTAGTTTTAGAAAAGTAAGAATTTTATACTGCAAAAGTTAAAAATATAATTTAGTTATTTAAATCAGTACTTGAGTGCTGACGTCAACACCGTAGTATCAATCTCAGCACTAAGGAACTGATACTGAGGAACTGATACCAATTGATGTTTTTGTGGATCCTATACCAAGATATTAGATTCTTAGCAAATGCCCGGATGCGCAGGCCCAGACGCGCCATTCAGACAGATCATCATGTTGGGTTTGACGTGCGCCAGCTCAAACTAAAGATGACCCGGTGATGACTTTGTACGTGGTTCAGCATAACATTATAATTTCGTCGCTAGCCCTGTATGGGCAAATCATAGCTCCACCTAAAGATAATTACCTTAATCCACTTTATTAATCTACATTATTGGCACCTCGTCGAGACGATTATGAGAAGAACCAACAATGTTTGTTTGTTTGATTTGAGGTTTAACGTCCCCGTCAACACTGTAAAGGTCATTTTGGAGACGTTGCTTCCAATTTTGTGGGACTTTTACCCGACATTGAGATGACATGACATCTCAAGCCCTGTCGCCCAATGAAACCAGTAGGGTTTATTCGTATGGACGGTCCGCCTCGCACCGCGGTCCCTGGACAGGCTTAGATCCTCTAAGCGGTTCACCGTTGTCTCATCTCTGTGGTTCTTTGATTTTTTGTGTTCACGGAGATGTTGCACTGATGTGTTAGGAGGCCTTCATGCGGACTGAACTAATTATTTGTCTAAATCGCGACGGAAGTAAGGGCGAGGATTGTGGCCACGTAAAATCGATTTAAGCCCCCCAGTGGAAATCTTCCACTGACCGTTCCAAGGCGGCTCTTCTGTGGCGATTTATTTATGTTGTTGTTTGTTACTTACTGTGTGTATCACTAGTGTCTTTTAATTTTGGATGGCCATATGGCCATTTTGTGGGAAAGTAACTGTCCTTATGGCCTTCCTTTGTTTAGGTTTCCATTATGGTCTGGTCGCCTAATGTTTGTATTTCTTTCCCTTATGTGTCTTTTATGGGTGGAGTAAGTTAATTGTATCAATTCCTGATCTTTGTTTTACTTCTACTTTACCAGTACTAGTGTGCGGGCCGGATTTAGCTCTGTGTGGAAGCATCATGCATCCCATATATTTCTTCAAGCCCCTATGGACGGACGTCGTGAAGAAGAACCAACAAGACCGGATTTTTTGAAGACACAAGGGATTATCCTTGTCACCTCGAACTCTTTTTTTGGAGCTATGGATACATTGTAAATAAACAATACTGACCAGTAAACTTTCATATCTCTATTTATAACATTCAAATTGTATTATATAGGTCATGAGTTCGCCACTATGGGCCAAATGACCCATATAATGATTAATCCATATGCCTTAAATGGAAAAATGGCAAACAATGAAGACCACAACGTGGCATCTGATCATGGTATTCACTGTTTGCTTAAAGTACGAAATCTTATGTAAAAATAGAATATAGCGAAAACAAAAACAGAATCTATATCAAAACTGGATCTCTCCAAAGTTATTTGGGGAAGAATTTATTGGTCAGTAACGGGGTTAAGATCATTTACTTACTAAAACAACAATATATGGGGCAAGCAATCCACCAACCCCGGCAAAGAAGGCACTTGTCCCCATCGTGGTACTTCGCACGACGGTTGGAAACAGTTCGGCCGTGAACAAATACACAGTGGCATACGCAGCTGCGGATACCAGCTTCCCTACCATTGCCAGCACAATAACCAGCCACTGCAGTGCTGTAAAGGGATAATAAATCCGCGTGGGATACTTGTGTTTAATCGTGAAGTCTTTCTATTATGTTTTGTGAGAGTAGATAGTCTTTTCCTGCGCCGGTAAAGATTCTGCGTAGTAGGTATAACCGTTTCTTCGAGGCGGTTCAATCAAGTGCACCAATGATAAAAATGTGAAAAAAATCGATTGCTCGAACATATTTCGGACCATGAGCATTTGTTCGAAATAGGGGTTGTTCGAGCGACTGTGAGTGAATCATAACGCCAGATCATGAGGCGTAACAGAGATACCTTTTGGTCATCTTTAAATCGAGGAGTATATAGGATATAGTTTTTCAAGTAGCAATTAGTAAATCCCCCGTACATCATCCAATATATATTCATATTTGCAATCCTGGACTTCAGGACCCAAGAACATATTCGAAACAGCCGTGGTAAACGAGTCTTCGGTGTTCGAGCCAACGAAGTTCCTCAGAAGCCCAATACAAGAGAAGCCAATGATCCGGAATCCATACAATTATCCCACATCTCCATTCAGAGGCACCAAAGGGAAGGAAACACAAACATGAAATAACTAAACCCTAATGAAACATTACTAGCGGAAAGCCAAAAGGACAATCACTTTGTCACAATATGGCCATATGGTAAAATAAAATGGTTTTAAGTAATACACACATGCATTGCGCAGAAATAAACCGCGACAGAAGTACCGCCTTCGAACTGTCAGTAAAAGGTGTTTCACTGGGAGTGGGGGCGGGGGCATACGTGGCCACAACTCGACTCTACGTGGCCACAAGCCTCGCCCATTAATCTGTCGTGGCTTACACAAATAATGTTCAGTCAGCATGAAGGCTTCCTTACTCACCAGTGCTACATCTCTGAGAATATAAAAATCAAGCAATTACGGAGAGGAAACAACTCTGAGGACTCGACAGCATTAAATGACCGATATCTGGAGCAAAAGAAAATCTACAGTTATACTCTGATGGTCGCAACCAGAGACATAGATAAAGCGCAACTTGACATAAAGAGCTAGAATAAAAATGAAGGCAATGAACAGTGATCGATACAGTTACCTCGCACCTCCCATCAGCGACAACAAAGGGAAAGAAACACGAACATAAAGTTACTAAACCTAATTTAAAACATCAAAAGTGGATAGTCGAAAAGACAGTTACATTCCCGAAAAATGGGCAAACGGCTATCCAAAATAAAAAAGATATATGCAGGACACACATGCACGGAAATAAAACGCGACAGAAGTACCGCCTTGGAACGGCCAGTAAAAAGATTTTCACTTGGGGACTTAAATCGATCTTTCGTAGCCAAATCCTCATCCATACTTCTGTCGTGGCTTACACCAATACTTTGGTAAGTCAGAATGAAGGCTTCCTAACTCATCAGTGGTATCTATATCTCCGAGAATATAAAAATCAATCAACTATGGAGATGAAACAACGGTGAGGATTCGACAGCATTAAATAACTGAAATGCTGGAGCAAAAGAAAACCCAGAGTTAAATCCCGATGGGCCCAACCAGAGACAGAGATAAAATAGAATTGAAGGCAATGATAAGGAATCGATACAGTAAACTCGCACCTCCCATTAGAGACACCAAAGGGAAATAAACACTAAATAACTAGACCCTAACGGAAACATCGATAGTTGAAAGCCGTTACGTTCCCACAAAATGACCGTTTGACTATCCAAACTTAAAAGATCTAAGCGATACATACACTCAATGACAAATCATAACAAAAATAAACCGCGACAGAAGAACCGCCTTGGAACGGTCAGAGAAAAGAATTTCACTGGGGAGCTTAAATCGATTTTAGGCGGTCTCACCCTTGATTCCGTTGCGATTGAGACAAATAAATTGTTCAGTTCGCATGAAGGCCTCCTAACTCATCGGTGAAACATCTCCGAGGACACAAAAATCGCACAACCACAGAGCTGAAACAACGATGAGGACTCGACAGCAGGAAACCACTGAAATGCTGGAGTAAAAGAAAACCAAAAGTTAGAATCCGATTGGCCCAATCAGAGACAAAGCATCAGATACCAACCAGCATTACATAAGTAAGCATGTACGCTTGAACCGTCATAGAATCTGAGGCTTGACCCACCGGACCGGCGTGCAATTAAGGAGGGAAACAAAGTTATCAACCGTGATTGGGTTAACACTCGTAATAAAGAAATAAAGATAAAGCCTCATAAATCCAATTTGATACTATAAAATGATATCTCGAGGAGGTTCACCATATTGACTTGCAGAAGCAATAACAACAGGATTAAACAAAATGGAATGGATAATTCTATGAATGAAATAACATAAACAGCGAATCTTTGATGGCTTGTACATCTTTGGCTCACCATCACGAAACACGCTTATATAATTTTGACCCCTTGAACCCCACTTTTATATAGTAAAACTGGGGTTTACAGGGGTAAACCTTATTTTTCTTATTTCTTTTCTACACTTTAGATTGTGTGTAATGGTTCTAACTGGTACCAGCAATCTATATTTTGAGCAGAAATAAGAAAATCGAGGCGGTTCTAACTGGCACCAACAATCAATATTTTGAACAGAAATAAGAAAAATATCCCAATTTTTCTTCTGAATGTTTTCGTTTTCTTCGGTGGTAAAGTTTACAGTGCATTTGTATAGGCGTGTTTTCTTAATGCATGGCTGTTTCGAATCCAGTCCCTAGGTAATTGTTATGTAACTGCAAATATTGATATACCTGTGCAAGGTATACAACAAGAAGACTGATATTATTTTATCTTGGAAATGTATGATGTGTATACTTATTAGAATCGCCTCGATGATGCGATTCTTCGCCTCGATGAGGCGATTCTAATTTCTTTCCCTCAGCATACCTTAATGTCGTCGAAAATTGGTGAGTTTTACTCCTTATGTCTCCTGACATGATCCTATGATTTCCCCTCAGTGGCGCAAACTACTCCGATCTTGAACAAATGCCTACGATTCCAAAGGGGTTAAAGCTTTTGAAGTTCGACTTTATCTACTATATGAAGACATGGCGAGTGTTTCATGGAGTTGTATGGCAAAAGTGTCCCGAAATGTCAATTTCTAAATGCTGATTCCTGCACTCAGCACACCAAAGTTTGCCTTATTCCGTTTATGTTGTTTTGCATAAACTCAGTTGGCACATACATGTACTCTATGTTAGTTGGAAAAACTATGCTAAACAGGCCAAAGTGAATGCTATTTAAATTGGGTAAAATATTTATGAAAATATAATCTTACGTTTCAAAGTTTTAGAAACTGCATGTTTCGTGATATTTTTCTCAGTATCAAGACTCAAAACAAACTCAAAACAAAGGTATCGTTCATTTAACTTCTGCTCAGCCCTAGTCCGTTCTGTTCAAACGGCTTCCTTAATTTAAACACAGCTATGTCATATAATTATAACACAGCTTAGAAAGTCAAGTCTATCCAGTGTACTTAAACGCGCTCTGACTGTTTGCTTGAACTTGACAAGAAATTAAATTTTCGGTCATCATACGGTGCATTCCGGTAACATGGCGCACGTAAAGTTTTGATAGCTACGTGTGACTTTGTTCAAGCAACCAGTCAAATTTTACAATCAACAACATTGCCAACTTTCCCTTTCGACTAGCTGCATTGAAACTTGGGCTCTGAAGTTAATAGCATACAGGACAAAGAATACTATGAAAAGGGACCCCCACCCTTGAAACTGAACTGCCACCTCTGTCGCCCAACAATGCATACGATATGTATTTTGAGCAGTTTGAAAACAAGGGATCATTCACATAAGTTGCTGATTAGTTCTTCTGCTTTGTTGTCAGATGAAATGAGTGTAGATTAATGACAATAGCGCCTTTGGCTAGATTTAAACTCAGTCTTGACTTTTAAAATTTCGGATTTTTCAAGTTTGAGAAAATTGAAAAAATCCGCGAAACTAGCACATATGCACGTTCAAACCGATCTTTTTCAGGGCTAAGTTAAACCAAATCCCGATTCACTGATAATAGGGAAACTGATAATTCGGGATACAGTTAGTAATGCAGGGTGAGCAAAATAACCGGCCGCACAATGTTACCGGACTTGACTGTAAATCAGAGGATGATATTTGGATTGGAGCTAGAAATATGCATGGTCGACTTGCGAAGATTCAAATCAGCCCATTCATCCGTCTAGTCAGTTTGATTCTAATGCGTTGCTCTTGGGAGACTCAGTATGCACTTGTTAACGGGAATGCCTGTATCTCAGCCTACATAATATGTAATATTAAGCAAGGATCATAATGTTACAGCACACTTACATTTACCGCCATCAACTTGTGGAACTATTGTCAGTAATAGTGTAACCCCACCGACCATCATGCACGTGCAATGAAACTTCTTTCTTCCCATCCAAACAATCCCAGGAATCGACAGCGTGTACGCTACTGCTTCAACGACGGCTGAGAAGGCGAAGTTGAGATAAATATCCCCTCCAAGATTCCCGACGTTTAGACTCAAGCCATAGTACAATAATGAAACTACACACCTAGAAGGAAATAAACGCATAACGGTTGTCTTTGCAATGCAAATGAAAAATAGTTTCGATTTTATTGAAACTCTTAAAATGATTTGCCTTGTCTTGGAAACAAAGAACAAGTTTCAGAAAAATGGGTCTATGTTTCACAGATAATTCATTGCTGATAAGAAACATATTTTTTGTTTTGCTTTGTTGACATAGTTCATATGAAAACAAAACAAAAGAATACATTTTTTCTCTATATTGATTTGGATTTAACTATTGCTTTATTGTAAATAATATTAGAGCCTAGAGTGAAGTTTGGGTGGTCCCATAGAATCGGGTCTCATTTTATATAGAGAAAATTGGTGTTTATAAGGGTAAACATTTTTTTCTTATTTTTGCTACAAGACATAGGTTGTGGGTACTCGTTAAAACCGCCTCATTCTAACGAGCACCAACAACATATGTTTGGAGTATAAATAAGAAAAATATCACAAAATGTCATCAGCAAAATGACCGTTTTAGAGAAATGAGTGGGTGCACTGGATCACATGGATGTGTAATTGTAAAGATAAATATCTTACCAATTTAGAAATACAATACACGCTCTTATTGCCATAACTCTGTGCTTCAATAGTTTTAAAAGGGTTTCAATGAAACCATTTTGTTTTGTATCCGCTTCCACAACTTCCACCTCCAGATCCTGAGACTTTAGTTGAACTTTATTAAAACTGGCTATCCTCTGTAGCACAGCTTGACCTTCTTCCACTTGTCGTTTAGACAAAAGCCATCTTGCAGATTGGGGTATAATCCTGGCAATGGAAATAATCATATTATTTGTGGCAGAGCACGCCAAAGCCAGCAAAAACGTTATGCGCGATCAATAACGACATCAATCGGCCGCTGCATCCCAGTTTAAACCGTACTCATTGTTATGGCATGAACATTGTGGCATCAATATCGCATGTTTTATGACGTTATAGCACAAAAACGGTAATGTCAACCTCATTCGACCAACACTGAAGAAATGAAATTTGCTTCACCTATACAAAATATAATTGTGTGTTAGGGCCCCGCACTGAAAGTGTGGGTGCCCTATAGTAATCACTCTGTCCGTCCGTCTGTCTGTCTGTCTGTCCGTCTGTCTGTCTGTCCGTCCACAATTTTTTTTATCAACATTTTCCTACTCCTCTGATAGCGCTGCCGGGGCCCTAGTCAGTTTCACTGACAGCTCTAGTTTTTATTGTTTTATCGATTACGGAGAAAATAATTCGCAAGTAGTCTAAGCCTTCCAAGTAAAAACGAGTGAGCGATAACGAACGTGTTTTTAAACGGACGCATTAGAACACATCGCTCTTACTTCTATCGTGGCTTAGACAAATACTTCTTCAGTCCGCATGAAGGCTTTCTAACTCATCAGTGCTACATCTCCGAGAAAGTAAAAGTCAAATCAATACAGAGATGACACAGCGATGAGGACTCGACAGCATGAAGTCTGATTTCCATGTTTGTTTTTTATTTTATTTTTCATATTTTCCGCCAAACGTCATCTATTGTTGTAAAAACAACCTAGCAATTATTACGTCAAAACGTTACAAATGAAGGAATTCACTCGAGATGATAATTCACTAAATTACTGCTAACATGTAACAGGTAGAAGTGACTGCAGTGATCAGGAATGATACAATTAACCCACAACTCCCATCAGTGACACCAAAGGGAAAGGAACACATGCATGAAATAACTAGACCCTAATGGAAACACCAATATCGGAAAGCCAAATGGACAGTTATATGTAATTAAGACGGTTTAATAATAACGTCGCCGTTGTTTAGTGGATATGATCATCCTGTAATAACTCTTGATTCCGGGCGTGTAACGTCATAACGCCGTCTGTGACAACCTGTGTTTTTCGTCCAGATTTTTTCGGCAATAAAATGTGATTCAAAATCGATATATGATTAAAATAATCTTACACATGTGGTGATTTCATACGAGATTGATTAAATTCGCTGGGGCGTTTTTTTTTATAAATTTCATATTAAATTGCCAGTTTGGTAGCATCCTCTGTCTATCAAATGAATGCGGCCGAAAGCAATATCATAGCGTCGTTACGTTACGTGGCAAGATTGTACGGTTAAAGTCACGATTCGTTGTGTCACCGCTTGTGGCCGTCAGCATCGATGCAACGATTTTCGTTAAGCTACGGCTGGTTTTGCGAACGATTAACAAAAGAGAATCTGACACGTACGAAAGTTAAAAGTCCAGAACACAGCCGCAGATGCGTAATGGTGGGTCATCAAACATATCAGAAGACGGCTTTCAGTACCTGAGCTGCTTACCCCAAATACCGTAGCTGAGTGGGTGATTGGGTTTTTGTGAAGGTGCTGTGTAGATTTCAGTGTTTAGGCTGTTGGGCTTGCAGCAGGTGCGGAATGGAGGCCTGTTTTATTATTTTTTTCTTCTCCTTTATTCTATCTTTCCCTTTTATGATGCTCTATCTTTTGGAAGACGGCTTGGAATTCTTTTCACTGACTGTTCCAAGGCGGTTCTTCTGTCGCGGATTACTTTTGTTATGGTTTGTCTTTGCGTGTGTTTATCGCTTATATATTTTTGTTCTGGATAGCGAATTTGCCATTTTTTTGGAAAGTAGCTGTCCTTTTATTTTTCCGATATTGATGTTTCCAATAAGGTCTAGTCATTTCACTTTTGTGTTTCTTTACATTTGGTGTCTCTGATAGAAGCTGTTGGTTACAGCTGTATAACTGTATCGATTCCTGATCATTGCCTTCACTTCCAGTTTGGGATAGACGGTTGCGTGAGGACTATGCCATTGACCTTCCGGTTGTGGTCAGTTTCTGTTATTGGGGATGGGCTGTTTTACTATGTACTGGTAAACCGCTTTGCGGTGCTAAACCTGTCTAGGTAAAGTGAACGTACTGGTCGGCCCGACATGACCTTAGCCATTGACTGGGCTGTACAACCACAACACAACCAGTTATTTTCATAACATTATTGTCTAATCGGTTTATACGATAACTAAGAGTGGAATAAAATGCCGTCAAATTGAATTCGTTCTTACGATTAGGGTTATAACCAGTGTGTCAGTAATCGGTATCATATTATACATACCACCAGTAGGACAAGAAAGCAAAGAAGGGTATGGACATTGCCAGTTGTAGATGGCGCCATGATCGTAACCAGTATGCCAGTACTGTTTGTATCAGCAAACCTATCGCCCAGAAGTAATTGATAGCCATACCACAAACTGTACGTCTGGATGGTCCAATAAACTCCATAGCTGGAAGAAACATCAAAAAGTATTAGACTTGTTTTTGTATGATATCTAGTACAGAGTAAACTGTTTCGTAATGTATATGGTGTTCATGCATATTGATACAAGTCACGGTCATGCTTCGAGTCTAAACTGAAAATAGAACATGACGTTAACGTCCTCCATTGAACCTGTAGGAAACCAGATCGTGTGAAAATTTAAATAACGCACATTACATTAATTTTTGTAATTTCAGTATGTGTTGATTATAAACAATCGTTGTATTCTTTCTTTCAGATATGTACAAAACAGATTTTTTTCCGATAAAAACGTGGTCTTTTTAATCTAGTTACAAACATAGCTTGTGAGTGCTCGTTAGAACCGCCTCACTGACGTGTACAATATATGTCTTTGGACGGAAGTAAGAAAAATAATGCATACCACTGTAAACCAAGTTTTCTCTATATAAAATGGGGTTAACAAGGGTGTTCATTACATGGACTTGTTAAGCTGATGATCAGTTCTTTTGAAAATCTGGTTAGTATATTATTTGTTTTGTGTTGTTTCATTCGACAAGTCACAACTGCGTTTTTCAAAATGTTCGTTACTGTCACCCGCTATGTCACATACGCCAAACCAGGCGATTCATTCGAATTTTCAAGCCTTACTTAAAAACAAACAAACAAAAAACAAACAAACAAAAAAGCAGAAAATAACGTTTTGTTGATGCTTTACAGTCGATATACATCCTGTTTGGCTCGAAGGGTATACGTTTTACCCATTCATTTCTAGAGCACCGTCATATTACAATGGTATGTCAGTACTCCGTAAATGAGAAAATCACATCATTGAACTTTGTAATATGCTAACCGACCCCTCTATTTCACATATTTGCAAGACTCTTGAAATTATAGATATAGGCACAAGAGGTGCGTATTTCGGCGAGATTCACGGTTTGTAAAGTGTCATGTATCGAGTCAAAAATGTCGAGTATCGAGTTGAAATTGTCGAGTATCGAGTTGAAATTGTCGAGTATCGAGTCAAAAATGTCGAGTATCGAGTTGAAATTGTCGAGTATCGAGTTGAAATTGTTGAGTATCGAGTTGAAATAGTCGAGTATCGAGTCAAAAATGTCGAGTATCGAGTCAAAAATGTCGAGTATCGAGTCAAAAGTGTCGAGTATCGAGTTGAAATTGTCTAGTATCGAGTTGAAATAGTCGAGTATCGAGTCAAAAATGTCGAGTATCGAGTCAAAAATGTCGAGTATCGAGTCAAAAATGTCGAGTATCGAGTCAAAAATGTCGAGTATCGAGTTGAAATTGTCGAGTATCGAGTTAAAATTGTCGAGTATCGAGTAAAGTGGGTCAAAATCTCAGGCTTCTAGATCAAATTTTAAGTTATATACACTTGTACAAGTCACCTACTCAGTACTTTTATTATCTTTTTTACTGTTTCTCTTTTTCCCTCTTAGTTCTTTTTTATGTTTTTTGTTTTTGTTTTTTTTTGGCTAATGATTTAGGCGTATTCCGCTTCTAGTAAAGAGGGAACAAATATGAGACTGAGCATCAGTCTAAAGCAGATTGAACCACATGAATATTCCCAAGAAAATATAGGTATGGATGTTGATAATTAATTAGTTTGTACCAAATGGAATCTTCCTCCTTTTATATAGGGTGAGTCCATTTCAAAATTAGATTTTCTTCAAAATTTATTTGGAAATTGGCTGAACGTTTTACAAACATTGTAGGCCTTGATCAGATGCAGCGTTCTGCGGCATCTGATCTGGGCCTGCACTGTTTGCCAACTACCTGTTTTGGGGTTTCAGTACAAAATGGGTTAAATCACCAAAAGCTACAGACTGACCCCAGCTAGCTAAATATTAAGCTAAGTTATTTCATAGAAATATCCATTAATCTGACTTTTATTGTCTGTTAAGGGGTTTATTTATGTTGTTCTCCTGGTCAGGTTGTAACTGATGCCAATGGCATTAATTTTGCAAGATAGTTTGCTTTGAAATCCATTGAGCCTGCTCCCAACAAAATTAATAAATACCAACAAACAGTGCAGATCCAGATCCACAAATATATGAATTCTGTGACATTCACCCAACATCTTTTGGACCCTATACGATGCGGTTTGGCAACTAAGTTAAAGTTTTAGGGTAATTTATTTTTTTGTTTTAGTTGTAAGGTCCATCCATTGCAGAACTTGCCCTTTCACATGTGACCCAGGCAAGGCTCAAACCATAGCAGCGAGAGACCTGATGATTAAGAGTCAGCACTCTTATCCACTAGGCCATGGAGGCCCATGTTTTAGGGTGATTACAGAAATGATAATATAAAGTGGGGTTTAGAGGGCTATTCATTACACAGACTTGTTATCACGGTGAAAAATGTTGTGCAAAATAGCTAAAATGATCCCAATCCGATGAACAAAATTGCCACCAGAGCTAAAAACAGAAAAAACATTGTAAATTTGCATCAAATTCGAACTCCTCCTAAACCCTTGGGTCAAGTGGATTCAAACTTCACAGGAATGTTGCCAAGCTGACTCCCTACCAAAATAGCTAAATTGTTCCGCTCTGCCGAACAAGATGGCTACCATCGCTAAAAATAGAAAAAATGACAACTGTTGTACCCTTGGGCCAATTTCATTCAAACTTTGTAGGAATGTTGCTTAGATGACCCTATACCAATATAGTTGCAATGATCTCGCTCTGATGAACAAAATCGCAGCCAGAGCTAAAAATAGAAAAAACATTGTAAATTTGCTTCAAACGCAAACTTCTCCTAAAACCTTAGGCCAATTTGAGCCAAACTTCACAGGAATGTTGCCTAGGTGACACCCTGCCAAAATAGCTAAGATTGTTCTGCTCTGACAAACAAGATGGCCACCAGAGCTAGAATAGAATTTACTTGAGACAGTGACACTCAGTCGAGCGAATCAGGGCCCAGAGGGCCCTCTTGTATATAAGTAGACTGGGGATGAAAGCTCGGACGAGTTTAAAAACTAGCAAGGTCAGAGCATTAATCATAGTGTTTTGTCCCCTTGATTGCTGAAAATGTCTATTTTTGACCTTGTCATCAATTTAGATTGGATCTTCCTGAAACTTATATACAAGTCAGTCAGGTTTAAAAGCTTGGATGAGTTATCGGTCAATTACCCACGGAGTAATGACCCCTACTTTACTGAAAATGCTTATTTTTTACCTGGTCACCACTGTAGCCACTTCAGTTTTGATCGGATCTTCTTGAAACTTACAAACAAGTAAGTCAGGGATAAAGACTCAGACGAGTTCGAAAACTGGCTAGGTCGGCCTATCTTTCATAGAGTTACGTCCCCTTGATTATTGAAAATCCTTTTTTTTACCTTGTCATCACCGTAGCCCCTTCAGTTTTCATCGGATCTTTTTTGAAGCATACATGTAAGTAAGTAGGGATAAAAACAAAATGGTGAGGTCAGCCTATATTTCAGAGTGTTATGTCCCCCTTGATTACAGAAAATTCTATATCTTTGACCTTGTCATCACCATAGCCCCTTCATTTTCTATTCGAACGTCTTGAAACTAACATGTAATTAATTCCGGGATATATGCTTGAATCAATTAGAAAACTGATGAGGCCCCGGCAGAGCCATTTTTGGTCCCAGGGCTATAATTTGAACAATCTTGGTCAAGGTCCACCATATGAAGCTTCATACCAAATATCAAAGAACTGAGTCTTCTGGTTTCAGACAAGAAGGTTTATAAATATTTTCCCTATATAAGTCTATGTAAAACCTGTGGGGCCGCGGTGCGGGGGTATTTTTGGCCCAAGGGCAATAATTTGAACAATCTTGATACGTAGAGGTGTACTAGACAAAGCTTCATATCAAATATCAAGGACCTGAGCCTTCTGGTTTCAGAGAAGAAGATTCATAAAAATTTTCCCTATATAAGTCTATGTAAAACCTGTGGGGCCCCTGACGCGGGGGCATTTTCGGCCCAAGGGCTATAATTTGAACAGTCTTTATAGATGACCACTAGACAAAGCTTCATATCAAATATCAAAGACCTGGGCCTTCTGGTTTCAGAGAAGAAGATTTTTAAAGATTTTCCCTATATAAATGTAAGTCTATGTAGACCAAAGGTCCCCGGAGCAGGGGCATTTTTGACCCCAGGGCTTTTGTTTGAACAGTCTTGATAGAGGTCCACTAGATGAAGCTTCACAACAAATATCAAAGACCTGGACCTTGCTGTTTCAGAGAAGAAGATTTTTAAAGATTTTCCCTATGTTAGTCTATGTAAAACCAAAGGGCCCTGGGGCGGTGGCCTAAATTTGTTTTTGCCTCCAGGGCTATAATTTGAACAATCTTGATAGAGGTCCACAAGATGAAACTTCACACCAATTATTAAAGACCTGGGCCTTGCGGTTTCAGAGAAGATTTTTAAGGTTTTTCCTATATAAGTCAATGTAAAACCAAAGGGCCCTGGGAAGAGCATTTTTGATGCAAGGTCTATAATTTGAACAATGTTGGTAGAGGTACACGTGATGAAGCTACACACCAAATATCAAAGACCTGGGCCGTGCTGTTTCAGAGGAGAAGATTTTTTAAAGACATTTCCTGTGTAAGTCAATGTCAAACCAAAGGGCCCCGGGGCAGGGGCACTTTTGAACCCAGGGCTATAATTTGAACAAACTTGATAGAGGTCCATTAGATGAAGCTTCACACAAATTATCAAAGACCTGGGACTTGCGGTTTCAGAGAAGAAGATTTTTAAGGATTTTTCCTATAAAAGTCTATGTAAACTGAACCAAAGGGTCCCTGGGTGGAAACATTTTTTAGCCCCAGGGCTATAATTTGAACAATCTTGGTAGAGGTCCACTAGATGAAGCTTCATACCAAATATCAATGATTTGGGCCATGCAGATTTTTTAGGTTTTCAGTGAAAAAAAATCCATTTTATTAACCTCAGTAGCACTTCCAAGATGGGAAATCTTCTCTCAACTGATCCTCTGGTCATCTTTTGGTTCCAGCACTCCAGTTGGGCTAGCAGCAACTCATCATTGTTTTGGTGTAAAAGCTATTAATTATCCAGTAAATGGGCTGCATTTGTTAGGGCAGCATATATAATGTCCATTAACATCAACTTTGGCATTCAGTGTTTGTTTTTGTTCATTTTGATGCTAGGCACATCAGTTGGGAATTAATTACAAGATTTAATGTTTCAAGACACCCAAATATTGTTTATCTGTAAGGGGAAAATTGTTGCTTTGCCCATTTTGTACCAAAAGGAATCTTCCACCATATACAGAATAAGTCCATTTCAAAATTTAGGGGTGTCATGTTGTGTTTTCTTCAAAAACTACTTGGAAATTTGCTGAAAATTTTGCAAAGCATTACGAAAACACGCCTATGCAAATACATTATAATTCTTACCACCGAAAAATGACAATTTTCAGATCTAACGAGTACCCACAATCTATATTTTTGAGCAGAAATAAGAAAAATAATTTATAACCCTGAAAACCCTAGTTTTACTATATAAAACTGGGGTTTAAGGGGGTCAAATTTATATAGGTGTGTTTTCTTGATGAGTGAAGGTCGTTCTGCGTCTTCTGATCTGGGCCTGCACTGTTTGCTTACTAATTACTGTTTTGGTGTTTCCTGTACAAAAAGGGTTAAATGAACAATAAAAAAGAGGAAAAATAAAAATGTCAGTGTAGATGTGTTGCATACTAAATTTATAAATATTTGGTATATTAGGGATAGACCACTTTAGGACCACTGTTGCCCTAGATCAGCAAAATTAGCTTATTAAAATGATGACATATTCTAGGATAAAACAAACACAAGTCATTATTTTTGAGTCATTGCTTGTTCAAATAAGACGACTCACATACCTGCAAAGTCATGCTGCAGAATTATGTTACTGTTAACTCGATACTCGACAATTTTAACTCGATACTCGACAATTTTGACTCGATACTCGACAATTTCAACTCGATACTCGACAATTTTGACTCGATACTCGACTTTTTTAACTCGATACTCGACAATTTTAACTCGATACTCGACTTTTTTGACTCGATACTCGACAATTTTGACTCGATACTCGACTTTTTTAACTCGATACTCGACAATTTTAACTCGATACTCGACTTTTTTGACTCGATACTCGACAATTTTGACTCGATACTCGACTTTTTTAACTCGATACTCGACAATTTTGACTCGATACTCGACTTTTTCGACTCGATACTCGACAATTTTGACTCGATACTCGACTTTTTCGACTCGATACTCGACAATTTTGACTCGATACTCGACTTTTTTAACTCGATACTCGACTTTTTTAACTCGATACTCGACAATTTTGACTCGATACTCGACTTTTTGGACTCGATACTCGACAATTTCAACTCGATACTCGACTTTTTTAACTCGATACTCGACAATTTTGACTTGATACTCGAAATTTTTCACTCGATACTCGATAATTTTGACTCGATACTCGACAATTTTGACTCGATACTTGATACTCGACAAAAAGAAACCCTCTATTTCGGCAGGCGAGAGA
The DNA here is from genome assembly GCA_963580285.1 of Lucinisca nassula. NCBI lineage: Eukaryota > Metazoa > Mollusca > Bivalvia > Lucinida > Lucinidae > Lucinisca > Lucinisca nassula. The sequence continues at coordinate 43,664,829 of OY757013.1, forward strand.
TCAGAACATAAAACAACAAATAACGCATACGATATACTAATGTATCACGAATGTAACAAAATATAATCGCAGATCCAAGGTGCTGACCAGAGAGTGAGGATGGCAAAAACAGATTTCTTTAAGGGCGCAAATCTTAATTTTAAGCTGGGATTTAGACACATACCGTACACGTAGGCTACGTTGTAAAATACTCCACACCCAAAGCCAATAGCGCCTCTTATGACAATAAATAGATATATCGCGGGCAACCAAACCAGCATTGTGGCAGATACAGCCATTAGGAACACTTCCGCAAGGTACACCATCTTCCGTCCAAATCTAAAGAAATTTATTTCAAATAATTCATTTTCACTTTTGAAACGAATATGGTTCATATACATTGTGCCCATTACGTTCACCACAACATTGTTATAACACGGCCCATTTAAACACCGTTTGTGGATATAACACGGTTTCGAGACGAATTTCAAAATCTCTGGTACATGTACAATACTATAGAAGGTTACACTCTGCTTCACGATGATCATGTTTTGCTTTCTGTCCTATACTTTCTCCAGTTATGATTAGCAAACTCAATATTGTGGATATATTTTCCTTTTGGTTGGTTGCTCAAAACCATGGATTTAGGGTATCTATAAGAACAGCCACTTTAAGGTCGTTAGAACCGGCTTTAAGAGGCGGTCCGCCTCAAAGTGGCTGTTGTAATAGATACCCTAAATCCATGGTTTTGAGGCTGTTCTTCCGACCAACCGCTATCTGTATTTTGTGCATAAAGAAGAAAATTATCATAATCTCACTAGGAAAATGCCATATTATTGGCAAAAAAACAACAAAACATGACACATTGGAATGTTTTTAAAATGTGTTACCTGTCAGCTGTAGGGCTCATGATTAAATATCCAAATAAGGAGCCAATGTTAAGAGCTGTAGTGGCATGGGCTTTGAAAATTGTTCTTTGACAAACCAAATCTGTCTGAAAACATAATGGGCAATAGAACAATGTTACGCTTCGAAAAACTTAACATTTACAACTGTTTATGGTAATATTTCTCTTGTCCTTGATTTTGCAAGTCTTGCTGCCTTAACATCAGTACCTGGTGGGAGGTGTGGGGTAATTGTATTGATTACTGATCATTGCCTTTACTTCTATTTTTGAACAGCCCGAACTCATTTTGGCTCGTAAACAATTGTTTAAGACCAGGGTTCTTCGAAATTTCGTGGATTAATAAAAAGCCAGGTCAATATGATTTAAGTATTCTGCTGTATCATATACAGTTGTGTGGAATGTACTCATCAGGATCGCCTCCTCTAGGGGATTCTAATCTGAAAACGTAACAAACCTTATTAATTAGAAGCCTCCGTGGTGCAGTGGTTACGCTACTCGCCTTGTAAACCAGGGATCGCAGGATCGATCCCGGGCTTCTCCAGACTTTCGGATGAGTCTTTAAACCGAGGTCCCGTCTCCGTATGACCTTATCTGTTGGTGGGACGTAAAACTAATACTCACTCACTCACAAACCTTATTAGGAAAAAATATAAAGAGTAAAATCGATAACTATTTTTTCCTAAAGCTATGCATCACGAAAACACGCCTATGTAATTTCGATCCCCCTTAAACTCCATTATCATATAGTAAAACTGGGTTTTACCGCCGTCTACAGGTACACCATTTTTCATTTATATTCCAAAACATAGATTGTTGGTACTCGTTAGAACCGCCTCGCCGAGGCGGTTCTAACAAGTACCCACAATCTATGTTTCGAACAGAAATATGAAAAGATATCAGAATTTTATCTGAAAAATGTCATATTTTGTTATGGTAAAACTTTCAATATATTTGTATAGTAGTGTTTTCGTAATGGAAATAGCTTCCTCGTGACTCAATATCGAGTTCGAAACAACAATGATAACAGGCCATCAATGTTCCAGCCATATTTACTGTATGTATAAATTACAACAAGGGGTCCTTTACTTTAGAATTCCACATAATGGTGTTTATTAGTTCTCTTTAGCGAAGTTATATTTCTACTTGTCGTAACTAGATGCATTTATAATACTATTGTTTTTGGATTCTGACGATGTCAAAGTGAGCTGTTCTATAGATAGCATCGGTACACCAGGGCAATTGGACGAGCGTCTCGTCTGCAGATCATGAAATAGACCAGAAGTCAGTACGAATAAACGGGAGTTTAAAAATTTGGTCAAACAAGAAACGATACAAACTTTCGATTGAACATGTGAGTTTCCGCGTTACATGTAGTATTTAACACAAAAGGTTGTTAAGATTTACAGCTGCAAAAAGTGCAAAACAGAAATTTGTTCAGCTATTTATTCCAGTGTTACAACATATGCAACATATGCTTGGAATGGACCTGAACAGAAATTTTCTATGTACTTGCGCAGATCAACATTTTATGCAGACAGCTGAGGACTATTAACCACGAGTCTTATGAAACATTTAAATATCTTACAACACGCTTAAAGAAAGGGATTAGTATTTGTGAAAGTTTTAAATGATTTAACTTTGAACAAGAAATATAGCGAATTTCTCAATGCATATCGAGGTTTTGGGGGAATGCAAAATTAGCCATTTTATGTGGTTATTAAAACTGAAGAAAAGCCCTACCGCATAACTTTCTGACCATTTCAATTTTCAATAGAGTCGCGAAATTGCAGAAATCGTAAGAAAAGGGTAATTATTTTCATGTTTTTACTTGCGGCATTACGATTCCCGTCCTATGCTAAAACGGCACAATGGCATCTTAGCTGTTTGAGGTAATTCTGAGCGGCGATAATGCTCAATAAGGCAAAACAGCTGATGGTAACCAACAGACAAATAAGTGATGGAAAATTGAGTGCGTTACTTCTTCGGTTACAATGGTAACTTTTTCGGTTACAATGGTAACATATTGCACCGCCATTGTGACTTGGAGTAATAGATTGGACTGCATGGTGCCTCCGTGCAGAACCGGAACCGGCCGGACCTGAAGACTGGTAAAATAGAAGTGAAGGTAATGACCAGGAATCGATACGATTACCCCACACCTCCCAACAGAGACACCAAAGGGACAGAAAAGAGAAACGATCAAGAACTGATACAATCAGATCCCAAATTCTTCCGACAATAGCACTGTTCGCCTATAGGGAAAGAAGTCGAAACGTGGACAGCAAGAAACCACTGAATGCTGGAGCAAAAGAAAACCAACAAACTGCTAAGAAGGTCTAAGCCTGCCTAGAAAAAGTGGCGCGAGTCACACCGTTCCTTAAACCTAAGCGGTTTTTGGGAGAGGTAGGGCTTGAAATTAAATGTCGAGTAAAGTCCCACAAAAGTCTTAATAGTGTTGAGGGGGACGTAAACCCTCAAATTAAACTAACAATATAGAAGTGAAGGCAGTGATCAGGAATCGATATAATTAACCCTCAGCTTCCATCAGAAACACGAAAGGGAAGAACCACAAACATGAAATAACGAGACCCTAATGGAAACATCAATAGCGGAAAGCCAAAAAGACAGTTACTTTCCCACAAAATGGCCAATTGGCTATCCAAAGGAAAACATACAAGCGATACACACACTTGAAGACAAACCACAACAAAAATAAAACGCGACAGAAGAACCAATGGTTTCATGTACAGGATCTTTTTGAGACAGTATCCTCGTTATTTCTCCTTGAGGATGTATAAACCTTTCACCTCTGAATTTCTGAAGTAAACTCTTCCATCTTTGTATGTGGTCACGTTCATTCTTGTAATCGGGGACTTCAGTCAAAGTCATAAACAGATGGCAAGTAGTATTGAGCCGTCCCATTAAGATCCACACAGTTTGCATAGGCATCTGCACCGGTCCACTGGTCGGGCCCATCGGAGTCTAACTGTTGGTCTTCTTTTGCTCCAGCATTTCAGCGGTTTCTTGCTGTCAAGTTCTCACAGTTGTTTCATCCCTGTGGTTGTTTGATTTTCGTGTTCACGGGAGATGTTGCACTAATGAGTTTGGAGGCCTTCATAAGGGCTGAACAGAGTATTCGTCTAAATCGAGACGGAAATAAGTGCGGACATTGTGGCCACGTTAAATCGATTTAAGCCCCCCCCCCTGGAATTCGTTTCATCGTTTCAGTGAGCGTTCCAATGCGGTTCTTCTGTCGCGGTTTATTTTTGTTTCATTTTGTCTGTGAGTGTGTGTATCGCTTATATTATTTTGATTTGGATAGCCAATTGGCCATTTTGTGGGAAAGAAGCTGTCCTTTTGGCTTTCCGTGATTGATGTTTCAATTAGCGTTAGTTGTTGCATGTTTGTGCTTCTTTCCCTTTGGTGTCTCTGATGGTAGCTGTGGGTTGATTGTATCGATTCCTGGTCATTGCCTTCCATTATATTTTAAACTGAATTCGCAGATCGGAACCTACCTCCGTTATAACCGTGTCCACAAACACACTAGTGTCATACACCCAGTTATCACATGACATTGTAATGGTTCCATTATCGTGTTTCTGTGAAACTCTGTCGAAGCTTCTGTCGTAGATGTCACAACTGGACAGGTCACCATTGCTTGTTATGGGAATATATTCAGCTACGAGATTTCCATGTTGTTCATTTTGAATAGCAAATGTATCATTGAGAAGGCCTGGGATGGCACACCTACAAAATACATGTATATGATGAACCCGTTTACAACCACAGTTTAAACAATTCAACATTTCCAAATAAATGGAAAAAGGCTAATGTCTCTCCTCTTTATAAGAATGGAGGACATGATGATTTAATAAATATCAGTCTTACCCAGTTTGTCAAAAATCCTTGAGAAACATGTGCATGACTGTTTATCTATCTACATAAATAAGCATATTATTTTGTGTCACAAGCGCCACAATCACAAGACGCAGCCCACTCTCGACACCAAGAGGAAGAGAAAACATACAAGAAACAAGACAAATACCGAGTGTTTATGAAATGGAACAATCAGCCCTCTCTTCCCCACACGGGTGATCATACCATTAGAAAACACTATACAACAAGTCACAACAAATTCGCAGACATACAACAAAAATAACAGCAAAAGACCAATACCAAATCTACCGCCTTAGAACGGTCAGCAGCATATGCCATTGGTGATGGTGGTGGTAGGGGGTTGGACTTAAAGATCTTTACCGACCGAATCTTCGCTCTAGGTAAGGTTGTTGTTCCCAACAATAAACATTAAATATTCGGTTTGAATAATGATTTACTAACTCAATCAATGCATCATCACAGAGACATACCTGAGATGAAGCAAAGATGAGGGCTGCTAGCCGATCCCCCTTACACTGTTGGCCAGAGCTAAAGAAAATCATTAGTTGAACCACGATGGGCTCAGCGACAGACATAGAATCGGGCCTAAGCCCTCTTTCAACAAAGATTTATGCCGAAGCCGTCATTGAGTCAGAAGCCTGACCCGCCGCCGTGCAATCAAAGAGTCCAGCATAACTATCTACCGTGATTCGGTCGACAACCATATGTGAGGTCTGTCTCATAATTTCCAAACTGTACCAAAACTTGTTAAAACGAATTATAGTCTTTTTGAATTTCTCTGAAAAAATTGGTTTGCTTAAAATTTTCTTAAATTTATCTAGCAAATCTCCTTAAAATACAGGCTGCGACACCCCTTGTTGCAGAATGTCTTCAAGCTGACATTATATTTTCAACAAGTTACGATTGTTGAAATCGTTAACACTGGTAGAACCTCTAGCGAAACGAATAAGTTGAGAAATGTTCACTTCATAAGAAGGACGTCTGGGAACGTCACCGTCTAGAAATGGGAAATAAACAATATCGGAATCAAAATCATCCCGTTTGTCATAAATGTTTGACGAACTAATTCCATTATCTATTGATAAATTCAGATCCAGAAACGGCGCCTCGGCATCGGAAGAATTAGCCTTGTTTAATTGAAGTTCGGCAGGATATATGTCCTTAACCATATGATTTTGTTTGATTTCAGGTTTAACGTTCCCGTCAACACTGTATTGGCAACCATATGATCAAAGTGAGGGTTATCAATATTCCATAAATCGTCCAGATACCTAGAGGTAGAATTGAACGCTTCAATAATATCATCCTGATTTTCGCGTGATAAAGGCATCAAAAACCCTTTCTCATAGCAAAATCAAAACAAATCAGCAACAAGGGGGTGGGCACAATTAGTTCCCATGGGAATTCCAACAATCACAAAGTCTCTGACAGGACCATGCATTATGGTTTTTATGAACTTTAGAAGTGAAGAAGGCTTGAATTTCATTACAAGCTATGTAGGGAAGATTCTCACGCTAAAAAGTATGTTCAATTAAAAATAAAAGCTTATCTTTAATTAGATAATGAGGTGAAGTTGTATACAGTATAGAGATATCATAAGTAGATACGCTGGAAGCAATAATACCTCTGGCTTTCAACTTATTTAAAACTTCATCAGAGTTTTTCACAGACCAAAATAGGTTAATACCTTCTTTTTGTAAACTCATTCAGGATTTCGACCCATCACTCATGCGAAACTGCTCTCGTCAATATGACTGATAAATGATTACATGCAATGAACAGTGAACAATCATAGGCATTGTTCTTGTTGACTTCAGAAAAGCCTTTGACCTGGTTGATCACCAAATTCTGTTGTCAAAATTAATATTTTATGGTATTGGTAGCAATACTCTGTCATGCTTTAATACCTGTCTTTCACAAAGGTAGCAACAAGTTTCAGTTAATGGTTGCAAATTCGTTTTTGAGACAGTCACTGGTGGAGTTCCACAAGGATCTTTTCTAGGACCCCTTCTTTTCCTACTTTTCATTAATGATTTACGATTATATACAGAAAATGTTTCTACAGATATGTATGCTGACGATACTACTCTGTTTGACATCCAGGTTTCTCTAGAAACTATTGAACAGAACCTTCATGTAGCTCTGAATCAATTACATGTATGGTGCAAAAGTAATGACATGCTTCTCAATTCATCAAAACCAGAAGTAATGCTTGTTACGACTAGTCAAAAACGCCAAAGACTATATGCAGTTTATCTAAAACTTCCTTTTTATGAATGAATCTCTGCAGATGGTCTCAAGCTACAAAATTTTAGGGGGTCCATGTGGACAACAACCTGCACTGGTCTGATCATGTCAAGCACACAAGTAAGAAAATTTCATCCAATATATGGTTACTGTCAAAACGTAAACATTTCCTATCACAGGCACATTATATGCAATTCTACAAGTCCTATACACAATCACATTTAGATTTTTGCAACAATATCTGGGGTACTACAAGTGACTCTAACAAACTGAAAATTTTCAGGCTTCAGAAACTAGCATGTCGAGTATGTTGAAGATTCCCAGGAAGTAATGAATTTATCTCTGTACGACCTTCAAAAAAGCTATGTTTATGTTTTTAGTTTACAATGAATTAACACCCGCATACATATCTGAAAAGTTAACTTTAAGAAATGATCGAGATGCCCCTGTTTCCATAAGATCTTCAACATCTGGGCATTTTATTCAACCAATGCCTAGAAAAGAGTGCTTTAAGCAAAGTATGAGGTACTTTGGCTGTCTGATCTGGAACAGCTTTACCTAACGACCATGCACAGTCACTAGTAGATGTTTGAGTGAGTGTTTGAGTTTTACGTCCCACCAACAGCTAAGGTCATACGGAGACGGGACCTCGATTTAAAGACTCCTCCGAAAGTCTGGAGAAGCCCGGGATCGATCCTGCGATCCCTGGTTTACAAGGCGAGTAGCGTAACCACTGCACCACGGAAGCTTCTAGTAGATGTTTGAAATGGCTAGAACAATGGACCACTCTTTTTCGCATCGGAGGATAAATGATCACGCACTCATCTACAAACCAATTTCTTTCTTAATATTTGTTTTAAATACGTAACAGATGCATGTTCTCATCATCTGTAAAATTTATTATAATTCCCCTTGATTAGATTCAGGCTTCTCGTCATGCTACGTACCTTTAGTTCACATAAAGCCTGGACCCTTCTCCTTCTTTATCTTTTTCTTGTGTATAGTAACATGTGTCTCATATTGTAAAGTGTATTATGATTATGTACTGTAACTTGTGTCTCATATTATAAATTGTATTTTTCTTTGTGGGCCTCATGGATGATTAGCTATTGTACATGCTAAATGTTGTAACCCTCTAAAAATAAAGTCTTTACTTACTTATTATTTACTAGTACGATATTTAGGGGATTATAGTAAAGTAAAATAAAGACGAGGAATCGATACTTTTTAGACATTGTAAACTTTACCACCGAAAAAAAAAAAACACGAAAATTTTAGGATGAAAAATTGATATTTTTCTTATTTCTGCTCACAATCTATACCATAAAGCAGAATAAGAAAATATGGTTTACCCCTGCAAACCCCAGTTTCACTATATAAAAGTGGGGTTCAAGGGGGTCAAATTTATATAGGCGTGCTTTCGTGATGATTGTATTGATTCCCGGTCAATTCCTTCACTTCTATTTCAGAAAGAGTTCCTTTGCAGCTCGTATAGATACAAGTACGCGTACACTCTGGGATAGTTCTAACAAGCACCCGAAATGCCAGTGTCATCTCTAACAATTCCAAGAGACCTGCGAGTCATCTTAATGAGTTTATTTTGTCATATTGTATATTTTTACTGACCTGTGTTTTGGTGTTGCCAGGGTGAAAACGGGAGACAATATCTGCATTCCAACAAAGACAATAGGCAAACACAAGGCCGTAAAGACCAGTTTCTGGTAATTTCCGAAGTCACCAAGAACACTCAAAACATCATCAAACTTCATCTTCTGAGAAAAACAGTGCAGATGTCCTATTCACTTCATTTAACCCTTATCTTGCTGAATATTCATTAATGCCACACCCATTTCTGTCTATCAACTAATCAAATTACTTGATGTAATTTATTGCTACAAATTCATAAACTGAATGCCAAACAGTGTAGATCCTGATCAGATGGCTTCTCTGATCTGGATCTATACTGTTTGCAGAGATAGGGGTTGTCGTGAACAGCAAGATAAGGGTTAAGCAAACGTTGATGAACGTCTGTTCAGTCCGATGATGACTCACCAACACCTAAAAGTGAACGTTACAATATACTGCAACATTTGAACACAATATGTTGGTGGGGTATAGAATTATGTTTGCGTATGGGCCTCGTAGACGCTTTGCAAAATATTTGATGACTAATTTTGACACTCGGTGAAAACTGTCTCTAAGAGTACAAATGACTCTGAAGAGAACCTGAAATCTGACAACAAAACAGAAAGCTGGCAAACAGCAAAACGTTTTATTTGACATTTAAATCAATTAATAAAAAGAACCATTTAAATTAGTTCCATATTAAAGTTTTGTTTGTCTCTATCTAGCTTAATAACCCAGTCAACACTATTTTAGTCATATCGAACCTGTAAGATTACCTAACCTCATTTTTCCCTGACAAGCTTATATATAGGCGGCCAAACAGTACAGTGCATTCTTTGACAAGGAACTGACAAATGAATACGATTTTTTCAATCAAGGCATTTTCCACAATGAAAAGGAAAGCCATTTCAAGCTACCGTACCGGAACTGGTTGGCAACAAAACTACTTCTGGCTTCAACTCTGCAATAAGACAAATCCCCACATAACTTTCTTTCTTTCTTCCATTACTTTAGAAGCCTCCGTTGTGTAGTGGTCACGCTACTCGCCTTGTAAACCAGGGGCCACAGGATCGATCCCGGGCTTCTCCAGACTTTCGGATGAGTCTTTAAACCGAGGTCCCGTCTCCGTATGACCTTAGCTGTTGGTGGGACATACAACTCAAACACTCACCCACTCTTCCATTACTTCTGAACCTCCTAAGAGGACGTCAGAAGGGTATCCGGTATTCCAAGTGCTAAAGGGGGTTAGCTGAAATAAAAGGTAAGCAAAGTAGGCGAAATGAGTTTGTATATAGTGCGAAAAGACGGTTAGTATAGTTAAAAGATAAAAACAGAGTCTGGTGATTTGGGGGACACGTGCACCACCTGGCAGACAGCATGGCAGAACTGTGCCAAGGTAGGTAGCATGAGAATACACGTTGGGAGAGCGTTCCACTGTATAACTGATCTTTGGAAAAAGCTATACATGTATTAGTTGGTCTTGGCTTGGTGGGGATTTGCTTGTATGCCAAATGGTGGATACATTTTGACTCTCTGCGATTTGGTGTGAGGTAAGATAACACATCTGTGTCCTACAGTGGTGTCTTCCATATCTTTGGAACTAGAATTGTTCACTTGAAAATCTTTGATATTTTTTCTTATTTCTTGTCGAAATATAGATTGTAGGTGCTCGTTAGAACCGCCTCATTGAGGCGGTTCTAACGGTATCCACAATCTATGTTTTTTGAGCAAAAATAAGGAAACCAGTGTATATCCCTGTTAACCCCAGCTTTCTCTATATAAAGTTGTGTTTAGATGGGTGTCCATTACATGGACGTGTTACAAAATAAAAGACACTAAAACTTCAATGGCTCCGACACCTCTTGGACCGTCAAAATTGTTCGAGACAGGTAGTTGGCATCACGAAAACATGCCTATATAATTTTGACCCCCTTGAACCCCGATTTTATATAGTAAAACTGGGGTTTACACGGGTAAACCTTAATTTTCTTATTTCTGCTCTAACATATAGATTGTGGGTACTCGTTAGAACCGCCTCGATGAGGCAGTTCTAACGAGTACCCACAATCTATATTTTGAGCGGAAAAAAGAAAAATATGACAATTTTTCATCTTAAAAGCTTCATTTTTTCGGCGATAAAGGTTACAATGTATTTGTATAGGTGGGTTTTCGTAATGGAGTAACATAATGCTTATTCAGAACGCCGGGCCAGAATTATTTTGGTAGAAGCCTCCGTGGTGTAGTTGTTACGCTACTCGCCTTGTAAACCAGGGGTCGCAGGATCGATCCCGGGCTTCTCCAGACTTTCGGATGAGTCTTTAAACCGAGGTCCCGTCTCCGTATGACCTTAGCTGTTGGTGGGACGTAAAAACTCAAACACTCACTTACTCAGAATTATTTTGGTATATTTCAGTGATATCAATCAGTCTGTAATATAAAGTCCGTTGTGTGTACCCATTGGGCTCGCCTTGATGATGCGTTTTCACAACATATCTTTTACAGATAAAATATGAAAACAACGTTCTAAATGATCTCTTTTATATGGACCTCTGTGAAGAATTTCCTTAGAACTTCTAAATTCGTTTAACCCATTGTAGCTTACCTTAAATCGAAACCTACCGTATCAATCCGAGCACTTGGAAACCACAGCAACGTGCTCAAATTGCTCTTAAGACGACCAAATTAACATCCATTCGAAATCCTCGACTTTCGCGAATAAGAAAAGGCCGTAGCCTTATGAACTGTTATATAATGTTTTGATATAACTGTACGAAGATTATGCAACATTTGTACATGTATTTGCATAAATTTATTACAACTAAGCGGGGTTCAGACATTATGAATTCAATCTTTCCATTCAGTCCTTTCAGGAAGTTATTTTGAAAATGGATGTTGGGGGGTATTGTATTTTCACTTTAAAGTGTAGGTCCTGATCAGCCTGCCCTTTTCCCTTTTGGCTTCGCGCATAAATAGATTGAGACACTAACACACATCATACCATAATCTTAGCTATTTCTATATAAACCAGTTACATTTTAACGGCCTGTCTGACGTGTTATGTTGTCCCGAGATCATCCCCTATGACTGGAAAACAATTAAATAAAACACAATATTTGAGTTGTGAATTTATCAAAATCATAATTTTGTCTAAACTTGACTCTAACATGAGAGCACATTTTCGTTGTCGTGTAATATAAAGATATATATATGAGGGACCCTTTTTGTTCCGAGAATAAACAATTTAACGCATTGAATGTAAATTAGTAACCAACGGGTGTACGGTATATATCGATCATTGCGGCGCTCGGGACGCAGCCGCCATTCTACAAATCGAATATGTTCTATGTAAGGGTTAAAACAAGTACAAGTTATTTCTGAGCCAATAAGGCCCCATCAGTAACCCTTAATATTTTTTCAAAATTCCATAATGGAATTATTGATCCCAAAGGACAAGCAATATATGAGTGAGTGTTTGAGTTTTACGTCCCACCGACAGCTACTGTCATACGGAGATGGGGCCTCGGTTTAAGGACTCGTCCGAAATACTGGAGAAGCCCGGAATCGATCCTGCGACCCCTGGTTTACAAGGCGAGTAGCGTAACCACTACACCATGGAGGCATCTAACCTACACTTTGATGAAAGGCAAGGAGACTTTTAACGGCCGCATAAACGCATATTTTTGGTTCATTTGACCACTTGAGAACCTATTTATGGGATATTTTTAGAAAAAAAAAAATTACAGCGTGTATTAAATAGTGTTCTGTTTAAAGGTCGTAGCGTAAGCAGATTTCATAGGCTCAAGATGAAACACCATGTGAACAAGTCCGTGAAATAAATACCCCCTTAAATCCCACGTTATAGAGAGAAAAATGGGTTTAAGGGGATAAACATTATTTTTCTTATTTCCGTTCTGAAACATAGGTTGTGGGTACTCGTTAGAACCGCCTCAAGGAGGCGGTTCTAACGAGCAGCCACAACCTATGTTTGCAGTACAGTTTCATCAGAAAAGTAGCCATTTTGGGGCTGTGTAATAACACACTATATCGCACGGGTGTACAAGATACAAGATACAAGATACAAGAATCTTTATTTTGAGTCGGTTTTTACAAAACGAGAGAACATTAGCTAGGAGCTATTTACCGACTAGGTTAACAAACAACGTAACTATTTAACACAACAGCCTGTAAGAGAAACACATGATTAAAATTATGTTATATATATAATTATGATAGCTAAACCTTGTTAAACTATAAGATAATCTATATAGGGGGAGTTCTAAAATAAGCACATTAAATGGATAGGCACAGTTAATGATTTATATGCATAAAGAAATGATAATCAAAATACAATATAGGGCTACAAAGTAATAAAATAATAGTAATAATAATAATAAAACTAACAGGCACAGCAAGCAAACCGGGATAAATGACATAAAATACTGAAAAATAGGGGCTGCAGTTGGGCCTGTCTGACGTCCCACCCCCCTTAATAAAAGGATTAGAAATTTGAGAATGTGATTGCTAATAGAATCACATGAATTGTCAGATTGGGCAATATATAGGATTTGACACAGGACCGACAGCATCCCCACACAGGAAGGGTAACTGAACTGGCATGCAATTTAAAACAGCACAATTGAAAAACAGGCAATACAAACATAAAGGAAGCTTGGCATGCACATAGAGAACAAAGTACACATGTCATCCCGAAATCACACCTACTGGGATTTTAAAACAAATTTGACATTAGATATATGCAGTTAAAGAGAAAAAAAAAAAACTGGTGATACTCAGTAGAACCGCCTCGTTGAGGCGGCTCCAACGAGCACCCGCAGTTTATTCCAAAAAAAAAAAAAAAATTTTTTTTTTTTTTCCTTCTTCTTTTTTGTTGATACTCAATAGAACCGCCTCATTGAGGCGGCTCCAACGAGCACCCACAGTTTATGCCGACCAGTAATAAGGGCAACAGATAGCATATAACACCCCAGCCCCGCGTTCAGAGGCGGGGCACTGTGGGTTAAAAAAAAAAAAAAAAAAAGCAGGCATGCTTTCGCGATGACAATTTAGGACGAGCACTACAAAACACAACTAGCACATAGTTATAACATACAAGAAGCAGGTTCAACTTAAGACGAGCACTACAAAACACAACTAGCACATAGTTATAACATACAAGAAGCAGGTTTACAAACACATTGCACATTTACAGCTTGTGCCGGTCCAGGTACGAAGCAACCTACAGAAATCCTTGTAGTTTTCTACAATCCTCAAGTCATTCGGCAGGCCGTTCCATACCTGTGCCGCCTCAAACCTGAAAGAACGCTTACCATAAGCCACTGTACGAACCCTTGGAACTTCTGCTGTATTCTGGTATCTAAAAGAATAATTGGAATTTTTAAAATTAACTAGGTCAGTGATACAAACAGGTGATAAACTATGTAAACATTTAAAAGATTCTCTAGCTATAATTTTGATTCTTGAAAGATGAAGAGTTGTCATATTGGCTTGCTCTAGTAAAGTTTCATAACTGGCATTGAAATCATTAAAAACAATCCTAAGACCCCTGTGTTGGAGTTTTTCTAATCTTTCAGTATTAGTTTTTGAGCAGAAGTGCCATACAAGTGGACAATAATTGAAGTTAGATCTAACAAATGATTTAAAAATTAAGAGCATACTGTCAGCATTAAGAAATTTTCTAAGCCTTAAAAGTACATTTAACTGGTTAGCGGCTTTCTTGCATACGCGTGTAACCTGCTGATCAAAATTTAGCATAAAATCTACATCCACCCCCAGTAATTTTACACTGTTCTCACAAGATATATTTACATTTTCTAGGTTGAATTGTTTTAATTGTTCATGAGTGCTTTTTCCCACAGCAATTGCTTGAAACTTATCAGGATTAGCTTGCATCTGGTTTATACTGAACCAATTTATTAAAATTTTGCTCTCATTTTCTAAAGTACTTTTTAAAACATCCAAATCTGTGTGATTAAAAGAAAGAGTATTATCATCTGCATAATTATAAAGTTTAGATTCTTTGATGAAGTAAAAAATGTCGTTCATAAAAATGTTGAATATTATAGGACCTAGAATGGACCCCTGTGGGACTCCTTTCAAAGTTTCAAGCCAATCGCTGTGGTACTGCCCTATCTTAACCATTTGTTTTCTGTTTGAGAGATAGTTCTTGATGAGGGAGCATGCATCGCCAGACAGCCCATATGCACCCAGCTTGAGGATAATTAGATCATGAGGCAGGCAGTCAAATGCCTTGGACAGGTCCATTAGTATGGCAGCAACATGCTCGTTCTTGTCCAGAGCTATCTTCCAATCCTCAGCTAGGCGCAGAAGAGTCGTCTGACAACCATATCCGGCCCTAAAAGCACCTAAAAAATCATCAAAAATGTTGCTGAAGTAAAAGCTGAGCTGGTCGTTTAAGATTCTCTCAAAGATTTTTGACATAGTGTTTAATATACTGACAGGTCTATAATTTTTCATAGTGAAGGGATCTTCTTTTTTGAAAACAGGTGTTACTTGAGCCATTTTCAGTGGTGTAGGGAAATTATTGGTGTTGATCATGGTGTTTATCAAGTTGCAGACAGGTACAGAGATGACCTTTGCTGAACATTTTAAGATTTTAGGTGGGATGTTGTCATTTCCAGTTGCTTTTTTGGGGTTCAGGTTATAAAGATGTTTCTGTATTATGTCTGGTGTAGTCTGTGTGAAGCTAAAAGTGGTGTCTGTGTGTTTGTGATGCTTGATCTGTATGACACTTGGGTGTTCCTCATTTACTTGTGTATGACTGTCAATTCCAATATTTTTAGCTATGTTTATATAAAAATCATTTAATAGAGTACAAACTTCAGGCTGGTTAGAGACCAAGGTATCATTTTGCATTAGAATAATGTCGCTGGAATTTTTCTGAAGAGATTTTTGTGATAAAAAAGGCTTTATGGTGGGCCAAAAATCCTTAGATTTAGGGCCACCACCACATCTTTCCAGAAAATATACTTTTATAGATTCCCTTTTAATTTTGGTTTTCTGATTTCTAAGTTTTCTGAATACCTCCCAATTTTCCTTATTTCTATATTTAATATATCTGTTGTGTGCTTGCCTTGTTTGGTATATTATTTTCCTGTATTTAGAGTTCATGTAAGGTGGTGGGGCTTTTTTTGGATATTTGTGTTTAATTGGGGCGTGTTCATCTAAAATATCGGTAAAAAGTTTGTTATGGGCCCAGTAAATATCATCTAAATCATCAAAACAGTGAGCTATCTGAAAAGGCACTGTGCTCAATTCCTTGTTAAAAACTTCATCATCAAAATTTTTGTAACTCCTGAATTTTACTCTTTTTTTAGTGGTAGGATTACATTGCTCTCTAATACAGGTAAATATCATACTATGGCAGTCACTTATGCTGCAGTTTAGAACAGTTGAGTTGCATAGAAAAGAAGCTGAATTAGTTAAAATTATATCTACAATGGAAGGATTTGCAATATTCTTATAACAGGTAGGTTTTTTCACCATGTTAGTTAAGTTAAAATTGTCCATAATAGACACCATAGTTTTACATTTGGACTGATCAAGCATATTGTAGTTACAGTCTCCAATGTTATCGTAATGAGGGGCAGGGGCTAACAGGAAATGGATGACCTTTCTCTCGACTATGTTGCGCATGCGCAGATATGCCAAGGTATTAAAGTTATCACAGGTTGAAAGATCTTACGGTACACCGCCACATTCCCTCAAAGGTGCATTATTGAGCTGTCGGGGAAAAAGTGCTTAAATTTTTTTAATATATATATCGGTGTTTTTGTTTAAATAATACAAATGAATGTGTTTCATGCAATTCTGCGAACAATTATGACAACAGGTTAAGTTTTGTGACACGGATTTCCTAACTGGGTTTCGAACACCAGTTAGATCTATTTTTAACTTCGCGACAACAATATACAACTGAGTGAAAGACGTCATGGGGTAAAATACCTAGAAAGGTAAGCAGGGGTCATCTCAGCATCGTTACACACAACTAGTGTTTTACAGCGGGGCAGAAATCGTAATTTAGTGAAATTCTTTTCAACTTTCTTTTGCGAAATAAAGTGAAATTTCATCATTCTCTCTCTCTCTCTCTCTCTCTCTCTCTCTCTCTCTCTCTCTCCTCAGCATGCCATAGCGTACGTGTTGCTCAGTGCTCTCTCTCTCTCATTCTCTCTCTCTCACTCTCCTCTCTCTCTCTCTCTCTCTCTCTCTCTCTCTCATCTCTCTCTCTCTCTCTCTCTCTCTCTCTCTCTCATTACTCCGAAAGTTATATGGCCAACATGTTGCTCAGTGGTTTTTTCTCTCTTATTAGAAGCCTCCGTGGTGTAGTGGTTACGCTACTCGCCTTGTAAACCAATGGTCACAGGATCGATCCCGGGATTCTCTAGACTTTCGGATGAGTCTTTAAATCGAGGTCCGTCTCCCTAAGACCTTAGCTGTTGGTGGGACCTAAACTCAAGCACTCACTCATCTTATTATGGGCTAAAATATTGCGCTAGCGCGCAACAGTGGACCTACGTCGGGCAGACAGCGATACGACGCCGCCATGTCGTATCGCTTTCGGCCCGACGTAGGCAACCGTTCATGCGATTTACTCTCTTTCTCTCTTTCTCTCTCTCTCTCGCCGTGGCTTTCATGTTGCTCCATTAATCTCTGTCTCTCTCCCTCTCTCTCCTCTCTCTCTCTCTCTCTCTCTCTCTCTCTCTCTCATCTCTCTCCTCTCTCTCTCTCTCTCTTCGTGGCCTACATCTCTCTCTGAGTGTGCCGCACATGTAGCTCGGTGCATGGTCTCTAGGTTCTGTCGGAGCTAGATCTATTTTTGAGTTCGCGACAAAAATATAGAACTCCGCAAATGACGCCAAGCTCTCTCTCTCTCCTCTCTCTCTCTCTCTCTCTCTCTCTCCTCTCTCTCTCTCTCTCTCTCTCTGAAAGTCTATAGCAAACATGTTGCTCAGTGTTTTTCTCTCTCTCATAGGATAGCGCGCCACATTGGGCCAACGTCGGGCCGCAGCGATACGACGTCGCCATGTCGTATCGCTGTCGGTCCGATCTAGGCACCGTTCAGACGATTTACTGACTCTCTCTCTCTCTCTCTCTCTCTCTCTCTCTCTCTCTCTCTCCTCTCTCTCTCTTCTCTCTCTCTCTCTGCAGCGTTGTCAACTTTCGTTATTTGCAGAGCTGCATGCCTTGACCTGCTCCTCCTGTTAGCTGGATGGAAATCTCGATACTGCCTAACCAGCACCAAAAAAAAAAATGTTTTTCTTCTACACTGTTTTTTGTCGAAGTAAAAGCCGTACAGGGCTTATGTGATTTGTTGAAAATAAATATCATATGTCTATAACGTCGGGCCGACAGACAGATATAAAACGTTGCCACGACCTCGTAACTCTGTCGGCCCGACGCTTGACCGACATTCTACGCCGAATTCGTGTCTACCATTAAAGTTAAAGACCTCTACCTCAGTTTTGTTTTGTATTGGACTTTAACGGCCCAGTCAACACTATTTTATGTCTTTTTTTGAGCCCGTCAGTTTACCTGTCCACACTTTTCCTGGGCAGGCTTATACGTAAAGCCACGGTCACAAATCACTATTCGAGCCCCGCCCGACTACTTGGCGACTGACATGAAGTGAAATCTGGCTGGAGTCCGGCCGGCGTCCCGACGGATGTTGGGGCGTCGGTGTCGTGGTCGGGAGGGCCCCGGTGAAATTTTAACTCGTACTTAAAATTCTCCCCGAATTCTCACCAACTTCCAGGTCTGTAGCACATCGATCAAAGTCCAGCAGAGCTCGTACCAACGTCGACGCGACGTCAATGGCATCGGCTGACATCCGGTGGTTGTAGAGCGCACCCCAACCAATCAGACAATCGGACAGTAATCGGCCGACACCCGACAGATTATCAAGCGGAATCCGCTGGACGAATCCCGTTTTCGACTGGCGCCGCTCGATCGCCGACCGTTTTCCTGCCGGCGTCCCACTGATTGACGCTCGACTATATAAGGGCGCGATCTCCGATGCGTGTCAGTATCTAGCAGACCAGTAGGGAGCATTCTAAACGTTTCATAACTGCCCGTGCAAATGACGGTGCTCGATACATGGCTTCACCCACCTTCGGCGACAGCAGTTCTTCTTCCACACAAAAGGTTGCAGACCACGTTGGCACGGTGCCGAGCCCTAAGCAGCCTCTCCCGTACCCTCTGGATCCTTTCATGGGGCGACTTTAGGTGCAGTGGTGGGATTTGCGACCGAGGCATAAGCGGTTAACCAGTACAGTGCAAACTCTTTCGCCAGAAACTGACAACTGCCCTCCGCGAATCAGCGGATGGTAGAGAATGACCGTAGAAAATATTTCATAATCAATCTCCAGGAAAGAATGCTGCCGACCCGGCACGTATCGAACACGCGTCTTTCTGATCACCAGTCAGACGCGCATCAGACTGAGGTAGTGAGGCCGACGATTATCATACGAGATATTTTGGCCCGCAATAATCGAGTGTATTTAAATGTAAAGTGCAGAAAACTGCATGTCAGCAGACATACAACGTCTAAACAACGCCTTGTCGATGCAACATCATTGAGATGCATTGACGCTGACGCAGCAAAGTCGATGCAACAATGAAGTCGATGCAACGTCTCGATGATCACCGTGTAGCATCGGCTCCGGACCTTGTAACTTAGAAGTACCAGATAAATGTGGGATATGATAATACCGACGGTAGGTAATGGGTTAATTTGGCCTTATTACGTAGTGCGAGAACCTAAAACCACTTCCCATCACGTGAACAAGTCCGTGAAATAAAGACCCACCCCCTAAACCCAACTTTATATAAAAAAAAAGCTGCGGTTTACGGGGGAAAACATTAATTTCCTTATTTCTGTTCCAAGACATATGTCGTGGGTACTCGTTAGAACCACCTCAATGAGGCGCCAAAACCTATGTTTGGAGTATAAATAAGCAAAAATATCATAAATTGCCTTTTTTACGGTTTGAAAAATGTAATATATCAAACGGATGTGTTATCCTAATGTCTAAATTTACTCAACTTATTTTCTCTGAAATTCTTGTGCAGACATTTTGGAAAGCTTTGAAAACGTTTCAGGGCCACTGATGAGGCCTAATTGGCCGAAACTAGCTAGTCTGGTCCAGAAAACATGTTCACTCCATATTTTCCAGTTCTGTGGTGCATTCTTTGCTTCCAAAGGATACCAGACTTTCGGGTGAGTCTTCAAACCGAGTTCCCGTCTCCGTATAACCTTAGCTCAGGGCAATACTTTTGACTACTAATTATAGTTAGCAAACGGCCGGGAGACTGAAAACATCGGCATTCGCGACTACATTACAAAAGCACACATACGCGTGTCGTTCGGAAATTCTTGGAAACGTGTTATTGCATGACTTGAACCAGGAGCATATGTGAGTGAAATTATATGCTCCTGCTTGTACATGCACACACAACACATATTACATTTTGACAAAGTTTATCCTCTATCAAATGGATTCCTGTACAGTGTAATTGTACAGATTGGTGTTAAAGTGATCTCCTTGTCAAGTATACTGGCAAGAAATTGCGGCACAAAGCTATCCAAGAGAAGCAACGGGTGTTTTGTGAAAATCGGTAAAAAAACAAGGGTATAGTGCTATGGAGGTAAAATATGTTTTTTTTTTTATGAAAGTTATGGAGAAATTGCACTGGCATATAGGACTGTTGCCAGATTGACTTGTCTGTTCAGGGGAAGTAGGGAGAACGTTCAAGATGATACTGCGACAGTTGTATCTGCAAATAAAGATGTTGCTTATGTGAAGATACCGATAATGGAGGATGCTCGATGTTCTGTGGAGGAGTAAGCTAATATACCCAGCATAAATTCGTCGGCCGTCGTTTCTATATTAAAGGACAGACCCAAGCTCAATTTTGCGCCAGTCGGGAAGCCCTTTCGTTGACACCAGGGACCATGTAGAGATAGACTCAGAGCTTCTTGCTAGGTTCAGAGACAAGGACTCCACACTTTTGAGAGAAGGCCCAAATAAAATAAAATAAATAAAAATAATGATGAGGCCGCAGATTGTACATAAACAGTATGCCGGAAGAGGCGTTTAAAACATATTTGTCTGGTTAACTCATGTCGAAATCCGTGTGCAAGTAAACGCAGAATACTTTGACGGGCTGAGATTAGGTAAGCCTTAAATCAATAATACACCACTGTTGTAAACCCTCACACGTGTTTCGTATCTACATTACGATAACACACGCTGTCCGTTTGATATAGTGTATTTTTCTATATCTCCAAAATGTCATTATTTTGACGAAAAGTTTTAATATTTTCTTAGTTATACTCCAGACATAGGTTATCGGTGCTCGTTATAATCATTCTAACGAGTAGCCACAGCCCATCTCTAGGAGCAGAAGTAGGACAAATAATGTTTACCCTCATAAACCCCCAGTTTTCTCTATATAAAGTGGGTTTTAGAGGGGTGCTCATTACACGGACTTGTTAACATGATGTATAGAACAAGTATTTTTCGGATGATTGTGTACGTAATTACTGAGGAAACCAAGGAGCATAAAGTAAGCCCCACTTTTCCCTTTATAAGACCTTCATTACACGGACTTATTCACGTAATCCATTTATGTCCATTGTGCACTGGCCACATCCGTGCTTTACAATGATTATCAGTTGTATTGTAAATACCTAATTAGACCAATTTAACGACTCATCACGGAAACACGCCTTTATAATTTTGACCCATTCGAACCCTACTTTTATATAGTAAACCTTGGGATAACAGGGGTTATTTTTCTTATTTCTTCCAAAACATAGTATGGGTACTCGTTGTTCTAACAAATAAACACAATCTATGTTTAGAGCAGAAACATGAAAAATTAACGGACTTTTTATCGGAAACTTTTCATTTTTTTTTTTTTTTTTTTTTTTTTTTTTGCTGCAAAATTTTCAATACATTTGAATAGGCGTCCGCAACTATTATTGACATTTATGCCTTTGGCGCAAAGGATTAAAGTAGAAGTAAAACAAAGCCTTTTACTGTGCGCTGACCTTCTCGGCTTACCTGTACAGAATCTCTTGTTGAAAATAGCAGGCGCTTTATTGGAGAACAATTTTTAAACAAATATAACTTTGGCTGAAGAGAGAGCTATAGTAGATAAACATGTTTGTCTTTCAGCCACCAAGTTTGCTGTGTGTGTTAACGAAGGCCAAGACAAGCTTCCTACGCTATACTGGTTACCAAAACTTCATAAAAAACCTTACAAAGCACGGTTTATTGCAAATTCTAGTTCTTGCACTACCACTGAACTTTCTAAATTATTAACTTCCTGTCTTACTGCTATTAAAACGCATGTGATTAAATATTGTGATAAAGTCTTTGAAAGATCAGGAAGAAATCTGTTTTGGTCTATAAAAAATTCGAATGAGGTTTTAAATAAATTGAAATCTAGACAGTTTCGTGCTTCTAGTCTGTCTACCTACGATTTTTCCACTCTTTACACTACACTTCCTCATAATCTTATAAAAGAAAAGCTTAATGATTTAATTGAATGGGCTTTTCACAGAGAAGATTCTCTCTATCTTGCATGTAATGTCAGAAATGCATTTTTCACTTCTAAAGAGCATAAGAATTATACACTTTGGTCATGTCAGAAAGTGTGTGATGCCCTCACCTTTCTACTTGACAATATTTATATTAGATTCGGTACTAAGTTATTTAGACAAATTGTGGGTATTCCGATGGGTACTAATTGCGCACCTCTTGTGGCTGATCTGTTCTTGTATTGTTATGAAAGAGACTTCATTTTGTCGCTTTCCATTGATAACCAATCTGAAATTATTGAAGCTTTTAGCTCTACTTCTAGATATTTAGATGATTTATTAAATATTGATAATACCTATTTTGATGGTTTGATCAGTCAGATTTACCCCCTAGAACTTCAGTTAAATAAAGCAAATTCTTCTGATACCGAGGCCCCGTTTTTGGATTTACATCTATCTATTGTAGATGGATTTGTTTCGTGCAAAATTCATGATAAACGCGATGACTTTGATTTTGAGATTGTAAATTTTCCTTTTTTGGATGGTGATGTTCCTCGTGCGCCATCCTATGGCGTTTATATTTCGCAATTAATTCGATTTGTTAGAGTGTGTAGTCATGTAACTGACTTCAACACTCGTAATAAATTATTAACGGCTAAACTCCTTAATCAGGGTTATCGGTACCATAAACTACGCAAAGCCTTTTCAAAATTTTATAGACGCCATTCTGATTTAATTTCAAAATTCAATATTGGACTTAAATCTCTTCTGCAACAAGGTCTATCGGAACCCGAATTTTATGGTGACTTAGTATATAAATTCAGAAAAATATATAACCGCAATGACTTCAGCACCCAATTTCGTAAAATCATTCTTCGATATAAAAAGATTTGGTACAACATGGATATTATACGACAGACTGCATGCATGGTAGTTAACCCAATCACGGTTGGCAACTTTGCTTCCCTCTTTAATTGCACGCCGGTGGGTCAGGCCTCAGATTCTATGACGGCTCCAACGTAAAGGCTTATTGAAAATTAAAGAGATAATGTTGGTTGGTGCCTGATGCTCTGTCTCTGGTCGGGCTCATTGGAGTCTAACTGTTGGTTTTCTTTTGCTCCAGCATTTCAGTGGTTTCTTGCTGTCGAGTCCTCACCGTTGTCTCACCTCTGTGGTTCTTTGATTTCTGTGTTCACGGAGATGTTGCACTGATGAGTTAGGAGGCCTTCATGCGGACTGAACAAAATTTTTTTGTCTAAATCGCGACGGAAGTAAGGGCGAGGATTGTGGCCACGTAAAATCGATTTAAGCCCCCCAGTGGAAACCTTCCACTGACCGTTCCAAGGCGGCTCTTCTGTGGCGATTTATTTATGTTGTTGTTTGTTACTTACTGTGTGTATCACTTGTGTCTTTTAATTTTGGATGGCCATATGGCCATTTTGTGGGAAAGTAACTGTCCATATGGCCTTCCTTTGTTTAGGTTTCCATTATGGTCTGGTCGCTTAATGTTTGTATTTCTTTCCCTTTGGTGTCTTTTATGGATGGAGTAAGTTAATTGTATCAATTCCTGATCTTTGTTTTACTTCTACTTTATTTATTTTTCAATTTGACTGACATGTTCCATTTTGAACTTATTGTCCATTTAAATTCCTTCAAAAAGATATCAAATAAGTGGAACTTTTATTTAATTAGCTGCCGGCATTTTTATTTTCAGATTAACAACCCTTAATCCTTACATGACGCATACAAAACTGTGGAAAAACAACGACAGTACCCTACTTTAACGGCTAAAATCTGCACTTTCTGTTAATATTGCGTAAAAGGCGCATGTATCAGACGCAATGTGTTTACAATATTATGCATTTTGATAGCAATTATAATATTTCAAAATAATATTTAATAACGGCATTTTGTGATTAAATTTAGAGCTTATTCAGAAAAAGCTTTTATCGTCTACACACGCGTGTAATCCCAAAGCGGGTCGTTTTCAATCGACTGTGAAATCAACACATCATCGCCTAGGCATCTCCTTGGAATGTAAATCAATCTAAGAATGCTGTGTCTGATCTGCGTCTTATTTATTTATTTATTTACTTACTTATTTATTTATTAACGTAATTATTGATTTTCATGACCTTATTAGATTTTTGCACATTCTTTATATTCTTTATACTTAGTACGCAAAGTTAAATAAACATTGCTAGTAATAAGATTTATGACATTTTTTACATTTATTACATTTATTTGTTTTGTCTATTAGTATGATTACAACTGAAAGAAAGAAACAAACCCACGTGAATTCGTCACGAAATTTTTACAAAGTTAAAAATTAACTTTGTTATAATATATATCTTATTCCAATTACTCAGATACAGGCTAATATGACATTTCGTTGTTCGCACATTGTTTAGCTGGAATTCTTTTTGTAACATGCGCTTGATTATTTAAATGCTATTGAGAACTCAGTCTGGTACATAAAGATGCCATTAATGCCTATGTTAATTGTTTTGTATTCATTATTATTATCTTGATTGCAATGAACGCCTCATTAAATACTGCTTTATATAGAGAACACTGGGGGTTACTGTGGTATTAAATTTTGTTTTTCATTTCTTCTCCCAAACATAGGTTGTGGTACTCGTTAAAGCCACCTCAATGAGGCGGTTCTAACGGGAATATAAAAACCTATGTTTTAAGTATTGATAAGTTTACTTTGACAAATAAACTGTTTTTGAGATATCAAAAATGTATTATCATAATGTACCGTTTGACGCTTATGACCCACAAAGAGGGTTGACGCGTCGTTAAACACGAAATCATCATCATCATCATTATCATAATGTGTTTATTATTATTTTAATATTATTATTTTATTTTTCTATTCATTTATGTATAATCTTATGATTATTAGAAAATTTTCTTATTTATTTATTTATTTATTTATTTCAACTGTTAAATGATTTAAGATAAGGTGTGTACCCTTTTTCTGGTGTTCTGTCCATGATGCTGTGAAAAAGAATATGCATGTAAACCCAACTTAATACAAAACAGTCGGGTAATCAGGAATCAATTGTAAGAACCATATCAATTTGGAGGTTCTGTGCTCGTAAATTTTTCAGCTCACTCAGGGAGTGGGGGTGGGTGGGGGAAACATCACTGGTATTTAAGCTGAAGACAATTATCGCTTTTTATGACACATGTAATGTGTATTGCATACCGGCTACTGACCGTCAGAAAGCCTGAAGATTAATGGGCACGCGCGCAAGGTATATTGTATTACCTTTCCGGAGAGATTAAAATTTATCGAATGACTTTATTCATATTCTAAGCAGAATAGGTGCTATTTAGATAGTGAGTATCTATTATTATTATTATGATTATTATTATTATTATTATTATATCTTAGATCCAATACACACATTTGTTTTGTTTGTTTGATTTGAGGTTTAACGTCCCCGTCAACACTGTATAGGTCATTTTTGACACGTTGCTTCCAACTTTGTGAGCGTTTTACCCGACAATGAGATGAAATGGCATCTCAAACCCTGTCGCCCAATGAAACCAATATGGGTTTATAAGCATGGACGCTCCGACTGGCACCGCTTTGCCTGGACAGGCTTAGATCCACTATGCGGTTGACCGGTACTCGTGTGCGTTCGGTTTCAGCTCTGCGTGGAAGCATCATGCAGCCAATCTATTTCTTCAAGCCCCGATGGGCGCGGGCCGTGAAATATACATGTATACTGGGTCCAAGTTACGAGAATACATCCGTTTGACATAGTACCTTCTTTCATATTTCCATGTATAGGTTGTGGGTTTTTGCTAGAGTCGTTGCTTTACAATTTATTTTAATTGCTTCAACAGACAAATACATATTATCCAGGATTTGCTAGAACCGTTCTATAGAGTACCCACAACCTATGTCTTGTACAGAACAAAAGGTTTTGGGTGATTGCTGGAAACGCGTCATCGACAACATGTGTCTTTGTTTTGTCCCCGTCAACACTGTATAGGACATTTTGGTGACGCTGCTTCCAATTTGGTGGGACTTTTACCCGACGTTGAGATGACATGACATCTCAAGCCCTGCGACACCAATTACACTTATAGGGTTTAGAAAACATGTACACTCCATATTTTTCAGTTCTGTCGTTTATTCCTTGCTTCCAAAGGATAACTTTTTTATAGAACATATTTAACTTCATTACAGCTGGTGTGTGGGAATGTGTGGCTGCGGTAAAACGTCTCCCTGCCCTACATCATAGTGTAGATTGTATTTTCTTGTCCTTTGGATCATTGATTCCATCGTTGTATTTTGAAAATATCTGAGGGTCACTAATGAGGCCTAATTGGCCGAAACTAGCTAGTCTGGCCCAGAAAACATGTACACTTCATATTTTTCAGTTCTGTGGTGTATTCCTTGCTTCCAAAGGATAACCCTTTTATAGAACATAATTATATGCATGAACGATCCAACTCGCATCACTTTTCCTGGGCATGCTTTGAACCTCTAAGCAGTTTACCAGTACTCATGAGCGTTTGGTTTCAGCTCTGCGTGGAAGCATCATGCAGTCCATCTGTTTCTTAAAGCAGCGATGGGCAGAGGCGGAACATATATCTTTAAGCAGAAAATCGGTAGGGGGTGATCGCTAGAATCGCCTGGTTAAGGCGAGTCTAACAGGTACCTACAACCGATACGACCCCCGCCCATCGGGGCTTGAAGTTATATAGGGGCTGCATGATGCTTCCACGCAGAGCTGAAACCGGGCCCGCACACAAGTACAGGCAAAGTAGTGCGAGTCGGTCCGCCCATGCTTATTAACCCTATTGGTTTCAATGGGCGACAGGGCTTGAGATGTCATTTCATCTCAATGTCGGGAAAAAGTCTCACAAAATTGGAAGCAACGTCTCCAAAATGACCTTTACAGCGTTGACTTGGACGTTAAACTTCAAGTCAAACAAACACACAAACAAAACCTACAACCTATGTATTGAAACAATGTATACTCCTTTTAACCCCATTTTCTCTATGTTAAGTGGGATTACAGACGTGTTCATATGCATATATAATTCGATAGTATTCTTCTTGTGAACAGTCAAAGTCCATATCAGACTGTGTAGATATTCTGTTTGCTTTGAACTTTCCCTGTTCGCATGCCTATAATAAACCGGCCAATATAATTTAATTTATTGTTAGTTATTGTTGTTATTAACAATCAATGAAACCCTTTCTTTCCAGATCAAATAGTTGATGTTTTTTAATATGCAATGTTATTACAAATAATTAAAATGGTTACAGGTAAATAAAGAGCAATTAAAACATAACGCTTTATCAGTCACAATTAGTTTTAAACAGTGAAAGTAAGCATTATCTCATTGAATCATCATTGTGACCAATATAATAACTCACATCCGTTTTTTAAAATGACTAAGTATGTGTACAAGTTCACTTTTCTTTCACCGAGACATAAACTAGAATTATTTGATAAATTAATAATGTCAATACTGAATTACGGATCTGAGGTATGGGGTTTTATACAAGCAAATTCTATTGAAAGGGTACATCTACAACGAACAAATTGCATAAGTAAGCGTTACACACTGATAATAAAATACTGGTTTAAAATTTTAGCGTCAGATAATAAGAAATATATTAAGCTAATTTATCATATGATGTTAAGGGATATGGAATCAAGACCAAATACTGTTAACTGGGCCTCACTACTGCGCCACCTATTGATGTCTGTGGGTTTCTATGAGGTATGGCTTCAGCAAGGGGTGGGCAATTATAACGCATTCATATCATTATTTAGGCAGAGGGTTACAGATAATTTTATCCAAAATTGGCATGCAAGGTTAGATGATTCTTCACGTGCGATATTTTATAAAACGTTTGCCACATTTCAATTTCAACCATACTTAGATAAAATTAATGTATACAAATATATTCAAGCTTTTAGCAGATTACGAATGTCATCGCATAGATTAGAAATAGAAGCGGGCAGGTGGGTAAAACCAAATAATATTCCAATTAATGAAAGAAAATGTGCTTTATGTAATATAATAGAAGACGAATATCATTTTGTTTTGGAATGTCCACTATATGTTGAATTGAGACAAAAATATATCTCGAAGTATTACTGGAATAGACCAAGTATGATGAAATTTGTCGATTTAATTAATACCACTAATTCGATTTATATACGTAAACTCTGCGTATTTATTTTTCAGGCATTTAAGCTACGTACAGAAATTGTATACAGAAGTGAAACATAAAATAGCGTCATAATGTATTTATAAGTTCATTGCTTAGAACTGGTTAAATTATTTAATATGTATCTTATATTAGAATTTCTTAATTATTTAATTAATACCTTGTGAATTCGTATGATATTGTGTATTAGGTAAACAGAAATAGGTGAGTCCTATACTCCGGTCTTGTGTTTCGTTTCGACAAGGCTGGAGCAAGGGAGGCAATGTAAACAATATTTTTCACTCCGGATAACTAATGCAAGTATGTATTATTCTGCTGTTTTTTCCACTGAAAGATAGTTTATCGTGTAAATTATCTTTAGTTTGATATGTACTGCTGATATACATGTATGGGCAGTAATAAACTGGCGGTTATCTGATATGTATGTATCCACGCGAGCGTGCGAATGCGTGCGTGCGTACATACATTTATCTATACAATTTCATTTTAGCTCTTACATACATAAAACATTATGTAGCTGGCTCCTCGCCCCCGCCCATAGGGGCTTGAAGAAATATATGGGCTGCATGATGCTTCCACGCAGAGCTGAATCCGGCCCGCACACTAGTACTGGTAAACCGCTTCGAGGATCTAAGCCTGTCCAGGAACCGCGGTGCGAGGCGGGACCGTCCATGCTAATAAACTATATTGGTTTCATACGGCGACAGGGCTTGAGATGTCATTTCATCTCAATGTCGGGTAAAAGTCCCACAAAATTGGAAGCAACGTCACCAAAATTACCTTTACAGTGTTGACGGTGACGTAAAATCTCAAATCAAACAAATGTAGCTGGCTCCTACTTAGATAGGGACTGACCAAATCTGGTTTCAGCTTGATCCATGGTGTCCATATAAAGGACATTTAGCTGTCCGTTATAATCCTGGCAACAATTATTACGCGTCCATATAACGGGCTAATGAGTAGTCTGTTATAATTCTGGTAATGATGATGATGGTAATAGTGATAATGGTAACACTTGTTGTTATTATTATTATTATGTTGTTATTATTATTATTACATGTATTATTATTATTATTATGTCTGCGCTATGTAACGTGTCGTGTATTTTTGTACACACCTTCTCCATGGGTAACTTTTTCGTTTTTAGTCCAAAAAGATTGAAGACTGTCGTTTGTATGTGTGCCTGTTGGTATAACCATGTATAAGATATATTTATTATTCAACACTGTCGCACGCCATCATGTATGTTTGTATTATATCCTCATGGGCTTTACAGCCTTCTGGAAGTTTGTAAATAAATTCTATTCTATTCTATTCATTATTTCACACCCAGAAAACGGTTTTGCATTGAAATTATGTCATATTTTCATTTCTTCTTTACTTGTTAAGTTCTTACGAGTACCCAGTTATGGGTACTTGTTAGAACCGCCTCATAGCGGTTCCTAACGAGTACTGACAGCATATGTTTGGGGCAAAAGTATTATGTATGTAAAGTTGGATTAAGAGAGGTGTTTATTACATGAAATTGTTAACATTATGTTGATACAAAGCCGATTTAAGTGCGTTTTGGACGAGAAAGCCCAAACATTGACACTCAGACTGGAAACACAGATCAGACGTCAAGCTCAGAGCAGTGTCTTTATTGTCAACCCATTATGAAAGCATATCCGCGTGACATAGTGTTTTTTTTTTTTCATATCTCCAAAATGGCAATTCATATCTCAAAAACGGTTATCTACTATGTCTTGGTGCAGATGTTAGAAATTGTAATACCTTGTAAACCCCAGTTTTCTCAATATAAAGCGGGGTGTTCATAACACAAACTTTTTAACATGTTGCATTTCTACACAAATTAACATATAACAAAATCAATGTGTGGCAATTTTCTTTTACTTATACTCCAATCATAGGTCGTAATGCTCGTTAGAACCGCCTCATCAATGTGTTCTCACAACCTAGGTCTTGGAGCAGAAAATAGAAATCGTAAATCCCTGTAAACCCCGGTTTTCTCTATGTAAAGTAGGGTTTTCATTACATGGACTTGTGAATATGTGGCATTTCTAAACAATGTCATTTAAAATAATTCAACTGACTCCCATAAGCTATAAAGTTTTTTTTTTCTTCTTCTTTTTTTTTCTAATATGTTAAGTAGAATATTTCATTCCAGCACAAAAAATGGATTTTTGAGAACCAATGGTATTTTGTGTTAAGCACAAAAAGGGTCAGTTTTAACGGTTTCACAAAAAGAGTAATTTTCTCGCTCGTTATGACTTTGGTAACGACATAACAGAACATAACTTTATTGGAGATAAACTCAAGCCACACCAAAACAGCCAGTCTGAAATTAACTAGACATCAACTGACATGAGCGATTCTCGTTCAGTATCCCCCGGGGTCATAAAGCGAAAATGATTTCACACACAGCCGGATTATTACACAGTTGAGATTACACAACAGGTATATACCACAGGCCTCAGATAAAGACTTTTATTGACTTTTATTGTGACTATCAGGGAACAGGTGAATAGATTAAATGTCAGATAAAGTTGGCCATGGCATGTTTTCGTATTGGAAAAACACATCACAGAATCACGAGAACTGCAGAATTGCTGATGGTACTTAACGAAGGCCGCAAAGGTGAATGTTCTGATCTAGGCATTTTGTTCACTTTTCACTCAGGCATAGTCTCTTCTTTCCTAGGCTTTTTAACCTAAAAACAAACAAACAAACAAGAACATTTCATTTAAAAGAAACGGCGTGTAATAATTGTTTTGTTGTCAGGGACTGTTACGATACGGGGTCCAGGTTTTTTTATTTATTTATTTTTTTTGGTGGGGGTGGGGGTTTTACGGCCCTTTCAAGATTATTTCACTCATATCGAGCCGATCGATCACCGGAGGTGGGCGAAAACCGGAGTACCCGGAGGAAAACCACCTGACCTTCAGTTGTAGAACTTGGCGTCCCACATGTGACCCGAGCCAGGCTCGAACCCACAGACCTAATGGTTAAGAGTCAGCCCTCTTATCAACTAGGCCAGGTACTTTTTGTCGCGCCTGCTATAAGCATGGTGCGATATAGGTGCCCGGTTTTCCGTCCGTTCGTTTGTCAAGGCGTCAACATTTGCGACCACCATAGCGTACACCCTAATGGTCAAGTTTATTTCTCAAGAACTATAAGAGCTTCATTAATGAAACTTGGTACAAACTTGTATCTGGGGATGACAATTTACATGCAAGCATCCATATTTGACCTTGAGCTACATTCCATGGTTTACTGACTTTGTAAAATATTGCGACCACCCTAGCGTTCACCCTAATGGTCAAGTTTATTTCTCAAGAACTATAAGAGCTTCATTAATGATATGCGGTACAAACTTGTATCTGTGGATGGCAATTTTAATGCAAGCATCCATATTTGACCTTGACCTACATTTTATAGTTCACTGACTTTGTAAAATATTGCGACCACCCTAGCGTTCACCCTAATGGTCAAGTTTATTTCTCAAGAACTATAAGAGCTTCATTAATGATATGCCCTACAAACTTGTATCTGTGGATGGCAATTTTAATGCAAGCATCCATATTTGACCTTGACCTACATTTTATTGTTCACCGACTTTGTAAAATATTGCGACCACCCTAGCGTTCACGCTAATGGTCAAGTTTGTTTCTCAAGAACTATAAGAGCTTTATTAATGATACATGGTACAAACTTGTATCTGGGTATGGTAACTTAAATGCAAGAATCCATATTTGACCTTGACCTATATTTCATGGTTCACTGACTTTGTAAAATATTTCGATCATCCTAGCATTCACCCTAATGGTCAAATTTATTTCTCAAGAACTATAAGAGCTTCATTAATGATATTTGGTAATGATTTATTAATGATAAATGAGTTGTAAATTGTCAGTTAGCATTTTTTTGGTTAAAAATCTACCTATTCTTTTTAAAACAGCTAACTGTACAACAGCTTTCTTACACATGTCAGAAATTTGATCATTAAAATTTAATAAACATTTCAATACAAAAATTAAATAATTCATTACGATAACACACCCATGCGACATAGTGCATTTTTCTCATCTCCAAAATGGCTACTTTTCTGATGAAAATCCGTGATATTTTTCTTATAAATACTGCAAACATAGGTTGTGTGTGCTCGTTAGAACCGCCTCATTGAGGCGGTTCTAACGAGTACCCACAAACTATGTCTTGGAGCAAAAATCAGAAAAATAATGTTTACCCCCGTAAACCCCAGTTTTCTCTATATAAAGTGGGGTATAGGGGGGGGGGGGTCTTCATTTCACGGACTAGTTCACGTGATGGATACATAGCTGATAATTAAAGCGAAATTTCAAAGGCTAACACACCGATGACTCATTCACATTATATACAGATTGTGTTTGTTTGATTTGAGGTTTAACGTCCCCGTCAACCAACACTGTAAAGGTCATTTTGGAGACGTTGCTTCCAATTTTGTGGGACTTTTACCCGACATTGAGATGAAATGACATATCAAGCCCTGTCGCCCAATGAAACCAATAGGGTTTATTAGCATGGACGGTCCGCCTCGCACCGTGGTTCCTGGACAGGCTTAGATCCTCTAAGCGGTTTACCAGTACTAGTGTGCGGGCCGGATTCAGCTCTGCGTGGAAGCATCATGCAGCCCATATGTTTCTTCAAGCACATTATATACAAATATATTGTAAATTTTATCGACGATAAAGACGAATATTTTAAGATGAAAAATTTGGATATTGTTCTTATTTCAGCTCAAAATATAGATTGCTTGTGCTTGTTAGAACCGCCTCGATGAGGTGGTTCTCACGAATACAAACAATCTATATTTTAGAGCAGAAATAAGAAAAATAGAGTTTACCCCATGTAAACCCGTAAACCCTAGTTTGAGAATTATATAGACGTGTTTTCGTGCTGGAAACAGGAAAAAAAAACAACAATAACTCCAGATCTTTGGGGATATTTTTCTTATTAATCTTGAGCATGAACTTGTGTTTTCTGAACTTATTTAATCGACACACGATTCGGTTCTAATGACTACATACAACATACATGAATATTATAGTGCGAAAAGGCACCCCTTAATAATAGTCCCTGGATAACACACCCGTGTGACATAGAGTATTTTTCTCACATCTCAAAAATGTTGTGATGAGAATCCATATTATATTATCTTTTTTTTTCATACTGAAAACATCGGTTTTGAGTACTCCTTAAAACCGCCTCATTTAGGTGGTGGGTGTTCGTTAGAACCTCTAATGAGTGACCACAACCTATGTCTTGGAGCAGAAATCAGACAAATAATGTATACGCCGATACACACAATCATACACAAACTATAACAAAAATAAACCGCGACCTTGGAACGGTCATTGAAAAGTATTTCACTGCGGGCTTAAATCGATAAATCCTCAATTCAGTCCGCATTAAGGCCCCCATTTTTGGATTTACTTTTGACTGTTTCTTATGGTACTACCTCTTCCAAAATTTATGATGAAAGAGATGGTTTTAATTTCCTGGATGGTGACGTCCCTAAGGCTATGTCTTATGGGGTTTATATGTCACAGCTTATTCGTTTTGCTAGAGCTTGTTGTCATGTTGACGACTTAATGATCGCAACAGAACTTTCAAAACAAGGCTATCGGTATCATAAACTGCGCAAAACATTTTCAAAATTTTATCGTCCACAATTACGACTCTTTTTCTGAATATCGCATTGTTGATGACACATCACGCTAACAAGTCCGTGAAATGAACACCCCACTTTATATAGAGAAAACATGGGTTTAAGGGGGGGGGGGGTGGTATACACTATTTTCCTTATTGGTGCTCATAGACATAGGCTGTGGGTACTCGTTAGAACCACATTGAGGCGGTTCTAACGAGCAACACAATCTATGTTTTTGGTATAAATAAGAAAAATATCACAAATTTTCATGAGGAAATTGACCTTTTTGTAGATGTAAAAAAATTGCATTATGACGCACGTGTGTGTTATCGTAATGCTTCTGCTGTCAGAGTTTTATGGGGATTTAGCTTATTAATTCACTAGAATACTGGGTAGTGATAATTTTTCTGGTCAGTTCAGAAAAATTGTTGCTAAATACAAGAAAAGTAGTTATAGCATGGATGTTATGCGACAGACCGCGTGTTTGGTTGTCGACCCTTTTACAGTTGACAAATTTGCACCTTTAGTTGCACGGTGGTGGGTCGGACTCTTTGATGACGGTCCCACCCTAAATCCTTTGAATTCGGGAAGGGTAGGGCCGGATATTTCCTAGATTCGACCCTCCGTGATTTAACTGATGGTGTTCTTCTGCTCTGACGTCGGCTTGTTGTACGGTCCTCAACCCTGATTCATGACAATATTAATCTAAGCATAACCATTTTACCATGTTTTTATCATGAATCAACGTTGAGCTAGAAAGCCACCATGCGGATCAATTTGTTATTGTTATTTTGTTTGCTACTGGACTGGAACTGAGGGCGAGGGAAGTCTCATAAATTCCGGAACTGAAGCCCCCCAGTAGTTATACTGCTGACCGTCCCAAGGCGGTCGTTCTTTTGCAGTGTCTTAATTTTTGCTTTGTGCCGTTGGTTCATGTTTCTTTTGTTTTTGTGTGTACCTCCGTGTCACTTTCTATAGGTGATTTGAGACGGCTGCGTTCTTAGATTGTTGCCTTTCCTGAGTGACCTTTTCTTACTAGTTTCCTAACTCCTCAGTGCAACAACTCCATGAACACAAAAATCAAAAAACCACATTGATGAAACAACGGTGAGGACTCGACAGCAATAAATAACAGAAATGCTGGGGCAAAAGAAAACCAACAGTTAGACTCCGATTGGCCCGTCTAGAGACAGGGCATCAGGTACCAAACAATATTACATAAATTTAAATTTTATTCTAAGTAAGCCTTTTCGTTAGAACCGTCACAGAATCTGAGGCCTGACCCACCGGCGTGTAAGTAAAGAAGGAAGTGTTGACGGGGACGTTAAACCTCAAATAAAAAAAAAAAAACAAACAAACAAAGGTATCAAAATTGATTGAGTTAACTACCATAGGCAAACTACCATACATGCGGTCTGTCGTGCATTTTGTTATACACAATCATTTTAGGCCGAAGAATTGGTTGCTGAAGTCATTGCAAGTATATATTTTTCTGAATTAATGTACTAACTCACTATATAATTCGGGCTCCAACATTGAATTTTGAAACTAAATAGGAATGACGTCAATAAAACTAAGAAAAGGCTTTGCGTGGTTTTTGATTGAGAGGTATAGCAGTTAACGATTTATTACGAGAGTTGAAGTCAGTAACATGACTAGACACTCTGGCAAATCCGAATAAATTGCGAAATATAAACGCCATAGGATGCCGCACGAGGAAGGAAAATTTTCAAGAAAGGACAATTTACAATCTCAAAATAAAAATCATGGCGTTTATCATAAATTTTGCAGGAAAGAAACCCATCCACGACAGATAGATACAAATATTAAAACTTGACCTCGATATCAGAAGAATTGTTTTTATTAAACTGAAGTTCTTGGGGTAAATATGGCTGATCAAACCATCGAAATAGGCATTGTCAATATATTTAGAAGTCAATCATTTCAGATTGGTTTTCAACGGAAATGGGTTTATCATTTTTATGCTCTTCAGAAGTGAAAAAAAAACTTTCTTACATTACATGCCAGATAGAGGCAATATTCTGTATGAAATGTCCACGGAATTAAATAATTAAGGATTTCTTTTATAAGATTTTGAGGCAGTATATTTAAAAGCTCGGAAAATCATAAGTAGACAGACTTAAAACACGAAAACCTCTTTAGATTTTCTATAGATCAAAACTGATTTCTCCCTGATCGTTCAATATTTAATCACATGTTTGTGATGGCAGTAAGACATGAAATTAATAATTTGGAATGTTCAGTGTTGCTACAAGAGCTTCAATTTGCAATAAACCGTGCTTTGAAGTTAAGGTAACCAATATATCGTAGGAAGCTTGTCTTGGCCTTCTGTAACACATACAGAATATTTTGTGGCTGAATTACAAATGCGGTGATCAACTACCGCCCTCTATACAACCAACAGCTATGGTTCATAGGCCTTAGTACCACCAAGCTGTTGCTAAAGAGGTTAAAATAGTGGATACGTCAAACAACGACAACATTGTTAGCGGCCTTGGGTGCTGGAGCCAAAACATACATCTTACGGAATTACTGAATACCTAATTAAAGATGACGTAAAGACGTCTTAGGTTTAGGAAGTAATAGGTTAGTATTTTGAGAGTAGAAAAAATGCGTCTGCTCACTAGTTTCAGAATGCTTCCAGTCTTTAAGGGCTTTATGCTCAACATACTCTCTTTTACAATTCATTCAAGGCAACAGTAGTTTCTTCTCTACACTTATTGAAATCAATTTTAGAATCAAATCGATATTTCAGTCCTTTAGAAATTATATTTCGTATCCTAGAATCAGGAATAATTTTTGAATTGCCAGTAATTATATGACCAACAGCAGGATAGCAATACACTGAAGTTTTTTTTCAGTCTCGGGTATCAGGAGAGTTATTATCAATATCAAGATGTGAAATAAGTTCATTGTAATTAAAAATCATAGATCTAACAGGTTTGTTGTATTTATAGTAAATTATGGGTGCCTTGTCTTGGCTTAAAATATAGTCAGAATCCCCGAGCAATCAGTATCTTCTCCATTAGTAGCAAAGGCGAACAGATGGCCTTTTACGATTTATACAAACATACCTTTCTTAGTCAGGTTTGTTTTTATCTGTTTTTGAAGCAGTAATCGGTCTTTGGACCAACCGGCTGTACGGTATGAGTTTAAATTGTTACATTGTTAGTCCTCAAACTAAAATGTCCCCCACATTAATATGGACGTTAATATAAATAACAATGGTAATATATTAAACGTTCAGGGCTCACGAGCAAAGTAAGTGAGCCCCCCCCCCCCCCAACCCCCTCCCACCCCACGCTTAATGCACCTTTAATATAGCGGCAACAATGGAATTGTCTTGTTTTTGATCGCTATAATAAGGCTTAAAATAGCCGTGATTCCGCTAATCCGACCGACCTTGCTTCAGGCTCCACGACTCTACTATTTTTATCAATAAAAGAACAAAATAAAAATTAAAACACCGACCCTTCCGACCCTACCCAGAGTCGTCTTTGCATTTTCCTATTAGTAATTTCACTTTTTCAGTACATTTTTGTATATTTTGGCATTTAGTAACTTCCAAAATACACAGTTGACTTTTTTGAGCATCTAAAATGAATTATGATATACAGTGCAAGTCTTAAAATGAAAATTTTATTAACAAAATATATGTACAAATATAAAAACACATAAAAATACAGGTCCGACCCTGTTTTTTTTAAAAAATAATTCACCTACCTACCGACCAATCATTTTTCAGCATGTTGGTAGAAACACAGCTGTTTTTCAATGCCTAATTTACCTGATATCTTCTATGGTATCAGGGAGCTTGTCGTGTCCGGTTTCTGGCAGCAGCAACGAGAAAATCCCAGCTATTATTGAACAAATGCCAAAGACGAGTAGAGGCAGCACTTTAGCAAAACTCCCCTGTATCATTTCACCCTGCCGAAGGAATAGTCAAGGTGAAGCTGTGTCATATCCGTTTTAACTTTATCTCCATTTAATCCTATGACGTCGCGTCTGAGAGTGTAATAACGCGATGAAATATTTTCGATGATCCACTAGTGGATTAAATATGCAAATTAGCTAGATACATCCCGTAACGTTACATGTACGACATTCTTAACGACGTCGCGTTTACTAATGGCGGAATATTGATATTTTTGTAAACAATCGTGAATAAAATCCGTTTTAAATGTTATATGATAAATGGAATCGTGCATTCGTGCTCATGTATTATTGAATTTAATAAACTCGTTGAAGAAAAGGGATAAAATGCTCGACAAAGCCTCGCATTTTATCCCTTTTCCTATACCCGTTAATAAATACAATAATACATGAACAAATTTATTAAAATCGTTCAGGAAAAGGGATAAAATGCTCGGCAAAGCCTCGCATTTTATTCCTTTTCCTCAACTCGTTTAATAAATTCAATAATACATGAACATTCATGTAAGATCCTCTATTTAAAGAATGGCTGTACTTGTCATAGTTTCCACGATTTTTACAAGGGAGACGAGTTTCGGGATTTTTTGTATGTATGTTTGTTGTGGAGTTTGACGGCCCAGTCAACACTATTTCAGGTCATTTATGAGCCGGTCATTTTACCTATCCACAGTTTCCAAGGCCTGGACAGGCTTATACATAAGCGGTTAACCAGTACAGTGCACATTCTTTCGCCAGAAACTCACAACTGCCCCTCTTGAATCAGCGGAAGGAAAATAATGACCGTAGAAAAGATTTCATGATCAATCTCCACGAAATAATGTTGCCGACCCCTTTCTCTGGGAGAGGGCAAAAAATGGCTTATAAGGGTTGACAAGTCGGTAAACCCAAACACAGTCGGTTAAGGCGATCCGTTTAGCTTGGTTGTTTATTAAATCAAAGAAACAGATAGGTGTGCCTCTTAAAATAGATAATATCATCTGTGATTCTTGCACGGATTTGGTTTGTTTGGATGTGGTAAAGTTTTATTCCCCTGTCAGCACTCTTCAGGTCATTTTGTAAACGCTTCTTCCGATATTGTGGTACTTTTACCCGACATTGAGATGAAAAGACATAAAGCGATATTGGGATAGTTCGTTGTACTTTTTTATTTTAATTTATTTATTTTTTTATTTTATTTTATTTTTTTTTGTATTTTTTATTTTATTTATTTTATTTTTTTTTGGCATACCCACAATTTCTCATTGAACAAATATGATGCATTGTACCACTGGAGACAGATTTGTTGACCTGAAATATTAACTGAAACTAGTGTCTAGATCAACATACCAGAATAACGATATAGGGGGCGACAATGTTTCCCAAACTTCCACAAAAAGAGCACATCCCAATGACAGAGGATCGAATAACCGTGGGGTACACTTCTGCTGTGAACAAATACATGGTGGCATAAGCTGCCGCGACCACCATCTTTCCAGTCATGGCAAACGTAATGATCAGCCAGTAAAACGCTGCAAAGAAAGAAAAAGCCACTTATCACGTGAACAGGTCCGTGAAATGTTCACCCCTAAATGTTCTGTAAATAGCCTAATCCTTTGGAAGCAAAGGCCACAGAACTGAAAAAATATGGAGTGTACAACATTTTTCTGGACCAGACCAGCTTGTTTCGGCCAATTGAGCCTAAACCCTACTTTATAGAGAAAACAGTGGTTTACAGGTGTAAACATTATTTTTCTTTTTTTCTACTCCAAAACATGAGTTGTGGGTACTCGTTAGAACCGCCTTAATGAGGCGGTTCTAACGAGCAACCACATCCAAAGTTTGTGGTATAAATAAGAAAATATCACGGATTTTCCTCAGAAATGCAGCCGGTTCGGATATATGAAAAAACACTATGTCATATTGGTGTGTTCATCACGAAAATACGCCTATATAATTTTGACGCCCTTTAACCCCACTTTTATACAGTAAAACTGGGGTTTACAGGGGAAGACCTTATTTTTCTTATTTCTGCTCTAAAATAGAGATTGTGGGTACTCGTTAGAACCGCCTCGATGAGGCGGTTCTAACGAGTACCAATAATCTATATTTTGAGCAGAAATAAGAAAAAATACCTCAATTTTCATTATTAAATTTTCATTTTTTCGGCGATAAAGGTGGCAATGTATTTGTATAGGCGTGTTTGCGTAATGTATTATAATGCCATACGAAATATATGTCACAAGAATAATAATCAAAGCACTGACAGCACTGGTGGGTCGATTGTCTCTGAGTGTAGGCGGGGAATGTGGCCCTGAACCATGACTTAGATTGTTCAAATTTCCATTCAATTTCGTTTAATCTTCTTTTTTTTTGTTTTACGGCCTATTCAAGATGTCACTTATATCGAGAGGATCGTTAATCAGAGGTTGGCAAAAACCTCAGTAACCGGAAAAAAATCACCTGACCTTGCAGAACCTGGCATCTCACATGTGACCCGTGTCAGACTCGAACCCACAGCGGTGAAAGACTTATTAGTGAGTGAGTGAGTGAGCGTTTGAGTTTTACGCCCCAACAACAGCTAAGGTCATACGGAGGCGGGACCTCGGTTAAAAGGCTCATCCGAAAGTCTGGAGAAGCCCGGGATCGGTCCTGCAATCCCTGGTTTACAAGGCGAGTAGCGTAACCACTACAGTACTGAGGCTTCTAAAGACTTATTAGTAAGTCAGCGCTTATCCATTAGGCCACGGAGGCCCGTTTCGTTTTATCCTTTCATTCATGTACTGTAAGCAACCAATGTATACACTGATCACTGATCATAAGCGGTGTCTGACTCTTCACTTACTGACTGTAAGCCAACAGTGTAGTCCTTGATTAGACGTCGCTTTCTGTGAAGGAAACATTACGAAAACACGCCTATACAAATACATTGTAACCTTTATCGCCGAAAAATGAATATTTAAGAGGAAAATATGTGATATTTTTCTTATTTCTGCTCGAAATATAGATTTTAGGTACTCGTTAGAACCGCCCCGAAGATCCATATTTTAGAGCAGAAATAAGAAAAATAAGGTTTAGCCCTGCAAACCCCAGTTTTCCTATATAAAAGTGGGAAGTGGGTTCAAGAAGGTCAAAATTATACAGGCGTGTTTTCATGATGAAATACATATTTTAGCTATCATTCTATTCCTTAGGGGGATTATTTGGGCCCCGTCAAGCGATTTTAGTACTTATCGCCTATGCGAGAAGCGAAGGTTCAGGCGAGCCTGCGCATCCGCGCAGTCTCGCCAGAACCCTCGCTGCTCGCCCATACAAGCAGTGAATCAAGAGGAACCTTCAGACAGAAAGCCATATCCCTGGCCCCTCTGAATGGCTGGGCATGCGCAGTTTAAATTTGTCATGACGGAATGCTCGAAGACACAAATTCGCTTGGCGGGGCTCATTTATAGCTGCAACTCTAACTTTGAAGATTAAGGGAACAAATACTGCCGTTACGAGGGGCCTCTGTTTATACATATAGCTAATTGTTCAACAACTTACACTGCTTCCCGTATATTTCTGTCAGCGCCGATGATATCAGGGTTATTCCGCCAATCAACATGCAGATGCAATAGAATTTCTTCCGTCCTATGAAAGAGAGAACGGGCACCGATATCGCGTAAGCGACCACTTCCACGCTAGCTGAGATCGCGGCGTTGACGTAAATGTCACCACCAAGGTTACCGAGGTTCAGGCTTAGACCATAGTATAGAAGAGACACCACGAACCTACAAAGTATGGGCAGTGTTGTCAACAAATATATTCAAGTAAAAACGCAACATTAAACTTTTTCAATGGAGTGCTTAAAACCATAAAGCTAGATAAAAACGGCTGGTGGCAATTTGGAAACCATAGTCCGTTGTCCTTCGGGCTCATTCCCTTTCAATAACATTACAAAAAAAAAACGCCTATTCAAATATATTGCAAATTCCCTCCCCCCCCCCCCCCCCAAAAAAAAAAAGAGAGGAAATTTCAGATAAAAAAATCTGATAATTTTCATATTTCTCCTCATAGATTGTGTGAACTGGCTAGAACCGCGTCGGTGATTCTAAAAAGTACATGTACCGACAATCTTTGTTTTTGAGTTGAAATAAAAAAGATAATTATATCCCTGTAAACCTCAGCGTTACTATATACAGTCGAACTTCGATGGCTCGAAACCCTTTGGGACCGTGACAATTCGTTCGAATCAGCGGTAGTTCGAGCCACGGAGGATTACTATTAGTATCATACCAGGAGGCATAATGGAGTAATTATAGGATTTCATATTGGTGTTATATATTATAAATGTATGTTGTGTGTACTCATTAGAATCGCCTAATCGAGGCGATCCTAATGAGTACATACAGCATATATTTGAACGATAAAAGAAGAAAATCTCCCTACACTATCCCTATATCGTGTTTGGAGGAATTCCCTGCGGACTTAAGAACGGGTTAGACTCATCCCTGGTAAACAAGCCATCATGGTTCGAGCCATTGAAGTTCTACTGTAGAAGTGGGGTAGTCCCTGCCCATCGGGGCTTGAAGAAATATATGGGCTGCACGATGCTTCCACACAGAACTGAAACTGACCGGCACACGTGTACTGTTAAACCACTTGGACAGGCAAAGCAGTGCGAGTCGGACCGTCCATGCTTATAAATCCTATTGGTTTCATTGGGTGACAGGGTTTGAGGTGTAATTTTATCTCAATGTCTGGTAAAAGTCCCACAAAACTGGAAGCAACCTCTCCAAAATGACCTTTACAGTGTTGACTGGCACATTAAACTTCAAATCAAACAAACAAACAATACAGAAGTGGAGTTGAAGGGGTTCAAAATTACAACGGCGTGTTTTTGTGATGAAACAGTTGAAGAACATCCAGGGAGAGCTACAATTTAAAAGTATTATGTGGCGTCACATTTCTTAACA
The DNA here is from genome assembly GCA_963580285.1 of Lucinisca nassula. NCBI lineage: Eukaryota > Metazoa > Mollusca > Bivalvia > Lucinida > Lucinidae > Lucinisca > Lucinisca nassula. The sequence goes on from OY757013.1 coordinate 43,707,852, forward strand.
ATTATGACAAACATTGGTATAGACCGATGACTGTTTACTGAACACTACGTCATACGGACCATTCCATCGGCAACCGTTATGTAGGGGTTACCAACTTTTATCTCGCTTAATTCACAAAATCTTTGGTGTATATTATTCTGATATGACATCGTTGCAGCAATACGATGTGGCGGTATTGGTTAGATACATAAACTTTAACAACCTAGTTATCCAAAGGACATAGGTTCGAATCTCAAATTTTTAATAACATTTTTTACAGTTTTATGCAGCCTGTGGCAAGAAATGTTCAAGCCTGATCTTTTGGAACTTTGCAAACGAAATAAGACACGGGCACACAGTTCTGCGGCTTTCACCATACCATTCTGATCTGAATGCCAAAAAGATGATATGGGGGAAATTCGAAAGGTTATATTGGCCAATGAAATTTTCAGCTTCGCACGACAGATATCAAGGCTCTGATCGAAGAAGGCATTGGAAGCATTGTTGAAAAAGAATGGCCTGCTTGCTTAACGCATGTCGAAAAGGCTGAACAGGACTATTGTTTCGTTGATTGGAGGTTTAACGTCCCCGTCAACACAGTATTGGTCATTTTGGAGACGTCGTCCAATTTTGTGGGATTTTAACCCGACATTGAGATGAAATGACATCTCAAGCCCTGTCGCCCAATGAAACAAATAGGGTTTATAAGCATGGACGGGCCGACTCGCACCGCTTTGCCTGGGCAGGCTTAGATCCTCTAAGCGGTTTACTAGTACTCGTGTGCGGTCAATTTCAGCTCTGCGTAGAAACATCGTGCAGCCCATCTATTTCTTCAAGCCAAAATGGGCGGGGGCCTGAACAGGACTATCGTAAAAGTGACATCGCTGTTGAGGCTGAAACGGAGCGAACAATTAACCACATGGACTCTGACAGTGACGTTAGAGATGATAGCGACGAAGGTACAGAGACTGTTTCTGAGTATGATGAATCTACCGACACTGCCGAAGAATCAAAACTGTTTTTGTAATGCAATTTTGAAATATGAAATTATGAAATTTAAGTTAATGTGAATCGCTGGAGTTTGAAAATAATGTATTACATACTAATATTAAAAGAAAACAAAGGAAAAAAAATCTTAGATTAAAAAAAAAACAAAAAAAAAAACAAATATTTTATGATAAAAAAAAAATCAAAACTATATGTAGAGCTGTAGCAAGGCTCAAAATACAGAAAAAAAAGTAAAAAAAAAATTTTAAAATAATTACGCCGTGGTCATGTCTCTCTTCTACCCCTCGCCCTCTCCACGCCGAGAACTTTAATGCTGTAACCACTCGGCTATTTGTTATTCATGAGCATTTGTTTGCGTATAGTAATCTTACATTCAAAACGATGCCTACCATCAAATTATTAGTAAGGTATTTGGTTTTAAGTTTTCAGTTTTTCTCGACCATTTTTGTCATATTTTTATTTTCTATCTTTTGTAATTCAAACAATAAATTCTATTCATTGCGCGTGAGAATGATTTTCAGCTTTTATTTTAGAAGTTTGCATTTACTGATGACATTGTCATCCCCAGATAGCGGTATCAGATGGACCGACCCGTGTGACGTAATGTTCAGAAAACATTCATCGACCTGCAGTTTAATAAAGAAAAACAACATATTATCTTGTTTGCACAACATAGGTCTTGTGTAGACAACATAAAATCTTATGCGTCTGATTAAATTGTGCCAACAAGATAATACATGTTTGTTGTGCGTACAAGATATTACGTTATGCGAACAAGATATTATCTTTTGCGTACAAGATAATATCGTGTGCACACATGATATGTTGTCTGCACAAGATATATTGTGTTGTCCGCACAAGAAAATCTTGTTCGCACAATTTAATATATTGTTCGCACAACATTTAAAAACAATGCGAAAAAAGAAAACAAACACAAAAACAAAATTGCCCGCTTTCGGTGCTTGAAGAAATAGATGGGCTGCATGAAACTTCTCCGCAGAGTTGAAACTGACCGCACACGAGTACTGGTAAATCGTTTAGAGGATCTGAGCCTGCCCAGGCAAAGCGGTGCGAGTCGGACCCTCCATGCTCATAAACCCTATTGGTTTCATTGGCGACAGGGCTCGAGATGTCATTTAATCTCAATGAGTCAATGTCTGGTAAAAGTCCCACAAAATTGGAAACAATGTCTCCAGAATGACCTATACAGTGTTGATTGGGACGCTGAACCTCAAATCAATCGAAATCAAACAAAAACATGCATGCCCCTTCCCGGATTCCGCAGCTAATATGCATTCACCCTTGTCCTGCTGAGCCCGGATATGCCTTACCTTTCAAACAATGTAGATCCAGATCAGATGGCAGCTGAAGAAGCCATCTGATCAGGATCTACATTGTTTGTAATTCAGATTGTGAATTTGTTGCAATAATTTGCATTAAGTTATCTGATTGGTTGATAACCAGTAGTGGGTGTGGTATATTTGAATATTCATCAGGACAAGGGTTAAGTGCGACAATTTACATATTTACCAGTCCAGAAAGAAAATGCATAAACGAAGTGCCAGTTTTCGGTCTTTGAGCATATATAATATATTATGGAAGACATGGTTTGTTTCGTCCTCATCTTTACTGTCATCCTCCATGTCCAAATCTTGGTCTGTAAGTGTGACTTTGTTGACCTTTGCCATTTTACTTATTATCGCCTGTGCTCGGTGATGTTTCCCGTTTGCTATAAGCCATCTCGGCGACTCAGGAATAAACCTAGTAAAAGAAGTTTAGCTTTAATACCTCGAATACTAGTTGGGAAACAACAGGAAAACACGTCTATATAAACCAGAACCCTTGACCCCACTTCATCTAGCAAAACTGGGGTTTACATGGCTATACAACATTTTTCTAATTTCTGCTTTAAAATATAGATTGATGGTTCTCATTAGCCGATGAAGCGGTTCTTACGCGTACCCTCAAACTGTATTTTTAACAGAAATAAGAAAAATATCACAGGTTTTCGTCTGAAAGTTTTCTTTTATTTTCGGCGTTAAAATTAAGCATGTTTTTGTGATGTATCATAATGTGTTCGGGACGGGGCTAGGTCGAGCCGCTTAGAGTCTTCACAACGGCAGATGATGAGGAATAATGGAGATAATTTAAGTATACATTACGAAAATACGCCTATACAAATACATTGTAACCTTTATCGCCGAAAAATGAAAATTTTAAGATGAAAAATTGTGATATTTTTCTTATTTCTGCTCAAAATATAGATTGTAGGTACTCGTTAGAACCGCCTCGATGAGAGCAGATATAGGAAAAATATGGTTTACCCCTGTAAACCCCAGTTTTGCTATATAAAAGTGGGGTTCAAGGGGGTCAAAATTGTATAGGCGTGTTTTCGTGATGTATACGTATATCTTTTCGATGTACCATCAAATAACAGTATTTAGTTCGTATTTATTAGAATCGCCTCATCAAATGGACAAGACATGCAATTTCCCGAACAAAAAACGACAAAAAAAAAAAAAAAAAAAAAATACAAAAAAATACAAAAAAAAATCAAAAACAAAACAAAAAAAAACAATACATCAGCCGTTTCTTTCCTTAAGATAAGGAAAAACTTCTTAAACTACCTATGAGTGCATTACGCGCAAACACGCCTATATAAATACATTGCAACCTTTATCGCCGAAAAAATGAAAAATTTTAAGATGAAAAATTGTGATATTTTTCTTATTTCTGCTCAAAATATAAATTGTGAGCACTCGTTAGAACCGCCTCGTCGAGGCGGTTCTAACGAGTACCCACAATCTATATTTTAGAGCAGAAATAAGAAAAATAAAGTTTACCCCCGGAAACCCCTGTTTTACTTTAAAAATGTGGGGTTCAAGGGGGTAAAAATTACATAGGCGTGTTTCGTGATGGTTTCACATTATGCTTCCCGGTCTTGTTGGCTCCCAGTTTTGTTTGTATGTTTGATTTGAGGTTTAACGTCCCCGTCTACACTGTAAAGGTCATTTTGGATGCGTTGATTCCAACTTTGTGGGACTTTTACCCGACATCGAGATGAAATGACATCTCAAGCCCTGTCGCCCAATGAAACCAATAGAGTTTATTAGCATGGACGGTCTACCTCGAACCGCGGCCCCTGGACAGGCTTAGATCCTCTAAGCGGTTTACCAGTACTAGTGTGCGGGCCGGATTCAGCTCTGCGTGGAAGCATCATGCAGCCCATATATTTCTTCAAGTCCCTATGGGCGGGGGCGTAATTTTAGCCAGCATCATGCAGCCCATATAAAATTCTTTAAACCCCTATGGGCCCCCAGTAGGTCGAATAACACATTACGATAACACATCCGTGAGGCATATAGTGTTTTTTTTTCTTATCTCAAAGACGGCGAATTTGACAAGTATCGTCAAAAAACGAAAACTGATATCCGTACAATTATATTCGTTTATATCATATTTCTGCAGTATGAAGATTGTGTGCTTTGTAGCCTGACGTCGCAGAGGTTGTTGTGACCACATTTTTATTTGGAAAGTGGAAAGGGAATGAACGACGACAAGACACTTCTTCTGGGGCCAGTTTCATCAAAGCATCTGCGACGTATTTTCGTCTTAAAAAGATCGTAAGAAGTTCTTACGACAAAAATCCTGTTTCATCAAATGTTCGAGATCTGCGATGTTCGCACATTTTGTCGTATTTCTGAGATGAATATTCAGACGTCGCACATTGAAATTTTCGTCTTAAACTTTGGACATGTCACGGTCATAGAAGATAACGCGCAGCATATGTTATAAAAAACATACGCTTATCTCTTGACTAACGTAAGTGACATGCCATTTCGCTTACCTTCGCAGGTCACACCCATTACTTATTTAAGCATATGCTATGAAGACCCTCCAAACTGACCCTTTAGTTATAATCTTTTGTTTGGGTTCGGGTTTGGGGTTTTCTTAGATTTTTTTCTGTTTTTTTTTTTTTTTTTTTTTTTCAGTAGAGATTGAGGGTACTCGTTAGAAGCGCTTTCTTGTGGTTGTTGTGCTTACGAGTACCCACAATTTATATTTCATGGTATAACCTAGAACCGACGCTGGCTTTCGACAATCGGGGCTTGGTGACATAGTGCTTCCGTGCCGAGCTAAAACCGACCACACTTGATTACTGGTTAACCGCTTAGACCAAGAAAAGTGGTGCGAGTTGGACTGCTCCTTAAACCCTGTCGGTAGGGTTTATAATTTCACTTCACCCCAAAGTCCCACAGAATCGAAAGCAGCGTCTCCAAAATGACCTAAGTACATGTACATTGTACCAACGGTTGGCGGAGGCTTAAAATCTCAATGCAAACAAAAGAACCAACGTGTTCAGGTAGTTCTAACGATTACCCACAATCTGCGATGAGATTTGATTAAATTGAGACTCAGTGTACCTCAAGTCGACACATAAAACTAGAATTGTGAATACGACACAGATGTGCCCGCCCAGGGACCATTGTCACCAAGAATAAAGCATGTCCCCTACCACCCCCAAGCCCAGGGAACATCCTAACCAAGAAAAAAGCATGTCCCCACCCAACCAACCCCCACTCCAAAAAAAGACCGCATTGTTCGGTTGGAAAACTATCCTTGAGAACATCGGCGTAGGATTGGGGAATGTCGTTTAAATCTTGGAAAACGTGTGTATCATTACCCAGATATGAACCAAATCCATAAAAAAATAAATTACTGAATAGAAGTGAAGGCAACGATCAGGAATCGATACAATTAACCCACAGCTCCCATCAGCGACACCAAGGGAAAGAAACACAAACATGAAACAACTAGACCCAAATTGAAACATCACTAGCGAAGAGCCAAAAGGACAGTCACTTTCCCACAAAATGGCCAATTGGCTATTCAAAGCAAAATAATATAATCGATACACACACTCAAAGACAAGCCATTACAAAAATTAACCACGACAGAAGAACCGCCTTGGAACGGTCCGTGAAACGAATTCCTCGGGGATGGGTGTGTGTGTGTGTGTGTGTGGGGGGGCTTAAATCGAATTTACATGGCCACAATCCTCGCCCTAACTTCCGTCGCGATATAGACCAATGATTTGTTCAGTCCGCATGAAGGCCTCGTAAGTCTATGACATTGCCCTTGAATTTTGGTTTTACGGCCCTTTCAAGATTAATTCTTTTATTTCGAGCTGATCATTAATCAGATGTGGACGGAAAAAAAAAACGGAGTAAGCGGGCAAACGACCCGCATCTTTCGCCATACCAAATACGAACTAAATTCATTGAATTGGTTGAGAAATGTGAGCTTTTATTAAAACACTTTGACATTAAAAAAAACTATGAGTCTCTGACCTTGACCTTGAGGTCATGGGCATGGGCGCGATTTTGTTGAAAATTATGAGTCCATGACCTTGACACTGAGGTCATGGGAATTAGTGCGGGTATGCTGAATAAACTTTAAACGTGTATCGATCATCGTACCAAATATTTACCGGCCCCGATAGCTCACTTGGTAGAGTGTCCGCTCCGGGGAACGGGAGGTCACGGGTTCGATCCCGGGTCGCGACATACCAAAGTCGTAAAGAATGGTACTATCTGCTCCTCGCTTGGCACTCAGATTTACGGGGTAGAGCTAGGACTGGTCGACCCAGTGTCAGGATAATGTGACTGGGTGTGGTATCATGTAATGTGTCTGGTACATGATACTTCAGTGAGGCAGCACTATAAAAGTGAGCATTGAGCTCCCTGTCGCAACCAGACACCGTCGTGATATGACTGAAAAATTGTTGAAAGCGACGTTAAACCCGAATTCACACACACACACACGTACCAAATATTAACCAAATCCATTATATGATTTTAAAAATATGAGCTCTTAAATAATTTCAACATTTAATGTTTTCTAAGTCCATGACTTGACCTAGAGGTCATAGGTAAGGGCCAGTGTATTGCTGAATAAACCTTTTGACCTATAAATACCATCACAATTCCATCATATGGTCTGGAAAATATGAGCTCTTAAAAGTTTAGGTTCTTCCTGGTGCAATGCCTTAACTTGAGGTGAAAGGATCACGTGCGTACATGTGCGTACGCTCTTATGTACGAACATCTTGAATGTCGACGGCTTGGGGAGGTGTGTGTGTGGGGGGTGGGGGGGGGGGATCATGGTCTTGCGAACTGTCACTTCGTCTTTGTGCAGGCGATTGTATAATTGTGTATAGATGTAGCTATAGACAAGGTTCTTTGTAATTTAAAATCAGTCATGCTGTAGGATCTATGTTGCAAATGAACTGCATTTAGTTATCATTGAACGGCTGGACGGCCTGACAGACGAACAATCAATGAAAATAGAGCCCCGCCCATTGGGGGCTTGAAGAAATATATGGGCTGCATGATGCTTCCACGCAGAGCTGAATCCGACCCGCACACGAGTACTGGTAAACCGCTTAGAGGATCTAAGCCTTCCCAGGCAAAGCGGTGCGCACGAGTCGGACCGTCCATGCTTAGGAACCCTATTGATTTCTTTTGGCAACAGGGCTTGAGATGTCATTTCGGGTAAAAGTCCCACAAAATTGGAAGAAACGTCTCCAAAATGACCTTTACAGTGTTGACGGGGACGTTAAACCTCAAATCAAACAAACAAAAAACAGAGGCTACGTCACGTAACGTTATATGCGGATCCTTATTAAACAACGTCATGTATTGACGTTTTGCAATAAAATCGTGCATAAACTGCGTTTTTAAATGAATCTTGTATTCATGCTCTTGCATTACTGAATTTATTAAACTGAACGTGAAAAGGTATTAAAATGCGAAGTCTTATATGTTATCTTATATTATAAACTCAGCAATACGCGTAGTGCACTCATGCTGACGACCCAACCCCACACAAACTCGCTTGTGAAAAGGGTCATTATGACTACGCTAGATCAATGCTAGGGCTGACGTCATGACGTCCACAAAACATACCAACTCGCCAGTGGTACAGAATTAATATCTGTATATTACGATAATGAAATGGAAACACAAGTTTGAAACAACGAAGAATCAACGTAGATTCAACGTTGTTTGTACTGAAAATACATCTAGATTCACTGGAACAATAATTTTAAAACGTGTTTTCTACTTTACACGGCTATTTCAAGACGGCACGTGATCATGCATGTGACAATTAGTGGCCCTGTTTAAGAGCATATTCAAAATTGCGACATATTTTAGTGAAACGCAAATTTAGCTCGTACGACCACTTTGCGATGTTTTGATGAAACTGACGTACGCAGTTCTTTAAAAAGTGCGTAAGATTAATCGTACGATTTAAGATTAATCGTACGATGTTTATTGATGAAACTGGCCCCTGGTTACTACTACAGCAAACCGGTTTTATTGTTTATTGCCGTGAAAAATAAAACATAAAAAATTCATAGAGGGTGGTTGGGTTAATCAAAATCGTCGTGTATCTAAAGACACCGGGGCATCCTTAACGATACCACATCCATGCTACATAGTGCATTTTTGTCATATGTCCAAAATGGCTACTTTTCTGGTGATAAAATGTAACATACTTTTCTTATTTATAATGCAAACATAGGATGCGGGTGGTCGTTAGAGCCGCCTCATTGAGGCGGTTCTAACGAGTACTCAAAACCTATGTCTTGGAGCAGAAATAAGGAAAATAATGTATACCCCCGTAAACCCCAGTTTTCTCTATATAAAGTGGGGTTTATGGGATGTTCATTTCCAGGACTTGTTCACATAATGAAACTGATATGTAATTGGCGTAAAGTTGACCAAAGCTTACTGTCCTGGTAGCTTGTAACGTATTCAGTACTAGAACCCCCTAAAGGGGTACCTTGGCAAACAGTGCAGGCCCAGATCAGATCAACGAGGCCGTTCTTACGAGCCCCCAAAACCTACGTTTGGAGCATATATAAGCATAATGTCTCAACGTTTATCAGGCCGGTCCAGGTAGCTCAGTCGAATGCGCGTTCGACTGGCGATCAGGATGACGCGTGTTCGATACCTCCCTGGTTCGGCATCATTCTTTCGTGGCCATTGATCATGAAATCTTTTCTACGGTCATTCTCTCCCTTCCGCTGATTCAAGAAGGGAAGTAGTCAGTTTCTGGCGAAAGAATGTGCACTGTACTGGTTAACCACTTACATATAACCCTCACAGGAAAAGTGTAGATAGGTAAACTAACTGGCTCAAAAATGACCTAAATAGTGTTGATGTGGCCGATAAATTCCGATACAAACAAACAAACAAATAAACTTTTATCAGAAAAATACCGTTTTTGTAAATATGTAAGAAAAAAAGAGAATCTTATACGAGTGGTCATATCGTATGAAATTGATGAAAGGAGTCTTCAGCAAGTTTCACAAGAAAGCAGTCTGAGGGACAGCCAAATCCCCCGCCGCACTTTGTATCAAGGCTCAACCTTGAGACCTGCACTTGTGATCTTGACCTTGAGTTGGCATGGTTTATTTATGGGTGCTGCACATCAGCATACTGAGGGTGTGTATTTCACAAAATGTTTAATGAAAATCCTTCCAGGGGTAAAGGGGATATGGAACGGACACAAATTCCAAGTTTCAAACTCGTGACCTTCACCTTTGACCTTGAGTCGGCATGATTTATTTGTGGGTTCACAAAATTCAAAGTTTTAAACTCTTGACCTTCAGATGTGACCTTTACCTTGAGCCGGCATGGTTCATTTATCATTTTTTCTGCACATCGGCTCTCTGAAAAGAATATTTGACCAAAGTTTAATGAAAATCCTTCCAATGGTGAAAGAGATATGGAACGGACACAAAAGCTGCCACGCACGGATTTTCTTCAAAGTTCGAGTTTAATATACGTGAGGCCCTGCATCTGTATAAATGACTTTATTTCTTAGGTTAAAGAAAATTGGGTCTCAGGAGAGCTCCTTGATTTACTCCTTGCTCAGACTTATATCCTTTACATAAATTATTAGCTTAAAAATACAATTCAACTGGATCTTCAATAATGTTCATTGTAATATTGAAGGGCTTTACCAAGGATTGTTTTAATATCTTGAGCTCATTTGTTTTCGTTTCTGTATTTTTTACTTTAAAAATGTCAAAATTTTTGTTAAAAAAATAAATTCAGCTCTTTTCCATTTAGTTACTGACTTTTGTTGAAGCTAAACAGTTTGCTGTAGCAACAAAACATTGTGAATATATTCCATTGTTGAATTTATATATATTGCGATTTGCTATTCTTACTGTTCTCACTGTTGCTATTTTATCTATTGCTTTGAGCAACAGAGCATTTCATGTTGGCATGTTGGTGACGAATCTGTGAATAGTTTTTATTGCGGTATTTTTGTTAATTCTTATACCTTGTGCAATTATGTTTTTGAAATAGTGTCATTATTTTAATCTTTAGACATGTTGCACTTATCAGCTTGGCCAGGCTCATGGTTATATCGAGGGGCATACTACAGAAGAGGGAGACTATGAGATCTGGATTTACCAGCTGATTAGGGGGCAGATACATTCCAGACATAAGTCTCCAACAAAATATAATGCTATTGGATAGAATATGATGCAGTTGACAAAAGTGATCCTGTAAAGGATTACCACTGTGCATGAGCAGCTGGAAAAAGAACAACCAGCATGTGTGCACACACGGCCAGTATCTTTTATTACTTGGTACACATGGCGCATCAGACTACAATAGATCCACTGCCCAAAGCAAAGAAGTTCAAGTCATCCATATTTAAGGGGAATGGGTACACCTTCAGGTGAGGCAACTCCTGCAAAAGCATTTTTGTCTCCTATGCCAATAGTGGTCAACTCTTGAAAGAAAGAATTTGCTCCTTAGGAACAAAATTCTAAGAATTTGCTCCTTAGGAGTAAAATTCTTTCCTTTAAGAGATGGCCCCTTGTTTCGTGGGACAGATTTTGTTGAAAAGCGAACAGGAAGTCCCGAAAGTTGTCTCCCTTTGGAAAATGGCGGGAAAATGTGCAAGGTGTTTTCATTGCCCTTAACTAGATACTTTAGATCATGTTTTGGGTTTACACATGTAGAAAACCGCACCTTACAAACAGTAGGATAGAAAGCCAGTAAAATGAATTAATAAAAGTTTTTATCATATGACGTCGTGTCTGAGAGTGTAATAACGCCATGTGATATTTTCAAAAATCCACTAGTGGATTAAATATGCAAATTAGCTAGATACGTCCCGTAACGTTATATGTACGACGTCCTTATCGACGTCGCGTTTACTAATGGCGGAATATTGATATTTTTGTAAACAATCGTGAATAAAATGCGTTTTTAAATGTTATATGATAAATAGAATCTTGCATTCGTGCTCATGTATTATTGAATTTATTAAACTCGTTGAGGAAAAGACACAAAATGCTCGGCAAAGCCTCGCATTTTATCCCTTTCCTCAACTCGTTTAATAAATCCAATAATACATGAACACTCATGTAAGACCCTCTATGTATCAATTGTAATCGCATAGGTGTAACAAGATAAAAGAATGAATTTGTCTTTGAAAGTAGATTGAGATTTCCATTTTCATAGGTGTAACACTGGGTGAAAATGAAAATAGTCTCTTGGCTTTCTAAAGGATGTAATTATCCAGAGGGTTAATGTTATGCAAATTAAATTCGATATAGCTATTTATCATTACGCAAACACGCCTATACAAATACATTGCCACCTTTATCGCCGAAAAAATGAAAATTTTATGATGATAAATTGTGATATTTTTCTTATTTCTGCTCAAAATATAGATTGTGGGTAAAAGTGGGGTTTAAAGGGGTCAAAATTATATAGGCCTGTCTTCGTGATGTGAACGAGAAATATGCCAAAATACATTAGGAGCATTAGTTAGAACGTAATCAAGTTATTTTTTTTTATTTTTTTTTTTTTTTGCATATTTTGAATAATGACTTGTCTGATTTAATTACTAAAACCAAATTGTTACCGGTGTCACATTTTTATGAAATTTTGCGACAATAATTTACACATGTGGGGCCTATTTTTATATTAAAACGATAGGTTTACAAGAACTGCAACTGAGAAAAAATAAAGTTCAAATGTGCCAAACATAAATATGGAGTAGAAATTTGGGGATAACTTGAAACAAATTCAAAGATCATACAAGCTCTCATAAGAAGCAAATAAATAAATGTGTATAAATACATTTTTAACTATGACTGACTGTTTCTATTAGAAAATGTCACATCCAGAATATCCATTTTAGATAGATTTAAAATGGCTTTTTCGGGGGTACCCATACCTTGAGGTCTATTTTTCTTGGAAACCCCCTATTTACGCAAGGGAAACAGATAAAGGAGGAAATCATCTTTAGTGCAAAGGACCTATCCTAAACAACAACTGAGCAAAATATTGTTAGATTATGTGCGTGGGCAGAGTCCTATGCAAATTTACTACTGGCTAATACTTCGCCTTCCAAGTTTCAAACTTGACCTTCAACTGTGATGTTGACCGTGAGTCGGCATGGTTCATTTATGGGTTCTGTACATCAGCTTACTGAGACAAATAGTTGACCAAAGTGTAATGAAAACCTATCAAAGGGTTCAGGAGATATGGGGGGACAAGAAAGTGCTACAGACATACGGACGCCCTTACAGATGGCCATTTGTTGGGTACTTCAATGTTAAAAAGGACCCCACAAGACACAACAATACCCATAAACTACACAACAAAGCAATAAATCCTGTCGGCTACTTTTTGGACACTAACAGAATAAATGGCAACTACCAAGCAACGTCCTATCCAGCTAGTGCCCTTTCGTGTGTCCGGACAGGCGGACAGACGAAGGTCATTCCTAATAAATTAATAAATTTCATACGAAATAACCACGTGTGTAAGCTTATGCTTATCATTTGACCATTTGACATTGGATTTTATCGCCATTTAATTTGACTATTTCTTTAATCCCCCGCCGCGAAGCGGAGCGGGGATTATAGGAATGGACTTCGTCTGTACATATGTCTGTCCATCCGTCCGCGCGTAACACTTTCTTGTCTGCTCTGTATCTCCTGAACCATCTGATAGATTTTCCTTAACTCTGGTCATATATTCATTTCAGTGAGCTGATGTGGAGAACCCATAAATAAGGTCAAGCTCAAAGTGGAAGGTCAGGTGTTTGAATCTTTCAATTTTGTGTCCGTTCCATATCTCCTTTGCCCCTGGGAGGATTTTCATTAAGCTTTAGTTAGTTATTACTTTAAGTGAGCTGATGTGCAGAACTCATAAATAAACCAAGCCGACTGACGTTCATGGCCACAGTTGAAGGTCACGTGTTTGAAACTTTGAAGTTTGTGTCCGTTCCATATCTCCTTTACCTCTTGAAGTATTTTCATTAAACGTTGGTCAAATATTCCCCTTAGTGAGCTGATGTGCTGAACCCATAGATTAATAATGCCGACTCAAAGTCAAGGTCACAGTTGAAGGTCATGAGTTGGAAAACTGATTTTTGTGTCCGTTCCATATCTCTTTTACCCCTTGAAAAATTCCATTAAAATTTGGTCAAATATTCCCCTCAGTAAGCTGATGTGCAGAACCCATAAATAAACCATGCTGACTCAATGTCAAGGTCACATTTGTACATTTGAAGGTCACGAGTTTGAATTTTTGAATTTTGTGTCCGTTCCATATCTCCTTTACCCCTGGAAGGATTTTCATTAAACTTTGGCCAATTATCCCCCTCAGCGAGCTGATGTGCTGAACCCATAGATTAATAATGCCGACTTTAAGTCAAGGTCACAGTTGAAGGTCATGAGTTTGAACACTGATTTTTGTGTCCGTTCCATATCTCTTTTACCCCTTGAAAAATTCCATTAAAATTTGGTCAAATATTCCCCTCAGTAAGCTGATGTCCAGAACCTATAAATAAACCATGCCAACTCATGGTCAAGGTCACAGTTGAAGGTCACCGGTTTGAAAATTTGAATTTTGTGTTCGTTCCATGCAACCTTTACCCTTGGAATAATTTTCATTTAACTTCCGTCAAATATCCCCTCAGTGAGCTGACGTGCAGAACCTATAAATAAACTATGCTGACTGAAGGTCAAGGTCACAGGTGAAGGTCACAATGTTGAGCCTTGCTATAAATGTGCGGCGGGGGATTTGGCTGTCCCTCAGACTGCTTTCTTGTTTGCAAAAACATGCATTGTTGACATGGACGTCGTTACATGACATTACTTGATCCCGCCAAAGTGCAATTACACGTGTGGGTCATATACGATTTTATTACACGACATTATCCACTGCTTATCGCCGACGTCATATGATAATGCACTATATCACAAGGATGTTATCGTAATGTATATTAATTTATTAAGCCTCAAGCTAAAATGTGCCTTCCACCACACTTGAAGATCAAAAATCAGCATGCGCATCCATGCAGCTTTTTGTAACCTTCTTGGCCGTGATAAGACAAACGTTTACGCAATTGACATCCCTTAAGCGCATGACGAAGACTGATCAGCCGGTGCTTCACTCAATGCTCATGCTCTAAGACTGATTCGGCTGTGATAATGCGCAGGCTGATCTGAATCTTTGCTTAGTGCTCAGACTGCAAGACATTTTTTTTTGGCGCGGCCCACTTACCACCAATTGATTAAGAAAGCAAAGACAGGCACCGACATAGCCAGTTGGAGGTGTCTCCAATACCGCAACTGGTAGGCCATGCCCGTTTGAATGAGCAAACCGGCTGCCCAGAACTGGTTTAATAAAATACCACAGAGTGTACGCTTTGACAAACCAACGAACTCCAAGGCTGGAAGCAAAAAAAAGCCACATGTATTTTATTGAGGTATCTTTTTAAAGATAGCACTATCATAGCACATAATATTACATTTGCTAATACACGTTTGTGATACGTATAATGCGTTGTAATGTTTCATATCAATTCGCAGACCAAACATTTACACATGTATATACAGTGTATATTATTTCATTACGACAACACATATACTGTCCGTCGAGGAATAGTTGACAGTGACGTCACGACTTGTTTTTGTTCTGAACAATGCAAAGTTTATGGGGCTAACGGTAAAATAGCTCAAATAGTCAGCTACGTCACTGCCAGCTATTTGTTGGCGATCTATAGTTCGCCAACAAATAGCTGGCAGTGACGTAGCTGACTATTTGAGCTATTTTACCGTTAACCCCATAAGCTTTGCAGTGTTCAGAACAAAAACAAGTCTTGACGTCACTGTCAACTATTCTTCGACGGACAGTACGTGGTTCATAGTGTTTCATATCTCCACTTTAAGGGCATATTTTTCTGATGAAAATTTGTCACTTCTCTTATATTTACCCGAAACACAGGCTGTATGTGCCCGTTACAACCGACTCAATGAGGCGGTTCTAATGAGTACCCACAACCTATGTATTGGAACAGAAATAAGACGAATTGAAAAAAGAAACGATCAGGAACAGATACACTCAGACCCTTAATTCTTCCAACAATATCACAAGGGAAAGAAGTCGAAACATGAAGTGACGACAGTAAACAAAACGGGCCACAGGTAAACCGAGCCAGAAGCTCTTTCCCAAACAGGAGGTGATTCAGAATATCCAAACTTAACTAAAAAGAAGCAATAGACATAATGGGGGAAAGAATCAGAATAATTCATACCCCTGTTAACTCCCATTTTCTCTGTATAAAGTAGGTTTAGAGGGGTGTTCATTTCACGGACTTGTTAACATGTTGTATACCTTACCAGTCTGAATTCCTTTTGGCAGCACGGTACGATTGTTGTAACTCTGTTTGATTTCGTACTTAAGCCACGTTCATAAATCACTTTTCGAGCTTCGCCCGACTATTTGGCGACTGATTTGGGGTGAAATCGGGCTAGATCCGGCCGGCGTCCCGCCGGATGTTGGGGCATCGGTGGTGGTCGGGAGGGGCCCGGTGAAATTTTAACTTGCACTTAAAATTCTCACCGACTTCTTGCTCGGTGGCACATCGAATAAAAGTCGAGCAGAGCTCGTACCAACGTCGAGACGATGTCGATGGCATTGGCTGTCATCCCGTGGTCGTAGAGCGGACCTCGACCAATAAGATAATCGGACAGGAATCGGCCGACGCCCGGCCAGGTCCGACAGGTGATCAAGCGGAATCCGCTTCACGAATTATGTGTTTCCTGTCATCGCTCGATCGCCGACAGGTTTTCTGCCGGCGTCCCACTGATTGACGCTCGACAATATCAGGGCCCAATCTCCGATGCGTGCCAATTTCTAGCAGACCAGTAGGGAGCACTGTAAACGTTTGATAACTTTTTGTTTTAAATCAGCATTATTGGCGCGGTGTTGAGCCCAATGTAGTTTCTCCCGTAACCTCCGGATCCTTGCCTGCGGCAATAATTGCTGCACTGCTGGGATAAGAGGCAACTTGTTCCGCTGTTCTTCGAAGAACGACTTTTCTTCCACGTCAACAAGTTGAAAAATATTCACCCACTAACCGAGCTAACCCATTTGTTGTAAAGGCTGGGGAAGATGCAGTTTATATACCCCTGGACATCAGGACCATTCCCGGTGAGTGTAAAGTAGAAGTAAAACAAAGATCAGGAATTGATACAATTAACTTACTCCACCCATACAAGACACCAAAGGGAAAGAAATACAAACATTAAGCGACCAGACCATAATGGAAACCTAAACAAAGGAAGGCCATAAGGACAGTTACTTTCCCACAAAATGGCCATATGGCCATCCAAAACCAAAAGACACAAGTGATACACACAGTAAGTAACAAACAACAACATAAATAAATCGCCACAGAAGAGCCGCCTTGGAACGGTCAGTGGAAGATTTCCACTGGGGGGCTTAAATCGATTTTACGTGGCCACAATCCTCGCCCTTACTTCCGTCGCGTTTTAGACAAATAATTAGTTCAGTCCGCATGAAGGCCTCCTAACTCATCAGTGCAACATCTCCGTGAACACAAAAGCAAAGAACCACAGAGGTGAGACAACGGTGAGGACTCGACAGCAAGAAACCACTGAAATGCTGGAGCAAAAGAAAACCAACAGTTAGTATAAGCAATCCCTGAGGGTTGGAAAAATAAGAGCATTAAATAAACCCGTCCCTCGCCCAGCGACGTGACATGCTAGTAATAATCGCCAGGTATACGGCCGGCGAACGGCCGGTAGCCTGCAGTGCACCGGCAGATTTCCGTCCGGTGTATACGCCGATGGATCTCCGCAAAAATATGTCAGACTCCGCCCGATTCTCGGTGGATGTCCCTCCAGCCCCGCACGGCATACTGTTTGCCAAACCGAGCCAGACACCATCTTCCGACAGCTTCTCGACTTGGACAGCTCGGCCGACCGCCCCGTCTAGCATAGCTTGGCCGGGATACGCCGAATTTGTGACCGCGGCATTAGCAGTGCAGAATATGCATATTTGAAACGCTTAAAATCTGTGCAAATCATGTACATTTTACGGTAGCAGACTGGACTAAATTTTTCGCAAAAAATCGTGTATAAAATGAAAAGGATATTTACTTTTTTAATAAATACGAAAAAACAAACAAAACATTTTATCTCGTATATTGAAAACATCAGAATTTTTACTTGCAACCATCACGAAAACACGCCTATATAATTTCGAGCCCCTTGAACCCCACTTTTATATAGTAAAACTGGGGTTTCTGGGGGTATATCGTATTTCTCCTCTAAAATATAGATTGTGGGTACTCATTAGAACCGCCTCGATGAGGCGGTTCTGATGAGTACCTTTGATCTATATTTTGAGCAGGATAAGAAAAATATCTTAAAATGTTCGTATTTCCAGTGATAAAATTGACAATCTATTTGTATAGGCATGTTTTCGTTATGATTTGCGGCGTTGAGAAAAAATGTACCAATTTAAACAAAAACAACCGAAAAAGTGCATTAGAATGGAGAAAACTATATTGAACATTGTCAGTTGGGGCCAACGAGGTACATGTTATTCGTCGGTAAATTGCGGTCACAAATTCCGTGTTACGGCTCCGCTGACGTGCCACCGTAAATCGAAATTTGCGACCGTACCCACATCCCCACAAGTCTATTCCGATTTACCTACCAAAGTGAACATATCCCTTAATCAAAGTACTGAAAGTACTGAGGAAAGTTCATTTATGAGACATAATTACTATACAATGACAGTGTCTGTAGTGGATCAAGAAGTTCTCCAGAATATTCTGTCAATAAGGTCACAGAGGGTTGATATGGCAGTCGAAAACGACGTCATACCAAATTTGACGAACATACAATTAAATTGACAGCACTGATAGGTTGATAATCTTGAACTGAGACATAAACGTAAACGTTAAACCTTAAAACGCCAGTATTCAGTCATTCAGTGAAGAACGGAAGTGTTGACCCTGATAAATCGCCGCGTCCTGCAGCGAGTGATCTGTGCCTAAATTATTTGCCAAACCCAACACGTGATCGTCGACCTTACATCGTTAATAATAGAGCGAATATTTTCAAACATAACCATTCCCTGGATTCCCCACAAAGTCGAGATGTACACGAGGACATCAGCACTAGCAAGTAACATTGGGTCGATTGTAAAACCATCAACCAAAAAAGGCAAGAAGAATTGTAAGCTGATTTTTCACGGCAATACCATACATTTCAAAATTAGCTCAGGCCATAGTGTGCTTTCCCGTCTGCTAAAATTTCTAACGGACAAGTTCTCCAATTGGGCACATGTGGTCTAAGCAACGTCGCATTAACGTCGATGCAACGTCATGACGTTGCATCGACGTTGATATGACATTGAACACGCGTTTGTGAGCTATGTTCATTCGAGAGTGGGGACATAAAAAGAAGAATAACCCACGAAAAAGGGCATTTGTTGCACCATTTAATTTCAACATTATAAGTTAACAGTATAGACCCTGATCAGATGCCACGTGTAGCGAACTTCTACTGACTGATTTGTCGCACCAAACGCGAATACAATTACGTTTATTCTTTCCATTACGTTATTGAAAAAATATTGCCCCACAAATGCCAATTGTTCCGATACTGGGGGCATTCGGAAACAGTTTAGACTGATTAGAGGCCGCAAAATGTTGCGTCTGGTCGGTGTTTTCACTATATGCATAAAGTACGGAGTTTTATTTAAAACTCACATCTTAAAGAACGAACGTGACAACACAAATTTGGTAATAAGAGCTCTCGAAAGCTGGTGAATTTATTACTGTGTTCGATGTTGGTCAGTAAATCGTTGTTACAAGCGACGGACCCTATTAAACCATATCGGCCCTGTTCTCGAGGTGCAAATACCCTATGCAAACCTTGTAGATTCAACTAAGACCGCGCGTATAGAGCAGTCTCGCGAGGATCTACATGTACATCATGTCGTCAACGAACTAGACAGAAACCCCTTTCTATAAGAATATACCTATACGCCCAATAACAAAACCAGTCATATTCAGAAACTCAGGGCTGAAAGGGTAGATCTCAAACCAGACAGAAAGTGCGTAGGAAAATATTCCCGGGTATTGTTTTGAGGGCCATTTAATTTGTAAAAGTTAATAAGAATATTATTTTTATGTTATCAACTATTTTGAACTGTTCTGAAGTTCCATGTTCATCCCTGTACTGTCATGTTGAGTCCTAAGGACTATTTTTATTGAGTGTATGAAAAAGCGGAAGCGCTGTGGCTGGGTCCAGTACCTATCTAGAAGTGCGTTGACACAGAAACTTGATGCGCGTATCAACTTTCGAAAACAAGCGTTGAATGATGTCACTCGAAACGCTCAAATGAAAACATTTATTCTCTCAACGTCAAATGGTCATTAATAACAATAATCATGATTTTCTATTTAAAGGGCTAAACGTTAAACAATGAAACAACTGCATTCAATTTTCTTATCAACACTGGAACAACGTCGTAGACGTAATAACGACGCCATCGTCCAATCATGTTGGAAAAAATCATGATTTATTTTGACGTCACTTTATGATCATGTGATGCCGCGTGGGTTAACATAGCCATTGGGGTATGACGAACAACACGGCTCACTAACACATGTAAACTAAAGATTTTGTCCTGTAAACATGCTGGGAATGTGAATATTTTGTATAAACATTCTCAATACTTTTTTCAGATGTTTCGTCGGGAACTTCCAATTACTACGTTTATCCTTTAACTAGATCACACTAGATACTTTGAATTACATCAAAACTTATTTCTATGTAACACGACGTCAGATTGGAAACCTTCAAAAATTTACGGCATTATATTCTACGCTTGCCGTACTGAGTAAAGATAACAACTGAATTTAATTTAGTATCCTAATTACGTTATCGATAGAAGTAAAATACTAAAGAGTCAGTGGCTTGGTCAGACAAAACAAATACAATATTTTATAAAGGGTGTTTACATGACAGCTCGATTTTGCCTCGGTAAGTAATTATAGTCCAGGGATGAACATTATCGATCCCTAAAGAATGCAGCCCTTTAATATAATTGTTATGTATCATACGACGTCGCGTCGGAAAATGTATTAACGCCATGTAGTAAAATCGGCAATCCACTAGTGGATTCAATATGCAAAATAATTAATACGTCCCGTAACGTCACACTCGCGACGCCCTTTACGACGTCACATTTACTAGTGGCGGAATTATGTAAAACAATCGTGAATTAAACTTCGTTTTAAATGTCATAGCATAAGTAGAATCTTGCATTCGTGCTCATGCATCAATAAATTTATTTAACTCTTTGAGGAAAATGCATAAAAGGCTTGACAATGTCTCGCGTTTTATCGCTTTTCCGCAACTCTTTTAATAAATTCAATACTACATAAACACTCATGTAAGAGCCCCCATGTAAAATAGGATAAAAGACTGATAAAATCAGACGTATGCAGTGTTATAATGTTCTCACCGTTATCTAACCAAAAGTATTACTAATCAAACACTGAGCGTACTGACTGGTGTGCCGATCGTCATAAGGTTTGCTGGTCAAATAATCATAGACTGAGACTTAAACTGCATCGTATATCCCTTAAATTCCAGTTTTTTAGCAAAAAGTGTAGACCATAATATGACGCAGCGTTTTTGCGGGGAATTGCTCTTAAATTCTTGTACTGGAATCAAACAGTGCTGACCTTGATCAAATATCGCGAGCTGCTAACCATAATACGCGACACCCGAACCAATTAACGCTGCTTTTTCTATAAATAAATGACCTGGGTTTTCAACAAATCAGTGATAGTCACATGGACTTAAGCATTGAAAGAGATTTTGTGCTCAGTAATGTTGGGTCAAAACAATCGACCCTGAAAGTAATGTCGACCACCATGTCTCACTCTCTCCCCAAATTCTCTCCCTATCTTAAGGTTGTTCATGCGCAAATTACTGTTATGATATGTGTTGTGTTGCATCTTCTAGTGCCAAGATGAACATATCATATCATTACCTGTTACCAGCAACTATAAATGTTTACCGTAGACGAAAGTCGTATTCCATAAAACTCCCTGCACAAAGCCCATTATAGCCTTGGTTAAAATGCATATGTATATGTTTGGGAGCCAAATTGCAAATGTTTGGCATGCTCCCATGAGAAATATTTCCAGAAGGTATGCGTTTTTTCGCCCAAATCTGAAAGAAAATAAGAGGTTTTGTCAAAGAAACATTTACCATGTAATGCAGTACTGGATACAAGATACTGATGTTAATTTTATGTAAAAGTAATGTGTGTCCTTTTGTGTAGTTTTGGATGTCTGCGTATGAATGTACTATTACGCCCGCATTGAATCATCAGCTTCCAAAGAACATTGACCACCCTCAGAAACGGTCGTTGGAAACTTAAAAGCCCGTGATATGTATTCACCATTACAAATACCGTTCGAGACTTGTCATACCAAGGTATCATGCTACCGCAATGACCGGTTAGTGCACCCTTGTTCCGATGAAGCTATTTTGAAGGTGTTCAGTACTTTTTGGATCAATCAATTTGCATTGCATCACATCAAAGTAATGCGACCAGCTCCTAATTTCTGCATGGTGCACTCTCTTCTATTACCATGTAATATCTGTCTTGCATTCTCCGGAGCTTTTTTTTGGTTTTGATTTTACGGCCTGACCTTCCGTTGCAGAACTTGGCGTCTGACATGTGTCTCCGGTGGGGTAACCAGTCAAATATGAGTGAGTGCAATACCCACAAATCGATACAAGTACCTCACACCTTCCATTTAAGACATCAAAGGAAACGAAACACGAACATGGAATTTTCACTCTAACGGAAACGTCACAAGCGGAAAGCCAAAAGGACAGCTACTTACCCACAAAATGACCAAACGGCTATCCAAAATGAAAATATAATAAAACGATATTAGGGTTTTAGGGGATGGGGTCGGGTCTTAAATCGTTTTAGTGACTACAATCCCCGCCCAAGCACTTGGTTCTCTCGAGGTTAAGATAAAAACAAATTTCATTTCGCATGAAGGGTTTCTAATTCACCAGTAAACCGGAGAATCAAGCGAATACTGCGATGAACTAACAATGAATTTGCAATGAAGTTTAGGTAACCAATATAACATAGGAAGCTTGTCTTGGCCTTCTGTAACACGGACAGCAAACTTGGTGGCTGATTGACAAATGTGGTCATCAACTAATGCCCTCTCTACAGCTAAAGGCTGAAGTTCAAAGGCCTTAGTACCACCAAGCTCTTGCTGAAGAGTGTTAACATAGTGAAGCCGTCAAACAACGACCACATTGTTAGCGGCCTTATCAGCTGGAGCCAAAACAAACTTCCTATGAAAGTCTTGAATACCTAGATTAAGATGACGTAAAGACGTCTTAGGTTTAGGAGACAATACGTTCGTATTTTGCGAATAAAAAGAAATGCGTTAATGTCAGAATGCTAAGTTTCCATTCCTTAAGAGCTTTACGCTCAACATCTTTCGTTTACACCATCGATTATCAAATTCATTCAAGGCAGCAGCGATTCATCTCTACATTTATTGAAATCAAGTTTAAAAAGGAACTCGATATTTCGGTCCTTTAGATATTATATTGCGTATCCTAGAATCAGGAAGAATATTTAAATTGCCAGTAATAATATGACCAGCAGCAGGATAGCAATACACTGAATTTTTACAATCACATGTATCAGGAGTGTTAGTGTCAATATCAAGATCAGAAACAAGTTTATTGAAATTAAGAATGATAGATCTAACAGGTTTATTATATTTATAGCAAATTATTGGTGTTTCAGTATTTTGAAAATAAGCAGGAATGGATGAAATAACCGAACTGTCCGGGAAGATACTAGGTAAATCTATAAAATCTAAACCCTTATTAATGAAGGATATTTTAATGTAATGACGTTTGTGATCAAGGTTGGCAAAAAGCCGGTCAATATGAGTATTGACCGGGCCAGTGGTTAAAACCGGTTTTAACCGGTCATTACTGGTCAATACTGGTCAATTGGTGGTCGATTAAATCACAGGATTATATACCTCTGTCCTTTTGCTAAACTGGTCTTAAAAGTTTTCCCCCTGTATCATGTACATGGTGTTAGACTATATTTTCATCAATGAACAAGACAAAATAGTTTTTATCAGTATAACAGTAATTATTTGAGGTATCTTTTAATTTCATCAAAAGTCAAAAGACATTACTGCTGGTCGATTGACTCACTGAACTGTAGACAGGCCAGTTCTTTTCAATTAAACAATCTTTATAATTATTCTTTTTTCCTATATAGGTTAGATTGATTGTTCATATTTTGATTTACAGGAATATGAATACTAAGCTGAATGTATCCTGGATTTTGAAGGATTTATGAAAGGACCTTTATTTAATAACCAAACAATATTTGAAGATTCACTGATGTCTTTGAATATTTAAAAGTATCTGCAGCACCTGTAAATTGCTGACAAAACAGACTAACCCATGCCATTGCAGTGGTTGTGGCAAAGATCTGATTGCTAAATTGACCAATTACATGTCCCTATTAGGGGTATTATAAACTGACACCAGGCTTTATTCATAATGTGTGAAATTTTGATATATATGCAATATGGACAGTATCTTATCATCAAGCTATTACTGAAGGTGTCAAAAATGAATGAAACCTAAAGACCCAATTTGGAACTTCTTCACTATTTTGGAAGATAACAAAAAAAAAAAAAAAAACAGTGCAAGGTGCTGAAGTTAGTGCTAAGGTTTTAAGACTGATAGCACTAACTTCATCACCTTGCACTATCTTAAGACTGATGAGTCATAGACAAAAATGCCTAGGGCTAAAAAAGCCAGAAAGTATTGCTAAGAGGCCACTTGAAGAAATAACATCTGAACCTGAAACTCTATCAAATGATCAGCCTCCAGCAAAGAGAGCAAAACTTCAAAATAGTTTCAGTAGCTTTGCTTTTTTAACACTAAAATTATTCAATTGACCACTCAATATTTCAATCGACCAGTATTGACCAGTATTGACCACTTTGGGAGTATTGACCGGGACGGTTTTAACCGGTTAAAACCACCGGTTAAAACCGCCCCTGGTTTTGACCGCCCAACCTTGTTTGTGATTAATTTCAGAATCGATGAAAGGATGAAGAGCATCCTGAGTATAACCTCTAGTTAAAAAGCAGCGTCGTATAGCTGATTAAAACTATTGAAGAATGTATTTGCCTCAGTATCCAGAATCCGTAATACAGAAATGGGTAATGAACTTAGAAAAGCAAGCATTGAGTGGCGTCAATGATTCAACAATATTATGGACAGTCACTTCATTTTAGTATTGTTTCTTTTAAAAGCACGTGATTTACATTTATAGTTACCATTTTTTTTTTCTGGTGCCGTGCGATCTAGTTTTACGCTTTCGACAGTCCAGAAGCGAGAAAATATCAAAGTCGGGCATTTTAGATATACTATCCTCCTGATAAATGTTGTCATTAAAGCCCAATGGAAAAGGTGTCTGAAATAATTTAATCCATTTTAAAATTCAGTTTCATGCCGTTTGACAATTTTTGAAAGTAGAAGTAAAACAAAGATCAGGAATCGATACAATTAACTTACTCCACCCATCAAAGACACCAAAAGGAAAGAAACACAAACATTAAGCGACCAGACCATAATGGAAACCTAAACAAAGGAAGGCCATAAGTACAGTTACTTTCCCACAAAATGGCCATATGGCCATCCAAAATAAAAGCCAGAAGTGATACACACAGTAAGTAACAAACAACAACATAAATAAATCGCCACAGAAGAACCGCCTAGGAACGGCCAGTGGAAAGAGTTCCACTGGGGGTGCTTAAATCGATTTTACGTGGCCACAATCTTCGCCTTTACTTCCGTCGCAATTTAGACAAGTAATTTGTTCTGTCCGCATGAAAAGTAGAAGTAAAACAAAGATCAGGAATCGATACAATTAACTTACTCCGCCCATCAAAGACATCAAAGGGAAAGAAACACAAACAATAAGCGACCAGACCATAATGGAAACCTAAACAGAGAAAGGCCATAAGGACAGTCACTTTCCCACAAAATGGCCATTTGGCAATCCAAAATAAAAAGACACAAGCGATACACACAGTAGGTTACAAACAACAACATAAACAACCGCCACAGAAGAACCGCCTTGGAACGGTCAGTGGAAAGATTTCCACTGGGGGGCTTAAATCGATTTTACGTGGCCACAATCCTCGCCCTTACTTCTGTCGCGATTTAGACAAATAATTTGTTCAGTCCGCATGAAGGCCTCCGAACTCATCAGTGCAACATCTCCGTGAACACAAATAATCAAAGAACCACAGAGGTGAGACAACGGTGAGGACTCGACAGCAAGAAACCACTGAAATGCTGGAGCAAAAGAAAACTAACAGTTAGACTCCGATTGGCCCGACCAGAGACAGAGCATCAGGTACCAACCAACATTACCTTGAATTAGATCTCTCTAAATCTCAATAAGCCTTTACGTTGTAACCGTCATAGAATCTGAGGCCTGACCCATCGGCGTACAATTAAAGAGGGAAGCAAAGTTTGCAACCGTGATTGGGTTAACTACCATGCATGCAGTCCGTCGTATAACATCCATGTTGTACCCAATCTTTTTATATCGAAGAATGATTTTACGAAATTCGGTGCTGAAGTCATTGTGGTTATATATTTTTCTGAATTTATATACTAAGTCACCATAAAATTCGGGTTCCGATAGACCTTGTTGCAGAAGAGATTTAAGTCCAATATTGAATTTTGAAATTAAATCAGAATGGCGTCTATAAAATTTTGAAAAGGCTTTGCGTAGTTTATGGTACCGATAACCCTGATTAAGAAATTTAGCCGTTAATAATTTATTACGATTGTTGAAGTCAGTAACATGACTACACACTCTAGCAAAACGAATTAACTGCGAAATATAAACGCCATAGGATGGCGCACGAGGAATATCACCATCCAAAAAAGGACAATCTCAAAATCAAAGTCATCGCGTTTATCATAAATTTTGCACGAAATAAACCCATCTACAATAGATAGATGTAAATCCAAAAACGAGGCCTCGGTTTCAGAAGAATTTGCTTTATTTAACTGAAGTTCTGGGGGGTAAATCTGACTGATCAAACCATCGAAATAGGTATTATCAATATTTAATAAATCATCTAAATATCTAGAAATGGAGCTAAAAGCTTCAATAATATCAGATTGGTTATCAATGGAAAGCGACAACATGAAGTCTCTTCAATTACAATACAAGAATAGATCAGCCACAAGAGGTGTGCAATTCGTACCCATCGGAATGCCCACAATTTGTCTAAATAACTTTTTTATTTATTTATTTATTTATTTTTTTTTTTTGGTTTTGGTTTTACGGCCCTTTCAAGATTATTTCACTCATATCGAGCCGATCGTTAATCAGAGGTGGGCGAAAACCGGAGTACCCGGAGAAAAACCACCTGACCTTCCGTTGCAGAACTTTGCGTCTCACATGTGACCCGAGCGAGGCTCGAACCACAGTCTAAATAACTTAGTACCGAATCTAATATAAATATTGTCAAGGAGAAAAGTTAGGGCATCACACACTTTCTCACATGACCAAAGTGTATAATTCTTATGCTCTTTAGATGTGAAAATGCATTTCTGACATTACATGCAAGATAGAGAGAATCTTCTCTGTGAAAAGCTCATTCAATTAAATCATTAAGCTTTTCTTTTATAAGCTTATGAGGAAGTGTAGTGTAAAGAGTGGAAAAATCGTAAGTAAACAGACTTGAAGCACGAAAATGTCTGGATTTCAATTTATTTAAAACCTCATTCGAATTTTTTTATATAAATTTTTAAGCCTAGCTGTAGAGTTTACATTATAATAACTTGTTTCCACTGGCTGTATAGAAATATCTTTAATAGAGTGACCTGTACGTCTGAAATGACGGTACAAGAAATTGTTAGTGTTTTTAGGCTTACTCATTCTACGATAGTGTTCGCCAAATCGTGTTTTTAACATGCGATTAGTTTGCCCGACAAACTGCGTTTTACAATTTACAGTATGTCAGGTTATCACATATATCAAATCCGTAGACTTGCATGTCATGTCATCTCAATGTCGGGTAAAAGTCCCACAAAATTCGAAGCAACGTCTCAAAAATGACCTTTACAGTGTTGACGGGGACGTTAAACCTCAAATCAAACAAACAAAACAAACATATCAAATCGGACATGCTAACTACAGAAAAACCTCTACCGTTTACAGACGAAGAAACGGTAGACGTAGTGCATAAATGTAAACAGCACCTCTTAGCATTGCACTTGGAAATAGTAGGATACATTCCACTTCTCCTAGAGCCTCTTTCATAAGAGAAAAAGACTGAATCAGCCACAAGGGATGCGCAATATGTTTCGGATTTCATAACATTGATATTTACATTTTATTTATATTTACATGTATTGTTATACAAGAAATTAAACGAACTGAAAATGACTTCTAAACTAAGCACCGAAAGGTATCGCCTTATTTGCGATACGAATGTTTAAAATCATCTGTTTACAACGCAGGCTCCATGACAGAACCCTCGGCTACCTGACTGTTTGAGACTCTTTGTGATCTTTAAATTATGAACATTTTGAACAAAAGTCGAACATAGATTAAAGATTTGTGCCTCATAAAATCGATGAAGCCCCACCGACCACCACCGCCACCACAACACTCACAGTACAAACGTTTTACTGACCGCTATAAGGCGGTTCTTCTGTTGTGGTTTACTATTCTTATAGTCCTTCCGAGCATTTATATTTCTAATATCAAGTCGGCTTTTCGCTTGTGTCGGTTTGGTTGTGGTGAAGTAGTTTTATGTTTTGTTTCCATTTATTGTCTTGGACGGGCGATGACCGATTCCTGACCATTGCCTTCATTTCTGTTCAGCCTTCGGAGACCGATGATGGTGCGAAAACCGCATATTTCAATCATCTACACTGTTCTGTAATCTACTTTTGACCTTAAACATTCTTGGAAATATATTTTACTCACTAAGTCAAGCAATATACTTCCATGTTGATTTAAATCAAGAATACCAGTTCAACATCCCCAATCCTGCTGATGTAAATGTCATAGCACAATCAGAAACTCTCTCTCTCTCTCTCTCTCTCTCTCTCTCTCTCTCTCTCTCTCTCTCTCTCTCTCTCTCTCTCTCTCTCTCTCTCCTCACTCTCTCTCTCTCTCTCTCTCTCTCTCTCTCTCTCTCTCTCTCTCTCTCTCTCCTTTCATATGAATGTCTGCTTACTTGTCTACGACCGGACCCAGAGTGAAATATCCAATCACCGCACCAACATCTCCAGCAGTAATAGCGTGTGCTTTATATATTGTTCTTGAGCACACTAAGTTTAGCTGAAATGAAATGAGCAATTCCATAAAAAACTAATTTATGGCAGATTGTGTAGACACCTGAGTCTACGCTCCTGATTAGCAATGCGTCTGTTCATGCACGATTGTTTTATATAATAGTATTTTGCTCTCATGATGGATTGTAATGCCAGCAAACCTTCTCTGTGACCCTACGCTTGTTTTAAAATAGAAAAGTATTATGTTATGCCCCGGCGTCCGTCCGTCCGTCTGTCTGTCCGTCTGTAAACCTTCGTTTCCGGCTAACTCCTCATAGTTTACATCCGATCAAGCTGAAACTTCTTAAATAGTTAGACCATGATGCGGGGCATCGCATATTGTCATGTCCCTTTGAATTTTTTGTAGACTTTTCGTTTCCGGATAACTCCTCCTACATTTTACATCCAATCAGACTGAAACTTTCTATATGGTTAGACCGTGATTTGGGGCAGCGCATACGTTTTCAAGGTTACAGTACACCAAATAATAACAGAGTTATGCCCCTTTGAACAATTCTGTAAACATTTTGTTTTCGGATAACTCATCCTACATTTAACATCCGATGAAGCTGAAACTTTACATACAGAAAGACCATGATGCCGAAGAGTGCATATAATTTTGAGGTTACGATTCGCCATATATTACCAGAGTTAATATATGCCCCTTTCACATATATTTTTCTAAAGAAAATCATACAGCCCTATCTATTTTTTTTCAAGTCCCGATGGGCTTCCTTAGCAGATAGACAACAGTTTTGTAATGCCACACAATTTTAAAATTTAAGATGCTTTTGAAGCAATTACCTCCCCTGAAAGTGTATTTTTGGGCTTATTCAGAAACTCGAAAAAAGTAGTCAAACTTCAATGGACCATGAAAATGCTCTTGTAATCATGTATGATACTGCATTGGAATTGGTGATGAGGGTTAATATTTCTTAAACTCCTTTTTTCTTTGTGATCTAGATGAACATTTTTAACAAAACTTGAACACAGATTGAAGATTTTGGCCTCCTCGTAACATTGATTTAAACCTCCTCCCTGCATGCCCACGTGGTTACGTAGCTGATCATTCTGAACTGGCTGTTCTCGCGATGTTCATCCTTTACAGCCCGTTGCCACACTACCCAGAAAAGTTTGATGCACTGGCCTCATTTTTTGTTTGTCAATGCATCCAAAGGATCTACATAAGTTTCGCGCCTGTTATTCTCCACTTGACTCTTGCTTACCATGTCCAAAATCTAGGTAACGATTATTTTTAGCAGCGCCATTCCTGAGTGATGTCAGATCTCTGTGTTAACTGAAAATATGTTTATACTGTTTGCTTACATTTACATATATAAAAGGATTATACTGTTTGCTTACATTTACATAATTATATGAATTTTTAACAAACAGTATAAGTTCCGAACATGCCAATTTTCATAGCTTGCACTTAGCGACTCTCGAGCCACTAGTGCTGTCAGTGCTTTGATTTATATGGCAATCGGCTTCGTTCTTGATGCTCGCAAAATTTTCGTGTTTTAGTGTGTGCAGTCATGTAACTTACTAAGCTTTAAACTTTCTTATCTGTCTTTCCTTTACTGCCAGCTCTTTTGAAATGGATTTGCAATTTCTTATCTATTAGGGTGATTTCTCATATTCTATGTAATTACTTATGAGCACAAGCTCAGCAAACCTCCTTGAGCCAAGGTTACTAAAATAGCTCAATGGCATTTTTAGTCTTAGAGAGCTACCTGTGGTGACTCATTCTACTGGTCAGTGCAGCTTGTTCTATAAAGTATAATATGCATACAGTGATCAATGTGAATGACTGTTTCTCTTACCTCTGTTACTATGGTGTCTCTATAAGTGGTCTGGTCATACACCCATTTATCACATGACTGGGTGGTACTCTTATTACTATAAGGATCAATTTTGACTTCGCACAGGGACCAGGTACCGTCAGAGTCTGGGATGTATTCTTTTATCAACTGCTTGTGCTCATCAGACTGAATTCCATATGAATCATTTAACACATCAGGTATGGCACATCTGCAACGTAATTGATTGGTTTCTCTATGAAACATTCTCCGGCAACTAGTTGGCTAAAATTCAATGATTTTATGTGATCTATAAACGTAAATATCAAAGGGTGACCATTACAGATTTAAAGGGTGTACATAGTTGTAATTAACACACCAACACATGACACCTGATGAAGCCTTATTGCTATAGAGCAGTGAAAAAATCAAATCTTTACAAATATTACTGCCACAGGACCGTTATTTTAACAAATAAACAGCGCCCTTGTCGATAAACTCATAACAAGCAACAGACTAGCAATCAAGAGAATCGACAAATCCCCTGACCTTAAGCCATGGTGTTCACCAGATAGTCCACATGCAATAAGTGCACTAGAATTGGACACACTAGCTAATAATTACATAAGTACAAAGCTGCAGGGCACCGCATGAAATGTGTAGTGCTTAATAGGGTATTTATAATCAAATTATAAAAGGGCACCCCTTTTCAACACGATTGAGATTTCTACCCTAGACCATCAATGTATTAAGAAACGGTGTTTGTTTGTTTGATTTGAGGTTTCCCGTCAACACTGTATAGGTCATTTCAGAGGCGTTGCTTCCAATTTTGTGGAAATTTTACCGAACATTGAGATAAAATGACATCTCAAGCCCTGTCGCCCAATGACACTAACAGGGTTTATAAGCATGGACGGGCCGACTCGCATCTCTTTGCCTGGGCAGGTTTCGATCCTCGGAGCGGTTTACCATTACTCGTGTGCGGTCTGTTTCAGCTCTGTGTGGAAGCATCATGCAGCCAACCTATTTCTTCAAGCCCCGATGGGCGGGGTCGGAAAAAATGGTGTATTGAATAGTATAGAAATTATGCCAATCAAACGTTTGAATTTCGCTGGATACAAAAGTGACAATCATAATAGACAGGGGCCCAGAGAATTTTTATGGCAACGGTTACCGGGAAAGTAGGACAGTTTTTGATGATTTACCTTTGAAGTTGGATCTACATCACATGAACAAGTCCGTGAAATGAACACCCCCCTACACCCCAGTTTATATAGAGAAAACTGGGGTTTAAGGGGGTATAGATTATTTTTCTTATTTCTGCTCCAAGACATAGGTTGTGGGTACTCGTTAGAACCGCCTCGATGAGGCGGTTCTAACGAGCACCCACAACCTATGTTTGCAGTATAAATAAGAAAAATATCACGGATTTTCCTCAGAAAAGTAGCCATTTTGGAGGTGTGAAAAACGCACTATGTCGCACGGGTGTGTTATCGTAATGTATGCTGCATATGAAACAACTGTATGGACAACTCCTCTAGATTTGCATAACGCCGCCACAGATAATAAAGTATTGTAGTCTGTTAATGCAATATTCTTGTATGGGTCTCAAAAATCCGATATTATCTCAATTATGCGCTAACATATTGAAACAAAACAACGTTCAGAGGTTAAAATATGTCTGTTCTATTGATTAATCACATTCCCTCATAATTTTGATGACATATTTAAACTTGACGCAATCAAAATTGTGTACTATACGTAACAAGAAAAAAAGTTTTCTTTAGTCTCATTTGTATATGAGATGACTAAACAAGATCATTCTCCCCGTACAATTGATAATTGTTCTAAGATTGCATTATCGCCCAAAACGGTGAAATTGTTTTTTTCCAATATGGCTGCCATTTGGATAGTCATCTTAACCTATTTTTGTGAACAGTCCCGTAAACTTTTAAATGGCCGTGCTATAATTGCGTACGTATATAGTGGCACGTCCGTTGTCAACGGCATAAAGCGTTTTGTTTTAATTCCCATGCAAAATGGAGACGTTAAGCCGCATTGAATTTGACAAGACTGGCTAAAAATGAATTCGCTTGAAACGAGCCGGATTCAGATTTGTAAAAAGAACCACTGACATAGAAAAATTGATGCAGTGTAAGTTTTTACCAAATGACAATTTTAAATATAAATTCTGTAAACAATAAAACGTGAGAAAGAGGTATTATAAAATGCGGAGTCCTGCAGGGATCTTTTTAGGACCATTGCTATTTTTTACATTTATAAATGATTTACCACTGTCATTTTTCTCATGCATACGTTTCATTTGTTTATACCAATATTTTTTATTGATAGTTGTTGATATTGTATGATTTATGGAGGGTCTTGTGGATGATTGGTATAACTAAACAAGCAACCCTCTCTAAATAAAAATTGCTTTAGGTTATTGAATTAAGTTTAAGGAACTGACTTATTACTCACTCACTCACTTAACTCGGTTTAATGAAAACTTTATGACCGCAAGTTTCAGGCATCTATTCATATAAAACAATACTATGGTTACGTCAAGTTTCTGTAATCCGGTTTCCACGTTGCTTAGTCGATCTTGGATTAGATGTCTTTCTATCAAAATACCGATGCAACCAACATCCCTTTCCAAATGAAGTTCTAACACAAAACCTTTAAATTCTTTTTCAAAACACCCTCATTTAATAGTTTCACTTACTCACAGTGATTGTTTTACGAACCAGGAATGCGAATAGATCTAAAATATATTGATATCTCTTAAACAGATTCATGTGTGTTGTAGAGATGAAGAAAAGCCTATAGCTAGGATAGAAATATTATTGAATGACATTTTTGTGTTACAGTACATGATTATTTGGCGTAAAATCGTGCAGTTGTTGTTTAGACAAGTAAAACTAAACGGTTAGCTGATTTCAAAGTGACCTGAATGGGCAGTCTTTTATAGAACATATCTGACGTCACAGCAACAGGTGTCTGGGAATGTGTGGCGGCCGTAAAAGGTCTCCCTGCCCTACATCATAGTGTAGTTTATATTGTGTTCTTTTGGGATCATTTATTCCATTGTGTAAGTTTGAAAACATTCGAGGGTCACTGATGAGGCCTAATTGGCCGAAACTAGCTAGTCTGGCCCAGAAAACATGCGCACTCCATAGTTTTGAGTTCTGTGTTGTATTCCTTGCTCCCAAAGCATAAACCTTTTATAGAAAATATTGTACATTGTAGAACAACAAATTCTTTATCTATCCAGGTTTTTGAATTTAGTTTGACGTTTGTGAAATAACTGTACAATAGAGTTGATGATGGGAATGTTTCTTCTATTTTTTTCTGGATTGTATATCACAACTGACTGTTCTGTTTTAGGTTAAAGCATATACTATCTTTGAAGTGTACTTCTTTCCTCTCTTATTTTGGTGTAACAACCAAAAACAAATAAATTATTCAAACATGAAAGCTGAACAAAAAGTATAAAAAAGAATAAAATGAAAAACCTAAAATAAAATAAAAACTATCGTGGGGATATCTGTTGTAGATTTCTTTTTTACATCTTACAGCAGAATAGCACAATGAAAAATATGAAAAATTATCCCTTAACTTCGGTTTTCTATTCATGAAATCTGCAATCACAACCTGATGATGACTCGAAGAGTAATCGAAATAGTTTTAATGCCAAAATCGATGAAATATTTCGTGTGTGTTTTTGTATTATATTGAATAAGTGACTCGTTCAAATGACATTAACATAATGCAATTTTAAACACCTGCAGCGGGAAAAGGTATGACCAGACATAGATTTAATGGGACCGGAGCCTGTTGAACATAGTGTTATTCGCCTATTTCGCTAAATTACTGTATGCTCAATACTTATTTCATTTTTTTCGGCCGGGATGTTTAACACTTTCACAACAAACTGTAATATTCTCTTGGCAGAACGTACAACAATATATATTATGCAGATTAAATGCCATTTATAATCCTGTTTGCGTTATGTATTGCAACATTTATAACACGTTAAGTCACTTTAGTAATTCTAATAGGAAAACGGCTTTCCGCGCCCATCGGAGTCTAACTGTTGGTTTTCGTTTGCTCCAGCATTTCAGTGGTTTCTTGCTGTCGAGTCCTCATCGTTGTTTCATCTCTGTGGTTGTTTGATAATGTGTATTCACGGAGATGTTGCAATGATGAGTTGGTCCTTCATGTGGACTGAACAAATTATTTGTCTAAATCGCGACGGAAATAAGGGCGAGGATTGTGGCCACGTAAAATCGATTTAAGCCCCCCCCCCCCCCCTCCCCAAGTGGAATTCGTTTCCGCTGCGTGTTCCAAGGTGGTTCTTCTGTCGCGATTTATTTTTGTTATGGTTTGTCTTTGGGTGTTTGTGTCGCTTGTGTAATTTTAGTTTGAATAGCCTATTGGCCATTTTGTGGGAAAGTAACTGTCATTTTGGCTTTCCGCTGTTGGTGTTTCCATTAGGTCTGCTGTTGCATGTTTGTGTTTCTTTCCCTTTGGTGTCTCTGATGGTAGCTATGGGTTGATTGTATCGAATCCTGATCTTTGCCTTCACTTCTATTTCATACAAAAAGCATTTTAATGCCAATTCGCAATCCGCAACGGATGTCTATACAGCATTTTTGAATTACCTATAGTTTAAACATTTTATATGCAATAAAATCAGCTGTCCTACTATCCAGGTAAGAATCGATTGCTTTTTATCGAGATAGGCAAAATGGGGCTAAAGCCTATAAAGAATTAAATAAAAACTATGTGTTGTATGGTGTGTTTTCGTAATGTCTGTGCAAAGCTGTCATGCGGTATAAA
This sequence comes from Lucinisca nassula, assembly GCA_963580285.1. Taxonomy (NCBI): domain Eukaryota; kingdom Metazoa; phylum Mollusca; class Bivalvia; order Lucinida; family Lucinidae; genus Lucinisca; species Lucinisca nassula. The sequence continues at coordinate 43,743,315 of OY757013.1, forward strand.
TGTTCTTGCATACATAGGTTTTCTGTAGATATATTTTACATGTTATGAAGAGGGCTACATGGTAATAAACAAATAAATAAATAAACATGCCTTTTGCTACTGGATCACCTGATCTTGTATCAAGAATACATTCATGTTTCAACTTTGGTCCAGCTGTACGAGATTCCTTTTTTTTTTTTTTTGCTTTTTTACGGCCATTTCAAGATTATTGCACATATTTCGAGCCAATCGTTAATCATAGGTGGGCGAAAACGGCGTTTCCGGAGAAAAAAAAACACCTGAAACGTGGCCTCTCACATGTTACCAGAGCGAGGCCCGAAGTCACAGTGCTGAGAGACCTGTCGGTAAAAAAAAGACAGCGAGACAGAGTTCTACCGATCATCTGAGAAAGAGAGAGAGCACATAGCTATTCAGGAAAGATAACCCAAATGTGCGGCACCCGCAGTTGTGGTTTTTACACATGACATGCTATCTCAGACTTTTAGACAATTGTTCCAATTATCATCATCAAGGGTTTGGCCTGTGACGATTTTAGCTCACCAGAGACAAAGGCTCCGGGGCAGCTTAAAGTATAGGCAGCGGTCCTGCGTCCGTTGTCGTCTGTGTCGTCGTCTGCGTCGTCAACAATTATTCAAACGACATCTCCTCTGAAACTGCTTGGCCAATTTAATCCAAATCACACGTGCAGCCTTCATGGGGAGGGAAACAAAAGTTTGTTCATAAGGACTGGGTCACATGACCAAGATGGCCGCCATACCCATATATGGTACAACCTTTAAAATCCTTCTCTGCCGATGATCTTGAAACTTGGTATGCACCATCGGGGACTCGGGCCCCACAAAGTTTCTGCAAATGATAACCTTTGGTTGACCTTGACTTGTTTTAATTCAAATTTCGTCACTTAGACATTTGTATGGGGAAAAAGGCATAACAGTGTATCTTCTGATTGTATGGAAGCCTGTGGCATCAAAATAAGATTTGCAATCAGCAGAATGGAAGTTTATCTCCAAAGGTGAAGGTCATTTACTGATCTTTGTCCTGGATGACTCAAATTCAGTAATTATATCTTCTCTACTTTATCTGCTGGACTGATTGAAACCAAATTACATGTGAAGCCTCCATGGAAGATTGAATGAAATTTCTTTCTTAAGGACTTGGTCATATTACGAATATGGCCGCCTTGATCATATATGGTAAAAACCTTTATTTGTTTCTTCTCAGGAACCAGACGGTAGATGACCTTCAAATTTGGTATGTAGCATCGAGGACTCGGGCCCTACCAAGTTAGTTAAAACAATGACCTTTGTGGACCTTGATCTGTTTTACGTTAAGGTAAAATTTGGTCACTCAGACATTTGTATAGAAAAAAGCAAAACAGTGGATTTTTCTGCAGCCTGTAGCATCAGAATTGATATTTGCAATCAGCTTAATGGACATTTATCAATTCCAAAAATCATTTACTGACCTTTGTGACAGTCCTGGATAACTCAGATTCAGTATTTTTTATTTTCTTTTCCACTAAAACTGCTGTGATGATTGAAACCACATTACACGAAGAACCTCTATGGGATTAGGCAATGAAAAATTATTCGTGGGATTGTAGTCACATGACCAACATGGGCGCCATGCCTGCATATGGTATAAATTACATGACCTCTGGTGAGCGTAAGGTCTAAAGGGCCTCTTGTTATTTTATTGGTGTTAATTTATATTCGTGTTTCTTTCCCTTTGAGGTGATAGCGGTGATTCCGGCTCATTGCCTTCACTTCTATGTTACTATCAGGTATGTCATTAACATATTGTGCACGCACAGTGGTTCCTGCTCGTTACACGCGATTGAAAAGATGCATATATACCAAACAAATAAAAAGAGAGAAAAATATAATACTGTACCTATGATCAGGCGTTGCCATAGTGTAAACAGGCGCTAGAGATGCCATTGCCATGAATGCCATAGGTAAGCATAGTACGAAAAACAGAATTCTCTGATATGTACCGAAATCCCCAATACGTTCCAAAACGTCGTCGAACTTCATTTTGCAAACAAGAGGACACCAAGTGAATTGACTATCACTAAAATTAAAGCTTTTCGATACAGCTCAATGGGAAGCAACATATTAACCCTTTTGGTACCAAATGGAATCTTCCACCTTATATATAGTAGGGGTTCATTTCAAAATTTAGGGGTGTCAGGTTGTGTTTTCATCAACATTTATTTGGAAAATGACTGAACTTTCAGCAAACAGTGGAGGCCCTGATCAGCTGATTGGGACCTGCATTGTTTGCCAGGGTGCCCGGTGTGGGGTTTCTGGTACTGAATGGGTTAAAAATAATTTCTAGTCCATTCAAGTGAGGTTCTGCTCTTACAGAAAAGAAGTTGCTCCTACTGAGCCTCTTCTTTCTTTTATGAGTGGAACAATTTCGCGGATATGCTCATTTTAGGCGAAATACAAACATGAAGTTTGGAAAGTATCCTTTGTTTAGAATTAAATAATAAAAAAAAACATCATGAAAACACGCCTATTCAAATACATCAAAACTTTTATCACCCAATTATTATTTTTTTTTTTTTTTTTTTTTTTTTTCAGATTAAAAAGTCTGATATTATCCATATGTTTGCTGAAAACATAGGCTGTGTGAACTCGTTAGCACCGCCTCGGCGAGGCGGTTCTAACTTGTACCCACATTCTATGTTTTAGAAGATGTATATCCCTGTTAAATTCCAGTTTTACTGTATAAAAGCTGGGTTTCCGGAAGTCAAAATTATAGTAGATGTGTGGCTTCTCCAGACTTTCGGATGAGTCATTAAACCGAGGTCCCGTCTCCGTATGACCTTAGCTGTTGGTAGGACGTAAAACTCAAACTCACTCATTATAGACGTGTTGTCGTGATGAAAGCCGAACTTCTGCCGACTGTATTTGTTTCCTTAATATGTACTGTAGTCTGTACGCAGTTTAATTTTAAGGTCTGTTGATTATCTGAAAGATATTTCCGTCCTGAATTTTATTTGCGTTGAGTTTAACTCCTGAAAGGAACGAAATTTCTCACTCCTCTCCCTAACACATTACGATAACACACCCGTGCATCATAATGCAATTTTGTACAGCTCCAAAACGGACAATTTTCTGACGAAAATTTGTGATATTATTCTTATTTATATTCAAAACACATATTGTAGGTGCTCGTTAGAACCGCCTCATTGAGGCGGTTCTAACGAGTACCCACAACCTATGTCTCTGAGCAGAAATAAGGAAAATAATGTATACCCACTAAACCCCAGTTTCCTCTATATAAAGTGGGGTGTAAGGGGGTGTTCATTTCACGGACTTGTTAGCGTGATGATCAATCTCTCCGCCCCTGGGAACAATTTCGTTTCTGTAAGATGAACAATTCTCTTGGAAAAACGATTGAAGTTAAAAGACAATTCTTTTTTATCCCTTCCAAACGGAGTTAACCCTTATCTTGCTGTTCACGACAACCCCTATCTTTGCAAACAGTGTAGATCCAGATCAGATGGCTTCTGAAGAAGCCATCTGATCAGGATCTACACTGTTTGGCATTCATTTTATGAATTTGTAGCAATAAATTACATCAAGTAATTTGATTGGTTGATAGACAGAAATGGGTGCGGCTTAAATGAATATTCAGCAAGAGAAGGGTTAAAAATGAACAGTTTATCATTGTCTCAGCATTGGTTCAGATAGGGTGGAGTAAAGCGAATACTTCGTGGATATTTTTCCTTATTTCTTCTTAGAAAAATAAATATTATGTTTCGGGTGCTTGTTAGAATCACCTCAATGAGGCGATTTTCACAAGTACCCTTAACACATGTATTTATGCAGCAGTAAGAAAAATTATCCATTAAGGGAAAAGGATACACCTGGCAGATTTTTCCGCAATTTTTAAAGGGCGACAACTTTCGGGACTTTTTGTTCGCTTTTCTATAAACTCTTTCTCTTGGAAAAAGGGGTATCCCGTCTTAAAGGGAAGGATTTGCTCCTCAGGAGCAAATTGAAACTTTATTTTATTCAAATATATTTACATAAAACTTAAAGACACAATATCGTTGGATAAGTACAATTATATCTGATAGGGATACAGAAAAAAAATCTATTGACATTGGAGACAAAATACTTTTGCAGGAGTTGCCTCCCCTGAAGGTATATCCATTCCCCTTATATATCATCGGTCATCCTTTTTATTTGGAACTTCGACCTTTCGACAGATATGAGTTCATAACATACATGTAGATTTTACGGGCGAGCAACGACCTAGGCCCGATAACATGCCATCAGTACCAAAGCATTATGTATAAAGTACATAAAGTATAGCAAGTTACATTTCAGCACTTTTTAATGTAAATAATAGTGGACATGTAGCTTAAACAGTGAATTGACAAATTGAATGGCTCAGCAGACGACGTTGTTTAAAGAAAATAAGACATGCTGTTTCAAGTGATTCTTTTGTCATAAGGAACCAAACAAACAATAACAATAATAATAATAATAAAGATAAATAAATAAAATAACTTTTTCTTCGACAGAATGTTTGATTGGCGCTAAGAAAGCTGCTTCACATCGGTTAAATTGTGAAATTGCTTTATTACATTTATAAAATATTCGGCTTTCGCCGTTTAAACGCTAACCCATTTTTCTGTGTCTCTTATGAGATATTACCCATTCATGTTTGGGTCGACTGTTTTTCAATCGACCCATAGTTATAAAATATAGAAACTGAATTCGTGCTGTTGTCCACATGACTATCACCGATTTGGAGAAACCAAGATTATGGGCATTAATAGAAAATACAGAGTCGCACTATTTTAATGGTCAGAGTTTTTATTTTGCAAAAATGTATACCCAGATCAGACGCCGCGTCGGCTTCTCAAGTTCTACATTGTTTGGTTTAAATACTGGTATTTAAGGTATAAGTCGCAGTTCAAATCAGTGCTGAAATAGATGACAGTATTCTTAAATAGAATGTACAGTCTACGGTCTCAAAGTATCCCTGCTTATTTGTATCCAAATGCATATTACTGTGTACTATTAATTATGCCTGCCCCTCGTCTATACCTTACAACCCTTAAGTGTAGATCCTGATGTGGTGGCTCTGAGCCATCTTATCGGGATATATATTGCTAACCATTCATCCAGACGCCCTATCTAGTAGAATGGACGTGCCGAACTTCTGTAATGGAAACGGAAACAAAAGGGTGAGAAGGTTTGAGGATAAATAAATCAAAGCACTGTCAACACTGTTTAGCCGATTCTCTAATTGTAGGCTGTGACAAGGTCATGAACGGGGACTTGGACTGTTTCGGAATATACTTAAGTTCTTGTACCTTCTACAAACATTGTACACCCTGATCAGACGCCGCAATCTGCGGCGTCTGATCTGGGTCTGCACCGTTTGCAAAACCAAACATATGATTCCAGTCCAGATTGTTTAGATAACTCTGAAATTGAGGCGATTTTAATGAGTATACACAGCATACATTTTCATTATAGAATACTGAAAAAGATGTACAAAAGTATCTCGTTATGCGTCCTGGCAGTCATTTTCAGTGGCTCGTATTACCCTTCTCTCGAACAGATTTGAGAGGTCCCTAAGGTGTTCCAGCCACCGAAGTTCGACTGTATTTGGAATTATTTCACTCCTTAAAACAAGTATTACAAATATTCTAATTTTTTGTCATGATTGAATCATGTTTTGTTTGATTTGAGGTTTAACGTCCCCGTCAACACTGTTAAGGTCATTATGGAGACGTTGCTTCCAATTTTGTGGGACTTTTACCCGACAATGAGATGAAATGACATCTCAAGCCCTGTCGCCCAATGAAACCAATAGGGTTTATTAGCATGGACGGTCCGCCTCGCACCGCGGTTCCTGGACAGGCTTAGATCCTCTAAGCGGTTTACCAGTACTAGTGTGCGGGCCGGATTCAGTTCTGCGTGGAAGCATCATGCAACCCATATATTTCTTGAAGCCCCTATGGGCGGGGGCCGGATTGAATCATAAAAACAGCATCACGACCTAGGCTGGTCATTTTGAGCCCAACCATATGATTGCCCCTAAATGCCCAAAATTTCAAAGGGTCATAAGTGAAGAAATATTTTCAGATTTTTTTTCAAAAGTTAATCAGGACATCTGCTCATCATTCCCTATTAGCCTGTGCATCACATGAACAAGTCCGAGAAATGAAGACCCCCTTTACCCCACTTTATATAGAGAAAACTGGGGTTTACTGAGGTAAATATTATTTTGCTTATTCCTGCTCCAAGACGTAGGTTGTGGGTACTCGTTAGAACCGCCTCAATGATGCGGTTCTAACGAGCACCCACAATCTATATTTGCAGTATACGAGCGTAAACAAGAAAAATACCATGGATTGTCATTAAAAAAGTAGCCATTTTGTAGATGTGAAAACTACACTATGTCGCACGGGTGTAGGCAATAGCAAATCAGTTTTTGAAATATCTTGCTCACAAGATAAAAATGCCAAATTGTTCAAAGAACCATGACTAAATAGAAAAAAAGATCAGAATTTCATTAGTTAACAAGACAATTTACTCATCATTTCGTGTCAGCCTGTCAAGTTTCAAAGCTAAAACGGGTTTTGAGATAGCTTGCTTGCACAGTTAGAATGACTAAAATTTTCAAAGGGCCATGCCTCATGAAAAAAAAACAGACTTTTTTTACAATTTTAATCAGGTCACCTACTTATCATTCCATATCAGCTTGTCAATGCAATATCTTAAACGATTTGTTTGAGATATCTTGCTTACAAGATAATAACGAATTGTTCATCACGTGAACAAGTCCGTGAAATGAAGACCCCCTTACACCCCACTTTGTATAGAGAAAACTGGGGTTTAAGGGGGTAAACATTATTTTTCTTATTTTTTCTCCAAGTCATAGGTTGTGGGTACTCGTTAGAACCGCCTCAATGAGGCGGTTCTAACGAGCACACACAACCCATGTTAAGAGCATTTATAAGAAAAATATCAAGGATTTTCATCAGAAAAGTAGGTATTTTGGATATGTTAGAAATGCACTATGTCGTACGGGTGTGTTATCGTAATGTCAAAGGGCCTTTATTCGAGAAGAGAATTTCAGATGTTTCTCAAAATTGATCAAGTCTTTTACTCATCATTTCTTATCGACATTTTAAGTTTCAAAACTATGTCTTAAGTAGTTTCAGAGATATTTTGCTTTCAAAATTATAATGCCTAAATTTTCAAAGGGCTATAACTCAAGAAAAATATCGCATTTTGTTTTCAAAAGTTGACCGGGTCATATACTGATCATTCCATATCAGTCCGTCAAGTTTTAAGGCAATAACATAAACAAGTTTTGAGAGGCATTGGTAAAGGGCCATAACCGATTTAAACCGCCCAGTGAAATTCTTTCACTGACCGTTTCAAGGCGGTTCTTCTGACGGGGAATATGTTTGTTATGTTTTATTTCTGTGAGTGTGTATATCGCTTATATCTTTTTGTTTTGGATAGCCATATGGCCATTGTGTGGGAAAGAAACTGTCCTTTTGGCTTTCTGCTATTGATGTTCCAATTTTGGTCTAGTTATTTAATGTGTGTGTTGCTTTTCCTTTGGTGTCTCTGATGAGAGGTGCGGGGTAATTGTATTGATTCCTGGTCATTGCCTTCACTTATATTGTCAATAGTTCATGCTAAAAATCGGGTTATATCCAGGTTTTGTGACAAAACTAACTAAACAGATCAATTCATTATACCGTGACAAATTAATCTGTGCCAAATGTCAACCTAGACATCTCTAAGACTTAATAGTTTTTTTTACAATTATAGAAATCAACTAACTTCGTTCACTCCGACAGCATGTTCGAAGATCAACTGAAGGAAGATAAGCCTCCGTGTTGTGACTGGTACGCTGTTCGCCACATAAGCCCAGGTTCGATTGCGAGCTTCTTCAGAGTGTCAGCGAGTCTTAAATCGATGTCCGGCACTGGACTTAGGTTGTTGGTGGGACGTAAAACTCAAGTAGAAGTGTTTCAATAGGACCAAGGTGCACCCTCTCCTCACTTATGACATGGGACATAGACATTTGTATCGTGTGATAGATATAAGGTAAAACCATTTTTTTATCTCTGCCCTTTAAATAATAATAATAATCGACCTTATTTATAGAGGGTAACACAATTAGTTCTAGTACTTATCTTCTATGTGGTCCGCTTGGAGAAATAGATTGGGCTGCACGATGCATCAAAGCAGAGATGAAACAGACAGCACATGAGTACTGGTAAAATAGAAATAAAGGCAACGATCAGCAATGGAAAAATTAACCCAAATCTCCCAACAGAGACACTAAAGGGAAAGATACACGAACATGAAATAACTAGACCCTACTTAAAACACCAACAGCGGAAAGCCAAAAGGACAGTCAATTTCCCACAAAATAACCACAAAACCTCTTAGAGTGTCTAAGCTTGCCCAGGCAAATTGGAGCGAGTCTCACCGTCCAGACTTATAAACCCTTTTGGTTTGCTTCGGCTGCTGGGCTTGAGATGTCGTTTCATCACTGATGTCAGGTAGAATAGAAGTGAAGGCAGTGATCATGAATCGATACAATTAACCCACAGCTCCCGCCAGAAACACCAAAGGGAATGAAACACAAACACGAAACAACTAGATACTAATGGAATCACCAATAGCAGAGAGCCAAAAGGACAGTTACTTTCCCACAAATTGGTTAATTGGCTGTCCAAAAGAAAACAGGGATTGCACATGTGAAATATGAAAGCCCTAACACTTACCATTTAAAAAGTATGCCAAACGTTAAGGTTTTTGCTGACAGACAAACAGACGGACAGACAGACCAAAATCTATATGCCCCCGAATTTTTGATGCGGCCGCAATTCTCGCCCTAACTTCCGTCGCGATTTAGACAAATCAGTTGTTCAGTCCGCATGAAGGTCTCTTAACTAATCAGTGCAACACCTCCGAAAACACAAAATTCAAACACCACAAAGATGAAACAACGGTGAGGACTCGACAGCAAGAAACCACTGGAATGCTGGAGCAAAAGAAAACCAACAGTTACACTCCGATAGGCCCAACCAGAGTAAAAGTTACAAAATTTAAATCAAGGTCTCCAAAATGTAAAATACAGTGTTGACGGGGAGGTAAAACCTTAATTCAAACAAACAAAAGACTTTTAAATGTGACAACTACACATCTGTCAAATGCCAGACAGTACCTGTGACACAGTTGCCTGAAATATATACAATTCAAAGATCGCTTTGCTATAATATTATAATTGTCCTTGATGATGTGACCGGCCCCGATAGCTCAGTTGTTAGAGTGTCCGCTCCGGGGAACGGGAGGTCACGGGTTCGATCTCGGGCCGCGACACACCAAAGTCTTTAAAAATGGTACTAGCTGCTCCTTGTTTGGCACTCAGATTTACGGGGCAGAGCTAGGACTGTTCGGCCCAGTGTCAGGATAATGTGACTGGGTGTGGTGTCATGTAATGTGTCTGGGACATGATACTTCAGTGAGGCAGCACTGTAAAAGTGAGCATTGAGCTCCCTGTCGCACCAGACACCGTCGTGATATGACTGAAAAATTGTTGAAAGCGACGTTAAACCCGAATCCACACACACACACACACACACACACACACACACACACACACACACACACACACTCCTTGATGATGTTTGTTCTGTTTGTTCTTGTTCTTGTAGCTGTTGGTGTTGTTGTTGCTGATTATGTTATGGCCAGCTTTTGATTTAGATCAAGCCACAGCTGAACCATTGTCACAGGTAATGGCTTCTCTTGCAGGCTTTTGCACTGGCCTGGAATGAAAACAAGACATGTCAAGCCATTTCTCTCTCTCTCTCTCTCTCTCTCTCTCTCTCTCTCTCTCTCTCTCTCTCTCGCTCTTTACTTGAACAATTTAATAGAAAAGTATTAGACAACGATTCTGAATTGTGAACACTGGAAAAACTAATAGTCTATCAATGGTTTAAATCTTGGGTCGGTTCTGTTCGCGGACCGATTCGCAGACCTAGGTACAATCTCATCGATAGAATCGATTCTGACAGGTTTTTCCCACAAGGGCCGGTGTAATTGCAGGTGCGGCATTTGCGATGTTTGATACGATAGTCGTTATTTTTAGATATCACCAGTCTTTTATTAACACACTTTGTTCAGTGTATTTATTATTGCTACAACTGTCGCATTACATGACACATCTAAACAGTATGCAAATTTGCTAGATCATTTTATAGCTATACCTTATATCTGTTAAAATATCCGGCAGCTTATTATGTCTTGTTTCGGGGAGAAACAATGATGAGACCCCAGCTATCACTGAACAAATGCCGAACACGAGTAGTGGCAGCACTTTAGCGGAACTCGCTTGTATCACTTCGCCCTGCAAATTAAAATGTCATGGTAAAGCTTCATTATACAGCAGAACTTCAATGGCTCGAACACCGATGACTTGTTTTTACCATGGATGAGTCGAACCCGTTCTTGGGTCCGCTGGGAATTCCTTCAGATACGATAATGAGATAATGCAGGGAGATGTTTTCTCTTTTAACTCGCAAATATATGCTGTGTGTACTCATTTGAATGAGAACATACAACATATATTTATAATATAGAACATTGGAAAGATGTCTCACAATTACCTCCATTATTCCGGCTGGCATGGCACTTAAAGTAACGCTCCTTGGCTCGAACTACCGCTGTCTAGAACACATTATTATGGTCCCAAAGGGGTTCGAGCCATCGAAGCTCGACTGTATATCCTTAAACTGTATATAGAATTGAACTTCAATGGCACGAACATTGGCGGCTCATTTCCCATGCTTGTTTCACGATAGTTTTCTTTTTAATTCCTAGGGAAGTAGGGCTGGCTGATCATAACTGAAATGATAACCGATTATCAGTCTTGCCATAGTCATCGATTAATAATCATTGAAGATTCGACCGTTATTTCACCTTTCTGGCTTTGTCTCTTACAATATGTTATACATTGTCATATTTATAAGGCCTGAGCAAACAGTGACGTGACGTCTTATCAGGGTGTGCACTGTTTGCCCCTCATCCAGTTATTTTAGGCACAATATTGGGTAGTAAACTATACTTGTAAAATAATTGATTACTGCCAAATCTGTAATTACATTCATTTTAGTGGAATTTATCGATAAATTAATCGATTATCCGATTAATCGTGTCAGCCTTACAGGGAATACTTACCATAGTTCCAAATACAACATAAGTTATGCCTAATCCAATTGGCTTGTTGCGGTTTAAATAGTGTATTGCTCAGCAAAATCCGGCCAACTTTCTGTCCATGGACTTGTTGCCGTAATTATAAGAATCTTAAAAGAGACTGAGGGGAGGATAGAGAAATCCACCCGGAGTGTCAATGTCCGATGAGAGGTCTCAAGGGATGGATTTTTCCATCTACCCTCATAGCCGTGTAAGAGTCTTTTAATTTGAAGCATCTCATTTCTGACAGTTTTCTTTTGTTTGAACTGAGATTTAACGTCCCCGTCAACACTACTTGGGTCATTTTGGACACCTAGCTGATTATTCTGTGGGAGTTTTACTCGACAATGAGATGAAATGACATCTCAAGCGCTGCCGTCCAAAGAAACCAATAGCCTGTATATGCATGGATGGGCTAACTCGCGCCACTTTTGCCTGAGCAAGCTTATACCTTAGCGGTTTCCAATACTTAGATCTCTGCGTGGAAGCACTATGCAGCCCTATCTCTTTCTCCAAGCCCCGATTTGTGGAGCTCTTATTTCTAACAGTGGACTTTTAGCTCATCTGGAGCAAAGCACCAGATCAGCATGTGTCCGTCGTTTACTTTTCACATTTTCGTCATCACTGGTTGGATTGAACTAATAGTAGGCGGGCTGCATGGCGCCAACATGGAGATTTATAATTTCTGAAATCCTTCCGTTCCAATATTGAAGATTGCCGCCAAGGCAGCCAGGTTGAATTTTTTCAAACGACATCTCCTTCCGAACCAAAGGTCAGATTGAAATGGAACTTGATGGGGGGTATCAAGGTGAAATGGCATTTCAGTTTTGCTAATTTTTTCCATTCCGATATCCTTGGTGAAATCTACCGGATCCAAAGGGCGGATCGAGCAAAAACTTTATGGCAGGCATCGAAACGACATGGAAATTTAGAATTTATAAAATCATTTCGGTTGGAAAGCCAAGATGACTGCCATGGCTGTCATCTTGAAATCCTTCAAACGACCTCCCGAGTCAAAGGTCTAATGAAACTGAAACTCGATGTGAGGCATTGGGGCTGCCTGTAGATTCGTATTTTCTAAAATTGTTCCATTCCGATTTCTGAGATCGCCGTCGCGGCAGCCATCTCAAACGGCATTTCCTCTCGAAACAAAGGTCGGATGGAGCTGAAACTTAAAGGGGGTGGGCATCAGGGCGAAATAGCAATTCAGATTTGCGTTTCTATATCCACGGTTGTTGCATTGGCGGCCATCTTGGAATTACATCAAACGACATCTCCTCCTGAACTGAAAGACAGATTGAGTTTAAACTTGATTGGAGGCCTTTGTGTGGCATCGGGATGCAGATTCGCTAAAATAGTTCTTTATAGGACATCTTCTCCGGTACTGAATAGTAGTGAATGAAAGTCAGAATGAGCTGAAACGTGATGAGAGCTATCAGCGCTCCAAAGATCAGATTGCAGCCATGCTGGGTATCTTGAAAATCTCGCTGAACTGAAACTTGAGTGAAGGCAAATTGGCGACAGTGAGATTCAGAATTGCTAAAACTATTCTGTTCAGTTATCCAAGAAGGCTGCCATGGTTGCCATCTTGAAACTGAGCCAAAACTTAATAGGAGGCATCAGATGAATGCATTTAACCCCTGCCTTACATTCCTGTACCGTAAGAAAACAGTGTAAAACCTAATCGGACGCCGCGATGTGTGACTGCCAATCTGGAACTACACGGTTCATCAAACCCAAAACATGACTCCAGTCCAGATTCTATAAATGACCCTCTTATGCAACACTGACCTCACAGCGATAAGAATAACACTATTTTGTCTAAATGTAACCGTTACCTGGATTTCTAACAAATCAGTGATATTCACGTGGATATTAGAACTAAGGATCATCTGTGCTTAGTCATTTGGGCCGATTGAAAAACAATCGACACAAAAACAAACTTATTTATGTTGTTGTTTGTTACTTACTGTGTGTATTACTTGTGTCTTTTAATTTTGGATGGCCATATGGCCATTTTGTGGGAAAGTAACTGTCCTTATGGCCTTCCTTTGTTTAGGTTTCCATTATGGTCTGGTCGCTTAATGTTTGTATTTCTTTCCCTTTGGTGTCTTTTATGGGTGGAGTAAGTTAATTGTATCAATTTCTAATCTTTGTTTTACTTCTACTTACCAGAATTACAACATAGGGGGCGGTAATGTTTCCCAAGCTAGCACCGAAAGAGCACATCCCGATGGCAGAGCTTCGAATAACAGTTGGGTACACTTCCGCTGTGAAAAGATAGACAGTGGCATAGGCTGCTGCAACCACCATCTTCCCGATCATTGCAAAAGTAATCATTAGCCAATGATACGCTGCAGAGAAATAGAAAGGCATTTGATTTACTTTATATAACATGCGGATGAAATTAAGATAAAATACAATGCTGTTCATCATAGCTCTCGGAAATACACTTATCCAAAACAAACGTGACCGAGTTAACACTTAAAAAAACAAAACAAAACAAAACAAAAAATAAAAAAAAAATAAATAAAACTCTAAATGTTCTAAAGCAGCAAGAATTCAAACACATAACTGAAAGACGTAGAATGTATATTTGTCCTGGCCAGACATGCTAGTTTCGGTAAATTACGCATCGTCATTTTTTTTTAATACACAGAACTAATGACGCATCGTCATAATTCCACAGTGCCTTGGAAACAAAAACAAAATACAATTTAGGAGTCTACTGTAGTTTACCAAACTGCCTATATCCCTTAGTGTACACGAGCAAGATTCCATTTCCAGAGAACAAATCGGCCAAGCGACCAAAATGAAATAAAAAGAGAAAACCACCTTTTTTGTTCTCAAAATATCTGGATCGGGTGTTTATTTCACTTCACCTGATTGAAATATGGATATTGTTCAGAAAGTGGATCAGCACCATATCAAGAATAATTCATTCATGTGAACCGCCCACTTGAGTCTCACTGTTGGTTTTTATTTCCTCCAGCATTTTAGTGGTTTCTTGCTGTCGAGTCCTCACCGTTGTTTCACCTCTGTGTTTGATTGATTATTTGTGTTCACGGAGATGTTGCACTGATGAGTTAGAATTATTTGTATAAATCGCGAAGGAAGTAAGGGGCGAGCATTGTGGCCACGTAAAACCGATTTAAGCCCCCCAGTGGAATTCGTTTCCGCTGACTGTTCCAAGGCGGTTCTTCTTTCGCGGTTTATTTTTGTTATGGTTTGTCTTTGGGTGTTTGTGTCGCTTGTGTTGTTTTATTTTGGATATCCTATTGGTCATTTTGTGGGAAAGTAACTGTCCTTTTGTCTTTCCGCTTTTTATGTTTTCATTAGAGTCTGTTGCTTCATGTTTGTGTTTCTTTCCCTCTGGTGTCTCTGATGGGAGCTGTGCGTTGATTGTATCGATTCCTAATCATTGCCCCCACTTCTATTTTTATAAGGAGAGTAAAAAGATTATTACATGGAAAACCATCCGACTTTTCTCAACAATTATTTGGTTTGCTAACATATGTCTGTAGCGAGAATAGATTCCACGCAGTTGCAAGGTCCGGGATAAGAAAGTTGTTTTATATAAAGACAGACTATAAATTTAAAGACTACCTGTATTAAAGACTTTTTAGTGTGTAAAATAGAAGTAAAACAAAGATCAGGAATCGATACAATTAACTTACTCCACCCATCAAAGACACCAAAGGGAAAGAAACACAAACATTAAGCGACCAGACCATAATGGAAACCTAAACAAAGGAAGGCCATAAGTACAGTTACTTTCCCACAAAATGGCCATATGGCCATCCAAAATAAAAAGAGACAAGTGATACACACAGTAAGTAACAAACAACAACATAAATAAATCGCCACAGAAGAACCGCCTTGGAACGGTCAATGGAAAGATTTCCACTGGGGGGGGGGGGGGGGCTTAAATCGATTTTACGGGGCCACAATCCTCGCCCTTACTTCCGTCGCGATTTAGACAAACAATTTGTTCAGTCCGCATGAATGCCTCCTAACTCATCAGTGCAAATGGCTTATTGAGAATTAGAGAGATCAAATTCAAGGTAATGTTGGTTGGTGCCCGATGCTCTGTCTCTGGTCGGGCCCATCGGAGTCTAACTGTTGGTTTTCTTTTGCTCCAGCATTTCAGTGATTTCTTGCTGTCGAGTCCTCACCGTTGTCTCACCTTTGTAGGTCTTTGATTATTTGTGTTCACGGAGATGTTGAAAGCAAAAGAAAACCAACAGTTAGACTCCGATGTGCCCGACGTAAAATCGATTTAAGCCCCCAGTGGAAATCTTTACACTGACCGTTCCAAGGCG
The DNA here is from genome assembly GCA_963580285.1 of Lucinisca nassula. Classification (NCBI taxonomy): domain Eukaryota; kingdom Metazoa; phylum Mollusca; class Bivalvia; order Lucinida; family Lucinidae; genus Lucinisca; species Lucinisca nassula. The sequence goes on from OY757013.1 coordinate 43,758,895, forward strand.
GTTCTTCTGTCGCGATTTATTATACCCCCGCCATTCGAAGAATGGTGGAAAGGGCATATAGCGTTGCCCCTGTCCGTCCGTCCGTCCGTGCGTCCGTCCGTGCGTCCGAAACTTAAACGCAGTCAATAACTTTCTTATTTCTTGATGGATTTTAAAATTACTTGGCAGAAATGTTAACCATCATGAGACTGCGTGTCACGTGCAAAACCCAGGTCCGTACCTCCAAGGTCAAGGTCATACTTAGAGGTCAAAGGTCAAAAAAGGGGTCCGAAACTTAAACGCAGTCAATAACTTTCTTATTTCTGGATGGATTTTGAAATTACTTTGAAGAAATGTTAACCATCATGAGACGATGTGTCACATGCAAAACCCAGGTCCGTACCTCCAAGGTCAAGGTCATACTTAAGAGGTCAAAGGTCCAAAAAAGGGCCCGAAACTTAAACACAGTCAATAACTTACTAATTTCTGAATGGATTTTGAAATTACTTTGACGAAATGTTAACCATCATGAGACGATGTGTCACATGCAAACTTAGATCCATACCTCCAAGGTCAAGGTCGTACTTAGAGGTCAAAGTTAAAAAAAATGGTCTGAAACTTTAACGCAGTCAATAACTTCCTTATGTCTGGATGGATTTTAAAATTACTTGGCAGAAATGTTGGCCATCATGAGACAATCTGCCTTACACAAAACCAAGGTCTTTACCTCCAAGGTCAAGGTCATACTTAGGTCAAATGTGAAAAAGGATCGAAAACTTAAACACGGTCAATAATTTGCTATAGATGAATACGAAGATAGATATATTTTCAGGCGGGGGCATCCGTGTCCTATGGACGCATTTCTAGTTTATGTTGTTGTTTGTTACTTACTGTGTGTATCACTTGTCTCTTTTTATTTTGGATGGCCATATGGAAATTTTGTGGGAAAGTAACTGTCCTTATGGCCTCAAGATTGACACAAATAAAATCATGAAAATGGAGTATAACGGAAAAAATCGCACTTTAAAGCAATTTGGTAGTTATCTGTGGAATATTTAATCATGTGTGATTGCAAATAAAATTGTTAGCTTTACTTTATTAAATTCCCACAACCATAACTGAAGATTTTTCAGAAAACAAGGTTGTTACTAGAGCTGTCAGTGAAACTGACTAGGGCCCCGGCAGTGCGATCATACGGGTTGGATTTTTTCAAAGGACCATAACTCATACAGTATTGTAGCTAGAGTTACGTAACCATGTAATTGTGTAATGATATTGTGACCTTATATCTAAAGTTTGAAATTGATGCATGTGACGGTTTGTAAGTTATGAATAAAAAACGAAAGGGTATTACTATATGACAACTGTCGATAACTTCAGCTTCATTTTCATTTTGATATCTATATTGGTTTTGGAATTAAGATGAAAACAAAAGACAAAAAAATGTTTTTTTTTGGTTTTGTTTTTCAAAAGGCAATAACTCTCAGAGTATTATAGCTAGAGTTACGTAACTTGCCATGAAATTGTTTAATGCTGTTGTGATCTTACGTTAAAAGGTTGAAAATGATGCGTTTGAAGGTTTGTAAGTTATAAAGAAAACATGAAAAATGTTGATGGACAGACGGTAAGATTGACAGATGAACAGTCAGATGGACGGACGGATGGACGGACGGACAGCTAAAGCATTACTATAGGGCAACTTTCAATAACTAAAGGAAGTTTCATTTGAATATCTATAGTGGTTTTAAAATAAAGATAAAAAAGACGAAAAAAGCTGAATTTTTAAGTTTTTCAAAGGGCCATAACTCTGAGAGTATTGAAGCTACAGTTACGTAACTTGCCATAAAATTGCGTAATGATAATGAGACCATATTTTTAAAGTTTGAAGTTGATGGGTTTGACGGTTTATAAGTTAATAAAAAAAACATGAAAACTGTGGACATTCTAAAGTTTTTAAAGGGCCATAACTCTCGGAGTATTGCAGCTTGAGACATGACTTGTCATGAAATTTTGTAATGATATTGTGACCTTATATTTAAAGTTTGAAGTTGATGCGTCTGACGGTTTGTAAGTTATTAAAAAAATGACGACAAACATGCAGCTGATTTGAACCTAATATAAAGAAACATAAAATTTTTCAGAATACTGGATATAAATATAATAAATATATGGCTAATATTTGATCATTTATTCATTACTTAAATGGTAGACAATCAGGCGTCTATTACACATGGTTGCAAATAAATATTTGCGCCAATTACAGCGAATATCAATTTTAAACTACATACAACTTACATTTCTTGCCATACATATCTGTTAGAGCTGAAGATATAAGGATGAGTCCGCCTATCAACATGCAGGAGCAATAAAGTTTCTTCCGCCCAATGTAAAAGAGAATGGGTACCGCTGTCATGTACGCAAACACTTCTACACTAGCTGAGATCGCTGAGTTGATGAAAATGTCACCGCCAAGGTTACCAAGGTTAAGGCTTAGACCGTAGTACAGAAGGGATACCACGAACCTGAAAATGTACAAAATAATCAGAATAAATATTTTTTTTTTTTCATGCTGTTATCTTCTCATCTGCGCCACCACCAAACTCTTCAACAATAATAATAACAAATCCATCAACAGCGAATAAATGCAAATCTTTCGTCTCTCAGATCACGTCATGGATTTCACGCACAATTTCATACCACACAGGACAGTTGTTATATTATTGTAATGCGTTTTACATTTTTTTAGTGAAATCGGATTTTTTTTAATTTTTTTTCTTAAAAGACACTTTACAAAAACTGGGCAAATCGAAGACCTGACAAACGAAAGCAAAACATAGGAGTCCAATTTATTCAAAGAAATTTTACATATTGTAGAAGAAGATTGCACACAATTATTTATACCAAATCTTTGCTTTTTTTATTTATTCTTTTTATGGAACTGACGAATTAATCTTTTTGTTCTGTTTCTCATAAGTAGTTTTCCACTGACTTGCGCTCCTTCCATACGCAGCGACATTGTTTTGATTGGACCCTTAGGAGAATCATTGCAACTTTTGCTGAATGAATTGCATGGGTAGAGTACCAAATGGCTACTGATTCTTATTAAAACAAAACAACAATAGTCATTTTTGGCCTGTCGCTAGTCAATTTTCTCAGTTTTGCTTGAGATGTTGCGAATTAGCGCTGGATATGACAGACTTCTACAATGCATGATGTTATGGGTGCAAGAACATTTGAAAACAGAATTCGGCGTCCATGAACTCACTAAATAAGCTAGGCGAGCATTTACAGCTGTATACGCAATATTTCCAAACGTAGATGGAATGGATCATGACGTGTTTTAAAATATATATTAATCGTTGGTAAATCGCAACAAACATTGCATCGCAGGGCGACACGGGGTGGTTGAGTTAATCAGTAAAACAAAAAATGGATGCAGGTCAATTATATTTTTAACTGGAAATAATTGACATGAATTAATGAGGAAATAAAACACGTAATTTGTCAAGTTTCCATAGTAAATATTGAGAAAGTCGATTCCAGGAAGTCACGCGTAAAATAGATCTACAGAAGTTATTACACATAGGTGATCTGTTAGTAAATAATAAGATTAATTGTTTGAAAAATAAACTAAATGTACTGGAAACTGATTATTGGATACCCAGGCTTAGCAGTGACAAGTCGCCAGAAACCGTAAATGAATTTGACACATATCGGACTTAATCGCTGAAATTATAATAAATTAGGAATGGAATTTTTACCGAAATAAAAGTGGGAATTTCTCCATACAAATTGAAAATATAGGTGCGCAAATCCTAAGATATCATCCAATGATCGGATAGGTAAATTATGTGCACACAATTTTCTTTTCTCTCTAGATTTGAGAAGGCATCTATTCGCTTACGCTCAATTGTGCAGTTATGCAATACATTTTTATGAAGTGTCTCTGCTGGATAAATTTAACTTTATTTGAACTATGCTAATATGTAGCATACGTTAGTCTCAACTCTTTCCAAATGTTTAACAGAAGAACGAGACAGTTCGGTGACATCTTAATTCTAACAATTAAAAAGAAACTATCAGGAACTCAATCAGATCTCAAATTCTCCCAACAATATCATTAGGGAAAGAAGTCGAAAGATGGAGTGACGACAGTAAACGAAACGGACAACAGGTAAACCGAGCCAGCAGCTCTTTCTCAAACAGATGGTGAGTCAAAATAGAATATACATAATGGGGGAAAGAATCAGAATCACCAACATGACAAACATTTAATTGGAAGGACAAACGTTAACTCAAAATGGGAAAGAATAAGAATAGTCAAAGTAACAACATATATGATTAGGGGAAGAATCAGAACCACCAACACAAAACATGAAGGAACCACAGCAAAAGCACCGACTTGGAACGGTCAGAAAAATAACTGTTGGGTTTAAGTTAACTTTATGGGATCCCAACCATCATCCTCACGTTCAGTGTGGTTCATCCAAACTCATTGTGGTTCATTCATTCTAAGGTGCTCTACTCGTAGCACATTTTAAGAAACATCCAGAGACAGCCTCATTAACAAGATGTCGCCCATCCTTGGAACCAGAAGGAAGAGAAACAAAAACACACAGGTAACAAGCAAAATTACAATCGCTTAACCCATTTTGTCCAGAAACCCCAGAACGTGTACCCTGGCAAACAGTGAAAGCCCAGGTCTGATTAGGGCCTACACTAAGTTTAGAACCTTCAACCATTTTCCAAATAAATTATAAATATGACACAACCTATCACCCCTCAATGTTGAATTGGACTCCTGCTGTGTATATATTGGAAGATTCCATATGGATAAAAAATGATTAACAGGCGGGTCGATCAGACCTCCCTTCGTCAAACGAGGTGATCAGACAGCAAGAAATCATTAAGCAACAAATGCACAATAAAGTACAAATGGAATGGAGGACAATGATGAGGAATCGATACAATTAACCCACACCTCCCATCAGACACAAAAAAAGAAAAAAATCTAAACCTTATTTGAAACATAAATCGCGGAAAGCCGACAAGACATTGCCTCTACTTCTATTTTCCTACAAAATCGCCAATTTCAAAACAAAAAGATATAAGCAATACACACATTTAAAGACCCACTATAACAAAAATAACGCGACGGACGAACCGCATTGGAACGGTCAGTGAAAAGTATTTCATAGGGGTGGGCTTAATCGTTTTTACGCGACCACAATCCTTGCCCTTACTTCCGTTGCGATTTAAACAACAACTTTGTTCAGTTGGTAAGAAGTGTTTCTGTCCCTGGTCGGGCCAATCGGAGTCAATCTGTGGGTTTTCTTTTGCTCCAGCATTTCAGTGGTTTCTTGCTGTCGAGTCCACATCGTTGTTTCATCTCTGGGGTTGTTTGCTTTTTGTGTTCACGGAAACGTTGCACCGATGAGTTAGGAGGCCTTCATGCGGACTGAACAAATTATTTGTCTAAATCGCGGCGGACATAAGGGCGTGAATTGTGGCCACGTAAAATCGAGTTAAGCGCCCCAGTGGAATTCGTTACACTGACCGTTCCAAGGCGGTTCTTCTGTCGCTTTCTACATGCCGTCATGTTCTTATTCAGCTTGCATGAATTGTCTTTTACAACTTTTCAAAAACTCTCAGAGTGTATTTTTCATAGTCTCATAGGATTTGTGATAAACACTATGATTTTGAATCTGAGATTGTAAATTTTCCTTTTTTTGATGGTGATGTTCCTCGAGCGGCATCCTATGGCGTTTATATTTCGCAAGTAATTCGATTTGCCAGAGTGTGTAGTAATGTAACTGACTTCAACATTCGTAATAAATTATCGGTCCCATAAACTTAAGCCTTTTCAAAATTTTAAAGACGTAATTCTGGTTTAATTTCAAAATTCAATATTGGACTTAAATCTCTTCTGCAACAAGGTCTATCCGAACTCGAATTTTATGGTGACTTAGTATATAAATTCAGAAAAAAATATATAACCGCAATGACTTCAGCACCCAAGTTCGTAAAATCTGTCTTCGATATAAAAAATTGGGTACAACATAAATGTTATACGACAGACTGCACGCATGGTAGTTAACCTAATCACGGTTGACAACTTTGCTTCTGTCTTTAATTGCACGCCGATGGGTCAGGCCTCAGATTCTATGACGGTTCCAGGGTAAAGGCTTACTAAGAATTAGAGAGAAACTAATTCTCTGTAATGTTGGTTGGTGTTTGATGCTCTGTCTCTGGTCGGGTCTATCGGAGTCTAACAGTTGGTTTTCTTTTGCTTCAGCATTTCAGTGGTTTCTTGCTGTCAAGTCCTCACCGTTGTTTCATCTCTGTGGTTGTTTGATTTTTTTGTGTTCACGGAGATGTTGCATTAGAAGGCATTCATGCGGGCTGAACAAATCATTTGTCTCAATCGCGACGGAATTAAGGGCGAGGATTGTGGCCACGTAAAATCAATTTAAGCCCATCCTCACCCCTCAGTGGAATTCAAAGTAACTGTCCTTTTGGTTTTCCGCTATTGTTGTTTCCATTAGGGTATGTTTTTTCATGTTTGTGTTTCTTTCCCTTTGGTGTCTATGTTTAGAGCTTTTGGTTAATTGTATCGATTCCTGATAATTGCCTTCACTTCTATTTATCGACACTCGTAATAAATTGTTAACAACTATACTTCTTAATCAGGGTTATCGGTAGCATAAATTACGCAAAGCCTTTTCAAAATTTTATAGACGTCATTCTGATTTAATTTCAAATTCAATATTGGACTTAAAACTCTTCTGCAACAAGGTCTATCGGAACTCGAATTTTATGGTGACTTAGTCTATAAATCAGAAAAATATATACCCGCAATGACTTCGGCGCTCAGTTTCGTGGGGTCGTTTTTCGATGTGTGTGTGTGTGTGTGTGTGTGTGTGTGAGGGGGGGTACAACATGGGTGTTGTGCGGCGGACTGCGTGCATGATAGTTAACCCAATCACGGTTAACAACTTCCCTCTTTTATTGCTTGCACGCCGGGCGGGGGGGGGGGGTCAGGCCTCAGATTCTATAGCGGCTTCAGCGTGAGGGCTTGCAGATAATTGGAGAGAATATGATTCTGTGTGATGTTGGTTGGTGCCGGATGCTCTGTCTCTGGTCGGGCCCATTGGGGTCTAACTGTTGGTTTTCTTTTGCTCCGGCATTTCAGTGGTTTCTTGCTCTCGAGTCCTCACCGTTGTTTTATCTCTGTGGTTGTTTGATTTTGTTTTGTGTTCACGGAGATGTTGCACTGATGAGTTAGGAGGCCTTCGTGTGGACTGAACAAATTATTTATCTAAATCGCGACGGAAGTAAGGGCGATGATTGTGGCCACGTACAATCGATTTAAGCCCCCAGTGGAATTCGTTTCACTGACCGTTCCAAGGCGGTTCTTCTGTCGCGGTTTGTTTTTGTTGTGGTTTGTCTTTGGGTGTTTGTGTCGCTTGTGTTATTTTGTTTTGGATAACCAACATGCCATTTTGTGGGAAAGTAACTGTCTTTTTTTCCGGTATTGATGTTTCCGTTAGGGTCTGTGGTTTCATGTTTGTATTTCTTTCCCTTTGGTGTCTCTGATGAGAACTGTGGGTTAAGTGTATCGATTCCTGATCATTGCCTTCACTTCTATTTTATCCCCGTGCGTCTGGTTGGCCGGCAGGCAGTCGGACACCATAGGCTTTTAGGAACTGTTACAAAGTAAATGATCGATGGCAAGGCGCGTTATGTAAAGCTATGCCGTTTTTTTGTGAAGGTTCGGAATTCGAAGAATCATAACAATGAAATGAAAGAAAGAGGAAAGAAAAAAATAAGTTCGCATGATCTGCTTGAATCAAAGTGAAACTCAGGTATCAACTGTTGTTCTTTTCTCTAAGATAGAACAAGCGTTCTGTCAAAATGAATTTGTATCGATTCTAACTGCATATATCATTTACATTCCAAAGCAAAGGCCCTGCTGAAATAATGCCCAAGATCCGGCCCTGTTCTTTAAAGGACGTAAGCGCCAATAGCTCTTTTCAATGGTAAAACGGCAGTTACATTATACTCGAAACTGCTTAGCTAGGTCTTCTGCCATGCTTCTCGACAAATGTATGGACCCGTCAAAGTTTATGTCGTCGAAGACCAATACAACGATTTAAGTGATCAGTTTTGAAACTAGGTCCAGTATATTTACCAGTCTAGAAAGAAAATGCATGATCGAACTGCTAATGTTCGGTCTTTGAGAATCGCTAATAAATTATGGAAGAAAGTTTGTGATTCAGCATCGTTTTTACTGTCGTCCACCATATCCACATCTTGGTCTGCAAGTGTAACTTTGTTGACTTTTGCTATTCGACTTATTATAGTCTGTGCTTGGTGAAGTTTGCCATTTGCGATTAGCCATCTCGGGGACTCAGGAATAAACCTAGAAAAAAAAAATATGGACCAATTTGAAATCCCATAGTTTAGAAGAACGGGATCTCGTTATAAAACCAAAACGGAAAAAAAAACCTTAATTTCGTGTGCAGTTGTGTGCATCTTATTAAGAGTTGAAAATATTTATCAAATACATTGTTAACGTATGAAGCTTGACAATAAGTTCAGCTTGCGTGTGTGAGTGTGTGTGAGTGTGTGTGTTGATTGGTTGACTTATTGACGATACATAATAACGAATTTGTCTGTCTAAAGGAAATACCAACAGCCACTTTTTCCTGCATCCATATCGACCTGTCAGCGTTGTTTGTTTGTATTGTAGTTTAACGGCCCAGTCAACACTATTTAGGTCATTTTTGAGCCGGTCAGTTTACCTATCAACACTTTCCTGGGCAGGCTTATACGTAAGCGGTTAACCAGTACAGTGCACATTCTTTCGCCAGAAACTGACAACTGCCCTTCTTGAATCAGCGGAAGAGAGAGAATGACCGTAGAAAGATTTCATGATCAATCTTCTCGAAAGAATGTTGCCAAACCCGGCGGGAGTCGAACCCGCGTCCTCCTGATCACCAGTCAGACGCGCATTCGACTGAGCCACTGAGGCCGGTCTGTCAGCGTTGTAGTGACTCGGTAGAATATGGGATAAATAAATGTGAAGGCAATGATCAGAAGCGATAAATTTAACCCCAATAACTGTATTTTTTTATATTTATAGATACCTGACGGGGCCGGCAACATTCTTACGTGGAGATTGATCATGAAATATTTTCTACGATCATTGTTTCCCTTCCGCTGATTCAAGAAGGGCAGTTGTCAGTTTCTGGTGAAAGAATATGCACTGTACTGGTTAAGCGCTTACGTATAAGGCTGCCCAGGAAAAATGTGGATAGGTAAAAATGACCTAAAATAGTGTTGAATGCGCCGTTAAACTCCAATACAAACAAACAAACAAACAAACAGACAATTCTACAATTATATGTCGGGTGGTAATGTACGTCATTTTTTAAAACCACCGGTTTACGGGTATTTATTAATTGATAGAGTATTGATTGAGTAAGTAGTAAGTATGTAAGACAACAATAATTATCGTCTTCAGTTTGTTTTCGTTGCCATCATGTGAACAAGTCCGTGAAATGAAGACCCCCCTAAAACCCACTTTATATAGAGAAAACTGGGGTTTACGGGGGTATACATTATTGTTCTTATTTCTGTTCCAAGACATAGGTTGTGGGTACTCGTTAGAACCGCCTCAATGAGGCGGTTCTAACGAGCACCCACGACCTATGTTTACAGTATTTATAAGAAAAATATCAGGGATTTTTATCAGAAAAGTAGCCATTTTGGTGATAAGAAATATGCACTATGTCGCACGGGTGTGTTATCGTAATGCCATTTAAGAAATGAAATTTATTTTTCTGTAGTTCATGGAAGTATGAACGCAGTGGGTCGCGTGCAAAGTAAATGAACCCCGAAGGGGTTCATGTAAACTTTGCTAGCGACACACTGTCGTTCATACTTTCATGAAAAGCAGAAAAATTAAGTTTATTTTTTATATTTACATTATTTTCCCCTCATCACTGGGCGAAAACATGCTTGTAGGGCAAAATTTTAAAGCTGAAAAACATTTACACGCTGTTTTTCTACAAACAACGGAGCAGCGTTGACGTCATCAACGCCCGTAGAGAACAATGGTTTAGAATGACGTCATTTAACGTCACTAAAATCATATGATTCGATGCGTTCATGGAAGTATGACGCAATTGTTTTCTATAGGTTTACATTAGAATTTACACTGGAAATGTAAATATTATGAAATCATTTTTGTCCAAGCAGTAGTACTGAGAACGATGCACTATTCTCACACTCACAACTGCGATACATTACATATAGAGGATCTTACATGAGTGCTCATGTATTATTGAATTTATTAAACGAGTTGAGGAAAAGGGATAAAATGCGAGGCTTTGCCGAGCATTTTATCCCTTTCCTCAACGAGTTTAATAAATTCAATAATACATGATTACGAATGCAAGATTCTATTTATCATATGACATTTAAAAGGCATTTTATTCACGGTTGTTTACAAAAATGTCAATATTCCGCTATTAGGAAACGCGACGTCGTTAAGGACGCCGTACATGTAACGTTACGGGGCGTATCTAGCTAATTTGCATATTTAATCCACTAGTGGATTATCGAAAATAATGCATGGCGTTATTACACTCTCAGACGCCACGTCATATGATAAATAGTGAATAGTATTGTCTGTAAAATTTAAGACCCAATCATAGGTTTTCTCTTCAGTTTCTCGCTGGAAATGAAAATTGGTAGAAAATAACACCTGCATCAGATGCCAGCAAGTAGAATATACTATATAGGTTCTGGCACAAAATTTATTCAGACAAATAAGGCCTCCCAACCCAAACTTCTACCACAGAGACAAGCTTCATTCAGCAAATAAAGCCCCCACCCCCTCACCCACCACAAAACATTTCCACCAAACTATCCTCCGCCCACCAACCGGGCAGGGTGCCCGGCGTAAACCAGTGTATAGCTGCCGTTGGAAAAATACAGCCTTTTTTGGGAAAAACTTTCTAGTAGCCACTTTTTGCCAAATAACGCCCCCCTCCAAGACTCCTGGAAAAAATATCCTTGAAGCCTCTAATTGCCAAAATAAACCCCTCAACGTCCACCTGGCGTAGTGCCAAAGCGCAAACCATCCGGGTGTAGCGCGGCAAATAGAGGCTTTTAGACAATTTTGTCTAGAATCCGATTGTTTGGTAAATAGGAGACTCCAAGAATACTTCTTCCAGAATCTGGTTGTTTGGCAAATAGAGGCTTCTAAAATATTTTGTCCAGAATCTGATTGCTTGGTAAATCCTGCAGCTCAGTTGAGTGGTGGGAACTTCATCTCTCGTACGGCACATTTTTTTATCACACGCTCCCCCGCGGGGGTCCACCCCACGGTCGGGCGAAGAATTACTATAGCGCATTTTTGGTCGGTGCTACCGGCAGTTTCGGCTAATTTTTCCAGATCTGCCACAGAGATGCAGCATAGACAACTGCAACCGAATGCGGCAGATCGTGGCACTCGAGCGTGCAACCGGTATATACAATTGCAACCAGCATAGACATATGCAACCGCAGCTAGCGACATGGTAGGCCCCCCCCCGCCAACAGCAGCACCCGCAGCAGCATACACAGCACACACAACTCGCAGCAGCAGGGTAGGGACACCCAGCCATGTACACACAGATAGGGACAGGGTATGGACACCCCGAATGCACACACAGGTAGGACACCAAACATGCACACCGAGAATGACACCCAGCATGCGCACACAGGTAGGGACACCCCGCATGCCCACAGATAGGGACAGGGTATGGACACCGCGCATGCGCACACAGGTAGGGGCGCCCAGCATGCGCACACCAGACATGTCCACCCAGCATGCGCACACCAGACAGGGACACCCCTGATGCACACATATAGGGACGACTAGCACGCACGCACAGATAGGGACAGGGTAGGGACACCCAGCCATACACACACAGATAGGGACAGGATAGGGACACCCAGCATGCACACACAGGTAGGGACAGGGTAGGGGCACCCTACTAGAGAAGTCGGAACGCAAAGCATTGCAATGCCTGGGTATACACAAATGTCCGCGGAAGCTATTCGGCACATCGTTTCGGGCGAGATTGGTATACGGACAGCGAAGTCGAGATATGGGATAGGAGAACGACGGGTTCTCCGTATACGGCAAGGCCTGGAAAACGAGGAAGCCAAGGACGACGCAGAGCAAGCGCGAGCCGAAGCCAAGGACGACGCAGAGCAAGCACTAGCCGAAGCCAAGGACGAGGCAGAGCAAGCACAAGCCGAAGCCAAGCACACCAAAGACGAGGCAGAGCAAGCACGAGCCGAAGCCAAGCACGCCAAGGACGAGGCAGAGCAAGCACGAGCCGAAGCCAAGCACGCCAAGAACGAGGCAGAGCAAGCACGAGCCGAAGCCAACCGGCTGCGAGAGAAACAAGAAACAGACACAAGTAGAATTCTAGAGCTAGAAGCCGACTACGACGACCTCGCAGAACTACAGCACACGACAATGTGTAAGCTTTCAAAGTACAAATCCCAGGAGGAAAAGGACACCTCGACCATTGCACGTCAGGCCCGCGGAGAAGGGGCGACATGGCGGCGAGAGGAGCTGGAGAAGGAGAACGCCAAGCTGCGCAACATCGCACTGGGGAATGTGGGACTGCATGAAGCTTGCAAGGAAAGACTGCGGCGGAGGGAAGCGGAGGCCGAGAACGCATAACTGCAAGAAGACCTTGCGGAAGCCCGGAAAGAAAGAGAGAGGCGGGAGGGGCAGCTGGAGGTCGAGAACGCAAAACTGCGAGAAGACCTTGCAGAGGCCCGAAGTGCGCGCGCGGCCCTCCTGCGGGAAAGGACAAAGCACCGGAAAAGGGGGAAAAGGGCATAGTGCCGGCTGGCCGAAAAAGAGCAGGAGTACCAGGCGCATCTGGAGGCCGAGCAGCGCGCACGAGAGCAGTCCCGCTACCTGGAGGCCCTAACCCCCAATGGAGCCAAGAAGGCACTCGACCTACCACTCGGCGAATACCTCTGCCGACGCTATGCCTCTTCTCTTCCTGGTTCTGGCCAGCAGGACCGCCGGCGAGGACGATCGGACACAGACAAGTACGGGAGGACAACCTTCTGGCTTCCTCCAATCGGTGCTGGCAGGCTCTCGGGGCCGGAGATCGAGATACTCCCAGCCAAGGTCTTCCAGTCGAGGGACGGCCGCATGATCTTTTGGAACCCAATCCAGGTCGTCGTCTCCCCAGACCCCCGATGACTGGCCGCCCTGCAGGCTCTACCCAGTAAGCATTCTACATAAATCTACAGCGGGCCGTTAGCGGCCCGTCAGGGTAGCTGACGGGCCGCTAACGGCCCGCTGTAGATTTATGTAGAATGCTAGCAGGGTAGCTGAAAGAGAGCAGGAGCACCAGATTCTGCTGGAGGCAGAGCAGCAGTCTCGTCTCCTGGAGGTCCATCCCCAAATCCCAACAGCTCCAAGAAAGCACTCGACCTACCACCCGGCGAAGACCTCTGCCGACGCTACCTTTCGACTACCTTCTGCGGCGCACCCCGCATTCTGCTCTTCCTGGTTCTAGCCGGCGAGGATGGAGTGCCCGCGATGATGTGGAAACGCCAACCTACGGGCACTTACTCGAGAGGGAGGTTGCAACGATCGATGCTATCGAGGTGTTGCAAAAAGCACACAGTCCCCTACTCTGCCATCTGGGCGAGGAGCGGACAACACCGCGGAAGAAGAAGGACCGCCTTGTAACCCCTGCTATAGTTTGCAAAGAGAACACCGTCTAGATCACCACTGTCCCCAAACAGATGCAAAAGAAAACCCCCGCGACAGCCAACGGCATAGAGCTCCCATAACTCCCACCCCAACCATTTTTTTGCCGTTTCCGCATCGATATGTCCCAATATGGTAGCGCTGCTCTCTCGAGCTGCCGCAGTTCGCGCAGCGAACTCCAGGTCCTCGAGCGACTCCCGCCCAGACGACCGCCGCGGTAATGGAGATGTATACCCATCCTCGGGCCGTATCCACCATTTGCTCTATTTTCTCGAGGACCGTCCGGGTATCTTGTTGGTCCTCCTCTGTTTTTTCCTCTATCTCTTCTAAGAGATCTTCGTCTTCTTCTTTGTCCCCCCCCCCCCCTGCTCAAGAGCAGCCAATATCTCCACCAACAGGCCTGTGGCTCGCTCTATGCGGGACTCGAGTCGACACAGGCTGTTGCGCAGTGTAGGCTGTGTAGAAGTCTTCGACAGGCGGACCCGCGGTCGCATGCAGTTGTTCCTCCGGAACAGAAACGACTTCTTCAAAGGGAACAATGGGACCACTAGCTGTTTGCTGTTGCTTTGCAACGGCGGGGGCAGGCTCGTCTCGCAATATCTTGTAGAGCCTCGTGGACCCGATGCCAAAGCGCTTCTTCGCCTCGGCTGCCGACAGCTTGCCACGAAGAGAGCGGATTTTCTGGATCTCGTCCTGTGATAGTTCCCGTTTGGAAGGCATAGTTTTTTTCAAGACCTCCCAGTTTTCTAGATGGGAGACCTTTTTATCCTGCGTGGGACGGGGTTCGTACCAATTTGTCTAGAAGTACACAACAAATACAAAACAGATACACATTAGGTGCACAGCTGGTACTTGGCAAATGCACAGCAATGTTTGGCAAAGTGCACAGCTGGTACTTGGTAAACGCACAGCAATGTTTGGCAAAATTGGCACAAACCCACCAAAAAAGAAGCACTTTCCTGGAAAGCCAAGCACTTTCCTGGAAAACCAAGCACTTTCCTGGAAAGCCAAACACTTTCCTGGGTTTCCATCTGAAAAACTGGGAGGTCTGGAAAAAAGCTATGCCTTCGTTCTCCTATCCCATATCTCGACTTCGCTGCCCGTATACCAATCTCGCCCGAAGCGATGTGCCGAATAGCTTCCACGGACATTTGTGTTTTCCCAGGCAATGCAATGCTTTATGTCCCCACTTCGCTAGTAGGGTGTCCATACACTGTCCCTACCTGTGTGTGCATGCTGGGTGTCCTATCCTGTCCCTATCTGTGTGCGTATGGCTGGGTGTCCCTACCCTATCCCTATCTGTGCGTGCGTGCTAGGCGTCCCTATCTGTGTACATGCGGGGTGTCCCTGTCTGGTGTGCGCAGGCTAGGTGTCCCTGTCTGGTGTGCGCATGCTGGGTGGCCCTACCTTTGTGCGCATGCTGGGTGTCCATACCTTTTCCCTATCTTTGTGCATGCGGGGTGTTCCTACATGTGTGCGCATGCTGGGTGTCTCTACCTGTGTGCATGTTGGGTGGCCTACCTGTGTGTGCATTCGGGGTGTCCCTATCCTGCTGCTGCTGCGTGCTGTGTGTGCTGTGTATGCTGCTGCGGGTGCTGCTGCTGCCGGGGTGTCCCTATCATGTCCCTAGCTGCAGTTGCATTTGTCTATGCTGGTTGCAATTGTATATACTGGCTGCAATTATATATATTTTTTTTATTTGGTTGCACGCTCGAGTGCCACGATCTGTCGCATTCGGTTGCAATTGTCTATGCTGCATCTCTGTGGCAGGTCAGGAAAATGCAGCCGAAACTGCCGGTAGCCCCGACCAAAAAATGCGCTATAGTAATTCTTCGCCCGACCGTGGGTTGGACCCCCGCGGGGGAGCGTGTGATCGAAAAAATGGGCCGTACGAGAAGTTCCCACCACTCAACAGAGCTGCAGGATTTACCAAACAATCAAATTCTGGACAAAATATTTTAGAAGCCTCTATTTGCCAAAACAACCAGATTCTGGAAAAAATAGTCTTTGAGTCTTTATTTACAAAACAATCGGATTCTAGACGAAATGGTCTAGAAGCCTCTATTTGCCACGCTACACCCGGATGGTTTGCGCTTTGGCACTACGCCAGGTGGGTCGCTTTGAGGGGTGGGGGGACCCACCTGGCTGGTGCCCTCAGCAAAAACGGTGAGTGTTGAGGGGTTTATTTTAGCAATTTGAGGCTTCAAGGATATTTTTTCCAGGATTCTTGGGGTGTTTTTTTATTTGGCAAATAGTGACTTCTAGAAAGTTTTTCCCCCAAAAAGCTGTATTTCTCCAAAGGAAGCTATACACTGGTTTACGCCGGGTTGGTGCGAGGGGGATAGTTAGGGTTGGGGGGGGGGGCTTAATTTGCTGAATGGAGCTTGTCTCTGTGGTAGAAGTTTGGGTGTTGGGATCTCTTATTTGTCTGAATAAATTTTGTGCCAGAACCTATATTGTATATACTCCAGCTGTGATTTGTTGAGTAATATATCACAGTTTGGAGGTCAGTTGTAAAGTAGATCAAACCACGAGCGCGAATCGTTTTGAAAATAGAGTTCTGCTTAAATCGATGCTGGAGGACATGACCGGTGTTGCACAATTAAGTACTGGTCATGATCAGATTCAATAATATCGAGTCTGCTATTTTCGTTTATATTGAGTATTCTTTTCTTCCAAAGGATCCAGCTTTATCACATGACGTCGCGTCCGAGAGTGTAATAACGCCATGCAATATTTTCGATAATCCACTAGTGGATTAAATATGCAAATTAGATAGATACGTCCCGTACATGTACGACGTCCCGTTTACTAACGGCGGAATATTGGCATTTTTTGGGAAAACAATCATGAATAAAATGCGTTTTAAATGTCATATGATAAATAGAATCTTGCATTCGTGCTCATGCATTATTGAATTTATTAAACTCGTTGAGGAAAAGGGATAAAATGCTCGGCAAAGCCTCGCATTTTATCCCTTTTCCTCAACTCGTTTAATAAATTCAATAATACACGAGCACTCATGCAAGATCCTCTATCAATAGAAATCCACATAACGCTGAACCAAGACTAACCTGACTGTGCGGATGCGCAGTCTTTGCTTTGCGCACATACTACAAGACCCCGTTTTCTTGTCGCGACCCACTTACCACCAGTAGATTAAGAAGACAAAGACTGGTACCGACATAGCAAGTTGGAGATACCTCCAATACCGCAACTGGTAGGCCATGCCCGTTTGAATGAGCAAACCAGCTGCCCAAAACTGGTTTAATAAAATACCACATAATGTACGCTTGGACACACCAATGAACTCCAAAGCTAAAAATGAAACCAAAGGTGGTATAAGATAAATATTTATTGAAACATAGGAGGGAAGGCAATGATCAGAAACCAATACAATTACCTTACACCTCCCAGCCAAGGGAAAGCAATGCCGCCTAATACCAACTTCGCCATTATGAAAACGTTAAAAAAAAAGATAAAAAAAAAAGGATAATAGAAGTAAAGGCAATGATCAGGAATCGATACAATTAACCCGTGCACCTCCAATCAGAGACACGAAAGGGACAGAAACACAAACAATAAATTACTAGACCCTAAAGAAAGCATCAATAGCAGAAAGTCAAAACGAAAGTTATTATCTCACAAAATGGCCAATAAAAAGATATAAGCGATACACACGCTCAAAGAAAAACTACGAGTATTACAAAAATAAATATAAATAAATAAATTAACGACAATAAAAGAAACGCCTTGGAACGGTTAGTGAAAATATTTCACTGTGGGGGAGTGGGTGCTAAATCTGTATAACGAGGCCGTAATTCTCGCCCTTGATTCAGTCGCGATTTAGACAAATAATTTGTTCTGTCCCCAAGAAGGGGACAATCGATTTAAGCCCCTAGTGTAATTCGTTTCACTGACCGTTCCAATGCGGATACTCTATCGCGGTTTATTTTGTCATTGTTTGTCTTTGGGTGTTTGTATCGCTTATATTACTTTGCTTTTGATAGCCAATTTGCCATTTTGTGGGCAGGTATCAGTCCTTTTGGCTTTCCGCTATTGATGTTTCCATTAGGGTATGTTGTTTCATGTTTGTGTTTCTTTCCCTTTGGTGTCTTTGATTGGAGCTTCGGGTTAATTGCATCGCTTCCTGATCATTGCCTTTAATTCCATTTTCCAAACTCATCAGTGCAACATCTCCGAGAATACAAAAATCAAACAGCCACAGATATGAAACTTGACAGCAACAAACCACTGATATGCTGGAGCAAACGAAAACCAAAAGTTAGACTCCGATGGGCCTTACCAGAGACAGAGCATCATGTACCAATCAACATTACATAAGTAGGCCTTTACGCTGGAACCATCACAGAATCTGAGGCCTGACCCACCGGCATGCAATTATAGATGGACCATGATTGGGTTAACTACCATGCATGCAGTCTATTGTATAATATTAATGTTGTACCCAATATATGGAAGAATGATTTTACGAAATTGGGTTCTGAAATCGTTGCAAGTATGTACTTTTCTGATAATATAGTAAGTCACCATAAAATTCGGGCTCCGATAGACCTTGTTGCTGAATAAATATAAGTCCTGCATTGAATTTTGAAATTAATTCGGAATGACGTCAATAAAATTTAGAAATGGCTTAGCGTTGTTTATGATACCGATAACCCTGATTACGACGTTTAGCAGTCAACAATTTAATGCGAGTGTTGAAGTCATTTACATGACTAGACACTGTGACAAATCGAATTAATTGCGAAATAGAAACGTCAGTGGATGCCACACGAGGAACCCCACCATACAAGAAAGGAAAATTAACAATCTCAAAATCAAAATCATTGCGTTTAGCATAAATTTTGCGGGAAACAAACCCATATACATAGATAGATGTAAATCTGAAATCCGGGCCGCGGTATTAGAAGAATTTGCTTTATTTAACTGTAGTGTTGAGGGGTCAATTTGACTGATCAAACCATTGAACTATGTATTGTCAACATTTAATTGGCCCCGTCAAGCGATTTTGGTACTTATCGCCTATGCGAGCAGCGAAGGTTCAGGCGAGCTTGCGCATCCGCGCAGGCTCGCCAGAATCTTCGCTGCTCGCTCATACAAGCAGTGAATCAAGAGGACAGAAAGCCATATCCCTGGCCCCTCTGAATGGCTGGGCATGCGCAGTTAAAATTTGTCATGACGGAATGCTCGAAGACCCAAATTCGCTTGGCGGGGCTCTAATAATTCATCCAAATATCTGGAAGCAGAACTCAAGTCTTCAATGATTTCAGACTGGTTTTCAATGGAAAGGGACATCATGAAGTATGACAAACAGAAGTGGGGGCAATGATCAGGAATTGAAACAATTAACCCACAGCTCCCATTAGAGACACCAAAGGGAAAGAATCACAAACACGAAACAACAGACCCCAATCGAAACACCAGTAGCGGACAGCCAAAAGGACAGTTACTTTCCCACAAAATGGCCAATAGGCTATCCAAAATAAAATAATATAAGCGACACAAACACCCAAAGACAAACGATCACAAAAATAAACCGCGACAGAAGAATCGCCTTGGAACGGTCCGCGGAAACGAATTCCACCGAGGGGCTTAAATCGGTTTTACGTGGCCACAATCCTCGCCCTTACATCCGTCGCGACTAAGACAAATAATTTGCTCAGTCTCCTAACTCATCAGTACAACATCTCCGTGAACACAAAAATCAAACAACCACAGAGATGAAACAACGGTGAGGACTCGACATCAAGAAACCACTGAAATGCTGGAGCAAAAGAAAACCAACAGTTAGACTCCGATGGGCCCGACCAGAGAACGAGCATCAGGTACCAACCAACATAAGCCTTTACGCTGAAACCGTCATAGAATCTGAGGCCTGACCCACCGGCGTGCAATTAAAGAGGGAAGCAAACCGTGATTGGGTTAACTACCATATGCATGCAGTCTGTCGTATAACATTTATGTTGTACCTAATCTTTTTATATCGAAGCATGATTTTATGAAATTGGGTGCTGAATAATAAAACAAGTCTCTTTCATACTAAAACAAGAACAGGTCAGCCACAAGGGATGCGCAATTCGTATCCGTCAGAATATCCACATTTTTTTCTAAATAATATTGTCAAGTAGAAAGGTGAGAGCTTCCCACACTTACTGACATGACCATAAAGTATACTTTTTGGCCGTTCAGGAGTGAAAAAAGAATTTCTTACATTACAGGGCATCTTCCCTATGAAATGTCATTTCAATTAAATCGTTAAGTTTTTAAGATTATAAGGACGTGTAGTGTAAAGGTTGAAAATCACAAGAAGACAGAAACCGTCTGGATTTCAGTTCATTTAAAACTTCATTAGACTCTTTAAATGACCAAAACAGATCCCTCCCTTGTCTTTCAAAGACCTCTGGTCGGACCCAGCGGAGTCAAACTGTTGGTCTTCTTTGCTCCAGCATTTCAATGTTTTTGGCTGTCGAGTCCTCCTTGTTGTTTCATCTCTCTGGTCGTTTGATATTTGTGTTCAAGGAGATGTTGCACTGATGAATTAGGAGGCCTTGACGCGGACAGAAAAAATTATTTGTTTAAACCGTGACGGAAATAAGGGCGAGGATTGTGGCCACGTACAATCGATTTAAGCCCCCCCCCCCCTCACCCAGTGTAATTCATTTCATTGACCGCTCCAAGGCGGTTCTTCTCTCGCGGTTTTGTTTTTTTGTAATGCTTTGTCTTTGAGTGTGTGTATCGCTTTGATTATTTTGTTTTGGATACTTAAGTGGCCATTTTGTGGGAAAGTAACTGTCATTTTGGCTTTCCGCTATTGATGTTTCGATCAGGGTCTAGTTGTTTCATGTTTGTGCTTCTTTCCCTTTGGTGTCTCTGATGGGGGCTGTGTGTTGATTATATCAATTCCTGATCATTGCCTTCAATTCAATTTTGTCGCAATATTTAATCACATAGTTTGATGGCAGTAAAACTTAAAGTTAATTATTTAGAATGTTCAGTGGTGATACAAGAGCACAAGAGCTTGAATTTTCAATAAACGTGCTATGTATGGTCTTTTATGAAGTTTCGGTAACCAATGTAAAGTAGGAAGCTTGACTTGGCATTCTGTAACACACACAGCAAACCTGGAGGCTGAATAGCAAATGTGTTATCAACTACAGCCCTCCCTACAGCCAAAGGCTGCAGTTCATAGGCCTTAGTACCACCAAGCTCTTGCTGAAGAGTGTTAACATAGTGGAGCCGTCAAACAACTACGACATTGTTAGCGGCCTTTACTACGGGCTCGACCGGAGACAGAGCATCGGGCACCAATCGAAATTACTTAAAAAGTTTAAGTAGGTCTTTAGGTCGGAGCCATCATAGGATCTGAGTCCCGACCGGTGTGGAATTAATTGTGGAAGCAAAGTCATCTTTCGTGATTGGGTTTACTTCCATGCAAGCAGTCTGTCCTATTGTTTGATTTGAAGGTTAACGTCCCCATCAACACTCTATAGGTCATTTGGAGACATTGCTTCCAATTTTCCAATGAAATGACATCTCAAGCCCTGTCGCCCAATGAAACCAATAGGGTTTATAAGAATAGACGGTCCGACTTGCGCCGCTCTGCCTGGGCATACTTAGATCCTCTAAGCCGTTTACCAGTGCTCGTGTGCGATCGGTTCCTGCTCTGCGTGGAAGCACTATGCAGTCTGTCGTATTACATTTATGTTGTACCACAACCATTTGTTTTTGTATCAAAGTATTATTTAATGAAACTTATGGTATTGTTATCATTGCAAGCATATATATTTTTGAATTGATATACCAATTCAAAAGTCAAAACAAAAAAGTCAGGTAACAATTGGCCTTGTTGCAGAAGAGATTTTAGTCCAATATTGGATTTTGAAACTAGATCGAAATTACGCTTATAAAACTTAGAATAGGCTTTGCGAAGTTAATGATACCGTTAATCATAAATTAGAAGTTTCGCAACTAATAATTTATTACGAGTGTTTAAATCAGTTATAAGACTGGACACTCTGGCATATCGAATTAAATGCAATAAATAAACACCGTAGGTTCCGGCACGAGGAATATTACCATCCAAACAGGAAAATGTACAATCTGAAAATAATCATTGTCGCGTTTAGCATAAATTTTACATGAAACAAACCCATCTAAAATAATTGAATGCAAATCCAAAAACGGGGATTCGGTAGCATAAGAGTTGATTTGTTCATCTGAAATTCTGAAAAGTAAATTTGACTGATCAAACTATCGAAGTAGGTGTTTTCAATATTTCATAAATTATCCAAATATCTAGGCGTCGAACTGAATGCTTTAATTACTCGAGATTGATTTTCAAAAGAAAGGGAGATCATGAAAACTGAACAAGAACAAATCAGCAACAAGAGGTTGGTAATTCGTACCTATCGGAATTTCTCCGTTTGTCTACAGGACCAAGAAGCATATATTGTATAAAAGTTGTCAAGTAGAAAGGTGAGAGGTTCTTACACTTTCTCACATGACCTAAATGTGCTGGTTGTTGCACTTCGGAAGTTTAAAAAGCATTTCTAACTTTACATGCAAGATACAGGATCTTATCGATGAAGCTGCGTCGACATTCTGTATGAAACTGTGTGAACATGACATTAAACACTGGCATTAGAATTAAAGTAGCATAACTAATGTAGTGGTATGTTTCATCAGAAAGCGTTGCTGTTAATTACTGGTTAACATTATGGCATCAACATAATTTGACCACACCTGCAGTAACACATGGTTACTAGCGCTTAACATTATGACACCCTCCGTGACAACCATATGATTTGTATTGAAATTCTTTTGAAAGTCTTCGGCAATAAAATCCGATTTGAAATATGCCGTTGTATTTCCCTTTCGATTAAGCAATTTTGTATCAAATGAAAACTTCCTCTTTATATATAGCAGGAGTTCATTTCAAAATTAGGGTGTCAGGTTGTGTTTTCTTCAAAATTTATTTGGGAAATGGCTTAACTTTTTTTGCAAACAGTGTAGGCCCTGATCAGACGCCGCGTTCTGCGGCGTCTGATCTGGGCCTGCACAGTTTACCAAAGTACCCCTTTAGGGATTTCTGATACTGAATGGGTTAAAGGCGGTTTTTCTGTCGCGGTTTAATTTAGTTACGGTTTGTCTTTGGGTGTGTGTATCGCTTATACATATTTTTTCTGTTTGTTTTGCATAGCCAATTGGCCATTTGGTGGGAAAGTAACTGTCCTTTTGGCTTTCCGCAATTGATGTTTCCATTAGGGTCTATTTATTTCATGTTTGTGTTTTGTTCCCTTTGGTGTCTCTGATTGGAGCTGCGGGTTAATTGAATCGATACCTGATCATTGCATTCACTTCTATTTTGCGTGCTTATCTTATTAAGAATTCTGTATTTAATGGATTAAAAGCTGCATATAATAATTTACTGCAATTACGCTGTTTGACCGTTACATACAAGAACTACTTTACCGTAAACGAAAGTCGTATTCCATAATACTCCGCGCACAAACCCCATTATCGCCTTGGTTAAAATACATGTGTATATGTTTGGAAGCCATAGTGCAAATGTTTGGAAAACTCCTAGAAGACATAATTCCAGAAGGTATGCGTTTTTTCGTCCAAATCTGTAAGAAATTAAAACAACAGTCAGGCGTAAAATGATTTAGCAGAGTAATTGTCTTCATTTTGTTTACATATCTCCATGAAAGCACTTATTAAAACTATCGGGATTAAAATGTTCTAGACTTGGAATAGTGTTCCTCAGTATGTTTTGGTTCCAAATATATAGTTGTTCAGGTTCCTGGCCCAGTCAGCAGATTTTCATTTATTTGTCGGAATAACAATACAGATACACTATGAACTTTTAATCTGCAAGTGTACCCATCGCTTAAGTAATATGTATCTGCGTAATGGGTAAGCCAATACAACCTGTTGCATGCGGGCAGATGGGGCTCGACACCTCGGGAGGGCAACCCAACCAGGAGTTGATTTGCTAGATCTCTAAACAAAGCTGGCGTGGGTAGGTGGAACCCAATCCACCTAGGGGCTTTAGGTCTCTAAAGAAAATCTAGCCAGTGAGAGAGGGATTATCGTTTTTCTTAATTGAAGACTTCCCTTTTGTGTGGACTGGCCTCGTGTTAATTTGTGCACAGCTATGGTCGTCCATCGAAACCCTGTGATGGTGCTTGATCACTCTGGCTGTGCACATGGAAGATAAAACTCATGGTGGTTCCTCTGCCACTGCAACGGGTAGATGGAGCTCTCAAGCCCTGGTCGTCAAATCATCTAGGAGAAGGCAACTCCAAACAAAAACCTACATATCTGGATTTGCAGCTGGGGCGGCAGAAATCATTTCTCTGATTCAAGGGTCCAAACGGCGATGCAGCAGCGTGTCGTGGAGCATAAAGAGCATGACAAGACACTAAAGAAGTCATGGTCATCCACTGCATCCGGGCTTAGCTCCAGATGTATCGACACTGTCTTGCCTCTGAATCCTGCTAGGTCAGGACGAGAGAGTGAGATTTACTCTGTGCGCCTCTCCCTCACTATAATCCAATTCACACCGCATGTCGTCTTAATCATATACACACAATCATTGCAGACACACATATGCATGCAACTCAAAACGCCATGTGGCGATGGGCGAGCTGCGAAGCAGCAGGTGAGGATTCACTGGAAGCTGTAGTTGCGGACCTGTACACAGGCGGCTTGGTTTTATATAGTCGCTTTCTTTAAGAATGAAGCAGTACGGGGATTTCGGCAGCCCAACTGAGTGACTGAGCAGACCTTTTTAGATCGCACTGCTCACCCCCTTAGCATGGGGAAGGGGCTATAAAAGGTGCCCTAAACTAAACAATTGCCTGCTTCAAAAACCCTTGGCTGGTTACCCGCGATCAGCAGGGATCCCATCTAGCGGTCGAACAAAAAAGAAGATAAATGTGATACCTTAAAAAATAGGTGCATGGAATGTGCGCAACTTGATGGACTGTGCTGGTTCAGACAAACAACAACGTAGAACAGCTCTAGTTGGTAGAGAACTTAATCGTTACAAAATCGAGATTGCAGCTCTGAGGGAGACTCGCCTTGCAGAAGAAGGGCAAATAAAAGAAGTTGGTGCTGGCTACACTTTCTTCTAGAATGGATGCAAAAAACGAAGAGCGGCGAGAAGTAGGAGTAGGCTTCGCCATCAAATCATACATTGTCAGCAAACTCTCAGGACTTCCAAAGGGCACAAATGACGCCTGATGACGCTGAGATTACCCCTATCTGGTAGGAGGCATGCAACTTTTGCACCAACAATGACTAATCCGGATGAATGCAAAGACCAGTTCTCTCATGATTTGGACTCTGATTTCTGCTACTGCATGGGGAGACAAACTCATCATCCTGGGAACTTCAATGCTAGGGTAGGCACAGACCACCAAATCTGAGAAGTAGTGATTGGAAATGAAGGAGTTGGAAAGTGCAATAGCAGTGGCCTCCTCCTTTTGAGGAAGTGTACAGAGCATGAACCTATGATCACCACACAGTCTCCCGTCAGCCAACTCTCAACAAGACATCATGGACGCATCATCGCTCAAACCACTAGCATCTCATTGAGTATGTCATAGTTAGAAGGAAGGAAGGACAGACGGAATGTCAGAGTGACAAAGAATGTGAGTTGCGGACTAATGGACAGATCAATCTGCGTATCCAGCCTGTACTGCGACCACAAGACAACAAAATACCCAAGAGACTGGATGTCTCTAAGCTAAAACAAGACAGCAAGAGGCATGCCTACACCAATGACATCTGCAGAAAAATAGATGCAATGGAATTCAGTTCAGATGATTCGAAAGAGGACTGGAAAGTCTTCAAAGGCACTGTTCACTCTTCAGCATTGGATTTCCTAGGTCCAGTATCTCGCAAACATCAAGACTGGTTTGACGAGAATGATAAAGAAATACAGGGACTCCTTGAAGATAAACACCAAAAACACAGGACATGCCTCAGTGATACAAGAAAGTATCTAACAAAAGTGAAAGCAATGAGACTATCAGAGGCCTATAAGGCGGCCTATTCAGATATATGCAAAACAGTCCAAACAAGACTCAGAGACATGCAAGACTCCTGGCTAAGCAAAAAGGCTGATGAAATCCAGTCCTTTGCAGACACAAATGTTATGAAGATGTTTTTTGATGCACTAAAGACAGTTTATGGTCCCTAGAGCTCAGGAACCAGTCCTCTCCACAGTGCAAATGGAACTAGTCTTCTGACTGACAAAGAGGTTATCTTGAAAAGATGGGCTGAGCACTTTGATAGTGCTCTTAATCGGCCATACTCTATCAATGATGATGCTATCAAGAGACTACCACAGGTTGAATGTAACCTGCTGCTTTACAAGTTCCCAATCGTTACTGAAACAGTGAAAGCAATAAAACGTTCTGCATCTTTCCAGGCCCCAGGACCAAACCTGCTGATATTTACAAAGCAGGAGGTACTCCAGTTGCAAAGAAGTTAACAAAGTTATTTTGCAATATGTGGAGAAAAGAAACCATCCCTCAAGAATTCAAGGATGCGTCAATTATCCACCTATTCAAACGGGAAGGGAACCCTCTGAAATGAGACAATCACCGTTGCAACTCTTTACTGTCATTTGCTAGAAAGTCCTTGCAAGAGTCCTACTTAACCGACTGAATGAACACCTCGAACAGTCAGGGCTTTTACAAGAAAGCCATTGTGGGTCTAGGAAGGACAGTGGAACAATTGACATGATTATCACAGCAAGGCAGCTGCAAGAGAAATGTCAGGAACATAACATGGAGCTATACATGACCTTTGTTGACCTGACCAAAGCATTTGTCAGAGTCAGTCTTGAGGGCATTTGGAAGTTCATGGTATAGCTAGGATGTCCATCTATGTTCAAAGCAATGGTGAGGCAAGTGCACGATGGTATGCTTGCACGGGTCCAAAATGACGGTAAGTTTTCAGACCCATTCCTTGTGACAAACGGAGTCAAGCAAGGCTGTGTGTTGGCCCACACACTTTTCAGTTTGTATTTTCTGCCATGCTCACAAATGTTTCCAGGAGTTTGGCAGTAGACTATCTAATAGGTATCGCTTTGATGGGAAACTTTTCAATCTCAGAAGGTTGCAAGCCAAATCCAAGGTGCAGACAGAATTGCTAGATGAGTTCTTCTTTGCTGATGACATGGCAAAAGATGCTCAAACTGAAGAAGAGATGCAAAAAGGCATCGATCAAGTATCCGACTCCTATGATAGCTATGATCTCACAATCAGCATGAAAAAGAATACAGTAGTCTATCAGCCAGCACCTGGCAAGCCTCCAAAAGAGTCCACTATCACAGTAAAAGGCCAAAGATTGCATGTGGTACACAAATTCACCTACCTTGGGAGTACACTGTCAATAGCCGTGCACATTAATGATGAAGTCAATGCCAGGATTGCCAAAGCTAGTGCAGCATATGACAGACTACGTGGTAGTGTCTGAGATCGAAGAGGAATCCGACTTGACACAAAACTGAAAGTCTACAGTGCTGTTGTGCTGCCAACACTATTGTGTGCCTGTTAACCATGGACAGTTTACAAACGGCACGCCAAAATAGAAGTGAAGGCAATGATCAGAAATTAATACAATCAACTCACAGCTCCCATCAGAGACGCTAAAGGGAAAGGAACACAAACATGAGACAACAAATCCTAATGGAAACATCAATAGCGGAAAGCCAATAGGACAGTCACTTTCCCACAAAATGGCCAATTAGATATCAAAAACAAAATAATATAAGCGATACAAACACTCAAAGACAAACCATAACATAAAATAAACCGTGACAGCAGAACCGCCTTGGAACGGTCAGGGAAAAGAATACACAGCCTTGCTTGACTCCGTTTGTCACTTGGAATGGATCTGAAAACTCACTATCATTCTGGACCCGTGCAAACATACCATTGTGCACCTGTCTCACTATTGCTATGAACTTGGTTGGACACCCAAACTTCACCATGAACTTCCAAAGGCCCTCACGACTGACTGTGTCAATGACTGAATCACTTCCATACAAGCTGTCTCAGAAAAGTCTTAAAGATTAAGTGGCAAGACAGGATACCAAGTGCTATTGAATGTGAGGTTAAAAGAATGAGTGAAGCTGAGCAGAAACGCACACAGCGCAAACCCAGAGCTAAGGCATCACGAACAGAGCTGCGTTCACAGAGCCTCTCAGTGAAATTCATTTCCGCTGACGGTTCCAAGGCGGTTCTTCTGTCGCGGTTTATTTTTGTTATGGTTTGCGTTTGGGTGTTTGTGTCGAGTATATAATTTTATTTTGGATAGTCTGTTGGCCATTTTGTGGGAGAGTAACTTTCCTTTTGGCTTTCCACTGTTGATGTTTCCATTAGGGTCTGTTGTTTCATGTTTGTGTTTCTTTCCCTTTGGTGTCTCTGATGGGAGCTGCGGGTTAATTGTATCGATTCCTGATCATTGCCTCCACTTCTATTTTCCTCTAGGTAACAGCTAGAATCGGTCTCATCAGCTACCTAAGAACACACAAATAGTAACATGTATCAAATATGATTTAGATTGGTCAATGTAAGTAATTACAGACGAGCTATTCAGGTATCTGCGTATGTACGCATTTTTAGGGGCTCGTTTTGTATTGTGCATTAATTTATCACACGGGCGCTCGAATCATGGTAAAGAGGAACAAATTTATATGCATGTGAATTGTTCACACAGCCAGGTATGCCATGCTGAGTGTTAAACATTTGGGTTCTTTGACATAAAGGCATGAGCTATAATGCAACATGCCTGGTTTAAAAAAAAACTGTGACTGAAAAATATTAAGTTATAACAAGTATCATGCACGATTTCATTTCAAATGAAATTAAACTAAGGATATCAATCCCCTTTCAAATTTTATTGTCCTGCAAGGGCTATTCGATTTGCATCTCTCTGTCTCTGTCTGTCTGTCTGTCTCTGTCTCTATCTCTGTCTGTCTGTCTGTCTCTGTCTCTGTCTGTCTGTCTGTCTCTCTCTCTCTCTCTCTCTCTCTCTCTCTCTCTCTCTCTCTCTCTCTCTCTCTCTCTCTCTCTCTCTCTCTCTCTCTCTCTCTGTAGGAGTAACTGCTTACTTGTTAATAATGACTTACTTGTCTACAACTGGACCGAGAACGAAGTATCCAATCAATGCACCAAGATCTCTCGCAGTAATAGCGTGTGCTTTATATAATGTTCTGGAGCATACCAAGTTAAGCTGAAATACATTACGCATGTCTGTAAAAAGCGAAACCCTGCGAAATACAGCCATCTGGTCAGCGTATTCTCAGTCAAATGTTGACTTAACTTAAAGCGACGTCGCGTTCTCAATGTTTAGAATGAAGAATGAACTACATTTCGTCCAGGGCTTTGCTGGAAATGCACTAAGAAAATACATGATATAAGTTAATCCAATGACGTTAATACACTGCTTACGAAGTGAGTTATATGCTGAAAAGTTTAAAAAAGCAAACATAAACCTCAGTCGCTCTCTGTATCTAGATTTAATCTATGAGTGTTCTGTGATGACGGTGGAAAAAATATTTGTGAAACAAAAGAAGTTTCAATATACGAAATATGTACAATAGAACACTTTCATTTGAATTTTCAAAACGAGAAAAGTCTTCCCATTCACAGCTTTCGATAAATCTATTTCTTATTGAAGAAATGTGTAATTAAGGCGTAACTATACCAAATTTAGTGGCACAGAGGCCTTTCTGATATATTATCTTCATCAGTGTGTCTCAACCTCTATGTTTTGAAACCGAAACGGATGACGGACAAGACCCGGCAACTACAGCAATCCCCCCTCCGAGCACACACCGTCCGACGTAGCTCATGAGACCGGTCAACTGGAGGCATCAGGCAAGAGACGCCCACCCGCGGACTTGTGGCGTCCCCCACAGAGCCAACATCAGCAAACATGGCCCACAATCAACGGACGTTCCGGGCATCAGGAAGGAGATGTTCAAAAGAGGCGAGGCTTGCAAAATTTACAATATTACAAAAAAGTGGCAACCAAATCCGCTAAGATACATGTCCCACCTGACAAGTCTGTCTTAGTTTTAGAAAAATTAGAAATGTATACTGCAAAAATTAGGATATAATATAGTTATTTAAACCGGTACTTGAGTACTGACGTAAACACCGCAGTATCAACCTCAGCACTAAGGAACTGATACTGAGCTGATGATAACATCGGGAACAAAAGAATCATCCACCAGCAGAGATACCGACCCAGTGGTTGCAATTAAGGCGTAAATATATCAAATATAGTGAGGCAGAGGCCTTTGTGATATTTAGTCTTCATCAGTGTATCTCAATCCCAAAGTTTGAAACCGAAACGGATGACGGACAAGAGTGAGTGAGTGTTTGTGTTTTACGTCCCACCAACAGCTAAGGTCATACGGAGACGGGACCTCGGTTTAAAGACTCATCCGAAGGTCTGGAGAAGCCCGGGATCGATCCTGCGACCCCTGGTTTACAAGGCGAGTAGCGTAACCACTGCACCACAGAGGCTTCTAATGACGGACAAGACCCGGCAAACACAGCACATCCCCCTCCGAGCACACACAGACCGACGTAGCTCATGAGACAGGTCAACTGGAGGCATCAGGCAAGAGACGCCCACCCGCGGACTAATCTTATTATTTATTAATTTAAAACGTTTATCCTGTATGTTAGACAAACAATGTAAATTCTGTTCAGATGTCGCATAATCTGGCGCCTTATCTTAGTCTTCACTAAGCGGCAGTGCCCCTTGTTTTAAACGCTAGGCATATTTGGATTAATGACCATTTTTGCATTGTCATTGAAGACAAGGGCTGACATTTCGTAAACTCATTTGTTGAAGGCAACGACAACCCGCTTTGTTTGTGCAGTTATATCAGTTGCTACACCTTGGATCGTGTTCTTTCTGGATTATCCGCGGTTTTATTCTTACCGTTTACAAATGAATCCGCATATGTTTTCTAGCTAAAAATGAGTCGTAACAGCAAAATACAACTATGTTAATATCTTTTATAAATTTGATATGTAGCAAGGACAGAAATGTCCGATAAAGTCGTAAAAGCTAAACTTTTATACATATCTAAAAGTTACTTTCAGTTCACTTATAAGTGTGTGGAGCAGAACGTTTTAAGCACAACAATGGTCAATACTACATTTTAACAAGAAACTCGTGGAATTTTTGGAAGATAGAAGTGAAGGCAATGATCAGGAGTCGATACAATTAATACCCACAGCTCCCATCAGAGGCACCAAAGGGAAAGAAACACAAATATGAAACAACTAGATCCTAATGGAAACATTAACAGCGCAAAGTCAAAAGGACAGACACTTTCCCACAAAGTTTGAAAAACTGTATTTTATTCCTGAAATATATCATACTACAAATGTATAAACAGTTTGACAGTAAAACACACATGCTTCCGTAAGTTAAAGCAATATCATCGGTACAACATGTGTCTCGCCCGCAATGTCAAATTTCAAGTGTTACGTCACCTTCCTAGAAACTGCACAGAGAAAACCTAAGTATATATGATCATAGTTGTGTTCTAACTAAGTGTTAAATATCAATGCCAATGTTTTGACTGGCAGAGTTTCTAAACAAAATCCACTTAAACATTTAGCACATTATGAACAGTATGCACGAATAAAGACAGACACTCGTCAATCAAGGCCGTTCACGAAGGGCCCAAGCTAAGACATTGGCGACATTCTTACGCCCATTACGTTCTGCTGTTAAAAAAGGAATTACGACGTTTGCTTTTTCCCCTTTTCAGATTATTCGTCAATGTGTGGATAAACCTATGGATTGGTAATGAGGAGTAGATGTTCTGATTAACTTTCGAATAAATTCTGAAAAATATCTTAAGAGTTATGGTCCTTTGTAAATTTGTATTGTTTTACCATATCAGCAGAATACAGTCGAACTTCAATGGCTCGAACACCTTTGGGACCATGAAAATCTGTTCGAGACAGGGGTAGTTCGAGCCACTGAGGGCTACTACCAGGCGGCATAACGACATACTTCAGGACATCTTTGTATGTGTTCTATAATGAAAAATGTATGCTGTTTGTACTCATTAGAATCGCCTCATCGAGGCGATTCTAATGAGTACACACAGCTTACATTTGCAAGATAAAAGACGAAAATGTCCTAATGTTTACTCTCCCTATTTCTTACGTACACAAATTCCCTAGGGACTCAAGAACGGGTTCGACTCAGCCATGGTAAACGAACCATCGGTGTTCGCGCCATCGAAGTTCTTCTGTATATAGACCCTTGAAACTTCGTGAATAGATTGGTAGTGAGAAGTAGATAGCCATAGTACCTTTTGAATAAATTCTGAAAAACTCCTTATGAGTTTTGGCCCGTTGTAAATTTGAGAATTTTACCTGGTCAGCAAAATATATCAAAAACGGTTAGAACTATAGCCTTGTCATTTGGTTATTAGATTGCACGTCTGTAAAAAGCGAAACCCTACGAAAACACGCCTATACAAATACATTGTAAATTTTACCGCCGAAAAATCGGACATTTCA
Organism: Lucinisca nassula; assembly: GCA_963580285.1. Taxonomy (NCBI): domain Eukaryota; kingdom Metazoa; phylum Mollusca; class Bivalvia; order Lucinida; family Lucinidae; genus Lucinisca; species Lucinisca nassula. The sequence goes on from OY757013.1 coordinate 43,791,280, forward strand.
ACATGAAAAAGTGTGATATTTTTCTAATGTATGCTCAAAATATAGATTGTGGGTACACGTAAGGACCGCCTCATCGAGGCAGTTTAAACGAGTACCAACAATCTATATTTTAGAGCAGATTTAAGAAAAATAAGGTTGACCCCTGTAAACCCCAGTTTTACTACAAAAAAGGGGTTCAAGGAGGTCAAAATTATTTAGGCGTGTTTTCGTTATGTGACCTGATTAACGGAGATTATGCACTGATGAGTTAGGAGGCCTTCATGCAGACTGAACGGGGTGTTTGTCTGGGTCGCGACGAAAGGGCGAGGATTGTGGCCACGTGAAATCGATTTAAGACCCCCACTGGAATTCGTTTCACTTACCGTTCGAAGGCGGTTCTTCTGTTGCGGATTATTTTTGTCATGGCTTGTCTTTGAGTGTTTGTATCGCTTATATTATTTTGTTTTGGTTAGCCAATTGGCCATTTTGTGGGAAAGTACCTGTCCTTTTGGCGTTCCGCTATAGATGTTTCCATTAGGGTATGTTGTGTCATGTTTGTGTTTCTTTCCCTTTGGTGTCTCTGATGGGAGCTGTGTGTTTATTGTATCGATTCATGATCATTGCCTTCACTTCCATTTTGAAAAAGAAAAATGAAAAACCATTTTGAAAAAGAAAAAAAAAAAAAAAAAAAATACTTCATGACTTATAGCTCTTTGCTCTGTCATCATAACATCTAAACAAACATTAGAGCTAGGGCTTTAATATTTAGTGATTATATTGCCAATGATGAGTAGATGACCTGATTTTTTTTAAATAAAGTAGAAGTAAAACAAAGATCAGGAATCGATACAATTAACTAACTCCACCCATCAAAGACACCAAAGGGAAAGAAATACAAACATGAAGCGACCAGACCACAATGGAAACCTAAACAAAGGAAGGCCATAATGACAGTTACTTTCCCACAAAATGACAAATGGCCATCCAAAATAAAAAGACACAAGTGATACACACAGTAAGTAACAAACAACAACATAAATAAACCGCCACAGAAGAACCGCCTTGGAACGTTCAGTGGAAAGAATTCCACTGGGAGGCTTTAATCGATTTTACATGGCCATTATCCTCGCCCTTACCTCTGTTGCGGTATACACTTATTTTGTTTATTCCGCATGAAGGCTTCCTAACTCATCAGTGTAACATCTCCGAGAACATACAAATAAAAAAACTGCAGGGATTAAACAAGGTTGAGGACTCGACAGCATACAACAACAGAATTGCTGGAGCAAAAGAAAACCAACAATTAGACTCCGAGGCCTCGACCAAAGACGGAGCATCAGGTGCCAACCAACATAAAGGATACTACAATAAAATAAAATTCCATTTATGCTGTTACGCTGGAACCTTCATATAATCTTAAGCCCGACCCACCGGTGTGCGATCAAAGAAGGAAGCAAAGTTGCAAACCGTGATTGGGTTAACCACCATGCATGCAGTCTGTTTTTTACATTTATGTTGTACCCAATCTTTATATATCGACGAACGATTTATCGAAAGTGGGTGCTTAAGTCGTTACAGGCATGTGTTTTTTCTAAATTTATACACTAAGTCACCATAGAATTCGGGTTCCGATAGGCCATGTTGCAGAAGTGTTTTAAGTCCAACATTGAATTTTGAAACCAAATCAGAATGACGTCTATAAAACTTAGAAAAGGCTTTCTACATCTAGATTCAAAATAATCAAAAGACATGAAGCTGAACTGAAATGGATTAAATTTTTACAGACCCCTTTTCCACTGGGATTTAATGACAACATTTATCATGAGGGTAATATTTCCAGAATGCCGGACTTTGATATTTTCTCACTCCTGGAATGTCGAAAACGCAGAACTAGATCTCACGGCACCAGGAAAAATGGTAACTTTAAACGTAAATCACGTGCGTTTAAACGAAACAATACTAGACTGAAGTGACTGTCAATTATATTATTAAATCATGGACGCCACTCTATGCTTTCATTTTTAAGTTCATTACCCGTTTCTGTTTTACGTCTTCTGGACACCGAGGCGAATAAATTCTACGATAGTTCTCATCAGTTATATGATGCGGCTCTCTTAACTAGAGGCTATACTCAGCATACTCTCCGTCCTTACATTGATTCTGAAATTAATCATAAACGTCATTTCTTCAAAATATCCTTCATTAATAAGGGTATGGATTTTATAGATTTGCCCAGTATCTTCCGTGAGAGATCGGTGCTTTCTTCCATTCCTGCTTATTTTCAAAATACTGAAACACCTATAATTTGCTATAAATATAACAAACCTGTTAGATCTATCATTTTTAATTTCAATAAACTTGTTTCAGATCTTGATATTGATACTAATACTCCTGATTCATGTGATTGTAAAAACTCAAAGTATTGCTATCCTGCTGCTGGTCATGTAATTACTGGCAATTTGAAAATTATTCCTGATTCTAGGATAAGGAATATAATTTCTAAAGGACCGAAATATCGGTTTCCTTCTAAAATTGATTTCAGTAAATGTAGAGATGAAATTGCTGCTTCCTTGAATGAATTCGGTAATCGATGGTGTAAGCGAGAGTATGTTGAGTGTAAAGCCCTAAAGGACTGGAAACTTAGCATTTTAAGACTAGTGAATAAACGCATTTCTTTCTATTCTCAAAATACTAACTTATTACCTCCTAAGCCCAAGACGTCTTTACGTCATCTTAAACTAGGTATTCAAGAATTTCATAAGAAGTTTGTTTTGGCCCCTGCAGACAAGGCCGCTAACAACGTCGTTGTTGTGTGACGGCTCCACTATGTTAACACGCTTAAGCAGGAGCTTGGTGGTACTAAGGCCTATGAACTTCAGCCTTTGGCTGAAGAGAGAGCTTTAGTAGATAAACATGTTTGTCTTTCAGCCACCAAGTTTGCTGTGTGTGTTAACGAAGGCCAAGACAAGCTTCCTACACTATACTGGTTACCAAAACTTCATCAAAAACCTTACAAAGCACGGTTTATTGCAAATTCTAGTTCTTGCACTACCACTGAACTTTCTAAATTATTAACTTCCTGTCTTACTGCTATTAAAACGCATGTAATTAAATATTGTGATAAAGTCTTTGAAAGATCAGGAAGAAATCTGTTTTGGTCTATAAAAAATTCGAATGAGGTGTTAAATAAATTGAAATCTAGACAGTTTCGTGCTTCTAGTCTGTCTACCTACGATTTTGCCACTCTTTACACTACACTTCCTCATAATCTTATAAAAGAAAAGCTTAATGATTTAATTGAATGGGCTTTTCACAGAGAAGATTCTCTCTATCTTGCATGTAATGTCAGAAATGCATTTTTCACTTCTAAAGAGCATAAGAATTATACACTTTGGTCATGTCAGAAAGTGTGTGATGCCCTCACCTTTCTACTTGACAATATTTATATTAGATTCGGTACTAAGTTATTTAGACAAATTGTGGGTATTCCGATGGGTACTAATTGCGCACCTCTTGTGGCTGATCTGTTCTTGTATTGTTATGAAAGAGACTTCATTTTGTCGCTTTCCATTGATAACCAATCTGAAATTATTGAAGCTTTTAGCTCTACCTCTAGATATTTAGATGATTTATTAAATATTGATAATACCTATTTTGATGGTTTGATCAGTCAGATTTACCCCCTAGAACTTCAGTTAAATAAAGCAAATTCTTCTGATACCGAGGCCCCGTTTTTGGATTTACATCTATCTATTGTAGATGGATTTGTTTCGTGCAAAATTTATGATAAACGCGATGACTTTGATTTTGAGATTGTAAATTTTCCTTTTTTGGATGGTGATGTTCCTCGTGCGCCATCCTATGGCGTTTATATTTCGCAATTAATTCGATTTGCTAGATTGTGTAGTCATGTAACTGACTTCAACACTCGTAATAAATTATTAACGGCTAAACTCCTTAATCAGGGTTATCGGTACCATAAACTACGCAAAGCCTTTTCAAAATTTTATAGACGCCATTCTGATTTAATTTCAAAATTCAATATTGGACTTAAATCTCTTCTGCAACAAGGTCTATCGGAACCCGAATTTTATGGTGACTTAGTATATAAATTCAGAAAATATATAACCGCAATGACTTCAGCACTCAATTTCGTAAAATCATTCTTCGATATAAAAAGATTGGGTACAACATGGATATTATACGACAGACTGCATGCATGGTGTTAACCCAATCACGGTTGGCAACTTTGCTTCCCTCTTTAATTGCACGCCGGTGGGTCAGGCCTCAGATTCTATGACGGCTCCAACGTAAAGGCTTATTGAAAATTAAAGAGATAATGTTGGTTGGTGCCTGATGCTCTGTCTCTGGTCGGGCTCATCGGAGTCTAACTGTTGGTTTTCTTTTGCTCCAGCATTTCAGTGGTTTCTTGCTGTCGAGTCCTCACCGTTGTCTCACCTCTGTGGTTCTTTGATTTCTGTGTTCACGGAGATGTTGCACTGATGAGTTAGGAGGCCTTCATGCGGACTGAACAAATTTTTGTCTAAATCGCGACGGAAGTAAGGGCGAGGATTGTGGCCATGTAAATTCGATTTAAGCCCACCAGTGGAAATCTTCCACTGACCGTTCCAAGGCGGCTCTTCTGTGGCGATTTATTGATGTTGTTGTTTGTTACTTACTGTGTGTATCACTTGTGTCTTTTAATTTTGGATGGCCATATGGCCATTTTGTGGGAAAGTAACTGTTCATATGGCCTTCCTTTGTTTAGGTTTCCATTATGGTCTGGTCGCTTAATGTTTGTATTTCTTTCCCTTTGGTGTCTTTTATGGATGGAGTAAGTTAATTGTATCAATTCCTGATCTTTGTTTTACTTCTACTTTGCGTAGTTTATGATACGATACCCCTGATTAAGAAGTTTAGCGGTTAATCATTAATTACGAGTGTTGAAGTCGGATACATGACTAGACACTTTAGCGAATCGAATTAACTGCGAAATATAAACCCCGTACGATGTCGCACGAGGAACAGCACCGTCCAAAAAAGGAAAATTTACAATCTCGAAATCAAAATCATCACGTTTATCATAAATTTTACAAGAAACAAATCCATCTACAATAGATAAATGTAAATCCAAAAAAGGGGCCTCGGTATCAGAGGAATTTGCCTTGTTTAACTGAGGTTCTAGGGGATAAATATGACTGATCAAACCATCAAAGTAAGTATTGTCAATATTTAATAAATCATCTAAATATCTAGCAGTAGAACTAAAAGCTTCAATAATTTCAGATTGGTTATCAATGGAAAGCGACAACATGAAAAGTAGAAGTAAAACAAAGATCAGGAAACGATACAATTAACTGACTCCACCCATCAAAGACACCAAAGGGAAAGAAACACAAACATGAAGCGACCAGACCATAATGGAAACCTAAACAAAGGATGGCCGTAAGGACAGTTACTTTCCCACAAAATGGCCAAATGGCCATCCAAAATTAAAAGACACAAGTGATACACACAGTGAGTAGTAACAAACAACAACATAAATAAACCGCCACAGAAGAACCGCCTTGGAACGGTCAGTGGAAAGAATTCCACTTTGGGGGGGGGGGGGGGGGGGGGGGGGCTTAAATTGATTTTACGTGACCACAATCCTCGTCCTTACTTCCGTCGCAATTTAGACAAATAATGTGTTCAGTCCGCATGAAGGCCTCCAAAATCATCAGTGCAACATCTCCGTGAACACAAATACTCAAAGAACCACAGAGGTGAGACAACGGTGAGGACTCGACTGCAAAAAACAACTGAAATGCTGGAGCAAAAGAAAACCAACAGTTAGACTCCGATGGGCCCGACCAAAGACAGAGCATCAGGCACCAACCAACATTACCTTGAATTAGATCTCTCTAATTCTCAATAAGCCTTTACGTTGGAACCGTCATAGAATCTGAGGCCTGACCCACCGGCGTGCAATTATAGAGGGAAGCAAAGATGCCAACCGTGATTGGGTTAACTACCATGCATGCAGTCTGTCGTATAACATCCATGTTGTACCCAATCTTTTTATATCGAAGAATGATTTTACGAAATTGGGTAATGAAGTCATTGCGGTTATATATAAAGTCTCTTTCATAACAATACAAGAACAAATCAGCAACAAGAGGTGGTCAATTCGTACCCATCGGAATACCCACAATTTATCGAAATAACTTAGCACCGAATCTAATATAAATATTGTCAAGTAGAAAGGTGAGGGCATCACACACTTTATAACATGACCAAAGTGTATAATTCTTATGCTCTTTAGAAGTGAAAAATGCATTTCTGACATTATATGCAAGATAGAGAGAATCGTCTCTGTGAAAAGCCCATTTAATGAAATCATTAAGCTTTTCTTTTATAAGATTATGAGGCAGTGTAGTGTAAAGAGTGGAAAAATCGTAAGTAGGCAGACTTGAAGCACGAAAACGTCTGGATTTCAATTTATTTAAAACTTCATTCGAATTTTTTACGAGGACTGTTCAAATATGAATGCAACTAAGCATATAAATGATTTCGTGATAGATTTCGATGAAAAATTTATTTTGTCCCCTCATAGTATACCCCTTTAACAGATATACAAACTTTCAGTCTTCTGATCTAATCATTGAATGCATTTTGGTAGTCTTTTCGAGGTAAACTATGAAGACACTGGAATATTGCACAACCGAGGTGTTTGCGCTGTACAAATTTTCGACCAGAAAGGTATTTTTCAGCCGCGGGAACAAAAAAAAAGTCACAAGGGGCAAGGTCAGGGGAATACGAGGGGTGAGGTGAGTTCAACAACCTTTTCCTGCTTCAGATAGTCTTGAACAATGAACGCCTTGTGCGATGACGCATTGTCATGTAGCAATCTGACATTGGCCAAACCAGTTGCGGGTCTTCGTTCTTTGAAATATTTCTTCAATTTTCGAAGAACTTTATTCTTGTAAAACTTCGCATTTACAGATTTGCCTTTAGGCACAGCAACCTGAAAAGCAGGGCCCTGATTTGAAAAGAATATGGCATACATTACCTTCTTGACGCTCATTGTCCGCTTTGCAATGTATGGTCTTTTGCAATACTTTGTTGCCCATATTTTGTTCTGAATCTTTCGTTTTGGCTAAAAAAAAAGTGAATCCATGTCCCGTCACATGTGACGACATTAGCGAAAGACCGTACATTGTAATTTGGAAACTTTTTAAGCAAGTTCTTGGCGCACTGAACGCGTGTCTTTTTCTGCTCATCTGTCAACAGATGGGGAATCCATCTAGCACATATCTTTATCATTTTCAAATCCCGTTTCAGAATTGTATGAGCTGCTCCTAATGAGATGCCAGCCATACTAGCTATTTGCCTAGTGGTGTATCGTGCATCGGTAGCAACTATTTCTTTCACTCTAGCAACCATCTAGGAAGATGTTGCTCTTTTCGGCCGACGATCATGTGGTGCATCTTCTGTTGAGCCTAGCCCACAGCTGAACTTATTACACCAACGAAAAACTGTCGAAAATGACATTTCATTATGCCCATAAACCGAACATATTTCATCAAAAATATATTTGCACCGTATACCAAGAATACAGCGGTTCTAAATATAGGACTGTATTTCAACGGCGTACTCTGACCTTCTTCCAACCATGTTTTGTATAAGTATACAAGAGTAGACAGTGTTTATCGAACGATATACATGGCTAAAGTGCACGGATTTTAACAGGTTTGGTATCAATGTATAGGTAAAACGTTTTTCTACGCTGTGATATTTATTTCCAGGTGGTTTTCGCATTAGTGCATTAGAAAACGTTCTACTTGCAATCATATTTGAACAGTCCGCGTATATACCAAAACAGATTTCTTCCTGATCTTTCAAAGACTTTATCACAATATTTAATCACATGCGTTTTAATAGCAGTAAGACATGTTGGTTAGTTGGTTGAGTTGAGGTTTAACGTCCCCGTCAACACTGTAAATGTCATTTTGGAGACATTGCTTCCAATTTTGTGGGACTTTTACCCGACATTGAGATGAAATGACATCTCAAGCCCTGTCGCCCAATGAAACCAATAGGGTTTATTAGCATGGACGGTCCGCCTCGCACCGCGGTTCCTGGACAGGCTTAGATCCTCTAAGATGTTTACCAGTACTAGTGTGCGGGCCGGATTCAGCTCTGCGTGGAAGCATCATGCAGCCCATATATTTCTTCAAGCCCCTATGGGCGGGGGCAGACAGTAAGACATGAAGTTAATTATTTAGAAAGTTCAGTTGTAGTGCAAGAGCTAGAATTTGCAATAAACCGTGCTTTGTAAGGTCTTTTATGAAGTTTTGGTAACCAGTATAGCGTAGGAAGCTTGTCTTGGCCTTCTGTAACACACACAGCAAACTTGGTGGCTGAATGACAAATATGTTCATCTACTATAGCTCTCTCTTCAGCTAAAGACTTAAGTTCATAGGCCTTAGTACCACCAAGCTCCTGCTTATGCGTGTTAACATAGTGGAGCCGTCACACAACGATGACGTTGTTAGCGGCCTTGTCTGCAGGGGCCAAAACAAACTTCTCATGAAATTCCTGAATACCTAGTTTAAGATGACGTAATGACGTAAGGAGGTAATAAGTAAGTATTTTGAGAATAGAAAGAAATGCGTTTATTCACTAGTTTTAAAATGCTAAGTTTCCAGTCCTTAAGGGCTTTATGCTCAACATACTCTCGCTTACACCATCGATTACCGAATTCATTCAAGGCAGCAGCGATTCCATCTCTACATTTACTGAAATCAATTTTAGAAGGAAACCGATATTTCGGTCCTTTAAAAATTATATTCCTTATCCTAGAATCAGGAATAATTTCCAAATTGCCAGTAATTACATGACCAGCAGCAGGATAGCAATACACTGAGTTTTACAATCACATTAATCAGCAGTATTAGTATCAATATCAAGATCTGAAACAAGTTTATTGAAATTAAAAATGATAGATCTAACATGTTTGTTATATTTATAGCAAATTATAGGTGTTTCAGTATTTTGAAAATAAGCAGGAACGGAAGAAAGCACTGAGCTCTCACGAAAAATGAAGCAGTTCATGAGTTATGGGTCTTTTTTTTTTTTGTCATTTTTAGCTCACCTGTCACGTAGTGACGAGATGAGCTTTCGGGATCACGTTTTGTCCGTCGTGCGAGCGTGCGTGCGTCCGTGCGTGCGTAAACTTTTTCTTCAAACGACATCTCCTCCTAAACCAGAGAATAGATTTTGATATAATTTCACAGGAATGTACCTTGGATGACCCTCTTTCAAAATTGCCTAAATCATTCCGCTCCGTTATACAAAATGGCCGTCGGAGCTAAAAATAGAAAAACCTTTAAATGAAATCTCCTCCTAGGCAAATGGTCCGATTTGGAAATAATGTCACAGGAATGTTCCTTGAGTGACCCTCTTTCAACATTGCCTAAATCGTTCTGCTCCGTTAAACAAAATGGCCACCAGAGCTAAAAATAGAAAAACCTTTTAATGACATCTCCTCCTAGGCAAATAACCCGATTTGAAAAGAATTTCACCGGAATGTTCCTAGAGTGACCCTCTTTAAAAATTGCCTAAGTCGTTCTGCTCCGTTAAACAAAATGGCCGCCAGAGCTAAAAATAGAAAAACATTTAAATGACATCTCCTCCTAGGCAAATGGCCCGATTTGAAAGTAATTTCACAGGAATGTTGCTTGAGTGACCATCTTTCAAAATTGCCTAAATCGTTCTATCTGGTAAACAAAATGGCCGCCAGAGCTAAAAATAGAAAAACTTTTCACTGACATCTCCTCCTAGGCAAATGGCCCGTTTTGTAAATACTTCCAAAGGAATGTTCCTTGAGTGACCCTCTTTCAAAATTGCCTAAATCGTTCCGCTTCGTTAAATAAAATGGCCGCCAGAGCTAAAAACAGAAAAACCTTTAAATGACATATCCTCCTAGGCAAATGGCCCGATTTGAAAAAAAAAATTCACAAGAATGTTCCTTGAGTGACCCTCTTTCAAAATTGCCAAATCGTTCTGCTCCGTTACAAAAATGACCGCAAGAGCTAAAAATAGAAAAAAACCTTTAAATGACATATTCTCCTAGGCAAATGGCCTGATTTGAAAATAATTTCACAGGAATGTTCCTTGAGTGATCCTCTTTCGAAATTTCCTAAATGGTTTCGCTAAGTTAAACAAAATGGCCACCAGAGCTAAAAATAGAAAAACCTTTAAATGACATCTCCTCCTAGGCAAATTGCCCTATTTGAAAATAATTTCACAGGAATGTTCCTTGGGTGACCATCTTTCAAAATTGCCGAAATCGTTCCACTCCGTTAAACAAAATGGCCACCAGAGCTAAAAATAAAAAAAACCTTTAAATGACATTTCCTCCTAGGCAAATGGCCCGATTTGAAAATCATTTCCCAGGAATGTTCCTTGAGTGACCCTCATTCAAAATTGCCTAAACTGTACCGCTCTGTTTAACAAAATGGACACCACAGCTAAAAATAGAAAAACCTTCAAATTCAACTACAATGAAAAATAGCCTCCAAAGATAAAAATCTTTGGTCCACATCTCCTTAAAGCAGTGAATCCTTCATTTCCATAAGCTTTGAAACATCTTGGATTCAGTTGAGCGATTCAGGGCCATCATGGCCCTCTTGTTTACCTTTTCAGCAAAATATCTCAGAAACCATTAAAGCTAAAGCTTTGATTTATAGTGATTAAATTGCTGTTGATAAGTAAAGGGTCTGATAATAATGAAAATAAATTCTGAAAAATATTTCAAGAATTATGGCCCTTTGCAAATGAATGGCAGTTTTACCTTGTCAGCAAAATATACTGACCGGAAATAGAAACTAAACACTTGTGAATTGTCTTGCCTGACAAAACAAGTGGATACCTCAGTTAATATTACTGATTAAAGATCTGATTAAATATCGATATGAATCCTGTAACAATTTAAGGAAATTCTGGTGTTCAAGATAAAAGTTTTTTGGGAAAATGTAAAAAAGTGCATTGTTCACAAAATCTGTTTGTAATCGAATTTTGACTTCATAATTTTTGCGTATAGGTAACAAGTGAAAAGCAAGGAATAAACAAATAACATAACATCTAAAATTATTGAGAAACAAACATTCTATTGAAATCTCAAAAACATTCAGCGCGATTTTCAAAATAATGTTTCAAGCCAAAAATCGATCAAAAAGTGCCTTCAATCGTTTTAGCATATTCAGCTGTGTCTTGAATATTGATAAAAACAAAAACCGCAATCAGAAGTGCCATACGTTTCGCTCACTTCCGATGGTTTGGTCCAATATTTAAACGTCGATAGCATTTCAACCATGGTGAAAATTTTCATTTTGTAAACAATATTCCCAACGTTAGATGATGCGTAATAACTGGTAAAAATGGGAATCACATTCGCGAGACATAATGTTTGACTCAATGGAAACTTGAACAGCAAGATGTGAACCCTTGCTTTGAACCTGTGGATCTACCCGTTAAATCGTAGGTATCATTAAACATTATATTCGATAAATCAGACATGCCACTGATGATAATTTATATAATTGGAATTCAAATTTCATTAAAATGTTTCGCCAGTGACAACTTAAAAATGAGTGTATAGTTTCTATTTCCGGTGAGTATATCTAAAAATTCATTGGAGCTATAGCCTTGCATCATGACATTTGGTGATAAGAGTGTTTATGAAAAGTAAATAACCTGAATAATTCTGAAAACATTCACGAGTTAGTCCCCGTTGTAATCTCAAAATCTGTTGGAGTAAGAGACATGATTTTATTGATTAAATTGCTAGTGTCGAGTAGATAACCTGGTAAACTTTTGAATAAATTCTTAAAAAGTCCTTCATGGGTATTGGCCATTTGTTAATTAGGTCATTTTTACCTTCTCAGCATAATAATTTCAAAGACGATTAGAGCTAGAGCCTTGCTATTTATTGATTAGATTGCTACTGATGAGTTGGGTGAGATTATTTACGTTCGAAAAAACTTCTGATTAATTTTCTAAGTTATTGCCCTTTGAAAATTTGGACATTTAGGGGCAAGCATATGGTTGTGGGCATAGTGTTTTACAAACATAAGTTCTAGTCTAGGTGATGTCTCCTTTTTTGATAACCTTTTCGTAATGGAAGCTAAGCATATGCATTTTTCTTCCACACCAGATTTTATCCTGGGATAGAAATTCAGTTCTTCATTTCGAAAACACCCCTAGACAAATACATTTTAAACTTTACCGCCGAAACAAAACTAAAATTTTAGATGGCAAATTGTGGTATTTTTCTTACTTCTGCTCTAAAATATAGATTGTGGGTACTCGTTAGAACCGCCGAAAATAAGGTATACCCCTGTAAACCTTAGTTTGACTGTATACCATGCAAACTTAAGAAGTATAGTGCGCGAAAAATAATATGTTTAATAAAGTAAAATGAAAATTGTGGGTGGTGTTGAAAAAGAAAAGAAAAAGAATCTTGTTTGTGGTTCTGTTGTGGGTGGGCGTGTCCAACCCCTAGGATGACGGTGCTGACCGTAACCTCGGCGAAGCTGAGTCCCACTCAGCATGGTCATCCGTCGGGTTGGAAATGCCCATTTGCAACAAAACCCCATATCAGATTTCTATAGCCTCTTACCTCTGTAACTATTGTGTCACTGAAAGTGGTCTTGTCATACACATATTTATCACATGATTTGGTTGTGCTCTTATTATTTTGAGGATCATCCTTCACTTCACACAGGGACCAGGTACCGGCAGAGATTGGGATGTATTCTTGTATCAGCTGTCCATGCTCCTCAGACTGAATTTCATATGTATCATTTAAAAGATCTGGAATAGCACACCTGAAATACATAAAATATTTTTTCTGATCAATGGCGCCTAATTTGGCTTATCTCAATTGACTTACGCAGAAATTCAGAGATATTATTAAGACATAAAAGTCATAAAAAATCAATGAACCATAGCTGAAAATATTCCTTCCTCCGACGGTATTCGAACCAGGATAGTTAATATGGCACTAATGCTCTACCCAAGCCTATAGCGTCGACTCTCTGACATTTTGTTTGAGATTTGAAATAATTAACGTTACAGCGGTTTCAAGAACTATCAAGGAAGATATTTGAGGGTAGGAGTTGCGGGACGTAACAATATATCAACGTAAATGTTCCAGCTATGAAAAGACAAAATAAATAAATAAATTAATTAATTAATAAATATCAACACGCGTTGCAGTATTTTCTTCGTGAGTGAAAACTAGACAAAAAGACAATGGACAATCGATTTCATTGCAAAAAAAAAAATAATAAAAACAGAAACTAAGGCAAAAATATGCCAGATGTATCCATTTTCTTACTTTGTCATACATCAAGTATATGCTGTTAAGGTCTGTTGATCGATATCCAACGAAGATAACCCCGCCATATTTATTGACATTAAAATGTAAAGGTGACCAGCTCTTCAATTACAAAATTTCATTCTTCCCCTACCTAAAATCCAATCCGGAAGAAATATTTTCTCTGAGATGAATCCTTTCATAAGGAAGTATTCAAGTTAAAGAGACAATTATTGTTTTTCTTAATGATTCGTTTTCTTTCTATATGGAGGCAAACGTGATAAGTCACTCAGTGCCTTCGGCAAATTAATGTTTATATTATATTATCTGCTTGAGGGCAAAGCCTTGGCCTGGTAACATGCCGTCAGTTGCAAATAATTGATTACAAATACAATTTCAACAACTTTAATTTAAATAAAAGCTGTGACAATAGTGACAACAGAATAGTTCGGAAGATTTCGCTCTATTTCATAGGTCATCAGAGTCTTCATGCTGAGCTACTGCGATTGCCTTCTCTGCGTCGTCCGTCCCGTCTCGCATCTCCGTCGTCTGTCCTCAATTCATTAAAATATATTACCCTCTTCTCATCTTGTTGTCTTGGCAAGGGACAGAAAATTATTTCAAAATGCCACGTGTCAGAATCTGTTCAAAATATGTTAATCAGTTTAGCGAAGACCCTTGTTCTGGGTCTTTCTACTCATGTTCATCGAACGACAGTTTTCCCTTATGCTCAACTTTAGTTCAAACTTTATAAATCTTCTCAAACTCGGATTTATTTATTTACCTGTTTATTTATTTTCCGGATTATCGGAGCCAGATCGAAATGTTGCTGGTCAGCTACCACATCATCAACTTGCAAAGGCTGAATTTTGATGTTGCATTCATCGCGTGAACAAGTCCGTGAAATGAAGACCCCCCTAAACCCCACTTTACAAAGAGAAAACTGTGGTTTACGGGGGGTCTTCAATATTTGTTTTATTTCTGCTTCAATACACAGGTTGTGGGTACTCGTTCGTTCTAAAGAGCACACACAACCTATGTTATGAGCTTTTATAAGAGAGATATGACAGATTTTCATAAGAAAAGTAGCCATTTTGGAGATGTGTGTGAATTCGGGTTTAACGTGGCTTTCAACAATTTTTCAGTCATATCACGACGGTGTCTGGTTGCGACAGGGAGCTCAATGCTCACTTTTATAGTGCTGCCTCACTGAAGTACCATGTCCCAGACAGATAACATGATACCAAAACCCAGTCACATTATCCTGACACTGGGTCGACCAGTCCTAGCTCTACCCCGTAAATCTGAGTGCCAAGCGAGGAGCAGCTAGTACCATTTTTAACGACTTTGGTATGTCGCGACCCGGGATCGAACCCGTGACCTCCCGTTCCCCGGAGCGGACTCTCTACCAACTGAGCTATCGGGGCCGGTAAATTTGAAAAATGCACTATGTCGTACGGGTGAGTATGGAACAGGATTTAAGTAAACACTCAATTATGCAGCATTGAGATTGTAATTTAATATCATGTCACTGGCATTTGCAGTTTGGATATTCTGTTATGCTATAATCAGTTACAATTGTGCAACACTGCATTATGATATATCATTTTTGTAGTCTGATTTTGGAATTTGTGTAGTTTTCTTTCTCTTTCTCGTCCACTTTTGCAACTTGGTATTCCGCTTCTGCTTCTTCTAGTTCCCATTATTCTCGTTCGGTGGTGCTGTGGTAGTTTGTCGTACTTTCCAGTAAACGTCCGCCTGTATTCGGCAGTTACCCTAAAAAAATCTGCAAGCGTATTGCTGACACGGAGGAGTGAGAGAAACGAGAGAAATATATTTTTGGCATAAAAAGGATGATTTGGGGACACTCCACCATTCCGGATAAAAATCATTTATACACATTTTATATTTTATATGTCAGACCAGGAATCAGGTTTGTGTCCAAGTATTATCTCAATTTATCGCAATGTGTTCAGGCCATTGCACCTCTAAAATATAAATTTGTTGTAAATACTAATAATAGTGATTTTGTACAGCATGGGAAGGATGCGAAGATTTTTTATCGTCTGTCCAATGGCAAAAAGATGCAGAAGTTGCATGTCGTGTAGACCTTGGTGAGACTGCTGCTTTATGAGCACCTGAAAGAAGTCTTTCCGGATGTTAACGAAATTAAAATCCAGGCTAAGAAAACTGATCTCTACATTGAAAAAATAAAACATAGTTCCAATCCCCTTTTGTGGAAGCTTTCGTATGTCCTACGACTTACGTTCCCTCTAACATTTATTTCTGATTTAGGGCATATCTAACGGAATTTCAAAAGCTATGCATTTTGGTTCTAGTCTGATTCCCTGTTTGTTTTGTCACATGTTCATAAAGATGTTCGTAACTGTCTGTGTTAAATGTATTCATTAAGAAAATAGAAAACTATCTGACTTTTTTCCCAGATTCTTGGCTCCAAGTGACAAAACGCAAAGGTTTCCACTTTCTTGACAAAATACAACGCGAAGCAAATTCTTTCATACCGGAGTACAGGTGGAAAACCCACACCTGCTGCAATGTAACATATCAAGCGCTAGAAGCCTCTGTGGTGTAGTGGTTATGCTACTTACCTCAGGAACCAGGGATCGCATGATCGGTCCAGGGCTTTTCCAGAATTTCGGATGAGTCTTTAAACCGATGTCCCATCTCCGTAGGACATTAGCTGTTGGTGGGACGTAAAACGCACTCACATTCCAAGCGCATCTCATCATGAAAACACATCTTTATTATGATTCTGTCCCCCTTGATCCCCACTTTTATATAGTAAAACTAGCATTTACAGGAGTAAACCTTATTCTTCTCATTTCTGCTCCAAAATATAGATTGTGGGTACTCGTTAGAACCGCATCGAAGAGGCGCTTCCAACGTGTACCCACACTGTATATTTTAAGCAAAAGTAAGAAAAATATCATGACTTTTCATCTTACAATTTTTGTTTCAATGGTAAAATGTACAAAGTAAGAGTGTTTTCCTAATGCATTTAAAACAAACGATGTTATTTTCGAGAGTCTGTAAACTTTAAAAACAAGTACATAAATAAATAAATAGATAATGTCGTTATTAAATGTCCGCCAGGTAAAACCTGGTTACGCTGTACGCGGCCTAACTAATAACACGTGAAAAAAACTTTGGTGAAGACCTAATACACGGAAATAAATTAAGGTCAAAATGGTATGGATTCAGCCACTCCATTTGCCCAAACGGTATATGTAGAACTTGAAGAAATATGTAGTAGGCCGGACTAGATCATTGCCTTCACTTTTATTTGATACTCAAATGTCTGTTGGAGTAGGCTGAACTAGACATTTTTATAGTTTTCTTTTCATTTATGCCATTATTATTCGCCATTCGGTATTTCTATTATCCTTTTTAGTCAGTACCACGTATAACTGGCAATCGTATGCAGAAGCCCATTACCCATCTGTGCAGAACTCCTGATAACGGTGAGTAACCCGCAAAACTTTGATAGAACATTCTTAGTTTAAAAGACTTATTCTTATGGTGTCGATATTTGTCATAGGAAATTCCAAGGAGAACCCTAAATATGTTACATCACTAATGGCAATCTATGTTTCATCAAGTATCTTAATTTTACCATGCTATTTAATTTTCCCCTGATACGCTTCATTGTCTGGAAGTACGTCGAGTACCTCTTCAGACTGCACTGGTCATGGTTAAATGGCTGGCACTCATTTTAGGTACCCATGTGAGACCTAACCGTAAACTGTTGTAAAATTTTCAAAACAAGATGAGCTATTGGCAAAATTCAATTACTGTTTTGTAAAAAAACGGGGTAAGAAGAAATGAATAGGTTATTTGACCCAGAACTTCCTTTGGTTCGAAACATCCCTATTAACAAGCACACCAGTTGATAAATCGTGACTGTCCTCCTGACCTCATTGGTAGTTTGACTTGCCTTTTCACCCTTCAATTGAATTCTTGGATTCAGATACGTTTCTCGGACACTATAAAATAATGTCAGGTGTAAAGATACTTTAGAGTCACTGATGAGACCTAATTGGCCGAAACTAGCTAGTATGGCCAAGAGACAAAAATGGCTAACTCCACACGTTTCAGTGTTTTGTGTATTTCTTCCTTCTTAAGGATAACCTTTTTATAAAACATTGGTGCATACATACAACAAATTTGTCGTAACTTCTTTGTTTTGATTATTTATGACTGAACATCTCCAGAGAACACAAAAATCAAACAGCCACAGAGATGAAACATCGTCGAGGACTCGACAGCATGATGAAATATATTTTGATGTAATAGCATGTGTGATTAATTTCAGAATCAATGTTAAGATGAAAAGCATCTTGAGTAAAACCTCTTGTTAAGAAAGCTGCATCATATAACTGATTGAAACATTCGCATCGGTGTCCAGAATATGTTATGCAGAAATGGATAATGAACTTAGAAATGTAAGCATTGAGTGGTGTCCGTGATTCAGTCACAGTCTGACTGTATTTTTTTTTCTTTTAAATGCGCGTAATTTGCATTTATAGTTGCCGTTTTTTTTTTGGTGCCGTGAGGCTTATTTGTACATTTTAGGCATAACAAAAAGAGAAAGAATCAAAATCTGGTATTTTAGAAATATTATATGATAAATGCTGTCACTAAAACCACGTTGAAACGGTGTCTGCAATGCTTTTATCAATTTTAACCCAGTTTCATGTCTTTTAATGATTTTAAATCTAGCTTCATAGTTTATTTTTTCCACTGGTTGTATAAAAATATCTTTTATTGAATGACCTGTAAGTTTAAAGAGACGGGACAGGAAAGTGTCATTTGTAGGATTGCTCAACCTATGATAGTGTTAAATAAATAGAAGTGAAGGCAATGGCCAAAAATCGAAAGAAATGACCCACGCCTCCCATCAGAGACACCAAAGGGAAAGAAACGCAAACATGAAATAACAAGACCCTAATGGCAACATCAATAGCGGAAAGCCTAAAAGACAGTTACTTTCCCACAAAATGGCCTATTGGCTATCCAAATCAGAACGATATAAGCAATACACACATTCAAAGACGAACTATAACAAAAATAAACCGCGGCAGAAAAACCGCCTTCGAACGGCCATGTTCTAAACTAGTTTTTAAAATACGATTAGTTTGCCCGACGTACTGCTTTCCATAATTTGCAGCACGTCAGGTTATAACGTTTATAAATTAGTACTGATGTCAGATCCTTTGGAAGCAAGGAATACACTAAATAAACGAAAATAGCAGACTCGGTTTTATTGAGTCTGTTCATGACCAGTACTGAAATGTGCAACACCGGCCACGCCCTCTAGCACCGGCTTAAGCAGAACTCTATTTTCAAAATGATACCAAATGAACTCAATGATCCCAAAGGACCAGAAAATATAATCTGCACTATGATGATGTACGGGGAGACGTTTTACGGCCGCCACACGGCACAACACCAGCTACATTGAACATAAATAAGCCCGTTGACTTGCTACATTGAAAATAAATAAGCCTGTTGAATTTCAGATCAGTTTTGATAACTACAGAACCGCTGACTTTCAGGTCAATTCAGAAAAGATAACTACAGTAAATTATATACCGATTACCGTTTTTTTTTTTTTTTTTTTTGGTTTTGTTTTACGGCTCATTCAAGATTAGTTCACTCATATCTGGCCGATCGTTAATCAGAGGTGTGCGAAATCCGGAGTACCCGGAGGAAAACCACCTTACCGTCCGTTGCAGAACTTGGCGTCTCATATGTGATCCGAGCCAGGCTCCAACCCAACGCGGTGAGATACCTGATGATTAAAAGTCAGCGCGTTTATCCACTAGGTCACGGAGGCCCGTTATCATTAACAGAAGAAGAAACGGTTGACACAGATGTATACAATACCAACATCTCTTAGCATTGCGCTTAGAAATAACTTGATATATTCCAATTTTCTTGAACAGATTGGTATTTGTTCGAAGTGTCACAGGGATGGAAAAGGATCATACCTCGACTAGGACTGGAACCCAAGTATGACCGACTCAGTAGAAGTTAGTATATAAAGATAGAACCCAGGGCCTCTCGCGTACCGTGCAAACACTCTACTACATCATAGTGCCCTTCATATGTCCTACATCATAGTGTAGTTTATATTTTTCTTGTACTTTGGGATCATTGATTTGAACATATATGAGGCCTAATTGGCCGAAACTAGCTGGTCTGGCCAAGAAAACATGTACACTTCATATTTTTTTAGTTCTGTGGTGTATTCCTTGCTTCCAAAGGATAACCCTTTCTAGAACATATTTACTGACAGAGCTTCCGAGCCACACGGTCTATCCGGCTGCGAGTCTTATTTTACATACTCTTTCATGCTCTAAAACGAGGTGCTGTACCCACACTGACAATCAAATGTCAGAGGGGTGGAACAAGAACATGGCTCGACCGAGTCTTAAACACAGGGCCTTTTGCATACCGTGCGAATACTCGAATCCACTGAGCTACCCAGCCACCCGGTCGACCTGTTATATTTCTTTACTCCCTGCCTAATGAGATTCGTCCCGAACTTGGGACATCAAGGAAACGATAGAACTATAGCTTTAATCAGCTATCGGTTTTACTCCCCGTGGACAAACTTGTCCTTAGCTGAGAAAGTACGCAATTGTGGGCGTTGCATACGCAGGAAAACTGTCCCATTGAAAGCCGCTGGCCTCGACATTATTACACAATCAGCACCATCAGGAATTGCTCTGTATAGACTATTTATCTCTGAAAAAATCTAAGGGGGGATTTGAAAATATCCTGTTCATCACTGATCATTTCAGACGGTTTGCTCAAGTATTGCCTACACGAAACTAAATAGGCCCCCGCCCATAGGGGCTTGAAGAAATATATGGGCTGCATGATGCTTCCACGCAGAGCTGAATCCGGCCCACACACTAGTACTGGTAAACCGATTAGAGGATCTTAAGCCTGTCCAGGAACCGCGGTGCGAGGCGGACCGTCCATGCAAATAAACCCTATTGGTTTCATTGGGCGACAGGGCTTGAGATGTCATTTCATCTCAATGTCGGGTAAAAGTCCCACAAAATTGGAAGCAACGTCTCCAGAATGACCTATACAGTGTTGACGGGGACGTTAAACCTCAAATCAAACAAACAAACACGAAACCAAACAGCACAGACGACAGCCAAATCGTTGTTTGAAAACTTTTTCTTGTATTATGATTTTCTGGCTAAGCTTCACATTGATAAAGGGGCGAATTTCAAATCCAAGGTAATCCGCAATTTGTGCAAGCTGGCTAGGATAACAAAGACCAGGACGACCCCATACCACTGGATGGGCAACGAGATGCGGAACGGTTTAACCAGAGGTTGTTCAACATGCTGGGAACACTTTCGAGGAAACAGAAGGGTGATTAGAGATCACACGTGCCGACACCCACCCATGCTTACAATGCTGCGGTCCATGAAAGTATGGGCCTTTCACCATTCTTTCTGATGTATGCACGCCACCCAACGCTCGTCATTGACGCCTTATTTGGTCTCAGTTCAACAGAAGAGAGGAAGAGTCATCAGGACTATGCTGATAAATAGAGGATCTTACATGAGTGCTCATGTATTATGGATTTTATTTAACGAGTTGAGGAAAAGGGATAAAATGCGAGGCTTTGCCGAGCATTTTATCCATTTTCTTCAACGAGTTTAATAAATTCAATAATACATGAGCACGAATGCAAGATTCTATTTATCATATGACATTTAAAACGTATTTTATTCACGACTGTTTACAAAAAATGACAATATTCCGCCATTAGTAAACGCGACGTCGTTAAGTACGCCGTACATGTAACGTTACGGGACGTATTTAGCTAATTTGCATATTTAATCCACCAGTGGATTATCGAAAATATTACATGGCGTTATTACACTCTCAGACGCGACGTCATATGATAAACTACACTAAAGATGAAAAACAGCATATTAAAGAGCCGATGAAAAAGTAAGGCAAGAAGTTTGACCAGCACGTGAAGTACGAAAGTCTTGTGCATGGAAGCCGTGTTCTGGTAAGGTAGCGAGGTAAAAAAGGAAAACACAAACAAGTAGATATTTGGGAGTCGAGTACATATATTGTGACAAAATAGAAGTATAGGCAATGATCAGGAATCGATTCAAATAACCCACCAAAGGGAAAGAAAGATAAACATGAAGCAACAGACCCAACGGAAACACCAAGAGCGGAAAGCCAAAAGGACAGTTACTTTCCCACAAAATGGCCTGATACCTGATATACCTGATATTCCGGTTTTACCTGGTCAAGGAAGAGTTTACCCGCTCAAAGCCAAGGCTTCTGCACCGGTACATATTAATATCATCTGACGGGCTTCCGGTTACAGAGCTGCAAGAGGAAAACGAGTCACGATTGAGGAACAGAACGATAGAAGAAAAATATGTAAAAGTTGCATTTGACTCTAGCAAATCGGATTCAGACGAAAACAGCCGAGTGGAAACACCAGTGAAGCAGCAGAAAGTTTCGCGATATGTATTTTCCGCTAGAAAAAAAACAACAAAAGGAATAGACAGGCCAGTTTATAAACTGATGAGACTGACAGAATAGTGTCACCATATGGAAGGTAGAGACAAATAAGAAAACGCGAGAGAAGGAATCGAGCTAAAGGAATAGACAGATCAGTTTTCGTAATACTGAGACTGACAGAAGAGATTCCCCAGAAGGAAAGCAGAGACAAATACGACAATTTAAGGGAGCGAAAGAATCAGACAAAAGAAAAAAAAACAGACCAGAATAACAGATCATGTTAACCAGAGACGGCCAAGGCAAAGTCAAGACAAAGGCGAAAACCAATGTGGATGATGACAGATGAATGGCAGGTCCAATGTCAGCGGCATGTTTTCTCGGTTCCTGCACATCAAATCATTTATATTTTAAGGTAAGTGACTACATAGCTTGTCTTCCATGTCCGTCGTTGTAGAGATTTCCCATCATGCTTATTACTCTAATAAGCTTATTTTGTCTTACCTGCATTAAGTGTACATATAATCATTAGCTTTCACATAATTTTGAATATCCATTCATTTTTTCCATTTGTTTCAGATCATTGCTGCATTGATTTATCAGATGATCTTCAATATTCGGTGTAGCTAGATTGTTTTATTGATTCAATGAGCTGTAGTCTAGTCATACTTTATATGCGATGGGGTAATGCCACGAGCAATTTATATTGAGCAATTTGCACGTATGGTTTATATCTTTCTCGATTGATATATTACATTGATTAGAATACCTATATGATTATCTATTGTATGGTGTTTTTCAGAATCTAGATGGAAAGAATCGTGGTTTTACCGACGTCAAGATGCTTTGCCCCTTGAGTTTCTTGATGTTTTATCTTTTGTGAGTTAACCATATTTTTACATGTTACTTCTTCAGGATCAAATAACATGAAGGTATATATAATTATCTTTTCCTTAAATCCTTTCCAGTGAACCTTAACTTTGGTATCTTTATTTCATTTTATTTCTTTTTTCTGCAGATGTCGGGACGTCGTTTCATTAAGCAGGGAAGGGCACCTTATGCGTAATTGCGTAGGGTGTTGGCGTTGCCTGCGGGTAAAACCAATGCATATCATGTAATGCCGAATGACCACGAAAGGTATCCTCATGTCTGATGAACCTACAATGAAACGGCCTGATTTTAAATGTTTCCTAACATCAAGTCCCTTGTTATATTACCTATGTCCTGAACAATATGTCAACGTTAATAATAACACGAATGCTCTCTTGCATGATTCAGTGCGTTTACCGTTTATCTTGCATACAGATAAGGTTTAGCCACGTAAAATCGATTTAAGCCCCCAAGTGGAAATCTTCCACTGACCGTTCCAAGGCGGCTCTTCTGTGGCGATTTATTTATGTTGTTGTTTGTTACTTACTGTGTGTATCACTTGTGTCTTTTGGTTTTGGATGGCCATATGGCCATTTTGTGGGAAAGTAACTGTCCTTATGGCCTTCCTTTGTTTAGGTTTCCATTATGGTCTGGTCGCTTAATGTTTGTATTTCTTTCCCTTTGGTGTCTTTTATGGGTGGAGTAAGTTAATTGTATCAATTCCTGATCTTTGTTTTACTTCTACTTTTTATACTTTTCTGTGATGTTATTGCTAAGTGAATTATGATATAGTTCGCACATATTATATTCCAGTTAATTACGTGTTTATCAAAATTTTTCCATTGTATAAGTCACAGGACGATTATTTTGTTAATAATTATTATTCATAGCATAATTATCATAGTGTAATATTTGAAATGGAACAACAAGGCATTCAATTTACCATTCATGAATCAGAACTGATTTTGTGTGTTTCATACTCTGGGTACCGTAGTATACGCAAAAGTAATATTTCCTACTTACATTAATGTGGGCATTCGCCGTTTCACATATATACAGATAAGGTTTATTTTATACTTTTCTGTGATGTTGTTGCGAACTGAATTATACTAGTTTGCATATATTTTATTCCAGGTCTTGATCAATGATGCCAGTAACAAACTCCACCATGTAAATAAATGATTTTGTTGACATAGAATGGCGTTTGTCTCTGTGTGTGCACGATCGAATGGCGTTTGTCTCTGTGTGTACACGATCGAAGGACGATCATGAGTCGGTGACAGTTAGTTGAGCTAGTTGTATGTGTAAATCGCGCTGACGCCGTTTATCAACATGAGCTTGAGCTACATGTTAGTTGTTATCGTGACATTGGTAAGCGAAATAAAGTATGGTGTAAATAAATAAATAAAAATGTGTGGGTGCAAAAGGATTCCTTCATATAACAAATATACTCAGTCAAAAAAGTTCATATACCTAAAATTGCTTCTGTTACTATAGCTACTACAGATAAAAACTACACAAAGTTTGTTATGTTTTGATAAGAAGACTCATTTTCCCGTACAAAAGCACCATTCGTTTTTGTTTTCGTAAACACATCATCGTAGACTATTGCTTTAAACACCCAAGGGGTCACTGTGTCATTTTCGCAGAGAAAATCATTAAAACATGATATGATTTAACATCAAAAAGAATTTCCCTGTACCCTACATTTCTAAAATTTGATACATGTGACATTTCTTTAGATACAATTTGCGTCTATTCACAAAAGATTTGGAACTTTAGTTGCATCAGCTACGAGAAACAGGCTATCACATATTGACCTCCAATTCTTAGAAGTTGTGTGCAAATGCTGCTTTCAATGGGAACTCCATAGAAAATCGCAATCGATAGTGCTACATGCTACATGAATTTTCTGTATTTTTTACCATCGTGATTAAAAGCAATGGTGGACACAAAGCGTTTTTTGAAAAAATGGCAAAAATTGATTGACAGGAATAAAAATTACAGCAGTTCGAAAATTGCTATATTTTAATTGCAAGGGAGATAATTTGAGAATTTCACAAATTAAAACCTCGCATATAATGCGAGATCATGAGATATTGTAAAAGTAAAGTGTTATCCGATGTTCAGAGAATATTGTCTTCCATCTTAGACAAAAAAGAACTTTCTGCGCATGCGCAATGTCCATTTTCTACCAAAATCTTTCTAGGCACATATTGGAAGACAACTCTGGAGCAGAAAGGTATGGACAAATGCAAGTTTGAGCATTCTCTAGCTAAACGTCTGATTTAAATGTCTACAGCCCAATTTAGCTCAATAGCTGCAGGATATCTAGTGAGTTTCACCCGAAAGTTGTTATAGTTACTTTTTTGACTAAGTATATATTGGAGGTTCAGACAGTAGAAAGTGAAAGTGGTAATTTTCAAATGATAAGAAAAAAAAGTTCATATGTATACAGGTAGTCAATGAGAGAATTACGGATATTTATCAGAGCTTCTTAATGTTAGCCATGTCATGAGAAATATATGGATAGACTTAATTTTGACATAACATTCTTGTAAGATTGTAGTTTTCTAATACCATTTAAATGAAAGAACCCTCATCCGTTGCCATTTTTGTTATACACTAGACCAACTATTTAGTTAGGACGATTGGATTGAACTAGATATGAATTATTTCGAGATGGATATTTGTGGAACAAATTAGATGACAGTTTTACAAATTTTGTTTGTATCTTATATAACGGGTAAAAATCATGATAGTTTATACAGGAAACTATTCCTTCACGCACCATTAATACAGTACGTTTCATTAAAGTGAAACACGGTAATTAAAATACGGATAAAATACCATTTGTCTGTACTTGAAAATCATGATAGTTTTTACAGGATAATATTTCTTCAGGCACCATTAATACAGTACGTTTCATTAAAGTGGAACACGGTAATTAAATGCAGATAAAATACCATTTGTCTGTACTTGAACATTTTCCTAATGCAGCTGTGTCATTATTAAACGAACATTATCCCTGTTTATTAACGATTTATAAACAAAACGATATAGTGCCATCAGCTTTTTCAGATGAGGTTAAATTGTCATCAATATTACACAAAGAAGGGAAAAGATACTTTGTAACCTATTAATCTAAATCAATATAAGAGAACTGGAGTTACCAAATCTTAACATTATAAGTTATCTACATGTTTGCACCAGAATAAATAATAATTAATTATTTACGAATATCTACTTTAATTAAACCCGAATTTTATGGTGACTTAGTATATAAATTCAGAAAAATATATAACCGCAATGACTTCAGCACCCAATTTCGTAAAATCATTCTTCGATATAAAAAGATTGGGTACAACATGGATATTATACGACAGACTGCATGCATGGTAGTTAACCCAATCACGGTTGGCAACTTTGCTTCCCTCTTTAATTGCACGCCGGTGGGTCAGGCCTCAGATTCTATGACGGCTCCAACGTAAAGGCTTATTGAAAATTAAAGAGATAATGTTGGTTGGTGCCTGATGCCCTGTCTCTGGTCGGGCTCATCGGAGTCTAACTGTTGGTTTTCTTTTGCTCCAGCATTTCAGTGGTTTCTTGCTGTCGAGTCCTCACCGTTGTCTCACCTCTGTGGTTCTTTGATTTCTGTGTTCACGGAGATGTTGCACTGATGAGTTAGGAGGCCTTCATGCGGACTGAACAAATTATTTGTCTAAATCGCGACGGAAGTAAGGGCGAGGATTGTGGCCACGTAAAATCGATTTAAGCCCCCCAGTGGAAATCTTCCACTGACCGTTCCAAGGCGGCTCTTCCGTGGCGATTTATTTATGTAATTGTTTGTTACTTACTGTGTGTATCACTTGTGTCTTTTAATTTTGGATGGCCATATGGCCATTTTGTGGGAAAGTAACTGTCCATATGGCCTTCCTTTGTTTAGGTTTCCATTATGGTCTGGTCGCTTAATGTTTGTATTTCTTTCCCTTTGGTGTCTTTTATGGATGGAGTAAGTTAATTGTATCAATTCCTGATCTTTGTTTTACTTCTACTTTTAAGATGGTATTAGGGTATTTATTATGTTCAATATATGAATATAACAAACGGTGTTTATCGATGTTTTAGTCAACACACAATAATTAACGCATTTGTTTAATGTATTAAATATAGCCTTTTTTGTTATTTACGTTACTATTATTTCATCACAAACATTTTTGTAAAGCATGTTACATAAGACGAAACAGCAATTATTTGAAACTAGAATATGTTTCCTTGACGTTTTATAGTTTGTTGTAATTAAAGGCAATATTCAACTTATAGTTATTAGCACAGTGTCAAAAGAGTCATTTAAAGCATATAATCAGTCAAGAACGGTTGAATATATTTATTGCATTTGAACTGCTTTTGAAGATTTTACAATTTATTATGCTCTGTGTGTTCCTTATGTGTAACTAACGTTACTAAAATTTCACAAATTCTACTAATATCTTTTAAGCAAATTTTCTAGGTAAGCATATTTTATAGCCATGCAGGAAAACGTTTAATGTGGTGTCAATAAATAAATTTCTAGATATAAACGAATGGGAATAAGGCTGTACCCATATTGGCCGCAGTCTTGAATAACTCGAAATATTCAAGGGTGCCAATGTGGCACCATCCAGAATTTACAAATCCAATGTCTAAGCTTCAAGAGTATGCACATAAAAAAACTTTTAACGCTAGTTGCAGGTAAAGTAGAAGTAAAACAAAGATCAGAAATTGATACAATTAACTTACTCCACCCATAAAAGACACCAAAGGGAAAGAAATACAAACATTAAGCGACCAGACCATAATGGAAACCTAAACAAAGGAAGGCTATAAGGACAGTTACTTTCCCACAAAATGGCCATATGGCCATCCAAAATTAAAAGACACAAGTGATACACACAGTAAGTAACAAACAACAACATAAATAAATCGCCACAGAAGAGCCGCCTTGGAACGTTTAGTGGAAGATTTCCACCGGGGGGCTTAAATCGATTTTACGTGGCCACTATCCTCGCCCTTACTTCCGTCGCGATTTAGACAAATAATTTGTTCAGTCCGCATGAAGGCCTCCTAACTCATCAGTGCAACATCTCCGTGAACACAAAAATCAAAGAACCACAGAGGTGAGACAACGGTGAGGACTCGACAGCAAGAAACCACTGAAATGCTGGAGCAAAAGAAAACCAACAGTTAGACTCCGATGAGCCCGACCAGAGACAGAGCATCAGGCACCAACCAACATTACCGCTCTAATTTTCAATAAGCCTTTACGTTGGAGCCGTCATAGAATCTGAGGCCTGACCCACCGGCGTGCAATTAAAGAGGGAAGCAAAGTTGCCAACCGTGATTGGGTTAACTACCATGCATGCAGTCTGTCGTATAATATCCATGTTGTACCCAATCTTTTTATATCGAAGAATGATTTTACGAATTTGGGTGCTGAAGTCATTGCGGTTATATATTTTTCTGAATTTATATACTAAGTCACCATAAAATTCGGGTTCCGATAGACCTTGTTGCAGAAGAGATTTAAGTCCAATATTGAATTTTGAAATTAAATCAGAATGGCGTCTATAAAATT
The DNA here is from genome assembly GCA_963580285.1 of Lucinisca nassula. Taxonomy (NCBI): domain Eukaryota; kingdom Metazoa; phylum Mollusca; class Bivalvia; order Lucinida; family Lucinidae; genus Lucinisca; species Lucinisca nassula. Next base: position 43,819,641 of record OY757013.1, read on the forward strand.
TTGAAAAGGCTTATTCTGCCTATTCGAAATTCGCAAAATTGCAGTATGTTTCCTCTGGCTTTCTTTGCCGGATCATTACAGGGTCACTGATGAGGCTTTATTAGCCGAAACTACGTAGTATGACCCATCTTCTTTCTTATGAATGTTTTCATTGCTCTTAAAGAACTCATTTTTGATTTTTATTTGCGTAGTTTATGGTACCGATAACCCTGATTAAGGAGTTTAGCCGTTAATAATTTATTACGAGTGTTGAAGTCAGTTACATGACTACAGACTCTAGCAAATCGAATTAATTGCGAAATATAAACGCCATAGGATGGCGCACGAGGAATATCACCATCCAAAAAAGGAAAATTTACAATCTCAAAATCAAAGTCATCGCGTTTATCATAAATTTTGCAAGAAACAAATCCATCTACAATAGATAGATGTAAATCCAAAAACGGGGCCTCGGTATCAGAAGAATTTGCTTTATTTAACTGAAGTTCTAGGGGGTAAATCTGACTGATCAATCCATCAAAATAGGTATTATCAATATTTAATAAATCATCTAAATATCTAGAAGTAGAGCTAAAAGCTTCAATAATTTCAGATTGGTTATCAATGGAAAGCGACAAAATGAAGTCTCTTTCATAACAATACAAGAACAGATCAGCCACAAGAGGTGCGCAATTAGTACCCATCGGAATACCCACAATTTGTCTAAATAACTTAGTACCGAATCTAATATAAATATTGTCAAGTAGAAAGGTGAGGGCATCACACACTTTCTGACATGACCAAAGTGTATAATTCTTATGCTCTTTAGAAGTGAAAAATGCATTTCTGACATTACATGCAAGATAGAGAGAATCTTCTCTGTGAAAAGCCCATTCAATTAAATCATTAAGCTTTTCTTTTATAAGATTATGAAGAAGTGTAGTGTAAAGAGTGGAAAAATCGTTGTTGCTTACTGAATTATACTATTTTGCATATATTTTATTCCAGGTCTTGATCAATGATGCCAGTAACAAACTCCACCATGTAAATAAATGATTTTGTTGACATAGAATGGCGTTTGTCTCTGTGTGTGCACGATCGAATGGCGTTGTCTCTGTGTGTACACGATCGAAGGACGATCATGAGTCGGTGACAGTTAGTTTAGCTAGTTGTATGTGTAAATCGCGCTGACGCCGTTTATCAACATGAGCTGGAGCTACATGTTAGTTGTTATCGTGACATTGGTAAGCGAAATAAAGTATGGTGTAAATAAATAAATAAAAATGTGTGGGTGCAAAAGGATTCCTTCATATAACAAATATATTGGAGGTTCAGACAGTAGAAAGTGAAAGTGATAATTTTCAAATGATAAGAAAAAAAGTTCATATGTATACAGGTAGTCAATAAGTCTGGTATTCTACCTGACTGTAATAGCTGGTGCAAACGAAAACCAACAGTTACACGCCAGTCCATTCTAGATAACTTACCATGAAATGCATACCGATTGCAATACCTATGATTCCACTTGATGAAACCATCACATTCCTAATAAAGGGGTGCTTCAATTAAAATCTGCAAAGTTCTCAGGCCTTTTTTATTTCGCCATGTTTGCGGCACGGGTAAAGTGTCCTGATGTTTACTGTACGGCCCTGGAACGAACGTGGTCAGTGAAAATTGCCTTTGCGAGACACTATTTAAAAGATAGAAACAAAATATAGGCAGAAAACACACAAAACGTAGGAAATGAATTCCGTTTACCGCTATTCAAACAATCTAACATGTTTTACATGCATAAACAAATCGCCATGTCCCTCGATAGGTGTTGAAAACCTTGGCCTAAAGCCTGAATTTTCAACGCCTCTCTCGGGATCGGATGAGTACTTATGCATGGACAATCATGTTTGATCCATATATAGATGGACATACTCACTTGTTTCAACAGTTGAACCGTATTTTACTTCAATTGTCCGATTAATTCAAATATGTTCTAGAAAGGGTCAAAGATAGAAAAGGATCAAAGACAGAAAAAGGCTTTCAACATTATCTTCTGACAATGCTTGTTCTAATATATTGCTGCTTAAGGTATTCGTTAGAACAATTTCAATAGGATTGTTTATTGGATTAGGGTATGCATGACACGGTCTTTTTAATATCATGATGTTTTACCGCGATTAGTGTTGGGCGTGATTAAAAGGAGTCCCACAACCTATAACATAAACCGTGAATACTTATAAGACTCCACAGTGATTTGCAGCAGGAATGTGGATAGAAGCACAAATCATGTCATTTATAGAGGCCGTAGCGTCGAAGTAGTGTTTTTACTGTTTTCACATAAAATTTAAACCTAAGTTAGGACATTAAAGGGAAACCACTGTCTGTGCCGGTTAAATTGCGTCTTGGTCAATTGTGCATCTATCTATCTGTAACCCAATGACGGAACTCATGCCAAATGTGGCGTCTGATCAGGGTCTATATTAATACATGAATTTAATGGGTGAACGAAACAGCGTAGTTCTCCGTTCTGCATTATTTTTAGACTCAGACGCAATCGACCACCAGTGCCGTCAGGGCTTTGATTTATTTTCTATTCGACGCTGTGGAAATAAAATTGCCGATTTACTCTTCAGAATAAACATTGAAAACATGTTTATTGTTGTAGTAAATTCGAACGATTTATAATCTAAAGGAATTGTGCTTGTATTAGATAATGTGACTACTGCCCTGACTCCTAAGAAGTGTCATTCCATAAATCCTATGTTCCCACAGTACATATCACTTGCTTACGCCACGTCATGTTATCACAACGCCCATGGGAAACAGTAGACTTTGTCGAAGATATTACAATACAACAAATGGCTCTTTAAATTGAATGAGTTATAAGATAAATACATTGTAAATACGTCTTAAACTAATTATATTCCATGTGGCAACCGATGTGAAATCCTTTATATAATCATGCCTGTATAACAGCTGTCTAATTGTTATACTATTGATTTTGTACATGAGCCTTAATAGTCCGTAGCACTCGTATTTAAGGAGTGTAAAAATGGAAGTGAAGTCAATGATCAGGAATCGATACATTTAACCCACATCTCCCATCAGAGACACCAAAGGGAAAGAAACACAAACATGAAACAACTAGATCCTAATGGAAACATCAATAGCGGAAAGCCGAACGGACAGTTACTTTCCCACAAAATGGCCAAGTGGCTATTAGAAACAAGATAATATAAGCGATACACACACTTAAAGACAAGTCATAACAAAAATAAACCACGACAGAAGAACAGCCTTGGAACGGTCACTGAAACTAATTCCATTGGTGGGCTTAAAATCGATTTTTCGTGGCCACAATCCTTGCCCTTACTTCCGTCGAGATTTAGACAAAAAATGTTCAGTCCGCTTGAAGGCCTCCTCACTTATCAGCGCAACATCTCCGGGAACACAAACAGCAAACAATCATAGAGATGAAACGTACTTTATTTTGAAATTGTTGAGAGGCCTCTATTCATCTTGAAAATGTAATTAGAACATAAAAAAGTGTGTGTGTGATGGGGGGGGGGGACATATGTGCGTACCATCTTTTCTCTTGAAGCATCCAAACAATTTCGAACGAGATATCCTCTGAAACTATAATTATAATCGGAGCAAAATTACATGAAGTCTACTTTGGGTGGTGGAACAGACATTTGTTCGTAACGTCTGGGTCACATGGCCAAAATTTCAACCATGCCCATATTTGGTAAAAACTTTTGAAAATCGCCTTGTCAGGAACCAAACGGACTATAACCTTGGAATTTGGTATACAAAGTTTAGGAGTCGGGCCCTATCAAGTTTTTGTACAAATGATGACCCTTGGATGACCTTGATCTTTCTTACATCCAGGTCACAATCGGTCACTTAGAATTGTGCATGGAAACGACGTAGGATTTTCTGTTTTCGTTGCAGCCTATGAAAGCAGAGTTGATATTTGGAATCAGGAAAATGATTTTTTTTTAATTTTCTAAACTATTGTACCAATAGGGTTGAAAAATCAAAATTTGTTTGACGGAACTAAATGATTCTTATGCCCATATAAGGCAAAACAAAAAATGAAATAGCTTGTTGTACAGCATTTGGGACCCTACCCCGCTCTGGGGATACTGAAATTGTTTAAAGCTGAGCATGGTCAATGCGGCAGCAACAAAAACTAATTGTTGACTTCAAAACAATTTGGCAGGAATTATTCTGTGGTGGATCTCTGTTTAGGTATTATAGTCTGTTTAAAACAAGAGGTTCTGATCGCTCCCCTAAGGCCCGAGTATTATTTGTCCATTTTTCCCTCATCTGAGTGATTATGTTCTTCTGAACTGATAAAAAGCTTCAGGTACACCTTGGGTTATCATTTTTACCATATGACGTCGCGTCTGAGAGTGTAATAACGCCATGCATTATTTTCGATAATCCACTAGTGGATTAAATATGCAAATTAGTTAGATACGTACCGTAACGTTACATGCACGACGTTCTTAACGACATCGCGTTTACTAATGGCGGAATATTGATATTTTTGTGAACAATCGTGAATAAAATGCGTTTTAAATGTCATATGATAAATAGAATCTTGCATTCGTGCTGATGTATTATTGAATTTATTAAACTCGTTGAGGAAAAGGGATAAAATGCTCGGCAAAGCCTCGCATTTTATCCCTTTTCCTCAACTCGTTTAATAAATTCAATAATACATGAGCACTCATGTAAGATCCTCTATATAAAATATTGAAGTACTCAGTCACCTGAAGCTTCATCTGAAGCTGCACACAAAGTTTCAAGAAACTGGCCCAGAGATTCTTGAGAACAGGAATTTTTAAGTTTTAATATATGGTCCTGGCAGCCGTTTTTTTTTTTTTTTTTTTTTTTGGTCATGTGAGCTGGGTCATTTGGAACACACTTTCATTCATGCATTGCCAATGCGGCTGTGTATAAATTTAAGTGTTCTTTTTATGAATCATAACATTTTTCGAAACATACATTCTTATCAACTATCCCATTCAAAAGCCTGGATGACCAAATTTGACCTTATCGAAGGATAGTTCAACGTCAGCACATGGTCATCAATGGAACAAATTTTGTTGTATGTACTTAGTCTCCTAAACTTACAAACAACGTTTCAATGCCCAGAGGTTCTGGCGAAAAAGGTTTATATTTTAGCTGTTTTACTATAATTATGATGGCATATATCATACCGATCATGTTTGTCATTTGACCTGAATTATTCAAATATTATAACTTCATTCCGCCATTGTAATGAAGCTGCATATAAAACTTAAAATAGGCCGACAGTTTTAGAGAAAATGTCATTTTAAATGCACGTGCAACCCTAGTAACCTGGGGCAAAGGCCATTCTTATTACACCTACTCTAGTGTCATAAAGGAAAACAGTTTTAGAAAAATGCATTGTTTTACCATTTTCCAGGTACCGAATTTAACCTTGCTGTAAAACTGGTCAAGAGATATTAATGGACTTGCAATCCAAGCGACGTTGGGATTAGGTCTTCAACTGACATTGACATTAACCATTCATAGTCATTCATTTTGTATCTATTATCATGTCATAAACAACAATATTTTTCGAAAATGAAATATACCTTTTGCCCATTGAAAAGCGTAAGGACCTGCAATCCAAGCGACTTCGGGCCAATGACAACAAATGCCCGTGACCATTAACATTCATACACATGCAATTTGTACCCTCCCCATGTCATAGTCCACAATATTTTTCAAAGACTGCATCGTTTTACCTTTTTACCCAAAGCCTAAGAAACCGACTTTGTCCACGGCGTAAAACAGGTCAAAGTCAACATAGGGTCTTAATGTTTGCAATCATGGTAGTACTCAGTCTCCCGATGCTACGCTTGTACATACAAGTTTCCAGAGAGTGGAACCAAGAGTTCTGGAAAAGATATTTTAAGGTTTTTCCGATATTTGGACATGGTGGCCATCTTGGTCATGTGACCTGGACCATACTTACCAACTTTCTTTTTTCCCACTGCCAGGAGGCTGCAATTGAAATTAATTTGGAATTTGCCCAGTAGTTTCAGAGAAGACCTTTCAAAATGGTGGGAGTACTACGGACGTCGGAGACCTACCATCATATAAGGTCCTCCGGAACCTTTGGATCAAGGGAGCTAAAATGGCCACCAAAGGTTAGGGCGATTTATGCCCACTTGTGGTCTAGTGAGCGTAGTGTCCCATGGTCCTCTTGTTTATAATTTTGTGTCAAGAGTAGCTATAAATAGTCGCATACGGTTCGGAATCTAACTGTTGGTTTTGTTTTTGCTCCAACATTTTAGTGGTTTCTTGCTGTCGAGCCTTCACCGTTGTTTCATCTCTGCGGTTGTTTGGATTTTGTGTTCACTGATGAGTTAGTAGGCCTTCATGAGGACTGCAAAAATTCTTTGGCTAAATCGCGGAAGTAAGGGCGAGGATTGCGGTTGCGTAAAATCGATTTAAGCACCAACCCCCTCCCCCACCCTCCCACAGTGGAATTCTTTTCACTGGACGTTCCAAGACGGCTCTTCCGTCGTGGTTTATTTTTGTTTTGGTTCGTTTTTGAGTGTGTGTATTGCTTAAATATGTTTGTTTCGGAAAGCCAATTTGCCATTTGTTTGGAAAGAAACTGTCCCTTTGTTTACCGCTATCAATAATTCCATCAGGGTCTAGTTTATCAAAGGGGGTCTTTCAAGGTATAGGAAATTTGCATTGGTTTCTGCCCACGCTTTGATTTTGATGAAATTATGCACAATAATTCCCTTGGGTATAACCATTATAATTACGATGCATTCACTTTTAAATTTTATTTCCGTAGTAAATTTATTACATATTTAATGAAGTCACTATCACAACAGAGAATACTCTCATATAAACTTGTCTACAGTATTCAGAGTTTCATATATCTAATGCTGCTATGTTTTATGAATCAAAGCCATAATTGGTGAGTTAGTTGATACTATGAATTATCTCATATGTCTAGTAATAGTGGCTGGGCATTCAGTTTTCTTTGGTGGTGTCCCCATATTTCAGCTCCTATTTTTGTATTCATTAAAATTTTATATGCATTTTTACCATGTTCCAATTTTCGTCAAGACACCATTTTAGCATAAAAACTACCCACATATCTTAGGAACATGTTGATGAATTTTGATGGAAATTGAGGACCGGTAACATTGTGTTTTATCAGACTGAATACTGATAGTCCTGATCCAGCAAAATGTGAAATTATATGATTATCATGTTTTGGTCATGTTGTTTAATAATACTTTACTATTGCTCTCAATTTGGATGGCTATAGTATAGTATGGTTTGTGTAAGTAGTTCATAGCATAATTATAAGTATTATTTCAAAACACCCATTTCGGAAAAGTTGCCCCCTATGGAACAAACTATTTTGTCTACAGAACTATACCGCAAAGGTTTTCATGACAAACGTCATCAAATGCACCCATGTAACCGTCTAATTTGGTAATGGTGCTAAGGTGATGTTTAGATTTAACATTCAAATCAACAACACACCAGTCACTTTAGATGTTGCTTCAGATTTTGCGAGATTTGTTATCCGACTCGAGATAAATGACTCTCAAGTCAAACTGTTGTTTGTTTATTTAACCCTAACTGTCCATTTAAAAAAGAAAGGTTTACTCTAGGGAAAATCAATAACACTTGAAATTACTTTTCCTGGACATTAAGTTTTCAGAATTTGTATCTGCATAGGCACTACCCAATCTATCTTTTTTGTATAGCCCCTATGAACGAAATCAAACGACTTCCTGAAGCTGTATTCCAAAGCCATTTGAATTTGCTTTTAGAATTCACATGGTCGTACATTAGTCAGTGTTCCAAAACTTATGTGATCATGATTGTAATGTCTATATATTTGTATAGATCTTTCACTTCATTTACTCAGTAGTTGTTGCAGTAATTACAAATCACAATATGTAAGATATCAAGAAGCACTTAAACTGCTGATAATAATTATTCAATCTGTGAGTAGTTATCGCATTACTCATAGGATTTTAAATTATTTTCAGTAAATACATTGTGATGCTTTTTTCTGTCCAAACACTGCAATGCTCTTTCTAAGCTGAGAGATAAATTACACACAAATGTACTGGTAATTATTAATGAACCAAAAACAAGCAAAAACAGTGCTTAAAAAAACAGTGAACTTGCATTCAGCAGAAACATTCAAGAAGTGGTTGAAAGTTTTACAACCAGAAAAAAATACTAAAAGCTCGTTTCCGATAAATTAACCACTATATTGACAAAGTAAATAGAAAAAAATAAGACACTAAAGAAACGTCAACAATCACAATACTAATGCAGAAAAGAGACATATTTATGCATGTGTACTATAAGGAAGGAAACTGTTTCTCTCCCTGTCTAATAGCAAAATTCTCTAGGTCATGGAACAGCTTTGTTTACACCAAATAGTCTGTGTCTCATCAATCAATAATATCTTTTGCAACAGAGACTCGATATCAGTGACATTTCGATTTTTGGAAATACTAAACAATAATTACTGTAACTTTTTTGTTAGGATAATATTCCAGCGTTCATAAAGAGGGAGTATATCTAAGGCTTAATCTGGCCATGGATTTACCAACAGAACTATTTTTACTAGTAACAACAAACCACTGACCATTGCGTCCTTGCATACCAGCTTGGTATGGAAATCAAAATAATGGATCTCCTTGCCTTACACCTATTTGATTAGCATGACTTATGCAAAGTCATTAAATAAAGTTGCACATGTTCACAATAATTTTGCTGCTTATAAAAAAACAATATATGTTGTTAAGCCTAATTTGTTGATTAGAATACCTTTTGATTTAGTGTTTTACTATCTACTATTTTGGATAGATCTTAGTGTATAAATGAAAGGAAAATATCAGAAATTCATGATATTCTAATAGTTTCTAAGCTAGATCAGCTCAATATGTATTCATTTTGATTTGTATAATCTCATTTTTATTACGTAAGTGTTACGAATTGCCCTTTTGAAAGGCTCTTGGATGATTTCAATAAAATAGTAAATTTTGCAGAAACGACTTACATCCATTAAAGGTGTAAAACTACAGTGTTACCGGTTTCGGATTTTCATGAAATTTGGCATAGCTAAAGAAGATACATATGACAAGTTTTCCTGGCAAAATAAAATCTTGACAAAGACTAGAACATACTTATCCTAGGGATTGAATTCTGATATTTTTTTTTAAATTTTGATTAAAAAATGAGATTTTTGATAATTATTTTATCAGAAAATGAAAACTTTAATTAATTCAAAAGGTTTTTTAGTATCAAAGGAATGCCTATGGAGTTCTGCATTCAATCCAGTACACAGATCTTGAAACTAAATAAAACAGAAGATTTAAGACGCCCTTATTTAGAGACAGACACCAGCTAATGGAGGGAGTCAGTTAGAGTGGCCTCCTGAGTCCTATTTTGATTTATATAATTTATTAAATACATTTTTATAGGTTGTATATGCTGAGTTATTAATATACAACGTTTAAAGAAAAAACATGCATGGGCACAAATGAAAGACCCCCTTTGTGTTTCTTTCCCTTTGGTGTCTCTGATGGGGGCCGTGGGTTAATTGTATCGTTTCCTGACCATATCATTCACTTCTATTTAATTATTAATAGTCGCGTAAGGTTAGGTTTTCATAATTGATTTGCCTTGTCAGGATATTTCTGCTTAACAGATTGCGCTTTTTTGCTAGTGAGAAACTTTATTTTATCTTTTATTGTTTTGCTGCATTTTTTTTTTGTTTTGTTTTTTGTTTTGGTGATAAACGGCCCAGTCAACATTATTTTTTTGGTCATTTTTGAGCCGCTCAATTTACCTTCCCACACTTATCTGGGCAGGCTTATATGTAAGCGGCTAACAAGTACAGTGTAAAGTCTTTCGCCAGAAACTGACAACTGCCGTTCTTGAAACAGCGGAAGGGAGAGAATGAGCGTAGAAAATATTCCATGATCATTCTCCACGAAAGAATGTTGCCGACCGACCTCGGCAGCATTTACCAGCCTTAATTAACCGTTAATTCGATGACCCATGTAGTTTGGTATGAAGTTACAATGATAGTTTTAATTCTGGAAGACGGCCGTCTTCAGTGGAGCTAACCAAGCGCCCCTTTTACAGTCTTTTTTCAAACGGTTGCTGATTTTTGTACTGCATTTCATAGTTGAAGGAAAAACGTATTCTAATATAAGTTTACGTCTCTGAATAATTAGGGCCCCGCAAATTTATTTGCGGGTGCCCTATAGTAATCACCCTGTCTGTCCGTCTGTCTGTCCGTCCGGCTGTCCGTCCACCTTTTTTTTTCTTAATAACTTAAAAACCGTCCGAGGCATCAACTTCAAACTTTAAATATAAGGTCACAGCAACATTACACAATTTCATTGCAAGTTACGTAACTCTAGCTACAATACTCTCAGAGTTATGACCCTTTGAAAAACTTAAAAAATGTTCACATTTTTCATGTTTTTTCTTTATAACTTACAAACCGTCAAACCTATCAACTTCAAACTTTCAATACATGGTCTCATTGTCATTACACAATTTTATAGCAAGTTACGTCAGTGTAGCTTCAATACTCTCAGAGTTATGGCCCTTTGAAAAGCTTAAAAATTCAGCTTTTTCCGTCTTTTACATCTTAATTTCAATATCAATATAGATATCCAAACGAAAATGAAGCTGGAGTTATTGACAGTTGCAATGTAGTAATACCCTTTCGTTTTTTATTCGTAACTTACAAACCGTCAAATGCATCGACTTCAAACTTTAGATATAAGGTCACAATATCATTACATATTTACGTGGCAAGTAACGTAACTCTAGCTACAATACTATATGAGTTATAGCCCTTTGAAAAAAATCCAACTCCTCTGATGGCACTGCCGGGGCCCTGGTCAGTTGACAGCTTTAGTTCAGCATCCTTTTGACTGAAGGTCGGCGAAAATGTACTGCAACAACAAAGAAACATTATATAATATTTGGCGGAATGACATTATATAATATTTGGCGCATTGGAGTCTAACTCTTGGTTTTCTTTTGCTCCGGCATTTCTGTTGTTTCTTGATGTCGAGGTCTCCCCGATGTTTCATCTCTGTGGTTGTTTGATTATTTGTGTTCACGGATATGTTGCACTGAACAGTTAGGAGGCCTTCATGCGGACTGAACAAATTATTTGTCTTTATCGCGACGGAAGTAAGGGCGAGGATTGTGGCCACGTAAAATCGATTTAAGCCCCCTGCCCCAGTGGAATTCGTTTCCGTTGATTGTTCCAAGGCGGTTCTTCTGTCGCGGTTTATTTTTTGTAATGGTTTGTCTTTAGGTGTTTGTGTTGCTCATATTTTATTTTGGAAAGCCTTTTGGCCATTTTGTGGGAAAGTAACTGTCCTTTTGGCTTTCCGCTATTGATGTTTCCATTGGGGTCTGTTGTTTCATTTTTTCCCCTTTGATGTCTCTGATGGGAGCTGTGGGTTAATTGTATCGATTCCTGATCATTGCCTCCACTTCTATTTTAGAACAGAATTTCTATCCCAAGCTAAAACTATGGATTCTCTTATCTGGTGTACAAGAACGTATATTATACCAAGCAGCGTTCCTGTTCAAAATATCTGGTATGTTAGATTTGATCCTCAAGCAAATAACCTATCTAGGTTCTCATCACGCTAACAAGCCCGTTAAATGAATACCCCCTAAACCCCACTTTATACAGAGAAAACTGGGGTTTACGGGGGTGTACATTATTTTTCTTATTTCTGCTCCAAGACATAGGCTGTGGGTATGTTATGCATAAGAATTTATTTTTCTGATTCCCACTTGCACCCCACTGTGACCTAATAGTGCTATAAATATCTTGTTAATCTTCTTATAGAAGATTCTAGAAAACTGAGTCACAGATTAATTTCATTTTTGTAAACAACATGTTTACAAGGAAAAGTACTTCAGAACCTTCCAGAAAGTTCTGGGTTGCACTATTTTTAGAAAATTACCTCATCTTATTCCACAGCCCTCTGGAATGTTCTAGAGAAATCTTAGGGTCTATAAAAGAGCTTGATTTTTCTCATTGAGTCAGACTTTGGAGTTTGATGTTTGGGCATTTAAGAAAAGTTATTTCTAAATTCTGTGTTGGATTGTTAAAGGATATTACTTTTCATTTTGGACTGTGAATTCTGTGGGATCAAGGAAAATAGATTCATTCAGGATATTTCATAACAGAGCTAAGTACATTTAATTTTCTTACTTCTACAGGTTAAAGTTAACTTGTAAATAAATTTTGTTAAAATTTTCCAAAAGGCTTGTTTGCTTTTTCTTTCTGCTACGCCTGGCTCGTAACAGAAATTGGGGGCTCGTCCGGGATAAAACCATTTGAGCATTTTTAAAACCGACATTTCATGTGACGGCAGGTGATTGTCATTTCTTATCAAATAGACTTTGCAGTTGCTTCACAGGATTGGTATTTCCCTGTATGCATATAGGGGATTGTCATTTCATGTGAATTGTCATTTCAGGTGAAATAGTACTTGTCATTTCATGTGAAATTCTCGTTGGGCTTGTCATTTTAAAAAAAAACTTTGTCAAATTAACCTCAATCTGTATTTCCATAAATACTTTATAAAACAAACAAAAAGCAAACATGTCGTTTGATTTGAGAAGCTTTTTGGCTCAGCCTACTCAGGAGTTGTTTAATCTGGCCAAAAGGACAGATTTGCTAGATATTGCTTCCCATTATGGGGTCACTGCTGTTAAAACAAGCATGAAAAAACATGAAATAAAGAATATTTTGGTACAGTTTTTTGTTGATGAAGAACTTTTCGATCCATCTGCTTTGTCTCTCATTATGGTCTCTCATACTGAATTACAAATGAGACAAATTGAAATAGGAAGGCAAATTGAATTAGAGAAGTTAAGATTAGAAATGGAAGAACGAATTCGAAAAGAAAAATTAGAACAGGAAGAAAAGCAAAGGGAAATGGAAGAAAGAGAAAAGGAAAAAGAAAGAGAAATGCAGAGACAAATGCAGATGGAAAAATTAGAAATGGAAAGGGAAAAAAGAGAAATGGAGGAACGCCTTCAGAAAGAAAAATTAGAAAAAGAAGAACGGCTTGAGTTGGAAAAGGAAAAAATGAGATATAGTATTGAAGAAAAAGAAAGGGAAAGGCAATTTCAATTAAGGCTGAAGGAAATGGAACTCCAGGGTCAAGATAGGGTTAAACATACCCCTGTTTTTGACTCTGGCAGTTACTTTGATGCCACAAAGCACATCAGATTAGTTCCGCCATTTCAGGAAAAAGAGGTAGATAAATACTTTTTGCATTTTGAAAAAGTTGCAGAAAATTTAAAATGGCCAAAAGAGCATTGGACCTTACTTTTGCAAAGCGTTGTTGTCGGAAAGGCTCGAGACATTTACACTCAGCTAACTGTCGAGCAAAGCTCAAACTATGATCTGGTTAAGGAGCTTATTCTTAAGGCATATGAGTTGGTCCCTGAGGCTTACAGGCAGAAATTTAGGAACTGTAAAAAAGAAATTTCCCAGACCCATGTAGAATTTGCTCGAACCAAAGAACAATTATTTGATAGGTGGTGTTCTTCTAAAAAAGTAGGCTCTGATCATGACAAACTTAGACAGCTTGTCCTTGTTGAAGAGTTCAAGCGGTGCATAAATTCAGACATTAAATCTTTTCTCGATGAGAGAAAGGTTGAAACTTTGGAGGAAGCTTCTCGTTTGGCAGATGATTATGCATTGACTCATAAAGTCTCATTTGTGAACAGGCCTTATCCTCGAAAACCTTATAATCCACAGACAGGTCCAAGATTCTATCCCAGTAATCCTTCTGGTAGTTATAGCCATACATCTAGTACTATGCCCAAACTTTCTGGTGAAAATAAAAGCCAGAATCCTTCCAAACCTTCTGGTGAAAACAGAAGCCAGAATTTTTCCAAACCTTCTGGTGAAAACAAAGACCAGAATCCCTTATCTCAATCTCAAGTAGTTTGTTATTATTGTAAAAATACAGGTCATTTGATCTCTGAGTGTTTAAAATTAAAGCGAAGGAAAGAAAGAGAAAGACAAGAGGAACTTAAGCCTACAGGCTTGACTTCTATAAGGCCAAAACCACAGTCTTGTGTAAGGGAGGAAACTCTTTCTGATATCAAATTATCTGAGACTGATTCGGTTATGGAGATTTATGAACCATTCTTATCAGATGGTTTTGTGTCACTAAATGGTGACAGTTATGCCCATCCTACCCCTATCAAAATCTTACGAGATACCGGAGCTTCTCAATCTCTTATTCTTGCAGATACTCTGCCTTTTTCTGAGAAGACTTCTTTGGGCCAAAGTGTCCTTATTCAGGGTGTGGAATGTGGATTTGTTAATGTTCCGCTTCATAACGTTTATTTGTCATCAGACTTGGTATCCGGTTCAGTGGCTGTTGGTATTAGACCTTCTTTACCTTTTAAAGGTGTTCATTTGTTGCTAGGCAATGACTTAGCTGGAGATAAGGTTGTGGTAAAGTAGAAGTAAAACAAAGATCAGGAATTGATACAATTAACTTACTCCATCCATAAAAGACACCAAAGGGAAAGAAATACAAACACTAAGCGACCAGACCATAATGGAAACCTAAACAAAGGAAGGCCATATGGACAGTTACTTTCCCACAAAATGGCCATATGGCCATCCAAAATTAAAAGACACAAGTGATACACACAGTAAGTAACAAACAACAAGATAAATAAATCGCCACGGAAGAGCCGCCTTGGAACGGTCAGTGGAAGATTTCCACTGGGGGGCTTAAACCGATTTTACGTGGCCACAATCCTCGCCCTTACTTCCGTCGCGATTAAGACAAATAATTTGTTCAGTCCGCATGAAGGCCTCCTAACTCATCAGTGCAACATCTCCGTGAACACAGAAATCAAAGAACCACAGAGGTGAGACAACGGTGAGGACTCGACAGCAAGAAACCACTGAAATGCTGGAGCAAAAGAAAACCAACAGTTAGACTCCGATGAGCCCGACCAGAGACAGAGCCCACTTTTGACTACTAATCCTTGCATAGACCAACCGCCTGATCCCATTGAGCAGGAAATTCCTGATCTTTATCCGTCCTGTGCAGTCACAAGGGCTATGGCACGTAAGGCCAAGCAAACTGATGCGAAACAGGATTTTGATTTTACTGATACCTTTTTGGGTCAGTCTTTTAATGACGAGATAACAAGGTCTCTGTCTTCAAGCCTGCCTGATAAGCAGACAGATTTTCATGAGAATAACTTATCTTTCAATCTAGGCCATGACAAAATGTCCGGGTCTCAACTAGCTATAGAACAGCACAAGGATCCTGAAATTTCGCCTTTGTTTGAAAGGGCCTTAGATGAGCAGGAAGTATCTCAGGTCCCAGTTTGTTATTATGTCAAAAATGACATTCTTATGAGGAAATGGCGTCCACCAGACGTCTCAGCAGAAGACGAGTGGACTGTCAGCCACCAGATAGTGGTTCCACGGGTTTACCGTTCCCAAATATTAAACTTGGCACATGAAACTCCCATGTCAGGACATTTAGGTGTAAATAAAACCTATCACAAGATTCTTAATCATTTTTACTGGCCTGGGTTAAAATCAGATGTTTCTCAGCATTGTAGGTCCTGTCATACATGCCAAATGGTAGGAAAACCCAATCAGACTATACCTAAGGCTCATTTGCAGCCAATACCTGCTTTTGATGAACCTTTCAGTCGAATAATTGTAGACTGTGTGGGTCCCTTGCCCAGAACTAAGTCCGGCTGTGAATATCTTTTGACCATTATGTGTGCTTCCACACGTTTTCCTGAAGCCATTCCTTTAAGAAATATCAAAACTAAGACAATCGTCAAGGCCTTAGTGAAGTTTTTCACATTTGTTGGGCTTCCTAAATCTATTCAGTCAGACCAAGGCTCAAATTTTATGTCTGGAATATTTCAACAAGTAATGCATGAACTTGGCATTGTACAGTTTAAGTCATCGGCCTATCATCCTGAAAGTCAAGGCGCCCTTGAAAGATTCCATCAAACATTGAAAAACATGATAAGATCATATTGCTTTGACACAGAGAAGGATTGGGATGAAGGCATCCATCTGCTTTTATTTGCTGTCAGAGAATCTGTGCAAGAATCTCTTGGCTTCAGTCCATTTGAATTAGTATTTGGCCATACTGTTCGTGGTCCTTTGAAACTTCTCAAAGAGAAATTTCTCTCCAATGATGACACCTCCCTGAATTTACTTCAGTATGTGTCTGATTTCAAAACTAGACTTTCAAAAGCTTGTGAGGCTGCTCGGACCAATCTTCAGTCAGCCCAAAGGAAAATGAAACAGCTATATGACATAGGGACAAAAGAAAGGAATTTTAAACCAGGTGATAAGGTACTAGCTCTTTTGCCTATTCCAGGAAAATCGTTACAGGCCAGGTATTATGGTCCGTACACTGTAGACAAAAATATCAGTGACGTAAATTACATAATAAACACTCCTGGGAGGCGCAAGCTAAAGCAGCTATGTCATATTAACATGCTTAAGGAATACATAGATAGGGACAATGCATCTTTAACATCAGTCAATCTAGTTAGCTCTGTTCCACTTAATTCATGTGTCAATGACTGTGAGGATAATAATTCAGTGAAGTCGGATCCCACATCATCAAAACTTCAGAATTCTGACATTCTAAGGAATCTTGACCAGAAACTGTCACATCTAGAGCCAAATCAGCGGAATGAACTGAAACAGCTGATATTTGAATATGAACACTTATTTCCTGACATTCCAACACGGACAGACAAAATATTTCACGATGTGGACATAAATGGTTCTAAACCTGTAAAACAACACCCATACAGGATGAATCCTGTGAAACAAAAATATCTTAAAGAAGAAGTTCAGTATCTATTAGACAATGACTTTATTGAACCAAGCCAAAGTGCGTGGAGTTCTCCTTGTATTCTTGTACCAAAACCTGATGGGACATATCGTATGTGTACAGATTTTAGGAAAGTTAATTCCTTAAGTAAAACAGATAGCTTTCCTATTCCAAGAATGGATGACTGCATTGATAACATCGGGAATGCCAAATACATAACGAAATTCGACCTTCTGAAAGGATTTTGGCAAATTCCACTTACAGATAGAGCAAAGGAGGTTTTGGCATTCACAACTCCAGACGGATTATTTAACTATAAAGTCATGCCATTTGGAACGAAAAACTCTCCGGCAACATTTCAGCGCTTAATAAACATGGTGATTGCGGGGCTGCTGGAAGGATGCAGTGCTTATATCGATGATGCTATCATATACAACGACCAATGGAATCAACATCTTGGGACCATTCAAGCATTCTTTGATAGACTGAGTAATGCCAAATTGACAATAAATCTTGCTAAAAGTGAATTCTGCCATGCAAGTTTGACATTTCTAGGTCATGTTGTAGGTCAAGGTCATGTGAAACCCATTGATGCTAAAGTTGAGGCTATCTCAAATTTTCCCGTACCCACGTGCAAAAGACAGCTGATGCGATTTCTTGGTATGGCTGGTTATTACAGAAAGTTCTGTAATAATTTCTCCGTCATTGCTGAGCCTTTGACAAATTTGCTCAGCAAAAGAACAAAATTCCATTGGAATGATATATGCCAAAATGCTTTTGATAAACTTAAAGCCATACTCAAGAGTGAACCAGTTCTCTTAGCACCAAACTTTGAAAAGGAGTTTAAGCTAACTGTAGATGCTAGTGACGTAGGTGCAGGTAGTGTTTTGTTGCAGGAAGATGAAAATGGTGTGGATCATCCAGTTTGCTACTTTTCCAAAAAGTTTAATAAGCATCAGAGAAACTACTCTACCGTAGAGAAAGAGTGCTTGTCTCTGATTCTTGCTCTGCAACATTTCGAAGTTTTTCTTACCCCTACTACTGCACCGATTGTTGTTTTCAGTGATCACAATCCACTGACTTTCATACATAAAATGAAAAACAAAAATCAGCGGTTGCTCAGGTGGAGTCTTATGCTACAAGAGTATAATTTAGACATAAGACATATCAGAGGGAGAGATAACATTATCCCTGATGCCCTTTCAAGAGCTTGAGCAGTGTCAGGAGTTGTGTTTTTCTTTCCTACTAAAGTGGATTGTAGATACATGTAATTTTATATGCTATGCTCAATATTTTATTATTCTTAAAGCAAAAGAAAGCTTTATTACATAAATCTTTCTTTTCCTCGAAGAGGGGGAGTGTTATGCATAAGAATTTATTTTTCTGATTCCCACTTGCACCCCACTGTGACCTAATAGTGCTATAAATATCTTGTTAATCTTCTTATAGAAGATTCTAGAAAACTGAGTCACAGATTAATTTCATTTTTGTAAACAACATGTTTACAAGGAAAAGTACTTCAGAACCTTCCAGAAAGTTCTGGGTTGCACTATTTTTAGAAAATTACCTCATCTTATTCCACAGCCCTCTGGAATGTTCTAGAGAAATCTTAGGGTCTATAAAAGAGCTTGATTTTTCTCATTGAGTCAGACTTTGGAGTTTGATGTTTGGGCATTTAAGAAAAGTTATTTCTAAATTCTGTGTTGGATTGTTAAAGGATATTACTTTTCATTTTGGACTGTGAATTCTGTGGGATCAAGGAAAATAGATTCATTCAGGATATTTCATAACAGAGCTAAGTACATTTAATTTTCTTACTTCTACAGGTTAAAGTTAACTTGTAAATAAATTTTGTTAAAATTTTCCAAAAGGCTTGTTTGCTTTTTCTTTCTGCTACGCCTGGCTCGTAACAGGGTACTTGTTAGAAACGCCGCAATGAGGCGGTTCTAACGAGCACTCACAACCTATGTTTGAAGTAAAAATAACAAAAGTATCACGGATTTTCATCAGAAAAAATAGCCATTTTTGAGATATGAAAAATGCACTGTGTTGCACGGGTGTGTTATCGTAATGTGCCATATCTACAAACACACTTCTGCCAGTGCGCCAGAAGGTTGGTATCTGATGCTCTTTTTCTGCTCGGGCTAAACGGATCCTAACTATTTGTTCTCTTTTCCTCAAGCATTTCAGCGTTTTCATGCTGTCGAGTCACCATCGTTGTTTCATTTCCGTATTCGTTTGAGTTTAAAATTCTCGGAGATGTTCCACTGATGAGCCAGAAATTCTTCGACTTTATCGGTTTACCCACTAGCAAAAGGAGAATTGTGGCCACGTAAAATCGATTAAAGCTTCCCCGCCCTCCATATTAAAAACGTTTTGACCTGATCGTTCTAAAGCGGCTCTTCTGATTGCTACAGTTGGTCTTTACGATGTATGCGTTGCTAATATCTTTTTTTTATATTGGATAGCCGTTTGAGAAATAAATCCTCCAATCAAGTAACTGTTACTACAGTTGACACTGGTTATCTCAAACTCTGATATCTCAAAGTATGACTTAAACTAAGTTTTGAGTACTGTAATGATAGTTTTGCTCTTTATTCAATATATCTCAAACAACTGTTATCTCAAATCGAATATTCCGGTCCCTTGGAGGTTGAGATGACGATAGTCGACTGTATAAGTATCGTATATCAAAAGCCTTCTCGCTACACAAAGTGAAACCTGTGGAAGCAGTCATTGTATTCCGGGAAGGGTATATATGACGCCCACACAGATGTCACCTATCCGATCAGCTCCCATTGCAAAGCGATGCGAGCTTTGGTTTAAACTACAAAAAGGAGAAACGTTTCAGATGAAAGCTTTCTTGTATATATTTTTCAAAAAAGGGTGTGGATACTCGCCAGGCTCACCTCGTCAAGGCGGTTCTACGTTTCAGATCAGAAATAAGGTAAGTAAAGTGTATCCCTGTAAACCCCCTTCTCCCTATAAAAATTGGGTTTACCTGGGTACATGTATTTATTACGCCGACTTGTTACCGCGATGCATACCCAAGCAGTATGATGTGTGGATATGGTTTCACGTTTAAAAAGCTGGCCTCGGTAGCTTATTCGGATGCGTGTCTGTTCGATACTTGCCGGGGTAGGCAAAATTCTTTTGATGAGATTGATCATGAAATCTTTTCTATGACCATTCTCTCCTTTCCGTTGATTCAAGAAGGACAGTTATCAATTTCTGGTAAAAATTCATATACTGGTAAGCGCTTAGGTATTAGCCTGCACAGGAAAAGTGTGGAAAGGTAAACTGACGGGCTCAAAATGACCTAAAATGTATTGATTGGGCCGTTAAAATACCATACAAATAAATTCCCATTTGATATGTGTGTAAGCATGCCAATTTCTGTCAGTCTGTGTGTCCCTGTAAAATGATTTAGCTCAGACCATAACTCAAGATATACGCATTACAAGGGCAAAGCTAGGAAGGTAAAAGGAATCAGGTTAGTATGTGAATTTATATTGCATTTATAAGAGCCTACTGAGCTTTCATTGAACATGCCACATTGAACAAATGCCCCGCCCATAGGGGCTTGAAGAGAAAGATAGGGCTGCATCATGCTTCCTTGCAGAGCTGAAACCGGCCGCACATGAGTACTGGTAAACTGCTTAGAGGTTGTAAGCCTGTCCAGGAAGGGTGGTGCGAGTCGGTCCATCCATGCATATAAACACTATTGGTCTACTGGGCGACAGGGCTTGACATGTCATTTCATCTCATTGCCGGGTAAAAGTCCTTAAAAATTGGAAACAAAGTCTCCAAAATGACCTGTAAATTGTTGAAGGGAACTTTAAACTTCAAATCAAACATACGAATTCAAACCCCTGTTCAAAAGACTGGTTAAATTTGGTTCCCGTTTTACCGCTTTACTGAGAATACCCCACTTATTAATCAGACGTGGGCGAAAACTGGAGTACCCGGAGAAAAGTCATGACTTTCCTTTGCTGAACTTGCGGAGGCTCGAACCTCAACGATTTCCCTAAACATGGTATCAACCGTAATCTCTGTTTAGATAAGCTCAAAATCAGAAAACCGAATGTTCTTATAGAATCAATCGTTCAGGGGCGATCGAAATCACGTTAACAAAATTTGTGTAATAAAATCCTGGAAATCCGCACTTTTCATAGAAAAAAGTAGGACTTACGGGGAAGTGCATTATTTTTCTTACCTTGACTCAAAAACATTGTGGGTACTCATTAATATAACCTGAACGAGACAATTGCAACAAGTACCCACAATCATATTTGGAACAACACATAGGAAAATAACATCAGTGTTCAGATTAGCTCAACATCTGGAAACCGAATGACTCTTACAGATGTACATGCCCAAATGAGATCGAAATCTCTTTTCCAGGTCTGTGTAATACACAGCCTGCAAAACCCTTCTTTACATAGGGAAAATGTTTGGCGTACAAGGTAATACATTATGTGTCTTATTTTGGCTCAAAAACATGAATTTTGGGTACTCATTAGAACCGACTAATCGAGGCGGCTCTATCTAGTACCCACAATCTATAACTTCGGACCAACGGAAACAGCATCCAATCTCACTTCCATGGTTTTCCTTGACGCAGGATATTGAGTCTCTGACTCCTAAAAGTCTGACACGTACTCTTTGAATGAAGCAGTGGGAGGCCTCATGGACCCTGGCAGTGGATACATAGACACTTTCATAACTGAAACAAAACTGAATGCAGTGCCATAAATATCAATGAGTCGAAATGGTGCAGACAAAAAAACAAACAGTGTAGACCGTGATGAGGGTCTGCATTGTTTCCTTAGGCCTGTCAGTCGGACTGTCTCCCGACATTTGGATGAAATTGGGGTGAAATGACATGTCAAGCCCTACCGCGCAGAGAAATCGCTAACGTTTAAGGAGCGTTCGCACTCGCAGCAGTTTTCCTGGGCAGGCTTAGACCTAGACGGTTTACCAGTACTCAAGTTCGGCCGGTTTCACCTCTGCGCAGAAGTACTATTTTTCCAAGCCCCGGTGTTTTGTTTGTTTGATTTGGGGTTTAACGTCCCCGTCAACACTGTAAAGGTCATTTTGGAGACGTTGCTTCCAATTTTGTGGGACTTTTACCCGACATTGAGATGGAATGACATCTCAAGCCCTGTCGCCCAATGAAACTAATAGGGTTTATAAGCATGGACGGTCCGCCTCGCACCAATGTTCCTGGACAGGCTTAGATCCTCTATGCGGTTTACCAGTACTAGTGTGCGGGCCGTATTCAGCTATGCGTGGAAGCATCATGCCGCCCATATATTTCTTCAAGCCCCTATGGGCGGGGGCCGTCCAAGCCCCGTTGGGTAGTAAAATGCGTATCAAATATCAGATAAATGCCTTGAAAATGTAACAATATCAGGTTTTCCGCAATTCGTTCGAGTACATGAATTGGATACATTCGTACGAGCAATTCATACGAGCGCACGAATTTCTATTTTCAGTTATCGTTCTGAACAAACTTAACAGAATTATCAGTCGTGCCGAGCAACTGCAGTGTCTTCAGGGCTTTGATGAGACGTTTGTGTGAATTATTGAATGAAGAGAAGACACCCATTAGTTGGCTTTTTCTGTCCCCGTAAGGATTATTGCTCCCCTTAGGGGTAATCGGTCCTCATAAGTCATAATCGGCACAAATATTAAAGCTCGTGGAACAAATTCTGCGAAATTTTGCAAAGTATGTATTTCAACATGACAATTATTTTATTTACGTGTTATTTGGCAAGGTGGATTAGTTTCGCATCGTCCGGGTAGCTGAAATTGCCTTCATTTGGCACTAGAAAACAAGTCAAAACAGAAATATCTGACTACCTTCCTCAGGGAGAAATTAAATTAAAAATCGACCCCTCGCCTTTTCATGTCCACGCCCATCTTTTCTGATGCAGAAATGAAAGTTTTTGAGAATAGAATTTCTCAAAATATGTTTACAAAAATGACTAAAAACCATATATCGAGAACACCCACCTGTTTGTTGACATACTTGTGGTCTCGGAAGGCATAACCGGAAGTTCCCGTATGAATTGTGAGTGCATAACCGGCGGTTACCCCATACGAGTCTACCAGCCGTGCCCTGTAAACCCTAGTTTTACTATTTAAAAGTGGGATTCAATGGGTCAAAATCATATACTGGGCGTGTTTTCGTGATGTTTAAATCAATTTTACGTGGCCACAATCCTCGCTCTTTGTTCTTTCATGATTTAGACTAATAACTGATACTATCCGCGTATCATATAGGCGTGTTTTCGTGATATTCAAACCAATTTCACGAGGCCACAATCCTCGCTCTCTGTTCTTTTGTGGTTTAGACAAATAACTTGTTCAGTCCGCGTAATCAGTGCAAAATTTACGTGAATATAACAATGAGATGAAACAACGACGATGGTTCGACATCATGGAATAACTGAGATGCTGGAGCAAATAAAAATAGTTGTATTACAGTGGGATGAGCATCAGGCACCAACCGACATTACGCAAAGGTCTTTAGGCCGACCCTTCATAGAGTTTGAGACCCGTACTACAAGTCGACTGAGGAACAGTGTGGCTAGTGTAATTGTCAGTGAAACTGAACATATTGTTTTGACAGGCACGATCTAACCTAAACAACAACATAAAACCGCCTCAATAAGGCAGTCCTAACGGACACCCACAACCTATGTTTGCAGTATAAATAAGAAAAAATATGACAGATTTTCATCAGAAAAGTGGCCATTTTGTGATGAGAAGAATGCACTATGACGCATGGGTGTGTTATCGTAATGTGTGTTTCCATGTCACAACGTCTTTCCACCTTATTTTTCTTATTTCTGCTCTTAAATATAGATTGTCGGTACCCACTAGAACCGCATCATGTAACGAGTACCCACAATATACTTTGAGCAGAAGAAATAAAAATATCACAATTTTTCATCTTAAAATTTTCGATTTTTCGGTGAAATAGACTACAATGTACAGTAAAATTCCGCTATTAAGACAATTTGCCAGACTTCTAATTAAATATTACGACAAAGTCTTTCGAAAGATCAGGTAGAAATCTGGTTTGGTCTATAAAAATTCTAATGAACTTCTAAATAAATTTAAATCCAGGCGTTTTCGTGCTTCAGGTATGCCTACTTATGATTTTTTCCAGCCTTCACACTACACTTCTACATAATCTTATAAAAGAGAAACTTAATGATTTAACTGAATGGGAATTTCATAGGGAAGACTCTTATAGGAAAAAAAATATTGGTTTAGACTCATATTCTAGACAGTTTTTTAATTATTTGGACCCCATTTTGATTTATATCAGTCTTTGAATGGACTGCCTATTCGAAAGTCGCTAAATTGCAGTATGTTTCCTCTGGCTTTCTTTGCCGGATCAATACAGGGTCACTGATGAGGCTTTATTAGCCGAAATTACGTAGTATGACCCATCTTCTTTCTTATGAATGTTTTCATTGCTCTTAAAGGAACTCATTTTTGATTTTTATTGTCCCTCTATCTTGCATGTAATGTAAGAAATGCTTTTTTCACTTATGAAGAGCATACGAATTACACTGGCCATGTCAGAAAGTGTGTGAAGCTCTCACCTTTCTACTTGACACTATTTATATAAGATTTGGTACTAACTTATTTAGGCAAGCTCTGGGTATTCCGATGAGTACTTATTGCGCACCATTTATGGCTGATCTGTTTTTGTTTTGTTATGAGAGAGACTTCATGATGTCCCTTTCTGCTGAAAACCAGTCTGAAATCATTGAAGCGTTTAGCTCAACTTCTTTGGATATTTGGATGATTTATTTAATATTGATAATACCTATTTCGATGGTTTGATAAGTAAAATTTACCCTCCAGAACTTCGGTTAAATAAAGCAAATTCTTCTGATACCGAGGCCCCGTTTTTGGATTTACATCTATCTATTGTAGATTGGTTTATTTCTAGCAAAATTTATGGTAAACGCGATGATTTTGATTTTTAGATTGTAAAGTTTCCTTTTTGGAAGGCGATGTTGCTTGTGCGCCATCCTATGACGTTTATATTTCGCAATTAATTCAATTTGCCAATGTGTGTAGTCAAGTAACTGACTTCAACACTCGTATTAAATTGTTCACGGCTAAACTTCTTAATCAGGGTTATCGGTACCACAAACTACGCAAAGTCTTTTCAAACTTTTATAGACGTCAGTCTGATTTAATTTCAAAATTCAATATTGGACTTAAATCTTTTCTGCAACAAGGTCTATCGGAACCCGAATTTTATGGTGACTTAGTATATAAGTTCAGAAAAATAAATAACCGCAATGACTTCAGCACCAAATTTCTTAAAATCATTCTTCGATATAAAAAGATTGGGTACAACAAATGTTATACGACAGACTGCATGCATGGTAGTTAACCCAATCACGGTTGACAACTTTGCTTCCCTCTTTAATTGCACGCCGATGGATCAGGCCTCAGATTCTATGATGGTTCCAGCGTAAAGGCTTATGTTGGTTGGTACCTGGTCCTCTGTCTCCGGTCGGGTCCATCGGAGTGTAACTGTTGGTTGTCGTTTGCTCCAGCATTTCAGTGGTTTCTTGCTGTCGAGTCGTCACCGTTGTTTCATCTCTGTGGTTGTTTGATTTTTTTTTCGTTCACGGGGATGTTGCACTGATGAGTTAGGAGGCCTTCATGCGGACTGAACAAATTATTTGTCTTAAACGCGACGGAAATAAGGGCGAGGACTTTGGCCACGTAAAATCGATTTAAGCCCCCCCCCCCCCCCCCCAGCGGAATTCGTTTCCGCTGACCGTTCCAAGGCGGTTCTTCTGTCGCGGTTTTTTTTTGTTATGGTATGTCTTTGGGTGATTTTGTTGCTTATATTATTTTATTTTGGATAGCCTATTGGCCTTTTTATGGGAAAGTAACTGTCCTTTTGGCTTTCCCCTATAGGTGTTTCCATTGGGGTCTGTTGTTTATCGGAATAAATAGCAATGAATTATATTCGGAATAATTTGAGTTTGAGGAAAACCGGACTTAATAGCGGAGTGGTCCTTATATAGGCGTGGTCTTTAAGCGGAATTATACTGCATTTGGAAAGGCATGTTTTCGTAATGAGACACACCTCTACTTTCCTTATGAAACGTATTTCTGGACAAACATTATACGCAGTTTAATTGTGCACAACGTACAGCTTGATGATTATTTACTGAACACTACGTCATACGGACCGATCCATCAGGGTGACCGACTTTCACCTCACTTTTTTCGCAAACTCTTTGCTGTATATTATTCTGATATGGCATCGGTACAGGAATGGGTTTCAGCTTTTATTTCAGAAATTTGCTTCAACAAATGACATTGGCATCCCTATATAACGGTATCAGACTGATCGGCCCGTGTGACGTATAGGCCTACATAATGTTCAACAACATTCATCGACCTGTACAAACGTCTATAGACTTGACAGGCCAACATGTAATACACAAGTATCAGTAAGCATAGATTTGTGTTGATTATTTGAATCTACGCATATTCAGATTCGTAAATTTAATGCCACGTTTATATTATGAGTGACCAGATTCCTAACATAATCAACATTATACCTATTTTATCATGTGACGTCGCGTCTGAGAATGTAATAACGCAGTGTAATAAATACGATAATCCACTATTGAATTAAATATGACAATTATTTGGATACGCTCCGTAACTTTACATATACGTCGTCCTTAAGGACGTCGCGTTTACTAATGGCGGAATGTTGACATTGTTGTACAAAAATCGTGAATTAAATGCGTTTTAAATGTCATATGACAAACAGAATCTTGCATTCGATCTCTTGTATTATTGACTTTATTAAACTCGTTGAGTAAAAGGTATAAAATGCCTTGCATTTTATACCTTTTCCTCAACTCGTTTAATAAATTCAATAATACATGAACACTCATGTAAGATCCTATTAATGGCGTATGACTAACACTCAGTGGATCGAACTATCCATGTCTCGAACAAATTTTGGTGGCTCCGAAGGTATTGGAGTCATTACAATTTCACTGAATTCTGCGTTGACAAAGGCAACGTTCCCAGTAGGCACACAACGTTGAACCAACGTTGAAACGTTTTTTCAACTTTGATTCAACGTTGAGTCATTGTTGTGTGCCTGCAAGGTTTTGTAGCGTTATGCCATGGGTTGGGACCATGGTAATGTCTAGGCTAGTATTCCCAAAACGCCTGTACGGGAATTCGATCAAGTCCATAGTATATTTCAGATTTGATTTTAGGAAACTGGAAATTAAAAAAGAAATGATCAGGAAACAAAAACAATCGGATCCCAAATTCTTCCCACAATATCACTAGGAAAAGAAGTAAAAAACAGGGATTGGCGACAGTAAATAAAACGGATCATAGGTAAAGCGAGTCAGAATCAGGACCACCAACACAAAAACATGATGGGAACCACAGCAAAAGCATCGACTTGGAAAGGTCTGTTTTATATAAGTAGACCGGAAACCTTATAGGTCAAACGGAAAGGCATCAGACATTGGATATGCATGTTTAAACCAGTTTGCTGGACCCGCTTTGGTTGAACTAATGTCTTTTAGGTCTGACTAACAATGTTAGGTGTATCTTCCAGCAGTCCTGGTCTTTGCAACATTTCAGTGATTAAATTTGATTTATGGCATGTGTCTGTGATGATGTATTGGATTAGTCTGGAAGCCGTCATGCGAACCAGATATTTTTTGCGTTATATGTTGGGAATTACACCTGAAATTAGGGCGAAGATTTGCTGACAGTAAGTGGATCCGACCGCCACACCCCCCCCCCCCCCCCGAAACAGTGCAGATCCTGATCAGATGGCTTCTGATCTGGTTCTACACTGTCTGAAAAAATAAGGGTTGTCGTGAACAGCAAGGTAAGGGTTAATGGGAATGGGAGCTCCTGGCAATTTTTTTTGCTTTTTTTTCAAAGGGAGACAACTTTCGGGACTTCCTGTCCACTTTCTATAAACTCGTTCCCATTGAAAAAAGGAGTCTACCCTTTCAGGGAAGCATTTGCTCCACGAAAAAAAAAATACCGAAAGAACATGGAAAGGAAACAATCTTGCTTGGAATCAGAAACCTTAATCTGAATTCGGCAAGAATTAACCGCCATCAGCTTTTGCTTGTCCATAGGTTGCTTTGACAAAAATAGTTTTATACGTTACTGCATGTCAACACGTTTTAGTTCCATTTACTGCCGATTTCAATATTCATTAGACTTTGGGGAGGACATGCTACTCAGTAACTGTCTAATCCCTTTGAACTTTAGATCATGATGTCACAGACTGACTAGGAAAAAATATGAAAGAATAAGTGTGCAGATATCCATCTACTGTCAGTATAACAGTTTATCACGCGTCAATCATCTGTGACAGGTCTGGAGTACAAAGAGTTTGGTGAAAGTTTGTTGTATCTTTCTGGTGCACTGACCTCTGAAATTACACCAGAATGTATCTCTTTGATTAGATACATTTGATTGAAAGTCTATTGGATATTGAAATCGGGTATATATCGGGCATATATTCATCCCGCCCCAAGCCACACTAATCTGGACTTTTTAGATGAGGTCATCCTTAAAAAATTCTTGGTTTGCTGTGCTCCCACCTACCTACACAGATTGCCCCTACCCCATAAAATTTATTACCATGAAAAGATTTTTTTTAAATCCTGATTAAACTCAAATTCAACACACTAAGCCAAATTGCAAGAAGATGATATCCTTTTTTTCCATTTTTTTTGCTGTTTCATAAAAAAAAAATTCAGAGAAAATCAGGTTTAACATTCCATTCAAATGAAATGTCAAGCCTATTTTCTCTGAACAATGTCAAGCCTATTTTCTCTGAAAAATCACAAAATAAGTATTTGAAATGATGTTTCCGGTTGTTTGGTGCTTTTAGGGACAAATATCTTTTCAGATCTAAAACAAAAGACCTACCTTCTTATCGACCTCACATATGAAGGGTAGGAGCTCAGCAAACAATTTTTTTTTAAGGATGGCCTAGGGGTTCAATGTTACATTGGCATGTTGTTTGAATAATATTTATATTTAATTTATCCAGGAATAAGAAAAGAAGCCATTTGCCAGCCAGAACTGACATTCAGTGGTATGGAACCCATCTGTTACATTAAGAGTGTCGGACATAATCGCCGTCTGGTGCGGAAAACTCCCCCAAGATGGATTGTTGGGTCTTCCGGTTCTAATAAAAGAAGATATTTCCTGCCGTGTTACATTCTGGTATGCTATGTCGGCGGTTGAGAGCTGTTTAAGAAAAGCATCGATTGTTTTGTAAAACCCACCCACATCCATGCCATGAACCGAAAACTTCATGAGGAAGTTAGCATCTGGATCAAAAGAGAATGGCGATGACGGAATGTACGTTACCACGTATCGGTATACAGCTGACGTAAACGATTTTGCTAGAATAAGACTGGCATAATCATTTCCACAATTCATCCTGGCGTCACTCGTCATGCTAGTATACTGGTACTCATATACTGGTTTTGGTGTCTGTGGGCCGACAGGATACAGGCGCAACGCCATCTCGGCGATGACGTCACTAAACGTTGAAAGCTTCTGTCTGACATTGTTCTCGTATGTGGTCTGGTTCCATGTAGCTATATTATCTCTGTCTGGCGGACCAGAGTCAGTTTCTTGTGCCGAAGTTCCTGAAAAAAGCTTACATAAGCTTATTCATCATTACGAAAACACGCCTATACAAATACATTGTAAACTTTACCTCTGAAAAAAACACACGAAAATTTTAAGATAAAAATTATTATGTTTTTCTTAATTCTGCTCAAAATATAGATCGCGGGTACTCGTTAGAACCGCCTCATCGAGGAGGTTTTAACGAGTACCCACAATCTATATTTTAGAGCGGAAATAAGAAAGTTAAGGTTTACTATATAAAAGTGGGGTTAAAGGGGGTCAAAATTAAATAGGCGTGTTTTCGTGATGATTTACGCTATTATCTCATAGTTTTCAAAGTTGTACGGAGGGATTATTATTCAAATCATCTCCTGCCATATATATTTTTTTCTTTAATTAAGAGTGGCAAGTCTTGTGCTGAAAATCATCTTCTTTTGATGAAAATCGCATACTCATACAGATATATCAGTTCGGAACAATACGCGGCCCCCGCCAATCGGGGCTGGCAGAAATAGATTGGGCTGCATGATGCTTCCACGCAGAGCTGAAACCGACCGCACATGAGTACTGGTAAACCGCTAAGAGGTTCTTCACTTGCCCAGGAAAAGTGGTGCGAGTCGGGCCGTCCATGCATATTATAAATCCAATTGGTTTCATTGGGCGGCAGGGCTTGAGATGTCATTTCATCTCAATGTCGGGTAAAAGTCCCACAAAACTGGAAGCAACGTTTCCAAAATTACCTGTAGTGTTGACGGGGACGTTTAACCTCAAATCAGACCAAACAAATTAGAACATAACGTGGCATAGTGCACTATTTCAAATCTCCTATTTCTAATTTCTGGTCCAAACATAGCTTGTTAGTGGTTCTAACGAGTACCATCAATCTATGTTTTGGGAATAAAAAACAAACAAGAGGCCCACGGGCCATTTTGCTCCCTAGAGCTCAGAGGGCACTGCCCACTGACATCCATGTATTTTAATAAACCATGGAAGCCGATGAAATTTGGACCCTATCAGCCTAGTGGCTTCAGTGGACCCTATCAGCCTAGTGGCTTCAGTGGACCCTATCAGCCTAGTGGCTTCAGAGGACTGATGACTGCTTGACTGTGCTGTTGCAAGACAACAGACAACAATTGACAACTGCCCATCTAAGGCAAGCAATAGGCCTAAAATTATGGCAGTTAGACCATTGTTTAAGGAATATTTCCATAAAAGTTTGACAAAATATCTTGAAAGGCGTAAATGTCATTTTCCCAGTTTCAATATTATAGGTCTATGGAAACTCTTAACTTGTCCTAGTAACCAAACTAAAGAGCCAAATTCCATTGAAAACACAAAACCAGTAAAGGCAAATATGGTGAATATTTGCATAAATTCTCAGCCTCATGGAGCATATGGTTTATGAGAAGATAATGTTTTTAATTTATGTTTGGAAACCAATAAAATGAGCAGTAGGCCTTAAATCATAAGGCAGATAGAAGATTTCTTAAAGAATATTTCTATGAAAGTTTTGCCAAAATAACTTGGCAGTAAATGCAAATATTCTATTTGCCCCATTATAAGTCTATAAAAACTCTAAGTTGCCACAGCAAGAGTTGCCATAGCAACCAAACTAAAGAACAGAAATTCATAAAAAAAAAAACCTGTTCAGGCAAATATGGTGAATATTTCCATAAAGTCTCAGCCTCATAGAGTATATGGTTTAAGTGTTTTTTGTTTTTTTTTTCTTGTTTTTTTTTTTCATTTCTGTGTTTGGGGGCATTTTGGTTTTCATGGCAACCAGTAAATATGAGTAGGTAACCTAAAATCATATGGCAGATAGATTACAGCTAAAAGAATATATCTATGAAATTTTTGTTAAAATATCTGCAAAGGCTTGGCAGGAAATACCATTTTGCAATTTTCCCCCATTATACCTCAATGGAAAACTGACTGACTCAAAAATTACCGAAAAGTGTTGACTGGGCCATTAAACTCCAAAACAAACAAACACTACCTCAATGGTAACTCTAAGTTGCCAAAGCAACCAAACTAAAAAGCCGACTTTCAATGATAAAAAAGCTGTTGGTTTAGGGGTGGGGATCTGTAAGGTTTCTGAGATATTGGGCCTTTTACGAAGTGGAGGGATGGGGCATGACACAAGGCATCCCAGGGAATCCCCACTGAATGTCGCTAATCATAAGGAACATGAATATATATCATTTAGGGGTTGAGCTCTGAACAGTTTCTCAGATATATGGCCTTTTGTAAGGTGGAGTGTTGGGACATGGCCCTGTCACACCGCAGACCCAAAGGTTGGTGTCACTGAATGTTCTCATCATAAGGAACAAGAGTATATATGGTTTAGGGGTGGGGATCTGTAAGGTTTCCAAGATACTGGGCCTTAGTATGAAGTGGAGGGGGTGGGGTATTGCCCCTGCACATCCCAGGGGCCCCCAGGTTGGTGTCACCGAATGCATCTTATCATAAGGAAGAAGAAAATATTTGGTTTAGAGGCGGGGATCTGAATGGTTTCTGAGATATATGGCCTTTTATGAAGTGGAGGGGGTGGGCAATGCCCAAGCGCATCCTGAGGGCCCCCAGGTTGATGTCACTGAATGCGTCTATCATAAAGAACAAGAATATATATAGTTAAGGGGTGGGGATCTCAATGGTTTCTGAGATATATGACCTTTTATAAAGTGGAGGGGGTGGGGCCTGGCCTCGGCCCAACCCCGGGGCCCCAGGTTGGTGTCTCTGAATATGTCCTCATGAACGAGAATATATATGGTTTAGGGGTGGGGATATGTAAGGTTTTCGAGATATTTGGCCTTTTATGACGTGGAGGGGGTAGGGCAAGACCCCAGGCGCATCCCGGGGGCCCCCCAGTTGCTGTCACTGAATGCATCTTACCATAAGGAGCAAGAATATATATGGTTTAGGGGTGAGGATCTGTAAGGTTTCCGAGATACTGGGCCTTTTATGAAGTGGAGGGGGTGGGGCATGGCCCTGGCACATCCCGCCCCCGCCCCTGGCTGGTGTCACTGAATGTGTCTTATCCTAAGGAACTAGAATATATATGGTTTAGGGGTGGGGATCTGAATGGTTTCTGATATATATGGCCTTTTATGCAGTGGAGGGGGGTGGGCAGGGCCCCAGCACAACCCCGGGACCTTCAGGTTGGCACAAAAGCATATGGCTGAGAGAAGTTTACTCAAGAAACATTTCTATAACAGTTTTGTCAAAATATCTGCAATGACTTGGCAGTAAATGCCATTTTTCAATCTTCCCCATCATAAGTCTATGGAAACTCGAAGTTGCCATAGCAACCAAACTAATGAGCCGAGTTTCATAAAAATACAAACTTTCAATTCCCGAGCCCAAGGATGCTACAGATAAAATTTGGGCCCAATCGGCCCAGTGGCTTCAGAGACGACGACGACGACGCAGACGCAGACGCAGACGCAGACGACGACGGACTATCCTAAAAGCTCCCCCGGAGCCTTCGGCTCTGGTGAGCTAATAATGTATACCCCTGTAAACCCCAGTTTCTCTCTATATAAATTGGGGTTTAGAGTGGTTCTCAGTTCAAGGACTTGGTAGCGTGATTATCTTACTGCAGACATTCCAATGTCAGCAACAGAAGCTCTTACAAGGGTGTTTTGATGAAGGGGACTTTAGGGAAAGAAGCTCTTTTTAGGCGCGTTGAGCGCTGTGGTGCAGTGGTAAAGCATCGGATATGAGGTCGAGAGGTAGCCGGTTCAATCCCCTCAAGCGCAAAGTGTTGTTATTTTAGGAAGAGACTTTGTCCTGGTTCCTACCCAGGAAAAGAGGACCGTATGTAAGATTAGTACTAGTACTAAATATGTCAACCTCTTGTAAGTTATACCGCCGAAAAAACGAGAATTTTAAAATTAAAAATCGAGGCGGTTCTAACGAATACCAACATTCTATACTTTAGGCTAGTACTCGATAGAACCGCCTCATCGAGGCGGTTCTAACGAGTATTCACAATCTATATTTTCGAGCATATATTATAAAAATAAGGTTTACCCCTGTAAAGTTTTTTTCTATATAAAAGGGGGGTTCAAGTGGGTCAGAATTATATAGGCGTGTTTTCGTGATATGCGCCTTAGATTTGACCCCTGTATCGGAAAGAAAGGAGATCCAAACGTTAACGCCCTACCGTGGCACAGCATTTCCTACAATTTGTATGTGCGCCCAGCGAAGACTCAGATCAGCCTGTGCATCTGCGCTGTCTGATCAGAGTCTTCGTTGTGTGCTGTAACGATAGCTAAGGACCCAGTGCTCCTTCATGCAGCAAGAGAAGTCTCTGGACAGACTATATTAATGCACAGGCTGATCTGCCTCTTAGCTAGGCGCACATGTAAGTTGTGCCCGGGTTCATATAAAGTCGCTGTTGTTAAGTGGATAACGTCATGTTATAATATCATATGAACACACGTGTAATAACACATGCTTAAGTATTGGCGCGTAACTTATCGTCGCCGTCCGTGACAACCGTATGTTTTCTGTCGGTCGAAGTACTTCTGAACTTCTTCAACATTGCAATCTGATCTAAAAACTTCAAATGTTAAACAAATTTCTTACACTTGGGGTCATTTAATATTTCGTTTTTTTTTTTTTTTTTTTTTTTGTTTTTTCAATTGGCTGTATCTAAGTAAGCACAATCAGTTTTATCCTTTAGGACTGTCTCGGACTGACGACAGGCACTTCCATGTGCATAAATCGATGATTCCGCGTCTGCATTAACGTCTGCGCCAGATAAACGACAAATGGGCCCCGTCAAGCGATTTTGGTACTTATCGCCTATGCGAGCAGCGAAGGTTCAGGCGAGCCTGCGCATCCGCGCAGTCTCGCCAGAACCTTCGCTGCTCGCTCATACAAGCAGTGAATCAAGAGGAACCTTCAGACAGAAAGCCATATCCCTGGCCCCTCTGAATGGCTGGGCATGCGCAGTTAAAATTTGTCATGACGGAATGCTCGAAGACACAAATTCGCTTGGCGGGGCTCAAATAAAGAAGTGGACTTTCGCACGTCACGACCAGTCAACAAAAACAACCAGTTTTCGTAATTGGTTCAGTACAGCCGTCGAGCAGGATCAGGTGAAGCCAGGAATGCACAAAAACTTGTGAAATGATCACAATTTTGACGAAACGGCGCTGCACTTTGTTTTATGAAATTTTAAATTCTTTATAGAGGTTACACTCAATTCTGTCGATTTTCTGCAAAATCGATTATACCTGCAAATACACACACTTAAAGTTGAAGTCGCGTTTCTTTATCAATTGTTTATAAAATGGTAATCCTTTTGAAGCAAGGACGACAGAACAGAACTGAAAATTGTAGACAAAGTTATTTCTGCGCCAAACTAGCTAGTTTCGACCAATTGAGCCTTATCAGTGACCCTCAGATATTTTCAAAATTCCGCAGGGGAATCAATGGTCCCAAACGACTAGAACAGATAACCCACATTATCAGTTACCCCCTATATGCATTCCATTGTAACGCACTGACCTGATAAAGATATGCTATCTCAGGACAAGTGAGCTTTATCACGTCAACATGATATTGCACTTTTATGAATGAACCAGACTACTGGAAAAATGACAAAGATGTTATTGTTACTGGGAAAAAAAAGGAAAAATAACTTCAAAAAAAAAATATGTCAGCTGATACTAAATATGTCGACCGCTAGAATGCTGGGACGCACCGAGGACCGTAAATTGTTAATTTAAGAGTGTACAAGGGGATAAGCTGATAAAACGAATACCAGATTCGTGTCATTTGATATCAAGTTTATCAGGCTCGGCTTCGAGAACGCATGTAGAATCGTTCGGCAAGCATCGCGATTCTACGAGCGTTCTCGAAGCCTTGCCTGATAAACTTGATATCAAAAGACACGAACCTGGTATTCTCAATTTATGATACGGGACAGAGAGATTTTCTATGGCTGCCACATATTCCCTTTACACCAACTATGGCAAATAAAATGTTTTCTATAAAAGGATAATCCTTTTGAAGCAACGATTTCAGAACAGATCTATAAAGTGTAGAGTGTATAGGTTATTTCTGGGCCAGACCAGCTAGTTTCGGTCAATTAGGCCTCATCAGTAACCCTCGGATATTTTCCACAGTGGAATCAATGGTTCCAACAGAAAGAACAATAATATAGGTATATACAGATGAACTTCATCGGCTCGAACACCTTTGGGACCATGGCAATCTGTTCGAGATAGACGCAGTTCCAGCCACTGGGGGTTTATCATAGCGCGTGGTCAGAAGACATGATAGATTTTGTTTATTTATATTGGGGTTTAACGGCCCAGTCAATATTACTTAGGTCATTTTTAGCCGGTCAGTTTACCTATCCACAATTTGCCTGGGCAAGCTTATCCTCAAGCAGTTAACCAGAGAGTGCACATTCTTTCGCCAGAAACTGACAAATGCCCTTCTTGAATCGGCGGAAGGGAGAGAATGACCATAGAAAAGATTTCATGATCAATCTCTACGAACGAATGTTGCCGACCCCGGCAGATATCGAACCCGCATCATCCTGATCACCAGTAAGACGCGAGCTACCGAGGCCGGCAAGACATGATAGAGGTGCCTTTTCAATTTGCTTTCCAAATAAAGGTATGTCGTGTGTACTCGTTAGAATCGACTCAATGGGGCGATTCTAATGAGTACACACAACATACATCTCCTCGGAATCCTTTCATAGAGGTAATTCTAATGAGTACATACAACATACGTTTCAACATAAAACAAGAATATTCTTCTTTAAGGGGAATGGGAACACCTTCAGGGGAAGCAACTCCTGCAACAGAATTTTTGTCTCCCATGTCAGTAGGGGTCAACCCTTAAAGGAAAGAATTTGCTATGAGCAGCAAATTCTTTCCTGCTAGAAAAGACCCCTTTTTCAGTGCGACAGGGCTTATAGAAAAGCGAACAGGAATGGCGGAAAAATCTGCTAGGTGTTCCCATCCCCCTTTAGTTCTGTGGTGTAGTCTTTGCTTCCAAAGCATAACCCTTTATATATCCTATTTAAGGGGTTCAGAATGATATAGGCGTGTACCTGGCATGAGTATTAACAACAGATAAAAGTATGTTTGGAGAATATAAATAATTTGATCGGTGATTAAAATAACAATGCGCTATGAACAAATCTGCAGTTGTATCATAACCTTTAAAACCTACAGTTCCAATATTGAGTCGTTTCATATTATTGCACTTGCGGTGAAGGCTCGTGTACTTTATACTGAAAGTGTTCGCAGATTAAAAAGAACAAACTATCAAAATTAGTTACCAATTAAAACAGGAACGTCATTTCCATTGCCATGTATCCAAGCTTCGAATGGCGTTTCCTTCAAAACATAGCCTGAAATTAGAAAGATGGAGGGCTGATTGATATGTTGTGAACCTCGTATTGAAGGCGGTACGCAGGGATTTTCCTTTTTTAAGGCCTACTATTCGCTGACTATATTGAGCCGTGTACCCAAGGACTGGTCTTATTTGGTTAGTTTATATCGACGAGGCACCACTCTAAAGTAAACAAGCAGCTTTTGCAAACTGGACAAAATCGGTGAAAGAGCAGTGATTCAATATTCGCATAAAAAAGCTTTAGCGCCTAAGGATACCCATAGTAATATGATACCAAAAACTAGGGAAAGATACCTCTTCATATGCTAAAGTGAAAAGGTGGCTGGCGGAAATTAAGCGCGGCAGACAGAGCCTTGAAGATGACCCTCGCCCTCGGAGGCCTGGAAATGTTCCAACCCCAGAAATGGTCAAGAAAGTCCATGATATTGTTATGACTGACATGCGAGTCACAGAAGGATATATAGCCAGTAGAGTTGGCATTTCACAGGAAAGAGTACATTTCATTCTGACAGAGGATCTTGCAAGGAGACGGCCCGATGGGTACCCAGACTTCTGACAGTTGATCAGAAGCTCACTAGGCGCACATTATCGCGTGCCAATCTTAAACTTTTTGAGGAAGATCCTGTCATTTTTTGTCAGAGATTTGTCACTATGGACGAAATATGGGTCCCAGAGGCCAAACAACAATCGAAACAATGGAAGCACCCTGGCTCACCCCCGCCAAAGAAGGCAAAAAATGCTCCATCAGCTGGGAAGGTGATGGCCTCGATTTTCTGGGATGCAGATGGTATTCTGCTACTAGATTATCTCCAAAAGGGACAAACAATCAATGGCACATACTATGCTTCACTTCTGTCGCAGTTACGGGAAAATATTAAACTTAAGCGCCGCGGAAAGCTCACTAAGGTTTGTTGTTTCTTGAGGACAATGCTCCTGTTCACAAGCGTGTCATTGTTTTGGCTGACATCACAATTGTGACTTTAAAATTTTATTATTGATTGAGCATCCGCCTTATTCATCTGCTCTCGCTCCACCAGACTTTCGTTTATTTCCAAAACTGAAAACGGCCTTTTCAGGCACCCACTTCCAGTCCGATGATGGCGCCATATATGCAGTGGATGATTTTCTGAACAGCAAAGAAAAGGAGTTCAATAAAAGTGGCACTTGGGCGCTTAAACACCGCTGTACAGATTCTGAAACGGATTATGTTGAAAAATAATACAATATATCCGACAAAATTCAAATCCTTCAATATGAGGCTCACAACATATCAATCAGCCCTCGTATTAACCAATGTATGCCTAGCGTCCCATCGGGATATCGGCAATCAATGTAGACCCAGAAAAGACGCTGAAAAACGCGGGGTCTCATCTTGGTCTACAGTGCCCGTAGAACTTACACAAATAAGAACAAACCTGACACCCCTATAATCTGAAGTGGTTTACTCCATATTTGTTAGGTATAAGATTCAATGGCCATATATGGGTTAAACTGGACCTGTCAAACTGTACATGGAAGATTGTATGCGTCATATACGGATTGTTCACTGCCTCATATGTTATGGGGAATAGATATATATGCAGGGGTGGCATTGGGTTTGGGCTGTTAAAAGGCCATTAACAACCAAATATACAAATAGAATCAAAAGCAATGTTTAGAAAACAATTACATGTACCTCAAACACGGGCATTAATTAACATCGCTATAATGAAAACGTCACTGGCGGAAAGCCAAAACGACGGTTACTGTCCCGCTAAATGGCCAAACGACAGTAAAAAATAACAATATACTAGCAATACACGCATAAAAAGACGAACTTTAACACTAATACACGACGACAGAAGAATCGACTTGGAACAGTCAGTAAAAAGTCTTTTACTGGGAGGCTAATATCGAGTTTACGTGGCACCAATCCTCGCCCTCGGCTCTGTCGTAGTTTAGACAAAAAACATATAAACTTGTGAGGGATTTCGAGCTCATCACT
The DNA here is from genome assembly GCA_963580285.1 of Lucinisca nassula. Taxonomy (NCBI): domain Eukaryota; kingdom Metazoa; phylum Mollusca; class Bivalvia; order Lucinida; family Lucinidae; genus Lucinisca; species Lucinisca nassula. The sequence goes on from OY757013.1 coordinate 43,858,629, forward strand.
GCAACATCTCAGAGAACATAATAATCAAACGAACACAGAGATAAAACAACGATGAGGACTCGACAGCATGAAATAACTGAAATGCTGGAGCAAAAGAAAAGTAACAGTTGGACACCGGTGGGCCCAACCAGCGACAGAGCATCAGGCAACAACCGACATTACAAAAAAAGAAAAATGTTTGAACATGTCTTTATGCTGAACCGTCATACAGTCGGAGGCACGACCAACTCAAGAAGGTAACAGAGTCATCAATCGTGATTGGGTAACCAACATGCATGCAGTCTGTCGTATAAATTCCGTGAATAGAAACAAAACTCGGGTTACGAGTCGGAGACAAAATGCGGACGGACCCATGGACAAATGCATGTCGACGGTGGAACAAGCACCGTAAGAAGCACACACTTGCTAAATAAGATACTATAGGATTCTTTAACATATTGGTTTAATTTATTTTGGCTGTATGTTAAAAAGCCTCACTCTGATTCTTAACAATTCACCATATTTGCATTATTTGCTGGCTCCCAGTTTGCACATTATCAATATTGGAGAAACAGGTAACCAGACCCACCTGATCTTGAAAGCTCAGGGGGTCTGGTTACCTGTTTTCCCAACACTGATAATCCTCGGACAAGGTACCAGCAGATAATGCATAAAAGGTGAATACATAACTTATTGACACCCTCATTTCAATACACTGGTTAATCACACAGGTATACACATCCCTTCACCATTGTAGAGTTGAAACAGAACATTTTATGTCTGCATATAATTTAGCCCCGCCAAGCGAATTTGTGTCTTCGAGCATTCCGTCATGACAAATTTTAACTGCGCATGCCCAGCCATTCAGAGGGGCCAGGGATATTGCTTTCTGTCTGAAGGTTCCTCTTGATTCACTGCTCGCATAGGCGATAAGTACCAAAATCGCTTGACGGGGCCCATATGTATTATTTGACTATACAATGAGTGTCAAAACTTATCCATTTATAGGTTCGATTTGATGCGTATATTGATCAAGTCATATATTCCTAAAATGGAGTCCCAGCAATGTTGTTATTTCACACCTTTGAATTAATAGTCTAAGTAAGAAATATTTTCACTTTATGTATAGCTTACCATCAACAATTGCTAAAGCGCCGTCAAAAAGTCCTTTTTCTGGCAATGTATTCTGGTCAGTCATCCCCCAGTATGGATACTCGGTCCAAGGAATACTATCCACAATTTTTTCTGGTGCCAGGTCATACAGACACGTCACGTTATGACATCCTGTATTTTTGACAAAAAGGAGGTTGTCTTTGTATGCATCAGCAGCTGTCTTGTTGAGAACTGGCGAAGCGCTGGCGAGCCACGCCCTGTGGAATAGACCACTTGCCAGTGGAGAAGCGAGTAGTGCAATGATTGCAGTGCCGCCTGAGCTTTGGCCGAATACTGTCACCTGCCATAAGAATGACATTCTTATTTAATATATAGAGGATCTTACACGAGTGGTAATTTCATATTATATTTATGAAACGAGCCTTCGGTGAGTTTCATAAATTTCATATGAAATGACCACGAGTGTAAGATTCTGTTCATCATATTACCATTTTAAATTGGATTTTATCGCCTTTGAATTTGACATTTTTTCAACAGAAAAGTCATGGTTGACATGGACGTCATCACGACGTTACTTAATCACGCTAAAGTGTTATTACACGTATGGTCATACGAGTTTTATAACACGACGTTATCCACTGCTTACCAACGACGTCAAATGATAAAATATTATTTTTCATGGCTGTATATAGATGATACATTTCTCTTAATTACACGCCAAACATTTTTATTTTGGTGCCCATGAAAACCCGTCTCATCGCTTACCCATAATCTCCATTACGATATCACACCCGTGTGACATAGGGCATTCTTTCATAATGGCTATTTTTCCAAAAAAAATGTTAATACATTTCTTATTAATACTCCACAGCTTATGTTTTGGAGCAGAAATATGCAAAATAAATTATACCCCTGTAAACCTCAATTAAATAAATGCAACATTCTTCAATATCTCAATTAACCCTTCCTATCATTAGCTAGATATTTGTTTTATTGAAAATGACGTTGTAAAGAGCTTTGTCATTCATTACGAAAACACGCCTATACTAATACATTGTAAATTTTACCCCACAAATAGAGAAAAATTTTCAGATGAAAAACTGTGATATTTTTCTTGTCTCTGCTCAAAATATAGTCTGGCGAGTACTGACGATCTATATTTTGGAGCAGAAATAAGAAAAATAAGCCTGTAAACCCTAGTATTACTATATAACAGTCGGGTAAAAATGGGTCAGAATTATGTCGGCATAAGTGTAACAACGCTTAGTGTTCATTCGACGCTTATTGTTCACCATGGACACTAAGCGTTGATGGCGAACACTAAGCGTTGCCACTGCAAACCATTGCAACGCTTAGTGTTCACCATGGACACTAAGCATTGCAGTAGCAACGCTTAGTGTTTACCATCAACGCTTAGTGTTCACCATGGACACAAAGCGTCGCGACTGTCGATACTGGGTGCGATCCCAACGCTTATTGTTCACCATGGCATTAGCTCGCCAAATACAATGAAGTACAATGAGAGTTATTGTTGTCACATCGGTCGTCCGCTTTTGTTTTTACGATTTCAACAGTCACGCATCACAGAGTACTCATATTTTGGACTTAAGTACCCGGGAGAGTCTTCTTATGTTCCAAGAGAACAGACCCCTGGGTGCATGCCCGGGGTGGGGCTAGGATTCATAATCTAGATCATCTCTGTAAAACTGTGTTTAAGTTTTTGAAATGCTTATATCTCAACAATCACTCATCACAAAGCATTCATATTTACAACTTTGATACCCGGGGTGGCTTCTGAGGATACCTATGAGTGTCTTCTGAGATTCCAAAAGAACACACCCCTGGTTTCATGCCTTTGGTGGGGTTAGGGGGTCAAAATCTAGGACACCTTGGAAATTTGTTAAATACATTTCCATTGTGCTAACAAGTTACGAACTCAATTGATAATGCAACAGCCAACTATGCGACATTGTTCAAGTGTGAAAGGGTGAAAGTCATGGTGGCCTACATTTTACGGTCAAGTGATTTTGCCTTATATCTTCAATACTATTTGATGGAGACGTGTCATACCTGGGATTATTTGTTCATAGGACCCCGTGATTGACCTCAAATATATGTAGGTCAGTGTGACATATATTTCATGGTTCAGTGATTTTGCCTTATATCTTGAATACTACTTGACAGAGAAACACCATACTTTAGTTCCATGTGACACAATGAGGAACACTAGCGGTTGATACTGCATTCCGATCTACATGGTCGACGCTTGGAGTTCATTTGGCAAAATGAACACAAATCGTTGACAGTGGTAACGCTTAGTGTTCACCATCAACGCTTAGTGTCTATGGTGAACACCAAGCGTCGAGTGAACACTAAGCGGCGCTACAAGGCGTGTTATCGTGATATTACATTCAATGTCATTAAATCATATACATATAGCATAGAGTTTTCTGTTTTCATCAGATTTTAGTGTTGGTTTTATTTGTGAAAGGATGAGCCGTTTCGTATTTGTGTGTAAATATAAAGTATGCTACTTAGGAATTAATTGTTATATAGAAAAATAATATTTGAAAATTACTTTTTAAAGATACGAAAACATTATGGTGATGTGGTTTAATATTCGTGTTTCTTTCCTTTTGGTGTCTTGGATGGGGGGTGGGGGGTGGGGGGTGCATGAGTTAATTTATATCGATTCTTGATCATTCATTGCATTCACTTCTATATTAAAAATATATGAGTATTTAATTATAAAAAGTAACCTGATCTTTGTCTCCACCAAACATCTCTATGTTTCGGTTTACCCATTTGAGAGCCTCTATCATGTCCATAAAGCCATAGTTTCCAGAGGTGTTTGTTGGGGAATCGTCTGCCAGCCATTGCAGGGCCATGAAACCAAATGCGTTCAGACGATAGTTCAAACTAACATAGACAGTATTGGTTTCCGCCGCGAGTTTTTCAGTCGGTGAATAGTCCTGCTCATTACCATGCCCATTTAACAGAAAGCCACCATGAAGCCACACTGCGACCGGAAGCTTTGATTTGGGATCCAGAGAGGGTGTCCAGACATTTAGATAAAGGCAGTCTTCTTTCCCAAAGAAAGGTGATGCCTTTTGAAAGCAAGCATTGCCGAATTTAGTGGCATTGAGAGTACCATTCCAGCAGTTACTGTTTTGCCTCATCACCCCTTCCGGTGGCCGCCATCTTAAATTCCCTACGGGTGGTCTAGCATACGGGATCCCTCGGAATGAATATGCACCAGACTGGGTCTCTGCAACACCTTGGACTAAACCACAGTCTATTGTCACAGTAGGATCAGCCGATAGAAGAAATCCACATACACTTGATATTAAATAAAACAAAAGAAACAGAATCATTTTTAAAAGAAGTGTTGCCTCTTTCCAATATATGCCGGAAGAAGGAATACAAATGAATTTGAGTCGGCGCATGAAAAAAATTTACAATAAGACCCGGTCGACCAGCTAAGACTCAGATATGCCTGCGCATCCGTGCAATCTCATCAGACTCTTCGCAGTACGCATGAGCCTTCTATAGCCTTTAGGCTATACATAGGACAACAAGAGAATGCTCCGACCAGGCTGACCTGACAAAACGGCTGAACTGAATCTTCGACCATAGCACGGGACTTATTGTAGGTTTTGTCATGCGTCAGCTCAACTTTTGTCCTTTAGTGTGTTATTGTATCGCGCAATACAGGAATCTGTTTTACTTAACAATATTGGAGTCTGTTTTACTTGACAAGTTTGGTATGATGAAATTGCAAAATGCAAACCCGTGTGATAAAAACGAATATACAGTGAAATTCCGCTATTTAGACCACCTAAAATCATTACGATAACACACCCGTGCAACATAGTGCATTTTTCACATCTCCAAAATAGCTACTTTTTGATGAAAATCCTTGATATTTTTGTTATAAATGTTCAAAACATAGGTGGTGCTCGTTAGAACCGTCTCACTGAGGCGGTTCTTACGAGTACCCACAACCTATGTCTTAGAGCAGAGATAAGAAAAATAATGTTTACCCCCATAAACCCCAGTTTTCTCTATATAAAGTGGGGTTTAGCGGGGTCTTCATTTCACAGACTTGTTCACGTTATGTAAGACTAATTTTTATTGAGTAGGCTGCAGTTATTCTTTCTTTGTGGTTTCTGCATACAGTGTCCTCTGGTCATGGACCACCTTCGGGACTTTCAAAAGTGGTCTTAAAGACCGCTTATGAACAGTCCCAAAGGTGGTCTTAATATAGGAATTTTACTGTAAATACCGTCCTCAGGTACATTTCGAAAAAACCAATAACGTAAAAGTACACTTTCATAAAGCTAACCGATAGCAACCTTCAATTTTGTTTTTAAATAACTCTTTATTTCTGGACTACATTATTGTCTACGCCGACGGGCGTAGACTATCTACGCCGACGGGCGTAGACTATCTAATGATGACTTTTGCATTTAAGAAAAGGTAACGACTGGTTGATTGATTTCCTGTTGACTGGTCATCTTAGTTATTTGTCACAATTAATAAAATTCGATAATTACCGCGTCGCTGCCTTAAGTTTATAATATGTGCAAACGCTTGCAAAATAAACATATATTCATGGATAAAATACTGTTGACTTTGCCCTCATAATACAGCACATCTAGGTTTTTTTTTTTTTCTTTTTTTTTTCATGTTTTTGTTAGACGAGAGGCTGGAAGGATTTATTATATAGGGTTAACCTAGAATGCGAAATGAAAAGGTTAACCTAGAGTGCGAAATGAAAGAATATAGGCATGTAGTACAAGTACTGTAGTTGTAATCGGTAATTTTGTTTTATGTCATATTGGAGAGAACATTTGTAAATCCTTATTTGTAATCTGTGACTGTTATACACGTACATATTAACAGGCAAATTCATATAAAATGCGAGGCTTTGCCGAGCATTTTATCCCTTTTTTTTTCTCAACGAGTTTAATAAATTCAGTAATACAAGAGCACGAATGTAAGATTTTATTTATCATATGACATTAAAAAAATCGGTTTTATTCACGACTGTTTACAAAAATATCAATGTTCCGCCATTAGTAAACGCGACGTCGTTAAGGATGTCGTGGATGTAACGTTACGGAAAATATCTAGCTAATTTGCATATTTAATCCACTCGTGGATTATCGAAAATATTACATGGCGTTATTACACTCTCAGACGCGACGTCATATGATAAAAAGTATATACACACACATCATTTACAACATATGGCACTGCACTTCCAGCGGACTTTCTTGCTGTTTAGTGTCATCTCTGTGGTTGTTTGATTTTTGTATTCTGGGAGATTTTGCATTGATGAGTTAGGAAGCCATCATGCGGACTGAACAAAGTATTTGTCTAAATCGCGACGGAAGTAAGGGCGAGGATTGTGGCCACTTAAAATCGATTTAAGCCCCCACTCCTTCCAGTGAAATTCTTTTCACTGACGTTCCATGGCGGTTCTTCTGTCGCGGTTTATTTTTGTTTTAGTTTGTCTTCGAATGTGTGGATCGCTTATATCTTTTTGTTTTGGATAGCCAAATGACCGTTTTGTGAGAAAGTAACTGTCCTTCTGAAAGGCAATAAAATATGTTTAAACTCTAAACTGTCCGTTTGGCTTTCCGCTATTGATGTTTCTATTAGGGTCTGGTTATTTCATGTTTGTTTTTCTTTCCCTTTGGTGTCACTGATGGGAGGTGTTGGTGAATTGTATCGAATCTTGATCATTGCCTTCGCTTCTATTTAGATAATTTGCAACAGAGAGGAGAGTTGGCAGATGAGAGCCTGAAGTAATCCGAATTTCTATGCATGGCAAAATGCTACTCTGCATATATTAGTCATGTAACTGACTTCAACACTCGTAATAAATTGTTAACGGCTAAACTTCTTAATCAGGGTTTTCGGTACCATAAACTACGCAAAGCCTTTTCAAAATTTTATAGACGTCATTCTGATTTAATTTCAAAATTCAATATTAGACTTAAATCTCTTCTGCAACAAGGTCCTTCGGAACCCGAATTTTATGATGACTTAGTATATAAATTCAGAAAAATATATAACCGCAATGACTTCAGCACCCAATTTCGAACTATAAAAAGATTGGGTACAACATAAATGTTATACGACAGACTGCATGCATGGTAGTTAACCCAATCTAGATTGACACTTTGCTTACCTCTTTAATTGCACGCCGGTGGGTCAGGCCTCAGATTCTATGACGGTTTTAGCTAAAAGGCTTATGTTGGTTGGTACCTGATGCTCTGTCTCTGGTCGGGCCCATCGGAGTCTAACTGTTTGGTTTTCTTTTGCTCCAGCATTTCAGTGGTTTCCTGTTGTCGAATCCTCACCGTTGTTTCATCTCTGTGGTCGTTTGATTTTTGTGTTCACGGAGATGTTGCACTGATGAGTTAGGAGGCCCTTATGCGGACTGAACAAATTATTTGTCTTAATCGCGACGGAAGTAAGGGCGAGGATTGTGGCCACGTAAAATCGATTAAAGCCCCAAAGTGGAATTCGTTTCCGCTGACCGTTACAAGGCGGTTCTTCTGTCGCGGTTTCTTTTTGTTGTCGTTTGTCTTTGGGTGTATGTGTCGCTTATATTACTTTATTTTGAATAGCCTATTGGCCATTTTGTGGGAAAGTAACTGTCCTTTTGGCTTTCCGCTATTGGTGTGGCCATTAGGGTCTGTTGTTTCATGTTTCTGTTCTTTCCCTTTGGTGTCTCTGATGGGAGCTGTGGGTTAATTGTTTCGATTCCTGATAATTGCCTCCACTTCTATTTTACTACCAGGGAGTGACCATAGACAGCATCTGGAATGCGGACATCGATAGGCTGACTCATCATTCATAATCTCTCATTTTGCTTGTTGGGTGTTATAATTTTCTGTTACAAGGACGACTCTGAGCAGCCTGCACCAGTTTGCAGGCTGTTACGAATCTATTTGCCGCTGTAGTTTTGTAGGCAATGTGATCCAGTTGTATTAACAATATTTATGTAAGGCTGAGCACAATGTATTTCATCTCTTCAGGAATTTTAATTGCTTTATTTCAAGGGGAATGAGAACAACTCCCGGGGAGGCAACTCCTGCAAAAGTATTTTTGTCACCCATGTCAACAGGGATCAAATCTTAAAGGAAAGAATTTGCTACTCGATGAAGTGGTTCTAACGAGTACAAACAATCTATATTTTGAGCAGAAATAAGAAAAATATCACATTTTTTTCATCTAAAAATTTCGTTTTTTAGGCAGTAAAATTTACATTGTATTTGTATAGGCGTGTTTTCGTAATGGATCTTCTGACAGTTCTAGTTATTTTCTGCAAACTTTGTTCCACTGCGCATGAATAGGGCTTGATTTGACAAGGAGAAAATGTTAACAAGCAAACATACATAATTAACCCTTATCTTGCTCAATATTCATTTAAGCCACACCCATTTCTGTCTCTCAACCAATCAAATTACTTGATGTATTTTTTTGCAACAATTTCATAAATTGAATGCCAAACAGTGTAGATCCTGATCAGATGGCTTCTTCAGAAGCATTCACAAACACAAACACCTAAAGATCACAAACACCTAATCAGTTCTTCATCCTGACCAAATGGTATATACATGCAAATTTGATTTAAATCCACCGAGCAGTTCATGAGATGTACTGCTGCACACAATCTAAATTTGGCCAAAATTTGACATATTTGTATTTAGTACGGATGTGACCTTGAAAATAAGGTCATGCTCACCAAAACCTAATCAGTTCTTCATCCTGTCCCAGTGTTATATCCATGCAAATTTGATTAACATCCACCCAACAGAAAGTGTCACGCCGACGAAAACGCCTACACATCGCCGACGCCGACGGGATCCGCACCAAAAGAAACAATATGTTCCCCTCCCCCTTCGGTCGGGGGACATAATTTTCAGTATCCTACATCTAACCATTCCTGTCGGTATGCAAAGCTGATAGACGAGTGACAAACCCTTAATTGACGATAATGCCAAAACCACATACACATCTTCAGTCCATAATGAAATCGCTTGCAAAGTTTCAAATTGACGAGAAGCGACAGGAGGAGATGCGCACACAATGTTTGCACTGTAATGCATTTCAACAGCAATTTAGCCCGAACAAATGGCTAAGTACAAAATTCAAAAAACAGTGACAATAAGAGCTCCGCAGGTGGGGCATTATATGCAAGTTATCGGTTGTTTGTTTGTCTGTTTGATTTGAGGTTTAACGTCCCCGTCAACTCTATTTAGGTCATTTTTGAGATTTTGCTTCCAATTACCCGACATGGAGATGAAATGACTCCTCAAGCACTGCTGCCCAATTAAACCAATAGGGTTTATATGCATGGACGGTCCAGCTCGCACCACTTTACCTGGGAAGGCTTAGACATGCTAAGCGGTTTACCAGTACTCATGTGCGGATGGCTTCAGCTCTGCACGGAAGCATCATGCAGCCCAATCTATTTCTCGAAGCCCCGATGGGCGGGGACCGTTAGTTATCGACTGTAACGCACATGCTGACAAATAGTTTAGGGGTTAGTCCAAAACTCAAAGTTCAAGGGTGGTCAGATGGACATAATTCTGCTAATAATTGTTGGACTGTAACCTCTAAACAAACTGTGCTACTTCATATCATGTTCTAACTATAATTCTAACACAGCGTGCCTATAAAGGCAATGGAAAACAACTGTGTTTTATTCTGCAACAAATCTCAGCTCGGAAGAGCGTGACGTGTGACGTCATTACAATTCCCAAATTATGACGTCACCAGTCGATTTCCTTGACGTTAGACGGTGTAACGTCATTTTCTCGCATCAAAAACGTAAGAAAAGGATATAAATGCATGTGTTTCAGTCGATAATTTTAGCGGGATTTCTTCTAACAATGGCGAAAGGTTGTGAGATTTTGAAGGAAACAACAACATTATTGCCGATTTTCAGCGCGTTAGAATCGAAATAGATCAGCTCTAGTCTGTGATTTGTTGAGTAATAAATCACAGTTTGTCGGTCAGTTGTAAGTAGACAAATCACGCGCGCTACGCGCTCGTGATTTGTCTACTTTACAACTGACCTCCAAACTGTGATTTATTACTCAACAAATCACAGTTAGAGCTGATCTATTTCTTAAATCACTTTTCAGCTTGGCGAGATCTAAACTATAGGATGAATTAGCTGAAAATGAAAAATGACAAGGAAATAACTCTGCTAATAGTTGGCGGGCTGTAACCTCAAAATGGTATGTGCTGCTCCATATCATGGTGTAACTGTTCAGCTTGATCCAAAGCAAACTATAGGAAGAGTCAGCTGTCGAAATTTTCTAAGGGTCATTACTGCTAATATGTGGTTGACTGTTACCCCAAACCAATATGTGTAACTATAAATCAAGAAGTTTCAGCTTGTTCAGGTGTAAATTAGAGGAGAAGTTAACTGGAAACATAAAGTTAACAGAAGTTTTCAAAGGAGCGTACCCCTGTTAATATTTATTGAACTGCGTACTTGAAACAATATGCACTGCTTCACATCATGATCTAACTACATGTCTACAACAAGTTCCACATCATCATCTAACTATAAAACAAGTTTCAGCTAATTGGGATGTAGACTATAGGACTGGGTAGTCTGAGACGAAATGATTACATAAATTTTCGAACGGGCATAATATGAGGCATAGAATATAACAGTTACATGTTGTAGTTGAATTCAGATAATAGCGAAACTTGATTTATCTTTTCTTAAATAGAATATTACAAAGCCAGACCTGTACAAATGTTAGCTTCGACCTGTCGATCTTATCTTTGACTAGTATATCAACGTGTGAGATGACCGGATAATGCCTTGTGTGTGTGGCGGCCGTAAAAGTCTCCCTTCCCTTTATCATAGAGTGGGTTATATTTTCTAATCATTTAGTCTCATTGATTCCACAAGCGAATTTTAAAGAATTCGAGGGTTACTGATGAGACCTATTTGGTCTAAACTAGCTATTCTGCTTCCAAGACATTACTCTGTTATAGAACATTTAATTTCACCACAACCACAACTGGTGTTAAGGGAATGTGTGGCGGCCATAAATAGTTTCCCTGTCCTTCATCATAGTCTGGGGTATATTTTCTAGTGCTTTGGAATCATTGATACCACTGCGGAGTGTAAGAAATCAAGGGCCACCGGTGGGGCCTAATTGGCCGAAACTAGCCATGCTGGCCTGAAAAAAAATCGTACATTCTTCAGTTTTCAGTTATGTGTTGAGGTCCTTGATTTCAAAAGATTACTCTTTTATAGAACATGCACTTGGTTTCGATTAAAAAAAATCAAGAAACCGCATTCTATTTTTTTTTTACTTCTTCACTGAAGCTGGGACCGAGAAACACTAAATCAGATTGTGTTACTCTAAAACAAAACGTTGGAAAATGAATGAATACTGTTCATAATTGGTGAGTAGTAGACTATGTTGGAAAGTAAAAGATAAAACAAGTTGCAAGACAATTTCAAATAAAGTTATTACTTTAAAAAAAACTACAGTTGACCCTCGTTATATCAAAAACTGATATCTCTAAGTACTGCATTAGTCAAACTAAAATTTGGGCACTGTTGATTAAGCTCTGCTCTATATTCATTAGATTTCATCTCTTTTATCTCAAACTACTGTTATTTGAAACCAAAATTTCCAGTTCCTTGGAGTTTGAGATAACGAGAGTCAAGTATATTTTTAAACCCCCACTTTGCGTGCGTCCGTCCTTCCGTCCATGTATATTTTTTCGCCAAAGATTTCCATCACGAAAACATGCCTGTATAATTTTGACCCCTTGAACCCCACGTTTGTATAGTAAAACTGGGGTTTCCGGGGGTATACCTTATTTTTCTTATTTCTGGTCTAAAATATAGATTGTGGATACTCGTTAGAACCGCCTCGATGCGGCGGTTCTAACGAATGCCCACAATCTATATTTGGAGCAGAAATAATTAAAAAAATATAACAATTTTTCATCATAAAATTTTCATTTTTTCGGCGATAAAGGTGGCAATGTATTTGAATAGGCGTGTTTGCGTAATGACAAGAACAAATAAAGCTATCATGATGATTTCTATCGTGTAAGAGGCAATGGACAATGTCCGCTTATTTGTTCCTCTGGTCTTTCATTCTTCTATCTCTCCATATAGGCCAATGTTGAATTTTTCGTCAAAAGTTTCTCAGGAGCTGTAAAAGCTATAAGCCTCAAACGTGGTATCAAATGCAATAATGGTTAGAAAAATTGGACTTTCTCTTTCACTCTTTTCTCTCTATATATAGGCCAATGTTAAATGTTTTGTCGAAAATTTCTGTCTATATATAGGCCAATGTTAAATGTTTTGTCGAAGATTTCTCAGGAACTACAAAACACGGGTGGTAATCAGGGGAACTAGCTCGAAAATGAGTCAACGGAAATTTGTTCCCTCGACACATTCGGGAACTCTCGAGCTAGCTTCATCACCAAGAAACTCGTAAACAAAGGTAGGTCTCGAAGAGTTTTATCACCATTTTTTTCTTTGTGAGCTATTTATAAAAAAATCCGGCAATGCAGTTCCACATAGAAATAATTTAACTTTGTACCCCGCTAGAATTTGCCATGGAAATTTGCAGCGCTGGAGTATGAATGAAACTAAACTTTTTATCACGGACCTGAAAAATTGTCAATTTATGTCATTACGGAGATTTTGGCCGACGATTTTTCATTTCCCGTCAAAAGTACACCCTTCACACCCACAGAAACAACATCCCTGGTGAAATGAAACATGGAAAGTTTGAAATAAGCGAAAAAAATTTGGCCGTGATTACGTAACTTGCGACTTATGACGAAATTACAAGGAGCTAGTTCACTCGACATGGAGATAGTCCCCTCAAAAAAAAAAAAAAAAAAAAAAGAAACATTCATCAGATGACTGGGCTTCTTGTCGTGAACAGCAGGATAAGTGCTTTTGTTTGTTTGATTTGAGGTTTAACGTCCCCGTCAACACTGTAAAGGTCATTTTGGAGACGTTGCTTCCAATTTTGTGGGACTTTTACCCGACATTGAGTTGAAATGACATCTCAAGCCCTGTCGCCCAATTAAACCAATAGGGTTTATTAGCATGGGCGGTCCGCCTCGCACCGCGGTTCCTGGACAGGCTTAGATCCTCTAAGCGGTTTACCAGTACTAGTGTGCAGCCGGATTCAGCTCTGCGTGGAAGCATCATGCAGCCCATATATTTCTTAAGGCCCCTATGGGCGGGGGCCGGCAGGATAAGTGCTAATACATTGTTATTTTGAATATTCGATTTTCTTTCAGATGGTCGCATGAACTGAAAGGTCACGGTCTGAGTAAGCGTCATACCAATTTTCAACTTTGTAGCTTAATATAAATGGAAGTTATGGGCTCCAAGAGAAATGCAGACGTAAACTTCGAAATTTGTTAGACTCTGTTTATGAACGTGACTTTCCATTGCAGAACTGGGACATGCATATATGACTCAAGAGAGGCTCGAACCACACCGGCAGGATACCTAATTGAAATAGATTCTTGTTGTTAGGTGATTAGTTGCTTAATAGATCACTGTCTGTCGGTCACAAGTGCAGAGATCACTCGCGGTACGCGCCCGTGACCACTCGCGCTACGCGCTCAAGATCTATTTACTTTAACGACTGACTTCCAGTCTGTGATCTATTAAGCAACTAATAACTACCATTTTATCTTTCAACAAGTTAGTCGAAAACTGTGTTGAGCATTTATGGGCAGGGGAAACGATAGTTTGTTCGCGGCATCTGGGTCACATAACCAAGATGGTTACCACGCCCATATATGGTAAAACCATTAAAACTCTTCTCTATAACCAGTGGGCTGATTTCAAGAATCTTGGGTATGTAGTACCTAGGACTGCAGCACAACATAATTTGTTTAAACGATGACTTTAGGTTTATCACAACTAATCAGATCACCTGCGGGAACAATATGTGATTATTGAGTAAAACAAAAATCATCACAAAGATTACCGGTAGGAATCAAATACTTCATTTATTTAATCACTCTTTCACACGAAACTGGCATGTGTGTGCATATATATTTTCTTTCTTTTTCCATCCATCCTTCCATCCATCTACCCACCGACCCATCCATCCATCCGTCCGTCTGTCTGTCCGTCTATATGTTCGTTCGTCCATCTGTCCTCCAATGGACCAATCCATCCAAATACCCACTCATCCCTTTCTGTAGTGTACCCATCCATCCATCCATCCATCCATCCATCCATCCATCAATAATTCCATCCATCCATCCATCCAACATCCATTGATCCGTTCCAAATGGGAGGGGGCGAAGAAACTAGGTGGGCGAAATGACTAAGGGGGCGAAAAGACCAGGCTCTATTGGCAAAACAACTAGGAGTGCAAAATGGGGGGCCAAACGAACAGGGAGAAACGACTGGGGGCGCCTTTGGGGCATAGCATCTTGTTACCCAACTAGCCAGAGGTTAAGAAACCAGTTGGATAACCTGGGTGGGACCATAGAAAGACATCGAATCTGATGAATGTTTCTTTTTCTTTTCTTTTTTTTTTTGAGGGGACTATCTCCATGTCGAGTGAACTAGCTCCTTGTCGAGAAGACTAGCTCGGACAGAAATTTCGTCATAAGTCGCAAGTTACGTAATCACGGCCAAATTTTTTTTGCTTATTTCAAACTTTCCATGTTTCATTTCACCAGGGATGTTGTTTCTGTGGGCGTGAAGGGTGTACTTTTGACGGAAAACGAAAAAATCGTCGGCCAAAATCTCCGTAATGACATAAATTGACAATTTTTCAGGTCCGTGATAAAAAGTTTAGTTTCATTCATACTCCAGCGCTGCAAATTTCCATGGCAAATCCTAGCGGGGTACAAAGGTAAATCATTTCTATATGGAACTGCATTGCCGGATTTTTTTATAAATAGCTTACACAGAAAAAAATGGTGATAAAACTCTTCGAGACCTACCTTTGTTTACGAGTTTCTTGGTGATGGAGCTAGCTCGAGAGTTCCCGGATGTGTCGAGGGAATAAATTTCCGTTGACTCATTTTCGAGCTAGTTCCCCTGATTACCACCCGTGAAAAGCTAGAAGCCTCAGACTTTGTGTGCAGTGCAATAACGTTGACTGATATCATTTAGAGACAGTGGGTTTTCTAGGCTTATTTGTTCACTTGCTCTTTCATTCTTCAATTTTCTGCGTGTAGGCCAATGTTAACCCTTGTCCTGCTGAATATTTATATATGCCTAACCCACTACCGATTATCAACCAATCAGATTACTTGATGCAAATTATTTCAGCAAATTCACAATCTGAATGGCAAACAATGTAGTTCCTGATCAGATGGCTTCGTCAGAAGCCATCTGATCTGGATCTACATTGTTTCAAAGATAAGGCATATCCGGGATTAGCAGGACAAGGGTTAATATTGCGTCAATGACTTCTCATGAACTAAAAAAGCTAGAGGTTTCAGACTTTGTATGAACAATTAAATAATGTTGGCTTATATCGTGTAAGGGAAAATGAGCTTTCTCGGCTTACTAGATCATTTGTTCTTTCATTCTTCTTTCTCTCCATATAGGCTAAAGTCAAATTTTCAAAAACTCACAACACACATGATTATTGCTAAACCGCTTAGAAGAACCAAGCTTAAAGTGGTGTAAGTCGGACCGTCCAATGCATATAAGCATTTTGGTTTCATTGGGTGACAGGGCTTGAGGAGTCATTTCATATCAGTGTCGGGTAAAAGTCCAACAAAATTGGAAGCAACGTCTCCAAAATGACCTAAATGGTGCGTATGGGAACGTTAAACTTCAATTCGAACAAATAAACAAACATAAATATATCTCCGTGTTTGCGTTTATATGTTCTAGAAACCATCAACTTAGTATGGAATGCAGTAATGATTACTGATATCATGCAAGAGACAGTGACGTTATGGTCAAGGGGTTGTGCGTTTCTGTAAAGATGCGCTTATGCTAGGTTTACATTATGTTCCCGGCGGCCAGGGCAGCCCCGTTTGCCCGAAACGTAGTGCGCCGTGGGATTTTGGCCATTTCTTTCTCAGTATTCAAGTTTTGTTAGGTCTTGCTAAGTTTTCTCACGGTCAGTCACGGTATCCGTGACAGGCCGTGTGAAGACGGGGGGTGCTGAGTCCCGGAGGCTCGAAGGCGTACTACGATTCGGCCCGCGGTCTACCACGGATGCCAGTACGTTCCCTCTCGGCCCGTCACGTTTTGATGGGGTCCGTCAAGTTTCTCACGTTCTGATCAAGGTCTTGCACGTTTTTCACGTTCTGTCGAGTCTTTCTACGGATGAAAAGTGGACGCCGGGCAGCTTTGCAGCACGTTTGTGCCCACGGTATAAAAAGAAAGCCTCCCATGCAATAGAAATCAGTATATCCTGAGACTTCGACGAGACATCATGAATGCCCAAGATGAAGTAGATTTTGTGTTTGTATGTTTGCTGGGTGGATACATCCAGTCTTTGCGTCAGCAACGAGAAGGTCAGCAGCAGTTGCAGAGTGGAAAAGCCAGACTGCAGCAGGCAGGAAGAAGGCGTAGAAGGCGGACAAGAAGGCCAAGATCTATGTGGGTGCGCGATTGGTTATCGGAAGACAGAAGGCAGCAGCTGGGCCACTACTCAACATTTCTCACTAGAGAGCTCCGCACCGAAGATGTCAGTGCCTTCCAGAATTATCTGAGGATGCCTCCAGAGCTCTTCGACGAGATCCTGGAAAGAGTAACACCAGCCATCGAGAGACAAGACACGAAGTTCCGCTCTGCCCTACCAGCTGGACTGAAGCTGTCAGTGGAGGTATATAGAGAATACCAGGTTGGTGTCTTTTGATATCAAGTTTATCAGGCAAGGCTTCGAGAACGCTTGTAAAATCGCGACGCTTGCCGAGCGATTCTACATGCGTTCTCGAAGCCGAGCCTGATAAACTTGACATCAAATGACACGAATCTGGTATTCTATTTATCAGTTTATCCCCTTGTGCACTCTTACATTAGCAATTTACGATCCGTCCTCAGTGCGTCCAAGCATTCTGGTGGCCGATATATTTAGTATCAGCTGACCATGTTTTCCTATGATATTTTTTTCCAAGTAATTTTGCCATATTTCGCAGTTACAATAACATTTTTGTCATTTTCCTGTAGTCCGGTTTATTCTTAAAAGTGCAATGTCACGTTGATGTGATAAAGCTCACTTGTCCTGAGATAGCATATCTTTATCAGGTCAATGCGTTACAATGCAAAATATACAGGGGGTATCTGATAAACTCAGATCTTCTGACAGTTCTAGTTATTTTCTGCAAAGTTTGTTCCACTGCGCATGAATACGGTTTGACTTGACAAGGAGAAAATGTTAACAAACAAACATGCATAATTAACCCTTATCTTGCTGAATATTCATTTAAGCCACATCCATTTCTGTCTATCAACCAATCAAATTACTTGATGTATTTTTTTTGCAACAAATTCATAAATTAAATACCAAACAGTGTAGATCTTGATCTGAGGGAAGCCATCTGATCTGGATCTACACTGTTTGCAAATATAGGGGTTGTCGTGAACAGCAAGATAAACGTTAATTAGGATGGCGATGTATTACAGTATAATCAGGAAGAATACTACATACTTTTTGTGTTCTGTTTCCCGCACCACAATAGGAGAGCGAGCCTGTACCGATAAAGTTTGTCTTATTGAACGTGCAAGGGCTTTCCACTAAATCAAATTCAAGGTTGGAAACTGATGAAGTAAAATCTTTATTTTCCGAAAACGATTTGATACTTTTTACGGAATCATGGGGCAGCGAATATACGAATTTCCATGTAAATGGATTTACTCATTTTGCGCTGAATAGAACAGAATACAAGCTAAATAGCAAACGTTTGTCTGGTGGTATAGTCTTATACGTAAAAGACTCGTTGATTAAGCAGGGATCAAACATATTATTTAAAACTGATGGGGACGATATCATATGGTTGAAATTTGACAATATCAATTCAGTGTTTTTGACTAATTTATATTTGTGTCTGTGTTATAACGTTCCTTCTGGAACAAGCAGACAGGGTATGATAGAAAGTGATATATTTGATAGATTGACCAGAGATGTGGAAGAAATAAAACTTTTGAATGAAAACAATTGCAGCTTTATAATCTGTGCAGACTTTAATGCCAGAATAGGGCAACTAAAGGATTATGTACCTCTTGATTGTGGCCGCCATATTGATGCACTTCCTGATGATTATGTTGCTGATATTGAGTTGCCGAGGCGTTCTTGCGATAATTCAGTTAATGATAATGGTACACTTTTGATTGATTTATGCATACAAACAGGATTAAGGGTAGCTAATGGTAGAGTTGTGGAAGATGCCAGTGAAGGGAAGTGCACTTATGTGGGGAGCCGAGGATCAAGTTTGATTGACTACGTCATTGTAAGTGACGAATTATTAGGAAACTTTTCCGAGTTTTATGTTTCAGATCCAAATATTTTATCTGATCATTGTTGTGTTAATTTTTCCATCGATGAATTGGCCTTTGCCAGAAACTATTATCATGATGATGAAACGGCTAATGATGAACATGTTGACCCGAAGTATGTTTTTGATAAAGAACGTTTAAATGATTTTAAAACAAACTTATCATCACCAGAGGTAACACAACAATTCGAAACTTGGTCTAGAAATATCACAAATGTTAATTCAAATGCTGATATCGATATTTGTGTTAATACATTTATCAGCACATTAGACTGTGTATGTGAACCGCTTTTTGAAAGGAAAATACCACACAATACTGATAATGAGGGCAACTATCGTAGAGCCGGACCATTGTTTAACGGAGACTGTGAAAACAAAAAACTAGATTTCCTTAACCGCCTTAATCAATTTAGAAATTGCCAAAGTGATATAAATAGGACAAATGTGGTCACAGCCCGTACAGAATTTAAGCGTTCGGTTAGAAAATACAGATTTGAATGCAGAAAACAGAAAACTAGGCAACTCTTGGATCTAAAATATAAAAATGCAAAAGAATGTTGGAAACTTCTGAAAGATTCTCAAAATATAAACAGTCCAAATACGCTTTCAGCACAGAAATTTCTAAATTATTTTAAAGCTATAAATGACCCAGAAACTCCCTTTTATCTAGCGGATGAGGATATTTTGCATTTCAATAACAGATTTCTTAACTCCGAAGTACAGATCATGTTTGCAAGCTAGATGTACAAATTTCCGAACAGGAAATTATTAATGCCATTAAAAGTTTGCATTCAGGGAAGAGTGGAGGACCGGATCGTGTATTAAATGATTTTTTTTTTATTCATGGACAAGCTCAAAAAGCAATATTTAAACTCAATAGTTACCTTTATAAATTTACAGATATTCCGCAAAAACAAACCTTGGATCTATTTGACAAACTTGTATCACCAATTTTGAATTATTCAGCTGAAGTTTGGGGATTTGTTAAGGCAAACCATATTGAGCGTGTGCATGTTCAATTTTGTAAGCGATTATTGGGGGTTAAAAAGACGACTCAAAATAATTTTATTTACGGCGAACTTGGAAGAATAAACTATCAAACAAGAAGATACCTCATTATTTTAAAATACTGGTTAAAAATTGTTAATACGGAAGAAAATAAATACATAAAGTATATATATAAAACTATGCTATCTGATATTGAAGTGGATGGCAGAAAATCAAATTGGGCACTCTTAGTGAAGAAATTACTGTCAAATTTAGGTTTTTATGAAAAGTAGAAGTAAAACAAAGATCAGAAGTCTGGTTGCAGCAAAACGTTGGTGATGTAAATATATTTTTATCTGTCGCAAAACAGAGATTAAAAGACACTTTTATACAGAAATGGAACGAGGAAATAAATCATTTCTCTAGAGCCTTATTTTACAGAAGCATAGCAAAGTTTGAGTTCAATCAGTACTTAGATGTTATATCAATTAGAAAGTTCAGGGTAGCTTTATGTGAACTTCGTGTTTCCTCACATAGATTAGAAGTAGACATGGGTCGCTGGGCTAGACCAGAGCGAACAGTATTTGAAGATCGAAAATGCAAATTGTGCAATAGAATAGACGATGAATTTCATTTTTTACTAGAGTGTCCTCTTTATATTGATATAAGAAAAGTTTATATATCTAAATATTATTATACTAGACCCAGTATGTTTAAACTTATAGAACTTCTTTCATCGAATAACAAGAAGCAGATTAGAAATTTGGCAACATTCGTTTTCAAAGCGTTTCAAGAACGAAATCGATTCCTATATGTATCTAATGTATGAGCTGAAATCGGTTCTACAATCGTTGCCAACATTTTTTGGTGCAGGCAATCTCTCCGACATGTGTTTAACCAGATGTACGAATTATAACAAATTCATTTTGCATGTATACCACACTGTTTGCCATTATGTATATTATATATGTTTACTATGTAAACAACAGGCCACAAGGGCCAGAATGGCCTATTGCTTTTCAATAAATTTATCTTATCTTATCTAATCTTATCTATATATTAATCCATTATACACTAGTGGCTCTTCCATTGCTATATGTTGGACAAGTCGATTTTTCATATAAGGGGTGTCTGGGCTATTTTTCCGTTTTTATTCTATTTTTGACGGGAAAAAAACTGTTAGCAAATAGTGTAAGCCCTGATCAGACGCCGCGTCTGATCTAGGCCTGCACTATTTGCCAAGGTACCCTTTTAGCGGTTTCCCGCATGCAATGGGTAACTTTCAAGGTATATATGTTCAGCACAAAGTAGGAACCGGTACAATTTTTAATTGTCCTGCGCAAAGTAAACAAAGAATTCTCACTTTGTTGCACAAAGAATTCCCCGCCCATCGGGGCTTGAAGAAATAGATGGTCTGCATGATGCTTCCACGCAGAGCTGAAACCGACCCACACACAAGTACTGGTAAACTGCTTAGAGGATCTAAGCCTGTCCAGGCAAAGCGGTGCGAATGTCGGACCGTCCATGCTCATAAACCCTATTGGTTTCATTGGGCGGCAGGGCTTGAGATGTCATTTCATCTCAATGCCGGGTAAAAGTCCCCCAAATTTGGAAGCAAGGTCTCCAAAATGACCTTTACAATGTTGACGGGGACGTTAAACCTCAAATTAAACAAACAAACAAATCCTACCTTGCGCTACAAGGCTATTTCGGAATTGTCCCTGCACAAAGTGAGGATCATAACAAGACGGAATAATTAATTGTTTCTGTGATTAATTTAGAAATAACTGTTGTTTTGAATCGTATTGTTAAACTCTAGATACTGTAATCTTAAGAAGTTTATAAGAATCTTACATGGGTATGAGGGGTGGATGGTAAAATCCGTCCCGAGGGTCAATGTCCGGCATCGCGAGGCTTGCCGAGAGTGATCCCGGAGGGACGGATATTTCTATCCACCCCTCACACCCATGTAGGATTCTTTTTCTTGCATACCTTCCATTTCTGAACGTGGATTTTTAATACTGCAGTCCCTTCGGTTGCCGACGTCCAATATATTGTGATGACACTACAGTGATGTTCAGTGATGTCACGTAACGTGCTGTGACGTCAACCTTAACGACGGCGCATATGAGGTCGTTTTCGACCAGCGCATTTATCAAACACGCGAGAATATTCAAATTGGGGTAAGAACACCAGGTTTAGAACATAATTTCTGTTCCAAGCTAAAACTACGGATTTCCTTATCCGGTGTGCAAGAAAATTAAATGTTCAAATAATTTAAGTACCGAAAAAATCATTTATTTTAAGTTCATATTTGTCGTAAAGATACCTAGAAGTACAGTCGAACTTCGATGGCTCGAACCCCTTTGGGACCATGAAAATTTGTTCGAGAGAGGGGTTGTTCGAGCCACTGAGATTACTTCCACGAGGCATAACGAGATACTTTTGGACATCTTTTCGGTGTTCTTTTATGAAAATGTATGTTGTGTGTACTCATTAGAATCGCCTCATCGAGGCGATTCTAATGAGTGTACACAGCATACATTTGCAAGATAAAAGCATAAATTCTCCTTAATTATTCCCACTATTTCTTATGTAGAGGAATTCCCTAGGGGCTCAAGAACGGGTTCGACTCAGCCATGGTAAACGAGCCATCGTTGTTCGAGCCATTGAAGTTCTACTGTAATTGAACAAACAGACGTCATGTACCATTGAAACCGATCGTGATACATGCTCTGTTTGCTCCATCGACAAAAACACGTCGCGGGTTCGATCCCAGATAGTTTGGGCAACATGTTTTCATAGTGTTTGATTTTGAATCATTTTCACTGACCAATCTCTCCCTTCTGCTGATTGAAGAGGGACAGTTCTCAGTTTTGACGAAATAACGGTTAATGCACTGTTACCCGTTTACGGGGAAAAGTGTGGGTATTGAAACTGACCGGCTCGAAATGACTTTGACAATTTTGACTGTAGCGTTAAACTCCATACCAATCCTAATCTTTAATTTGCAACATTTTAGCAGTACAGTAAACAAAGATATTCCACTACCCCAGCCTCATTAACTTCAACTTTCAAGCAATCTACGGGCCCAGTATTGGGTTCAAGGAAAATGTATAAGCATTTCAATGTTTTGGCTTGGCTATGAGGTTTAGCGACTCAGTCAAAACTATTTAGGTCATTTTGAGCCGATCAATTTAATCAGCAAAGCTTTTGTTCTGGACATGCTGATACACGAGTGATAATCCAATGCAGTGCTCATTCTTTCGCGAGAACCTGACAACTGCCCTTCTTGAACAAGTGGAAGGGAGGGAAAGTCAGTAGAAAGATTCCATGACCAATCTCCACAGACGACATTTGTCAACCCGTGAGTAACGAACCCGCGATCCCCTGATCACAAGTCAAACACACATCCGACTGAGTCACCGAGGCCGGCAACCTGTCACCGAAAGGTAGTTTAGCCCAATTTGTACCAGAAACCCCAAAACGGCTAGTTGGCAAACAGTACATGCCCAGACCAGACGTCGCAGAACGCAGCGTCTGATAAGGGCCTGCACTGTTTGAAAAAAAGTCGCCATTTTCCAAATAGATTTTGAAGAAAACACAACCTGACACCCCTAAATTTCGAAATGGACTCCTGCTATATAGGAGGAATCCATTTGGTACAAAATGGGTCAAACGTATCCTGCTCGACATGGTCTCATCTCCAATGTTTTCATAACCATGAAAAGTAGCATTATCCCACATTGTTGTTTTAGTCTAATGCATGAACTTGTTATTGAACAATTAGAAGCCTTGTAAACAAGAGGTCGCAGGATCGATCCCGGGCTTCTCCAGACTTTCGGATGAGTCTTTAAACCGATGTCCCGTCTCCGTATGGCCTTAGCTGTTGGTGGGACGTAAAACTCAAACATTCACTTGTTATGGAACAAAATCTTTGTGTTAAAATTTTGTAGCATGGGTGTTTTTATGTATGTGTATGTCACACAATCGAATTCATTATCATCATTATTGTTATTATTATTACTATTATTATTGTTATTCATATTTCAGAACTCTGTCTGATTTGATTTTAACTTTGTCCAAATAATTTCTACTTCGCGCAGAGGCATTTACCTTGAAAATTAATTAATAATATCCAATCCTTTGCGCAATTCTATAACTGTACCTGTACGATTCAGGAATTGTCGCGCGGTACAGTTCGGGAATTTTCGCGCAAAGTGAGAATTCCTTCTTTGCGCAGGACAATTTCGGATTTGTATCGATTCCCACTTTGCGCAAGACATATAATTCTAACATGACGTTAACGTTTTTCCCATTGAACCCAGTGGAAACGTCAGCGTTTGCAAATATGCGATAATTCACGTCGTCAACGTGGTGCGTGCAATTTGGCGTCATCGTGACGTTGCATGTAAACATTTCCTTCTGTCGACATCCGCTGCAAAATAGTCCCCAAGATAACGCTTTGTTACTACTGTATTTAAGTTTAGCATCATGTTAGAATCGAAATAATTTCCACGCACCCGGTGTGTTATCGTGATTAACACACGGTGTTGTCGGGCAGATGCGAATATTAATTCACTCCGGCTTCGCCGTCGTGAATTAATATTTCGCAATCTGCCCTCCAACACCGTGTGTTAATCACGATAACACACGGTACGTGGAGATTATTTCTTAAATTAATAATGGGTAAAATATAAAAAAGAAGTGAAGGCAATGATCAGGAAACGATATAATTAAACCACACCTCCCATCAGAAGAAACACATAGACCTTCATGGAAAAACCAATAGCGGAAAGCCAAAATGACAGTTTCTTTCCCCCAAATGGTCAATGGGCTATCCAAAACAAAAGGATATAAGCGATACACACATTCAAAGATGAATTATATCAAGAATAAACCGCGACAGAAGAACCGCCTTGGAACTGTCGGTGAAAAGTATTTTACTAGGTGACAAAAATCGATTTTACGCAGCGGCAATCCAGGACCTTACTTCCGTCGCGATTTAGATAAATAATTTGTTCAGTCCGCATGAAGGCTTCCTAACTCTTCAGTGCAACATCTCCGAGAACACAAAAATCAAACACTCACAGAGATGAAACAAGGGTGAGGACTCGACAGCAAGAAATAGATGAAATGCTGGAGCAAAGGAAAACCAACAGTTTATAGACACCGATGGACCAGAGACAGAGCATCAGGTACCATCTAACATTACAAAGCCTTACGCTGGAACCGTCATAGAATCTTAGGCCTGACCCATCGGCGTGCAATTAAAGAGGGAAGCAACGTGATCAACCCTGATTTGGTTAACTACAATGCATGTAGTCTGTCGTATAACATATAATAATGCTGGATGGCATATTTGATACAAAGATACCGCTTGGGTCCAAAATGGCTGACCCATGAAGAAAAAATAAAACATGTCAATAATTTTGGTTTTCAAAGCAAGTGTTTTTTAAAAGCAAGCTTTGACCAAGTCTCTAGTATTGATCTGCAGCTGTGTTAGGAACATTCTAGAAAATGTTTTCGTTTTACCCAGTATAAGTGAGTATAAGAGAAACACATTTATTTTCCAAGGTACAGGGGTGTTGCTAGTGCAAGTTAGTATTTGCTGAAATAATCGGGGGTACCTCCAAACCTTCTTCTCCAGCAATAGGCATTTGAAAAGGAAATCAGGGTCATTTTTATGGAAAAATAACATGAAAAGTATTTGCCTATATCTGTGTTGTGCAAATTATTTTAGGAACCTTAATGAGCTCGTTGGTGGTCAAACTACTAAATTCTTTTTATTCACCCATATATGCCTAGTGATCCATTTTTGGGACATTGGCAAAAAGTGTAGACCCAGATTAGAACGCAGTGTCTGATCTGAATCTAAACTGTTAGCTTAAAGTTCGTACATTTTTGTAAAAATTACCACAAACAAAACTAACATGACACTCATATAATTGGAAATGAATGACTCTAAACTCATTAGGTGAAATATCCCATTGTTATGTATTGGTTAAGTACAGTATCCAATACAGTGTTTTTGCCTTATCAAATGGTCAAAGTTGACTCACGACACCGTTAGTTTTGGAAAACTGGTTCCAGAGTTTAGATCGCGTGATCGTATGTTTTACCACATGCACCCCTATGACTATCGATCATAGCGGAATGGTACCAAAGCTTCGTAAAATAAAACCAAAACCAGTGCTTCAGCTGAAGTGCACGACCCGCCGGATGCTTTTAGCTTTATGAGTGTTACCATATATGGGTATGGCGGCCATTTTGGTCATGTGACCTGGACCTAAAACGGTTCCCCCAATAAATGCGCCTTATCGTAAGGAGCAAAAATATATCATATACTTTAGTACTGTATACTGAATCGTTTGCAGGACAAAATGCATTCTCACTTTTCCAATACAAAACCATATGTGTCAAAGTTTTACCTAGGCACAAAGAAGGTCAAGGTCAACCCAGGGTCACCATTTTAGCAATTTATGATGGGCCTGCGCCCCAGATGCTATTTATCAAGTTTCGTGGAAATCTGCCTAGTGGTTCTGGAGTAGACTATTTTTGAAGGGTTTTTACCATATATGACTTGGCGGCCATTTTGGTCATGTGACCTTGACCCCATGAGCAAATTTTGCTTTCCCCCATCCCATAGAGGCTCCATATGAAAGACTTCCATCGGCCCAACGATTTCCGAGGAGAAGCAGTTCGAAAATTTTCACATTTTTCGCCTCGGCGAGGCTATACTAAATGGAATGTAACATTTCGCAAGTTCATTGGTTAGATCTCATTACTTTAGTACTGTATTCTGAATCGTTGGCAGGATAAAATGCATTCTCACTTTCCAATACAAAAGCATATGTGTCAAAGTTTGACCTAGGCACAAAGAAGGTCAAGGTTAACCCAGGGTCACCATTTTATCAATTTATGATGGGCCTACGTCCCAGATGCTATTTATCAAGTTTGGTGGAAATCTGCCCAGTGGTTCTGGAGAAGACTATTTTTGAAGGGTTTTTACCATATATGGCTTTGCGGCCATTTTGGTCATGTGACCTAGACCCCATGAGCAAATTTTGGTTTCGCCGTCCCATAGAGGCTCCATATGAAATTTGACTTCAATCGGCCCAACGGTTTCCAAAGAGAAGCAGTTCGAAAATTTTCAAATTTTTCGCCTCGGCGAGCCTATACTAAATGGAATGTAATATTTCGCAAGTTCATTGGTTAGATCTCATTTATATCTATCAGTATGTCAAAAATTGTTTAAATATTCCAAGCGGTTAAGTCACTATCACCAATTTTCACAAACGGGTTACGGACGGACGGAGAGACAGACAGACCATATATGGCTTGGCGGCCATTTTGGTCATGTGACCTGGACCCCATGAGCAAATTTTAGTTTCCCCCTTCCCATAGAGGCTCCATATGAAATTTGACTTCAATCGGCCCAACGGTTTCCGAGGAGAAGCAGTTCGAAAATTTTCACAGTTTTCGCCTTGCCGAGGCTATACTAAATGGAATGTAATATTTCGCAAATTCATTGGTTAGATCTCATTGATATCTATCAGTATGCCAAATATTGTTAAAATATTCCAAGCCGTTAAGTCACTATCACCAATTTTCACAAACGGGTTACGGACGGACGGACAGACTGACAGACTTACAGAATGACAATGACAGAATGACACGGTGATTTTAGGAGTTTAGGGCACTCTAGAAAATCAACCGACTTCAGTCGGTCGCTTTTTCTGCGGGTCGTGCAATTTACTAGGCCCTCTTCAGATAAACCAATTTTGTACCGGAAAATCAAAAAAGGGTACCTTGGCAAACAGTGCAGACCCAGATGAGACGCCACATAACGCGGCGTCTCATCAGGGCCTACACTATTTGCAGAAAGTTCAGCCATTTCCCCCAATCAATTTTGTGGATACCACAACCTGCCACCCCTAACTTTAGAAATCGACTCCTGCTATATGAGGAGGAAGATTTCATTTGGTACAAAAAGGACTGAACAAAGAAAAAACAAAACAAAACAAAAAAAAAAAAAAACAAAAAAAAAAAACAAGAAAGATTAGGAAATGCAATCTTGCTGAGTATCAGAAATCTGAATCTGAATTCGACAAGAATTAACCGTCGTCAGCGTAATCCTGTCCGTAGGCTGCTTTGACAAACATGGTTTTATACGCATTGTACTGTACATGCTATACGGTACTCAGACTTCTCATTAGTAGGAGGTGCCTTCTACTCTTCCAAGGCCGGCCTCGGTAGCTCAGTCTGATGCGCGTCTGACTGGTGATCAGGAGGACGCGGATTCGATACCTGCCGGGGTCGGCAACGTTCTTTCGTGGAGCCTGATCATGAAATCTTTTCTACGGACAAACTCTCGCTTCCGCTGATTCAAGAAGGGCAGTTGTTAGTTTCTGGTGAAAGAATATGCACTGTACTGGTTAACCGCTTACGTATAAGCATGCCCAGGATAAGTGTGGTTATGTAAACAGACCGGCTCATAATTGACCTAAAATGAGCCCCGCCAAGCGAATTTGTGTCTTCGAGCATTCCGTCATGACAAATTTTAACTGCGCATGCCCAGCAATTCAGAGGGGCCAGGGATATGGCTTTCTGTCTGAAGGTTCCTCTTGATTCACTGCTTGTATGAGCGAGCAGCGAAGGTTCTGGCGAGACTGCGCGGATGGGCAGGCTCGCCTGAACCTTCGCTGCTCGCATAGGCGATAAGTACCAAAATCGCTTGGCGGGGCCCAAATAGTGTTGACTGGGTCGTTAAAATCCAATACAAACAAACAAACAATACTCTTCCGAGACAGCCTTCTACCATTTAGTATTTTTAGATATATCTTTAATCTTCATGCTGGGTGCCTCTCATTTAAATTTACGCCTCCTAATAAAAAGCCTGGGTACTGCTCATATACTTTTAAGGTGAACTTTTTATGTTGCTGAACATTTCTTTTCCTTAGGTGTCTTGGATAGTAGGTGTGAGGCTAATTGTATCGATCTTCAC
Organism: Lucinisca nassula; assembly: GCA_963580285.1. NCBI lineage: Eukaryota > Metazoa > Mollusca > Bivalvia > Lucinida > Lucinidae > Lucinisca > Lucinisca nassula. The sequence continues at coordinate 43,887,232 of OY757013.1, forward strand.
TGCTATTTGTTATACGCTGCTGCATTTAATTCCAACACTTTTTAGTTCCATTAATCGCTTCATCGAACCCTAAAACCCAACAAATTTTGACTGTGTTTTATGAGGTTTGGTGTCACATTAATAATGTTTTAGATTTAATTAATCCAGGAATAAGAAAAGAAACCATTTGCCAGCCAGAACTGGCACTCAGTGGTATGGTACCCATCTGTTACATGAAGAGTGTCCGAAATGATCGCCGTGTGATGCGGAAAACTTCCCCAGGAACGATTGTTGGGACTTCCGGATTTAATAAAAGAAGATATTTCCTGTCGCGTTATATTCTGGAATGCTATATCGGCGGTTGATGGCTGTTGAAGAAGAAAAACACCAAATGTTTTGTAAAATCCGGCCACATCTGTACCATGAGCCGAAAACTTCACGAGAAAGGAAATATATGGAGCATACGAGAATGGTGTGGAAGGAATGTGCGTAGTGACATATCGGTAGACTGGTGAAGTAAACGATTTTGCTAGAATAAGGCTAGCATAATCATTACCACAATTCACCCTGGCGTCGCTCGTCATGCTAGTATACTGGTACTCGTATCTTGGTTTTGGTGTCTGTGGGCCGACAGGATATAGCCGCAACGCCATCTCGGCGATGACGTCACTAAACGTTGCGAGCTTCTGTCTGACACTGTTTTCGTAAACAGACTGGTTCCATGTAGCTATATTATTACTGTCTGGTGGACCAAAGTCAGTTTCTTGTGCCGCAGTTCCTGAAAAGTTAATGGTTTGCATGTATTTATTAATATTTTACAAAGAATGAATATTAGCAGATAAAAATCTCAAACTTGACAAAGATTTACGTTGATACTTTTAAACAAACTATCTCCCCCATCCCCACCCCACATTTCCTCTGTAATTCCATTATACTGAAAATCATCACTATCTGAAAAAAGACTCATGCAGATTTATCAGTTAAGAAACTGCACACGTGCTGACGTCAGCGACAGATACTCTTGCAAGCGCGTTTTAAGGGAATACACACAACACATAGAACTTTAGAGTTGGCAGCTTTTTCAAAATATCCAGTGTTCGCCAATATCAATCGGTGTCTACTCTTACCGGAAAGAATTTGCTAGTGAGATTTGGCCCCTGTATCCGAAAGACAAAGACTATGGGAATGCCAATAGTTCCAAATATTAACGCCCTCATAGGGATCACGTGCGTTTAACGTCCCGTCAACAACTAAGGTCATATGGAGACGGGACCTCGGTTTAAAGACTCATCCGAAAATCTGGAGAAACCCGGAATCGATCACATGACCCCTGGTTTGCGAGGCTTATCCACACACCACGGAGACTTCTAAAGGGATCATGTGTTTCCATTCCCCTGAAATGAATACTTAGTAAACACAATTGGTTTGATCCAAATATACTGAACCGCAAAAACGACGCAGCTTTTTAACCAGAAATGTTTTCATGTATAACAACAAGCTGACAGAAATTGCACGACCCGCAGAAAAAGCGACCGACTGAAGTCGGTTGATTTTCTAACAGTGCCCTAAAATCACCGTGTCATTCTCTCAGTCTGTCTGTCCGTCCGTAACCCGTTTGTGAAAATTGGTGATAGTGACTTAACCGATTGGAATATTTAAATAATTTTTGGCATACCAATAGATATCAATGAGATCTAACCAATTAACTTGCCAAATATTACATTCCATTTAGTATAGCCTCGCCGAGGCGAAAAATGTGACAATTTTCGAACTGCTTCTCCTCGAAAACCGTTGGGCCGATTGAAGTCAAATTTCATATGGAGCCTTTATTGGATGGGTAAAATCAAAATTTGCTCATGGGGTCCAGGTCACATGACCAAAATGGCCGCCAAGCCATATATGGTAAAAACCCTTCAAAAAATAGTCTTCTCCAGAACCACTGGGCAGATTTCCACGAAACTTGATAAATAGCATCTGGGACGTAGGCCCATCATAAAGTGCTAAAATGGTGACCCTGGGTTGACCTTGACATTCTTTGTGCCTAGGTCAAACTTTGTCTCTGTCTCTGGTCGGGCTCATCGGAGTCTAACCGTTGGTTTTCTTTTGCTCCAGCATTTCAGTGGTTTCTTGCTGTCGAGTCCTCACCGTTGTCTCACCTCTGTGGTTCTTTGATTTTTGTGTTCACGGAGATGTTGCACTGATGAGTAAGGAGGCCTTCATGCGGACTGAAAAAATTACTTGTCAAAATCGCGATGGAAGTAAGGGCGAGGATTGTGGCCACGTAAAATCGATTTAAGCCCCCCAGTGGAAATCTTCCACTGACCGTTCCAAGGCGGCTCTTCTGTGGCGATTTATTTATGTTGTTGTTTGTTACATACTGTGTGTATCACTTGTGTCTTTTAATTTTGGATGGTCATATGGCCATTTTGTGGGAAAGTAACTGTCCTTATGGCCTTCCTTTGTTTAGGTTTCCATTATGGTCTGGTCGCTTAATGTTTGTATTTCTTTCCCTTTGGTGTCTTTTATGGGTGGAGTAAGTTAATTGTATCAATTCCTGATCTTTGTTTTACTTCTACTTTGACACATATGCTTTTGTATTGGAAAAGTAAGAATGCATTTTATCCTGCAAACGATTCAGAATAGAGTACTAAAGTGTAAGATATATTTTTGCTCCTTACGATAAGGCGCATTTATTGGGGGAACCGTTTTAGTTCCAGGTCACATGACCAAAATGGCCGCCATACCCATTTATGGTAACACTCATAAAGCTAAAAGCATCCGGCGGGTCGTGCACTTCAGCTGAAGCACTGGTTTATTTTATGATTTAGATTCAAACTTGTCAAACTTTATATTGCAGAAAATATTTTGGACGATATTACACGTACAGTAAATAGATCATAATGGCGGCAAGTTTTGCCTGGCGCTTGGGCTTCAACAGTTCACTAAAATCTTTCCATGCAACACGATACGTTTGATGCAAAATCAACGTAGCACAGAGGTTCAAATGTAATGCGTATGCACGGAACGCCAAAAATTTCCAAGTGAGTTAATCGACGATATGCCGTTTGTATCAGCTTCTAAGTCAAACGGGAACGACAAACGAAGAAGAGGATATCCGCGTGTAACGGTACGACGACAGGACCGATACATGCGTCTACAATCGGTTTCGTACAGAGACCGAGACGGCTCACATGACGCCACTTGTGCAATGTCCACCATTCTGACAAAACGGACTTGATATAAAAAAGATTGGATACAACATAAATGTTATACGACAGACTGCATGCATAGTAGTTCACCCATTCACGGTTGACAACCTTGCTTCCCTCTTTAATTGCACGCCGGTGGGTCAGGCCTCAGATTCTATGACGGTTCCAAAATGAATGCTTATGTTGGTTGGTACCTGATGCTCTGTCTCTGGTCGGGCCCATCGGAGTCTAACTGGTGGTTTTCTTTTGCTCCAGCATTTCTGTTGTTTCTTGCTGTCGAGTCCTCGCCGTTGTTTCATCTCTGTGGTTGTTTGATTTTTGTGTTCACGGAGATGTTGCACTGATGAGTTAGGAGGCCTTCATTCGGACAATTATTTGTCTTAATCGCGACGGAAGTAAGGGCGAGGATTGTGGCCACGTAAAATCGATTTAAGCCCCACCCCTCCCCAGTGGAATTCGTTTCCGCTGACCGTTCCAAGGCGGTTCTTCTGTCGCGGTTTATTTTTGTTATGGTTTGTCTTTGGGTGTTTGTGTCGCTTATATTATTTTATTTTGGATAGCCTTTTGGCCATTTCGTGGGAAAGTAACTGTCCGTTTGGCTTTCCGCTGCTGGTGTTTCCCTTGGGGTTGATGCTTCATGTTTATGTTTCTTTCCCTTTGGTGTCTCTGATGGGAGCTGTGGGTTAATTGTATCGATTCCTGATCATTGCCTCTACTTCCATTTTGTCCTTTTGCTTTCCGCTATTGATGTTTCCATTAGGGTGTAGTTGTTTTATGTTTGTGTTTCTTTCCCTTTGGTGTTTCTGATGGGAGCTGTGGGTTAATTGCATCGGTTCTTGATCAGTACCTTCACTTCTATTTTGTGTGCCGCATATTCTTGATCATGAAAAAATCAAACTCTCGGCAGCGGTTACATTTAAGAATTTGTTGTGTCATTAGACTTGTGCATTGTTGATTAGTTTTGCAAAAACACACATTTTAAGATGTAGTTGCTTTTCTTGTACTCATTAGATGATGCGATTCTTATGAGTACACACAACATACACTTTCAGTATATAATATCAGAATATCCGAAATCTAGTGAAATGTGCAGTTATGGGACATTTTTCCTCAGGACTGAAGCACTTGGAAACAGCCATGGTAAACGAGCCAGAGCTGTATGAGACATCAAAGAGTGCCACTACAAAGCCACGGAGGGCAATGTCGCCAGCTTCCTCGTTCTTTCCCGAGGTAACAGACCGTGGCGTGTTGGTGGAGCGCTACTCGTGTTGAACGTACAATCAATGGTCTTTATACCGACATTCGATATAACGACAAAGCTCGATTTAACGACGTGGAACGAAATCCTTAGCACAATATGAAACAGAAATACGGGAGATATGCAAGAATATTTTAATACTCAAAGAAACAAATGTTGAGGAGTTTCCCGGCGAGGCGATTCTAACAAATATCTTCAACACTAGTTTCTTGTAGTTGGAATGGGAAAAACATCCATTTTTTTTCTATTATCATATGACGTCGCGTCTGAGAGTGTAATAACGCCATGTAATAAATTTGATAATCCACTAGTGGATTAAATATGCAAATTAGTTAGATACGCCCCGTAACGTTACATATACGACGTCCTTAACGTCGTCGCGTTTACTAATGGCGGAATATTGACATTTTTTTTAACAATCGTGAATAAAATGCGTTTTAAATGTCATATGATAAATAGAATCTTGCATTCGTGCTCATGTATTATTGAATTTATTAAACTCGTTGAAGAAAAGAGATAAAATGCGAGGCTATGCTCGGCATAGCCTCGCATTTTATCCCTTTTCTTCAACTCGTTTAATAAATTCAATAATACATGAACACTCATGTAAGATCCTCTATTTATTCTACTACTCATTGGGGTTCTTTAGAGACGGAACTTGTTTATAACGGCAAAATGTTAGGGAACAAATACTGTCGTTATAACGAGGGTCTTCTGTATGTATCTATAGTTATTCCATTACGATAACACACCCGTACGACAAAGTGCATTTTTCTTACCTCCAAAATGGCTACTTTTCTGATGAAAATCCGTGATATTTTTCTTAGTCATACTGCAAACATAGGTTGTGGTTGCTCGTTAGAACCGCCTCGACGAGGCGGTTCTAACGAGTACCCACAACCTATGTCTTTGAGCAGAAATAAGAAAAATAATGTTAACCCCCTTAAACCCAAGTTTTCTCTATATAGAGTAGGGTTTAAGGGGTGTTCATTTCACGGACTTGTTCACGTGATGCAAAATCGCATGTTTATCTCTTTATGACAAGCTACCTTACTGCATTCAGAAGACAAAGCCAGGGAGAGCAGAAGCTAGTCCAGGACTTAGTCCGTCCTTGGCACCAGGAGGAGGAAACGACAAAAAAAAAGCGCTTAACCCTTTTTAGTACCAAATGGAATCTTTCTCCTTATATAACACAGGAATCCATTTCGAAATTTAGGGATGTCTGGTTGCGTTTTCTTAAATATTTGTTTGGAAAAATGGCTGAACGTTTTGCAAACAGTGTATGCCCTGATCAGACGCCCAGCTGCACTATTTGCCAGTTGCCCGTTTCGGGGTTTCTGCTAACAAACGGGTTGATCAGCCTCAATTCTTAAAACGGAGCGATTTGACTGCTAGAAAGGACAACACAAAAAAAGTACAAAACACGTACAAAACGCTGAACTGCTATGTTGAATTATAACATACAACCAAGCAACAATGCAAGCACAACTACAGAACCAGCTATGTCTGAAATTGTACTGCTTAGTTGAATCGCGAATGCTCCGACTTCGGTATGAAGTGAACAGATACTGACTACGTTTGTGCATGTCGCGACAATTGTAATTCGTCAATATGAGAACGTTAGACGTTCAAAAGTACCTGGGACAACATAAAAGTTGTTTGGAGAAAAGCAACCAACATTATAAGTGATTTCATCAAAAAATCAAAGAAAAAAGCGCGATGTACAAATCTTCAGCTGTAGCATAACCTTTAGACCTTGCAGTCAGACACTCAACGTCGATCAATGTCAAGTCATTTTATGTACCTGCGGGAAAGGTTCGTGTATTTTATTCTGAAAATGTTTGCAAAGAGAACAAACTAACATATTTAGTTACCAATTAAAACAGGAACGTCATTTCCATGGCCATGGACCCACGCTTCGAACGGTGTTTCTTTCAAAACATAACCTGAAATTAGAAATATATCAAACTGGACCTGTTCAGACTACAAGATGGAACATTCTATGTGTCAAATATGGATAATGTACTGCCTCAAACATTAAGAGCAACAGATACCCACAGCGACGGTAACGTCTTTAAAATATTCTGTCCCTTAAATCAAAACTCGTTGAGGAAAAGGGATAACACGCGAGGCTTCGTCGGGCATTTTATGCATTTTCCTCAACGAGTTTAATGAATTCAATAATACATGGGCATGAGTGCAAGATTCTTTTTATTATATGACATTTAAAACGTATTTTATTGGCGACTGATTTACAAAAAAATGTAAAGTATCCGCCATAAGAAAACACGAAGTCGTTAAGGACGTCGTACATGTAACGCTGTGGGCGTATCTAACTAATTAACATGTTCAATCCACAAGTGCATTACCGAATTTATTACATGGCGTTATTACATTTTCAGACGCGACGTCATATGATAAATTCCTTTACAGAGGAGCTAAGATTAAGGGAAAGCAAACAGGAAATCCTGAAAGCTGTGTCTGTTGTAATGAAAGAACCGCAAAAATGGTATGCTGCTCCGCTAATACAGAACAACTAGATAAGCAGATAACCTTAGATGTGGGACAGCCAGAATCATAATCCGAGACAATACACTCCTTTATTTTCTAGTATTCAAACTATGTCATTCCAACTGGTACAGAAACCACAGGCATTTTGATTTCAGACCAAGGACAAATTACGCAAGGACTTAAATGATCTGAGTAGCTATCCTTGGCCACAATGTGCAACGTTTTGTATTACATAATATATATCTGTAATGTTTCTATAGTACGGAAATACGGACACTATTTTTCAGAGACATCAAGAGCAGATAACTACAATGTGGAAATGCCAGAGTAGCAGTCCTTAGCTGTAATACGTACCTTTAGTACTTTACACTTGTGTGATTGTTTTTATTCACATAGGCAAAGGGCAACAAACCAAAACCATTTTTCGTATATAAGAAGAGAAAATACATCTTAAGAACCAGAATGGCCAGAGTAGCGGTCCTTTGACACAATGTTGTTATGATTTGTGTTACGAGCCAGGCGTAGCAGAAAGAAAAAGCAAACAAGCCTTTTGGAAAAAATTAACAAAATTTATTTACAAGTTAACTTAAACCTGTAGAAGTAAGAAAATTAAATGTACTTAGCTCTGTTATGAAATATCCTGAATGAATCTATTTTCCTTGATCCCACAGAATTCACAGTCCAAAATGAAAAGTAATATCCTTTAACAATCAAACACAGAATTTAGAAATAACTTTTCTTAAATGCCCAAACATCAAACTCCAAAGTCTGACTCAATGAGAAAAACCAAGCTCTTTTATAGACCCTAAGATTCTCTAGAATGTTCCACAGGGTTGTGGAATAAGATGAGGTAATCTTCTAAAAATAATGCAAACCTGAACTTTCTGGAAGGTTCTGAAGTACTTTTCCTTGTAAACATGTTGTTTACAAAAAAGAAATTAATCTGTGACTCAGTTTTCTAGAATCTTCTATAAAAAGATTAACAAGATATTTATAGCACTATTAGGTCACAGTGGGGTGAAAGTGGGAATCAGAAAAATAAATTCTTATGCATAACACTCCCCCTCTTCGAGGAAAAGAAAGATTTATGTAATAAAGCTTTCTTTTGCTTTAAGAATAATAAAATATTGAGCATAGCATATAAAATTACATGTATCTACAATCCACTTTAATAGGAAAGAAAAACACAACTCCTGACACTGCTCAAGCTCTTGAAAGGGCATCAGGGATAATGTTATCTCTCCCTCTGATATGTCTTATGTCTAAATTATACTCTTGTAGCATAAGACTCCACCTGAGCAACCGCTGATTTTTGTTTTTCATTTTATGTATGAAAGTCAGTGGATTGTGATCACTGAAAACAACAATCGGTGCAGCAGTAGGGGTAAGATAAATTTCGAAATGTTGCAGGGCAAGAATCAGAGACAAGCACTCTTTCTCTATGGTAGAGTAATTTCTCTGATGCTTATTAAACTTTTTGGAAAAGTAGCAAACTGGATGATCCACACCATTTTCATCTTCCTGCAACAAAACACTACCTGCACCTACGTCACTAGCATCTACAGCTAGCTTAAACTCCTTTTCAAAGTTTGGTGCTAAGAGAACTGGTTCACTCTTGAGTATGGCTTTAAGTTTATCAAAAGCATTTTGGCATATTGCATTCCAATGGAATTTTGTTCTTTTGCTGAGCAAATTTGTCAAAGGCTCAGCAATGACAGAGAAATTATTACAGAACTTTCTGTAATAACCAGCCATACCAAGAAATCGCATCAGCTGTCTTTTGCAAGTGGGTACGGGAAAATTTGAGATAGCCTCAACTTTAGCATCAATGGGTTTCACATGACCTTGACCTACAACATGACCTAGAAATGTCAAACTTGCATGGCAGAATTCACTTTTAGCAAGATTGATTGTCAATTTGGCATTGATTGATCATGAAATCTTTTCTACGGTCATTCTCTCCCTTCCGCCGATTCAAGAAGGGCAGTTGTCAGTTTCTGGCGAAAGAATGTGCACTGTACTGGTTAACCGCTTACGCATAAGCCTGCCCAGGAAAGTGTTGATAGGTAAACTGACCGGCTCAAAAATGACCTAAATAGTGTTGACTGGGCCGTTAAACTCCAATACAAACAAACAAACAAACAAACAATTTGGCATTACTCAGTCTATCAAAGAATGCTCGAATAGTCCCAAGATGTTGATTCCACTGGTCGTTGTATATGATAGCATCATCGATATAAGCACTGCAGCCTTCCAGTCCCGCAATTACCATGTTTATTAAGCGCTGAAATGTTGCTGGAGAGTTTTTCGTTCCAAATGGCATGACTTTATAGTTAAATAATCCGTCTGGTGTTGTGAATGCCAAAACCTCCTTTGCTCTATCTGTAAGTGGAATTTGCCAAAATCCTTTCAGAAGGTCGAATTTCGTTATGTATTTGGCATTCCCGATGTTATCAATGCAGTCATCCATTCTTGGAATAGGAAAGCTATCTGTTTTACTTAAGGAATTAACTTTCCTAAAATCTGTACACATACGATATGTCCCATCAGGTTTTGGTACAAGAATACAAGGAGAACTCCACTCACTTTGGCTTGGTTCAATAAAGTCATGTCTAATAGATACTGAACTTCTTCTTTAAGATATTTTTGTTTCACAGGATTCATCCTGTATGGGTGTTGTTTTACAGGTTTAGAACCATTTATGTCCACATCGTGAAATATTTTGTCTGTCCGTGTTGGAATGTCAGGAAATAAGTGTTCATATTCAAAAATCAGCTGTTTCAGTTCATTCCGCGGATTTGGCTCTAGATGTGACAATTTCTGGTCAAGATTCCGTAGAATGTCAGAATTCTGAAGTTTTGATGATGTGGGATCCGACTTCACTGAATTAATATCCTCACAGTCATTGTCACATGAATTAAGTGGAACAGAGCTAACTAGATTGACTGATGTTAAAGATGTATTGTCCCTATCTATGTATTCCTTGAGCATGTTAATATGACATAGCTGCTTTAGCTTGCGCCTCCCAGGAGTGTTTATTATGTAATTTACGTCACTGATCTTTTTGTCTACAGTGTATGGACCATAATACCTGGCCTGCAACGATTTTCCTGGAATAGGCAAAAGAGCTAGTACCTTATCACCTGGTTTAAAATTCCTTTGTTTTGTCCCTATGTCATATAGCTGTTTCATTTTCCTTTGGGCTGACTGAAGGTTGGTCCGAGCAGCCTCACAAGCTTTTGAAAGTCTAGATTTGAAATCAGACACATACTGAAGTAAATTCAGGGAGGTGTCATCATTGGAGAGAAATTTCTCTTTGAGAAGTTTCAAAGGACCACGAACAGTATGGCCAAATACTAATTCAAATGGACTGAAGCCAAGAGATTCTTGCACAGATTCTCAAACAGCAAATAAAAGGAGATGGATGCCTTCATCCCAATCATTCTCTGTGTCAAAGCAATATGATCTTATCATGTTTTTCAATGTTTGATGGAATGTTTCAAGGGCGCCTTGACTTTCAGGATGATAGGCTGATGACTTATACTGTACAATGCCAAGTTCATGCATTACTTGTTGAAATATTCCAGACATAAAATTTGAGCCTTGGTCTGACTGAATAGATTTAGGAAGCCCAACAAATGTGAAAAACTTCACTAAGGCCTTGACGATTGTCTTAGTTTTGATATTTCTTAGTGGAATGGCTTCAGGAAAGCGTGTGGAAGCACACATAATAGTCAAAAGATATTCACAGCCAGACTTAGTTCTGGGCAAGGGACCCACACAGTCTATAATTATTCGACTGAAAGGTTCATCAAAAGCAGGTATAGGCTCCAAGTGAGCCTTAGGTATAGTCTGATTGGGTTTTCCTACCATTTGGCATGTATGACAGGACCTACAATGCTGAGAAACATCTGATTTTAACCCAGGCCAGTAAAAATGATTAAGAATCTTGTGATAGGTTTTATTTACACCTAAATGTCCTGACATTGGAGTTTCATGTGCCAAGTTTAATATTTGGGAACGGTAAACCCGTGGAACCACTATCTGGTGGTTGACAGTCCACTCGTCTTCTGCTGAGACGTCTGGTGGACGCCATTTTCTCATAAGAATGCCATTTTTGACATAATAACAGACTGCGACCTGAGATACTTCCTGCTCATCTAAAGCCCTTTCAAACAAAGGCGAAATTTCAGGATCCTTGTGCTGTTCTATAGCTAGTTGAGACCCGGACATTTTGTCATGGCCTAGATCTAAAGATGACTTATTGTCATGAAAATCTGCCTGCTTATCAGGCAGGTTTGAAGACAGAGACCTTGTTATCTCGTCATTAAAAGACTGACCCAAAAAGGTATCAGTTAAATCAAAATCCTGTTTCCCATCAGTTTGCTTGGCCTTACGTGCCATCGCCCTTGTGACTGCACAAGATGGATAAAGATCAGGAATTTCCTGCTCAATGGGATCAGGCGGTTGGTCTATGCAAGGATTAGTAGTCAAAAGTGGGTTTACCACAACCTTATCTCCAGCTAAGTCATTGCCTAGCAATAAATGAACACCTTTAAAAGGTAAAGAAGGTCTAATACCAACAGCCACTGAACCGGATACCAAGTCTGATGACAAATAAACGTTATGAAGCGGAACATTAACAAATCCACATTCCACACCCTGAATAAGGACACTTTGGCCCAAAGAAGTCTTCTCAGAAAAAGGCAGAGTATCTGCTAGAATAAGAGATTGAGAAGCTCCGGTATCTCGTAAGATTTTAATAGGGGTAGGATGGGCATAACTGTCACCATTTAGTGACACAAAACCATCTGATAAGAATGGTTCATAACACTCCATAACTGTATCAGTCTCAGATAATTTGGTATCAGAAAGAGTTTCCTCCCTTACACAAGACTGTGGGTTTGGCCTTATAGAAGTCAAGCCTGTAGGCTTAAGTTCCTCTTGTCTTTCTCTTTCTTTCCTTCGCTTTAATTTTAAACACTCAGATATCAAATGACCTGTATTTTTACAATAAAAACAAACTACTTGAGATTGAGATAAGGGATTCTGGTCTTTGTTTTCACCAGAAGGTTTGGGAAAATTTGGGCTTCTGTTTTCACCAGAAGGTTTGGAAGGATTATGGCTTTTATTTTCACCAGAAAGTTTGGGCATAGTACTAGATGTATGGCTATAACTACCAGAAGGATTACTGGGATAGAATCTTGGACCTGTCTGTGGATTATAAGGTTTTCGAGGATAAGGCCTGTTCACAAATGAGACTTTATGAGTCAAAGCATAATCATCTGCCAAACGAGAAGCTTCCTCCAAAGTTTCAACCTGTCTCTCATCGAGAAAAGATTTAATGTCTGAATTTATGCACCGTTTGAACTCTTCAACAAGGACAAGCTGTCTAAGTTTGTCATGATCAGAGCCTACTTTTTTAGAAGAACACCACCTATCAAATAGCTGTTCTTTGGTTCGAGCAAATTCTACATGGGTCTGGGAAATTTCTTTTTTACAATTCCTAAATTTCTGCCTGTAAGCCTCAGGGACCAACTCATATGCCTTAAGAATAAGCTCCTTAACCAGATCATAGTCTGAGCTTTGCTCGACAGTCAGCTGAGTATAAATGTCTCGAGCCTTTCCGACAACAACGCTTTGCAAAAGTAAGGTCCAATGCTCTTTTGGCCATTTTAAATTTTCTGCAACTTTTTCAAAATGCAAAAAATACTTATCTACCTCTTTTTCCTGAAATGGCGGAACTAATCTGATGTGCTTTGTGGCATCAAAGTAACTACCAGAGTCAAACACAGGGGTAGGTTTCACCCTATCTTGACCCTGGAGTTCCATTTCCTTCATCTTTAATTGAAATTGCCATTTTTCTCTTTCTATTTCAAGTCGCTCTTCTTTTTCTATTTTTTCTTTCTGAAGGCGTTCCTCCATTTCTCTTTGTTTTTCTTCCTGTTCTAATTTTTCTTTTCGAATTCGTTCTTCCATTTCTAATCTTTCCATCTGCATTTGTCTCTGCATTTCTTTCTCTTTCTTTTTCCTTCTCTCTTTCTTCCATTTCTAATCTGAACTTCTCTAATTCAATTTGCCTTCCTATTTCAATTTGTCTCATTTGTAATTCAGTATGTGAAACCATAATGAGAGACAAAGCAGATGGATCGAAAAGTTCTTCATCAACAAAAAACTGTACCAAAATATTCTTAATTTCATGCTTCTTCATGCTTGTTTTGACAGCAGTGACCCCATAATGGGAAGCAATTTCTAGCAAATCTGTCCTTTTGGCCAGATTAAACAACTCCTGAGTAGGCTGAGCCAAAAAGCTTCTCAAATCAAACGACATGTTTGCTTTTTGTTTGTTTTATAAAGTATTTATGGAAATACAGATTGAGGTTAATTTGACAAAGTTTTTTTTTTTTTTTTTTTTTTGAAATGACAAGCCCAACGACAATTTCACATGAAATGACAAGTACTATTTCACCTGAAATGACAGTTCACATGAAATGACAATCCCCTATATGCCTATAGGGAAATACCAATCCTGTGAAGCAACTGCAAAGTCTATTTGATAAGAAATGACAATTACCTGCCGTCACATGAAATGTCGGTTTTAAAATGCTCAAATGGTTTTATCCCGGACGAGCCCCCAATTTCTGTTACGAGCCAGGCGTAGCAGAAAGAAAAAGCAAACAAGCCTTTTGGAAAAAATTAACAAAATTTATTTACAAGTTAACTTAAACCTGTAGAAGTAAGAAAATTAAATGTACTTAGCTCTGTTATGAAATATCCTGAATGAATCTATTTTCCTTGATCCCACAGAATTCACAGTCCAAAATGAAAAGTAATATCCTTTAACAATCAAACACAGAATTTAGAAATAACTTTTCTTAAATGCCCAAACATCAAACTCCAAAGTCTGACTCAATGAGAAAAACCAAGCTCTTTTATAGACCCTAAGATTTCTCTAGAATGTTCCACAGGGTTGTGGAATAAGATGAGGTAATCTTCTAAAAATAATGCAAACCTGAACTTTCTGGAAGGTTCTGAAGTACTTTTCCTTGTAAACATGTTGTTTACAAAAAAGAAATTAATCTGTGACTCAGTTTTCTAGAATCTTCTATAAAAAGATTAACAAGATATTTATAGCACTATTAGGTCACAGTGGGGTGAAAGTGGGAATCAGAAAAATAAATTCTTATGCATAACATTTGCTATAAACTTCACAAAGGTATGTCATATAGTAAAGCCGTACCGGCAAGTTGGCAACATTCACTTTAAATTCACCAAAGACACGTGATTCAAGTCAAAAATGGTCACAATAGTGTTGTTCGGTCACAATATGTAACATTAAGTGTTTTATATAACTATTCACTCGATATAGTAACGGAATAACAGACCAGAAATCATTTATAGGAAACAGACAAGTGACTAACTCTGTCAAAAGTTGTATCTGGTCCATTAACAACCCAATCCCAATGTATGCAAACGTGGAAGAAAATCCGTGGAATAAATACTCAGGTTATTTATCGGAAGAACAGCCATTAAAGGAAGCACACAGTTGTTAACCCATTTCGTTCCGGAAACCCCTAAACGGGTACCCTGGCAAACAGTGCAGGCCCAGATCAGACGCCGCAGAACGCGGCGTCTGATCAGGGCCTCCACTGTTTGCTAAAACAAAAGTCAAAAATGAGTTCCTTTAAGAGCAATGAAAACATTCACAAGAACGAAAATGGGTCATACTACGTAGTTTCGGCTAATAAAGCCTCATCAGTGACCCTGTAATGATCCGGCAAAGAAAGCCAGAGGAAACATACTGCAATTTTGCGAATTTCGAATAGGCAGTCGATTCAAAGACTGATATAAATCAAAATGGGGTCCAAATAATTAAAAGCCTGTATAGAATAGGATTCTAAACCAATAATTTATTTCTGATTTCTCAGAATATTCACGCTGATCTCAAAGGACCAGAAGTAAAATATAAACTGCACTATGGTCGATGTACGGGGAGACGTTTTACGGCCGCCACACGGCACAACACCAGCTGCAGTGAAGGCAAATAAAAATCAAAAATCAGTTCCTTTAAGAGCAATGAAAACATTCATAAGAAAGAAAATGGGTCATACTACGTAGTTTCTTCAGGTATTTTCCAAATCGATTTTGATGAAAACACAACCTGACACCCCTAAATTTTGAAATGAACTCCTGCTATATATAAGGAGGAAGATTCCATTTGATACAAAAAGGGTTAATTAACATACAGTAAGATGTTTTAACATACCGGTGAACAATGATCATTTTAATTTCTTTCGGCTGTGTGTTTTTGATATCATTTACACAGCCTCACTTTAGAAGCCTCCGTGGTGTAGTGGTTATGCTACTCGTCTTATAAATCAGGGGTCGCTGGGTCGATTCCAGGCTTCTCCCGACATTTGTATGAGTCTTTAAGCCGAGGTCTGTCTCCGTATGACCTTAGCTGTTGGTGAGACGTAAAACACAACAGACAATTTAGAGCTAGAATTGGTCTGATCAGTCATCTAAGAACACACAAACAGTTGCATTTCTCTCATGTGATTAAGATTGGTCATTGCCAGTAATGACAGACAGACTATTATTAATTGGCCTATTCGATGATTCTGAATCAGAGGGTATCACAACTTTTCCATTTGAAATGAACAGCTTAGTACGATAATTTATCTAGTCCTTCTATTCCTGAGATGACTCAGAAGTTTTTGTTAATTGACAACCTTAAACTAATGTCTTAAGTTATATAATATAAATATTTCGTTTATTATATAGCTTACCATCAACAATTGCTAAAGCGCCATCAAAAAGTCCTTTTTCTGGCAATGTATTCTGGTCAGTCATCCCCCAGTATGGATACTCAGTCCAAGGGATACTATCCACAATTTTGTCTGGTGTCAGGTCATACAGACATGATACGTTACGGCATCCTGTATTTTTGATGAAAAGCAGATTGTCATTGTATGCATCAGCAGCTGTCTTGTTGAGAACTGGCGAAGCGCTAGCGAGCCACGCTCTGTGGAATAGACCACTTGCCAGTGGTGAAGCGAGTAGTGCAATGATTGCAGTGCCGCCTGAGCTTTGGCCGAATACTGTCACCTGCCATAAGAATGACATTCCTGTTTAATAAAATTTTATTTTTCGCGCCTGTATCAGGGAAAGGCATTCTAAATAGATTTGTGTTTGATTAAATACATTTCAAACATTTTTGTTTTGGCACTCGTTAAACCACCTTATTGTTGCGGTTTCAACGCTTACCCATAATCTCCCTGTAGGAGACTTCAATGTTGAGTGCAGGCTGGGCCATGCTAAGGTAGAAACTACAAAAACAAAATCCAAGAATCCCCGTTTTTGTCTATAAAAGTGGGAGTTTCTTTGTCCATAAAAATGAAGCCCCGTTTTTGGATTTACACTTGTCAATTGTACATGGGTTTGCTTCTTGTAAACTTGATAAACGTGGTGATTTTGATTTTGAGATTGCTTGGATGGTGAGGTTCCTCCTACGGCATCCTACGGTGTTTATATTCCGCAATTTATTCGATTTGCATGGGTGTCTATTAATGTAACTGTAAAATTTGTTAACTGCTAAACCTCTTAATCAGGGTATCGGTATCATAAGCTACGAAAGGCTTTTCTAAGTTTAATATACGCCATACTGATTTAGTTTCAAAATGCTGTGTTGGCTGCAACAATGCCTATCGGAATCCAAATGTTATGGTGACTTAGTATATTAATTCAGAAAAATATACGCTTGCAATGATTTCAGTACCAAATTTCTTAAAATCTTTCTTCGATATGAAAAGATTGGGTACAATATAAATGCTATACGATAGATTGCATGCATGGCGGTTAACCCGATCAAGGTGGATAACATTGCTTCCCATTTTATTTGCACCCTGACGGGTCATGCCTCAGATTCTATGACGGCTCCAGCGAACAGGCTTACTTACAGTTTTAGGTTATGTCGGTTGATACCTGATGCTCTGTCTCTTGACGGGCCCACCGGAGTCTACCTGTCGAGTCCTTATCGTTGTTTCATCCTCGTAGCCGTTTGATTTTTTTTTCTCGTCAGATGAGTTATAAAGCCTTCATTAGGACTGAACAAAACATTTGTCTAGGCCGCGACAGAACCAATGGCGAGGATTGTGGTCACGTGAACTCGATTTAAGCCCCCCCCCCCCCCCCACACACACACACACCTGTGAAATACTTTTTTACTGATCGTTTCAAGGCAGTTTACGTTTGTTATAGTTTGTCTGTACATGTATGTATTGCTTATATCTTTTTCAAATTGGATAGCCATTTGGCCATTTTGTGTCCTTTTGGCTTTCCGCTAGTGATGTTTTCATTAGGGTTTAATTATTTCATGTTCCTGTTTCTTTACTTTGTTGTCACTGATGGGAAGTGTTGGGTAGTTGTATCGATTCCTGATCATTGCCATCGCTTCTATTTTGTTGAAATATTTGTTTTATATGTTTGTAGTAAAATAGTGTTCGATTGCAAATACGCATATTAATGTTAGGTAAGTATGCTTCCTTGGTGATACAGTATCACAAAAGAAGAGAGAAACCTTTCAAATGCTCGGTGAAGGGCCAATATCACATGAGAACAGTGTAAACCTTCTTTTAAGCATATTGCACACATACACACACACACACACAGAGAGAGAGAGAGAGAGAGAGAGAGAGAGAGAGAGAGAGAGAGAGAGGTTTAGGAACACAGTCATATACAATCGGACTGAAATGCATACACATATAGTTGCATGTGTTCTATTTCTATTAACTTTTACTATCTTTTTTGATTACGAAAATGATAAGCCATTGGTTAACTGTTTTGCTGGCCATATAATGTATTACTTCTAGATATTATTATTTATTTTTATATATTTTTTCAGTAACGAAAAAAATATATTTGAGTGTATAAAAATATTAGTAACCTGATTTTTGTCTCCGCCGAACATCTCAATGTTCCGGTTTACCCATTTGAGTGCCTCTATCATGTCCATAAAGCCATAGTTTCCAGAGGTATTTGTTGGCGAATCGTCTGCCAGCCATTGCAGGGCCATGAAACCAAATGCGTTTAGACGATAGTTCATACTAACATAGACAGTGTTAGTTTTTCAGTCGGTGAATAGTTCTTCGTATTGCCATACCCATTTAACAGAAAACCGCCATGAAGCCACACTGCGACTGGAAGCTTAGCTTTTGTATCCAAAGACGGTGTCCAAACATTTAGATAAAGGCAGTCTTCGTCGCCAAAGAAAGGTAACGCCTGTTGAAAGCAGGCATTACCGAATTTTGTGGCATCGAGAGTTCCATTCCAGCAGTTGCTATTTTGCCTCATCACTCCTTCAGGTGGCCGCCATCTTAAATTTCCGACGGGTGGCATAGCATACGGAATACCTCGGAATGAATAAGCGGCAGATTGGGTCTCTACAACACCTTGGACTGAACCACAGTCTACAGTCACAGTAGGATCAGCAGGTAGAAGAAATCCATACACACTTGATATTACTCCTAACAAATTTAGAAAACGTATCATTTTTCTGAGCGAAATTCTGCGCAATGTTTCCACAATATGTTCAAATCAACATATCCACTCCTGACTTTATTATCTTAAGGGTATTATGGTATTGTTAAGGAATAGTTTTCCTTAACACCTTTGGTATGATGAAATGGCAATCATATAGCCTCTTAATAAAAACGAATATAGATAGTTGTACATCCCGAGATCATTTCAGCACCATGAACTATATTTAAAGAGATAAGCGTCTGTGTTTCATAAAATAAAAACGATAACAAGCTTCATAACCTTTTATTTCTTGTTTAAGGCATAAAAAAACTTTACAATAGGTCTTGTTAAAACTTGTTTCTATATTAAAGAGTAAATTTCGAAAATGCTAAATTGCAGATGAGACAAAGCCTGGAAAAAAGAGGCGAGCCTTCATAAATTAAATCATAGAGCTGAGAGTACTGGCGGGTCGATTGTTTCTGAGTACAGGCTGGGGAAATAGTCCTGACTTTAACTGTTTCGTTTAATACTTAAATTCACGTTTTTTAAGCAAAAAAAAAAAATAAATAAAAAATAAGGCTTGACCTTAATCAGACGCCAAGTTCTGAGACGTCTGATCTTGGCTCTACACCGTTTGCCAAGCCCAACATATGATTCCAGTTCAGATTCTATAGATAATCCTCTAACACATCGAAAAGAATAGCGTGTCTATTTTCTATAAATAACTGTTACCAGGTTTTCCGACGAGTCCGTGATAGTTGACAAACAATCGGCCCTAAAAATGACATTTATTCCATACACAAACAATAGTTAACAGCAGATGGCACTGCACTTAAGGCGGACATACATAATTTACAACAGAGAGAATTATTGGCAGATATGAGCCTAAAGTAATCCGAATTTACATAGTATGCGTGGCAAGATTCTTCGGCTTACTAGGCTTACTATCTGGGAGTGACCATATACAGTATCATATTGTGGAACGTGGATGTCGATAACATTACAAAGAAAGCTGAGAACACGTCAGATTCTTTCGTTTTGCCTGTTGTGTGGTACGAGGAAGATTCCGAACAGACTGCACGCCCAGCAGGCAAACGTCGCTAGGACAACGTCAAATCAACGTCGTCACGACGTTGCACCGACGTAGATGTGACGTTGCATAAACGTCATGATGTTCAGAAGTTGATGTGACGTCACAATTACGGCATGTGCCTGCTGCGCGGGTTCGCAGGCATACTGGAATCTTTGTACCCTTGTATTTTTGTAGGAAATGCGCTCCAGCTGTGATGACAAAATGATGTGTCAGATTGAGCACTCAAAGTATTTCATCTTATCAGGAATGTCCGTATAATAAGGTCCTCGTGAAACTACCGGATATACTGGAAACGGGTCTACATTTTTTCTTAACATACGTGCTACACAAAATGGCTGCAAATACATCAGATTTCAGTGATTAATTATTTTTAGTAAAGGGGCATGACCCACAAATATGCTTTGGCATGATTATACCCATTCACAAACCATCGTTTCCATATTTGCATATTTTTGCCTTGACGAACTTGTGGCTATTTATAGAATAATCGGGCTTTTGACAATGTCATCAGTTAAAATATATTACCAACTTGGGCCTTATTTACTCACACTTTGCCCCAGCGGAGCTATTTATTACTATTTATAAAAAACAGTGCTTCAGCTGAAGTGCACGACCCGCCGGATGCTTTAAGCTTTATGAGTGTTACCATATATGGGTATGGCGGCCATTTTGGTCATGTGACCTGGACCTAAAACGGTTCCCCCAATAAATGCGCCTTATCGTAAGGCGCAAAAATATATCTTATACTTTAGTACTGTATTCTGAATCGTTTGCAGGATAAAATGCATTCTTGCTTTTCCAACTCAAAAGCATATGTGTCAAAGTTTGACCTAGGCACAAAGAATGTCAAGGTCAACCCAGGGTCACCATTTTTGCACTTTATTATGGGCCTACGTCCCAGATGCTATTTATCAAGTTTCGTGGAAATCTGCATAGTGGTTCTGGAGAAGACTATTTTTGAAGGGTTTTTACCATATATGGCTTGGCGGCCATTTTGGTCATGTGACCTGGACCTAAAACGGTTCCCCCAATAAATGCGCCTTATCGTAAGGCGCAAAAATATATCTTATACTTTAGTACTGTATTCTGAATCGTTTGCAGGATAAAATGCATTCTTACTTTTCCAACTCAAAAGCATATGTGTCAAAATTTGACCTAGGCACAAAGAATGTCAATGTCAACACAGGGTCACCATTTTTGCACTTTATGATGGGCCTACGTCCCAGATGCTATTTATCAAGTTTCGTGGAAATCTGCATAGTGGTTCTGGAGAAGACTATTTTTGAAGGGTTTTTACCATATATGGCTTGGGGGCCATTTTGGTCATGTGACCTGGACCCCATGAGCAAAGTTTGGTTTAACCCATCCCATAGAGGCTCCATATGAAATTTGACTTCAATCGGCCCAAAGGTTTCCGAGGAGAAGCAGTTCGAAAATTTTCACATTTTTCGCCTCGGCGAGGCTATACTAAATGGAATGTAATATTTGGCAAGTTCATTTGTTAGATCTCATTGATATCTATCAGTATGCCAAAAATTATTTAAATATTCCAATCGGTTAAGTCACTATCACCAATTTTCACGGACGGACAGACAGACTAACAGAATGACACGGTGATTTTAGGGCACTCTTAGAAAATCAACCGACTTCAGTCGGTCGCTTTTTCTGCGAGTCGTGCAATCTGGCAGTTTTATTGGTAAGGTATTGTCAATATGTGTCTGTATGCAGAAAATTGTCAAATTTTTCCAAGCGGCGATATTCATTAACTGACTAAGGACGGACGAACAGACAGACATTGTGATTTGGTTTAAATAATATTATTTATTTATTTTCAATATATAATTAAATTCAAACAGTACACAAACAAATAAAATTGACAGGTTTGAAAAACAAGCGAAGAGTTTTTGTGAATCACCTCCTAGTAAATATGCTGTAGAAAGGGTTATCCTTTGGAAGCAAGAAATACACCACGGAACTGGAAAATATGGAGTGCATATGTTTACTGGGGCAGACTAGCTGGCTTCGGTCATAAGGCCTCATCAGTGGCCCTCAAATACCTTCCTTTCAGATTATATTTCTGCGGGCCGTGAAGTCTGGCATTTGATAATTTCATTCGGCAAGTCTTGAGAATGTCTCTCAGCATGTCAAAATGACTGGGGTAGGGGGAGTGTGGCTTTCTGCCTCTCTACGAGTTTCAATAATACTGTCGTTGCTGAATGTGTGGTCTTTGTATTAGCCACGGTACTTCAGTTTATTATTGTTATATTTCCTCTATGCATGTATGTATTACTAGTATATTTTTTATTTTGAAAAGCCGTTTGGCCGTTTTGTGGGAAAGTAACTGTCCTTTTGGCTTACTGCTTGTGACGGTTTCATTATGGCGAAGTTGTTTTATGTCTGTGTATTTGGTGCCTTTGATGGGATGTGTGATGTAATTGTGTCGATTCCTGATCATTGTTTTCACTTTTATTTTACTGCGGGCCGAGCAATCCCGTTGGTAAGGTCTTGTCAGTATCAATAAGCATGCCCAAAATGATCAACATACTCCAACTGATTTTAAAGGTATTGCCATTTTACTAGCTGATTGCGGAGTTTCACGTTTGCCTTGGTGAGGCTATTTATAACGAAACCTGGTATTTTGCACTTCCACTGGTTATATCTTGTCAAGTTTAAAGCGATCAAAATATTCGATTTGGTTAAACACTTATGGCTTTCAACAAACTAGTTACGGATTTTTATATTTTTTGTGTCGGCGAGGCTATTTATGAAACAAATATATGTATGATGATGATAAAAGCTTGGACTAGTTTGAAAAAAAATAAACCCTGTAGAGTTGGGTTTATTAACCATAGGGTTCTGTCCGCTTGATTGCTGAAAAAAAATCTATTACTGACCTTGTCTTCAGCATAAGT
Source organism: Lucinisca nassula (assembly GCA_963580285.1). NCBI lineage: Eukaryota > Metazoa > Mollusca > Bivalvia > Lucinida > Lucinidae > Lucinisca > Lucinisca nassula. Next base: position 43,909,714 of record OY757013.1, read on the forward strand.
CTAAATCGGATCTTCCTGAAACTTACTTACTGGAGATAAAAGCTTGGATGAGTACGAAAAATGACAGGGTCGACTTGCGGAGCTATGTCCCCTTAGTTGCTGAAAATGTCTATTTTGACCTTGCCATTAGCATAAATCCTTAAGTTAAAATTGGATCTTTCTAAAACTTACTTATAAGTAGGTTGGGGATAAAAGCTCACATGAGTTTGAAAACTGGCAAGGTCGGCTCCTTTAGAGGGTTTTTTTTTATTATTCATCACGTGAACAAGTCCGTTAAATGAACACCCCCTTACACCCCACTTTATATAGAGAAAACTGGGGTTTACGGGGGTAAACAATATTTTTCTTATTTCTGCTCCAAGACATAGGTTGTGGGTACTCGTTAGAACCGCCTCGATGAGGCGGTTCTAACGAGTACCCACAACCTATGTTTGCAGTATAAATAAGAAAAATTTCACAGATTTTCGTCAGAAAAGTAGCCATTTTGGAGATGTAAAAATTGCACTATAGCGCACGGGTGAGTTATCGTAACGATTTTCCTGAAACTGGAGATTAAAGCTCTGATGAGTTGAACAATGGCGAGTTTGGCATATTAATCATAAAGTTATGTTTCCTTCCTTGCTGAAAATGATCATTTTTGACATTATCATCAGAATATGAACTTTAGATTTGATCTTTCTGAAACTTACATATAAGTAGACTGAGAATAAAAGCTTGGATGAGTTTAAAAACTGGCTATGTCGACTACTCATTGAGATACGTTCGCTTGATTTATGAAAAACACCTTTTTAGCTCACCTGAGCTTTTGGGATCACCAGTCGTGCGTGCGTGCATGTGTCCATCCATGCTTAAACAATTTTTCAAACGACATCTCCTCCTAAACCACTAATCGGATTTTGACCAAACTTCACAGGAACGATCCTTAGGTAGTCCCCTTCCAGGATTGTTCAAATGGTTCCGGTCCGTTGCACATCTAGGTCACAGGAACCAAAAATATATTTTGCTTTTACTGAGAATTTAAAAAATCTTATTCTCTGACTCGAATTTTATGCTGACTTAGTATATAAGTTCAGAAAAATATATTATTTCAATGACTTCAGTACCCAATTTCGTAAAATCATTTTTCCATACAAAAAGATTTGATACAACATAAATGTTATACGACAGACTGCATGCGTAGTAGTTAACCCAATCACGGTTGACAACTTTGCTTTCCTCTTAAATTGCACGCCGGTGGGTAAGACCTCAGATTCTATGACGGTTTTAGCGTACAGGCTTGCTGAGAATTAGAGAGAATCTACTTTTATGTAATGTTGGTTGGTGCCTGATGCTTTGTCTCTGGTTGGGCCCATCGGAGTCTAACTGTTGGTTTTCGTTTGCTCCAGCATTTCAGAGGTTTCTTGCTGTCGAGTCCTCATCGTTGTTTCATCTCTGTGATTGATTGATTTTTGTGTTCATGGAGATGTTGCACTGATGAGTTAGGAGGCCTTCATGTGGACTGAACAAATTAATTGTCTAAATCGCGACGGAAATAAGGGCGAGGATAGTGGCCACGTAAATACGATTAAAGCCCCCCCCCCCCCCTACCCCCACCCAGTGGAATTCATTTCACTGACAGTTTCAAGGCGGTTCTTCTGTCGTGGTTTATTCTTGTTATGGCTTGTCTTTGAGTGTGTGTATCGCTTATATTATTTTGCTTTGGATAGCCAATTTGCAATTTTGTGGGAGTTTGGCTGTCCTCTAGTAATGTTTCCATTAGTGTCTAGTTGTTTCATGTTTGTCTTTCTTTCCCTTGGTGTCTCTGATGGGAGCTGTGGGTTAATTATATGGATTCCTGATCATTGCCTTCACTTCTATTTTATATAGGGACACCCACTAAAAATTTTCTCGTTTGAAACCAGAAGGCCACGGTCTTTGATGTTAACCATGAAGCTATATCTAGCAGACCTCTACAGAGGTTGTTCAAATTATAGCCCTGGGGGCCAAAAATGACCTCACGCCAGGGCCCCACTGGTTTTACATAGACTTATATGGGGAAGACCTTTAAAATATTCTTGTCTGAAACAAGAAGGCTCAGGTCTTTGATATTTGGTATGAAGGTTCATCTAGTGGACCTCTACTAAAATTGTTCAAAATATGGCCCTGGAACCAAAACTGGCCCCCACCACGTGACCCAGCGAATTTTACAAATACATTTGTATAGGCTTATATAGGGAAAACCTTTAAAATTTCTTGTATGAAACGAGAAGGCACAGGTTTTTGATATTTGGTATGAATTTTCATCTAGTGGACCTCTACTACGATTGTACGTATTATAGCACCGGGACTAAAACTGGCTTTACATAGACTTATATAGGGAAACCTTTTAAAAATATTTTCGTTTCAAACCAGAAGGCCTAGCTCTTTGATGTTTGGTATGAAGCTTCATCTAGTGGACTTCGACTATGATTCGTATTATAGCTTTTGGATCGAAAATGGCGTCAACCCGGGGCCCCCTGGTTTTACCTCGACTATTATAGGGAAAGCCTTTAAAAAATCTTCTCATTTGAAACCAGAAGGCAGCGGTCTTTGATGTTGGGTATGAAGCTTTATCTAGCGGACCTCTACCAAGATCGTTCAAATGATAGCCCTGGTGTCAGAAAATGGCCCCGCCACGGGGCCCACTGGTTTTACTTCGACTTATGTAGGGAAAACCTTTAAAATCTTCATGTCTGAAACCAGAAGGCCCAGGTCTTTGATATGTGGTATGATGCTTTATCTGGTGGGCCGCTACTGTGATTGTTCAAAATATAGCCCTGGGGCCAAAGGTGGACCCGCCCCACGGCCTATCGGTTTTACATAGAAAAACCTGTAAAAATCGTCTTCTCTAAACCCAAAAGGCCCAGGTCTTTGGTATTTTACATGAAGCTTTGTGTCTCGAACCTCTACCAAGATTATTCAAATCATAGCCCCGGGGCCAAAATGTCCCTGCCCCGGGGCCCGCCGATTTTACATAGCTAGATTTTCATAGGGAACACCTTTAAATATCTTCTTATCTAAAGCCAGAAGACCAGTGCCATAGCAGTCAGCTCTGTATTGTTAAAGGGAACCACTGACCCATAACCCCCCCCCCACACACACACACACACACACACTTTGTCACCACATGGCATTGTAAGTAAGACTGAGCTGCTTCATCTCCTTCTGGTGCACTATAGCTAGAACCTGACTCTCAATGTCCAAGATGTCCAGATAATGGCATACAAGTCAGCTCTGCATTATCAAAGGGAACCACTGCCTCATATCTCTAGCATCTTATGCCAACTATTGGCACCCCCATCCCCCTTTGCCACAACGAGGCATTGTAAGTTAGACTGAGCAAATTCATCTCCATGCACTAGGACCTGGCCGTCAATGTCCAGAAGGTACCCAGATAGTAAAATAACCTAACATTTTATCTGTACAATAGGGGCCAGGTGGGCGATCCAGGGCTATCATGGCCCTGTTGTTTGACCTTGTAATCAGCATAACTCCTTCAGTTTTTACAGCCTATTCCTGAAACTTACATAAAAAGTCGGTTGGGGATAAAAGCTGTGATGAGTTCGAAAATTGGCTTTGTTTTAATATGTTGTGCGAACAAGGTATTAAGTAGTGCGAACAAAATTTTATCTTGTGTGCACAAGAAAATATGTTGTGCGCACAAGATCTTGTGCGGACAACATAATATATCTTGTGTGGACAAAATAATATCATATGCGCACAAGATATTATCGTGTGCTCATAAGATAATATCTCGTTCGCACAACTTAATATCTTGTGATATTATGATCGAGAGGTTGTGCGTTCGAACCGGCCACCGGTATCGAGGTGTGTCCTTGGGCAAGACATGTAATGACACTGCTCCACTCCACCCAGGTGTAAATGGGTAGCAGTGGTCTAAAAGCCACTGCCTCTCTCTCGATCGCGCGTGAAAACATCCGGAATGAGTGTTCGAGAGCGATTAAATAAGCTTGATGCTTTCATCGCAATCGAACTAAAATAAATTAGTATAAACTAAACTAATATCTTGTGCGCACAAGATATTATCTTGTTTGCACAACATAGATCTTGTGCGGAAAACATAATATTGTATGTGCACAAGATATAATCGTGTGCTAACAAGATAATATGCTGTTAGCACAACTTAATATCTTGTGCGCACAAGATATTATCTTGTTTGCACAACATAGATCGTGTGCGGACAACATGATATCTTATGCGTCTGATTATATTGTGCTAACGAGAAAATATGTTGTGTGAACAAGATATTAAGTGGTGTACACAAGGTAATATCTTGTGCGCACAAGATATTATGTTGTCCGCACAAGATATTTTAATTTGTGCGAACAAGAAATATATCTTGTGCGCACAAGATAGTATGTTGTCTGACAAGAGTCTGCACAAGATCTATGTTGTGCAAACAAGATAATATGTTGTGCGAACAAGATAATATGTTATGCGAACAAGATAATAACTTGTGCGAACAAGATAATAAGTTGTGCACTCAAGATATTATGTTGTCCGCACAAGATCTATGTTGTGCAAACACGATAATATCTTGTGCACACAGGTTATTATCTTGTGTGCACAAGATAAGATCTTGTTCGCACAAGATATTAAGTAGTGCGAACAAGATATTATCTTGTGCACACAAGATAATAACTTGTGTGCACAAGATTATCTTGTTTGCACAACATAATATCTTGTGCGCACAAGATATTATCTTGTTCGCACAACATATTAAAATAAATTGCATGTCCCTTCCAGCAATGTTTCTTGAGTGACTCTCTACAAAATTGCTCCGCTCGGATCAATATGGCCGCCCGAGCTAGAAATATACTAACTTTTAAACGACTTCTTCTCATAAACCGGTGTATGGATTTTGAAATAGTTTCACAGGAATGTTCTTTGGGTCGTCCTTTTCCAAAATTGCTAAACTGTTCTACTCCGATGAATAAGGTGGTCACCAGAGCTATAAATAGAAAAATATTTAAATGGCTTCTTTTCCTTAACCCGTGGATGTATTTTAAATACTTTAAATAATTGTTTCTTGAATGACCTCTACCAAAAATGCCCAAACAGTTCCTCTAGGATGAAAAAGGTAACGGTCAGAGCTAAAGGAAGAAAAAAAAACTCTTTAAATGACTTCTCCTAAACCGGTGGATGGATTCTGAAATAATTTCACAGGAATGTTCCTTGGGTGATCCCTTACCAAAATTGCCCAAACCCTTCCACTCCATTAGGGCTAAAAATAGAGAGAAAAAAAACTTTGAATGACCGCTGGTCCTTAACCAGTGGATGGGTTTTGAAATATTTTCACAGGAATGTTTCTTGGGTGACTCTCTACCGAAATTCGATCAAATTGTTTTGTTCCTATGAACAAGATGGGCACCAGAGATAAAAAATAGAAAAAAGAAATAAATGACCTCTGTTCCTAAACTAGTGGCTGGGTTTTGAAATAATTTCACAGGAATGTTTTGGGTGGATCTCCATTGAAATCGAATAAACTGTTCTGCTCCAATAAAAAAGCTGATCGCCAGATATAACATTCGATTAACATTTAAACGACCTGTTCCTAAACCGGTGGATGGATTTTGAAATTATTTCAAAGGAATATTTCTTGGGTTATCCTCTACCAAAATTGTTCAAGCTGTTAAGCACTGGTGAACAAGATGGCTACAAGAGATAAAAATAGAAAAATGTTTAACCAACTTCTAGTCCTAATGACTTCTCCTCTTAAACAGATGGATGGATTCGGAAATCATTTCACAGGAATCTTAGGTCGACCCCCTTCCAATATTGCTCAAACGGTTCCACTCAGGTTGTCAGTGCTTAAAATTAATAGAAAAAAGAATAAATGAGCCCCGCCAAGCGAATTTGTCTCTTCGAGCATTCCGTCATGACAAATTTTAAGTGCGCATGCCAAGCAATTCAGAGGGGCCAGGGATATGACTTGCTGTCTGAAGGTTCCTCTTGATTCACTGCTTGTATGGGCGAGCAGCGAAGGTTCTGGCGAGACTGCGCGGATGCGCAGGCTCGCCTGAACCTTCGCTGCTCGCATAGGCGATAACTACCAAAATCGCTTGACGGGGCCCAAATGACTTCGACTCCTAAACAATGGGACTTTTTTATAAATAATTTAAAGAAATGTCTTTTGGGTAACCATCTATCACAAATACTCAAATTGTTCCACTCTGCCGAACAAGATGGTCGCACGAACTTAAAATAGAAAAAAAAAAAACTTTTTAAATTACGTCTAAAAAGAAACGCTTCCATGGGATCATCCATGGGTGACCCTCTAACAAAATTGTTCAAAATACCTTTGCTCCATTTCAAATGATGGACACCAGGGCTAAAAATATAAAAACTTAAAAAATGACTTCCACTCTGATTTTGAAATAACTTCACAGAAATGTTCCTTGGGTACCCATCAACCAAAATTTTCAAAACCCTCCACTCCACCTTATATTATCTACCGTTTCATTTGTACAATAAGGATCAGTTGAGCCACCTAGTACCATCATGGCCCTATTATTTTAGGATAGGTAAACCCTGTGTGTCTGACCGACAGCTTTTAATCTGAAGCTGAATAACTTTTTCCTTACCAGGCTGCTCAGGTGTGTGGTCATTTGTAAGGATATCCTCCAAATATCTGTTGTATGCAGCCTTTATCTTTTGGGTCCATAGCTCTTTTGAATTTCTGGAACAAATGATACCTCATTGCATATTTACCTCTTAATATCTTTGAGTAATCCGAGACGAGTGCTTCTTACTACCAACATATCTTGATGAAATAAATCTGTTGATGCCCCCGTTAAGAGCCTCATTGAATTCGCATTCTAGCTGTTCAAAATACTTACCTTCAATCTCACAGAAGGATTGTATGTGGGCTTTGAGGTTTTACCAGAGTTAGACTTCCTGTAGAGATGAGGCTTCCTAGGTGCTTTCCTTGTCTGTTTTGGTCTATCAACTATGCTTTTCCGAGTATAATTGAAAGAAACCAAAACTGAACAGTGTGGTTGTGATTATGACGCAAAACTTAGTACCAGTGGTAATCGAAACCAGTTTTTTTTCGATCCTGAGTCCAACGCTTTACTGCTGCATTACAGTTTATATAGACAAGTCAAGTCAAAATGGAAGTGAAGGCAATGATCAGGAATCGATACAATAAACCCACAGCTCCCATCAGAGACACCAAAGGGAAAGAAGCACAAACATGAAAACAACTAGACCCTAATGGAAACATCAATAGCGAAAAGCCAAAAGGACAGTTACTTTCCCACAAAATGGCCAAGTGGCTATCCAAAACCAAAAATACAAGCGATACACACACTCAAAGACAAACCATAACAAAAATAAACCGCGACAGAGGAACCGCCTTTGGGCGGTCAGTGAAAGAATTCATTGATTTCAGATTGGTTTTCAACGGAAAGGGACATCATAACAAAACAAGAACAGATCAGCCACAAAGGCTGCGCAAATCGTACCCATTGGAATACCCACAATTTGTCTAAATAGCTTAGTACCAAATCTTATGTAAATATTGTGAAGTAGAAAGGTGAGAGCTTCACACACTTTCTGACATGACCATTAAGTATAATTCTTAAGCTGTTCATAAGTGAAAAAAATGCATTTCTTGCTTCACATGCAAGACAGAGGGAATCTTCCCTATGAAATGTCTATTCAATTATATCATTAAGTTTTTCGTTTATAAGATTATTAGGAAGTGAAGTGTAAAGGGTGGTGGAAAAATCATAAGTAGTTAGACTTGAAGCACGAAAACGTCAATTTATAGAACATTAATATTTTCCACTTGCCTATGGACTAATGATTTTGGATTAACGCTTTGGTACTACGACCTTAACTACTTTATAGACCAAAACAAATTTCCCTCTCACCTTTCAAAGACTCGGTCGCAATATTTAATCAGACGTTTTGATGTCAGTAAAATATGAAGTTAATAGCCTGTAGTCGAGTCATTTATCACAGTAAATGAGCTTTTTTCTTCCGACTAACATATAAATGCAAGTATCACAGAGAGTATCAGAAATAATTGGCATCTAAGCAAACATAAATAACATGCAAATTAGCTACATCACAGATATTGTTATTTACCACACTGTATTATATTGCTACATTACTTCACAATATTTAGTCTCCAGCCTTAAATCGAAAATTTCGAAAGCAAGTGACAATAAACCCTAATCTTGTCAGGCTGCTAGAACGGAAACGAAGAATCTAAGGGAAATAACAAAGCTGGAGGTAGTCATAAAAATTATAGTCTGTAGTTACTGACTAAGAATAAAAAGAATAAAAGACCAGATACGAGAAATTCATTTACATGTTACAGAAACAGATAAGATTTGTCATTTCAACAACACATACATGTAAAGAAAGGACGGTACCAGGGACATGAGACATGTTAACTGTACATGGCACATCCACATTCTGCACCGCTCCACTTACTAAGAAAGACTTTAAAATATCTAAAATGTGTTATTAGTCTTGCATCTTCAGGCAGCTCGTTCCAAAGTCAATTTCGAAATTGAGGGGTGTCAGGTTGTGTTGTTGTTGTTGTTGTTGTTGTTTTCAAAATTTATTTGGAAAATGGCTGAACGTTTTGCAAACAGTGTAGGGCCTGATCAGACGCCGCGTTCTGTGTCGTCTGATCTGGGCCTGCACTGTTTGCCAATTACCCGCTTACTTCCGTCGGATTTGACAACTAATTTGTTCAGTCCGCATGAAGCCCCCCCCCCTAACTCATCAGCGCAACATCTCCGAGAACACAAAACGCAAACAACCACAGAGATGAAACAACGGTGAGGATTCGGCAGCAAGAGACCACTGAAATGCTGGAGCAAAATACAACCAACAGTTAGACCGCGATGGGCCCGACCACAGACAGAGCACAAGGCACCAACAAACATTACATGAAATTAAATTCTCTCTAATTCTCAGTAAGCCTTTACACTGGAACCGTCATAGAATCTAAGGCCTGGCCCACCGACGTGCAATTGAAGAGGGAAGCAAAGTTGTCAATCGTGATTGGGTCCGTTAAATGCAATATTATGCAGATAACTAGGAAGAGAATTAATAAAATTGAGGTTTTTACGGCCCCCGCCCATAGAGGCTTGAAGAAATAGATGGGCTGCATGATGCTTCCACGCAGAGCTGAAACCGACCCGCACAAGAGATCTAAGCGTGCCCAGGCAAAGCGGTGCGAGTGTCGGACCGTCCATGCTTATATACCCTATTGATTTCATTGGGCGGCAGGGCTTGAGATGTCATTTTACCTCAATGTCGGGTAAAAGTCCCACAAAATTGGAAGCAACGCCTCCAAAATGACCTTTACAGTGTTGACAGGGACGTTAAACCTCAAATCAAACAAACAAAACAAAAAATTCAAAACGTTCTTACACCTTCGAGGGTACGGTCCTTGAGAATGTGGATTCCACTGAATAACTTGAAGTGACAATCACACACAATTTGAAATGAAACACACATATTAGCAATATGTGTACCAAGGCAAATAGAACACTTGGTTTCCTGAGGCGAAATCTACATCAGTGTCATCAGGATGTAAAAGAGGCAGCATATAAGGCCTAAATAATAGCCGTTTATCCGCTAACCCGACCGACCCTGCTTCAGAACCTTTTATCAATAAAACAAAATAAAAAATAAAACACCGACCCTACCATTTTCAATTTCTGTCTCTGGTCGGGCCCATCGGAGTCTAACTGCTGGTTTTCTTTTGCTCCAGCATTTCTGTGGTTTTCTGCTGTCGAGTCCTCACCGTTGTCTCACCTTTGTGGTTCTTTGACTTTTTGTGTTCACGGAGATGTTGCACTGATGAGTTAGGAGGCCTTCATGCGGACTGAACAAATTATTTGTCTAAATCGCGACGAAGTAAGGGCGAGGATTGTGGCCACGTAAAATCGATTTAACCCCCCCCCCCCCCACACACACACACACACACAGTGGAAATCTTTCCACTGACCGTTCCAAGGCGGTTCTTCTGTGGCGATTTATTTATGTTCTTGTTTGTTACTTACTGTGTGTATCACTTGTGTCTTTTTATTTTGGATGGCCATGTGGCCATTTTGTGGGAAAGTAACTGTCCTTATGGCCTTCCTTTGTTTAGGTTTCCATTATGGTCTGGTCGCTTAATGGTTGTGTTTCTTTCCCTTTGTTGTCTTTGATGGGTGGAGTTAGTTAATTGTATCGATTCCTGATCTTTGTTTTACTTCTACTTTCCTACCTTACCCAGTGTCGTCTATGCATTTTCCCATATTAATTTCGCGTATTAAGTACATATTTTTTCGGCATTTAGTACCTTCTAAAGTACAGATATGACAGATTGAGCATCTAAAATGAATTATGATATACAGTGCAAGACTCAACATGACCATTTTATTTACAAAAGTCATGTTCAAAAACAAAAACAAAAACACACAAAAAATACAGGTCCGACGCTGTTATTTTTTTCTTTTTCGGGGGAAAAATAAAATAATAAAAAAAGTTTCTCCTACCTACCGAGCAAACTTTTTTTCAACATGTTAGCGGAAACACAGCTATTTTTTACGCCTAAAGGACTTGTTCTCTCAATCTTGGAATATGGTAGTTGTATCTGGGACCCCAGTGAAGTGGTCCTTAAGGAAAAAATTGAAAACGTCCAGAACAGAGCTGCCAGATTTGAAACAAGTAATTACAGCTTTGAAACTGGGAGCATGACTGGAATACTTGGAAACTTAAGATAAGAGTCTCTCAAGAAAAGGAGAAAAGACAGTAGGCCTATACTTTTATACAAGGGTCTAAAGGGTGCTGCGAGCATTTCAGCAGATGACCTTGTTCCCCCAGCTAGGCAGTGTAGATATCACCATTCATTGGCATTTCAGACCCTTACTGTAAGAACTGACATTTATAAAGAATTGTTCCTCCCATGAACCATTAGAGATTGGAATACCCGTCCTGTTCGATTATTTCGACAGCTGAAGGTGCTGAGGATTGTGTGGCTATTAAAGTTTACCTCTTTAATTAGTTAGAGCTAGGGTCTAACTTCCCATATCAAAGGTCCTGTTGTATGAATATCATTTGACGTGTCGCCAGTAACAATTCTGATTAACCGCTTACGTATGAGTGAGTGAGTGAGTGTTTGAGTTTCACGTCTCACCAACAGCTAAGGTCATATGGAGTCGGGACCTCGGTTTAAAGACTCATCCGAAAGTTTGGAGAAGCCCGGGATCGTTCCAACCGCATACGTGTAAGTCTGCCCAGGAAAAGTGTGGATAGGTAAACTGACCGGCTCAAAAATGACCTAAATAGTGTTGACAGGGTCGTTAAACACAAATACAAGCAAAACAAAGATAGTCCCGCCTTCAAAAGATAGAAATACTCATGGCGGCGGGGTGATGTTGCTCGTTCACAGAGACATCTCTCATATGCCATTCATGGAACTGGAAAACGACTCAGAATCTGTTTGGGTTAAGGTTTTTGCAAACAAAACTTCCCACTTTATTGCAAGTTGGTATCGACCACCTAACGACACAGTCGAAAACTTCCAGTCATTTAAAGATCAGCTAGATCGCATTAAGTCTCAGCATAAGGGTAAAAAACTTCCCGCAGTACATGTCCTAGGTGACTTCAACTTCAGAGAGATTGTTTAGTCAGATAGGCTCAGCAAACAAGGCAAGATGCTGAGTCCGTCAGAAGGACAAATTTTGGTTGACATCATAAATGATCATGGCTTGGAAGAGGTTGTTGACTTCCCTACTCGAGATAGGAACACTTTGGATTTGACTCTTACAACTTTGTCAGGAGGGTTTGGGGATATTCAATCCCCGGACAAACTAAGTGATCACGATATTGTCTTTGGATTTTTGAAAATCTTCATACCACCTATAAAGAAACCTCGTAGAAAGGTGCACTTATATCAAAAGGGTGACTATGAAACTATGATACAGGATGCCCTAAAATTTGCAAGAGAGAAATACTTTAATGGTCATTCATACGCTCGGACTGTCCAGGAGAACTTTGATTTGATAAAGTCTTTCATTGAAGCTTCGTCCGATAATCATATCCCCTCCAACACTAGCAGGTCTGTATCTTCAATAGCTTGGATCACACCAGAAATAAGAAGAAAAATTCGGAGGAGAAACAAGTTTCATGCTAAGACAAAAAAGGTTGGGAAGTGGTAAACTCAGAGCAAAATTCGAAAACTTAAGACGAGAAATTAAAAATGACATAAAAATCAGCATGATCTGTATGTAAATAACTTGGTACGTGATGTAAAGGCAAATCCCAGAGACATCTACAGATATATCAAAAGCCAGAAGAAGGATAGGCAAGGTATCCCACCCCTTAATACAAGAGTAGGGAACGGGGTCGCTGAATTGGACTCTGAAAGGACAGAGGAATTGGTTGGTCAATTCAATGATGCATTTAATAAAACTTAGTTCAACGAGGTCCCATTGACGGGAAGATCGGTCCTTTCATCGAAATATTGTTGTATCCTCGGTGGGAGTGGTCAAGTTACTTAAAGGCTTGAACCCAGCTAAAGCTTTAGGGCCTGATGAGCTTCATCCTAGAGTCCTGAAGGAACTAGCAAATGAGTTAGGTCCAGTTTTTGCTCATCTTTTCCAACAATCTCTCGATACGATCGAAATTCCCAAAGAATGGCTCCTAGCGAACATCTGTCCACTTTTCAAAAAAGGAGACGGGGCTCTCGCTCGTAATTATCGCCCGGTGTCACTGACATGTGTTCTCTGTACATTGCTTAAACACATAGTCTGCTCAAACATCATGGCCCACTTGGATGAACATAAACTTTTGTCAGACACACAACATGCATTTAGGAAAAGGCATAGTTGCGAAACTCAGTTGAGCATGGTTATTAATGATTGGGCAAAAATCTTTGACAAAGGGGGCAGTTGGACACATTTATTCTGGACTTCGAGAAGGCTTTTGACACCCTCCTGGTGAACTACTTAAATCCAAATTATTTGGTTATGGCATTGGAGGGAAGACTCTCAAATGGATGGATTCCTTCCTTTGTTACAGAAAACAGCGTGTTGTTGTTAATGGTGAATCTTCAGTATGGGTGCCAGTTCTATCTGGAGTCCCCCAGGGGACTGTTCTTGGTCCGCTGCTATTCTCCCTGTACATCAATGATATTTCCACTGACATTGACTCGGAAATAAGACTGTTCGCAGACTACTGTGTTTGCTATCGGGAAATCAGAGATACTGAGGACTCAATGAAACTTCAGAAGGATATAGATAGATTAGGATGTTGGGCACGAAAATGGGGCATGAGATTTCAACCCATTTAATGCAATATCACGCGGATAACTAGGATGAGAATAAACAAAATTGAGGCTTCTTACACCTGAGAGGGAACGATCCTCGAAAATATGAATTCCATTAAATACCTTGGTGTGACAATCACACACGATTTGAGATGGAATACACACATTAGCAACATGTGTACAAAGGCGAATAGAACACTTGGTTTCCTGGGGCGAAATCTTCATCAGTGTTCTCAGGATGTGAAAGAGACAGCATATAGGGGACTTGTTCGCCCAATCTTGGAATATGTAGTTGCATCTGGGACCCAAGCGGAGTGGTCCTTAATGAAGAAATTGAAAAAGTTCAGAATATAGCTGCTAGATTTGTAACAGGACATTACTGTTTTGAAACTGGGAGCATGACTCGAATTCTAGGAAAATTAAGATGGGAGTCTCTCAAGAAAAGGAGAAGAGAGGGTGGGCTCATACTCTTATACAAAGGTCTAAAGGTTGCTTCCAGCATTCCAACAAATGACATTGTTCCCCCAGCTAGGTACTGTAGAAAGCACCATTCAGTGACGTTTCAGACCCTTTCTGTAAGAAATGACATTTATAAAGAATCGTACTTGCCCCGAACCATTAGAGATTGGTATGCCCTTCTCCCAAACCATTAGAGATTGGAATGCTGATTCGATCATTTCGACGGCTGAAGGTGTGGAGGATTGTGTAGCTCAGTTTACCTCTTTGGTTAGAGCTAGGGACTAACTTCCCATATCACAGGTCCTGGTGTATGAATGTCATTTGACGTGTCACCAGTAACTATCCTAAGTAGAAGTAAAACAAAGATCAGGAATCGAAACAATTAACTTACTCCATCCATCAAAGACACCAAAGGGAAAGAAACACAAACATTAAGCGACCAGACCATAATGGAAACCTAAACAAAGGAAGGCCATAAGGACAGTTACTTTCCCACAAAATGGCCAAATGGCCATCCAAAATAAAAAGACACAAGTGATACACACAGTAAGTAACAAACAACACCATAAATAAACCGCCACAGAAGAACCGCCTTGAAACGGTCAGTGGAAAGATTTCCACTGTGGGGCTTAAATCGATTTTACGTGGCCACAATCCTCGCCCTTACTTCCGTCGCGATTTAGACAAATTATTTGTTCAGTCCACATGAAGGCCTCCTAACTCATCAGTGCAACATCTCCGTGAACACAAAAAATCAAAGAACCACAGAGGTGAGACAACGGTGAGGACTCGACAGCAAGAAACCACTGAAATGCTGGAGCAAAAGAAAACCAACAGTGAGACTCCGATGGGCCCGACCAGAGACAGAGCATCAGGCACCAACCAACATTACCTTGAATTAGATCTCTCTAATTCTCAATAAGCCTTTACGTTGGATTCTGAGTATGATTCTTCAACACTTATTTCGTTGGAACCCTCACTAACAATTCTTCTGCAAACTTTTAGTTTATAACTCTTCTACTAACATTGCATAGACGCACACCTAGATAGATAGATAAATAGATGCCCCCTTGGTGGTGAAGCAGATAGATAGGGTCATGTGTGTGGTTCCGAAACGTTTCGCCCCCAAACCATCTCCTCCCCTAGTCGTTTCGCTCCCAAGACGTTTCCTTCCTGGTCGTTTCCCCCAAGTCGTTTCGCCCCACCCCCCACCTAGTCGTTTCGTCCCCCTAGTCGTTTCGTCCACTTTTCACTGTAAGACTAAGTTTCACTTTTATTATAGGTGAGAAGAGGCAAATATTTAAGAAGCATCATCGCCCTGTCACGTCAGCGTTTGAAAGATTTTCTAGAAACAAAAGATAAACCAATTATGACAATTTGACCATTTTCAACCGTTGCTTGCGACACTGCGACCAATTTAAAGGTGAAAAAGAAATAATTAAAGACAATTATTTTTTCATTCTAGCACGTGTTTTCACACCTCACCATTAATATTTGCTGGCCGACTCTGTTAACGAACCATCCGACCAATTTAAAACAAAACTGGTAAAGGTGCTTAAGCGATAATTAAAGACGTTTAACTTTGCCAAGAGCGCGTGTTTTCACACCTCATCATTAATCGTATTAATTGCGTGATTAATCAGAATCAGAATCAGAATTGTTACTGGTGACAAGTCAAATGACATTCATACACCAGGACCTGTGATGTGGGAAGTTAGTCCCTCGCTCTAACCAAAGAGGTAAATTTATCTACACAATCATCAGCACTTTCGGCTGTCGAATTAAACAAACATAACATCTTGTATGATCTTCAACATGGATTTAGGGAAAGGAGGTCCTGCGAAACACAGCTCATCCAACTTGTTGATGAGCTTGCACGAAATCTATCAGCAGGTCACCAGACTGACCTGATACTCCTGGATTTTAGTAAAGCATTCGATAAGGTTAGCCATATTAAATTACTCCACAAACTGCACCAACATGACATAACCTCAAACACCCTAAACTGGATCAAAGCTTTCCTTTTTGGCCGTACTCAACGTGTAGCCCTAGAGGGGGAAACCTCATCCCAAATTCCGGTCACATCTGGGGTTCCCCAAGGATCAGTACTGGGACCGATCCTGTTTCTTTTATACATCAATGACCTACCAGAGCAGATCCACTCACAGGTCACACTTTTTGCAGATGACACGGCAATATATTTGGCTGTCCGCAGTGATGCTGACTGTACCTTATTGCAAAGGGACCTCCAAAAGCTTGAAACTTGGGAAAAGAACTGGGAAATGGAATTTAACCCGGGTAAATGCCAGGTCCTACACATTTCCCGTTCTAAAGAACCCATTAGACACAATTACATTCTCCACGGTGAAGTCCTCCAGGAGGCTGATCATGCCAAGTACCTGGGCCTTGAGTTTAGCCGTGATTTAACTTGGAACACCCACATTCATAACGTGACCACCAAAGCAAATCGGACCCTGGGCTTCATACGTAGGAATATACGCACCAAACATCAAGGCATACGTGAAACAGCTTATAATACCCTTGTTAGGCCCCAGCTTGAGTATGCCTCCCCTGTGTGGAGCCCATATACCCAGTCAAATATAAACAAGGTTGAGCAAGTCCAAAGAAGAGCAGCTAGATGGGTCAAACATGACTACTCTTCATATAGTAGTGTGACCCAGATGCTTAATACCCTGGAATGGAGATCATTGGAACAGAGGCGGGCAGATACTCGCCTCCTATTGTTCTACAAGATAGTATATGGCCTTGTCGAGACTCCGCTTCCTACATACATCCGACATCCAATCAGAACTACTAAAACATGCATACTATGCACTATATTCAAATCCCTACTACTGCCAGTTACTATAAATACAGTTTCTTCCCCTTGGCTGTGGTACAATGGAATCACCTTCCTACTCATGCTGTTATGTGCTCCGATCTGGATTCTTTCAGATCGACCATATGCACCCTCCATCACCCAATGCCATGAACCGTGAAACATTGTTTTTATCTGCTTTTAATCTCTACTTTACTAACACTGTTTTTACTTTCAATTCTCCTAAAATCTAATATTTTTTCTTCTATCACACTTTTCTTTTTCTGACGCGCGCAGCTGCACATAATCCTCGCGAGAGGGTGCTGCAGGATATATAGATAGATAGAATCGGGAAGGGCATTCCAATCTCTAATAAGAGACGCCAAGTTCTGCAACGGACGGTCAGGTGGTTTTCCCCGGGTACTCCGATTTCGCCCACCTCTGATTAACGAGCGGCTCGATATGACTGAAATAATCTTGAAAGTGCCGTAAAACCAGAACCCCCCCCCCACCAAAAAAAAATCTCTAATGGTTCTGGGGAAGAACGACTCTTTATAAATGTCAGTCCTTGCAGTAAGGTTCTGAAACGCCCACGAATGGTGATTTCTACAGTGTCTAGCTGGGGGAACAAGGTCATCTGTTGGAATGCTGGCAGCACCCTTTAGACCTTTGTATAAAAGGATGAGCCTACTGTCTTTTCTCCTTTTCTTGAGAGACTCCAATTTTTAATTTTCCAAGTATTCCAGTCATGCTCCCAGTTTAAAAGCAGTAATTGCCTGTTACAAATCTAGCAGCTCTATTCTGAACTTTCGCAAATTCTTCGTTAAGGACCACTCCACTGGGGTCCCAGATACAACTACCATATTCCAAGATTGGGCGAACAAAACCTTTATATGCTGCCTCTTTTACATCCTGAGGGCACTGATGAAGATTTCGCCTCAGGAAACCAAGCGTTCAATTTGCCTTGTTCTATAGTGCACATGTTGCTAATATGAGTATTCCATCTCAAGTTGTGTGTGATTGTCACTCCAAGGTATTTAATGGAGTCCACATTCTCGATACTGTTCCCTCTAAGGTGTAAGAAGCCTCAACTTTATTAGATCTCTTCCTAGTTATCTGCAGAATGTTGCATTTAACTGGCTGAAATCTCATGCCCCATTTTCGGGCCCAACATCCTAATCTATCTATGTCAGCCTGAAGTTTCAGTGAGGCATCTGTATCTCTAATTTCCCGGTAACAAACACAGTCGTCTGCAAACAGTCTTAAATCTCTTCTGCAACAAGGTCTATCGGAACCCGAATTTTATGGTGACTTAGTATATAAATTCAGAAAAATATATAACCGCAATGTCTTCAGCACATAATTTCGTAAAATCATTCTTCGATATAAAAAGATTGGGTACAACATAAATGTTATACGACAGACTGCATGCATGGTAGTTAACCCAATCACGGTTGACAACTTTGCTTCCCTCTTTAATTGCACGCCGGTGGGTCAGGCCTCAGATTCTATGACGGTTCCAATGTAAAGGCTTATTGAGAATTAGAGAGATCTAATTCAAGGTAATGTTGGTTGGTGCCTGATGATCTGTCTCTGTTTGGATCCATCGGAGTCTAACTGTTGGTTTTCTTTTGCTCCAGCATTTCAGTGGTTTCTTGCTGTCGAGTCCTCACCGTTGTCTCACCTCTGTGGTTGTTTGCTTATTTGTGTTCACGGAGATGTTGCACTGATGAGTTAGGAGGCCTTCATGCGGACTGAACAAATTATTTGTTTAAATCGCGACGGAAGTAAGGGCGAGGATTGTGGCCACGTAAAATCGATTTAAGCCCCCCAGTGGAATTCGTTTCCGCTGACCTTTGCAAGGCGGTTCTTCTGTCGCGGTTTATTTTTGTTATGGTTTGTCTTTGGGTGTTTGTGTCTTTTATTTTATTTTGGATAGCCTATTGGCCATTTTGTGGGAAAGTAACTGTCATTTTGGCTTTCCGCTGTTGGTGTTTCGATTAGGGTCTGTTGTTTCATGTTTGTGCGTCTTTCCCTTTGGTGTCTCTGATGGGAGCTGTGGGTTGATTGTATCGATTCCTGATCATTGCCTCCACTTCTATTTATTTCTGAGTGAATGTCAGTGGAAATATCATTGATGTACAGGGTAGAGCAATAGAGGACCAAGAACAGTCCCTTGCGGGACTCCAGACAAAACTGGAGCCCACTCTGAAAATTCACCATTAACAACAACACGCTGTTTTCTGTAGCAAAGTAAGGAATCCATCCATTTGAGGGTCGTCCCCCCAATTCCGTAACCAAATAACTTAGATTTAAGAAGTTCATGAGGAGGGGTGTCAAAAGCCTTCTCGAAGTCCAGAATAAATGTGTCAACCTGTTCCCCTTTGTCCAAGATTTTTGCCCAGTCATTGATAACTGTGCTCAGCTGAGTTTCGCAACTATGCCTTTTCCTAAATGCATGTTGTCTGTCTGACAAAAGTTTATGTTCATCCAAGTGGGCCATGATGTTTGAACAGACTATATGTTCAAGCAATTTACACAGGACACAAGTCAGAGACACAGGGCGATAAATTACGGGCAAGAGCCCTATCTCCTTTTTTGAAGAGTGGACAGATGTTTGCTAAGAGCCATTCTTTGGGGATTTCACCAGTATCAAGAGACTGTTGAAACAAGTGTGCAAAAACTGGACCTAACTCATTTGCTAGTTCCTTCAGGACTCTAGGATGAAGCTCATCAGGTCCTAAGGCTTTACTGGGGTTTAAGCCTTGAAGTAACTTGATCACTCCTGCAGCTGATAAAACAATATTATTTATGAATGGGGCCGATCTTCCAGTCAATGGAACCTCCATGAACTCAGTTTTATTAAACGCATCACGTTTGACCTCACTTCTTAATAGTAGAGAACTGGACCTACAGGAAATTCCACCCAACTTCTTCCCAGTTTATGCAGACTTCAATGGAACAACAGCTAACCATCATAACCTTATGTTCCATGTCCCCCATTTGTGCACTGTTTGAATTTTAAAGCAATCTCTCAGGTTTAGGGAATTTCCTGGATCAAATAAACTTTATTATTTGTACATATTTGCAGTCATTATAGGTAATGCATGGGATATCGAAACAAATCCTGGTCCGAATTCCCGGAATGACAGTACACATTTCCCTTGTGGGCTCTTTCTTAAAAGTGTTGGTTGGGAAGACCGAGGAATTTGCTCTGACGCATGTAATGTCTGCTACCACATAAGCTGTCAAGGCATGTCATCAACTATGTATAGCCTTTATAATAAATCATCGAATATAAATGTTGCATGGGATTGTATGAAATGTGGAATGCCAAACTTTTCCTCATCTCTGTTTGACACTTCATCTTCCATAGATACCTACAATCAGTTTGATCCTCTATTATCCCTGTCCGAGCCTGACAGCCCGATACCAGAAAATATTGGCCCACCCACTGCAGCTTCTTCGCCCATCGTGAAGAAGTCTAAAGAAGCTAAACCAAAGACCAAAAAGGCGGCTCTTAACCATCCCCTTAGAATATTGATTATGAATTGTCGGTCAATAAAGAATAAAAAGGCTGAAATTCAAACAATTATCGACTCGGCAAAACCAGACATCATTTTGGGGAATGAGTCATGGTTAACCCCAGAGATTAAAAACTCGGAAATTTTCCCAGAATCATTTGAGGCAATCCGGAAAGACAGAGTTGGGGATGCACATGGTGGTGTCTTTGAAGCTTTTAAGCGAGACCTACTCTGCACTGAATATCGGGGTTGGACACCAACTGTGAATTAGTTTGGTGTAAATTGAACATTTTTGGATGTAGGACTCTGTACCTTGGTTCCTTTTACCGCCCACCAGATCAGATTGATCCAGAATATCTTGAGGCGTTCAATTCATCTTTGTGCAGGATAATGTCAAATGCAAATGCTCAAATTTTTGTTGGAGGAGACTTCAATTGTAGAGATATAGAATGGAGCAACATGCAGGTACCTCATGGGGTGTCTAAAAGGCAGACGCAGCAACAACTTTTGGACATAATTAAAGATCACTGCCTGACCCAAGTAGTAAACATACCCACCCTGCAAGATAAAACCCTTGATTTATTATTCATGAATTCTCCATCCCCTGTTAGTCGAGTTAAGGGGATGCCTCTGATCGGCAAGGCTGATCACGACATAGTCCTTGTAGAATACGATATAAAAGCTAAACGAATCAGACAAGCCCCGCGTAAAATATTTTTATACAAACGGGCGGATATGGATGGTATGCGACACCATATGGCGCGATTTAAGGATTCGTTCCTTCCCTCTGACCTCTCACGCATGTCTGTCAACGACATGTGGGTCAGTTTTAAGTCCGAATTAATCACGGCAATGGAAACGTTTATTCCAACAAAAATGACCAAAACCAAGTATAGTGCACCATGGATCGATAACACGATCAAACACCTCATTAGAAGACGTAATAGGATGTATTTTCGTGCTCGCAAGTCTAGCAGCCCTGACATTAAGAACCATTACAAAAGGTTCAGAGCAAATGTACAAAAGGTAATTAGAGATGCATATTGGAAGCATGTTTCCAGCATATTTACCTTCGAAGGTGACAACATAGATCCCGATAGCCCCAGAAGAATAGTAAGGTTAAAAATTTTTGGTCATTTGTAAAATCCCTAAAAAATAACGCATTTGGGATCACTTCGCTAAGGGAAAACGGAATTTTGAAAACAGACTCGCGCGATAAGGCCAAAATATGCAACAAACAGTTTCAATCTGCATTTACGCGAGAAACTGCCGGTGAGCTACCATCTAAAGTTAATAGTCCGTTCCCTACTATGGAGGACATAACAGTTGACCCTAAGGGGGTCGCTAAACTGTTGGGTAAGCTCAAAATACATAAGGCATCTGGGCCAGATGACCTGAATGCCAGGGTGCTTAAGGAATGTAGTGCTGAAATTTCTCCTGTGCTGGCCTTTATTTTCAATGAATCACTTGCCCAGGGCACTGTACCAGATGATTGGCGACAAGCCAATGTTAGCCCGGTCTATAAAAAAGGTGAAAAATACGATGCAGCAAATTATAGACCAGTGTCGCTAACATGCATCTGTTGCAAAACCCGGGAGCATATATTAGTCATTAACAAGCACTTAGCCTTTGAGAGCATTCTTGCTGACTGTCAACATGTTTTCCGAAGTCAAAGGCCTTGCGAAACTCAACTAGTTCAATTCTTCCATGACATTGTGAGTAATCTGAATGGGGCCATAAATCGTGGTCATCATGGATTTCGCAAAGGCCTTTGACAAGGTACCTCACAGAAGGCTATTGTACAAATTGGACTACTATGGGATAAGAGGATCCACACATAATTGGATTAGCTCAAGGCTCTCCGGGCGCTCTCAACAAATTGTACTTGACGGCCAAGCGTCTGATTCAGTTCCATTTCTATCTGGTGTCCCACAAGGTTCGGCGCTTGGACCGGTCCTCTTTTTGATATTCATCAATGATCTCCCTGATAACATCAGGTCATCTGTCCGTTTGTTTGCTGATGATTGTGTCCTGTATAGGGACATATATTCTCCTTCTGACTGTCGCATTTTACAAGATGACCTGGATCGACTTGCACAATGGGAAGCAGATTGGCAGATGAAGTTCAATGTAGCCAAATGCCATTCAATGAGGGTGTCACGACACCTTCAGGACAAGCAAATTAAGTATGATTACACACTACACCAGCAAACTTTGGAGCAAGTTCATTCTGCCAAATATCTTGGTATCACCATCACTGACGATCTCGATTTGGGTCAACATATCTCTGAAATAACATCTAAAGCAACTAGGACCTTAGGATTCCTTAGACGTAATTTGGCTTTTTGCACCTCGGCAGACAAAGGATGTTGCATATAAAACATTGGTTTGCCCTCAGCTTGAATATGCATCACCCATTTGGCATCTATATGTTAAAACTCAGATTCAGCAGGTGGAGAAGGTGCAGAGGACAGCTGCTCGATGGACCTGCAGACGATGGCGAAATAGAAGTAGCGTCGGTGACATGCTTGATGAGCTAGAGTCGCCATCCCTGGAGACCCGTCCTGAGCAGTCCTCCTTAACCTTCTTCTACAAGATACATTCTGGTACAGTATCAATTAACAAGGATAGGTATTTGACCCCTGCAACAGTGTCAACCCGGACAAGGGCATCAAGAGCAAATAACTCACAGTATCGTAGGTACCAGTCCTATAGTGAGTCCCTGAAAAACTCTTTCTTCCCTAGAACTATTTCTCAACGGAATAGTCTTCCATCTTCTGCGGTGAATGCCAAGACTGCAGAGGAGTTCAAAGCCCGCACAGTACAAGACTGAGTCTCGGAGGTATACGCTTTAGGATACCTCTGTGTTTGGATTGTAAATAGTTTTAAGGGCTCATCCATTGATGATTTTTTTGTGCTAAATTCTAAATTTAGCCACCCACCAACTGAGGTAATGGCCAAATATGACCGACTCAGTATGAGAAGATAGATAGAATTGACCAACTAGTTTCTCTGCCCTTTCAGAGTCTGATTCAGCAACCCCGTTCCCTCCTCTTTTATTAATGGGCGGGATACCTTGCCTGTCTTTCTTCTGGCTATTGATATATCTCTAGAAGTCCCTGTGATTTGCCTTTACATCACCTACCAAGTTATTCACATACAAATCATGCTGATTTTTTTTATCAGTCTTGATTTCACGTCTCAAGTTTTAAAATTTTGTCCGGAGTTTACCACTTCCCGTCCGTTATGCCTTTGCATGAATCTTATTCCTTCGCCGAATTTTTCTTCTTATTTCTGGTGTGATCCAGGGAATAGAAATACAGACCTACTAGTTTTTGAGGGGATGTGATTATCGGCCGAAGTATGAATGAAAGAAGTTATCTAATCAAAGTTCTCCTGTACAGACCGAGCATCTGAATGACCATTAAAGTATTTCTACTTTGCAAATCTGAGTGCATCCTTCCTCATAGTTTCATAGTCACCTTTTTGATATGAGTGCATCCTTCCTCATAGTTTCATACTCACCTTTTTGATATGAGTACACCTTCCTCCGAGGTTTCCTGATTGGTCGAATGTGAATTTTCAAATATCCAGAGACAAAACGTGACCACTAAGTTTATCTGGGGAATGAATATCTTCAAATTGTCCTGGCAAAGTCGTTAGGATCAGATCCGATGTGTTCTTATCACGAGTGGGGAAATTAACAATTTGTTCCAAGTAGAAGTAAAACAAAGATCAGGAATTGATACAATTAACTTACTCCACCCATAAAAGACACCAAAGGGAAAGAAATACAAACATTAAGCGACCAGACCATAATGGAAACCCAAACAAAGGAAGGCCATAAGGACAGTTACTTTCCCACAAAATGGCCATATGGTCATCCAAAACCAAAAGACACAAGTGATACACACAGTAAGTAACAAACAACAACACAAACAAACCGCCACAGAAGAGCCGCCCCGGAACGGCCAGCGGAAGACCCCCACCGGGGGGCCCAAATCGATTTTACGTGGCCACAATCCTCGCCCCCACTTCCGTCGCGATTTAGACAAACAACCCGCTCAGTCCGCATGAACGCCTCCCAACTCATCAGTGCAACATCTCCGTGAACACAAAAATCAAAGAACCACAGAGGTGAGACAACGGTGAGGACTCGACAGCAAGAAACCACTGAAATGCTGGAGCAAAAGAAAACCAACAGTTAGACTCCGATGAGCCCGACCAGAGACAGAGCATCAGGCACCAACCAACATTACCTTGAATTAGATCTCTCTAATTCTCAATAAGCCTTTACGTTGGAGCCGTCATAGAATCTGAGGCCTGACCCACCGGCGTGCAATTAAAGAGGGAAGCAAAGTTGCCAACCGTGATTGGGTTAACTACCATGCATGCAGTCTGTCGTATAATATCCATGTTGTACCCAATCTTTTTATATCGAAGAATGATTTTACGAAATTGGGTGCTGAAGTCATTGCGGTTATATATTTTTCTGAATTTATATGCTAAGTCACCATAAAATTCGGGTTCCGATAGACCTTGTTGCAGAAGAGATTTAAGTCCAATATTGAATTTTGAAATTAAATCAGAATGGCGTCTATAAAATTTTGAAAAGGCTTTGCGTAGTTTATGGTACCGATAACCCTGATTAAGGAGTTTAGCCGTTAATAATTTATTACGAGTGTTGAAGTCAGTTACATGACTACACACTCTAGCAAATCGAATTAATTGCGAAATATAAACGCCATAGGATGGCGCACGAGGAACATCACCATCCAAAAAAGGAAAATTTACAATCTCAAAATCAAAGTCATCGCGTTTATCATAAATTTTGCACGAAACAAATCCATCTACAATAGACAGATGTAAATCCAAAAACGGGGCCTCGGTATCAGAAGAATTTGCTTTATTTAACTGAAGTTCAAGGGGGTAAATCTGACTGATCAAACCATCAAAATAGGTATTATCAATATTTAATAAATCATCTAAATATCTAGAAGTAGAGCTAAAAGCTTCAATAATTTCAGATTGGTTATCAATGGAAAGCGACAAAATGAAGTCTCTTTCATAACAATACAAGAACAGATCAGCCACAAGAGGTGCGCAATTAGTACCCATCGGAATACCCACAATTTGTCTAAATAACTTAGTACCGAATCTAATATAATATTGTCAAGTAGAAAGGTGAGGGCATCACACACTTTCTGACATGACCAAAGTGTATAATTCTTATGCTCTTTAGAAGTGAAAAATGCATTTCTGACATTACATGCAAGATAGAGAGAATCTTCTCTGTGAAAAGTCCATTCAATTAAATCATTAAGCTTTTCTTTTATAAGATTATGAGGAAGTGTAGTGTAAAGAGTGGAAAAATCGTAGGTAGACAGACTAGAAGCACGAAAATGTCTAGATTTCAATTTATTTAAAACCTCATTCGAATTTTTTATAGACCAAAACAGATTTCTTCCTGATCTTTCAAAGACTTTATCACAATATTTAATTACATGCGTTTTAATAGCAGTAAGACAGGAAGTTAATAATTTAGAAAGTTCAGTGGTAGTGCAAGAGCTAGAATTTGCAATAAACCGTGCTTTGTAAGTTTTTTTATGAAGTTTTGGTAACCAGTATAGCGTAGGAAGCTTGTCTTGGCCTTCGTTAACACACACAGCAAACTTGGTGGCTGAAAGACAAACATGTTTATCTACTATAGCTCTCTCTTCAGCTAAAGGCTGAAGTTCATAGGCCATAGTACCACCAAGCTCCTGCTTAAGCGTGTTAACATAGTGGAGCCGTCACACAACGACGACGTTGTTAGCGGCCTTGTCTGCAGGGGCCAAAACAAACTTCTTATGAAATTCTTGAATACCTAGTTTAAGATGACGTAAAGACGTCTTGGGCTTAGGAGGTAATAAGTTAGTATTTTGAGAATAGAAAGAAATGCGTTTATTTACTAGTTTTAAAATGCTAAGTTTCCAGTCCTTAAGGGCTTTATGCTCAACATACTCTCGCTTACACCATCGATTACCGAATTCATTCAAGGAAGCAGCGATTTCATCTCTACATTTACTGAAATCAATTTTAGAAGGAAACCGATATTTCGGTCCTTTAGAAATTATATTCCTTATCCTAGAATCAGGAATAATTTTCAAATTGCCAGTAATTACATGACCAGCAGCAGGATAGCAATACTTTGAGTTTTTACAATCACATGAATTAGGAGTATTAGTATCAATATCAAGATCTGAAACAAGTTTATTGAAATTAAAAATGATAGATCTAACAGGTTTGTTATATTTATAGCAAATTATAGGTGTTTCAGTATTTTGAAAATAAGCAGGAATGGAAGAAAGCACCGATCTCTCACGGAAGATACTGGGCAAATCTATAAAATCCATACCCTTATTAATGAAGGATATTTTGAAGAAATGGCGTTTATGATTAATTTCAGAATCAATGTAAGGACGGAGAGTATGCTGAGTATAGCCTCTAGTTAAGAGAGCCGCATCATATAACTGATGAGAACTAACCCATGATCGTTCATAATGTCAATTAATATTTGTCCTTCGGACTGACAATATTAATGTGTCAAATCAAATGAACCACATGATTAACGGTATTGATCAAAACACGTAATACTTAATATATTTCCTAATTGACATTTTCATTTAAATTACATGTTCTTCTCTCTTTCTCTTTCTCTCCCTTTGTCTCTGTCACACATGTAGATAATAAATCATTTATATAAAAAATATGGGATAATATTTTGGGGGCGAAACGACTGGGGTTGGGGACGAAACGACTAGGGGGCATAAAAGGAGGCGAAATGACTAGGGGGAAACGACCTGGGAGGAAACGTCTTGGGGCGAAACGTCTTGTTACCAATATGCACGACTTTCGTGCCGACAGTCAGTAATTAACCAGTCTACAAAAATTCAAGATGGACGCCTTTGGGTCAATTTCCTGAAATGGGCTCGTCTAAATGTGTCATTTTCTTATTGTAAATGTATTTAAAAATGATTCACAATCCTGCAGTGAAAAGAGTAGTTTATATCTTCCATCAGACATTGTGAAAACACGTTTAAAATGAATTGGCAAAGTGACCGCGAGCAAAGTTATTATGCTGAACTTTTCCAAAGCTGTGACACAGAGGGGACTGGTAAAATATCAGGGATTCAGGCTGCTGAACTCTTCAGGTCTTCTCGTCTTGGACAGGATATTTTAGTGCAGGTAAACATTTGAAAATAAATTGGCTGATACATTGAATCTAGAGCTGGAACTTGGTATTGCAAAGACTGCAAAGCTGACTGTGGTCTTTGCAGTGGTGCTGTCCTTAATGGCCACAAAGCCGTTCAGTGTGATCAATGTGAAATGTGGATACACACTGACTGTTCCTTCATTTCAGATGCAGAATATGGCACTTTGGTAAATTCAAGCTGCCACTGGATATGTCCAAAATGTGAGGTCTGTAACTTTTCAGACTCCTTCTTTGATGAATATGTAGAACTGAGTAAGCCAAACAGGTTTGAACCTCTGTCAGAGGATAAGAGAGGCAAATCTTCAACTGCTGATGAAACTAAGTCAAATTTTGTGAAAGGTTTGAAACTTTGCAGTATAAACATAAATGGAATTAGAGGGAAAATTCTTGAACTTTTAGCTTTCCTCGATACATCTCAACCTCATATTGTTGCTATTCAGGAAACAAAGATTGACAGTTCAATTACTACATCTGAGCTTTTCCCTGAAACTTGTGAGTACAGTGTGTACAGAAAAGACAGGAACTCTCATGGCGGTGGGGTGATGTTGCTCATTCATAGAGACATCCCTCACATGCCTTTCATGGAACTTGAAAATGACACCGAATCGGTCTGGGTTAAGGTTTTTGCAAATAAAACTTCCCACTTCGTAGCAAGTTGGTATCGACCACCAAATGGTACAATCGAAAACTTCCAGTTGTTTAAAGACCAACTGGATTGCATTAAATCGCAGCATAAGGGTAAAAAACTCCCGGCTGTACATGTTCTAGGTGACCTCAACTTTCGAGACATTGCTTGGCCCGACAGGCTCAGCAAACAAGGCACAATGCTGAGTCAGTCGGAAGGACAAATATTGATTGACATTATGAACGATCATGGCCTTGAACAAATTGTTAACTTCCCCAATCGTGATAAGAACACATTGGATCTGATCCTTACGACTTTGCCAGGACAATTCGAAGACATTCATTCCCCAGATAAACTAAGTGACCACGATGTTGTCTCCGGATATTTAAAAATTCACATCCCACCAATAAAGAAACCTCGGAGGAAGGTGTACTCATATCAGAAAGGTGACTATGAAACTATGAGGAAGGATGCACTCAGATTTGCAAAGGAGAATTACTTTAATGGTCATTCAGATGCTCGGTCTATACAAGAGAATTTTGATTTGATAACTTCTTTCATTCATACTTCGGCCGAAAATCATATCCCCTCAAAAACTAGTAGGCCTGTATCTTCTATTCCCTGGATCACTCCAGAGATAAGAAGGAAAATTCGCAGAAGGAATAAGATTCATGCAAAGGCAAAAAAGACGGGAAGTGGTAAACTCCGGACAAAATTTGAAAACTTGAGACGTGAAATCAAGACTGATATAAAAAATCAGCATGATTTGTATGTGAATAACTTGGTAGGTGATGTAAAGGCAAATCCCAGAGACTTCTACAGATATATTAATAGCCAGAAGAAAGACAGGCAAGGCATCCCGCCCCTTAATAAAAGAGGAGGGGACGGGGTTGCTGAATCAGACTCTGAAAGGGCAGAGGAACTAGTTGGTCAATTCAATGATGCGTTTAATAAAACTGAGTTCACGGAGGTTCCATTGACTGGAAGATCGGCCCCATTCATGAATAATATTGTTGTGACAGCTGCAGGAGTGATCAAATTACTTCAAGGCTTAAACCCCAGTAAGGCCTTAGGACCTGATGAGCTTCATCCCAGAGTCCTGAAGGAACTAGCAAATGAGTTGGGTCCAGTTTTCGCACACTTGTTTCAACAGTCTCTTGATACGGGTGAAATCCCCAAAGAATGGCTCTTAGCAAACATTTGTCCACTCTTCAAAAAAGGAGATAGGGCTCTTGCCCGTAATTATCGCCCTGTGTCTCTGACTTGTGTTCTGTGTAAATTGCTGGAACATATAGTCTGCTCAAACATCATGGCCCACTTGGACGAGCATAAACTTTTGTCAGACAGGCAACATGCATTTAGGAAAAGGCACAGTTGTGAAACTCAGCTAAGCACAGTTATTAATGACTGGGCAAAAATCTTGGACAAAGGGGGACAGGTGGACACATTTATTCTGGACTTCGAGAAGGCCTTTGACACCCCTCCTCATGAACTACTTAAATCTAAGTTATTTGGTTATGGAATTGGGGGAAAGACCCTCAAATGGATAGATTCCTTTCTTTGCTACAGAAAACAGCGGGTTGTTGTTAATGGTGAATCTTCGGAGTGGGCTCCAGTTTTGTCTGGAGTCCCGCAAGGGACCGTTCTTGGTCCACTTTTGTTCTCCCTGTACATCAATGATATTTCCACTGACATTGACTCAGAAATAAGACTGTTCGCAGATGACTGTGTTTGTTACCGGGAAATTAGAGATACAGATGACTCATTGAAACTTCAGGCTGACATAGATAGATTAGGATGTTGGGCACGTAAATGGGGCATGAAATTTCAGCCAGTTAAATGCAATATTATGCAGATAACTAGGAAGAGATCTAATAAAGTTGAGGCTTCTTACACCTTAGAGGGAACGGTCCTCGAAAATGTGGACTCCATTAAATACCTTGGAGTGACAATCTCACACAACTTGAGATGGAATACTCATATTAGCAACATGTGTACTAAGGCAAATAGAACGCTTGGTTTCCTGAGGCGAAATCTTCATCAGTGCCCTCAGGATGTAAAAGAGGCAGCATATAAAGGTCTTGTTCGCCCAATCTTGGAATATGGTAGTTGTATCTGGGACCCCAGTGGAGTGGTCCTTAATGATGAAATTGAGAAAGTTCAGAATAGAGCTGCTAGATTTGTAACAGGCAATTACTGCTTTGAAACTGGGAGCATGACTGGAATACTTGGAAAATTAAAATGGGAGTCTCTCAAGAAAAGGAGAAAAGACAGTAGGCTAATCCTTTTATACAAAGGTCTAAAGGGTGCTGCCAGCATTCCAACAGATGACCTTGTTCCCCCAGCTAGACACTGTAGAAATCACCATTCGTGGGCGTTTCAGACCCTTAGCGCAAGAACCGACATTTATAAAGAGTCGTTCTTCCCCAGAACCATTAGAGATTGGAATGCCCTTCCCGATTCGATTATCTCGACAGCTGAAGGTGCTGATGATTGTGTAGCTAAATTTACCTCTTTGGTTAGAGCTAGGGACTAACTTCCCACATCACAGGTCCTGGTGTATGAATGTCATTTGACGTGTCACCAGTAACAATTCTGATTCTGATTCTGACAGGAACCTGTTGTCACTGAATGTCAGAGAATTCGCCACAAGAGGTTTCGCCACCTCCGTGAGAGGGTTCGCCACTTTTTCGATACTTGCTTTTGGAGGATTCGCCACTTTTTTATTTATACGCTACATTGGTGGCAGTGGTGGGATGGAAACAGTGCTGCTGGTTTGTTGCATAGACTCCGCCCTCCGGTTTGCCTGGTGAGGCTTGTGTGACTTCGGGACGAAGTCAAGAGATGAGGGAGGAGAAATGTAACGGTTATGGATAAATACAACTTCTACAGCCTTGCTGTAGGAGCCGGCTCTTTTAGCGACGCAGGTAGAGTGGTTGGCTTATTCGCGAAGTTAAGCAACGGAGATTGTGGTTAGTACCTGGATGGGTGACTGCGTTGCTTGACTTCGTGGACGACCCGGTACACTCTACATATTTAAAGACTGTCTGTAAATTTAAAGACTTTTTAGTCTGTAAATTTAAAGACTGACGCAAATAAAATCATGAAAATAGTGTAAAACCGAAAAAATTTAGCACTTTGCTGTTTATAGTAATTTGGTCACTGTTTATAGAATATTTAATTATGTGTAACTGCAAAGTATAGAGTTGTCTCTATTTAATTAAATTCGTTCCGCCATAATTGAAGAGTTCTCAGAAAAACTGTGTTGTAATAAGATTCATATGTAAAATGAGCTCAGGAATGAATGTGTACAACGATTTTGTCAATAAACGGACCACTCGCTTCGATAGACAGATTTTCTGACAACTAAAATTGATGAAAGTTTCAGATGGACTACAATAGAGCTTCCGTTAGGCGGACGTGCAGCGTATATTATGTCCTGAAATCGCTTCCGGACGCCCAAATTAAACATCAAAGGCGTCCCACGGACTCCCAATGATTTCTCTGTGCGGCCAAAAATCTTTACCGAGACCTATCAACCCGCCCACTTTTAGCGGTTTGTAAAAAGTTTGCTCCGCCTTCTTAGCTGAAACCGCTTTCTGTGTTTATTGAGTACTAAGGACGTCCCATTTTCTGCCCGTGCGGAATTATATTGAAAGTCAGAATCACATGCGTCGGCACACTTTTGATCGTCATCGGTGTGTGATTGCTCGCTGTTTGCATATAATTTAACGGATTAGTAGTTTAGGATAAATTAATTATCTCATTGGCGAAAAGTGTTTTTAATCCTGTAAACTTGTTTCTGTTTAAATTAAAGCGGGTCGTAATTTAGATGTTTGGTAGTGAGATTATCATTAGCGATGCAAAGTGTGACAATAGTTTCAAAGATAGATACAGATTTTTTTCTTTCAGTAAATAGCAGGTGTTCACGAGGTGAATTTATAAAATCCCAAAATGTGGCCGCGATCGCCATTTGATTTTGGTGCCTCGAAAATACGTAAAACCGGCGAATGTGACCAGGCCGGTTCGTCATGGTCCGAGCTGTAGTCTGACCTGTCTATTTGCCAAAAAGCAAAAAAAAAAAATAAAATAACGCTGACTCGTCTTAGTCTGTTCCAAATGACCAAAGTTGCACATGTTTCTGCCTGTTTGTCTGAAGCAGTTCCGAGTTTTTAGAGTACAATGAAGAATCGAAGCGTATGTTTTGCAAAGTTTGGCAAAAATCTTTAACAAAAGAATTTTTCTTTATTTCTTTTTAATCCAAATATGAAAATGGGTGTCAGGTTTGTTTTATTTGTGTTAAGTTCTACAAACAGTGTAGACAGATCAGACGCTATGTTCTGTGGCATCTGATCTGGGTCTATACGGTTTGCTAATGACCCAAAAATGGGCCACTAGGCATATATGGGGATGGGAAATGCGACTGTTTGCTTTACTTTTTATTTCTTTTTTTGGGGGGTGTGGGTGGGGCAGACTTGCCTACCCTTACGATTTGGTCGTAAGGCTTACTATTTTCATGTCCAAATTTATGACTTTACGATCCCGGCCAAATTCCGTACGATTTTTGCTGTTTGTAAAAAAATCGGTAAATCGGCACGATTATTTCGGTTCGGGTAAGCACAGTTTATACCGGAACAAGACAATAGTTGTCGTTCCTGGCTTGCTCCGGTTGCAAATTTAAATAAAATTTCATTGGCTAATGATAGGAAAGTAAGCCAATCACGGTTCATTTAACAAAGTTGTTTCGGGATGAGCGTCAAGATGGATGCCTTTACAACGGAAAAAAAACATGGGGATAAAAGAGAAAAGCTGAATCGGCCGATACAGTGCAGTCAAACAACAAAAAATAAATGCGAGGCTTATTTTGACCTCCCATCGGATACCTTAAAACCCTTACGAATAAAATTTGAATCTTACGATTTTTTTATGGGATCTTACTATTTTCTGTCTCAAGGGTAGGCAAGTCTGGTGGGGGGGGGGGGTGGGCGTGGGGCGAGGGAGTTTTACTTGGAAAGCTATAAAATTTATACAGGCCGAGCATAAATATTTTTTGTATGCACTCCTCTGCACTGTACTGACCGCATGTATGTCACATAGTTATGAGTAGTTTAACTTCCTCACAGAGCTTTGCTTGATTGTTTTGAGTTTAACGGCCCAGTCAACACTATTCAAGTCATTTTTGAGCCAGTCAGTTTACCTATCCACACTTTACTAGCCATCTAAAAGAAGATACAGGTGATTAAAAATGCAAACAAGAGATTCATAGAATAAATAATATATATTTCTTCATCAAAACAATTTTACGATCCGCAAACACCTTGCTTCAAAATTGGGGACTTCCTGAATTTTCCAGTGGGACTTCCAGATTTCAAGGGTAGGAAGTCTGGGACTTCCTGCATTTGGGAGTTAATGGAAGCCCTGCTACAACATTAAAATGTCTGAAAACGAAATGACGTCAGTACAAAACTCATGTTATGTTCGACCTTTGACAGATATTTCCTCCCTTACTGCGGAGTTTCACGGCATTTGTGGTCTTTTCGTGTTACATCATTTTCAGGATTTTCAGTTGTGTTACTCAGTGTTACAGACTTGCCTACCCTTACGATTTGGTCGTAAGGCTTACTATTTTCATGTCCAAATTACGACCACGGCCGAATTCCGTACAATTTTCTGTGTTTGACAAAATCGGTAAATCGGCGCGATTATTTCGGTTTGGTTCGGGTAAGTGCACGTTTAAACCGGAAGAAGACAATAGTTGTTGTTCCTGGCTTATTCTCGTTGTGAAATTAAATAAGCTTCCATTGGCCTATGATAAGGAAGTGATCCAATCACAGTTCATTTAACAAATTTGTTTCGGTATGAGTGGCAAGATGAATGCCGTTTACCCATGGAAAAAACATGGGGGGGGAGAAAAGCTGAATTGGCCGATTTATTGCAAAAGAGTAATAAAATTCGAGAAAATGGGCTTATTTTAACCTTGCATCGGATACCTTAAAACCGTTATGAATAAAATTTGAATCTTATGATTTTGTGGGGGTGATCTTACTATTTTCTGTCTCAAGGGGTAGGCGAGTCTGGTGTTTGTCATTAAATCTACAGACTAAAAAAGTCTTTAAATAAAACGACTTTCTTCTACATGATAAAAGAAATAGTGGCGACTGTTTACAGTTTTAGTGTTTGCTACAGGGCAATTAGAGATTCATAGGACTCGCTATAGGAGGTATAAGGAATTCCGTTTATGACGTCATTCTTGCGCAAAGCACTGGCCGTCAATTGAAATGGCCATCGTTATTGAAATGTATTGGCAAAACTTAAAATGGTAACAATGTTCAGACATTTTAAAAGAAAATATACCCGTTTACATTGAAATAATGCCTTGAGAAGGAAAGAATGATATTTTGCTTTTATTGCTGAAATTCATTTATTCTGGATCCGTTTGACAAATCTTTTCTTGAATGACCCATGCCAATGGCTTGAGATACCGTTATTCATGAAAGCTTACTTACAAAATAAGTTTTTACGTAACTTTTCGTTTTATTCACTATCCAAGTATAGCTATCACATACGGACAGAACTTAGATCTATCTATCAATCTATCTATAGATAGTCTACACTATCTATCTATTTATTGAGAAACTGGCCCCGATAGCTCAGTTGGTAGAGTGTCCGCTCCGGGGGAATGGGAGGTCACGGGTTCGATCACGGGCAGCGACATACCAAAGTCGTTAAAAATGGTATTAGCTGCTCCTCGCTTGGCACTCAGATTTAAGGGGTAGAGCTAGGACTGGTCGACCCAGTGTCAGGATAATGTGACTGGGTGTGGTGTCATGCAATGTGTCTGGGACATAATACTTCAGTGAGGCAGCACTATAAAAGTGAGCATTGAGCTCCCTGTCGCAACAAGACATCGTCGTGATATGACTGAAAAATTGTTGAAAGTGACGTTAAACCCAAATTCACACACACACACATTTATTGAGAAAACTGTTCAACGATCTTTCTACGTATGCTAAAATAAATGTCCAACAGTCTGTCTAAAAGTGCAGTTAAAAAAATGTTCAGCGATCTGTTTAAGAAGCCTCCGTGGTGTAGTGGTTACGCTACTCGCCTTGATAACCAGGGTTTGCAGGATCGATCCCGGGCTTCTCCAGATTTTCGGATGAGTTTTTAAACCGATGTCCCATCTCAGCATGACCTTAGCTGTTGGTGGGACATAAAACTCAAACACACACTCAGCGATCTGTTAACATGTGCAATTTTAGTAAATTACAGGCTACATTTGTTTTGGTTTAACCATATTTTATTTCTAGCAAACATCATGCACAATTAAACAGGCTTGGGGTAATCATAATCTGTAATCGTAATCAGCTGTAATCGATTACATATTTTCAAGTAATCTGATGTAATCAGTAATCAGACATTTTTCTGATTACAAGTAATTTAATTTAATCAATTACTTCCATATTTTGACCTGTAATCATGATTATTTTCTGATTACAATTTGATTACATTTCTGTTAATATACATGTATAAATTGTGAATTTGTGCAAAAATATAAGGATTCTGGATATCACACCAATTCTTTACATACTGTTGCTAGCATGTATACTCATCATAATAACAGTAATTCCTAATAAACTGCAATTAAACATTTCAAACTGTTACCTTTCATAAAAGTTAATGGAAGTGCTGAATGTTTTTCAAATAAGTTTATAAAGACTGCACAGGTGCAAATAAAGTTGATCATATATATGTAGTTGTATCCCTTTAAAGTGTGTAAGGTTACGTATGGGTAGAACAGAGAATGGGGTAAAGCTCTGCAGTGCAGTCATAGTATTTTTATCATCTTACCATAATGATCATGAGGTATTGGACAGACAGGCCTAGTCAAACAGTGCATACTCAGATAAGACTGTCTAGAAGAGCACTCTGATTAGGGTACAAACTATTTGCCTTTTATTTATTTTATTTTTTTTTGCATGCATTTCTCCTTAGAAAAGGTATCTTTTTGTAAATTTCTAGGTTATTAAAACAAACTTTTCAGATGTCTATTTTTCATATAAATTATAGTTTGTTTTTTTCACAGGTAAATTGTACAATGTAGGAGCATCTATAATTTTCTTTTGTTCTGTTGAGTAACCATTTACATTGAGGTGTGAAAAAATACATAACTGTTGCCAGTCACTCTTTGTTTGTTATGTAACTGTGAAAAACAATATCATCTCAAATTTTTTCTACAGGTTCCTGTTGATAAATTTAGTTTGTAATCACATATTGACCATTGAGACTGATTAACAAACTGAAATCCGAACACTTCACACAGATCATCTGAAAATATTAATTGCAATATATTAAGTGTGCCCCAACTATGTGGACAGGTTGGGCAAATATTCTAGGCACTGATCAAACTGCTCCTACATGAAATCTGTTCTTCCATGAGCAGCCTGATCGGGTTCTACACATTTTGTCCAGCCTGTCTGTCTGTGTAGACTGAAAGAGGTAACTTTTGAAAAGATGGTGATGAAAAAAGTGTAATTTGGATAGTTCACTTTGGCTTCGGTTATGAGAACTAGTGCATTGTTCACAATGTATGCATTTACTATATCAACTCAAAAGTACTGGTAGAACTTGACAAAAGCTAAAAGTGAGCTTACATAAATTAAGTTTTGAAATAAGTTTGTTTGAGATTGTGCTTCATTTTAAACATTTAGTTTAAATGAACATCTATTAATTATTATTAGTAGCACGTGAGTTAAAGTGTCATATCTGTAGTACCTAGATAATACATTGCAAAAGTAATTGTAATTTAATCAATTACATTGCAAAAGTAATTGTAATTTAATCAATTACATTCATATGATGTTGTAATTGTAATTTAATCAATTACATTTTTAGGGCAAAGTAATCGTAATTTAATCAATTACTTTCAGCTGTAATTGGCCCCAAGC
This sequence comes from Lucinisca nassula, assembly GCA_963580285.1. Lineage (NCBI taxonomy): Eukaryota > Metazoa > Mollusca > Bivalvia > Lucinida > Lucinidae > Lucinisca > Lucinisca nassula. The sequence goes on from OY757013.1 coordinate 43,946,664, forward strand.
CTGCAATTAAATACATTGGAACTGACTAATACAATCTGACAGTAAGCCTGAGGCTTATAAATATCATCTCCTAAAACAAACTGATTTACGTTTACATTTGAGTGATATGACTGATCATATTGAGCAAATTGGTTGTGACTGAGACAGACAAACCACCAGACAGACAGGCAGACAAATTTACTGACTAACAGACAAACGGACAGTTAGACAGACAAATAAACATACTGACAGTCGAAATAAACTAATTAGTGGACTGGCGTTGAGTCAACGTTGGTTCGACGTCATGTCGTCGATGTCTTCTCCAACTGACTTCAATGTCACATGACCATTGAGATGAGAGAGAAAGAGAGATGTTTGACTGACAAACTGACAGACAGGCCAAATGACTGACTAACAGACGGACAGTTAGACAGACAAATAAACATACTGACAGTCGAAAAAACTAATGAGTGGACTGACAGACGGACGTCGAGTCAAGGTTGGCTCGACGTCATGCGGTCGACATCAACTCCAGCTCACTTGAATGTCTCGTGACTGTTGAGATAAGAGACAAGTTTGACTGATCCCTGTATCCAAGAAGATATTGTAGAGCTAAGCTATTAAGCCGTTGACCCTTTTTTGTACCCAATGGAATCTTCCTCCTTATATATAGCAGGAGTCCATTTCAAAATTTAGGGGTGTCCGGTTGTTTTCTTCAAAATTTATTTGGAAATTGGTTGAACTTTTTGCAAACAGTGTAGGCCCTGATCAGACGACACATTCTGCGGCGTCTGACCTGGGTCTGCACTGTTTGCCACTTACCTCTTTTGGGGTTTTTGGTACCAAATGGGTTAATGTAAGGGCTGAGCTGCAGGTTGAACAAATCTACCAGATTTTAGTGTGCGAAGGAGTGGTTCATTCTCATGCAATGAAAGGGTGTTCTACATTTGTTTTGAATTTAATGTTCCAATACCACCGAGTCTTGATGGCTCCGAGCACTGAGCAAGTGACATCTTATTAAGCAACGCCATATTATCGCCTACGCAACATTCTGCCATTTCATTGACGTTGCAAGGTCAAATTCAGTGCATCACTTTGATGTAGACACGACATTGTGTGTGTGAATTCGGGTTTAACATCGCTTTCAACAATTTTTTCAGTCATATCACGGCAGTGTCTGGTTGCGACAGGGAGTTCAATGCTCACTTTTATAGTGCTGCCTCATTGAAGTATGATGTCCCAGACACATTACATGATACCACACCCAGTCACATTATCCTAACACTTGGTCGACCAGTTCTAGCTCTACCCTGTAAATCTGAGTGCCAAGCGAGGAGCAGCTAGTACCATTGTTAACGACTTTGGTATGTCGCGGCCCTGGATCGAACCTGTGACCTCCGGTTCCCCAGAGCGGACACTCTACCAACTGAACTATCAGGTCGGTCATTAGACACGACATTGTTGACACATTACATGTCGGCTGACGTTGAGTTATTTAACGACAAACTGTAATATATATTTACCTAAGCTCGCTAATTGCTGGTACGCTAAGAGAGAGCAACATGTAGACCATGGCACACTGAGGAAGAGAGAGGGTGGACCCTGTTGGGGTCACACTTGGGATTTGCCATCATGAAAAACACGCCTATGTGATTTTGACCCCTCAAACCCCACTTTTATATAGTAAAACTGGGGTTTACAGGGGTGAACATTATTTTTATCTCGACTGTTTTAGAAGAAAATGACAAGGTATTGTCATAGCTCTGGCGTCGTCATGCAAATACTTGGACATTTTGTAATATCTCTGTCATTGCTGAACATATTTACTTGAAACTCGGACTAGTTGTTCATTATGAAAAGGGGAACTCATATCAATAGGTGAGGTAACCCCCAAAATATTTTTTGCACAGTTATGTCCCTTTTTCGACTTAGAATTTTTGCAGCCGAGCGTTGGTATCCGCATGCGGTGCTCTTGTGTCCGATCCCAGTATCAGTTGAAAGAAAGATTATAGAATGTATACTTATCCAGGCTGTTTCAACCTGAGTTGTTTCGCCCTTATGAGGTGGTCATTTACCTCAATTATATTTTTGTAAGGGGAAAAATGGGACAGATGGGTAAACAGACGTTTGGGTAAAAACAGGAAACATGATGGACATGATGAATGGGTAATTTGGGGGGGGGGGGGTTTACAGCCCTTTCCAGATTATTTCACTAATATCGAGCCAATGTTAATCAGAGGTGTGCAAAAACTTGAGAACCCAGAGAAAAACACCTGACCTTCCGTTGCAGAACTTGGCGTCTCACATGTGACCCGAGCGAGGCTTGAAACACAGCGGTGAGAGACCTATTGATCAAGAGTCAGTGCTCTTAACCCCTAGGCCACAGAGGCCCGTTGATGGATGGGTAAACGGACGGAGTGGTGCGTGGGTAGACGGACGGAAGGATGAACAATAGATAGAATGGTGCTTGGGTAGATGGACGAACGGACGGGTGAATGTATGGATGGACGGGATGGAAATAATTAAATGCAATAGCGATTGACAGCCGACTGTCGATAGCGAATTTGCTATTGACAACCGGCTGTCGATAGCAAATGCGCTATTGACAACCAGCAAACTAAATTGATGAAAATGGGTATTTAGCATACTTATATTGCAAATATATTGTGTTTTACTTTATACACATTTATGAACATGTTATTTTATATAATATAAGCTACATTGTCTTAAATGCAATTTATTCCGTAGTTATTGTTGTTTCAACTTTCATGCAGACATCTGAATAACCCAGATCAATATTTTAACAGCTATATGAACATTATGGAGTACACTTGATATTCTCTGCCGAATTTATATTTTACGGGAGAAAATCAGGATATTGCCACTGTTGTTTTATGGAATAGACTCCCTGCGATCTTGACTCCTTCAAGAGAGAAGTGAGCAAGATAAATCACTTAAGGCCAAAGAAAGTTTTTAATCTGCTGTTAAATCTCATCCATACTAACACTGAAACACTATCATCCTTTTTCACTCTTCACTGTCAATCTTTTAGCCCTTCCTATAAACTTTTATGCCCCCGCATCATATGATGCCGGGGGCATATAGTTTTTCGGTTTTCCGTGCGTACGTACGTGCATACATATGTACGTCTGTCTGTACGTGTGTGTGTACGTACGTACGTACATGATCTGTAACCTCAGGTTAAAGTTTTTGTAACAGGTAGAGCCTGAACTTTTAGAACTCATATTTTCCTAACCATTTGATGGAACTGGTTCATCTTTGGTATGATGATAGATATAGGTCCAAAGTTTTATTAAGCAATACCCCCACACATGCCCTTGACCTCAAGGTCAAGGTCACAGACTTAGAAAATTTCAATGTTAAAGACTCAGGTTAAGGTTTTTGTAACAGGTAGACTTGAACATTTTAGAACTCATATTTTCCAAACCATTTGATGGAGTTGGTTAATATTTGGTATGATTATAGATATAGGTCCAAAGTTTTATTCAGCAATACCCCCACCCATGCCCATGGCCTCAATGTCAAGGTCATGGACTTAGAAATCTTCCATGTTAAAGACTCCAGTTAAGGTATTTGTACCTGGTAGAACCTGAACTTTTATGATGGCTTTGGTTCATATGATGATAGATATAGGTACAATGTTTTATTCAGCAATACCCCCACCCATGCCTATGACCTCAAGGTCAAGGTCACAGACTAAAACAATTTTAATGTGAAAGATTTTAAAGAGCTCAAATTTTCCCAACTATATTATGGATTTGGCTTATGTATGCTATGATGATAGATACAGGTCCAAATGTTTATATGACAATACCCCCACTCATGCCTATGGCTTCAAGGTCAAGGTCACAGACTTAGAAATTTTTAATTAGATATTTTAAGAGTTGATATTTTCCAAATCGTGCGATGGATTGAGTTGCTATTTGGTATGATGTTAGATACCTGTCCATTTTATTCAGCAATACCCCCACCCATGCCCATGAGCTCAAGGTCAAGATCACAGACTTAAAAATTTTTAATTATCTCCTCGCACAACATACATGTAGCTCTAGCGTCTATATTTCTTCACTGATTTCAATATAACTTCACACAAATGTTCCTTATGACAATATCTCAAACGAGTTTGACTTTCAAGGTCATGACCTCAAGGTCAAGGTCACTGGCTATTTTTAGAAAAACTTTGTCATTGCTCTAGCGCCTACATTTCTTCACCAATTTCAATATAACTTCACACAAATGTTCCTTATAAAAATATCTCGAGCGAGTTCGACTTTCAAGGTCTTGGCCTCAAGGTCAAGGTAACTGTGGCTATTCTTAGAAAAACTTTGTCACCGCTCTAGTGCCTACATTTCTTCACTGATTTCAATATAACTTCACACAAATGTTCCTTATGACAATATCTCGAGCGAGTTCGTCTTTCAAGGTCATGACCTCAAGGTCACTGTGGCTATTTTTAGAAAAATTTGTAATCGCTCTAGCGCCTACATTTCTTCACCAACTTCAATATAACTTCACACAAATGTTCCTTATAAAAATAGCTCGAGCAATTTCAACTTTCAAGGTCATGGCCTCAAGGTCAAGGTCACTGGCTATTTTTAGAAAAACTTTGTCATCGCTCTAGCGCTTACATTTCTTCACCGATTTCAATATAACTTCACACAAATGTTCCTTATGACAATATCTCTAGCGAGTTCCACTTTCAAGGTCAAGGTCAATGTGGCTATTTTTAGAAAAACTTTATCATCGCTCTAGCGCTTACATTTCTTCAGCGATTTCAATATAACTTCACACAAATGTTCCTTATGACAATATCTCGAGCCATTTCGACTTTCAAGGTCAAGGTCACTGTGGCTATATTTAGAAAAACTTTATCATCGCTCTAGCGCCTGCATTTCTTCACTGGTTTCAAAATAACTTCACACAAATGTTCCTTATGACAATACCTCGAACGAGTTTTACTTTCAAGGTCAAGGTCACTGTGGCTATTTTTAGCAAAACTTTGTCATTGCTCTAGCGCTTACATTTTTTCACCAGTTTCTATATTAATTCACACAAATGTTCCTTATGACAATATCTCTAGCAAGTTCCACTTTCAAGGTCAAGGTCATTGTGGCTATTTTATAAAAAACTTTGTCATCGCTCTAGCGCTTACATTTCTTCACCGATTTCAATATAACTTCACACAAATGTTCCTTATGACAATATCTCAAGAGATTTTCGACTTTCAAGGTCAAGGTCACTGTGGCTACTTTTATTTTTAGAAAAACTTTGTCATCGTTCTAGCGCTTACATTTCTTCACTGATTTCAATATAACTTCACACAAATGTTCCTTATGACAATACCTTGAGCCAGTTCGACTTTCAAGGTCAAGGTCACTGTGGCTATTTTTAGAAAAACTTTGTCAATGCTCTAGCGCCTACATTTTTTCACCAATGTCAATATAACTTCTCACAAATGTTCCTGATGACAAGGTCACACACTTAGAAAATTTTGTTGCAACATGGATTTTCGGGGTGAGGCGGGGCCCTTGGCGGGGGCATCTGTATCATCTGGACAAATTTCTAGTTACTTTTTATTCTCAGGCACGCATCCCTGTGCATAATACTCAGTAATGACGGTGACTCAGTATCGATACTTCGATTCGATAGATAAATAAGGTTTGCAGGATGAAAGCCTACACTGTAATCATGTAATTAAGGTAGGGATCTTTAACCTGCACAGCAGGGGATGGTTCTCCCTGCACAGTTCATTTCACTGGCACCCATCTGCACAGGGCGGGGGGGGGGGGGGGGGGGGGGGGGCTCCAGCTAACGTCCAGTTCCGAAGATGGTGCACTTTGTGGCATTCATGATCCCTGCAAAATGGTGCCAGTAGAGCATGTTTGGACACTGCAGTTTTATTACCGCTGCTGGGAATAGAACCAGGGGCCTTTAGCATCAATGGTAAGTGCACTAACCATTGAGCTACCATGAGGCGATTCTAATGAGTACACTCAGCATACTTTTGCAAGATAAAGGACGAAAATCTCCTAAATTATCTCCCACTCTTTCTTATATAGAGGATTTCCCTAGGGGCTCAAGAACAGGTTCGACTCAGCCATGGTAAACGAGCCAACGGTGTTCGAGCCATCGAAGTTCTACTGTATATGTTTTGGCTACTCATGCTTGCACAAAATTTCAACCAAAACTGCCAAATTCTTGTCGTTTTTGGAACGCTACAAGTACGGTACTCAACACCATCACTTCCAGTGTGTTACATGTATCGGCTCATTTTAAGTTTTTGAAACTGTCGGGCTCCATCATTTTACTTTACGAATAAGGCCTACTCTAGAGATAGAACTTCTGTACAAGCAGGAACCTTCTCCTATCCTCCAAGGATAAGTTTTAGTAGATAAAACTACATATTCCATTTTAATGGTCATATAATAAATTACTTTCACATCACATTGATAAGTACAGTTTTACATGTAGCTCACCTGACCGAAGGTCATGGTGAGCTTTTGTGACTGTGAAATGTCCGGTGTCATCGTGTGTCGTCCTTGCATAAAATTTTCTTCAGTTTTGGCCCAATCATCATCCAAATTGGTCAGATTGATCATCATGACAATTATCTCGGTTAAGTTAGAACATGGGTCATGTTGGGTCAAAAAGTAGGTCAGTAGGTCAACTCATTGAAAAACCTTGTGAACACACTCGAGGTCACAGTTTAGATCGGATCATCATCAGACTTGCTCAGAATGAGCATCTACACAATATCTCGATCAAGTTCGAATATGGGTCATGTTGGGTCAAAAAGTAGATCAGTTTTGTTTGTTAGTTTGATTTGAGGTTTATCATCCCCATCAACACTGCATAGGTCATTTTGGAGACATTGCTTCCAATTTTGGGTGTCTTTTACCCAACATTGAGATGAAATGATATCTCAAGCCCTGTAGCCCAGTGAAACCATAGGGTAACCGTTTATAAGCATGGATGGTCTGACTCGCACCGCTTTGCCTGGGCAGGCTTAGATCCTCTAAGCAGTTTACCAGTATTCATGTGTGTGGTCGGTTTCAGCTCTGCATGGAAACATCATGCAGCCCATCTATTTACAGCCCCCCTTTGAAAAAGTGGGGGCTATATTTGATTTGCCTTGTCCTTCTGTGATTCGGAAATTCTGTAATTCCGTTATTCATTGTAACTCAAAAACCGTTTGAGGTATTTTCATGAAACTTCACACAAAAGTAAAGCACCATGAGACGACGTGCAGAGCGCATGAACCATAACTCTGGATTGCCTTGTCCGTCTGTGATTCCAAAATTCCATAATTCCGTTAGTCGTTGTGACTCAAAAACCATTTGAGGTATTTTCATGAAACTTCACACAAATGTGAAGCACCATGAGACGATGTACAGAACACATGAACTATAACTCTGGATTGCCTACTTTTGGAGTAATTGCCCTTTGAACATTGATGAACATTCCGTTTTTCATGATAACTCGAAAACCCTTTGAGGTATTTTCATTAAACTTCACACAAATGTAAAGCATTATGAGACGATGTGCAGAGCGTATGAATCATAACTCTGGATTGCCTACTTTTGGAGTTATTGCCCTTTGAACATTGAAAAATGGCAATTTTAACCTTGTCCGCTCCATAACTCAAAAACCGTTTGAGGTATTTTCATGAAATTTCACACAAATGTAAAGCACTATAAGACGATATGCAGAGCACATGAACCATAACTCTGGATTGCCTACTTTTGGAGTTATTGCCCTTTGAACATTGAAAAATTTAATTAGAGGCTGAAAGCTGAAAACATTGTTTTTCTTGTATTTTTATGCCCCCGCATCAAATGATGCCGGGGGCATATAGTTTTTCGGTTTTCCGTCCGTGGGTACATGCGTACTTGCATCCGAATGTACGTCCTTCTGCACGAAAGTGTGTACATACGTAATCCTGTTAGACTCTGGTTAAGGTTTTTTTACCAGGTAGAGCCTGAACTTTTAAGAGATCATATTTTCCAAACCATGCAATGGATTTGGTTCATATTTTGGATGATGATAGATATAGGTCCAAAGTTTTATTCAGCACTAACCCCACCCGTGCCTATGACCTCAAGGTCAAAATTGTGAACTTAGAAATGTTTAATGTTGAAGACTCAGGTTAAGGTATTTGTACCAGGTAGAGCCTTATTATTTAAGATCTCATATCTTCCAAAGTATAAAATGGGTTTGGTTCATATTTGGTATGATGATATATATAGGTGCAAAGTTTTATTCAGCAATACCCCCACTCATGCCAATGTCCTCAAGGTCATAGACTTAGACTCGGGTAAGCTATTTGTACCAGGTAGAACCTTATTATTTAAGAGCTTTTATCTTCCAAAGCATATGATGGATTTTGTTCATATTTGGTATGATGATAGATATAGGTGCAAAGTTTTATTCAGCAATACCCCCGCTCATGCCTATGACCTCAAGGTCAAGGTCACCAACTTAGAAATTTTTAATTTTTAAGACTCAGGTTAAGATATTTGTACCAGTTAGAACCTGAACATTTATGATTGATTTGGTTCATATTTGTTACGATGATAGATGTACGTCCAAAGATTCATTCAGCAATACCCGCGCCCATGCCCATGATCTCAAGGTAAAGGTCACAGACTTAGAATTTTTAATGTTAAAATTTTCAAAGAGCTAGTATTTTCCAAACCATATAAGTATGTTAATAGCTCAGGTTTTCCAACTATATAATGGATTTGCTTCATATTTGGTATGACAATAGTTACAGGTCCAAAGTATATTCAGCCATACCCCCCAGCCGGGCCTTAAGGTCAAGGTCACAGACTTAGAAATTTTTGTGCTATACATGTATGTCTTTTTAGAGATCATATTTCCTAAACCGTTTGATGGATTTGCTTCTTATTTGGAATGATGATAGATACAGATCAAAAGTTTCATCCAGCCATAACCCCACCTCTGTCCCTTGACCTTAAGGTCAAGGTTTCAGACTTAGAAATTTTTGATCGCCCGTCGTGAAGTGGAGCGGGGATTATAGGAATGGCCTTTGTCTGTCCGTCAGTTCGTCTGTCTGTCCGTAACACTTTCTTATCCGCTCCATATCTCCTGAACCCTTTGATAGATTTTCATTAAACTTTGGTCAATTATTCGCCTCAGTGAGCTAGTGTGCAGAACCCATAAATGAACCATGCTGACTCAAGGTCAAGGTCATGGTTGAAGGTCACGAGTTTGAAACTTGGAATTTTTTGTCTGTTCCATATCTCCTTTACCCTTGGAAGGATTTTCATTAAACTTTGGTCAAATATTCTTCTCAGTGAGCTGATGTGCAGAACCCATAAATGAACCATGCTGACTCAAGGTCAATGTCACATTTGAAGGTCACAAGTTTAAAACTTTGTATTTTTGTCCGTTCCGTATCTCCTTAACCCCTCAAAGGATTTTCATTAAACTTTGGTCAATTATTCCCCTCAGTGAGCTCATGTGCAGAGCCCATAAATGAATCATGTCTGTCCGTCCTTCCATCCGTCTGTCTGTCTGTAACACTTTCTTGTCTGCTCCATATCTCCTGAACCCTTTGATAGATTTTCATTAAACTTTGGTTAATTATTCGTCTCATTGAACTGATGTGCAGAAACCATGCCGACTCAAGGTCACGGTTGAAGGTCACGAGTTTGAAACTTATAATTTTGTGTCCGTTCCATATCTCCTTTACCCCCTGGAAGGATTTTCATTAAACTTTGGTCAAATATTCTTCTCAGTGAGCTGATGTGCAGAACCCATAAATAAATCATGCCAACTCAAGGTCAAGGTCACAGTTGAAGGTCACGAATTTGAATTTTGTGTCCGTTCCATATCTCCTTTACACCTAGAAGGATTTTCATTAAACTTTTGTGAAATATACCCCACAGTGAGCTGATGTGCAGAACCATAAATAAACCATGCCAACTGAAGGTCAAGGTCACAGGTGAAGGTCAAAAGGTTGAGCCTTGATACAAAGACTTTAAGTGCAGCGGGGGATCTGGCTGTCCTTCAGACTGCTTTCTTGTTAATTTTAGCATTTCAAGAGCCCATATTTTCTAAACTATTTGATAGATTGAGTCCATATTTGGTATGATGATAGTTGGTTTTCAAAGGTTTAATTGGCAATACCCCAACCTGTGCCAATGACATCAAGGAAACTTTTTCAGACGAGTTATGCTGTCCAATGCAGGTGTTATTGTAATATGAGTCTGTTTGGTTGAGGTGGCCCCTGGATGGGGGCATCTGTGTCGTATTGACACGTTTCTAGCTCTTTTCTGATACCGCTGTTCCTTGTATTTTTCTGATTGCACTATAGTGGGGCTGTAGCCAGATCCTCTGACAGTTCTAGTTCTTCAAGCCCTGATGGGCGGGGGCTAAAAAGTAGGTCAGTAGGTCAAATCATAGAAAAAACTTTGTGAACACACTAGAGGTCACAGGTCTGGTCTGATCATCTTGACAATATATCGGTCAAGTTCGAATATGGGTCATGTTGGGTCATGACCTGAAAAATGGACCCTGTCCCTGCCAGCCAAGAAAAGCTTCTGCAAAACCTAATGTTGCTGCTGTGGCAGATATGGTCAAACAAGATGCAAGGTTAACCCTTATCTTGCTGTTCACGACAACCCCTATCTTTGGAAACAGTGTAGATCCAGATCAGATGGCTTCTGAAGAAGCCATCTGATCAGGATCTACACTGTTTGACATTCAGTTTATGAATTTGTAGGAATAAATTACATCAAGTAATCTGATTGGTTCAAAGTCAGAGATGGGTGTGGCTACAATGAATATTCAGCAAGAGAAGGGTTAATGGTGAAAGAAATTGCTGATTATAGTGTTGGTGTTTTGTCGGGGAGTTGGCGTCAGTTCATAAGATTTTGACTCAGGTTGAAACTTAGAAAGGTTTGTGCATCATGGTTCCTGCATTTCTTGATCAAAGAACAAAAGACCACCATGTGAAAATGGCAAAAAATCTTTTGAAAAAGTACAAAAATTCGACAAACTCAGAATTTCGAAGCTGTTTACTGGTAATAAAATCTGGGACTATTATTTTGAGCTGCAGAGATGCATCAAATTCAAGCAGTGGCTGTGAAAAGACCAAGCAAGGCTGGTCAGTGCGAAAAGAATTAAAAAAAACAGCAAAAGTTTTTCAACTGCGATGGACCAATTATTGTTCAAATTCCCATACCAAATCACAGGCAATCACAGGTAAATTTATAAGAATGGTAAAGGCATTTACATGTTCTATGAAAAACTTAGACCTGCATTCGATGTAAAAAAAGTCTGTGTCTTATCCATACCAATGCACCTCAGCCCCACAAGTGTGTTTTGTTTAAGACTTCTTGAAAGAGGAAAAGGTAGTTCAGCTCTCTCTGAATCCACCCTTTACATGTATGCCAGATCTTAGTCCCTGTGACTTTTTCTGGTTCCTTCACTAAAGAAAACCCTTTCGGGTCATCTCTTGAATCCTGATGTACACTTAGTGGTGCAATTTACCAGTGTTTCAGAGTATACCTAAAAAGGCACACTTCTCTGCCTCTAAGCCCCCGCCCATAGGGGCTTGAAGAAATATATGGGCTGCATGATGCTTCCACGCAGAGCTGACTCCGGCCCGCACACTAGTACTGGTAAACCGCTTAGAGGATCTAAGCCTATCCAGGAACCGCGGTGCGAGGTGGACCGTCCATGCTAATAAACCCTATTGGTTTCATTGGGCGACAGGGCTTGAGATGTCATTTCATCTCAATGTCGGGTAAAGTCTCACAAAATTGGAAGCAATGTCTCCAAAATGACCTTTACTTGGTTGACGGGGACATTAAACCTCAAATCAGACCAAAAACAAACAAACTTCTCTGCCTCTACAGAATGAATTTTGAGGCTTTAAAAGTGTCTTTCTGTCATAGGGGTTGGAGACAAAGTGGGAATGGGATTGATAACTCGCCCTGTAGAACTCCAATGACTACATGAACCCATGTTGTACCAGGAACCCCTAAACGGGTACCCTGGCAAACAGTGCAGGCCCAGATCAGGCGCCGCAGATTGCGGCGTCTGATCAGGGCCTACACTGTTTGAAGAAAATTCAGCTATTTTTGAAATAAATTTTGAAGAAAACACAACCTGACTCCCCTAAATATTGAAGTGGAGTTCCTGCTTTACATAAGGAGGAAGATTCCATTTGATACAAAAAGGGTTAAATGAATGCCCCTCATACTTAATATACTGTATTTGTTATATTCACAAACTGCTTGACAAGCACTGGGTAGGCTTCAATTTGATCTGAATCTACTCTTTTGGGCAAAGGTAGGCCCGGTTTTCTTTTTGTGCTCAGTATAAATGATTTAAGGGTAAAACTGCATTATAAATTTAAGGGGACTGGGAACACCTTCAGCAAAGGCAACTCCTGCAAAAGTATTTTAGCCCTTATCTTGCTGTTCACGACAACCCCTATCTTTGCAAACAGTGTAGATCCAGATCAGATGGCTTCTGAAGAAGCCATCTGATCAGGATCTTCACTGTTTGACATTCAGCTTTTGAAACTGTATGAAAAAATTACATCAAGTAATTTGATTGGTTGATAGACAGAAATGGGTGTGGCTTAAATGAATATTCAGCAAGATAAGGGTTAGTCTCTCATGTCAATGGGGGTCAACTCTTAAAAGAAATAATTTGTTCCTGAGCAGACCCCTTTTTCCGTGGGACAGAGTTTATAGAAAAGCAAACAGGAAGTGCCGAAAGTTGACATATCTTGCTCTCAGTCAGAAGATCCTATCATCTCCTTCTTGTGAGCTAATGACATATCCTTTTCCCATGCGATGTCTCAGATTGTGTATAAGAAGATTTCTCATGTCTCAAAAGTGGTTCTTTTTCAGATGAAAATTTGTGATATTTGTTATCCCCACGTTTTTTGAAGAAAAGTGGGGATATTGTTATCGCCTCCGTCTGTCAGTCCGTCTGTCCATTGTCCTTCTGTCCGGCGATCTCCTCCTAAAACGTTGTCCGGAATCCAACCAAATTCGGTATGTGAGCTGCTTACATTAATGGCTTGCGCAAGATCACATTCATTTTTGACCCCGCCCCCTGGGGCCCTGGGGAGGGGTCAAAAGGTCAAATGTCAATAAAATTCAATTACAAATTCAATTTTGAAGATTTTGATGCCAAACTTTGCACATGTACTTAGTAAAGTAAAACATATTGAACAGGATTTTGGCTGTGACCCCTAGGTCATGCCCTGGGGTCGGACTTGGTGGGGGGTCGGGGGTCAAAATTAAATTTTTCAGAACATAGTCATGTTGCATATCTATGCGAAGGGGATAATGAGTAGAATAAACTACAAGTAAAATTTTGACCCTGGGGTCAGATTGGGGCCCGGGGGGAGAGGTCAAAGGGTCAAAATTTAAGTTTTTTGGAACATAGTCATGTGGCATATCAAATTGAAGGGCATGATTAGTCGAATATAATACAGGTAATATTTTGACCAAGGGGTCAAATTAGGGCCCAGGGTGAGGGGTTTTAGGTACTTGGCCCCTCTGTAGAAAGCGTGGGGATTTGCGATGGTGTGCCATCGACAGTATTCTAGTATTATTTATGCTACGAACATAGGTTGTGGTTATGGTTCAAACACTATAGCATGCATGACCTCTGTCTCATCATCATCATCATCATCATCATCATTATCATCAACGGATTTTGATTTACGTGCAGGTACAGGGGCAACGTTCACATAAGTGGGCCCCCTTCCAGGTAGCTGGCTTGCTGCACGTATGGCAGATCTTACACCAGATCTCCAGGCTAGTCTATCATGAGGATCGATAGCAGAGAGCTTCCATTCTCTGCAATCTCTTTCTGTTAGCTGCTTCCAGGTCATCTTGGGCCTTCCTGGCCCCCGCTTTCCATCTACCTGTATGTCACAGGCAGTCTTGACTGCACCGTTGGAGCGTTCCACATGTCCATACCAGCGAAGCCTTCTCTCTTTCAGGATGAGGTCCAGGTCCTCAATGCCAAGATGCTCAAGTTACTCACTGGACCTGATGGTGACAGTGTCCTGTGGCTTGACATTGCAGATCTGTCTGATCATTGCCCTGTCATTTCGCTGTAGACTTTGGACGTTTGGCTTTGTCAATGGCCATGTCTCACTGGCATGGAGCATTGCGCTCCGCACACAAGAGCTATACACATGGCCACGTGTCTTGAAGGAGAGGTGGCGGGAAGAGAGAACTGGTAGCAACTCCTTGAATTTCTTCCAGGCTGTTTTCACACGTGATGTAGTTGAAAGGTCACAACCACCCGCTGCAGAGAGCATATCACCTCAGTAGTAAAATGAAGCTACAACCTCCAGCTTGTCGGATCCGACTTGGACTTCCCTCTGTGGTCTGCCATCTAAGGGGCGTGCAGTTCCTTGGCACCGTGTACACCTGTAATCAGAGTCCTCTATCAAGCGTTTGAGCCCACTGCATTTCTTGTGCACCCAGAACTTGCAGCCATTACAAAAGATACCGTTGCTGCCCACTCCAGTGCGACATACAGCGCATGGGAACTGGCCTGTACTCTGCGAAAGGTCCAGACCTGTACCACAGCTCATGATCTTTGTCTTTCCTGCATGCACTCTCAGCCCTTTCGCCTCCATTGCGTCTTTCCAAGTTAAGAGCCTCCTGACACATTCCTCAAGGGATTCAGCTATGATGACAAGGTCATCAGCATACAGGTCCTCCCAGGAGACTCCAGAGCGGAACTCGCATGACAAGGCTTCAAGCACAATGATGAAAAGCAGTGGGCTGAGAACAGACCCTTGATGAACACCCACCTTCACCTCGAATTCTTTACTATAACCATCACCAATGCGGACATGGCTCCGAGCATTAGCATACATCCCAGAAAAAGTTGGACCAGTTTCACAATCCACTTGTCCACTCCCAAGTTTTCTTAGTGCCCACCAGATGACTTTCCGAGGCACTGGGTCAAATGCCTTCTCCAGATCTACAAAAGCCATGCAGTCTCCTGTTGGCTGCAGATACTTCTCTTGCAGCTGCTGTACAACAAAAATTACGTCTGTTGTGCCTCTTCCTGGGACGAAGCCAAACTGGGAATCGTCAATGGACACCAACTGCCTAATGTGGCCATCCACAATCCTCTCCAGGACTTTCATGACCTGTTCTGTCAGCTTGAGACCATGGTAGTTGCCCCGTTCCAATGCATCACCCTTGCCCTTGTAGAGACAGACAATGAAACTCTGTTCCCAGTCAGAGGGTACCTTCCCATCACGGATGATTGCAGCTGCAAGGTCGCAGATCATCGAGGCACCCGCATCACCTGCAGCTCTTATCATCTCCACCACTATGCCAGAGGGACCCGGTGCTTTGCCAGTCTTCATCTGAGAGATAGCCTTCTTAACCATATCAATAGTGATTGGGATGGGTGGCCTTTCCACTGGTGGTTCATCAGACAGGTGGTCTGGGTCCCAGTCGAACTCAACATTGAGTAGTCTTTGGTAGTGTTCTAACCAGGCCCTCTGCTTTGAGTCTTCACTCATTGACATCTCCCCTGCATCATTCTTTACTGGTTTGTCACCTACAACATCGGCATTCTCTGTTCTCATCTGGTTGGCAAGGGGGTATACTTCTGAGGACTTAGGGTCAATATTCTTGTAGATCTCCTTCTCAGCTTCTTGGCGAGCATGGTGCACCGCTCGTCTGGCTATGCGTTTGGCCACAAGATATGATGCACGGGTGCCCTTACCAGTATTGCATGCTTCAAAGGCTTGCCGCTTGGCTGCAATGACCTTATTATTAACATCCTCATTCCACCACCAGGTTTCGCGACGCCAGCGGTGGGGCCGAGTTGTGCCACACACCTCTTCAGTTGTCTTGAGCAGACCTGTCTTGATGCTGTTCCATATATCCTCAGTGGTAGCATCTGCTGCACCTGCTGAAGCACTCACATGCTGGCTGAAAACCTCCTGGAAATGATTTCTTGTCTGAGATTCTTTCAGCTTCCAAACTTTTAGTCTGGGGGTGTACTTGCGCTTGGGTTTTGTTGGCACATCAATCCTCATGTCGCATATGAGTAGCTGATGTTGCAGGGCTACTTCCTCTTCAGGGATCACTTTCACATTCTGTGACAAGTTTGCGCATTGTCCTGCGATAAAGGATGAAATCTTTCTGTGTCGCTGCGCTTCCTGACTTGTACGTGATAAGATGACTGTCACGTTTCTTGAAACATGTGTTTCCAAGAAGCAGGTCAAAAGCCAGGGCATACTCTAGAATCCTCTCACCCTCAACATCTGGTTCAGGTCTACCATACCCGATCCCACCATGCACTTCCTTGTATCCAGTGCCTGCACGGCCTACGTGGCCATTCCAATCTCCGCATGAGATCAGGAGTTGGGATCCTGGCAGTCACAGCATGCAGTTGGTCAAAGAACAAGTCCTTGACTTCAGCACTTAAACCACTCTGTGGGGCATACACAGACAGAAGGGTAACCACGCACTGGCCGACTACAAGGAGCAGGAATAAGAAAAACAATGTGTACTCCTGTAAACTCCAGTTTTCAATTTATATTAGTGGGGTTTACAGGGGTTTTCATTACATAGACTTGTTAATTAAGGTGATGTATAGAGGTTACAGTATATATCTGTTTCCCTTCAGGTATGTTGGATTTATTACAGACACCAAGGACGTAAAATAAACTATTTTGTATGTCCTTGCCGACACACAATCCCATGTTTTGAAACACGAGAACTACATGTACATGTAGATGTAACATTTTGTCAGAGTTGTAATTACAAGACACTGCGGGCCTACTGTCATATAATGTTTAGTGTTCATTTATCAAATTCTGCGCTTACTGAAATTGTGCAATGATTATACATATTAGCCCACTTTGTACCAGAAACACCAAAACAGGATAGTCAGGCAGACAGTGCAGGTCCAGATAAGACAAAGCAGAATGTGGTGTCCGATCAGGACCTACAAGCTGTTTTCCTGTTTTCTAAAAGTTCTGCCATTTTCCAGATAAATTATACAGTGAAATTCCGCTATTAAGACCCATCCAAAATTTAGACTAATTCTGCTATAGAAAGCTTATTTAGAAGGGTGCAGTATTCTTTCTTTGTGTTTTCTCAAAACAGTGTCTTATGGTCAGGGACCACCTTTGGGGCTGTTCAAAAGTGGTCTTAAGACCACTTTTGAACAGTCACAAAGGTGGTCTTAATATAGGATTTTCACTGTATTTTTGTAATTGACTCCTGCCAATGCTATGTATAAGGAGAATGTATAAGGAGGAAGATTCCATTTGGGACAAAATGGGTTAAGACACCTTATATCTGCAATCATTAACCATTTCATCCCTAAAGTTTCTGAAGTGTAATCTTCCATCATTGAATTTGGATACATACATTCTTTGTAAACAGGGTGGTGGGGGACTTAGTCAAAAATATTAGAAGGATGGCAAACGTTGCTCATCTGGATTTACACTGTTTGCTTACATGTAGGTAACCGTAATTATCCTACGGCCCCCTCCCATCGGGGCTTGAAGAAATAGATGGGCTGCATGATGCTTCCACGCAGAGTTGAAACCGACCCGCACACGAGTACTGGTAAACCATTAAGAGGATCTAAGCTTGCCCAGGAAAAGCGGTGCGAGTCGGCCCGTCCATGCTTATAAACCCTATTGGTTTCATTTGGCGTCAGGGCTTGAGATGTCAATTCATCTCAATGTCGGGTAAAAGTCCTACAAAATTGGAAGCAACATCTCCAAAATGACCTTTACAGTGTTTACGGGGACGTTAAACCTCAAATCAAACAAACAAACAAAAACGTAATTATCCTAAATATGGGCATAGGTAGGTCTGAGCAAACAGTGCATACCCAGATCGGAGCAGTTTGCAATTTCAACTGCACTTTTTGGACTTCTTGATGGATCATGAAACAGATTTGTTAAAATTTTAGGAGAATTACAGAAGGCCCTCAAGGTTTCCGAATGTTTAGGATTTTTATGGCAAGCTCACAAGTCGGTATTATATACCAGTCTATATATACATTCTGTGGTATCTGATCTTGGCCTGCACTGTTTGCCAGGGTACCTGTTTTGGGGTTTCCTGTACAAAATGGATTAAAGTACATGTACAAAATAACTGGGCCCTGACTGGTACAGGATTATTGCTTCGGTATGAACATCGCCAGTTTCCCCTTTGTCAACAGAAAGTATGCCATAAAAATTTGGACACCTGAAGGACTTGCTATATAGTCTCCTTAATTTTTGACAAATTTGTTTCATGATTCAGCAAGGAGTCCAAAAGGTATGGACTGGATGACAAACAGGTTAGACCCTGATCAGACTGCTGATCTGGGTGTGCACTGTTTGCTTTGGCCTATCTGTCCCTATACTTTAAGGCTCCTTATAATACTGCTTTAGTGTAACATGTTGTTACAGTACTGAATAGTTTAGTTTCCAGGGCTTGTAATTGTTTAAAAAAAAAAAAAAAAACAATCTCATTAGCTACACGTCACTTTGATCATGCCCGCCCCCGCCCATAGGGGCTTGAAGAAATATATGGGCTGCATGATGCTTCCACGCAGAGCTGAATCTGGCCCGCACACTAGTACTGGTAAACCGCTTAGAGGATCTAAGCCTGTCCAGGAACCGCGGTGCGAGGCAGACCGTCCATGCTAATAAACCCTATTGGTTCAATTGGGCGACAGGGCTTGAGATGTCATTTCATCTCAATGTCGGGTAAAAGTCCCACAAAATTGGAAGCAACGTCTCCAAAATGACCTTTACAGTGTTGACGGGGACGTTAAACCTCAAATCAAACAAACAAAACTTTGATCATGAACTATTATTTTTGCTGAAAAAATGTGAGTAATTTATACAAATTCAAAAGCTACTCATTGTACTCAGCATAAATACATATACCACAAAGTGAGTGAGTGTTTGAGTTTTACCTCTCTCCAACAGCTAAGGTCATACGGAGACAGGACCTCGGTTTAAATAAGACTCATCTGAAAGTCTGGAGAAGCCTGGGATCGATCCTGCGACCCCTGGTTTACAAGGCGAGTAGCATAACCACTACACCACGGGGGCTTCTATATACCACAAAGTAACATTAGATAGTGTTATTTCTTGAGCAGTTGGCATTTGAGCATGAACAAGCTTGTTAACCCATTGTATGCGGGGAAAACCCTAAAGGGGTACCTTGGCAAACAGTGCAGGCCCAGATCAGATGCCGCAGAATATGGCATCTGATCAGGGCCTGCACTATTTGCTAACAGAATTTTCTGTCAAAAAAAGAATAAAAATGGAAAAAAATAGAACTGACGTACACCCCTTATATGACAAATGGACTTGCTCAACATATAGCAATGGAAGAGCCCACTAGCATACAACGGGTTAAAGCTAACAATGCTTTGAACAACTTGGGGTCTAGATTTTTAGAGTCTTTACAATATGACAGCTAGATTCTTTTCCACACTGTAAGTGGAAACTATATGTTGTTTTATTTCATTGATTTGATCAACCGTTTCTACATCTGTCTTGGAAAGTGTCAGTTAAATCAATATCTGTTTGATCCGCATGACATTTCATATTACAACTAGTATTCCTGTAAATATTAGCACCAAAATATACAGTCAAACTTTAATGGCTCGAACACCTTTGGGACCTCGAAAATCAGTTCGAAACAGGGGTTATTCGAGCTACTGAGGTTACTGTCAGGAGGCATAACGAGATACTTTTAGACATGTTTTCGGTGTTCTATAATGAATATGTATGCTGTGTGTACTCATTAGAATCGCCTCATCGAGGCGATTCTAATGAGTACACACAGCATACATTTGCAAGATAAAAGACTAAAATCTCTTCAATTATCCCCCACTATTTCTTATGTAGAGGATTTCGCTAGGGGCTCAAGAATGGGTTCGACACATCCATGGTAAACGAGCCATCGGTGTTCGAGCCATCGAAGTTCTGCTGTATTAATCAGTATCTTCTGGCAAAAACACCTCTGCCTGTCGGGGCTTGGAGAAATTGATAGGGCTGTATAGTGCTTACTTGCAGAGCTGAAACCGACTGAACTTGAGTACCGACTAAGCCTGTCCAGGAAAAGTGGTGTGAGATAGGCCACTCCATAACCTTCTCCTGCTGGTCATCACAAACACTACCTTTGCAGACAGTTTTGATCCAGATCAGATGGCTTCTGAAGACATCCGATCAGGATCTATACTGTTTGACATTCATTTTGTGAATTTGTAGGAATAAATGACATCATGTACCGATAATCTGATTGGTTGAAAGTTAGAAAATGGGTGTGGCTAAATTTATTATGCAGCGGCTTCACAATATCTTCTGGCAAAAGAATTTACTGCACTGTTTGCCAAGATACCCCTTTAGGGGTTTCCCGCATACTTTGGGTTAAAAAGATGGTTCATTTAAGTTTATAATATATTCTTTCATTAACCGATTTTCTACCAAATGGAATATTCCCCATTATATACAGCAGGAGACCATTTCAAAATGTAGGGGTGACAGGTTGTGTTTTATCTTCAAAATTTATTTGAAAATTAGCTGAACATTTTGCAAACAGTGAAGGCCCTGATCATACGCCACATTCTGTGGCATCTGATCTTGGTCTGCACTGATCGCCAATATCCCCTCTTGTGGTTTCCGGTACAGGTACAGTTGTACAGGTTGTCAAAGGTACAGTTTTTATCGCAGGGTATGGGGCATGATTTATGATACACCTTAATGGGAGGCAACTCTTTCAAGACTTTTTGTCCCTTTTCAGTAGAGTCCTACTCTTAAAAGGAAAGAATTTGCTTTCATTAAGGTGTTTAAAATTATGGGAAGTTTAAAAAGTTTTTCTCCCTTTAAGGAAATAATAGAAAATACCAGGCATTGTCCGGTGGTTTCATTCATGTTAAGGAATATTTCATTGATGTTAACCCATGTTCTGGTGAGCCCGGATATGCCTTTTCTTTGAAACAATGTAGATCCAGATCAGATGGCTTCTGAAGAAACCATCTGATCAGGATCTACATTGTTTGTCATTCAGATTGTGAATTTGTTGTAATAATTTGCTACAGGTAATCTGATTGGTTAATAATCGGTAGTGGGTGTGGCATATATGAATATTCAGCAGGACAAGGGTTAAGGAATAAAATATTCTTTTTCAGGTAACAGAACTGTGTGGGGCTAAGAGACTGGGGCACTTTGGGCGGAGCCAGTTCTACATTGCTCTGAAATTAATAGCTGCTGCTCAGTGTGGTCTTCCTGTATCACATGACAGTATCAGTACAGGTAAGTTGGAAATTTTACTTTTATTAATTTATGTAAAATACATGGCACTATAAAAGCCCCCATTAAACCCTCTAGGCCACTAAATATACATATACCAAATCATGGTCCCCGCCCATTGAGGCTTGAAGAAATAGATGGGCTGCATGATGCTTCCACGCAGAGCTGAAACCGACCACAAGTACTGATAAACCTCCTTGGAGGATCTAAGTCTGCTCAGGCAAAGGGGTGCGAGTTGGACCATCCATGCTTATAAATCCTATTGGTTTCATAGGGCGACAGGGCTTGAGATGTCATTACATCTCAATATCGGGTAAAAGTCCCACAAAATTGGAAGTAACTTCTCCAAAATGGCCTATACAGTGTTGAGGGGGACGTTAAACCTCAAATCAAACAATACAGTGTATATCAAGATGATCATGATATGGTTATTTTGGTCTATTAGTAATTAGCCATGTCATGTCAGTTGGACCAACTGATTTTTAGCTCACCAGAGCCGAAGGCTCCAGGGGAGCTTATAGGATAGGCAGTTGTCCGTCGTCGTCTGCGTCGTCTGTGTCGTCTGCGTCTGCTTCCTCGTCAACATTTTCAAACGACATCTCCTCTGAAGCCCCTGGGCCGATTCAGCCCAAATTTCATCTGTAGCATCCTTGGGCAGGGGGATTGAAAGTTTGTGTTTTTTATGAAAATCGGCTAATTAGTTTGGTTGCTATGGCAACTTAGAGTTTCCATAGACTTATAATGGGGAAAATAGAAAAATGGCATTTAATGCCAAGCCTCTGCAGATATTTTGATAAAACTTTCATAGAAATATTCCATAGGTAATCTACTATCTGCCGTATGATTTTAGGCCTTCTGCTCATTTTTATTGGTTACCATGGAAACCAAAATGCAAAAAATAGACAAAAAAATACTTTAAAAATCATCTCCTCAGAAACCATATGCTCTAGGAGGCTGAGACTTTATGAAAATATTCACCATATTTGCCTTCACATGTTTTGTGTATTTTATGAAATTTGGCCTTTTAGTTTTGTTGCTATGGCAACTTAGAGTTTCCATTGACTTATACAGTAATGGGGAAAACTGAAAAATGGCAATTACTGCCAAGTCATTGCAGATATTTTGACAAAACTTACATAAACATGTTCCTTGTGTAAACTTCTCTCAGCCATATGCTTTTATGTCAACCTGGGGGTCCCCTAGGTTGTGCCGGAGCCATGCCCCGCCCCCTCCACTTCATAAAATGCCTTATATCTCAGAAACCTTACAGATCCCAACCCCTAAACCATATATATTCTTGTTCCTTATGATAGGATGCATTCAGTGACCCCAACCTGGGGGTCCCCCGGGATGTGCCGGGGACATGCCCTGCCCCCTCTATTTCATAAAATGCCATTTATCTCGGAAACCATTCAGATCCCCACCCCTAAACTATATATATTCTTGTTCCTTATGCTAAGAAGCATTAAGTGACACCAACCTGGGGGTCCCCCGGGATGTGCCGGAGACACGCCCCACCCCCTCCACTTCATAAAATGCCACATATCTCAGGCACCCTACAGATCCCCACCCCTAAACTATATATGTTCTTGTTCCTTATGCTAAGATGCATTAAGTGACACCAACCTGGGGGTCCCCGAATGTGCCGGGACCATGCCCAACCCCCTGCACTTCATAAAAGGCGAAATATTCCAGAAACCTTACAGATCCCCTGCCCTAAACCATATATATTCTTGTTCCTTATGATAAGACACATTCAGTGACACCAACCTAGGGGTCACCCAGGGTGGCCATGCTTCACCCCTTAACTTCACAAAAGACCATATATCTGAGAAACTGTTCAGAGCCCCACCCCTAAACCATATATATTCTTGTTCCTTATTATACCCCCGGCATACGAAGTATGTCAGGGGGTATATAGTTTTTGTCTTTCCGTCCGTTCGTCCGTTTGTTGGTTCGTTCGTTTGTTCGTTCGTTCGTTCGTTCGTTCGTTCGTTCGTTCGTACGTTCGTCCGTCAACCTTTACGTCAAATTTTGCGTTAAACCTTTTTGATTGCTCATATCTCTGTAACCACAGGTTGGATTCTCTTCATATTTGGTACAGGTTACCTCTATAGTATTACCGTTCATATGGAATATCTAAGCCCCTGGGTCAAGCCCCTTGGTGGGTTGTCTGTCTGTCCGTCTGTCTGTTCATCTACTTTTACGTCAAAGTTTTGTGTTAAACCTTTTTCACTGCTGATATCTCTGTAACCACATGTTAGATTCTCTTCATGTTTGGTAAAGGATATCTCTATAGCATTACCTTTCATATGGAATATCTAAGCCCCTGGGTCAAGCCTCTGGGTGGGCTGTCTGTCTGTCTGTTCATCTAATTTTACGTCAAAGTTTTGTTTTAAACCTTTTTCATTGCTGATATCTCTGTATCCACATGTTAGATTCTCTTCATGCTTGGTAAAGGATATCTCTATAGCATTACCTTTCATATGGAATATCTAAGTCTCTGGGTCAAGCCTCTGGGTCAAGCCCCTGGGTGGGCTGTCTGTCTGTCTGTCTGTCTGTTCATCTACTTTTACGTCAAAGTTTTGTGTTAAACCTTTTTCATGGTTGATATCTCTGTAACCACATGTTGGATTCTCTTCATGTTTGATAAATGATTTCCTGATGCCTGTCCCTTCCCCCACCCATGGTGACCTTGACCTCAAGGGCACAGACTTAGAAATTTTACATTTGGTTAAAGTTTTATGTCGAAGTTTATAGATGCCTGTATGTTCTTTTTGATGCCCTCACTCCCTTAGTCCATTTAGAAATTTTATGTTTGGTTTAGCTTTTACAAGCACATTTATATATTCTTATAGCTTCTTGACTTCATTCATATTACATACAAGCTCGAAAGATATATCAGAGGGTGATGCTGGCCGGGGGTATACGTGACCCACTGGTCACTTTCTCTAGTGATAAGAAGCAATCAGTGACACCAGCATGGGGGTCCACCCAGGGTGCCATGGGCCATGCCCCACCCCTTTACTTCATTAAAATCTATATATCTCAGAAACCATACAGATCCCCACCCCTAAACAATATATATTCTTGTTCCTTATGATAAGATGCATTAAGTGACACCAACCTTGGGGTCCCTCAGGATATGCCGGGGATATGCCCTGACCCCTCCACTTCATAAAAGGCCATTTATCTCAGAAACCATTCAGATCCCAACCCCTAACCATATATATTCTTGTTCCTTATGATAAGACGCATTAAGTGACACCAACCTGTGGGTCCCCCGGGATGTGCCGGGGACATGCCCAACCCCTTCCATGCCCCATCCCTTCCACTTCATAAAATGCCATTTATCTAAGAAACCATTGAGATCCCCACCCCTAAACCATATATATTCTCATTCCTTATGATAAGTTGCATTCAGTGACCAAATTTGGGGTCCCCTGGGATGTGCCGGTACCATGCCCAACCCCCTCCTCTTCGTAAAAGGCCAAATATTCCAGAAACCTTACAGATACCCACCCCTAAACCATATACATTCTTGTTCCTTATGATAAGACACATTCAGTGACACCAACTTCAGGGTCACCCGGTGTACGCCCGGGCCATGCTCCACCCCTTGACTTCACAGAAGACCATGCCCCGCCCCTAAACCATATATATTCTTGTTCCTTATGATAACACGCAATCAGTGACACCAGCATGCAGGTCCCCTCGGGGTGCCACAGGCTATGCCCCAACCCTTTACTTCATTAAAATCCATATATCTCAGAAACCGTTCAGATCCCCACCCCTAAACCATATTATATTCTTGTTCCTTATGATAAGAGACACAATCAGTGACACCAGCATGCAGGTCCCCCCCCCCCCCCCCCCCCCCCCCAGGAACAAGAGGCCATGCCCCACCCCTTTACTTCATTAAAATACATATATCTCAGAAACTGTTCCGATCCCCACCCCTTAACCATATTTATTATTCATTCTTGTTCCTTATGATAAGACTCCACTTCATAATAGGCCATATATCTCAGAAACCATTCAAATCCCCATCCTATAATCACATACCGGTATATTCTTGTTCATTGTTATTAGACACATTCAGTCACCCCCGTCTTTGGGGGTCCGCAGGGGCCATAAAAGTGCCTCACATCTCAGAAACCATTCAGATTCCCACCATTTAACCGTATAAACTCTTGGTCCTTATGATAAGACTTATTCATTGACAACACTCTTGGGCTTTTCTGGGGTCTGCCATGCCCGATTCCCTCCAATTGCTTAAAAGGCCTTACATCTCATGAACCATACATATTCCCACTGATAAACCATATGTCTTTGTTCCTTTTGATAAGACGCATTTAGTGACACCAACCAGGGCTCCATCGGGTCCATGCCCCGATCTCTCTACTTTATAAAACACCTAATATTTCAGATACAGTCCACATGGGTGCTCATTTGGGTGTGGGGTTTGTTTGGGAGACTTTATAATTGTATAATAAAATCATATCATGTTATAATACATGGCTGCCATTGGGCAGTGTCCACCTGAGCTCTGGTTTATGAACTTTGGCTCTTTGGTTTGTTTGCTATGCCAAGTTATGAGTTTCCATTGTCCTATAATGGGGAAAATTGAAAAATGACATTAATGCCTTTCAAGATATTTTGTCACACTTTCATAGAAATGTTCCTTTAATAATGTTCTTTTTGGCCTATTTGTTGCCACAGATGGGAAATTGTCAATTGTCATCTGTTGTCCTGCAACAACACATTCAAGCGACATCAAATCCAAAGCCACGAGGCTTATTGGGTCCAAATTTTATCTGTAGCATCCTAGGGCACAGGGCTTCCATGGTTAATTAAAATACATTGCTGCCAGTGGGCAGTGGCCCCCTGAGCTCTGGTGAGCATTGTGGCCCATGGGCCTCTTGTTTCTAGTTCATTTTGGTATTTGGATTCTATAAATCAAATATACCGTATTCGCCCTAATTACCGCACCGTGCGCTTAGTTTTTTCAAAATCGTGTGATAAAATCTTGGTGAAAAATCTACCTAATTAGCGCACACTTGATACGAAAACAACAGCTTCCAAGACGATGCTTACTAATATTTAATGGGACGGAAAAAGATACTTAAGCATTGCCTTCACTGTTGGAAGAAATAATGGTAAGTTTTTATAGATTTACTATGAGAGCTTCAAGGGGAGATTACTGTAAAGTGTGGGCTTATGCATTTCCTTTTCCAATATAGCTTTGATGTGCGCTTATAGGAGCATGTGCGGTAATTAGGGCGAATAAGGTAGATGTACATTATCTGTATTTGCTATATTTGATTGGATCAGAACTAAATATTGAAGGCTGTCTATTATTTTTTTTTAGAGAAAATAAAGATTGACATACAGACCAGCCAGCATTAAAAACCCATTTTTTTGTTTCGTGGAGAAACAGACTAACCCGAAATGGACCATTGTGCATGAGCCTGATTGTCTGCACATTATTATTATTATTTTTTAGCTCACCTGTCACGTAGTGACAAGGTGGGCTTTTGTGATCACTTTTCGTCCGTCGTCCGTCGTCAGTGAGTGCGTGCGTGTGTGTGTGTGTGTGTGTGTGCGTAAACTTTTTCTTCAAATGACATCTCCTCCTAAACCACTGATCAGATTTTGACCAAACTTCACAGCAATGATCCTTAGGTGGTCCCCTTTCAAAATTGTTCAAATGGTTCCGGTCCATTGCACATCTGGGTCACAGGAGCTAAAAATAGATTTTTTAAATGAAAACTTTAAAAATCTTCTTCTCTGAAACCGCAAGTCCCAGGTCTTTGATATTTGGTATGAAGCTTCATCTAGTGGACCTCTACCAAGATTGTTCAAATTAAAGCCCTGGGGGCCAAAATGCCCCCGCCCCGGGGGCCTTTGGTTTTACATAGGCTTATATAGGGAAAATCATTAAAAAATCTTCTTCTCTGAAACCACAAGGCCCAGGTCTTTAATATTTGGTGTGAAGCTTTACCTGGTGGACCTCCACTAAGATTGTTCAAATTATAGCCTTAGGGCCAAAAATGCCCCCGCCCCGGGGCCTTTGGTTTTACATAGGCTTATACAGGGAAAATCTTTAAAAATCTTCTTCTCTGAAACCGCACGGCCCAGATCTTTGATATTTGGTGTGAAGCTTCATCTAGTGGACCTCTACCAGGATTGTTCAAATTAAAGCCCTGGGGGCCAAAATGCCCCCGCCCCAGGGGCCTTTGGTTTTACATAGGCTTATATGGGGAAAATCATTAAAAAATCTTCTTCTCTGAAACCAGCAGGCCCAGGTCTTTAATATTTGGTTTGAAGCTTTACCTGGTGGACCTCTACTAAGATTGTTCAAATTATAGCCTTAGGGCCAAAAATGCCCCCGCCCCGGGGGCCTTTGGTTTTACATAGGCTTATACAGGGAAAATCTTTAAAAATCTTCTTCTCTGAAACCGCACGGCCCAGATCTTTGATATTTGGTGTGAAGCTTCATCTAGTGGACCTCTACCAGGATTGTTCAAATTAAAGCCCTGGGGGCCAAAATGCCCCCGCCCCAGGGGCCTTTGGTTTTACATAGGCTTATATAGGGAAAATCTTTAAAAATCTTCTTCTCTGAAACCGCACGGCCCAGATCTTTGATATTTGGTGTGAAGCTTCATCTTGTGGACCTCTACCAGGATTTTTCAAATTATAGCCCTGGGGGCCAAAATGCCCCCGCCACAGGGGCCTTTGGTTTTACATAGGCTTATATAGGGAAAATCATTAAAAAATCTTCTTCTCTGAAACCACAAGGCCCAGGTCTATAATATTTGGTGTGAAGTTTTACCTGATGGACCTCTACTAAGATTGTTCAAATTATTACCTAAGGGCCAAAAATGCCCCCGCTAGGGGGCCTTTGGTTTTACATAGGCTTATACAGGGAAAATCTTTAAAAATCTTCTTCTCTGAAACCGCACGGCCCAGATCTTTGATATTTGGTGTGAAGCTTCATCTAGTGGACCTCTACCAAGATTGTTCAAATTATAGCCCTGGGGGCCAAAATGCCCCCGCCCCGGGGGCCTATGGTTTTACATAGGCTTATATAGGGAAAATCATTAAAAAATCTTCTTCTCTGAAACCAGCAGGCCCACGTCTTTAATATTTGGTGTGAAGCTTTACCTGGAGGACCTTTACTAAGATTGTTCAAATTATAGCCTTTGGGCCAAAAATGCCCCCGCCCCGGGGGCCTTTGTTTTTACATAGACTTATACAGGGAAAATCTTTAAAAATCTTCTCTGAAACCGCAAGGCCTAGATCTTTGATATTTGGTGTGAAGCTTCATCTAGTGGACCTCTACCAAGATTTTTCAAATTATAGCCCTGGGGGCCAAAATGCCCCCACCCCAGGGGCCTATGGTTTTACATAGGCTTATATAGGGAAAATCATTAAAAAATCTTCTTCTCTGAAACCAGCAGGCCCACGTCTTTAATATTTGGTGTGAAGCTTTACCTGGAGGACCTTTACTAAGATTGTTCAAATTATAGCCTTTGGGCCAAAAATGCCCCCGCCCCGGGGGGCTCTGGTTTTACATAGGCTTATACAGGGAAAATCTTTAAAAATCTTCTTCTCTGAAACCACAAGGCCCAGATCTTTGATATTTGGTGTGAAGCTTCATCTAGTGGACCTCTTTCAAGATTGTGCAAATTATAGCCCTGGGGCCGAAAATGGCCCCACCCTTGGACCCTTTGGTTTTTCATAGCCCTTTAAAGGGAAACCTTTAAAAATCTTCTTCTCTGAAACCACAAGGCCCAGGTCTTTGATATTTGGTATGAAGCTTCACCTAGTGGACCTCTACCAAGATTGTTCAAATTATAGCCCTGGAGCCAAAAATGCCCCCGCCCAGGGGGCCTTTGGTTTTACCTAAGCTTATGTAGGGGAAATCTTTAAAACTTTTCTTCTCTGACACCGCAAGGCCCAGATCTTTGATATTTGGTGTGAAGCTTAATCTAATGGACCTCTACCAAGATTGTTCAAATTATAGCCCTGGGGCCAAAAATGCCCCCGCCCCGGGGGCCTTCGGTTTTACATAGGCTTATATAGGGAAAATCTTTAAAGAAACTTCTTCTCAGAAACTGCAAGGCCAAGGTCTTAGATATTTGGTGTGAAGCTTCATCTATTGGACCTCTATCAAGATTGTTCAAATTATAGCCCTAGGACCAATAATGCCCCCACCCTGGGACCCTTTGGTTTTTCATAGTCTTATAGGGAAAATATTTAAATTCTTCTTCTCTGATACCACAAGGCCCTGCTCTATGCCATTTGATATGAAGCTTCAACTAGTAGACCTCTACCAAGATTGTTAAAATTATAGCCCTTGGGCCAAAAAAAATAGAAAAATATTGTAAATATGATTCAAACATGAACTCCTCCTAAAACCTTAGGCAAATTTGATTAAAACTTCACAGGAATGTTGCCTATGTTACTCCCTACCAAATAAGCTAAAATCACTCTGCTGATGGCCAAGATGGCCACCAGAGCTAAAAGTAGATTGTCCTCGAGGCAGTGACACTCAGGTGAGCGAACCAGGGCCCTGTGGGCCCTCTTGTTTTGTTTTAGCTCACCTGTCATGTAATGACGAGGTGAACTTTTGGGATCACTTTTCGTGTGTCTGTCCGTGCGTGGGTGCATAAACAATTTCTTCAAACGACATCTCCTCCTAAACCACTGATCGGATTTTGACCAAACCTCACAGGAATGATCCTTAGGTGGTCCCCTTTCAAAGTTGTTCAGATGGTTCTGGTCCGTTGTACATAAAGGTCATGGGAGCTGAAAATAGATTTTTAATGAAAACTTAAAAATCTTCTCCTCTGGAATTTGGTGTGTGGCTTCATCTAGTGGACCTCTACCAAAATTGTTCAAATTATAGCCCTGGGGCCAAAAATGGCCCGGCCCCAGGACCCTTTGGTTTTACATAGACTTACAAAGGGAGAACCTTTAAAAATCTTGTCTGAAACCAGAAGGCTCAGGTGTTTGATATATGGTATGAAGCTTCTTCTTGTGGGCCTCTATCAAGATTGTTCAAATTATAGGCCTGGGGCCAAAAATCCCCCCGCCCCGGGGCCCTTTGGTTTTAATTGACTTATATATATAGGAAAAATCTTAAAAAATCTTCTCCTAAAACCGCAAGGCCGAGGTTTTTAATATTTGGTGTGTAGCTTCATCCAGTGGACCTCTACCAAGATCGTTCAAATAATAGCCCTTAGGCCAAAAATGCCCCCGCCTCGGGGCCCTTTGTTTTGACATAGATAAATATTTTCTTGTCTGAGACCAGAAGGCTCAAGTGTTTGATATTTAGTTTAAAGCTTCGCTTTGTGGCTTCGTGTGTCCGGTTTCTTATCGGTAGCCCCCTCACTACTCTTACTTAGATCGTTGGGCTTGCTCTGGGACACACAGCTCAGAACACCGTCATTTTGCCTTTGCAAAGAGATCAGCCCTTAGTCATGTCAGATAGTCTTTCAAGTTCCCCCAGCTTCAAATCTACAAATCTCTACTGAAACACTACAAAAACTGAACCCTTGCCATGAAATCACAAACTGCGTCATAATATTTTACAACATTACCAAGGGCTGTCCCCCCCCCCACCCCCCGTGGCCCCTTTAGTTTCACATTGACTTATACATGTACAGGAAAAGCTTTAAAAATCTTCTTGTCTGAAACCAGAAGGCAAAGGTCTTTGAAGCTTCATCTTGTGGATTTCTCCCTCAAGATTTTGCAAATTATAGCCCTGGGGCCAATAATTCCCCTCCCCGGGGCCCACTTGTTACAAAATGGATCAGGTGAGCGATCAAGGGCCATCATGGCCCCCTTGTTTTTAAATGAATGCAAATGGTAGCTATTGTTAAATTGTAATCAAATACACTATTACAGTTTGATAATTTATTTCTCGATTGTATGATCCCTTTCAAAAATGTCATAACAATTGTGATTACGATTCTTTTGTACAGCTGTACATGTTTGTAATTAACACCATAACGATGGGCAACATTGGTGAAAGGCTCAGTTTCCCTTCAGTTATTTGTGATTACAAGCTGTCTGATTGGCCTTGCAAGCAGTACTTTTAACCCATTGTATGCAGGACCTTGGCAAACAGTGCAGACCCAGATCAGATGCCGCAAAATGCGGCATCTGATCAGGGCCTGCACTATTTGCTAACAGAATTTTCAGTCAAAAATAGAATAAAAATGAAAAAATAGGCCTGACACCCCTTATATGACAAATGGACTTGTCCAGTATATAGCAATGGAAGAGTCCACTAGCATACAATAAGTTAAGAAATGATTCTGCAGTGTTTTCATGCTGCTCCAGACAGAAATTTGGTCAATATTTTCATGCAGAATTTCTGTTAACCTTTCCCACTCAAATACGTCAACCGGCCCCGATAGCTCAGTTGGTAGAGTGTCCGCTCCGGGGAACGGGAGGTCTCGGGTTCGATCCCGGGCCGCGACATACCAAAGTCATTAAAAATGGTACTAGCTGCTCTTCGCTTGGCACTCAGATTTACGGGGTAGAGCTAGGACTGGGCGACCCAGTGTCAGGATAATGTGACTGGTTGTGGTATCATGTAATGTGTCTGAGACATGATACTTCAGTGAGGCAGCACTATAAAAGTGGGAATTGAGCTCCCTGTGGCAACCAGACACCGTCGTGATATGACTGAAAAATTGTTGAAAGCGACGTTAAACCCAAATTCACACAATTCACTTTTTACGTGTCTGAACTCCCCCCCCCCCCCCCCCCCCCACCACCACCACCACCACACTTTTTTGAGCCCCAGAACCACCTAAAATCTGCATTCCCCACCCCTGGACATCTATGTTTGGGTTTGGATTGGTTGTCCGAAAAATGGCCTGTGCGTGGCTCCCCATGTGGGGGTTGGAAGAGGGGCAGAAGCCCCCCCTCACTGCCGAAAAAAATTGGGGGCATGGCACAGCCAGCCGCTGAAATGAAATCTGAGGGTGTTAGGGGTGAAAAATGCCCGTAAATTGATGATAGCAAAGCATGCTGCAGACAGTGAAAATGGCCAGCGCCAAATCCCTTAATTGTTGCCTTGACAGCAGTGTGAAGATTAAGATTCGGTCAAAAATACATGTGAAATCACACTTTTTGACAATTTTGAGATGCCCCTGGTTACCATGGCAACAATGATTTAGCCTAAAAAAGGTTCCATTTGAAAGGCTACTGCCCAGTGAACATTCCTGCCGAGTTTGCTGTAAAACAGACTATTTATTATGAAGTAATGGTTATATGAATTTGCTGTCCTAGGCAACACTGTGAAAATCAGCAAAATTCACAAAGTTCCCAAGTGGAAATGGGTTAACCCTTGTCCTGCTGAGCCCGGATATGCCTTTTCTTTGAAACAATGTAGATCCAGATCAGATGGCTTCTGAAGAAGCCATCTGATCAGGATCTACATTGTTTGTCATTCAGGTTGTGAATTTGTTGTAATAATTTGCATCAAGTAATCTGATTGGTTGATAATAGGTAGTGGGTGTGGCATATATGAATATTCAGCAGGACAAGGGTTAATAAAGTCTGTCTGTTTCCCTTGTGGAATCTGTAACCAAATTCCATGTACTTAGTTGTGACTGCCAGAGTCAGACAGTAAAAAATGTTTTCTGAAAATCCTTTTTGTACCAAATGGATTCTTCCACCTTACATATAGCAGGAGTCCATCTCAAAATTTAGGGATGTCAGGTTGTGTTTTCTTCAAAAACAATTTGGAAATTGGCTTAAAATTTTGCAAATAGTGTAGGCCCTGATCAGACGCCGCATTCTGGGGCGTCTGATCTGGGCCTGCACTGTTTGCCAACTACCTGTTTTGGGGTTTCCGGTACAAAATGGGTTAAAGTCTTCCATTTTCTTTGTGGAATCTATTAACAAATTCCACAGGCATCTACTGCTAGCCTCAGTCAGACAGGAAAAAAAGAGATCCATGACTTCTGTTACTGTCCACAAGGACGTCGACTACTCCATACATGTAGAATCCTGTCAGAATTTTCCTATTTCATACAGGGATTAACAAACAGTGTAAAAAAAAAGAGATCCATGACTTCTGTTACTGACCACAAGGACGTCGACTACTCCATACATGTAGAATCCTGTCAGAATTTTCCTTTTTCATACAGGGATTAACAAACAGTGTATGAGACACCGTAGAATGCAGCATCTCATCAGGGTCCATACTGTTTGCCTTTAATTAAGCTGTCTTAAGACACAACATTGAGTAATAAATTATACTTGTTCAAATTTTAAAACAAGTATGGTATGGATTTGAGGTGTCCAAATATTCGGTATAAATGGTGCTGATCAAAGAGACAAAATACTTTTGCAAGTGTTGCCTCCCTTGAAAGTGGATCCATTCTCCTCAACCCTTTTGTACCAAATGGAATCTGCCTTCTTATTATATAAAAGGAGTCCATTTCAAAATTTAGGGCTGTCAGGTTGTGTTTTCTTCAAAATTTATTTGGAAAATGGCTGAACTTTTTGCAAACAGAGTAGGCCCTGATAAGATGCCACATTCTGTGGCATCTGATCTGGGCCTGCACTGTTTGCCAATTACCCTTTTTGGGGTTCCCAGTACAAAATGGGCTAAACTTGATATTGTATCGCCCCACCTTTCTAAATGCCACTATATTAGCCCAGTCGGATGCATGTCTAACTGGTGACCAGGAGGTTATGGGTTCAATACCTGCCAGGTCAGTAACTTTCTACCCTTTCTATCATGAAATCTTTTCTACAGATATATTCTATCCCTTTGATTCAAGAAGGGCAGTTGTAAGTTTTTGGCAAACAGTTAGTTCTGTACTTATTGACTGTTTATGTATAAGCCTGTCCTGGAAAAGTATAGTAAGGTGAACTGCAGGCTCAGTATGACCTAAATAGTGTTGACTGTGCTGTTTAACCCATATATGTTCCTAGCAACCCTTTTTTGGGACATTGGCAAACAGCGTAGACCCAGATCAGATGCCGCAGAGTGCAGCATCTAATCTGGGTCTACACTGTTTTGCTTAAAGAACATACATTTTTGTAAAACTTACTGCAAACAAAACAAACCTGACATCCCTATTATAGGAAATGGACTTCCCCAAACTTAATAGGTGGATGATTCCTAAATGGGTTAACTCGAAACAAACAAAAGTAGACCAAAGGGTTTTGTGAAAACTACATGTTATGAACTCATGGACCATGTATTGGGATGAGTAAGAGTCATTTAGGATTTTCCCTTAAGGAAGCAAACACAGGTGGACATCAGGTTATAATTAATTTGATACTTGATCATGTGATGTTAGCAAAGCTTTAACATAATATCTTACTACATCTCAGTACCATAATAATTCTAAGTATTGGAATAGGATTATAGGACAAATAATAAAAAATAGTTATATCTTTAAGGTTTTCTGACTCTACATGTTGCATGTACCTAATATTTTGGTGAAGCCTAGGTTTTTATGTCCCCAGTAGCAATAGCGTGGACATATTATTTTTAGCTCACCTAGGCCAAAGGCTCCTGAGCTGGAGGGAGCTATTGTGATCAGTCACCATTGTCGTCCATCTGTATGTCCGTCTGTCCACAATTTCTTTAAACGACCTCTCCTCCGAAACCATGTGCTCACCAGATGATCACACTTGGCAGAAATGATTTTTGGGTGGTCCTCTCTTAAAGTTGTTCAAAGAATCCCATTCCATGCAGAACTCTGGAAAATAAGGGAAACCCTTTTAAAATCTTCTTGTCTGAAACCAGTTCTTTGATATAATAAAATTGGTATGAAGCTTCACCTAGTGGACCTCTACCATGATTGTTCAAATTATAGCCCTGGGGCCAGAAGCCTCCGTGGTGTAGTGGTTACGCTACTCGCCTTGTAAACCAGGGATCCCAGGATCGATCCCGGGCTTCTCCAGACTTTCGGATGAGTCTTTAAACCGAGGTCCCGTCTCAGTATGACCTTAGCTGTTGGTGGGACGTAAAACTCTAACACTCACTCACTCATAGCCCTGGCGCCAAAAATGGCCCTGCCCTTGGGCCCACTGGCTTTACACAGACTTATTTAGGAAAAACCTTTGAAAATCTCCTTCTCTGAAACAAAGGCCCAGATCTTTGATATTTGGTACGAAGCTTCATCTGGTGGACCTCAACCATGATTTTCAAATCATAGCATG
This sequence comes from Lucinisca nassula, assembly GCA_963580285.1. Lineage (NCBI taxonomy): Eukaryota > Metazoa > Mollusca > Bivalvia > Lucinida > Lucinidae > Lucinisca > Lucinisca nassula. The sequence goes on from OY757013.1 coordinate 43,982,176, forward strand.
GGGCCACAAAAAATGCCACAATATAGGACCATCAAGGTCCTCTTGTTTTATCCTGTCTGATTGTTGGTTTGTTTGTTCTGGTTGGACAATTCAAATTTAACATTGGTCTTAACTTGAACAGTTTCAGATTAGAGCCTTCATATTTGGCATGTAGGTTCCTTGTGACAAGGGCTTCCCCCTCATCATGCTCATACAAAAATGTTGGATTTCGACCTTGACCTATGACCTACTTTAAGAAAAAAAATGACCTTGGCCCAGGGACATGTTTCTGTTTACAGACACATCTTGTATTTTAATGTTTCTGAAAAAATAAAAGTTTGAACTCTGGCCCTAAATTTGTATATTTATACCCCCACTTTTCAAAAAAAGGGGGTATACTGGTTTACATCTGTTCATTCTTCTGTTATTCCATAATAAAAAAATTTCTTTGTCATCTTTCATTCTTCTTCTTTTCTCTTCTTAAAGGCCTATGTTAAACTTTCATCAAAAATTTCTCAGGAATTATAAAAGCTAGAAACCTCCATTAGGAAAACATGTCCGTGTGAAATAATGGTGTCCAACATGGTGTCAGAAGTGACAAAGTTTGAGGTAAAATGATAACTGGTTTCTTTTTTCTGCTTTCAACATAGATTGTGGGTGCTCGTTAGAACCGCCTCAATGAGGCGGTTCTAAAGAGTACCCACAATCTATGTTTTTGATCAAAAATAAGGCAGATACTGTATGCCCCCGTAAACCCCAATTCTCTCTATATGAAGTGGGGTTTAGAGGGGTCTTCGTTTTACAGACTTGTTATCGTGATGTCAGATTTGGTATTCAATGCAATAACGATGACATAATCGTGTAAGAGACAATGGGCTTTCTCTGCTTATATGTTATTTCTTTCATGCTTCTTTCTCTCCTTATAAGCCAAAGTTAAATTTTTCGTCAAAGATTTCTCCGGAACTTTAAAAGCTAGAAGCCTCAAACTTGGTATGCAGTGGAATAATGATGATTTATATCATATAAGGGACAATGGGCTTTCTTGGCGTTTAGTGACAGGATCACACAGTCAGGCCCGCATTCCACTGAGCAGCCAAGGCTGGTGGTGATGAATATGAAATGAATATAGTAACTATCTTAGATACCGATAATATTTTTCTAATGACAGCTTTCAAAACATCTGATGCAAAATAATTTCTATTCCCAAGATGAAACTGACCCATATAGTTGCATAGAGAACAATTTTAGCCAACACTTGACAAAAGGGCCCTCTGCATCTGTTTGACGTTCTTCAAATTCACATGCCCAGCGGCAACTGTTAGGGTCTTAGAGACACATGTTTCTTACATGACACTGTGACCTCAAAGTCTCTTCTTCATGTCTGTGAGCAGCAGAGGCTTTGGTGAGCCTGCACATATGCGCAGGCTCACCAAAGCCTCTGCTGCTCGCCATCATGATAAGTACCTTTTTTCATGACGTGGTCTAGATCTTATTTTGTAGATAGACTAAATGAAGGTTGATAATGGATAGACAACTTAATTGAATTTGCATAATGAAATAATTTGAACAGAACAGATACACAATGACATTAATTTCTGTAGGAGGTTCGAGGACACAAATAAAAGACTCATTTTTAGAAATGAATGTATGGCTGCATTAATCCTTTCACCCCTCATGTTTTTAGTGGACTCTTCCATCTTTGAATTTGGACATGTATAGTGCATTCTAAAAAAACGGTTTCCAGTGATAATCATTGACATTAAAGCAAGCAGTGCAGATCCAGATTGATTAATTGATTGTTTTGGGTTTAATGGCACATCAACCCTTGTGGGTCATTTTTTGTCATCTCCCAGAGAAAAGGGAAAAAGAGATAGAAGAGATACCAGTAGAGGAGATGAGGGACAGAGGAGAAAGAGCAAAATGAATGAAGAGATAGTAGAGGAGAATGATGAAAGTGAGGGATGGGAGAATTTAGAGCTAAATGAATGGAAGTGTAGAAACAGAAGAAAAAACAACATTTCTCCTCTATCTTTACCAGCTTCAAGGACTGCAGGCCTTGCCCAACTGTAATTCAGTATCAGTTGGACACCCCAGTGACGCAAGATACACATCACCTTTGTCTAACCCAACCACCCCCACAGACCCAGATAAGATGGCATCTGGATCTACCAGTACACAGTTTGCATAGATTATAATCTGCACCAGTCAATTTTGCAACAGGGTTTAGGGTTGAAAGGATTAACAAATTGTTGAGTGAGAGGGTAAACTGGAGTGAGGGTGTAAACCTTAACCCTTATCTTGCTGTTCACGACAGCCCCCATCTTTGCAAACAGTGTAGATCCAGATCAGATGGCTTCTGAAGAAAAAGCCATCTGATCAGGATCTACACTGTTTGGCATTCAGTTTATGAATTTGTAGCAATAAATTACATCAAGTAATTTGATTGGTTGATAGACAGAAATGGGTGTGACTTAAATGAATATTCAACAAGATAAGGGTTAAACAAGATAATAAAAAAATTGGAAAACAGTGCAGGCCCATATTGGACCTCGATTCTCTAGGCTTGATTTCAAGAAATGTAGTCTCTGCAATAGCACTGTACAAAAAATGTACCAAAAATGCTAAAATGGTTCTGCTGGATGGAACAAGATGGCTGCAAAAGCTAAATTGCCTCAGTAAACAAATTCTGTCAATTAAGTACCTGAAAAACATGTTTTTAACAAGTGGTTGGGGCAGATTGCCGAGGTCAAGGTGTCATACCCTGCTTTAATAATAGTAGGGCTAGGCCTGCTATATTTAGTTGGGGAGTGGGGAGAACATTTTCTATTCTTCTGTTTCTTCTTTTTCATTCACTTTGTTCTTTCCCCTGTTCTTCTCTTTCATCATTGTCCTCTGCTACATCTTCAGTCTCTTTTCTCTGTTTCTCTGAGGGTGACACAAAATGACCCACAAGGGTTGTTGTGCCATTAACCCATTTACTACCAGAAACCCCAAAACGGGTACCCTGGCAAACAGTGCAGGCCCAGATCAGACGCCGCAGAACGCGGCGTCTGATCAGGGCCTACACTGTTTGTAAAACTTTCAGCCAGTTTCCAAATAGATTTTGAAGAAATCACAACCTGGCACCCCTAAATTTTGAAATGGACATGTGTTTTATATAAGGTGGAAGATTCTATTTGGTACAAAAAGGGTTAAACCTATGCAAACACAATCAATCAGTTGAGAAGAACAAGGTAAAATTTTCCTGTAAGCAATGTCAGGAGAAAAACCTGTTTTATGCAGGCCTCATATTTTTCAGGCATATGCAGGATTTCAGGCTTTCAGGGCTTGATTTTTTCTTGATTTTTCTTGATTTCAGGCTTTTTAGATTTTGATTTTTCTTCCTATATTCTGTTTAAAATGACTATTAAATGCTTCTCCTGCTGAATATTATTTAGCTATTCCCATTTCTGACTATTTACCAATCAAATTACTTGATGTAATGCATTTATTCAGATCACAAACTGCATTACAAACAGTGTAGATCCTGATCAGATGGCTTCTTCAGAAGCCATCTGATCTGGATCTACACTGTTTGCAAAGGTAATGGTTGTTGTGTTCAACAGGATGAGGGTAAAGGCTACAAAATTAGGTATTTCAGGCATGGAAAAGCTTCGTCAGTATGAGGCCTGTTTATGACTTTTCATAGCAACAGATCGATTTGCAATTTTTTGATAACTGAAGGATAGTTTTCCTTATTTCTCCATTATAAATTCTATCAACCTATGTTGTTGGCCCAGTGACCATCGAGGCTTGAAAAAATAGATGGGCTGCATGATGCTTCCAGGCAGAACTGAAACCGACCGAAAACGACTACTGGTAAACCGCTTAGAGGATCTAAGCCTGCCCAGGCAAAGCAGTGCAAGTCTGACCGTTGATGCTTATAAACCCTATTGGTTTCATTGGGCGACAGGGCTTGAGATTTCATCTCAGTGTCGGGGTAAAAGTCCCACAAAATTGGAAGCAATGTCTCCAAAATGACCTAAATAGTGTTGATGGGGACATTAAACCTCAAGTCAAACACACAAAACCTTTATTAGAAAGATGTCATTATGTCTCCCCCGAAAAAATTTTTTTCGTAGAGACATATTGTTTTTCCCCCGGGCGTCTGTCTGTCCTTCTGTCCGTCTGTCACACTTTCGTGTCCGCTCTATAACTTGAAAACCATTCGAGCTATCTCGCGAAACTTCATATAAATATTAATCGGCATTAGACGACGTGCAGTGCGCAAGAACTATAACTCTCGCATTTACACATTTTGAATTATCTCCCTTGGAAGTTTGTTGGTATGTATATATGTATGGGCAAATTGTGTTCGGTCAATAACTTTCTTATTTTCAGATGGATTTTTAGCTCACCTGAGCCGAAGGCTCATGTGAGGTATTAGTATACCACGAGCCGGCGTCCGTCGTCCGTCGTCGTCCGTCGTCGTCCGTCGTCGTCGTCCACACTTTCAAAGAAGTATATCTCCGGAACCAGTGGGCCAATCTTGATCAAATTTCATGTGAAGCATTATCAGGTAGGGGGAAAGGCTGCATACTGTTTTCGGGCTGATCGGATTGGAACTCTGGTTGCCATGGCAACAAATAGCTCCCATAGACTTAACATAGGAAAAAGTTTGTCATCACTCTAGCTCCGTCAATTTTTTTCTGATCGTCTTCATTCTTGCAGATAACGAGGACAGGCATGAAATCTCGATCAAGTTCGATTTTGGGCTGAATCGGATTATTCACTCAGGAGTTACGTGCCCTTGAGCGTTAGGAAAAAGCTTGTCATCACTCTAGCTCTGTCAATTTTTTTCTGATCGACTTCATTCTTGCAGATAACGAGGACAGGCATGAAATCTCGATCAAGTTCGATTTTGGGCTGAATCGGATTATTCACTCAGGAGTTACGTGCCCTTGAGCGTTGAAAAAATTGCCTATTGACTTAACATGGGGAGAATGTTGTCATCACCGTAGCTGCTTCAATTATTTTCAGATTGGCTTTATTCTTGCAGATAACCAGCACAGCCATGAAATCTCGGTCAGGTTCGATAACTGGCAGAATCGGATCATTCACTTAGGAGTTACCTGCCCTTGTGTGTTTTTGCATTAGGGTTAATGGGAATTTCAAAAATGTATATCTTAAAGACTACTTGGCCAACTTTGATCAAATTTCATGTGTCGCATTATTGGGCAAGTGGAAAGGCTTCATTAGGTTTTCAGGCAGATCTGAGTGGAACTCTGGTTGCCATGGCAACATCTAGCTCCCATAGACTTCACATAGGAAAAAGCTTGTCATCACTCTAGCTCCGTCAATTTTTTTCTGATTGACTTCATTCTTGCAGATAACCAGTACAGGCATAAAATCTCGGTCAAGTTCGATTTTGGGCCGAATCAGATAATTCACTCAAGAGTTACGTCCCCTTGAGCGCCCGAAAAATTGCCTATCGACTTAACAAGGGGAAAATGTTGTCATCACTGTAGCTAGTAACAAGGACAGGCATAAAATCTCGGTTAAGTTCGATTTTGGGCAGAATCGGAATATAGACCTCGGAGTTACGTGACCTTGAGCGACAAAAAATTTGCCCATAGACTTAACATAGGGAAAATGTTGTGACTACGATAGCGACTTGAATTTTTTTCAGATCAGCTTCAAACTTGCAGGTAACGAGGACAGACATAAAATCACAGTTAAGTTCGATTTTGGGCCGAATCGGATTATTTGCCTTGGAGTTACCTGCCCTTGAGCATGAAAAAATACGTTGTGACCACGATAGCAACTTTATTTTTATTCAGATCAGCTTTAAACTTGCAGGTAACGAGGACAGGCATAAAATCCCGGTTAAGTTCGATTTTGGGCCGAATCGGAATATTGACCTAGGAGTTACGTGACCTTGAGCGACAAAAAATTTGCCCATAGACTTAACATAGGGAAAATGTTGTGACTATGATAGCGACTTGAATTTTTTCAGATCAGCTTCAAGCTTGCAGGTAACGAGGACAGACATAAAATCTCGGTTAAGTTAGATTTTGGGCCGAATCGGATTATTTGCCTTGGAGTTACCTGCCCTTGAGCATAAAAAATATGTTGTGACCACGATAGCAACTTTATTTTTATTCAGATCAGCTTCAAACTTGCAGGTAACGTGGACAGGCATAAAATCTCAGTTAAGTTCGAATCGGAATATTGACCTCGGAGTTACATGACCTTGAGCGACAAAAAATTTGCCCATAGACTTTACATAGGGAAAATGTTGTGACTACGATAGCGACTTGAATTTTTTTCAGATCAGCTTCAAACTTGCAGGTAACGAGGACAGACATAAAATCTCGGTTAAGTTCGATTTTGGGCCGAATCAGATTATTTGCCTTGGAGTTACCTGTCCTTGAGCATAAAAAAATACGTTGTGACCACGATAGCAACTTTATTTTTATTCATATCAGCTTCAAACTTGCAGGTAACGAGGACAGGCATAAAATCTCGGTTAAGTTCAATTTTGGGCCAAATCGGAATATTGACCTCGGAGTTACGTGACCTTGAGCGACAAAAAATTTGCCCATAGACTTAATTAGGGAAAATGTTGCGACTACGATAGGGACTTGAATTTTTTTCAGATCATCTTCAAACTTGCAGGTATCACGGACAGACATAAAATTTCTGTTAAGTTCGATTTTGGGCCGAATCGGAATATTTGCCTTGGCGTTACCTGCCCTTGAGCATAAAAAAATATGTTGTGACCACGATAGCAACTTTATTTTTATTCATATCAGCTTCAAACTTGCAGGTAACGAGGACAGGCATAAAATCTCGGTTAAGTTCGATTTTGGGCCGAATCGGAATATTGACCTCGGAGTTTCGTGTCCTTGAGAGACAAAAAAATTTGCCCATAGACATAACGTAGGGAAAATGTTGGGACAGAAATAGCGACTTTAATTTTTAGCTCACCTGAGCCAAAGGCTCCAGTGAGCGGATAGTATACCAAGGCTTCGGAGTCCGTCGTCTGTCGTCCGTCCATCCGTCGTCCACACTTTCAATGAAGCATATCTCAGAAGGCAGTCGACCAATCTTGTTTAAATTTTATGTGTAGCACCATTGGGCAAGGGGAAAGGCTGCATTAGGTTTTGGAGCTAGTCTGGTTCATTTGTTCCTTCATTCTTCTTTCTCTCCATATAGAGATAATAGACCAATGTTAAATTTTTAATCAAAGATTTCTCAGGAACTATAAAAGCTAGAAGCATCAAATTTGGTATTCAATAGAATAATGATGACTTATTTTGTGTAAGAGACATTGGGCTTTCTCAGCTTATTTGTTCATCTGTTCTTTCATTCTTCTTTCTCTCCATTTTGACCAATGTTAAATTTTCGTCAAAGATTTCTCAGGAACTATAGAAGCTAGAAGTCTCAAACTTGGAATGCAATGCAATAATCATGACTTATATCCTGTAAGGGTCAATGGGCTGGATTCTATTAGCAGATTTAGTAGTCAAGTCTGTGAATTGTTAAAACTTAAGTTCCTCAGGTGAGCGGTTTAGGCTCATTGAGCCTCTTGTAAAATTACTTGGCAGAAATATTAACAACCATAAGACGATGTGTGGTGCGCATGAGGCAGGTCGGTATCTCAAAGGTCAAGGTCATACTTAGAGGTCAAAGGTAAAAAAAGGGGCCTTTTTTTCGTGTTTGGTCAATAACTTTCTTATTTTGAGATGGATTTAAAAATTACTTGGCAGAAATATTAACAACCATGAGGCGATGTGTGGTGCGCATGAGGCAGGTCGGTACCTCAAAGGTCAAGGTCATACTTAGAGGTCAAAGGTCAAAAAAGGGGCCTTTTTTTCGTGTTTGGTCAATAACTTTCTTATTTTGAGATGGATTTAAAAATTACTTGGCAGAAATATTAACAACCATGAGACGATGTGTGGTGCGCATGAGGCAGGTCGAAACCTTAAAGGTCAAGGTCATACATAGAGGTCAAATGTCAAAAAAGAGGCCTTTTTTCGTGTTTGGTCAATAACTTTCTTATTTTGAGATGGATTTAAAAATTACTTGGCAGAAATATTAACAACCATGAGACGATGTGTGGTGCGCATGAGGCAGGTCGAAAGCCCAAAGGTCAAGGTCATACATAGAGGTCAAATGTCAAAAAAGGGGCCTTTTTTCGTGTTTGGTCAATAACTTTCTTATTTTGAGATGGATTTTGTAATCACTTGGCAGAAATGTTAACAAATATTAGACGATGTGTTGGGTGTATGACTAAGGTTGGTACCTCAAAGGTCAAGGTGATACTTAGAGGTCAAAGGTAATAAAAGGGGCCTTTTTTGGGGGGTTTTGTCAATTACTTGCTTATTTTTAGATAGAATTTGAAGTTACTTGGCAAAAATGTTAACAATCATGAGGCAATGTGTTGCATGTATGATTCAGTTTGGTACCTAAAATGTCAAGGTCATACATAGAGGTCAAAGGTCAAAAAAGGGGCCTTTTTTCGTGTTTGGTCAATAACTTTCTTACTATTAGATGTATTTTGAAATTGCTTGGCAGAAATGTTAACCCCCATGAGGTGATATGTTGCATGCATGACCCAGTTTGATACCTGAAAGGTCAAGGTCATACATTGAGGTTAAAGGTAAAAAAGGGGGCCTTTTTTGTAATCTGTCAATAACTTTTTTATTTTTAGATGGATTTTGAAATTACTTTGCAGAAATGTTAACCACCATGAGACGATGTGTTGCATGCATGACCCAAGTTGTTACCTTAAATGTCAAGGTCTTACTAAGAGGTCAAAGGACAAAAAGGGGCCTTTTTTAGTGTTCAGTCAATAACTTTCTTATTCCTGGATAGATTGTGAAATTACTTGGCAGAAATGTTAACCATCATGAGACGATGTGGTGCACGCTAGACCCAGGTCGGTACCTCCAAGATCAAGGTCATACTAAGAGGTCAGAGGTAAAAAAAAGTTTGTTTGTTTTTTTGTGTCCAGTCAACATTTTTATTTCTGGATGGGCTTTATATGTAGAGTAACCATGCAGAAATGTTCACCGTCATTAGACCATGAGTCACATGCAAGACCAAGGTCCATACTTTCAATGTCAAGGTCATACCTAGAGGTCAAAGGTAAAAAAAGGGACAGTCAATAACTTCCTTATTCTTTGATGGATTATGAAATATTAACCATCATGAGTCGATGTGTTGTACCTCAAAGGTCAAGGCAATACTTAGAGGTCAAAGGGGAAAAAAAGGATTTTTTTGTGTACAGCCAATAATTTTTTTATTTTTCTATGAACATTTTTACAGTTACTTTGCAGAAATGTTCATCTTCATTAGATGATGTGTTGCACACAAGACCCAGCTCAATACCTCCAATGTCAAGGTTATACTTAGAGGTCAAAAACGGGGGAGACATCTGTGTTTTTGTGGAAAAACAAATTCTAGTTTTATCTCAATGTCGGCGGCCCCCACCCATCGGGGCTTGAAGAAATAGATGGGCTGCACGGTGGTTCCATGCAGAGCTGAAACCGACCACACACAAGTACTGGTAAACTGCTTAGAGGATCTAAGCCTGTCCAGGCAAAGCTGTGCGAGTTGGATCATCCATGCTTAAAAACCCTATTGGTTTCATTGGGCGACAAGGCTTGAGATGTCATTTCATCTCAGTTTCAGTTAAAGGTCCCACAAAATTGGAAGCAACGTCTCCAAAATTACCTAATTAGTGTTGACCTCAAATCAAAAAAAAAAAAAAAAAAAAAAAAAAGCCTTTATTTGAAAGAGATATCATTTTATCTCAATTTCCGGTAAAAGTCCCACAAAATTAGAAGCAATGTGTCCAAAATAACCAATACAGTGTTGATGGGGATGTTAAACCTCAAATTAAACAAACAAAAACCTATGTTGTGGTATTCATACGAGTCATCTTATTGAGGCGGCTCTAATGAATACCCACAGCATAGGTTTTTAAGGATAATTCCTTCACTTATCACAAAATGGCCATATCTGTTTTATATGGCATTTTAACTCTTATCACGCTGTTCACGACAACCCCTATCTTTGGAAACAGTGTAGATCCAGATCAGATGGCTTCTGCCGTCTGATCAGGATCTACACTGTTTGGCATTCAGTTTATAAATTTATAGCAATAAATTACATCAAGTAATCTGATTGGTTCAAAGTCAGAAATGGGTGTGGTTAATTGGAATATTCAGTAAGAGAAGGGTTAACAACAAAGGTGAAGATCAGCCTCAGATCAGCTATCTTAATGTTCACTCCTCAGACAGTACAGTACTTCTAGTTTCCATACCTACCTATAATTTCTAGACTTTTGCTAGTCTGCGTTGCTGAGGAGGCCGTTTTGTGTACCATAAAACACTGATTCTTGAAAAAATGACCCAATTACGAAACCAAAAAAAGGTAGAAAAATGAACCTTATGAAATTTTGACTGATATGTTTTCTTTCGGTTTATTTCCACATTTTAACATTTGACCCAAACTTTTACACACACCATTTCAATAGTTTTTGAGTTTTTGACAGTCAAACATGCTCGTTACGGAGGAGAGTTTATATTTGTAAGCCCATGTGTCTGTTTCATTCAACAGTCTATGCTAACCCAATGGGTATATTTATGAAGTTAAACTCATAGCTTTTGCCAACAAACAATACTTCGTTGGGCTACTGATTGTCTGAATAAGTAACACTCACTTCTAAAGTTGCTCGCCGCCAAAACATTTTAACTCACCTCCGTAACATCTCTTCCGTAACGATAGATTTCTCCCCACAGTCTGTAGCTAGGCCAAAATCCAATGTTTTGCTTTAGTGATTTGATATTACATGTACTAGCACAAATATAGCACTCGATGCACACAAAAATGTTCCGATACCTATATCGGCTTAGGTTTTTACGTTACGGAGGGCCGGCCTTGTTGGCTCAGTCGGATGCGCGTCTGACTGGTGATCAGGAGGACGCGGGTTCGACTTCAGCCGGGGTCGGCAACATTCTTTCGTGGAGATTGATCATGAGATCTTTTCTACGGTCATTCTCTCCCTTCCGCTGATTCAAGAAGGGCAGTTGTCAGTTTCTGGCGAAAGAATGTGCAATGTACTGGTTAACCGCTTACGTATAAGCCTGCCCAGGAAAGTGTGGATAGGTAAACTGACCGGCTAAAATGACCTAAATAGTGTTGACTGGGCCGTTTAACTCCAATACAAACAAACAAAAAACTTTACTGAGGAGAGAAGTTATGGAGATGGAGGAACAGTTTGTTTTTTATCAACCAAACCGTTGTTGTTGGACCAATGGTCAATATTATGTTTCATATCAGTACAATCTTATGCAATATATATGGCAATTAGCTTAAAGTGTTCCTTTCCATCCACTGACCTTTGAAAGCACCGTTCCGGAGGTGAGGCTCTGAAAAGTGTCAAATTAATTATCCACTTTCAGATTTCATATTATGTTTATTTCGAAAGAAGATCAAACACTTAATGGTTTACTTATCAGAACATTCCTTTGGTGGGATATAAGACATAGTTATACGCAGAGAATTATTCCTGTCTGCACACTTTGACCAGATATAGATCCGTTACGGTAGGTGAGTGCTGTTTTAGCGACACCCTATTTTTACGGCATTGTGTCCAGACACTGAATGCAATGTCTTTAAATTCTGCTAATTGTTCCCTAAGCATCATATCGTTGAACCGCAATTGCAATCCCATTTCATCTAAACAATAAAAGGTTAGATATTTGCACTTCAGTATGTATAACCATATGCATGCCTTGTGACATGGCAAAAACGCATACCCCACTGGCATATTAATGGTGCTAACTCAGTAATAGTACTAGAAGGCATTGGTTTTAGAATTGGAAATAAGTTCCTGAATATGCCTCTTGGCTTATATGGCTTATTTTACACCCATAGACTGCGTTGTTTAGCCACCATGAAGGGACAAACATTTGCGACAGGGTATATTCAAAATTGAGTCATTTTTATACGCCCGTTTTGAAAAAACGGGACGTATTATGTTATGGGGTCCGCGTCTGTCCGTCCGTCCGTCCGTCCGTCCGTAAACTTTTCGTTTCCGGATAACTCCTCCTACAGTTTTCATCCGATCAAGTTGAAACTTGGTAGGTAGTAAGACCATGATGTGTAGATGTGCGTAAAGTTTCGAGAATTAACGTTCGCCAAATATTAACAGAGTTATGCCCCTTTGAAAATTTTGTAAACATTTTCGTTTCCGGATAACTCCTCCTACAGTTTTCATCCGATCAAGCTGAAACTTGGTAGGTAGTAAGACCATGATGTGTAGATGTGCGTAAAGTTTCGAGAATTAACGTTCGCCAAATATTAACAGAGTTATGTCCCTTTGAAATTTTTGTAAACATTTTCGTTTCCGGATAACTCCTCCTACAGTTTTCATCCGATCAAGTTGAAACTTGGTAGGTAGTAAGACCATGATGTGTAGATGTGCGTAAAGTTTCGAGTATTAACGTTCGCCAAATATTAACAGAGTTATGCCCCTTTGAAAATTTTGTAAACATTTTCGTTTCCGGATAACTCCTCCTACAGTTTTCATCCGATCAAGCTGAAACTTGGTAGGTAGTAAGACCATGATGTGTAGATGTGCGTAAAGTTTCGAGAATTAACGTTCGCCAAATATTAACAGAGTTATGTCCCTTTGAAATTTTTGTAAACATTTTCGTTTCCGGATAACTCCTCCTACAGTTTTCATCCGATCAAGCTGAAACTTGGTAGGTGGTAAGACCATGATGTGTAGATGTGCGTAAAGTTTCAAGAATTAACATCCTCCAAATATTAACAGAGTTATGCCCCTTTGAAATTTTTGTAAACATTTTCGTTTCCGGATAACTCCTCCTACAGTTTTCATCCGATCAAGCTGAAACTTGGTAGGTAGTAAGACCATGATGTGTAGATGTGCGTAAAGTTTCGAGAATTAACGTTCGCCAAATATTAACAGAGTTATGTCCCTTTGAAATTTTTGTAAACATTTTCGTTTCCGGATAACTCCTCCTACAGTTTTCATCCGATCAAGCTGAAACTTGGTAGGTAGTAAGACCATGATGTGTAGATGTGCGTAAAGTTTCGAGAATTAACATCCGCCAAATATTAACAGAGTTATGCCTCTTTGAAATTTTTGTAAACATTTTCGTTTCCGGATAACTCCTCCTACAGTTTTCATCCGATCAAGCTGAAACTTGGGAGGTAGTAAGACCATGATGTGTAGATGTGGGTAAAGTTTCGAGAATTAACATCCTTCAAATATTAAAAGAGTTATGCCCCTTTGAAATTTTTGTAAGTATTTTCATTTCCGGATTACTCCTAGAGTTTTCATCAGATCAAGCTGAAACTTGGTAGGTAGATAAACCTTGATGTATAGATGTTCGTAAAGTTTCGAGTATTAACGTCCGCCAAATATTAACAGTTATATCCCTTTGAAATTTTTGTAAACATTTATGTCCCTTTGAAATTTTTGTAAACATTTTCGTTTCCGGATAACTCCTCCTACAGTTTTCATCCGATCAAGTTGAAACTTGGTAGGTAGTAAGACCATGATGTGAAGATGTGCGTAAAGTTTCGAGTATTAACGTTCACCAAATATTAACAGAGTTATGCCCCTTTGAAATTTTTGTAAACATTTTCGTTTCCGGATAACTCCTCCTACAGTTTTCATCCGATCAAGTTGAAACTTGGTAGGTAGTAAGACCATGATGTGTAGATGTGCGTAAAGTTTCGAGTATTAACGTTCGCCAAATATTAACAGAGTTATGTCCCTTTGAAAATTTTGTAAACATTTTCGTTTCCGGATAACTCCTCCTACAGTTTTCATCCGATCAAGCTGAAACTTGGTAGGTAGTAAGACCATGATGTGTAGATGTGCGTAAAGTTTCGAGAATTAACGTTCGCCAAATATTAACAGAGTTATGTCCCTTTGAAATTTTTGTAAACATTTTCGTTTCCGGATAACTCCTCCTACAGTTTTCATCCGATCAAGCTGAAACTTGGTAGGTGGTAAGACCATGATGTGTAGATGTGCGTAAAGTTTCGAGAATTAACATCCGCCAAATATTAACAGAGTTATGCCCCTTTGAAATTTTTGTAAACATTTTCGTTTCCGGATAACTCCTCCTACAGTTTTCATCCGATCAAGCTGAAACTTGGTAGGTAGTAAGACCATGATGTGTAGATGTGCGTAAAGTTTCGAGAATTAACGTTCGCCAAATATTAACAGAGTTATGTCCCTTTGAAATTTTTGTAAACATTTTCGTTTCCGGATAACTCCTCCTACAGTTTTCATCCGATCAAGCTGAAACTTGGTAGGTGGTAAGACCATGATGTGTAGATGTGCGTAAAGTTTCGAGAATTAACATCCGCCAAATATTAACAGAGTTATGCCCCTTTGAAATTTTTGTAAACATTTTCGTTTCCGGATAACTCCTCCTACAGTTTTCATCCGATCAAGCTGAAACTTGGGAGGTAGTAAGACCATGATGTGTAGATGTGGGTAAAGTTTCGAGAATTAACATCCTTCAAATATTAAAAGAGTTATGCCCCTTTGAAATTTTTGTAAGTATTTTCATTTCCGGATTACTCCTAGAGTTTTCATCAGATCAAGCTGAAACTTGGTAGGTAGATAAACCTTGATGTATAGATGTTCGTAAAGTTTCGAGTATTAACGTCCGCCAAATATTAACAGTTATATCCCTTTGAAATTTTTGTAAACATTTATGTCCCTTTGAAATTTTTGTAAACATTTTCGTTTCCGGATAACTCCTCCTACAGTTTTCATCCGATCAAGTTGAAACTTGGTAGGTAGTAAGACCATGATGTGAAGATGTGCGTAAAGTTTCGAGTATTAACGTTCGCCAAATATTAACAGAGTTATGCCCCTTTGAAATTTTTGTAAACATTTTCGTTTCCGGATAACTCCTCCTACAGTTTTCATCCGATCAAGTTGAAACTTGGTAGGTAGTAAGACCATGATGTGTAGATGTGCGTAAAGTTTCGAGTATTAACGTTCGCCAAATATTAACAGAGTTATGTCCCTTTGAAAATTTTGTAAACATTTTCGTTTCCGGATAACTCCTCCTACAGTTTTCATCCGATCAAGCTGAAACTTGGTAGGTAGTAAGACCATGATGTGTAGATGTGCGTAAAGTTTCGAGAATTAACGTTCGCCAAATATTAACAGAGTTATGTCCCTTTGAAATTTTTGTAAACATTTTCGTTTCCGGATAACTCCTCCTACAGTTTTCATCCGATCAAGCTGAAACTTGGTAGGTGGTAAGACCATGATGTGTAGATGTGCGTAAAGTTTCGAGAATTAACATCCGCCAAATATTAACAGAGTTATTCCCCTTTGAAATTTTTGTAAACATTTTCGTTTCCGGATAACTCCTCCTACAGTTTTCATCCGATCAAGCTGAAACTTGGTAGGTAGTAAGACCATGATGTGTAGATGTGCGTAAAGTTTCGAGAATTAACGTTCGCCAAATATTAACAGAGTTATGTCCCTTTGAAATTTTTGTAAACATTTTCGTTTCCGGATAACTCCTCCTACAGTTTTCATCCGATCAAGCTGAAACTTGGTAGGTAGTAAGACCATGATGTGTAGATGTGCGTAAAGTTTCGAGAATTAACATCCGCCAAATATTAACAGAGTTATGCCTCTTTGAAATTTTTGTAAACATTTTCGTTTCCGGATAACTCCTCCTACAGTTTTCATCCGATCAAGCTGAAACTTGGGAGGTAGTAAGACCATGATGTGTAGATGTGGGTAAAGTTTCGAGAATTAACATCCTTCAAATATTAAAAGAGTTATGCCCCTTTGAAATTTTTGTAAGTATTTTCATTTCCGGATTACTCCTAGAGTTTTCATCAGATCAAGCTGAAACTTGGTAGGTAGATAAACCTTGATGTATAGATGTTCGTAAAGTTTCGAGTATTAACGTCCGCCAAATATTAACAGTTATATCCCTTTGAAATTTTTGTAAACATTTATGTCCCTTTGAAATTTTTGTAAACATTTTCGTTTCCGGATAACTCCTCCTACAGTTTTCATCCGATCAAGTTGAAACTTGGTAGGTAGTAAGACCATGATGTGAAGATGTGCGTAAAGTTTCGAGTATTAACGTTCGCCAAATATTAACAGAGTTATGCCCCTTTGAAATTTTTGTAAACATTTTCGTTTCCGGATAACTCCTCCTACAGTTTTCATCCGATCAAGTTGAAACTTGGTAGGTAGTAAGACCATGATGTGTAGATGTGCGTAAAGTTTCGAGTATTAACGTTCGCCAAATATTAACAGAGTTATGTCCCTTTGAAAATTTTGTAAACATTTTCGTTTCCGGATAACTCCTCCTACAGTTTTCATCCGATCAAGCTGAAACTTGGTAGGTAGTAAGACCATGATGTGTAGATGTGCGTAAAGTTTCGAGAATTAACGTTCGCCAAATATTAACAGAGTTATGTCCCTTTGAAATTTTTGTAAACATTTTCGTTTCCGGATAACTCCTCCTACAGTTTTCATCCGATCAAGCTGAAACTTGGTAGGTGGTAAGACCATGATGTGTAGATGTGCGTAAAGTTTCGAGAATTAACATCCGCCAAATATTAACAGAGTTATGCCCCTTTGAAATTTTTGTAAACATTTTCGTTTCCGGATAACTCCTCCTACAGTTTTCATCCGATCAAGCTGAAACTTGGTAGGTAGTAAGACCATGATGTGTAGATGTGCGTAAAGTTTCGAGAATTAACGTTCGCCAAATATTAACAGAGTTATGTCCCTTTGAAATTTTTGTAAACATTTTCGTTTCCGGATAACTCCTCCTACAGTTTTCATCCGATCAAGCTGAAACTTGGTAGGTGGTAAGACCATGATGTGTAGATGTGCGTAAAGTTTCGAGAATTAACATCCGCCAAATATTAACAGAGTTATGCCCCTTTGAAATTTTTGTAAACATTTTCGTTTCCGGATAACTCCTCCTACAGTTTTCATCCGATCAAGCTGAAACTTGGGAGGTAGTAAGACCATGATGTGTAGATGTGGGTAAAGTTTCGAGAATTAACATCCTTCAAATATTAAAAGAGTTATGCCCCTTTGAAATTTTTGTAAGTATTTTCATTTCCGGATTACTCCTAGAGTTTTCATCAGATCAAGCTGAAACTTGGTAGGTAGATAAACCTTGATGTATAGATGTTCGTAAAGTTTCGAGTATTAACGTCCGCCAAATATTAACAGTTATATCCCTTTGAAATTTTTGTAAACATTTATGTCCCTTTGAAATTTTTGTAAACATTTTCGTTTCCGGATAACTCCTCCTACAGTTTTCATCCGATCAAGTTGAAACTTGGTAGGTAGTAAGACCATGATGTGAAGATGTGCGTAAAGTTTCGAGAATTAACGTTCGCCAAATATTAACAGAGTTATGCCCCTTTGAAATTTTTGTAAACATTTTCGTTTCCGGATAACTCCTCCTACAGTTTTCATCCGATCAAGTTGAAACTTGGTAGGTAGTAAGACCATGATGTGTAGATGTGCGTAAAGTTTCGAGTATTAACGTTCGCCAAATATTAACAGAGTTATGTCCCTTTGAAAATTTTGTAAACATTTTCGTTTCCGGATAACTCCTCCTACAGTTTTCATCCGATCAAGCTGAAACTTGGTAGGTAGTAAGACCATGATGTGTAGATGTGCGTAAAGTTTCGAGAATTAACGTTCGCCAAATATTAACAGAGTTATGTCCCTTTGAAATTTTTGTAAACATTTTCGTTTCCGGATAACTCCTCCTACAGTTTTCATCCGATCAAGCTGAAACTTGGTAGGTGGTAAGACCATGATGTGTAGATGTGCGTAAAGTTTCGAGAATTAACATCCGCCAAATATTAACAGAGTTATTCCCCTTTGAAATTTTTGTAAACATTTTCGTTTCCGGATAACTCCTCCTACAGTTTTCATCCGATCAAGCTGAAACTTGGTAGGTAGTAAGACCATGATGTGTAGATGTGCGTAAAGTTTCGAGAATTAACGTTCGCCAAATATTAACAGAGTTATGTCCCTTTGAAATTTTTGTAAACATTTTCGTTTCCGGATAACTCCTCCTACAGTTTTCATCCGATCAAGCTGAAACTTGGTAGGTAGTAAGACCATGATGTGTAGATGTGCGTAAAGTTTCGAGAATTAACATCCGCCAAATATTAACAGAGTTATGCCTCTTTGAAATTTTTGTAAACATTTTCGTTTCCGGATAACTCCTCCTACAGTTTTCATCCGATCAAGCTGAAACTTGGGAGGTAGTAAGACCATGATGTGTAGATGTGGGTAAAGTTTCGAGAATTAACATCCTTCAAATATTAAAAGAGTTATGCCCCTTTGAAATTTTTGTAAGTATTTTCATTTCCGGATTACTCCTAGAGTTTTCATCAGATCAAGCTGAAACTTGGTAGGTAGATAAACCTTGATGTATAGATGTTCGTAAAGTTTCGAGTATTAACGTCCGCCAAATATTAACAGTTATATCCCTTTGAAATTTTTGTAAACATTTATGTCCCTTTGAAATTTTTGTAAACATTTTCGTTTCCGGATAACTCCTCCTACAGTTTTCATCCGATCAAGTTGAAACTTGGTAGGTAGTAAGACCATGATGTGTAGATGTGCGTAAAGTTTCGAGTATTAACGTTTGCCAAATATTAACAGAGTTATGCCCCTTTGAAATTTTTGTAAACATTTTCGTTTCCGGATAACTCCTCCTACAGTTTTCATCCGATCAAGTTGAAACTTGGTAGGTAGTAAGACCATGATGTGTAGATGTGCGTAAAGTTTCGAGTATTAACGTTCGCCAAATATTAACAGAGTTATGTCCCTTTGAAAATTTTGTAAACATTTTCGTTTCCGGATAACTCCTCCTACAGTTTTCATCCGATCAAGCTGAAACTTGGTAGGTAGTAAGACCATGATGTGTAGATGTGCGTAAAGTTTCGAGAATTAACGTTCGCCAAATATTAACAGAGTTATGTCCCTTTGAAATTTTTGTAAACATTTTCGTTTCCGGATAACTCCTCCTACAGTTTTCATCCGATCAAGCTGAAACTTGGTAGGTGGTAAGACCATGATGTGTAGATGTGCGTAAAGTTTCGAGAATTAACATCCGCCAAATATTAACAGAGTTATGCCCCTTTGAAATTTTTGTAAACCTTTTCGTTTCCGGATAACTCCTCCTACAGTTTTCATCCGATCAAGCTGAAACTTGGTAGGTAGTAAGACCATGATGTGTAGATGTGCGTAAAGTTTCGAGAATTAACGTTCGCCAAATATTAACAGAGTTATGTCCCTTTGAAATTTTTGTAAACATTTTCGTTTCCGGATAACTCCTCCTACAGTTTTCATCCGATCAAGCTGAAACTTGGTAGGTAGTAAGACCATGATGTGTAGATATGCGTAAAGTTTCGAGAATTAACATCCGCCAAATATTAACAGAGTTATGCCTCTTTGAAATTTTTGTAAACATTTTCGTTTCCGGATAACTCCTCCTACAGTTTTCATCCGATCAAGCTGAAACTTGGGAGGTAGTAAGACCATGATGTGTAGATGTGGGTAAAGTTTCGAGAATTAACATCCTTCAAATATTAAAAGAGTTATGCCCCTTTGAAATTTTTGTAAGTATTTTCATTTCCGGATTACTCCTAGAGTTTTCATCAGATCAAGCTGAAACTTGGTAGGTAGATAAACCTTGATGTATAGATGTTCGTAAAGTTTCGAGTATTAACGTCCGCCAAATATTAACAGTTATATCCCTTTGAAATTTTTGTAAACATTTATGTCCCTTTGAAATTTTTGTAAACATTTTCGTTTCCGGATAACTCCTCCTACAGTTTTCATCCGATCAAGTTGAAACTTGGTAGGTAGTAAGACCATGATGTGTAGATGTGCGTAAAGTTTCGAGTATTAACGTTCGCCAAATATTAACAGAGTTATGCCCCTTTGAAATTTTTGTAAACATTTTCGTTTCCATTACCATCAGGAACACTCAATACACTTAGAAATGAAATTGGGAATGTACAGCTCATTTTTATTGATGAGATCTCAATGGTAGGCTTCAAACTTTTCAATTGTATACACCAGAGACTAATGGAAGTTATGCAGAGTCCAAAACCTTTTGGCGGAGTGTCTTTGATAGCAGTTGGTGACCTCTTCCAACTTAAACCTGTAATGGATTCTTACATATTCTCATTACCAACAAATGATTATATGCCATTGGCTATAAATATGTGGCAAGATCTCTTCACAATGCCAGAACTAAAGCAAATAATGAGACAGGCAGACAGTAAGAGGTTTGCTGAACTACTTAATAGAATGAGAGAAGGTGATCAAACAGATAGTGATATAGCTGTTCTTAAAAAACACATAATCTCCCCCATTGAAAAAGACTACCCACACCAGCTAACACATTTATTCACAACAAATGCTAGTGTGAATGCTTTCAACAATGAAGTTTTGCTAAGAGCTAAAACACCTATTACCAGAATTAAGGCAAAAGATACAGTTATTGGTTCTG
This sequence comes from Lucinisca nassula, assembly GCA_963580285.1. Taxonomy (NCBI): domain Eukaryota; kingdom Metazoa; phylum Mollusca; class Bivalvia; order Lucinida; family Lucinidae; genus Lucinisca; species Lucinisca nassula. The sequence continues at coordinate 44,002,734 of OY757013.1, forward strand.
CACCATTTTCTATGAAAAAGAAAATCCTTGAAAACTTCCAAAATAGCAAACAAGTTAAGCAATTGTTGAATGTGGTTGAGGTCACAGAGGACATTTGTTATGATCTTACAGTAAACCTAGACACTTCTGATGGACTCAATCAATGGAGCCTCATGCATTGCCAAAAAAGTTCAAATTACAATTTGTGGCTTGGAAATATTTGCTTCAGGAATAATTTGGGTAAAATTCTGTGATCCTCATATAGGTACAGCTCTGCGCAATCAGAGTAGGAAATTGTATAAAAAAGGAATCCCTAAAGAATTGACACCTATTGAACCTATCGTTAAACAGTATCCTGCTGGTTTTAAAGGTGAAGCTCAGATACAAAGATATCAATTCCCTTTATGGCCAGCACATGCAAAAACAATTCACCGGTCACAAGGTGATACTCTAGAAGAAGCAGTCATAGATCTGACAATGAGAAACAAAGTTGACCATATACACTATGTTGCTGTTAGCAGATTAAAAAGCCTTGATGGATTGTATCTGAGGAATCTTGAAGAGAATAAGATCTCAGTTTCAAAACAAGTCAAAGAAGAAATGGCTCGACTTCGATCGTCCACCCTTTTATATTCTTTAAAGTTTCTAGATGATATACAAGATAAATTTAAACTTGTTTTTCTAAATGCTCGTTCCATGAAAAGACATATTGATGACATCAGAGATGATCCAAACATAAAATCTGCTGATATTGCATGTTTTTGTGAAACACGATTCTCTATCAGTGACTCGCTAGAACAGACGAACTTACAGTCCTTTAATCAGTACAGACAGGATGGTACAAATTCTAATCCAAACCAGAGATCTCCGTATGGGATAGTGGCTTATTCAAAAAGTTCCTTTGTTGGTACTCCTCAGAATGAAAATGTTACAAATAAACTAGAAATATCAGTCATTTCAGTGCATGATAGAAAAGATACATTAATTATTGCACTATACAAATCACCTGCTACCCCTGTTCGAGTATTATGTGAAAAACTGTCAAACCTTCACCAGAAGTACCTTCAAAACAAGACAGTTATTATTCTTGGAGATTTCAACATCAATTGGAACATTGATAATTGTGATAAAACAATTCTTCATAACCTTCTGGTAAAAACCTTCAAATACAGGCAGGTTATTTCACAACCAACAAACGACCATGGCTCAATAATAGACTTGATATTTACTAACATTCAAAATGTGGATTCTGGTGTGTGTGAAACATACTACTCAGATCATAACATAATCTGGATAGCTTGGTAAACATTTTGCAGCACCTGCTGCTTGGAGTAAGGCCTTCAGTAGGCAAGATAGAATCATGGTATTCGCTCTAAAGTGTCTATTTAACAGCCACCTTAATACTTAATAACACTCACCCTTAAATATTTGGGAGTCATACTGACTCAAATGACTGGAAGTTGTCAAACCATTGTGGCACAAGGATCCATACCAGAAATTGGTGTTTCATTATGTGAGTTTTAACATAGATCCAGATTAGGAGTAACAAGGAAATGTGCATAAAGAATAATTTTACATTTCTTTAAAAAAAAAAACAGTTGTGTGTACTTGTTAGAATAACCTTCATGAGGTGATTTAAAGAAGTACCAAAAATATTCATTTTTGAAGAGTATTAAGGAAATGTTGTTGCTTAATTGCCCTTGTTACTTCCCTTATGTGTTATAATATTGATAGTATGTTTACTACTGCAATGACCAGTCTTAACCTTTATCCTGCTGTAGGCGACAAGCCCTATCTTTGCAAACATTGTAGATCCAGATCAGATGGCTTCTGAAGAAGTCATCTGATCAGGATCTACACTGACATTCAGTAAATGAACATGTAGAAATAAACTGCATCGAGTAATCTGATTGGTTCAAAGTCAGATTTGGGTGTGGCTTAATTGAATATTCAGCAGGTTAAAGGCTAAGCAAATGCTATAAGTGCTCTTTTTTATGTGTTCTAAATTGCTAATCAGATTAATTCTAGTTCTAAGCTGTTTGCTGTGGATGCAGCAATACAGGGAAAAGGAAGAAAGCTCTGTTTGTGATGCCCTAGCTCTGGATTCGCACTGTGCATGCTCTTCTTGCATTTTGCTGTCACCCATTGAAACTTGAAAAATAGTTCCACCATGAATAAGCAATGAATACTGTTTTCAGATTTCAGTCTACCAAATACGAATTTGCCACGGGCGTATAATGCCCCGCTTGCGGAGCTCTTGTTTCAAGAATCACTGAAAAATTCAAAAAATCCGGACGCCTTGTGGACTTGCTGTGATTCTCCTAAAATTTTAACAAATTTGTTTCATGGTAGAGCAAGGAGTCTTTGTTTTGTTAGCTCACCTGTCACGTAGTGACAAGGTGAGCTTTTGGGATCACTTTTTGTCTGTCGTCCGTCGTGCGTGCGTCCGTGCGTCCGTCCGTCCGTGTGTGCGTGCGTAAACTTTTTATTTAAACGACATCTCCTCCTAAACCACTGATCAGATTTTGACCAAACTTCACAGGAATGATCCTTAGGTGGACCCCTTTCAAAGTTGTTCAAATGGTTCTGGTCTGCTGCACATCTAGGTCACAGGAGCCAAAAATAGATTTTTTTTCACCGAAAACTTAAAAAATCTTTTTCTCTGAAACCACAAGGCCCAGGTCTTTGATATTTGGTATGATGCTTCATCTAGTGGACCCCTACCAAGATTGTTCAAATTATAGTGCTGGGGCCAAAAATGCCCCCGCCCCGGGGCCCTTTGGTTTTACATGGGCTTATATAGGGAAAATCTTTAAAAATCTTCTTCTCTGAAACCGCAAGGCCCAGGTCTTTGATATTTGGTATGAAGCTTCATCTAGTAGACCCCTACCAAGATTGTTCAAATTATAGTGCTGGGGCCAAAAATGCCCCCGCCCCGGGGCCCTTTTGTTTTACATGGGCTTATATAGGGAAATTCTTTAAAAATCTTCTTCTCTGAAACCGCAAAGCCCAGGTCTTTGATATTTGGTATGAAGCTTTATCTAGTGGACCCCTACCAAGATTGTTCAAATTACAGTGCTGGGGCCAAAAATGCCTCCGCCCCGGGGCCCTTTGGTTTTACATGAGCTTATATAGGGAAAATCTTTAAAAATCTTCTTCTCTGAAACTGCAAGGCCCAGGTCTTTGATATTTGGTATGAAGCTTCATCTATTGGACCCCTACCAAGATTGTTCAAATTATAGTGCTGGGGCCAGAAATGTCCCCGCCCCGGGGCCCTTTGGTTTTACATGGGCTTATATGTGGAAAATCTGTAAAAATCTTCTTCTCTGAAACCGCAAGGCCCAGGTCTTTGATATTTGGTATGAAGCTTCATCTAGTGGACCCCAAACAAGATTGTTCAAATTAAAGTCCTGGGGCCAAAAATGCCCCCGCCCCGGGGCCCGTTCAAATTAAAGTCCTGGGGCCAAAAATGCCCCCGCCCCGGGGCCCTTTGGTTTTACATTGGCTTATATAGGGAAAATCTTTAAAAATCTTCTTCTCTGAAACTGCAAGGCCCAGGTCTTTGATAAATGGTATGAAGCTTTATCTAGTGGACCCCTACCAACATTGTTCAAATTATAGTGCTGTGGCAAAAAATGCCCCCTCCCTGGGGCCCTTTGGTTTTACATGGGCTTATATAGGGAAAATCTTTAAAAATCTTCTTCTCTGACACCCCAAACCCCAGGTCTTTGATATTTGGTATGAAGTTTCATCTAGTGGACCCCTACCAAGGTTGTTCAAAATATAGTTCTAGGGCCAAAAATGCCCCCGCCCAGTGGCCCTTGGGTTTTACATGGGCTTATATAGGGAAAATTTTTAAAAATCATCTTCTCTGAAACTGCAAGGCCCAGGTCTTTGATATTCGGAATGAAGCTTCATCTTGTGGAACTCTACCAAGATTGTTCAAATTATAGCCCTCAGGCCACAAATGCCCCCACCCCAGGGCCCTTTGGTTTTACATAGACCTATATAGAGATAATCTTTGAAAATCTTCTTCTCTGAAACAGCAAGGCCCAGGTCTTTGATATTTGGTGTGAAGCTTCATCTAGTGGACCTCTATCAAGATTTTTTAAATTATAGCCCTCGGGCCACAAATGCCCCCGCCCCAGGGCCCTTTGGTTTTACATAGACTTATATTGGGAAATCTTTAAAAATCTTCTTCTCTGAAACTGCAAGGCCCATGTCTTTGATATTTGGTATGGAGCTTCATCTAGTGGACCTCTACCAAGATTGTTCAAATTATAGCCCTCAGGCCACAAATGCCCCCGCCCCAGGGCCTTTTGGTTTTACATAGACTTATAATAAAGATAATCTTTGAAAATCTTCTTCTCTGAAACAGCAAGGCCCAGGTCTTTGATATTTGGTGTGAAGCTTCATCTAGTGGACCTCTATCAAGATTGTTTAAATTATAGCCCTGAGGCAAAAAATGCCCCTGCCCCGGGGCCATATGGTTTTACATAGGCTTATGTAGTGCTGGGGACAAAAATGCCCCCGCCCCGGGGCCCATTGGTTTTACATCGGTTTATATAGGGAAAATCTTTAAAAAAATCTTCTCTGAAACGGCAAGGCCAAAGTCTTCGATATTTGGTGTGTAGCTTCATCTAGTGGACCTTTGCCAAGATTGTTCAAATTATAGCCTTTGTTGATATTTGGTATGAAGCTTCACCCTTTTAGACCTGCCTCAACATTATGTACATTATAACCCTGGGGTCAATAATGGCCTTCCCCAGGGCCCACTTGTTACTCTATGGATCAGGTGAGCGATCCAGGGCCATCATGGCCCTCTTGTTTGATTTGAGGTTTAAAGTCCCCGTCAACACTGTAAATGTCATTTTGGAGACATTGCTTCCAATTTTGTGTGACTTTTACCCAGCATTGAGATGAAATGACATCTCAAGCCCTGTCGCCCAATGAAACCAATAGGTTTTATTAGCATGGACGGTCCGCCTCACACCGCGGTTCCTGGACAGGCTTAAATCCTCTAAGCGGTTTACCAGTACTAGTGTGTGGGCCGGATTCAGCTCTGCGTGGAAGCATCATGCAGCCCATATATTTCTTCAAGCCCCTATGGAAGGGGGCATTCCAGCAAGGAGTCAGAAAGGTGCAATGGAATGGTGAACAGTGTAGACCCTGATCAGACTGCTCCTTCAGGAGTTGTCTGATATGGGCCTACAGTTTTCTTAGGCCTATCTGTCCCAATACTTAGGATCATTAAAGTAATTTACCTTATCAAAACCTCAAAGACAATGTGCAAAGATTGTAAGATGTACATAGCCTGTACCTATACCTGTACCTAAGATGTACCTATATTATTTCACATTACTTTTGCAGGAAAAGAGATTCCTCTTCCAGTATTCCAAAGAGATGGTAAGTCCTGATAAATGTTTTAAAAAGTTTCGCTACATTGTGCCCAGGCTCATACATTTCTTTTATAATTTGCAAAGATTTATTGCATCAGGCTTACTATATTCATTTATTCATCGTGATGTAAACAGCCTCATAGGAACAGATAAGGTTGGTATTGAAGGATAGTTTTCCTTATTTCACCATATAAACTATTGTGGGTATTCATCAGAACTGTCCACACACAAGTACTGGTATACCGCTTAGACCGTCCATGCTTATAAACCCTATTGGTTTCATTGGGCGTCAGGGCTTGAGATGTCTGCTCAAACTGTGACGTCTACCTTAACCAAGGCACATATGAGGTCGTATTCAATCAGTGCATTTATCAAACACCCGAGAATATTCAATTTGGGGTAAGAACACCAGAGTTAGAACAGAATTTCTATCCCAAGCTTAAACTACGGACTTCCTTATCTGGTTTGCAAGAAAGAATATTCCATCGGGACTCAAGAACAGAGTTTTAATCATCCATAGTAAATGAGCCATCAGTGCTGGAGTCATTGAAGTATCACTATATCTAATTTTCTAGAAAAAGCAGTAATTGGAGGATTTAATCAGCTGGAAATACCGTAATGATCCTAAGTATTGGGATAGACAGGCCTTAGCAAACAGTGCAGACCCAGATCAGACTGCTACTGAAGGAGCAGTCTGATCAGGGTCTACACTGTTTGCCATTTTGTCTGCACTTTTTGGACTCCTTGCTGGATTGTGAAACAAATTTGTTAAAATTTTAGGAGAAATACAGAAACTCAGAGAAGTGTCAAATTATTTAGGATTTTTATGTTAAAATATTTAGAATTTTTACGGTATGTAATGTCAGCTCAGTATTCAGCCCTTCTTTGTACATCGCAACCTCTTTATAACACTATTAATGGGGTCCAAAGCAGAAACCATATTAGTTAAACAGCCGTGTTATATCCAAACAAAAATGTATAGATTATATAGAAAAATGACCATTTATGGTCATTTTTCTATATAATCTATACACTTTTTGGGATCCATCTTGATACCGTGTTTTATCCAAAACCGTGTAATAATGAACCATGTTATAATGAGGTTGTGGTGTACTAGGCTTATACAGCTGTTAACCAATACGGTGCACATTCTTTCGCCAGAAACTAACAACTGCCCTTCTTGTATCACTGGAATGGATTTGTTTGTTCGTTTGATTTGAGGTTTAACGTCCCCGTTAACACTGTAAAGGTCAATTTGGAGATGTTGCTTCCAATTTTGTGGGACTTTTATCTGATATTGAGATGAAATGATATCTCAAGTCCTGTCGCCCAATGGAATTGAAAGAATGACTGCAGGAAACATTTTGTGTTCAATTCAATTCACTAAAGAATATTGCCAACTCCAGGTCAGGTATTGAACCCATGACCTGATCACCAAACAGTCGCTTAGGACTACTTCTGACAGCCCCTGCCCATCGGGGCTTGAAGAAATATATGGGCTGCATGATGCTTCCACGCAGAGCTGAAACCGACCCGCATATGAGTACTGATGAACCACTTAGAGAATCTAAGCCTGCCCAGGCAAAGCGGTGCGAGCTTATAAACCTTTTTGTTTCATTGGGGGACAGGGATTGAGATGTCATTTCATCTCAATGTCGGGTAAAAGTCCCACAAAATTGGAAGCAACGTCTCCAAAATGACCTTTACAGTGTTGACGGGTACGTTAAACCTCAAATCAAACAAACAAACAAAGGCCTACTCCTGTAATATATGTATTTATTTACAGACTTAGCTCCTACTGTTGTTGGATTGGCTTAACCATTCTCTTGCTGAATATTCAGTTTAGCCACACCCATTTCTGACTTTGAACCAATCAGATTACTTGATGTAATTTATTCCTACAAATTATGTCTCCCCCGAAAAATTTTTTTTCGGAGAGACATATTGTTTTCCCCCCGGGCGTCTGTCTGTCTGTCTGTCTGTCTGTCAGTCTGTCCGTCTGTCACACATTCGTGTCCGCTCTGTAACTTGAAAACCGTTAGAGCTATCATCACGAAACTTCGTATAAATATTAATCAGCATTAGACGACGTGCAGTGCGCAAGAACCATAACTCTCGCATTTATACTTTTTGAATTATCTCCCTTTGAAGTTTGTTGGTATGTATATATGTATGGGCAAATCGTGTACGGTCAATAACTTTCTTATTTTTTGATGGATTTTAAAATTACTCGGCAGAAATATTAACAACCATAAGACGATGTGTGGTGCGCATGAGGCAGGTCGGTACCTCAAAGGTCAAGGTCATACTTAGAGGTCAAAGGTAAAAAAAGGGGCCTTTTTTTCCTATTTGGTCAATAACTTTCTTATTTTGAGATGGATTTTAAAATTACTTGGCATAATTATTAACAACCATAAGACGATGTGTGGTGCGCATGAGGCAGGTCGGTTCCTCAAAGGTCAAGGTCATACTTAGAAAAATACTTTGTGAGTTATGGCCCTTTGTCATTTTGATAATTTGTGCCCATTGTAATGTATGCTAAAATTGATGCAAAGCATAACTTTAGAACCGTGTATGCTAGGGTTTTGAAATTTCATATATGGATTCCTCATGGAAAATTAGCTGACGCATATTTTTTTTCTGGTCCGGAATATGCCCCTTTCAAGAGTTATTGCCCTTTGAATTTTTTTAATAAAATCTTGTCAGCAAGATATCTCAAAAACTATTAGAGCTAGAGCCTTGAAAGTTGGTGAATAGATTGTTGGTGATGAGTAGATGAACTGATTAACTTATGACAAAATTCCGAAAAATACTTTGTGAGTTATGGCCCTTTGTCATTTTGGTAATTTGTGCCCATTGTAATGTATGCTAAAAGTGATGCATAGCATAACTTTAGAACCGTGTATGCTATAGTTTTGAAATTTCATACATGCTTTTCTGATGACAAATAAGCTGACGCGGATTTTTTTCTCGTCAGAATTATGCCCCTTTCAAGAGTTATTGCCCTTTGAAATTTTTTTAATAAAATCTTGTCAGCAAAATATCTCAAACACTATTGGAGCTAGAGCCTTGAAAGTTGTTGAGTATATTGGTGGTGATGAGTAGATGAACTGATTAACTTTTGACAAAATTCCGAAAAATACTTTGTGAGTTATGGCCCTTTGTCATTTTTGTAATTTGTGCCCATTGTAATGTATGCTAAAAGTGATGCATAGCATAACTTTAGAACCGTGTATGCTAGGGTTTTGAAATTTCATATATGGATTCCTCATGAAAAATTAGCTGACACGTATTTTTTTTCTCGTCCGGATTATGCCCCTTTCAAGAGTTATTGCCCTTTGAATTTTTTTTTAATAAAATCTTGTCAGCAAGATATCTCAAAAACTATTGGAGCTAGAGGCTTGAAAGTTGGACAATGAGTCATGTGCAAGACCAAGGTCCATACCTCCAATGTCAAGGTCATACCTAGAGGTCAAAGGTAAAAAACAGGACAGTCAATAACTTCCTTATTCTTTGATGGATTATGAAATTACTTGGCAGAAATGTTAACCATCATGAGACGATGTGTTGTACCGCAAAGGTCAAGGCCATACTTAGAGGTCAAAGGTAAAAAAGTGCTTTTTTTGTTTACGGCCAATAACTTTTTTATTTTTCCATGAACATTTTTAAAGTTACTATGTAGAAATGTTCATCTTCATTAGATGATGTGTTGCACACAAGACCCAGCTCAATACCTCCAATGTCAAGGTTATACTTAGCAGTCAAAAACGGGGGAGACATCTGTGTTTTTGTAGAAAAACAAATTCTAGTTCATAAATTGAATGTCAAACAGTGTAGATCCTGATCAGATGGCTTCTTCAGAAGCCATCTGATCTGGATCTACACTGTTTCCAAAGATAGGGGTTGTCGTGAACAGCATGATAAGCGTTAACCCTTTTTGTACCAAATGGAATTTTCCAGGAGTCCATTTCAAAATTGGGGGTGTCAGGTTGAGTGTTTTTTTCAAAAACTATTCGGAAAATAGCTGAACTTTTTGCAAACAGTGTAGGCCCTGATCAGATGCCGCATTCTGCGGCGTCTGATCTGGGCCTGCACTGTTTACCAGAGTATCTGTTATGGGTTAAATATCACTGAATATGTGACAGATAGGGAGTAGTCTCACTCAGTACTGGTCAATAAAGCCTGCATAGGAACTGAGTTGGGAACATGACCATAGCTGTTTTCTGGGACATAAAACTACAACACACTCTCTGTAAAAGCCCTGTATTCTGTCCTACTGCAATTTCATAAACAGCTTCCGAGATGGCATAATGATATATTTTGTTGATTAACTTATTCGATGATTTAGTATTGATTGGGCTGACCTTTGATATTTCTAGAGCAATAAGACGAGACTGTCTGAGATTTCACATTGACCAAGGAATTTTCATTGTCACATAAAAGGAGCACTTGCTAACATTGTAGACCCAGATCAGATGCTGCACTGTTAGTATAAAATCCATTAACCCATTGTATGTGGGAAACTCCTAAAGGGGTACCTTTGCAAACAGTGCAGGCTGTGATCAGAAGCCGCATTCTGCGGCGTCTGATCAGGGCCTGCACTATTTACTAACATAATTGTCAGGCAAAAAATAGAACAAAAATGAAAAAATAGGTCTGACACCCCTTATATGACAAATGGACTTGTTCAACATGTAGCAATGGATGGAGGAGTCCACTGGCATACAATGGGTTAAAATAAAGATAAGGAAGTTCAAGACATCATAATTTGTTTAAATGGCATTTGAAGCATTCCATAATGGAGATGCATAAATAGCAGATTCCATGGAGAATTCTGATGAAGCACCAATCATGGTATAGCAGATGACATTTCAGTTTGACTTTTTCTATGAACTTTCTGCTAAGTAGATGATTCCATCACAAAAACATGCTTACTTAAAACGCATCATTTATTTATGTAAAATTTGGGGTTTACAGAGGGCACCCTAACGAAATTCACTTGCAACAACTTATACGCCAAGTGCATTAGTTTTCTTATTTCTGCTCAAAAACATAGATTGCGGGTACTCGAATGAGTTCTCAAAATTTATGTTTTGAGCAGAAATACGAAAAATATCAGAATTTTTATTTTATCTGAAAATGTTCATTGTTCTGTTGATAAATTTTCAATATGTTTAAACAGGCATGTTAATTTCTTGATGAGCCTGATTTTAAAAAAAGAGGAAAAAAAAAAGAAGAAAGATTTATCTCAAATGAGCTGGAGGCTCCAGAGAAGCTTAGTAATGGACAGAGACAGTGGTCTGTTGTCCATTGTTCTTGCCAACATTTGCAAATGACATCCTCTGAACTGCTGGGCCTGTTTAGCCAAATCACGTTTGGGCTTTCATGTCTAGGTAGGTCACATGACTAAGATTGCCAATATTCACACCCAAACATGTTAAAACCTTTGAAAATCTTCTCAGAAATGGAATAGCTGATGACCTTGAAAATTGAGTTATGCAGTTTTTGATCGCTTTCAAGTTTGTTCAAATGAGGATCCTTGATTGACCTTGTCCTGTTTTACAGCAAGGTCAGATTTGATCATTTTCGTAAGGGATAAATTTAGAACAGTGGAATTTTCAGGTTCTGTGGTGGCGTATGACATTAGAGCTGATTTATGCAGTCAGCTAAATTATTATAAACTGTTATGAATACCAAGAGTCAAGATCATTTACTGACCTGAATTTTCCTTAATGCCTCCGATTCAGTATTTTTATGCCTCCGCATCGTATGATGCCAGGGGCATATAGTTTTTTGGTTTTCCGTACGTGCGTATGTGCATACATGTGTACGTCCATCTGTATGTGTGTGTGTACGTACGTACGTACGTGATCCTGTAACCTCAGGTTAAGGTTTTTGTAACAGGTAGAGCCTGAACTTATAGAACTCATATTTTCCTAACCATTTGATGGAACTAGTTCATCTTTGGTATGATGATAGATACATGTATAGGTCCAAAGTTTAAGTAAGCAATACCCCCACCCATGCCTGTGACCTCAAGGTCAAGATCACAGACTTAGAAATTTTCAATGTTCACAGACTTTGAAATTTTCAATGTTAAAGACTCAGGTTAAGGTTTTTGTAACAGGTAGACCTGAACATTTTAGAACTCATATTTTCCAAACCATTTGATGGAATTGGTTCATATGTGGTATGATTATAGATATAGGTCAAAAGTTTTATTCAGCGATACCCCCACCCATACCTATGACCTCAAGGTCAAGGTCATGGACTTAGAAATTTTCCGTGTTAAATATGTTCTATAAAAGGGTTATCCTTTGGAAGCAAGGAATACACCACAGAACCAAAAAAATATGGAGTGTACATGTTTTCTGGGCCAGACTAGCTAGTTTCGGCCAATTAGGCCTCATCAGTGACCCTCGGATATTTTTAAAATTCCACTATGGAATCAATGATCCCAAAGGACAAGAAAATGTAATCTACACTATGATGTAGGGCAGGGAGACGTTTTACCGCCACCACACATTCCCACACACCAGCTGTAGACTCCAGTTAAGGTATTTGTACCTGGTAGTACCTGAACTTTTATGATGGCTTTGGTTCATATGATGATAGATATAGGTACAATGTTTCATTCAGCAATACCCACACCCATGCCTATGACCAAGGTCAAGGTCACAGACTTAGACAATTTTAAAGTTAAAGATTTTACAGAGCTCAAATTTTCCAAACTATATTATGGATTTGGCTTATATATGCTATGATGATAGATACAGGTCCAAATAATTATTTGGCAATACCCACACTCATGCCTATGGCTTCAAGGTCAAGGTCACAGACTTAGAAATTTTTAATTAGATATTTTAAGAGTTGATATTTTCCAAATTGTGTGATGGATTGAGTTTATATTTGGTATGATGTTAGATACCTGTCCATTTTAGTCAGCGATACCCCCACCCATCCCCATGAGCTCAAGGTCAAGGTCACAGACTTAAAAAATTTTAATTAGATATTTTAAGAGTTTATATTTTCCAAATCGTATGATGAATTAAGTTTATATTTGGTATGATGATTGTTACTGGTCCAATACCCCCACCCATGCATGTGCCCTAAAGGTCAAGGTCACAGATAAAGAAATTTTGTATTTAAAGTTTATTAAGAGCTCATACTTACGGGCCTCCGTGGCCTAGTGGTTAAGAGCGCTGACTCTTGATCATTAGGTCTCTCACCGCTGTGGTTCGAGCCTCGCTCGGGTCACATGTGAGATGCCAAGTTCTGCAACGGAAGATCAGGTGGTTTTTCTCCGGGTACTCCGGTTTTCGCCCACCTCTGATTAACGATCGGCCCGATATGAGTGAAATAATCTTGAAAGGGCCGTAAAACCCAAAACCCAAAAAAAAAAAAAAAAAAAAAAAAAAAGAGCTCATACTCACCAAATCATATAGATTTGCTTCATATTTGGTATGATGATAGTCACAGGTCCAAAGTTGTATATACCCCCACCCCTGACCTCAAGGTCAAGGTCACAGACTTAGCCTTATTATGCTTTTAAAGTTTTAGGGCTCAAATTTATAGATTGGCTTCATATTTGGAATGATGATAGATACAGGTCCAAAGTCTCATTCACCCATACCAACAACCCTGTCCATGACCCCAAGGTCAAGGTCACACACTTAGAAAATTTTGTTGCAACATGGATTTTCGGGATGAGGCGGGGCCCTTGGCGGGGGCATCTGTGTCGCCTGGACACATTTCTAGTTAACTTCTTTTCTTGTTAAACAGCTGGACTGATTGAAATCCAATTACATGGGGAGCATCAATGGCATGAGAGAACGAAAGTTTGCTTGTGGGATCTGTGTCACATGACCAAGATAGCTGCCATGCCTATGTCTGCTAAAAAAGTCTGAAAATCTTTTTTTGGAACCTATAGGTCAGTGATCCTGAAATTTTGTATGCAGCTTTGAGGGCACGTCCTATCATATTTGTTCAAATGATGACCCTTGGTTGACTTTGACCTGTTTTCTGACATGTTTTAATTTGGTCACTTAGGCATTTGTTTGGGAAAAAGGCAAATATATGGGTCTCAGCTTATGTCATCAAAGTTAAATCATGCTCTAGCTCAGCCAATTGAATGTTTATAAAAACCCAAGATCATGCAGGGTCATTTAGTGGCCTTAGTCCTGAGCCCCTCAGCTTGAGTATTTAGGGCCTTTATAGGATTAGAGAATTAAAGTTTTTGTCAAAGGATCTGGTTCACATGAGCAAGATGGTCCCAATGCACATATACCCATTAGATTGTATGGAAAATTTTCTAGGGCCAAGGATCTTGAAATTCAAACATAATGCAGCATTGGGGACTCAGGGTCCTACAGAGTGTATTCAAATAATGCGCTTCCTTGACATATAGTTTACCATAATGTTATTGGCTCAACATTGCCTTTATAGTGTTGACTGGGCAGTTAAACTCCAACTTGACTGGGCAGTTAAACTCCATGTTGACTGGGCAGTTAAACTCCATGTTGACTAGGCAGTTAAACTCTATTTTGACTGGGCAGTGAAACTTCATGTTGACTGGGCAGTTAAACTCCATTTGTCTGGGCAGTTAAACTCCATGTTGACTGCATGGGCAGTTAAACTCAAAACCAAAACCCCAACTACATGCATAAGGTCAAATTTGATCCCTCAGGCATTTGTAGGGGTGGGAGAGGGGGTGCAAAGGCATCAGAATTGAATTATGCATTCAGCTAAAATGACCTTGACCTTTGGAATCTAATATAGTGGTATTTTTGCTGAAAAAAAAGATTAGCTTTGAAAAGCTACTCACATTTTTTCAGTACATTTTTTTTAATAGCAAACATGTTAGATTTCTTGCCAAATTAAATTATCAAAGTTTAAACAATTCGTTAAGTAATGACATCATTATTTTTTAACAACGGGGCCTGGGGAGCGTAGTGACCCATGGGATCCTTGATTACATTTTTGTCTGTTGCACAATTTTGCTAAGTGCGTTAGCATAGCAACAGATATGGTGGGTATTTTGTGATAATTATGTCTCCCCCGAAAAAAATTTTTTCGGAGAGACATATTGTTTTTCCCCCGGGCGTCTGTCTGTCCGTCTGTCCGTCTGTGCGTCTGTCACACTTTCGTGTCCGCTCTGTAACTTGAAAACCGTTAGAGCTATCGTCATGAAACTTCGTATAAATATTAATCAGCATTAGACGACGTGCAGTGCGCAAGAACCATAACTCTCGCATTTATACTTTTTGAATTATCTCCCTTGGAAGTTTGTTGGTATGTATATATGTATGGGCAAATCGTGTCCGGTCAATAACTTTCTTATTTTTTGATGGATTTGAAAATTACTCGGCAGAAATATTAACAACCATAAGACGATGTGTGGTGCGCATGAGGCAGGTCGGTACCTCAAAGGTCAAGGTCATACTTAGAGGTCAAAGGTCAAAAAAACGGGCCTTTTTTTCGTATTTGGTCAATAAGTTTCTTATTTTGAGATGGATTTTAAAATTACTTGGCATAATTATTAACAACCATAAGAGGATGTGTGGTGGGCATGAGGCAGGTCGGTACCTCAAAGGTCAAGGTCATACTTAGAGGTCAAAGGTCAAAAAAGGGGCCTTTTTTTCGTATTTGGTCAATAACTTTCTTATTTTGAGATGGATTTTAAAATTACTTGGCATAATTATTAACAACCATAAGACAATGTGTGGTGGGCATGAGGCAGGTCGGTTCCTCAAAGGTCAAGGTCATACTTAGAGGTCAAAGGTCAAAAAAGGGGCCTTTTTTTCGTATTTGGTCAATAACTTTCTAATTTTGAGATGGATTTTAAAATTACTTGGCATAATTATTAACAATCATGAGACGATGTGTGATGCACATGAGGCAGGTCGGTACCTCAAAGGTCAAGGTCATACTTAGAGGTCAAAGGTCAAAAAGTGGGCCTTTTTTTCGTATTTTGTCAATAACTTTCTTATTTTGAGATGGATTTTGAAATCACATGGCAGAAATGTGAACCAAAATAAGGCGATGTGTTGCGCGCATGACCCAGGTTGGTACCTCAAAGGTCAAGGTCATACTTAGAGGTCAAAGGTAAAAAAGGGGCCTTTTTTCGGGTTTTGTCAATAACTTGCCTATTTTTTAATAGAATTTGAAGTTACTTGGCAAACATGTTAACTATCATGGAACGATGTGTTGCATGCATGATTCAGTTTGGTACCTAAAATGTCAAGGTCATCCATAGAGGTCAAAGGTAAAAAAGGGGCCTTTTTTCGTGTTTGGTCAATAACTTTCTTATTTTTAGATGGATTTTGAAATTGCTAGGAAGAAATGTTAACCACCATGAGATGATGTGTTGCACGCATGACCCAGTTTAATACCTGAAAGGTCAAGGTCATACATAGAGGTTAAAGGTAAAAAAAGGGCCTTTTTTGTGTTCTGTCAATAACTTTCTTATTATGCCCCCAACTTTGAAAAAGTTTGAGGGGCATATTGGTTCTGGTTCGTTCGTCCGTTAGTCTGTCCATTACGCTTTTGATGCATAGCATAACTAAAGAACCGTGTATGCTAGGGTTTTGAAATTTCATATATGGATTCCTCATGGAAAATTAGCTGACGCGTATTTTTTTTCTCGTCCGGATTATGCCCCCTTCAAGAGTTATTGCCCTTTGAATTTTTTTTTTTAATAAAATCTTGTCAGCAAGATATCTCAAATACTATTGGAGCTAGAGCCTTGAAAGTTGGTGATTATATTGATGGTGATGAGTAGATGAACTGATTAACTTTTGACAAAATTCCGAAAAATACTTTGTGAGTTATGGCTCTTTGTCATTTTGGTAATTTGTGCCCATTGTAATGTGTGCTAAAAGTGATGCATAGCATAACTTTAGAACCATGTATGCTAGGGTTTTGAAATTTCATATATGGATTCCTCATGGAAAATTAGCTGACGCGTATTTTTTTTCTCGTCCGGAATATGCCCCTTTCAAGAGTTTTTGCCCTTTGAAATTTTTTTAATAAAATCTTGTCAGCAAGATATCTCAAAAAGTATTGGAGCTAGAGCCTTGAAAGTTGGTGAATAGATTGTTGGTGATGAGTAGATGAACTGATTAACTTATGACAACATTCCGAAAAATACTTTGTGAGTTATGGCCCTTTGTCATTTTGGTAATTTGTGCCCATTGTAATGTATGCTAAAAGTGATGCATAGCATAACTTTAGAACGGTGTATGCTATAATTTTGAAATTTCATACATGCATTTCTGATGGAAAATAAGCTGACGCGTATTTTTTTTCTCATCAGGATTATGCCCCTTTCAAGAGTTGTTGCCCTTTGAATTTTTTTTAATAAAATCTTGTCAGCAAGATATCTCAAAAACTATTGGAGCTAGAGGCTTGAAAGTTGTTGAATATATTGGTGGTGATGAGTAGATGATCTGATTAACTTTTGACAAAAATTCCAAAAAATACTTTGTGAGTTATGGCCCTTTGTCATTTTGGTAATTTGTGCCCATTGTAATGTATGCTAAAAGTGATGCATAGCATAACTTTAGAACCGTGTATGCTAGGGTTTTGAAATTTTATATATGGGTTCCTCATGAAAAATTAGCTGACGCGTATTTTTTTTCTCGTCCGGATTATGCCCCTTTCAAGAGTCATTGCCCTTTGAAATTTTTTTAATATAATCTTGTCAGCAAAATATCTCAAACACTATTGGAGCTAGAGCCTTGAAAGTTGTTGAGTATATTGGTGGTGATGAGTATATGAACTGATTAACTTTTGACAAAATTCCGAAAAATACTTTGTGAGTTATGGCCCTTTGTCATTTTGGTAATTTGTGCCCATTGTAATGTATGCTAAAAGTGATGCATAGCATAACTTTAGAACGGTGTATGCTATAATTTTGAAATTTCATATATGCATTTCTGATGGAAAATAAGCTGACGCGTATTTTTTTTCTCATCCGGATTATGCCCCTTTCAAGAGTTATTGCCCTTTGAATTTTTTTTAATAAAATCTTGTCAGCAAGATATCTCAAAAACTATTGGAGCTAGAGGCTTGAAAGTTGTTGAATATATTGGTGGTGATGAGTAGATGATCTGATTAACTTTTGACAAAATTCCAAAAAATACTTCAGAGCTACAGATAAGGCGCGTATCCGCGTAAATACGCATTAATTTTCATTAAAAACGCATTGAAAATCGATTTTTCGCGTACCGATACGCATTGGAAAAAAACGGGTACGTCATGGTCCCGACGGGTGCAAAATAAAAGTTGGAGTAAACCGACTTCGTTTCGGTAAATCGAGCAACCCAACTTCATATCCGGTTCTACCAAAAGCCGCTGAATAATACGTTGTCTGATTGGTACTTTCATTTTCGTTAGGCCAATCGTGATTAGAATAACAGATCGGCAAGGGAAATTCTCTGTTGGTTTCCAATGCAAACAAATGGCGCAGAAATCGTCGAAGTCCGGTCGTTTTAGACCGAAAATTCCAGCAAATGGGGGCAACATATTGTTGAACTCCCTTTACAAGGAAGGAAGTAACAGACCCTCAGTGACGCACTTCTAATGAATACCAACAACATAGTTATGTTTATGCTGAAATAAGAAAAATATATGTGCTTTTCTGATGAAAAAAGCGCCTTATCTGAAGTTATGATAATTATTTTATGATTATAAATATCATCAATATGTTCTAAAAACTGACACACTTGGGAATAAAAAGCATATTACGTATTCGGGTGTGTATTACCCGCAGTTTTTTTCCCTCAAATTACAGGCCCAAGTTCAGGGTGCGGGTAATCCGCCCGAATTATTTTTGGACCATTTTATTAATACTTTTCTCAGCTGAAAATACGATGCATCTCATGTCATGCTCTATCCTTTTACGATTCCCGATAAAAATAATGTTTAATTGTCCACTCAATTTTACTTACACATGAGTAATTTAACAATCTCCATTACTAGGAAGTCCGATTTTGTGAGTATTATTCCTAAAACTCTGATTTTAAACGAAATAAACAAGCAAGTTCAATGTGGACATCAAAGTTTTCCGGCATCTAAACCGCCGCCCACAAACCATCGCTACAGTTTTTTTCTGCACGAGATCGGTAAATGACGTCATCGGACCCCAGCAACCCCACACGTTTCTATTGTTTTATCTTAATGGGGGGTATCTCTTTCATAAAAAAATTGTTTGGAAACGGTAAAAAAATCTCGATAGCAAAACGGTTGTGGAATACAGCGCTTTCCGTAAGCTCCGTGTCAATAACCAACAACAGCATACAGATGTGTTAACACAAATTAAGGCGTTCAACTTTTCTCGTCAAGCGTCTGCTATTTGGCGCCAAAACATAACCATTCACGAAATAGTAGAATAGTTGTAGCAACTTGTCTTAGGAGCAATTAAATAATTTTCACATTGATTGCGGATTAAATTTTATGATTGGGGAATAAACGCCAATTAGAGACATAACTGGACCATATTTTCACACCTTATCGACACGCACCGCAGGGTGCCAATTATATGACAGGGATTAACAATAGTGTCATAATTGAACCGTTAAAAATCATCAAACAGTGTAAATCCAAATCAGATGTCGGCGGCGTCTTTCTGAGGTGTCTGATCTGGGACAGCACTGTTTGCCCATGTCCCAAAAACTGGCTGCGGGTAAATGTGGGTTAATAGATAAATAGCAATGGTGAACAGGTAAAGTTTTTTCAACATTTTAATGTAAAATACATGCTATCTGGTGATACTCGCATGCACGTACATTTTCCCGCCTTTTGAAGACGATCGGGCGTTCCATTGTGTGTTACAAAAACTGGCCAAATTATTTTTTTTTCACTTACGCATCCACCAAAATTTCAGCAAATGTTCCATGCCGGTAATACAACAGAATAACAGTTTTCCCCCAGATTTTGGCAAAAAAAGATGATGCGGGTAGTACGCAAATGCGAGTAATACACACCCGAATACGGTATGTGTCAAAATACCCTTTCCAAAAAATTGTGTAACATTTTACTCTTTCAGTAAATTTCTAGGACCTGAAATACCCTTTGAAAAGAAAATCAGGGAGTAAAATACTCTTTGGCCTAAAAATTATCTGTAGCTCTGAATACTTTGTGAGTTATGGCCCTTTGTCATTTTGGTAATTTGTGCCCATTGTAATGTATGCTAAAAGTGATGCATAGCATAACTTTAGAACCGTGTATGCTAGGGTTTTGAAATTTTATATATGGGTTCCTCATGAAAAATTAGCTGACGCGTATTTTTTTTCTTGTCCGGATTATGCCCCTTTCAAGAGTCATTGCCCTTTGAAATTTTTTTAATATAATCTTGTCAGCAAAATATCTCAAACACTATTGGAGCTAGAGCCTTGAAAGTTGTTGAGTATATTGGTGGTGATGAGTATATGAACTGATTAACTTTTGACAAAATTCCGAAAAATACTTTGCGAGTTATGGCCCTTTGTCATTTTGGTAATTTGTGCCCATTGTAATGAATCCTAAAAGTGATGCATAGCATAACTTAAGAACTGTGTATGCTATGGTTTTGAAATTTCATATATGCATTCCTAATGGAAAATAAGCTTACACGTATTTTTTTCTCATCCGGATTATGCCCCTTTCAAGAGTTATTGCCCTTTGAATTTTTTTTAATAAAATCTTGTCAGCAAGATATCTAAAAAACTGTTGGAGCTAGAGGCTTGAAAGTTGAACCATGAGTCATGTGCAAGACCAAGGTCCATACCTCCAATGTCAAGGTCATACCTAGAGGTCAAAGGTAAAAAAAAGGACAGTCAATAACTTCCTTATTCTTTGATGGATTATGAAATTACTTGGCAGAAATGTTAACCATCATGAGACGATGTGTTGTACCGCAAAGGTCAAGGCCATACTTAGAGGTCAAAGGTAAAAAAGTGCTTTTTTTTGTTTACGGCCAATAACTTTTTTATTTTTCTTTGTACATTTTTAAAGTTACTATGCAGAAATGTTCATCTTCATTAGATGATGTGTTGCACACAAGACCCAGCTCAATACCTCCAATGTCAAGGTTATACTTAGCAGTCAAAAACGGGGGAGACATCTGTGTTTTTGTAGAAAAACAAATTCTAGTTGAAGGATAGTTTTCCTTATTTCTCCATATGAACCTGTGTGGTGGGTATTCATTAGAACCGCCTCGTCGAGGCGGTTCTAATGAATACCCACAACATAGGTTATTATGGAGAACTGACAAAAACTGTCCTTCAATTTTCACAAAAAATGAACCTTATCTGTTGCTATGATTAAATGTTAATTGTGTCCCATAAAACTGCATAGACAGTTTGTAACTAGAGCCTTACCATTAACTAAGGAAGCTTAAGCTAGGCTGACAGTATTGGCTTTCTTTGTGGGACAGAAATAACAGTGTTTGAATGCGAAGTATTGCATCATAGTCAGACAGGCTGTGACAGACTTTTTCTCGACTGGATGGAAATCTGTAACTTTTGATACTTCATTAACCCATTGCATGCGGGAAACCCCTAAAGGGGTACTATGGCAAACAGTGCATGCCCAGATCACTGACGCCGCATTCTGCGGCGTCTGATTAGGACCTGCACAGTATTTGTTAAGAGAATTTTCCGTCAAAAATAGGATAAAAACCAAAAAATATATGTACCATCCCTTATATTGCAAATAGACTTGTTCAACATATAGCAATGGACGAGTCCACCAGTATACAAAGGGTTAATCTGATTTTTCTCTGAAGACATCCAAGGAGATGATTCAAGTGAAGTGTCATAAATCCTTTGAAGAAAAAAGTTGAAAATGTAATCTGCTCTTTTTGTGCTGGATGCTAATGCTTTATTCATTGCATCATGCTAACACAACATTGTAATGAACATCGGCCCCCGCCCATTGGGGCTTGAAGAAACAGATGGGCTGCAGCCGCTGCATGATGCTTCTACGCAGAGCTGAAACTGATTGCACACAAGTACTGGTAAACCGCTTAGAGGAGCTAAGCCTGCCCAGGCAAAGTGGTGCGAGTCGAACCATCGATGCTTATAAACCCTACTGGTTTCATTGGGCGATATCATTTTGAGGGCCAGATGTCATTTCATCTCAATGTCAGGTAAAAGTCCCACAAAATTGGAAGCAACGTCTCCAAAATGACCTTAACAGTAACGACAGGGACCTTAAACCTCAAACCAACCAACCATTGTAATGAACATGCCTCTAAACCCCACTTTATATTGAGAAAACTGGAGTTTACAGGGGTACACATTATTTTTCTAATTTCTGCACCAAGACATAGGTTGTGGGTACCCATTAAAACTTTCTTATTGTTAGAACTGCCTCATTTCTTACCAGCACCCACAACTTTACAGTATAAATAAGAAAAATAACACTGATTATTATATCTTTATTGTTTACTTACAGAAAGTTGTCTTCAACAGCAATTTATGTCAGGTGGTGATATTCAGACTGTCACAGAAAGGTGAGTTTGGGATTGTAGGCATAAGGCACATTTTGTCCGTCATCCGTCGTCAATGTGTGTGTCCGGGCCCAAGAATGGGTTGGGTAGGACGTTGCTGAGTACTTTGTGTTTTATTCTGTATAAAGCTTCATCAAGTGGACCTCTACCAAGATTGTTCAAATTTTAGTCCTGGGGCAAAAATTGGGGGTGGGGGGCACATGTTTTACATAGGCATATATGGGGAAAACCTTTAAAAATCTCCTTATCTGAAACCAGAAGGTCTAGGTCTTTAATAATTCGTATGACGCTTCATCTAGTGGTTGTTCAAATTATAGCTGTGGGGCCAAAAATGGCCCAGCCCTGGGGCCCATATGTTATACATAGACTTATAGGGGAAAACCTTAAAAAATCTTCTAAGCCCAGGACTTTGATATTTGGTGCAAAGCTTTATCTAGTAGACCCCTACCAAGATTGTTCAAATTGTAGTCTTAAAATGGCCCAAACCCGAGGCCCACATGTTTTACATAGACAAATATAGGGAAAATCTTCGAAAATCTTCTTGTAAGAATCAGAAGGCCCAGATCTTTGATATTTGGTATTCCACAAACTGTCAAGTTATTAGCTTCCCACATATACGCCATGCATATTAGTTGTTGCAAGTGAATTTCCAAAGGGTGGATTTTTTACATAGTCAGTGATAGTCACATGTACAAGAGCAAGTGGAAAATGTCTGTAGTTCGCAGCTTTGGGTCGGTTTATAAACAATCGGCCAAAAATTGCTCCAAAACAGTCTATCTTCAGTTCATTATGATAACACATCCGTGTGACATAGTGTATTCTTTCATATCTCCAAAATGGTCTCTTTTCTGATGAAAATTTGTAATATTCTTTTTATTAGCTCACCAGAGCCGAAGGCTGTGCGGGAGCTTATAATATAGGCAGTGGTCCGTCATCCGTGTCCCCCTCAGCCTCCACGTCCGTGTCAACAGTTTCAAACGACTTCTCCTCAGAAACTGCTGGGCCAATTGAAATCAAATTACATATGGGTCCTCCATGGGTTGGGGGAAAGAAAATTTGTTAATGGGATCTTGGTCACATGACCAAGATGGCCGCCACGTCCATATATGGTAAAAACCTTTAAAAATCTTCTTCTTAGGAACTAAAATAGGTGATGACCTTGAAACTTGGTATGCAGCATCGGGGACTCAGTCCCTACCAAGTATGTTCAAATGATGACCTTTGGTTGACCTTGACCTATTTTAAGTCAAGGTCAAATTTGGTCACTTAGACATTTGTATGGAAAAGAGGCAAAACAGTTGATTTTTCTGACTGCATGGTAATTTTAACCTGTGGCATCAGAAATGATACTTGCAATCAGCTGAATGGAAGTTTATCAATTCCAAAGGTCAAGGTCATTTACTGACCTTTGTCCTGGAAGGCTCAGATCTACTGCTGGGTTGATTGAAACCAAATTACATGTGGAGCCTCTGTGGGGAGGGGAAACAAAAGTTTGTTCGTAAGGACTGGGTCTCATGACTAATATGGCCGCCATACCCATATATGGTAAAAACCTTTAAAAATCTATTTCTCAGGAACCAAAAGGCCGATGACATTGAAACTTGGTATGCAGCATCAGGGACTCAGGCCCTAACATGTTTGTTCAAATGATGACCTTTGGTTGACCTTTGCCTGTTTTAAGTCAAGGTAAAATTTGGTCACATAGACTTTTATACGGAAAAAGGGCAAAACAGTGGGTTTTCCTGATTGCATGGTTATTTTAACCTAAGGCATCAGAAATTATATTTGCAATCAGCTGAATGGAAGTGTATCAATTCCAAAGGTCAGGGTCCTTTGCTGACCTTTGTCCTGGATGACTCAGATTCAGTATTTTAATCTTTTCCTCTACTCAAACTGCTAGGTGATTGAAAGCAAATTACACGTGGAGCTTCTATAGGAAGGGAGAATGAAAGTTTGTTCATAAGGACTGGGTCAAAAGGCCAATATCATACGGCCGCCATGCCCATATATGGTAAAAAGCTTAAAAAATCTTCTTCTCAGGAACCAAACGGCCAATGACCTTGAAACTTGATATGCAGCGTCACGGACTCAGACCCTACCATTTTTGTTCAAATGATGACCTTTGGTTGACCTTGACCCGTTTTACGTTAAGGTCAAATTTGGTCACTTAGACATTTGTATGGAAAAAGGCAAGACAGTAGATTTTACTGATTGCAAGGTAGCCTGTTCTTGTCACATGACCAAGATGGGCACCATGCCTGTATATGGTATAAACCACATGATCTCTGGTGAGCATAGTGGCCCATGGGCCTCTTGTTTATACAGTTGACTCCCGTTATCTCGACCTCGCCTATCTTGATCCTATCACTTATGTCGAACCAATTTCTAAGTCCCATATATTTCCCCTATATATTTATTGTCGCACCTGCTTGTAGCAGGGTGCGACATAGGCGTCAACTTTTCCGTCCGTTCGTGCGTCCGTCCGTCACATTTATGTCGAAGTTCGACATTTATGTCAAAGTTTTTATTAAAGTCAACTACAAACCTAATCTACCATCAAACCTTATATGAAACATCTCTCAGACCTTCTGACTTTGTAGGCACATTGACCTAGTGACTTTGACCTATATTTTTCGCTCCAGTGACTTTGATCTTTATGTTGAAGTTCGACATAACTTCGACATTTATGTCGAAGTTTTTATTTAAGTCAACTACAAACCTCATCTACCATCAAACCTTACATGAAACATCTCCCTGACCTTCTGACTTTGTAGACTCCTTGACCTAGTGACTTTGACCTATATTTTGTGCTCCAGTGACTTCGACCATTACGTCAAAGTTGGACATTTATGTCGAAGTTCGACATTTATGTCGAAGTTTGTTATATACTCAACTACAAGACTAAATAACCATCATACCTTACATGAAACATCTTCGTAAGCTCCTAACCAAGCAGGGGCTTTCATCTCGTGGCGTTGACCTATATTTTACGCTCCAGTGACCATGACAAATATTATATTATTTAGTGGAACCGTTTGAGATAGAGCCTTTATATTTGGCATGTGGGTTCCTTGTGACATTGCCTTCCCACTCGTACAAAAAAAAATTGACCTGTGACCTTGACCCCTGACCTTTTGACCTACTTACCATAACTTTTTAACCATTTGAGGTAGAGCCTTAATATTTGGCATGTAGGTTCCTTGTGACATTCCCATACCACTCATACAAACAATTTTGACCTGTGACCTTGACCTGTGACCTTTGACCTACTTTATCATAACTTTCCAACCGTTTGAGATAGAGCCTTCATATTTGGCATGTGGGTTCCTTGTGACATTGCCTTCCCACTCATACAAAAAAAAATTGACCTGTGACCTTGACCCCTGACCTTTTGAGTATATTTTTGACACACTTGGCCCTCACTGGGTTGGCACTTTGGATACATTGCCTTTAAACATATACTTTGCCAACTATAAGTACTGCTAAGAAGGGCATAAACCTGTTTAAAAAAAAATCTGAGAGTGGCTACTGTGGCTTTTCCTGCAGCATATATATTTTTGGTTCAGTGAATTTGACATACTTTACATCAACTATCGGCTGCTGAGAATGAAATTATAAAATATTATTATTGTTTAATAATGACATTATAATTTTGGATCCTGGGACTTTTGCCCCCATCAGGTGCGACGCCGCCTTCTGCGGAATTCTTGTTGTATTTCAACTTCGCATGTGTCAAACAACTTTTAAGTTGACACTTCGGCTATCTAGCCCATCATTTTCAGTCCCCAAATATATTTTTCTCTGTTTTTACTACTGTATATCTCGAACCGGGATTCATGACGTAAAGAAGGAAGAAAAAACACGAACACATAAACAATGCGGCCGGTCTTTCGGTAAAGGAAAATAATAATAGACCTTTACAAAACAGTTATCAATACTCACAATGTTTTTAATTTTCCAGTTTCTCCAAGTGCGTTCGCAATTAAAATGAGCACAAACAATACCTTTACCGCTATTACAAAAATCATGTGCATATAATAAAGACTGACACGCGGTGCTCAACCTTTGATCTTAACACCGTCTCGTTTCAATGATTTCCAAGGTTTCCGTGATAAAATGCGGCTCTAATTTTTGTTTTGTATGACAAGTTGTTTTACGTACTCATCATTAGTGTCAATATTGAGTACTGTCCCTTGTCCCGATGCACATATAAACAGTGTAGATCCTAAAATGATGGCTCATGACCAGCTTTCTCGGCAAGACATAAACTGTTTAAATCAATATGAGGAACTACCGTTTGACATATAGCGTGTACTCCTCACCGAAGTGATATAAGCATTGCATTCACAAGCAGGGAACCAATCCATTTAAGTAGGCATACATACCTATTTTTAGCTTATTTGGATACCCTTTGCAGGAATTTAAAAGACAACAAAGCATATGAGAAATCTTTTATTATTGCTATACTTCGACATTCATAAACAAATTTTAGAAAGTCAATAAGCTGTGCATGTAAGTGCTATTACTCTAGAATAACCAAGAATACATGTACCAAGCATATCACAGCAAATAATGGTCTCCGACATGTATGTGACGTCACATTTTGGTTATCTCGTACTACGGATAGCTCGAACTTTTTTTATCCGGTCCCGTGAGGTTCGAGATAAAGAGTGTTGACTGTACTTCAAACAGGTTGTAGGTGCTCATTTGAAGCGCCTCATCAAGGTGGTTTTAACGAGAACCCACAATCTACTTCTTGGAGCAGAACGCCCCTCACCCCCCCCCCCCCCAGGCCTTAGCAAACAGTATAGACCCTGATCAGACTGCTCCTGAAGGAGAATCTGATCAGGGTCTACACTGTTTGCCATTCCATCTGAGCATTTTGGGACTCCTTGCTGGGTTGTGAAACAGATTTATTAAAATTTTAGGAGAAGTACAGAAAGTCCTGAGGGTACATAAAGAGAGGGTACTTATCACCTAGGCAGTAAAGGGGACTTGTTGATGCCTTTAATAAGGCAACCAGCAAAGGCTTTGGTGTCTCACTGACAAGTACAGCAAACATTGCAGTAGCTTCTTGCATGAAGTAATGTGTCTGGCATGGTAGCCCAGTGGTAAGTGCACTTGCCTTTGATGCTAGAGGATCCCGGTTCGATCCCTGGCAGTGATGATAAAATTTCAGTGTCTGAACATGCACCATTGGTATCATATGCAGTGATGAATGTCACAACCTGCACAGTCCTTCAGATTGGGATGTTAACTGGAGGCCCCCTGTGCAGGGAGAAACATCCCCTGTGCAGGTTGAAGATCCCTAACATAGTTGCAGGCTTTCATCCTGCAAATCTTGACATGTATTGTACATGTTCGAGTAGTGGTCAAATGTGACCAATCGCAGTAACAGTAGGGCAGGGTAGGTTAGGTTAGGTTAGGTCAGGTCAGGTCAGGTTAGGTTAGGTTAGGTTAGGTTTGTTTAGGTTAGGTTAGGTTAGGTTAGGTTAGGGTAGGGTAGGGTAGGGTAGGGTAGGTTAGGTTAGGGTAGGTAGGTTAGGTTAGGCAGCCAGGCAGGTAGGTAGGTAGGTGGACCTGACAACTGGCTGGGCAATGGCATTTGAAGAAAATAAATCAGAAAATGCCAAGGGCCCTTTTCTCATGTGCAGAATCAAATATCTTGGTTGTGTGTCAAATATCTTGTATGTTTGTCAATTTTCAGGCAACAGCAAGGCCAGCTACCTCCTCCCCCTAAGAAATCTCATGGTCGTAATCTGTCGGGTCAGTACCGGGGAATTGCCACTGACGGTCCTCCACTGCAACCAGTCCCTGCTCCAGCACAACAGGTAAAGCTTGAGTCTTAAACATTATGCCTCACCATGCTTTGGGTTTGAGGTTCACTCACATGTGAGTCTCCAAATACCGCAGTGGCAGGTTTGGTGATTTTCCCATGCTTTTTCGAATTTTTAGCATTCTCTAGTTTATGACCAGCTCAGTATATGAAGTAGTCTGGAAAGGGTTGTTAACCCTTCTCTTGCTGTTCACGACAACCCCTATATTTGCAAACAGTGTAGATCCAGATCAGATGGCTTCTGAAGAAGCCATCTGATCAGGATCTACACTGTTTGGCATTCAGTTTATGAATTTGTAGCAATAAATTACATCAAGTAATTTGATTGGTTGATAGACAGAAATGGGTGTGGCTTAAATGAATATTCAGCAAGATAAGGGTTAAAACCAAATGAAAAAAAAAAATTAGCCTTATTACAAAACACTGAAGTCTCAGATTAACCTATTCAGTTTGCTTAACCTAGTGCATGTACTATAAGGTTGTGCCAGCCAGTTTTGAATATTTGGGTGTGTACCGTATTATTTACCCGAAGTATTCAAACACCTCAACCCTTTACCATACTTGTTCTTTAACCCTTTTTTGTACCAAATTAAATCTTCCTCCTTATATAATAGCAGGAGTTCATTTCAAAATTTAGGGGTGTCAGGGGGTGTTTTCATCAAAATTTATTTGGAAAATGACTGAACTTTTAGCAAACAGTGGAGGCCCTGATCAGACACCGCATTTTGCGGTGTCTGATCTGGGCCTGCACTGTCTGCCAGGGTACCCGTTTTGGGGTTTCTGGTACTGTATGGGTTAATTTGAACAAGTAAAATTTACTGCCCGATGTTGTGTCAAAGAATAGCTGGATGAGTGGCAAACAGTGTAGATCTATTCTATGCTGTCTCATCTTGTTCTACACTGTTTGTTAAGGGCTGTCTGTCCGAATAAATATGATAAATACAGTACATGCCAAAAGGCGATACAATTTGGCAGTTGCAAACAGTGAAGATTGAAATCTGCCCACATATATTGCACAAATCTACACAGCCCTAGAGGTGGACATGTTTTTCTGTCAGTCATCAGCATGGTTATCTATATATGTATATATCTTTTGTTACATTCTCAATCACAGATACCTGCATCTTGTTTGAAAAGTGGAAGACAGTTATCATCTTACTGTCTTATATTTACTTATATGCAATATTCATGCAAATCTGTTTTTGTCATGTGCGCTTTAGCTTTGCATTAAATGGCCTACATTTCCCAAACCCAGTCTTACATTTTCAATGTAGCCCAGCCCATTTTGACCACATAAGGAAATAAGGAATTAATTTATCAGTAGATGCTTCCATAGAAGTGTATGAGCTGAAATGAGTATTAAGAAGCCAACAACAAAAATGCTTCAAAATTTATTCACAGAGTTTATAATATGCAGTTAAAGAATTGATTTATCATGTGGCACATTTATATGGTTTCCACTGATTTTCAGTTCCTTCCAGTAGACATAAAATTGGACTAACAAACTTCAGTGGCTCAAACACCATTGGTACCACATTACCATAATATTTCCGTGTGACATATACTATATAGGGCATTTTTTCATATCTCCAAAACGGTGAAAATTCTGATAAAAAATGTGATATTTTTTTTATTAGCTCCACTGGCCGAAGGCCAGCGGTGCTATTGTCATGGCCCTGTTACCGTCGTGCGTCCGTGCGTTAACTTTTTCTTTAAACATCTTCTCCTCCTAAACTACTGGGCCAATTGTAACCAAACTTCACAGGAATGTTCCTTACATAGTCCTCTTCTAAATTCCTTCAAAGAATTTTGTTACACCCAGAACTCTGGTTGCCATGGCAACAAAACCAAAAAAAAATAAAAATCTTTAAAAATCTTCTCCTCCAAAACCACCTGTTGGATTTCATTTTTATTTTGCATGAATGTTCCTTGGGTGGACCCCTTTCAGATTCCTTGAAGAAATTTTGATCCGACAAAAAACATGGCCGCCATGGGCGGGGCTTATTTTCCCTATTTAACATATAGTGTAATGCTAAAACATCTTCTCCTCCTAAACTACTGGGCCAATTGTAACCAAACTTCACAGGAATGTTCCTTACTTAGTCCTCTTCTAAATTCCTTCAAAGAATTTTGTTACACCCAGAACTCTGGTTGCCATGGCAACAAAACAACACAAAATATTAAAAATCTTTAAAAATCTTCTCCTCCAAAACCACCTGTTGGATTTCATTTTTATTTTGCATGAATGTTCCTTGGGTGGACCCCTTTCAGATTCCTTGAAGAAATTTTGATCCGACAAAAAACATTGCCGCCATGGGCGGGGCTTATTTTCCCTATTTAACATATAGTGTAATGCTAAAACAGCTTCTCCTCCTAAACTACTGGGCCAATTGTAACCAAACTTCACAGGAATGTTCCTTACTTAGTCCTCTTCTAAATTCCTTCAAAGAATTTTGTTACACCCAGAACTCTGGTTGCCATGGCAACAAAACCACACAAAAAATTAAAAATCTTTAAACATCTTCTCCTCCAAACCCACCTGTTGGATTTCATTATCCCCTCGCACAACATAGTTGTGAGGGGGGATATAGCATTTGTCCCGTACGTACGTACGTAAGTACGTACTTTTGTCATCGCTCTAGCGCAAAGTACGTACATACTTTTGTCATCGCTCTAGCGCCACGTACGTAAGTACGTACTTTTGTCATCGCTCTAGCGCCTACATTTCTTGACCGATTTTAATATAACTTCACACAAACGTTCCTTACGACAATATCTGGAGCAAGATCGACTTTCAAGGTCATGACCTCAAGGTCAAGGTCACTCTGGCTATTTTTTGAAAAACTTTGTCATGGCTCTAGCGCCTACATTTCTCCCCCAATTTCAATATAACTTCAAACAAATGATTCTTATAAAAATATCTCGAGCGAGTTGGACTTTCAAGGTCATGACCTCAAGGTCAAGGTCACTGTGGCTATTTTTAGAAAAACATTGTCATCGCTCTAGCGCTTACATTTCTTCACCAATTTCAAAATAACTTCACACAAATGATCCTTATAAAAATATCTTGAGCGAGTTCCACTTTCAAGGTCATGGCTTTAAGGTCAAGGTCACAGTGGCTATTTTTAGAAAAACTTTGTCATCGCTCTAGCTCCTACATTTCTTCACTGATATCAATAGAACTTCACACAAATGTTTCTTATGACAATATCTTGAGCGAGTTGGACTTTCAAGGTCATGACCTCAAGGTCAAGGTCACTGTGGCTATTTTTAGAAAAACATTTTCATCGCTCTAGCGCCTACATTTCTTCACCAATTTCAATATAACTTCACACAAATGTTCCTTATAAAAATATCTGCAGCGATTTCGACTTTCCAACTCATGGCCTCAAGGTCAGGGTCACTGTGGCTATTTTTAGAAAAAACTTTGTCATCGCTCTATCGCCTATATTTCTTCACTGATTTCAATATAACTTCACACAAATGTTCCTTATGACAATCTCTCAAGCTGGTTCGACTATCAATGTCAAGGCTCAAGGTCAAGGTCAAGGTCACTGTGGCTATTTTTTAGAAAAACTTTGTCATCGCTCTAGCGTTTACATTTCTTCACCAATTTCAATATAACTTCATACAAATGTTCCTTATGACAATATCTCTAGCGAGTTCCACTTTCAAGGTCAAGGTCACTGTGTCTATTTTTAGAAAAACTTTGTCATCCCTCTAGCGCTTACATTTCTTCATCGATTTCAATATAACTTCACACAAATGTTCCTTATGACAATATCTCACCATTTTGACTTTCAAGGTCAAGGTCACTATGGCTATTTTTAGAAAACTTTATTATCGCTCTAGTGCCTACATTTCTTCACTGATTTCAATATAACTTCACACAAATGTTGCTTATGACAATACCTCGAACGAGTTTGACTTTCAAGGTCAAGGTCACTGTGGCTATTTTTAGAAAAACTTTGTCATTGCTCTAGCACTTACATTTTTTTCACCAATTTCAATATTACTTCACACAAATGTTCCTTATAACAATATCTCTAGTGAGTTCCACTTTCAAGGTCAAGGTCACTGTGGCTATTTTTAGAAAAACTTTGTCATGACTCTAGCGCTTACATTTCTTCATCCATTTCAATATAACTTCACACAAATGTTCCTTATGACAATACCTCGAGCGAGTTTCACTTTCAAGGTCAAGGTCACTGTGGCTATTTTTAGAAAAACTTTGTCATTGCTCTAGTGACTACATTTTTTCACAAATTTCAATATAACTTCACACAAATGTTCCTTATGACAATATCTCAAGCTATTTATACTTTCAAGGTCAAGGTCACTGTGGCTATTTTTAGAAAAACTTTGTCATCGCTCTAGCACCTACATTTAATGATGGATTGTAATAGAACTTCACACAAATGTTTCTTATGATAATATCTCAACTTACTTCGACTTTCAAGGTCATGACCTCAAAGTCAAGGTCACTGTGGCTATCTTTAGAAAAACTTTGTCATCGCTCTATCGCCTACATTTATTAACAGATTTTAATATAACTTCACACAAAACATGCTTATGATAATATCTTGAGCAAGATCTACTTTCGTGGTCACGGCCTCAAGTCAAGGTCACTATGGCTATTTTTAGAGAAACGTCATCACTCTAGAATGTACATTTATTGGAGGATTTTTAAACAAACTTTACACAAATGTTGCATATGATAATATCTCAAGCAAGTTGGACTTTTGCCATTTCAGTGTTTTCCACACACGAAGTTGTCTAGTGCGAGGGGATTTGTATCGCATGCGATGCCTTGTTTTTATTTTGCATGAATGTTCCTTGGGTGGACTTCTTTTAGATTCCTTGAAGAAATTTTGATCAGACAAAAAACATGGCCGCCATGGGCGGGGCTTATTTTCACTATTTAACATATAACGTAATGCTAAAAAATCATTTTCTGCAAAAGTACTTGTGGGATTTCATTGTAATTTTCATGAATTGTCCTTGGGTGGACTGTTGTCAGATTCCTTGAAAAAAATTTGATCTTACAAAAAAACATGGCCGCCATGGGCGAGGCTTATTTTCACTATATAACATATAGTGTAATGCTGAAAATATTTTCTGCAAAAGTTCTTGTTTTATTTCATAGTTATTTGCATGCATGTTCCTTGGGTGGACCTCTGTCAGATTCCTTGAAGAAATTTTGATCCGACATAAAACATGGCTGCAGTGGGCGGGGTTTATTTTCACTATATAACATGTAGTGTAATGTTAAAAAAGTCTTTTCTTCTTCAAAAGTTCTTGTTTATTTATTTATTTATTTATTTAAAAGTACCTTCCTGTATCTGAATTAATCTCCTCCAATTTTGCTGACTATCACATATCTATAGAGGTCCACCTACAAATTGTCATTCTAAAATTCAAAACATCAGAAATTTCATATGCCCATCACACTGGTGATACACAAACTCTATTTATACGACTTGATGTTTCAAAATAAATTCAAAATACTGAGGGAGATTGATTTATTAGACCTAATTATACTACAGTGTCAACAGTTCTCCAGATCCCTGAGGGTTAAAATGGCTTAGTTGAAAAGGGAGGCATACCAAATCCGACAGAGGAAAGGAAAAAATAAATAAATAAAGAAATAAAAACACAAATCTGTTCATTTTTTAGCTCCACTGGCCAAAGACCGGCGGGTCTTATGTTATATGTTATGGCCCTGTGTCTGTTGTGCATCTGTGCGGTTGTGCATCCATGCGTTAACTTTTTTCTTTAAACATTTCCTCCTTAACTACTTAGTCGATTGTAACCAAACTTCACAGGAATGTTTCTCACATAGTCCTCTTCTGAATTCCTTCAAAGAATTTTGTTACATGCAGAACAAAATGGCATCGAAAGCAAAAAAAAATATTTAAAAATCTTCTCCTCCAAAACCGCTCAATGGATTTTATTCTTATTTTGCATGAATGTTCCTTGGGTGGACCTCTGTCAGATTCCTTGAAGAAATTCGGATCAGGCAAAAAACATGGCCACCATGGCCATGCCCCACATGACTGCCATGGCCATGCCCCTTGGCTCATTAGCTTTCAAAGACTTATATGGGGAAAAGTTTTAAAAACCTCCTCCTCCAAAACCGCTCAACGTAATGGATTTCATTCTTACTTTGCATGAATGTTCCTTGGGTGGACCTCTGTCAGATTCCTTGAAGCAATTTTGATCAGACAAAAAACATGGCCGCCATGGACACGCCCATTGGCTAATTAGCTTCCATAGACTCATAAAGGGATTTTTTTTTTTTTTTTTAATCTTCTCCTCCAAAACCACTAAATGGATTTTGTTCTTAATTTTCATGAATGTTCCTTGTGTCTACCATTGTCAGATTCATTGAAGAAATTTTGATCAGACAAAAAACATGGCCGCCATGGCCACCACCTTCCTTTGGCTCATTAGCTTCCATAGACCAATAAACGGAAAAACTTCTTCTCTGAAACCATAAAGCCTAAAGCTAAGACATTTACAGTAAAACCTGTCTTAGTGGCCACCTCTATTAAGCAAGCAACCTGTCTTAAGCAAGCAGGCATTCAGTTCCCAAGAAAGGCAGATGTGTTAAATTTCACCTGTATTAAGCAAGAACCTGTCTTAAGCAAGCATATTTTGACTATCCCTTAGGCACTTGCTTAATACAGGTTGAACTGTAGTATGTAGCAAAGTTATGTGGTCACCTACTAAGTCCTGCGAACTATGACTCTTGAGTCCAAATTGGCAACGCCCCGGTGCTTAGTGGCTCCCATAGACTAATAATGACAAAATCTTGAAACTTTTCTCCTCTGAAACCATAAGGCCAAGAGCTTAGTATGTAGCAACTTGAAGTATTCATCTGCATAAATCCTGCCAACTATGCCCCTGGGGTCCAAATTGGCCACACCCTGAGGCCCATAAGCTCCCATAAACTTATACTGGGAAAAACTGACAAAAATCTTCTCTGAAACCATCATTGCCCAGAGCTTAGATATTAAGTGTGCAGCAACGTCAAGTGGTCACTCAAATAAATCCTGCCAACAATGCCCCTGGGGTAAAAAATTGGTCACGCCCAGAGGCATATTAGTTCCCATAGACTTATAATAGGAAAAACTTAAAAAAAGTCTTCTTCTCTGAAACCATAAGGCCCAGAGCTTTAGATATTTAGAACGGAGCAATGCCAAATGGTCACTCACATAAATCCTGCCAACCATGGCTCTGGGGTCCAAAAAATATAGAATGGACATTCCTTGGGTGGATCACTTGTTTCTTTTTTACCCATTGCATGCGGGAAAACCCTAAATGGGTACCTTGGCAAACAGTGCTGGCCCAGATCAGACCCCACAGAACACCATGTCTGATCAGGGCCTGCACTATTTGCTAACAGAATTTTCCATCAAAAATAGAAAAAAAAATAGGCCTGACACCCCTTATATGACAAATGGACTGGTCCAACATATAGCAATAGAAGAGTCCACTAGTATACCATTGGTTAATGTAATAAATATGACAATTGTCTGAAGTTAGCCGGTGGAGCGACAGGCCCTCTTGGGCCTCTTGTTTATACTCCAAACATAGGTTGTTCGTGGTCCATCGAGATGGTTCTAACGTGTACCCACAACCTATGTCTTGGAACGGAAATAAGAAAAAATAATGTATACCCCCATAAACCCCAGTTTTCCCAATATACAGTAAAGTGAGGTTTAGAGGGATGTACACTTCACAAACTTGTTAATTTGATAATGAAAAAACTTGTTAATTTGATAATGAAAAAATTTGTTTGTGACTGGGTTAGTTTGAGCTACTGAGGGTTAACCATATCTACAGATCAGGAGGCATAATAGGGATATCTTCTTTATAGGTATTTTGTGAGTACTCATTTGAATCGCCTCATTGTGGGTACACACAACATACAGTTTAACCCATTGTTTTATTTTGTTTGAATTGATGTTTACATCCCCATCAACACTATTTAGGTCATTTTTGGAGACGTTGCTTCCAATTTTGTGGGACTTTTACCTGACATTGAGGTGAAATGACATCTCGAGCCCTGCCGCCCAATGAAACCAGAAGGCTTATATGCATTGGACGATCTGACTCACACCGCTTTGCCTGGGCAGGCTTAGTCCTTCTAAGCAGTTTACCCTTACTCGTGTGTGGTCAGATCCAGCTCTGCGTGGAAGTATCATGCCGCCCATTCTATTTCCCCAAGCCCCGGTGGGCCCATTGTATGCGGGGAAACTCCTAAAGGGGTACCTTGGCAAACAGTGTAGGCCCAGATCAGATGCCGCATTCTGCGGCATCTGACCAGGGCCTGCACTATTTGCTAACATAATTATCCCCATGCTTTTCGAAGAAAAAGTGGGGATATTGTAATTGTCTTAGTCGTCCGTACGTACATAGATGGCATGCCATCTACTGCGCAATTCTAGTTTTGCATTAAAAATAGAATAAAAATGACAAATAGGCCCACACCCCTGTATGAAAAATGGACTTGTCCAACATATAGCAATGGAAGAGTCCACAAATATATAATGGGTTAAAGATAAAATAAGAAAATTCATGCCAAAGTATCCCAGATTAATACCTGCAGTTATGAGAAATTTTTCTTAGGGGCTTGAGAACAAGTTTGAAATGACCATGGTAGACATTCCTTGAGAACAAGTTTGAAATGACCATGGTAGACATTCCTTGAGAACAAGTTTGAAACGACCATGGTAGACAATCCTTGAGAACAAGTTTGAAATGACCATGGTAGACAATCCTTGAGAACAAGTTTGAAATGACCATGGTAGACAATCCTTGAGAACAAGTTTGAAATGACCATGGTAGACAATCCTTGAGAACAAGTTTGAAATGACCATGGTAGACAATCCTTGAGAACAAGTTTGAAATGACCATGGTAGACAATCCTTGAGAACAAGTTTGAAATGACCATGGTAGACAATCCTTGAGAACAAGTTTGAAACGACCATGGTAGACAATCCATCAACGGTTGAGCCATAGAAACTTCACTGTATGTATATTTTTATTTTTCAGACCCCAATAAAAGAGAGGTCAACTGCAGAAACTATTTCTCCTCCCTTCTCCCCAGCCCAAGGTGCCATAACTGTCCAGACTTCAATACCATCCACACTGACATCCCTACCTCTGACTCCACCTACATCTCCACACACTCAGCAGGTGCCACCAAAATTTTCCACTCCAACCTCACCGCCAGCTGTTGTGTCCAGCAGTCATCAAGGTCAAGGTCAGGTAAACATGGCCGTGTCACATGGTCCTGCTGAGAATGGTCCCAGAATGGTTCTGACAGAAGCAGCGAACATTAATGGACCACCAACAAGCTCTCAGTCATCAGTAGGACAGTCGGGAAGTCCCTCAGATGATTCATTGCTTCACCTGGATAAGACAAACAAATGGGAGGATTTCAACAGTGATGAAGAGAAAAGAGGTGAGATCACTTTTTTACTAACACCATATAAACCAAAATAAAAGATCATTCTAGTGTACTTATGTATGAATGCTACGTCTGATTCGATAACGTAAAAGATTTGCAACACTATATTCTGCAATATACGGTCAGAAATCTGACATCATTAAGTAACATAACTTTTCATTGGCTGATATTTGATTTTTCACATTTCACAGCTGAAAATAGTTCAATTTTTAACTAAACAACAAAATAAGTGTATTAGAATGGAGATAACTTTATTGAAAATTGCCATTTCTGGCGTTAAAACATCGTTTTTACGGTCGGAGTCATAAAACGAAATTTCTGATGATAAAACTGCTGATTTTCTCCCCACATGACAATTTTGAATGCAATTATCCCTGGTGCTGTCTAGCTGTATTGGATCAGTTCTTGTGCAAGGCACATAATTTTTGTTTGTTTGCTTGGTTTGAGGTTTAACGGCACATAATACAAGCCCCTTCATGAAGAAAAAAAGTTTTTGCCATTTGTGAACAACAAAGATGCAGATCAGGGACCAGTTGTTCAAAGCCTCGTTAGCTTAACAAGCTCATTAGTGGTCAAATTGTTAACCATTTTAGCAAGTTCAATATCCAAAATTTTGTTATTTTTGATGAAAAAAAATGTTAGCAGCTGCTCACATTTTTTCAGCAAAACTATTAGTATTTTCACCATATTGAATGAGTTATAACAATACTAAACGATACGTTAGCTAATGATGTTGTTAGTTTTGAACAACTGGCCCCAGACTGTGCAACTGCACATTCTGATCAGTGCCTTAGTGTTCACTGCTGGGATGGAATAATACCTATAGTTTCTGTATCTAAAATTTCCAAATTCATGCTACTGTAAAAATCCTAAAACTTCGGACACCTTGAGGTTGCTGTAATTCTCCTTAAATTTTAAATTTGTTTCATGATCCAGCAAGGAGTCCTGAAGTTGTGCAAGGCACATACTTTTTGTTTGTTTGCTTGGTTTGAGGTTTAATGGCACAATACAAGCCCCTTCATGAAGAAAAAAAGTTTTTGCATTTGTGAACAACAATGATGCAGATCAGGGTCCAGTTGTTCAAAGCCTCGTTAGCTTAACAAGCTCATTAGTGGTCAAATTGTTAACCATTTTAGCAAGTTCAATATCCAAAATTTTGTTATTTTTGCTGAAAAAAAAATGTTAGCAGCTGCTCACATTTTTTCAGCAAAACTATTAGTATTTTCACCATATTGAATGAGTTATAACAATACTAAACGATACGTTAGCTAACGATGTTGTTAGTTTTGAACAACTGGCCCCAGACTGTGCAACTGTTTGATTAGGCTTATCTGTCCCAATACTTAGGATCATGATGGTAGTGTATGGAGCTTAGCAGGTCAGATTGTATCTTAACTGGTTTCAAAATCTCAAGACGGGTTTACTTGTTTGGGTGGGGATGGGGGCGTATATAATAGGACCTGGTTCTGATTAGAGACAAACCCTGCAGACAGGTTTCCTTGTGAAGTGATTAGAGGGGATTTGATAGATGGTTTTTTTTTTTCAAATTGATCAGCTGATTTTAGCAAAATATTTTTAAAAGCACCAACTTCGAAGGTTTGTAGCCGGGCATGAACATCTTCAGGAGAGGCAACTCCTGCAAAAGTATTTTTATATCCCATGTCAATAGGGGTCAACTCTTAAAGGAAAGAATTTGCTCCTTAGGAGCAAATTCTTTCCTTTAAGAGTAGACCCCTTTTTCAGCAGGACAAGGCTTATAGAAAATCAAACAGGAAGTCCCGAAAGTTGTCTCCCTTTGAAGAATGGCGGAAAAATCTGCCAGGTGTTCCCATTCCCCTTAAGAGCACTGAAGTATAATTTCTAAAATTCACCAAGTTTGTTAATTCATATATGCCTAGAATCCCAAAAATGGGACATTGGCAATCAGTGTAGTTCCAGATCAGAGATCAGGGTCTACAATGGCTGCTGAGAATAGGGGAGAGTGTGAAACTTTCAACAGTTGCAACTACTGATCTAATTGCATTGTGTCTAACCCATGTGCCTTCTTTTTAACATTTGTTCACAAAGGATCCTGTATGTTTGACATCCTTGGTTTTGTCTTGTTATAGGTTTACTCGGGAGTGGTCCAAAGAGAGAATGGGAAAACTTGGTGATACCCGAGATTGACTCGTCCTCAGACCAGGAGAGTGTCGATGATGTCTGGAGTATCAATGATGAACAGCGAGAGTATTATGTGAGACAGTTCCAGAATATAGAACCCGACATCAATGGGCAGATCACTGGTATTGTATCTTATAACCTATGTATAGTCAAACTTCCATAGTTTGAAATATTGGGGAA
Source organism: Lucinisca nassula (assembly GCA_963580285.1). Classification (NCBI taxonomy): domain Eukaryota; kingdom Metazoa; phylum Mollusca; class Bivalvia; order Lucinida; family Lucinidae; genus Lucinisca; species Lucinisca nassula. The sequence continues at coordinate 44,042,258 of OY757013.1, forward strand.
CATAAACATTTATTCAAGATAGGGGTACAGTAATGACCCTAAGTATTGGGACAGACAGGCCTAAGCAATCAGTGCAGACCCAGATCAGACTGCTCCTGAAGGAGCAGTCTGATCAGGTTCTACACTGTTTGCCATTCAGGAACAGTCTCATCAGGGTCTACACTGTTTGCCATTCTGTCTGCACCTTTTGGACTCCTTGCTGGATTGTGTAACAAAGTTAGAATTTTAGGAGAATTACAGCAAGTCCCCAAGGAGTCCAAATGTTTAGGATTTTTACAGTAGTTGAGACAACTGAAAGTTTATTATAACACCAGGTCAGGTATCTTAACCAATTGCATGCCTAAAAGGGTATTTTTGCAAACAGTGCTGGTCCAGATTAGACGCCGCAGAACGTGGCGTCTGTTTAGGGCCTGCACTCTTTGCTAACAGAAAAAATTCCCTCAAAAATAGAAAAAAAGGCCTGACACCCCTTATATGACAAATGGACTTGTCCAACATATAGCAATGGAAGAGTCCACTAGTATACAATGGGTTAATGGGGATTCTTTTCAGTCTTCCATAAAATATGCACTCATTAGAAGTGCCTCATTGTGGGGATTCTAATGTGGGCACACAGCATACTTAAAGGAATGGTGTGTGTAATGATCAGAATCTTGCCTCATTAGGGTGATTCTAATGTGTGCACAGGTGGCCCCTGCCCATCGGGGCTTGGAGAAATAGTTTGGGCTGCATGATGCTTCCTCGCAGAGCTTTAACCCGCCTCACATAAGTACTGGTAAACTGCTTAGGTCTAAGCCTGCCCAGGCAAAGTGGTGTGGGTCGGACCGTCCATGCATATAACCCTATTGGTTTCATTGAGCACCAGGGGTTGAGATGTCGGGTAAAAGTCCCACAAAATTGGAAGCAACGTCTCCAAAATGACCTTTACAGTGTTGACGGGGACGTTAAACCTCAAATCAAACAAAAACCTCTCATTGTGGGAGGCCAAAGTGGTATTGGGTGTGGCTTCAAAAACATATTCTGGGAGTTACGACCCTTTGTACATGAAATTTTATATGCTTATGTAGGGAATATCTTTAAAAAAATCTTCTTCTCTGAAACCGCAAGGCAAATTTGATATTTGGTGTGTAGCTTCATCTAGTGGACCATTGCCAAGATTGTTCAAATTATTGCCTTTGTTGATATTTATGTCTCCCCCGAAAAATTTTTTTTCGGAGAGACATATTGTTTTTCCCCCGGGCGTCTGTCTGTCTGTCCGTCTGTCCGTCTGTCTGTCTGTCCGTCTGTCTGTCTGTCACACATTCGTGTCCGCTCTGTAACTTGAAAACCGTTAGAGCTATCTTCACGAAACTTTGTATAAATATTAAGCAGCATTAGACGACGTGCAGTGCGCAAGAACCATAACTCTCGCATTTATACTTTTTGAATTATCTCCCTTGGAAGTTTGTTGGTATGTATATATGTATGGGCAAATCCTGTCCGGTCAATAACTTTCTTATTTTTTGATGGATTTTAAAATTACTCGGCAGAAATATTAACAACCATAAGACGATGTGTGGTGCGCATGAGGCAGATCGGTACCTCAAAGGTCAAGGTCATACTTAGAGGTCAAAGGTCAAAAAAGGGGCCTTTTTTTCGTATTTGGTCAATAACTTTCTTATTTTGAGATGGATTTTAAAATTACTTGGCATAATTATTAACAACCATAAGACAATGTGTGGTGCGCTTGAGGCAGGTCGGTTCCTCAAAGGTCAAGGTCATACTTAGAGGTCAAAGGTCAAAAAAGGGGCCTTTTTTTCGTATTTGGTCAATAACTTTCTAATTTTGAGATGGATTTTAAAATTACTTGGCATAATTATTAACAATCATGAGACGATGTGTGGTGCACATGAGGCAGGTCGGTACCTCAAAGGTCAAGGTCATACTTAGAGGTCAAAGGTCAAAAAGTGGGCCTTTTTTTCGTATTTGGTCAATAACTTTCTTATTTTGAGATGGATTTTGAAATCACATGGCAGAAATGTGAACCAATATAAGGCGATGTGTTGCGCGCATGACCCAGGTTGGTACCTCAAAGGTCAAGGTCATACTTAGAGGTCAAAGGTAAAAAAAGGGGCCTTTTTTCGGGTTTGTCAATAACTTGCCTATTTTTAAATAGAATTTGAAGTTACTTGGCAAACATGTTAACTACCATGGGACGATGTGTTGCATGCATGATTCAGTTTGGTACCTAAAATGTCAAGGTCATACATAGAGGTCAAAGGTAAAAAAGGGGCCTTTTTTCGTGTTTGGTCAATAACTTTCTTATTTTTAGATGGATTTTGAAATTGCTAGGCAGAAATATTAACCACCATGAGATGATGTGTTGCACACATGACCCAGTTTAATACCTGAAAGGTCAAGGTCATACATTGAGGTTAAAGGTAAAAAAAGGGCCTTTTTTGTGTTCTGTCAATAACTTTCTTATTATGCCCCCAACTTTTGGTTCTGGTTCGTTCGTCCGTTCGTCTGTCAGTTACGCTTTTGATGCATAGCATAACTAAAGAACCGTGTATGCTAGGGTTTTGAAATTTCATATATGGATTCCTCATGGAAAATTAGCTTACGCATATTTTTTTCTCGTCCGGATTATGCCCCCTTCAAGAGTTATTGCCCTTTGAATTTTTTTTTTTAATAAAATCTTGTCATCAAGATATCTCAAAAACTATTGGAGCTAGAGCCTTGAAAGTTGGTGAATATATTGATGGTGATGAGTAGATGAACTGATTAACTTTTGACAAAATTCCGAAAAATACTTTGTGAGTTATGGCCCTTTGTCATTTTGGTAATTTGTGCCCATTGTAATGAATGCTAAAAGTGATGCATAGCATAACTTTAGAACCGTGTATACTAGGGTTTTGAAATTTCATATATGGATTTCTCATGGAAAATTAGCTGACGCGTATTTTTTTTCTCGTCCGGAATATGCCCCTTTCAAGAGTTATTGCCCTTTGAAATTTTTTTAATAAAATCTTGTCAGCAAGGTATCTCAAAAACTATTGGAGCTAGAGCCTCCAAAGTTGGTGAATAGATTGTTGGTGATGAGTAGATGAACTGATTAACTTATGACAAAATTCTGAAAAATACTTAGTGAGTTATGGCCCTTTGTCATTTTGGTAATTTGTGCCCATTGTAATGTATGCTAAAAGTGATGCATAGCATAACTTTAGAACCGTGTATGCTATAGTTTTGAAATTTCATATATGCATTTCTGATGGAAAATAAGCTGACGCGTATTTTTTTTCTCGTCCGGATTATGCCCCTTTCAAGAGTTATTGCCCTTTGAAATTTTTTTAATAAAATCTTGTCAGCAAGATATCTCAAAAACTATTGGAGCTAGAGCCTTGAAAGTTGGTGAATATATTGGTGGCGATGAGTAGATGAACTGATTAACTTTCGACAAAATTCCGAAAAATACTTTGTGAGTTATGGCCCTTTGTCATTTTGGTAATTTGTGCCCATTGTAATGTATGCTAAAAGTGATGCATAGCATAACTTTAGAACCGTGTATGCTAGGGTTTTGAAATTTCATATATGGATTCCTCATGAAAAATTAGCTGACGCGTATTTTTTTTCTCGTCCGGATTATGCCCCTTTCAAGAGTTATTGCCCTTTGAATTTTTTTTAATAAAATCTTGTCAGCAAAATATCTCAAACACTATTGGAGCTAGACCCTTGAAAGTTGTTGAGTATATTGGTGGTGATGAGTATATGAACTGATTAACTTTTGACAAAATTCCGAAAAATACTTTGCGAGTTATGGCCCTTTGTCATTTTGGTAATTTGTGCCCATTGTAATGAATGCTAAAAGTGATGCATAGCAGAACTTTAGAACTGTGTATGTTATGGTTTTGAAATTTTCATATATGCATTCCTGATGGAAAATAAGCTGACGCGTATTTTTTTTCTCGTCTTGATTATGCCCCTTTCAAGAGTTATTGCCCTTTGATTTTTTTTTTTAATAAAATCTTGTCAGCAAGATATCTCAAAAACTATTGGAGCTAGAGGCTTGAAAGTTTGACCATGAGTCATTTGCAAGACCTAGGTCCATACCTCCAATGTCAAGGTCATACCTAGAGGTCAAAGGTAAAAAAAAAGGACAGTCAATAACTTCCTTATTCTTTGATGGATTATGAAATTACTTGGCAGAAATGTTAACCATCATGAGACGATGTGTTGTACCGCAAAGGTCAAGGCCATACTTAGAGGTCAAAGGTAAAAAAGTGCTTTTTTTATTTACGGCCAATAACTTTGTTGTTTTTTTATGAACATTTTTAAAGTTACTATGCAGAAATGTTCATCTTCATTATATGATGTGTTGCACACAAGACCCAGCTCAATACCTCCAATGTCAAGGTTATACTTAGCAGTCAAAAACGGGGGAGACATCTGTGTTTTTGTAGAAAAACAAATTCTAGTTGGTATGAAGCTTCACCTTTTTAGACCTCCCTCAACAATATGCACATTATAGCCTTAGGGTCAATAATGGCCCTCCCCGGGGCCCACTAGTTACTCTATGGATCAGGTGAGCGATCCAGGGCCATCATGGCCCTCTTGTCTTATATCTGCGCCAAGACATAGGTTGTTGGAACTCGGTAGAATTGCCTCATTGAGGTGGTTCTAATGAGCACCCACAACCTATGTTTGCAGTATAAATAAGAGAAATACAACGGATTTTCTTCCGAAAAGTAGCCATTTGGGAGATGTGAAAAAATGCGCTATGTCGCACGGGTGTGTTATCATAATGTATGTAAGCATGCTGTGTTAGAATACAATATTTTGTATGTTTTTCTCTCATTCCATTAGGAAAAGACGCCTATACAAATACATTGTGACCTTTATCGCCGAAAAAATGAACATCTTAACATGAAAAATTGTGATATTATTCTTATTTCAGCTCAAAATATAGTCTATACGCTGCACGACAACTCACCGACAGACAACTCACCGACACGGCCCAAAAAAACAAAAAACTCACCGACACCAAAAAACTCACCGACAAACCAACTCGCCGACAGCGACAACTCACCGACACGACAACTCACGGACAAAAGGGATTAATTTTTAGTCACATTGATTATATAATTCGGTTTGCCTGATGTATATAACGGGTCTTGGTTTTATATACACTTTCATTATTGAGAAAAATGACTTGACAATTGAAGTTGAAACATTTCGCTTTGACTTTGAAACTGCATCCCACAAGGCAGCTAAGGAAGTGTTCCCTGAATCAAAGGTTGAATGTTGTTTCTTTCACTTCGGTCAGGCCAACTGGCGTCATGTTGCAGGTCTTGGCTTCAGACAACGGTATATTGAAGACGTTGACTTTGCACTGAAAGTCCGCATGGTCACCGCATTAGCTTTCATGCCAGAATGCAGCATACGCTGAAATATCAGTAAATTATGGTTAGAAATGGTTAGAAATATGTTGCTCCAGTCTGTCTATTTATTTTTCAATTACTAGAAAAAAAAACAAATAAAATTCCTTTTTATTAGGCATATTCTATTCTATTCACATTGTTTCCCAAAAGTTGTCGTTCCTGTTTGTAACAAAGATGGCGACCGTTCGGAGTTAAACTTATTTTGACTTGGAAAACCAAGTGTCAGTGAGTGTCGTTGAGTGTCGATGTAAGTGTCGGTGAGTTTCGTTGAGTTTTCTAAATTTTTGTCGTCGACTTGTCGTGTCGGCCAGTTGTCGTGTCGGTGAGTTGTCTGTCGTTGAGAAAAAGTTGTCGGTGAAACGTCGTGTCGGTGAGTTGTCTGTCGGTGAGTTGTCGCAGATCCAGTCTATATGTTAGAGCAGAATTAAGAAAAATAAGATTTACCCCTGCAAACCCCAGTTTTAGTATATAAATCTGGGGTTCAAGGGGGTCAATATTATATAGGCGTGTTTTCGTGATGTCTGTGAGAAGAGAAGACCAAACTTTCTATTGAACTCTATTTCAGGAAATGTTGCAAAAGATTTTTTTGAAAAATCCAAACTACCAAATCAGGAGCTGTCTAAAATATGGTAAGCTTGAAATATATTCTCCAATGGTTTTAACCCTTTTTGTACCAAATGGAATCTTCCTCCTTATATACAGCAGGAGTCCTTTTCAAAATTTGGGGATGTCGGGTTGTATTTTCTTCAAAATTTATTTGGAAATTGGCTGAACTTTTTGCAAACAGGGTAGGCCATGATCAGGTGCCGCCGCACTATGTGGTGTCTGATCTCGGCCTGCACTGTTTGCCAACGACCTGGTTTTGGGTTTCTGGTACAAAATATGTTAAATATATCCTCTATTTTCAGTTTGGGAATGAATCACAAATCCATGAATGTAAGTTTACACACCTTACAGCCCAGATTGCAGGTTAAGAAATTTGAAGTCCCATTGATGTGGAATGAGTCCCTAAACTTGAATGTCCAGTTTACCACCAGTGCTTGATGGAGATCAACTAGAGTGTTTCTAAGTGTGTGTCAGATTGAACTACTGTCAGAGATGTTTTGACTAGCTACATAAAGACTTTTTTGCAGTGTTTGACTGATTACCTCCCCTCATATTATAATTGTTTCACCAATTAAATCTCAGGGTAGATTTCTAAGACTTGCCAAATGGTTGCCTTTCAGATCACTACAAAATGATGGTACTCTAATTCTCTTATTAGTGAGGCAATATTCCTTTGTGGATACTGAGCATGAAATATTTTCTAGAGTCCATCACATGAACAAGTCAGTAGAATGACCACCCCCTAAACTCCGCTTTATACAGATAAAACTGGGATTTAAGGGGGTAAACAATATTTTTCTTATTTCTGCTTCAACACATAGGTTGTGGGTACTCGTTAGAAATGCCTCAATGAGGCGGTCCTAACGAGCACCGCAAACATAGTATGTTTGCAGTAGAAATAAGAAAAATATTACAGATTTTCACCAGAAAAGTAGCCGTTTTGGAGATGTGAAAAAATGCACTGTCGCATGGGTGTGTTTTCATAATGGCTTTGAACCGTTCTGCAGATTCAAGAAGTCAGATGTCCATTACTGGCAAAAGAATGTGGACTACTTGCTTACTGCTAGGAGGACTAAGCCTGCACTGGAAAAGTGAGATAAGGTTGTGCTGCTTGAAATGACCCTAATAGTGTTGACTGGGCTGTTTAACTCCAAAACAGAAATGCTTTCCATAAAGATATATATTTCGTATGCACATTACTTTCACCTGTTACTTAAACATGCTCCTCAAAGAAGGGATACTAATGAGAAAAAGAAATGCTGTTATGCAGAAATATGGACAAATATCTTTAAAATACACCCCAAGCTCTTTATAACACTATTGTTGTGAAACAAAACAAAAAAGGTGTTTGTTTATTAACCCTTTCCCACTCAGATACGTGTTTTTACGTGTCTGCACCCCCCCCCCCCCCCCATTTTGAGGCCCCAGAAGCACCTAAAATCTTTATTTCTAGCCCTGGATAGTTATGTTTGCTTTAGGATTTGTTGGGCAAAAAAGTGACCTGTTTTTTCGCACGCCTCCCCCCTAAAAATATTCTGTGGGGGGATTGAAGGGGGGCAGCGCCCCCCTCACATCCCGAAAAATTTTGGGTGTATGGCCCAACTGGCCGCTAAAATTTATATCTGAGGGCGTCTGGGGTCAAAAATGCCTGAAAATGGATGCTGATAAAACATGCTGCAAACAGTGAAAATGGCCAGTGCCAAACACCTTAATTGTTGCCTTGACAGCTGTGTGAAGATTAAAATGTGGTCAAAAATTCATGTGAAAACACACTTTTTGCCAACTTTGAGATGCCCCCTCTTTACCATGACAACAGTGATCAAGTCATGAAAGGTTGCATTTGAAAGGCTACTGTCCAATGAACATTCATACCGAGTTTGGTGTAAAACAGACCATCCATTATGAAACAATGGCTAGTTGAAGTTGCTGTCAGGTGCAACACTGTGAAAATCAGCGAAATTCACAAAATCCCTGAGTGGTAAAGGGTTAATGAAGAAAATCCCAATTGACCAAAATAATGTTTTTTCATCATTTTATTGCAAGAAACAATATTTCAGATATAATTAATGCATTTTAGACTAAAATTCAGTATTTTCCCAGATTTCAGTTAACCCTTTCCCACTCAGATACGTGTTTTTACGTGTCTGCACCCCCCCCCCCCCCCCATTTTGAGGCCCCAGAAGCACCTAAAATCTTTATTTCTAGCCCTGGATAGTTATGTTTGCTTAAGGATTGGTTCGGCAAAAAAGTGACCTGTTTTTTCGCGCGCCTCCCCCCTAAAAATATTCTGTGGGGGGATTGAAGGGGGGCAGCGCCCCCCTTACATCCCGAAAAATTTTGGGTGTATGGCCCAACTGGCCGCTAAAATTTATATCTGAGGGCGTCTGGGGTCAAAAATGCCTGAAAATGGATGCTGATAAAACATGCTGCAAACAGTGAAAATGGCCAGTGCCAAACACCTTAATTGTTGCCTTGACAGCTGTGTGAAGATTAAAATGTGGTCAAAAATTCATGTGAAAACACACTTTTTGCCAACTTTGAGATGCCCCCTCTTTACCATGACAACAGTGATCAAGTCATGAAAGGTTGCATTTGAAAGGCTACTGTCCAATGAACATTCATACCGAGTTTGGTGTAAAACAGACCATCCATTATGAAACAATGGCTAGTTGAAGTTGCTGTCAGGTGCAACACTGTGAAAATCAGCGAAATTCACAAAATCCCTGAGTGGTAAAGGGTTAATGAAGAAAATCCCAATTGACCAAAATAATGTTTTTTCATCATTTTATTGCAAGAAACAATATTTCAGATATAATTAATGCATTTTAGACTAAAATTCAGTATTTTCCCAGATTTCAGTTAACCCTTTCCCACTCAGATACGTGTTTTTACGTGTCTGCACCCCCCCCCCCCCATTTTGAGGCCCCAGAAGCACCTAAAATCTTTATTTCTAGCCCTGGATAGTTATGTTTGCTTAAGGATTGGTTGGGCAAAAAAGTGACCTGTTTTTTCGCGCGCCTCCCCCCTAAAAATATTCTGGGGGGGGATTGAAGGGGGGCAGCGCCCCCCTCACATCCCGAAAAATTTTGGGTGTATGGCCCAACTGGCCGCTAAAATTTATATCTGAGGGCGTCTGGGGTCAAAAATGCCTGAAAATGGATGCTGATAAAACATGCTGCAAACAGTGAAAATGGCCAGTGCCAAACACCTTAATTGTTGCCTTGACAGCTGTGTGAAGATTAAAATGTGGTCAAAAATTCATGTGAAAACACACTTTTTGCCAACTTTGAGATGCCCCCTCTTTACCATGACAACAGTGATCAAGTCATGAAAGGTTGCATTTGAAAGGCTACTGTCCAATGAACATTCATACCGAGTTTGGTGTAAAACAGACCATCCATTATGAAACAATGGCTAGTTGAAGTTGCTGTCAGGTGCAACACTGTGAAAATCAGCGAAATTCACAAAATCCCTGAGTGGTAAAGGGTTAAACAACTGTGTGAATCCAAACAAAAATATATAGATTATATTATATAAAAAATATAGTTTTTCAATATAATATATACATTTCTAGGGTCCATTAAATAGATTTATATCCAAAACCATGTTATATTGAACTTTGTTATAAAGAGGTCATGGTACATGTATATAATTCTTATGTCCAATGCACATTATGCTTTTGTGACTTTTCAGGCAGTTATCTGATTTGAACCAAGATGGTGCTTTAAACCTTGAAGAGTTCTGCATAGCCATGCATCTAGTCGTATTACGCAGAAATGAAATAGAAATACCAGATAGATTACCTTTTGCATTGATGCCGTATGATGCTTTCACTAATGGTAGGTGGCATTTCTTTTTTAAAACAGTGTAAATTAGTTTCTTTCTATGGATATAAGGGATATTTGATTTTTCAATTTAAGATCGAATTCTATTTCATTGAATGAGCACCAAAACCAGTATTTTCATGAGTGGCATAGCCACCAGTTTTGGTGTTCATGAGATCGTGAGTGAAATAATATTCAACATCCATCCACTCACATAATGTAGATATTATACATATTGAGTTTACAGGAGATGATAATTATAAGCTTCTAGCTTACTATCAAATCCTGTAGTATACTGTTGTAATTGTTGTTAAATGTTAGTTTGTACAGAGAAAGTAATAAATATTGTTTAAACCAAATAATATTCAATCTTACACTGAAAAAAAATCAAATTTTCTGTTTCTTACATCCTTCAAAACTGCAATATTTAGCTTCACTAATCATGCCATTCACCCTTGGAGAAAACTAACTTTATTCCTGTTTGTTTTGCATCAATTTAATGGTGTCCAACGTGTTTACTGGGTATAATATTGGATGAAAACCAAAAGCACCTGAGAAATAACCTGGGATGGCATTATTATGATTGGGAGAGTAGTTTCCCAAAGAAGTTGGAGACTAATCTAACGTTGCGTGACAAAGTACCAATGTCAGCGTCGAAAATGACGTCATTTATGTCCTGGTGATGTGTGAACAGGCTAAGCTTCACTTCTAACACAGTTCATTAATTTTCAGTCACCTGTAAATGGAAACACTGACCACGGATTTGAAGTAAAAAATAGTCCCAAACAGTGAAAAAGAAAATCAGTAGCAGTCACTGTTTGAAACAGTGACAATATCATTCTCGATTTCACTGAGAAATCTCTGTATTTCATTGAAAAGCATGTAAGAAAGAAATTTGCATAGATTACTGGGTCCAGTTGTTGAGAGTGATGTTGTAAGTAAACATTTCGTTAAAACTTTGATCATTTAGTATGGCAAATATGCTATTAGACGTCTTTGCTGAAAAATGTGAGCAGCCTTTGCATTTGTCAAAGCTAAAATGCAAAAGCTACTTACATTTTTCAGCCATGCTCACAGTTTTCAGCAAAAATACCAAAGCATTTGCTATTGTACTTGCTAGAGCGATTCACATTTCGGTGATAAGTTTGAGATTCGTTTACAGTAAATTATTAACATACATGCATAAGTTTGATATTCTCGCTAAAAGTATGCTTAGTCTTTGGGCATAAATAGCCAAATGATGGTTCAGCTGGTCAAAGTTTTTAATTTCCGATATGAGTGAGTATGAAAAAATAATGCACTCAATTTCAGATGGGAAACTCCAAAACTAGCCTTTGGCAAACAGTCCAGAGTCTGAGGTTAAGTCCAGGGTCTGAGATTATAAAACTTTTTTCATGCTCAACTCACTTGAGCATGAAATTTGTTCTGCTCATAAATTTTAAGTTGTTGGCATTTTAAGCAGGACAAACAACATACTTTGCTAATCTGAGCAGACAAATTGCCTCTTTTGTTTGTATTTTAATAATTATGAGCATTTCAAATTTCATGCTCATGTCAGTTGAGCATGAAAACAGTTTTATAATGCGGGACCAGGCGTAACTGTTTGCAAACAATTAGGCCATTTTCTAAATCAATTTCTATAAATAACTGAACCTGACAGTCCTAAATTTTGAAATGGATCCTTCCATATGTAGTGTGGAAATTTCTCTTCCACTGAAAATGAGTTAAGAATTGTGTGAATCTAGCACATAAAAATTAGACAGATTACATGAAAATGTACAATCAAACTTCAACGGCTTGTACAGCTTAGAGGCCATGAAAATTTGTTTCAGACAGAGGTGGTTTGAGCCGTTGAGGCTCTTAAACATACCCACAAGTCAGATGGAATGCTAGTGATATCTTTTTTTATTTTCTTTAGAATTAAAGTATGTTTTGAGTACTCATTATAATCTCCAAAATTTATTTTCAAGATGAAATAAGAAAATTCTCCTTAAATGATCCGAAATATATTTTGATATCTGTATTTATGGGAAATTTTTCCCATGGACTCGAGAATGAGTTTCAACAAACTATCGTAAATAAGCTATCGGGGTTCGTGTGATCAGTGTTTCACTGTATTACAAGACTGAAAACTTTTAACCTTCAGTTTGAATTCCATTGCAGAAGAGCCTTTCGCAGCAGATCTGCCGCAGGGTAGCACACTGAAGCGTCAGAGCCCATCACTCTCCCCTACAGCACAAACAGCTCAGTTAGAGAAGTTCTTAAAACAAGAATCTCCACAAGTATCCAGCAGTGAGCTTTCTTCGCCTAGTGTTACACCAGCAAATTTTGACTTCCAGCGGCCTCAGTCTAATGATCCTGTAAGTATATTAGTAGCACCTGTGTACCACTCCTCTTTATGTATGCCATGATGGGATTATAAATATGTTGTATAAAAGGGTCATCCTATGGAAGCAAGGAATGTACCACAGAACTGGAAAATATGAAGTGTACATGTTTTCTGGGCCAGACTAGCTAGTTTCGCCCAATTAGGCCTCATCAGTGACCCTCAAATATTTTCAAAATTCCACAATGGAATCAGTGATCCCAAAGGACAAGAAAATATAAACTACACTATGATGTAGGGCAGGGATACTTTTTATGGCCACCACACATTCCCAGACACAAGCTGCAGTAAAGTTAAATATGTTCTATAAAAGGATTATCCTTTGGAAGCAAGGAATATACCACAAGACTGGAAAATAGGAAGTGCACATGTTTTCAGGGCCAGACTAGTTAGTTTCGGCCAATTAGGCCTCATCAGTGACACTCAAATGTTTTCAAAATTCCACAATGGAATCAATGATCCCAAAGGACAAGAAAATATAAACTACACTATGATGTAGGGTCTTTTTATGGCCGCCACACATTCCCTGACACCAGCTGCAGTAACGTTAAATATGTTCTGTAAAAGGGTTATCCTTTGGAAGCAAGGAATACACCACAGAACTATAGAAGCCTCCGTGGTGCAGTGGTTACGCTACTTGCCTTGTAAACCAGGGGTCGCAGGATCGATCCCGGGCTTCTCCAGACTTTCGGATGAGTCTTTAAACCGAGGTCCCGTCTCCGTATGACCTTAGCTGTTGGTGTGACGTAAAACTCAAACACTCACTCACCACAGAGCTATAAAGTCCAGTGGTTGAAAATTTCTCATCGATGGGACATGAATATCCCTTTGTATCACACTTTGTTAATTCTTTGTCTCTCACTGCATCTCACCCTAGGGTCACAGTGGCTTAGAGGATAAGAGTGCTGATTCTAAATCATTAGGTCTCCCACTGCTGTGGGTTCAAGCCTAGCTCGGGTCTAATATGAGATGCCAAGTTCTGCAATGGAAGGTCAGGTGGCTTTTCTCTGGGTACTATAGTTTTCATTCAACTATAGTTTCCATCCAAAATAAGTGAAATAACCAGTGCTTCAGCTGAAGTGCACGACCCACCAGATGCTTTTAGCTTTATGAGTGTTACCATATATGGGTATGGCATCCATTTTGGTCATGTGACCTGGACCTAAAACGGTTCCCCCAATAAATGCGCCTTATCGTAAGGAGCAAAAATTTATCTTATCCTTAGTACTGTATTCTGAATCGTTTGCAGGATAAAATGCATTCTCACTTTTCCAATACAAAAGCATATGTGTCAAAGTTTGACCTAGGCACAAAGAAGGTCAAGGTCAACCCAGGGTCACCATTTTAGCAATTTATGATGGGCCTACATCCCAGATGCTATTTATCAAGTTTCGTGGAAATCTGCCCAGTGGTTCTGGAGAAGACTATTTTTGAAGGGTTTTTACCATATATGGCTTGGCGGCCATTTTGGTCATGTGACCTGGACCCCATGAGCAAATTTTTGTTTCCCCATCCAGTAGAGGCTCCATATGAAATTTGACTTCAATCGGCCCAACGGTTTCCGAGGATAAGCAGTTCGAAAATTTTCACATTTTTCGCCTCGCCTCGGCTATACTAAATGGAATGTAATATTTCGCAAGTTCATTGGTTAGATCTCATTGATATTTATCAGTATGCCGAAAATTGTTCAAATATTCCAACAAAAGCATATGTGTCAAAGTTTGACCTAGGCACAAAGAAGGTCCAGGTCAACCCAGGGTCACCATTTTAGCAATTCATGATGGGCCTACGTCCCAGATGCTATTTATAAAGTTTGGTGGAAATCTGCCCCGTGGTTCTGGAGAAGACTATTTTTGAAGGATTTTTACCATATATGGCTTGGCGGCCATTTTGGTCATGTGACCTGGACTCCATGAGCAAATTTTGGTTTCCCCCATCCCATAGAGGCTCCATATGAAATTTGACTTCAATCGGCCCAACGGTTTCCGAGGAGAAGCAGTTCGAAAATTTTCACATTTTTCGCCTCGGTGAGGCTATACTAAATGGAATGTAATATTTCGCAAGTTCATTGGTTAGATCTCATTGATATCTATCAGTATGCCAAAAAATGTTTAAATATTCCAAGCGGTTAAGTCACTATCACCAATTTTCACAAACGGGTTACAGACGGACAGACAGACATACCATATATGGCTTGGCAGCCAGTTTGGTCATGTGACCTGGACCCCATGAGCAAATTTTGGTTTCCCCCATCCCATAGAGGCTCCATATGAAATTTGACTTCAATCGGCCGAACGGTTTCCGAGGAGAAGCAGTTCGAAAATTTTCACATTTTTCGCCTCGGCGAGGCTATACTAAATGGAATGTAATATTTCGCAAGTTCATTGGTTAGATCTCATTTATATCTATCAGTATGCCAAAAATTATTTAAATTTTCCAATCGGTTAAGTCACTATCACCAATTTTCACAAACGGGTTAAGGACAGACAGACAGACCATATATTGCTTGGTGGCCATTTTGGTCATGTGACCTGGACCCCATTAGCAAATTTTGGTTTACCCCATCCCATAGAGGCTCCATGAAATTTGACTTCAATCGGCCCAACGGTTTCCGAGGAGAAGCAGTTCGAAAATTTTCACATTTTTCACCTCAGCGAGGCTATACTAAATGGAATGTTATATTTTGCAAGTTCATTGGTTAGACCTAAGTGATATATATATCAGTATGCCAAAAATTGTTTAAATATTCCAAGCGGTTAAGTCACTATCACCAATTTTCACAAACGGGTTACGGATGGACAGACAGACAGACCATATATGGCTTGGCGGCCATTTTGGTCATGTGACCTGGACCCAATTAGCAAATTTTGGTTTAACCCATCCCATAGAGGCTCCATATGAAATTTGACTTCAATCGGCCCAAGGGTTTCCGAGGAGAAGCAGTTCGAAAATTTTCACATTTTTCGCCTCGGCGAGGCTATTCTAAATGGAATGTAATAATTCGCAATTTCATTGGTTAGATCTCATTGATATCTATCAGTATGCCAAAAATTGTTTAAATATTCAAAGCGGTTAAGTCACTATCACCAATTTTCACAAACCGGTTACAGACGGACAGACAGACAGACCGTATATGGCTTGGCGGCCATTTTGGTCATGTGACCTGGACCCCATTAGCAAATTTTGGTTTACCCCATCCCATAGAGGCTCCATATGAAATTTGACTTCAATCGGCCCAACGGTTTCCGAGGAGAAGCAGTTCGAAAATTTTCACATTTTTCGCCTCAGCGAGGCTATACTAAATGGAATGTAATATTTCGCAAGTTCATTGGTTAGATCTCATTGATATCTATCAGTATGCCAAAAATTGTTTAAATATTCCAAGCGGGTAAGTCACTATTATCGATTTTCACAAACGGGTTTACGGACGGACAGACAGACATACCATATATGGCTTGGTGGCCATTTTGGTCATGTGACCTGGACCCCATGAGCAAATTGTGGTTTCCCCCATCCCATAGAGGCTCCATATGAAATTTGACTACAATCGACCCAACGGTTTCCGAGGAGAAGCAGTTCGAAAATTTTCACATTTTTCGCCTTGGCCAGGCTATACTATATGGAATTTAATATTTCGCAAGTTCATTGGTTAGATCTCATTGATATCTCTCAGTATGCCAAAAATTGTTTAAATATTTCAACAAAAGCATATGTGCCTAAGTTTGACCTAGGGACAAAGAAGGTCAAGGTCAACCAAGGGTCACTATTTTAGCAATTTATGATGGGCTAAAGTCCCAGATGCTGTTTATCAAGTTTCGTGGAAATCTGCCCAGTGGTTCTGGAGAAGACTATTTTTGAAGGGTTTTTACCATATGTGTCTTGGCGGCCATTTTGGTCATGTGACCTGGACCCCATGGGCAAATTTTGGTTTCCCCCATCCCATAGAGGCTCCATATGAAATTTGACTTCAATCGGCCCAACGGTTACCGAGGAGAAGCAGTTCGAAAATTTTCACATTTTTCGCCTCGGCGAGGCTATACTAAATGGAATGTAATATTTCGCAAGTTCATTGGTTAGATCTCATTGATATATATCAGTATGCCAAAAATTGTTTAAATATGCCAAGCGGTTAAGTCACTATCACCAATTTTCACAAACAGGTTACGGACAGACAGACAGACAGAACATATATGGCTTGGCGGCCATTTTGGTCATGTGACCTGGACCCCATGAGCAAATTTTGGTTTCCCCCATCCAATAGAGGCTCCATATGAAATTTGACTTCAATCGGCCCAACTGTTTCCGAGAAGAAGCAGTTCGAAAATTTTCACATTTTTCGCCTCGGCGAGGCTATACTAAATGGAATGTAATATTTCGCAAGTTCATTGGTTAGATCTCATTGATATCTATCAGTATGCCAAAATTTGTTTAAATATTCCAAGCGGTTAAGTCACTATCACCAATTTTCACAAACGGGTTACGGATGGACAGACATACAGACCATATATGGCTTTGTAGCCATTTTGGTCATGTGACCTGGACCCCATAAGCAAATTTTGGTTTCCCCCATCCCATAGAGGCTCCATATGAAATTTGACTTCAATTGGCCCAAGGGTTTCCGAGGAGAAGCAGTTCGAAAATTTTCACATTTTTCGCCTCGGCGAGGCTATACTAAATGGAATGTAATATTTCGCAAGTTCAATGGTTAGATCTCATTGATATCTATCAGTATGCCAAAAATTGTTTAAATATTCCAAGCGGTTAAGTCACTATCACTAATTTTCACAAACGGGTTACGGACGGACAGACAGAATGACAGAATGACACGGTGATTTTAGGGCACTCTTAGAAATCAACCGACTCCAGTCGGTCGCTTTTTCTGCGGGTCGTGCAATCTTGAAAGGCTCATAACCCCCCCCCCCCCCCCCCCCCCCACACACACACACACACCAAAGGGTTTATTAGCTGTCTCAGTCTGTTAATAATTGCTGAATATAGAAGACTTACATTATAGGAATGAGTTTCATTTTTGTGGATTTTATCGATGTGTGAACTCCAGCAAATCACTCACAAACTGCATGAAGCCTAAAGGGCTTTATGATAAGTTTGTGAGTGATTAGCCAAAGTTTAAATATAGATAAAATCCACAAAAATGATAATTCATTTCTTATAATTCCAACTTTGTCATCGAAATGTTAAAAATGCCATTAAAATGGTAAAGTTCTGGAATTCTTTCGAAGAATGAACTTACCAACGGCCACGGTGGAATGATTATTCAGTTGGAAGCTGCCATCTCTGAAAGAAACCCAAGTTGAAAAAAAAAAATCAAGTCTTTTAATTCCATTTGTTTGTCTTTGAAATTTATGTTTTCAGTAATTTCCCATCTTTAATAGAAAGTTATTGACATCACTTCATCTATACAATGATGTAACACGCAGGTTTTAAACGATTGTTTCGTGCTTTTCGACATCCCGTTATATTACTACCTGTGTCTGTGTGAACTAGTTCTGAGATTCTTGCTCATAGAATTGATTGAAGTATATAACTTTTATTTCAACCAATCAAATCGCTCGAAATGTTCATAATGATGAAGAATTGGAACTATATTGCATTGGAATTATTTTTTCTCAAACTGTATTCTGCTGCATGTTTTGTTATCCATTCAAACATACTTCCTAAGAGGCACTTTCTCTGTTTATCCGTAGATGCATATTTTTTATCCCTTATCCTGCTGTTCATGACAACCCCTATCTTGGCAAACAGTGTGGATCCAGATCAGATGGCTTCTGAAGAAGCCATCTGATCAGGATCTAAGCTGTTTGTCATTCAGTTTGTGAATTTGAACAAAAACATACATTATGTAATCTGATTGGATATTTGTAACCCTTGTTATGCTGTTCACGACAATCCCTATCATTGCAAACAGTGCAGACCCAGATCAGATGGCTTCTGTTTAGGATCTATGCTATTTTCATTAATCCCCTGCCGCGAAGCAGAGCAGGGATTATAGGAATGGCCTTCGTCTGTCCGTCCATCCGGGCAGACGAGAGGTACGTAGTGGAGTTATGATTCTGCCCAATTCAACATAATGGGGTTTATTCCGTAAGGCACAGTAACTTTTCTGTTTGTGGGGTTAAAAATTCGGTGTGTGGGGTTAACAATCTGTACAGTGGTGTGTTATGGGGTTAAAGTATCCATAGCCTTAACATTAGTAACCCCAGAACGTGCCTCTCTGTCCATCGTCCATCTGTCCGCAGGAACGAATGTATACTTGTGTGTTTAAAAGTATGGACACTTCCATTAAACTCAATGCGATTTATTCCGTCAGTGTTTTGTGTGTCTAAAATAGTAACTTGTGTGCCTTTTTTTCCAAGAAATTCCAAGAAATTTCCTGGAAATTTGACACACAAGGGTACTTTGTAGGGATGAAGACACACAAGTATACATCCGTAAAGACGTCCGTCTGTCTGTCCATCCGTCTGTCCGTAACACTTTCTTGTCCGCTCCATATCTCCTGAACCCTTTGATAGATTTTCATTAAACTTTGGTCCATTATTCATCTCAGTGAGCTGGTGTGCAGAACCCATAAATGAACCATGCCGACTCAAGGTCAAGGTCATGGTTGAAGGTCACGAGTTTGAAACTTGGAATTTTTTGTCCGTTCCATATCTCCTTTACCCTTGGAAGGATTTTCATTAAACTTTGGTCAAATATTCTTCACAGTGAGCTGATGTGCAGAACCCATGTCTGTTTTTCCGTCTGTCAGTTTGTCCGCACCAACGAAACCACATTTAGGGGGGCCAAAAATTTGGACAGTTTGACACTTAAGTATATATTCGTGAGTCCAAATGGACTTTATTCCGTTATTTTGGTACTTAAGTGGCAAAAATTGTCTCTTAGGTGGCTTGCCTAAGAGAATTTGCCGCTTAAGTAGTCAATATGCCGACGCCTAGCCACTTAAGTATCCATTCGTGAGAATGTTTGTCCATAACTTTTTCTTGTTCACTACATATCTCTTGAACCCTGTAATAGATTTTTATTAAACTTTGGTCAATTATACCACTCAGTGAGCTTGTGTGCAAAACCTATAAATGAACCATGCCGACTCAAAGTCAAGGTCATGGTTGAAGGTCACGAGTTTGAAACTTGGAATTTTTTGTTTGTTCCATATCTCCTTTACCCTTAGAAGGATTTTCATTAAACTTTGATCAAATAGTCTTCACAGTGAGCTGATGTGCAGAACCCATGTGCGTCCATCCATCTGTCTGTCAGTCTGTCCCTCCATCTGTCTGTCCGTAACTTTTTCTTGTCTGTTCCATATCTCCTGAACCCTTTAATAGATTTTCATTAAACTTTGGTCAATTATCCCCCTCATTGAGCTGATGTGAAGAACCTATAAATGAACCATGCCGACTCAAGGTCAAGGTCACATTTGAAGGTCACGAGTTTAAAACTTTGAATTTTTTGTCCCTTCCATATCTCCTTTACCTCTAAAAGAATTTTCATTAAACTTTGGGTGAATTATCCCGCTCAGTGAGCTAACCATGCCAACTCAAGGTCAAGGTCACAGGCGAAGGTCACACAGTTTAGCCTTGATACAAAATGCGGCGGGGGATTTGGCTGTCCTCCAGACTGCTTTCTTGTTCAGTTTGTGAATTTGAAACAAAAACATTATATCATGCAATCTGATTGGTTATTTTTAACCCTTGTCCTGCTGTTCATGACAGCCCCCTATCTTTGCAAACAGTGCAGATCCGGATCAGATGCCATCTGATCAGGATCTACACTGTTTGTCATTCAGTTGTGAATTTGAACGAAAAAATTATATCATGAAATCTGATTGGCTGATAGTCAGGAAAGGGTGTGGCTAATAAAATTATTCAGCAGGATAAACAATCACTATCATAGTCTTGATAAACTTTTAATGAACATGATATTCAGTGTGTCAGCAAACTGCTGTCAAGTGTCATGATGGAGAATCATGAAATGTACTTCCAATAGAGTTTTCGTAAATCAACACATGGGCCCATTTGTTCAAAACTATCAATGTTGTTAGTTAACATATTGGTAAAACTTTTATCATTTGATATGGCAAATATAGTTATACTTTTGCTGAAAAAATACCAAAATTTTAGGTATTGTACAAGGACTGTTCAAATATGAATGCAACTAAGCGCATAAAAGTGATTCCGTGGTAGATTTCGATGAAAAATTTATTTTGTCCCCTCAAAGTATTCCCCTTTAACAGATATACAAACTTACAGTCTTCTGATCCAATCATTGAATGCATTTTGGTAGTCTTTTCGAGGTATACTATGAAGGCACTGGAATATTGCAGAATCAAGGTGTTTGCGCTGTACAAATTTTCGACCAGAAAGGTATTTTTTCAGCCGCGGGAACAAAAAAAGTCACACGGGGCAAGGTCAGGGGAATACAGAGGGTGAGGGAGTTCAACAACCTTTTCCTGCTTCAGATAGTCTTGCCCAATGAACGCCTTGTGCGATGACGCATTGTCATGTAGCAATCTGACATTGGCCAAACCAGTTGCGGGTCTTCGTTCTTTGAAATATTTCTTCAATTTTCGAAGAACTTTATTCTTGTAAAACTTCGCATTTACAGATTTGCCTTTAGGCACAGCAACCTGAATAGCAGGGCCCTGATTTGAAAAGAATATGGCATATATTACCTTCTTGACGCTCATGGTCCGCTTTGCAATGCATGGTCTTTTGCAATACTTTGTTGCCCATATTTTGTTCTGAATCTTTTGTTTTGGCTTAAGAAAGTGAACCCATGTCTCGTCACCTGTGACGACATTAGCGAAAGGCCGTGCATTGTAATTTGGAAACTTTTTAAACAACTTCTTGGCGCACTGAACGCGTGTCTTTTTCTGCTCATCTGTCAACAGATGGGGGATCCATCTAGCACAGATCTTTCTCATTTTCAAATCCCGTTTCAGAATTGTATGAGCTGCTCCTAATGAGATGCCAACCATACTAGCTATTTGCCAAGTGGTGTATCGTGCATCGGTAGCAACTATTTCTTTCACTCTAGCAACCATCTTGGCAGATGTTGCTCTTTCCGGCCGACGATCATGTGGTGCATCTTCTGTTGAGCCTAGCCCACAGCTGAATTTCTTACACCAACGAAAAACTGTCGGAAAAGACATTTCATTATGCCCATAAACCGAACATATTTCATCAAAAATGTCTTTGCACCATATACCAAGAAAACAACGATTCTTAATATAGGACCGTATTTCAACGGCGTACTCTGACCTTCTTCCAACCATGTTTTGTATTAGTATACAAGAGTAGACAGTGTTTATCGAACGATATACATGGCTAAAGTGTATGGATTTTAACAGGTTTGGTATCAATGTATAGGTAAAATGTTTTTCTACACTGATATTTATTTCCAGGTGATTTTCGCATTAGTGCATGAGAAAACGTTCTACTTGCATTCATATTTGAACAGTCATTGTACTTGCCAGAGCAGTTAACAATTTGACCACAAATGAGTTTGTTAAGCTAACAAGGGTTTGAACAAATGTACCCTGGTTGTCATTTTAAATTTACCACTTCATGTAAATGAGCAGCTCACTGAAAAAAATGTTTATGCAATTTTTTCTTAGAATGTCTTTACCATTTTTCCCGGTTATATTTTGTGTAAACAGGTAATTTTGCTTACTGATTTTCTGTATGCCGTGCAGTCTGATGGCCCAGGAAAAGGTGGTAGATAGTGTGTGGGTATCTGTGTATTTTTGTCACACTTGCTTTAATCGTGGCACAATATAGGAGTCTGATTTGCTGTCTGTTTGTCCGTTCGTCAAACCGTTAAACATTTGCGACCACCCTAACTTTCATGCTAATATAAGAGTCCATTTCTCGAGAACTATTAGAGCTTCATTTAATGATAATACTTGGTACAAGCTTGCATCTAGGAATAGCAACTTCAGTGCAAGCATCCGTATCTGACCTTGACCCACATTTTATGGTTCACTGACTGAATTATTGCAACCACCCTAACTTTCACCCATCGTAAGAGTCTATTTCTCAAGAACAATAGGAGCTTCATTAATGTTACTTGTTACAAGCTTGCATCTAGGAGTGACAACCTTTATGCAGGCATCCATGTTTGACCTTGACCCAGATTTCTTGGTCTAGTGACTTTGCACCCCCACAGGCACGAGAAAGCCTTCGGCGGAATTGTTGTTAACAGAATTCTAGTTATGTCTAAATTTTCTTCTGAACAGGAGGCACATATAGTTCATCCGAAGCCAATGAGATTGTCCCCGGATATGACAGAGGATGTTATAGATGGTCGGCCAGAAAGGGGTAGGGCGTTTTCAGGTTTGTTACTAATCTGGGTTGTGGTGAAGCTTGCCCAGCTTTTTACTAATCTTGTTGCCTGTTATATACACAAGTTGGTGAGTTAAACTTCAAGTATGCCAAGGGAAATGGTGTAATTACAATTCATGTAGAAATTAAATTCTTACAACTCTATGTGAAAAGATTTTTTTTTGTCTTTTATTGAAACAAAAACTGATTTTAGTGATGAAAAGTTACATACATAGTGCCAAATAAGGACTTTTCTTATTTTTCCACAAAAACATATGTTGTGGGCGCTTGTTAGAATCGCCTCATTGAGGCGATTCTAACTAGCACCTACAACATATGCTTCTTAACCCATTTAGTACCAGAAACCCCAAAATGGGTACCCTGGCAAAGAGTGCAGACCCAGATCAAACACCACAGAATATGGTGTCTGATCAGGGCCTCCACTGTTTGCTAAAAGTTTAGACATTTTACAAATAAATTTTCATGAAAACACAACCTGACACCCCTAAATTTTGAAATGAACTCCTCCTATATATAAGGAGGAAGATTCCATTTGGTACAAAAAGGGTTAAAGGAGGTAAGGGAAATTATCCCTTAGTTATCCTCTTTATGCCGCCTCATCTGGAGCTGTGATTACATATACCATAAGGGTTTTGGAGGTAATTTTGTTCACAGTCACAGGGTTAGTGGTTGTAAATTACGCATGTATTTCTTTTTCCTCGGCATACTCGGTTTAAAGGGAATGGATACCCTTAGGGGAGACAACCATTTCAAAATTGGTTTCATTTAACACCAGCCTCTTTGAAAGAAAGAAATTGCACTTGAGGAGCAAATTATTCCTTTTTACATTAGTCCTCTTTCAAGATGGTGCTGCTTGTTTCTATCAGCTCTTTTTTTAGCTCGCCTGAGACAGAGGTGAGTTTTTTGTGACCGCTCAATGTTCGTCGTGTGCATCGTCCATCTGTCAACAATTTACTTAAAAGACATCTCCTAAACCGGTGAACGAATTTTCAAATAAGTTTACAGGAAAGATTCTTGGGTGACCCTCTACAAAAATTGTCTAAATGGTCCCGTTTCACTGAACAAGATGGAGCCAGAGCTGAAAATGGAAAAAAAATAGAAAAAAGAAACTAGAACACATTTCCTCCTTGGCCACTGGCCCAATTTCAAAATGATTTCACAGGAATATTCCTTGGATCACCATCAGCTAAAATTGCTCAAATCCTCCACTTCACCTCATATTTACCTAACATTTCATTTGTACAATATGCATCAGGTGAGCAAATCATGACCATGATGGACCTCTTATATTTTCAAGGAAGCAAACAAATACAGTGGAATTCTGCTATTAAGACCACCTAGAATTAAGACTATTTCTGCTATAAAAAGCTTATTTTGAAGGGTACACTCAATTTTTCTTTGTGATTTCTGCCTACAATGTCCGATGGTCAGGGACCACCTTTGTGACTGTTCAAAAGTGGTCTTAAAGACCACTTTTGAACAGTCCCAAAGGTGGTCTTAATATTTGAAGTTTACTTAGTTGTCTCCCTGGTAGAATGTCAGTATTTTTGATGGGTGTATCCATTCATGTTCCTGTTCAAGCGAGCTTTTATGTATGCAAAGGTAGCATCCTTGTACACTTACAGTCAACAACAGAACCATATTGCATTTTTGAAGAATGTCTCATCTTGTACTACTGGGCACCTCAGCTCCTTATCATACTTTTTCTAAAATTTGATTGATTGATTGATTTGAGGTTCAACGTCCTCGTCGACACTGTAAAGGTCATTTTGGAAACGTTGCTTCCAATTTTGTGGGACTTTTACCCGACATTGAGATGAAATGACATCTCAAGCCCTGCCAGCCAATGAAACCAATAGGGTTTATAAGCATGGACGGGCCGACTCGCACCGCATTGCCTGAGCAGGCTTAGATCCTCTATGCAGTTTACCAGTACTCGTGTGCAGGTCGGTTTCAGCTCTGCGTGGAAGCATCATGCATCCCATATATTCCTTCAAGCCCCGATGGGCGGGGGCCGGGACAAGTACAATTTACCACCCAATGCTGTATCTAAAAACAGCTAGATGATTGGCAAAAAGTGTAGACCCTGATGAGATGCCAATAGTGTACAACTTGTTAGATGATTTTTTTTTTTTTTTTTGCGTGTAAGAAAGCATGGTATTTTAGAAGTGCATTGTGGGAATGATGTTGCTTCAGAGTTTCTTGTAGCTTCATCTGAATTTAATAATTTTATTTCATGGATCATCATTTTGTTTCTTGCAAGTACAGATCAGTTTCTAAGTTGATGTCTTTCTAAATTTCTGTTGGTTATCTGTTATTCTTTCAATGCATTGACCCTAAAAGCACCAAGGAAAATTATAGAGCAGATGACAGTCTCTAATTTTTAGCTCACCGTCACGTAGTGACGAGGTGAGCTTATGGGATCACTTTTCGTCCGTCGTGCGTCAGTGCGTCCGTGCGTCAGTGCGTCCGTGCGTCCGTAAACAATTTCTTTAAACGACATCTCCTCCTAAACCACTGATCGGATTTTGACCAAACTTCACAGGAATGATCCTTAGGTGGTCCCCTTTCAAAGTTGTTCAAATGGTTCCGGTCCGTTGCACATATAGGTTTTTGGGGCCAAAAATAGATTTTTTTCACCAAAAACTTAAAAAATCTTCTTCTCTGAAACCACAAGGCCCAGGTCTTTGATATTTGGTCTGAAGCTTCATCTAGTGGACCCCTACCAAGATTGTTCAAATTATAGTGCTGGGGCCAAAAATGCCCCCGCTCCGGGGCTCTTTGGTTTTACATGGGCTTATATAGGGAAAATCTTTAAAAATCTTCTTCTCTGAAACCGCAAGGCCCAGGTCTTTGATATTTGGTCTGAAGCTTCATCTAGTGGACCCCTACCAAGATTGTTCAAATTATAGTGCTGGGGCCAAAAATGCCCCCGCTCCGGGGCCCTTTGGTTTTACATGGGCTTATATAGGGAAAATCTTTAAAAATCTTCTTCTCTGAAACCGTAAGGCCCAGGTCTTTGATATTTGGTCTGAAGCTACATCTAGTGGACCCCTACCAAGATTGTTCAAATTATAGTGCTGGGGCCAAAAATGCCCCCGCTCTGGGGCCCTTTGGTTTTACATGGGCTAATATAGGGAAAATCTTAAAAAATCTTCTTCTCTGAAACCGCAAGGCCCAGGTCTTTGATATTTGGTATGAAGCTTCATCTAGTGGACCCCTACCAAGATTGTTCAAATTAAAGTGCTGGGGCCAAAAATGCCCCCGCTCCGGGGCCCTTTGGTTTAACATGGGCTTACATAGGGAAAATCTTTTAAAATTTTCTTCTCTGAAACCGCAAGGCCCAGGTCTTTGATATTTGGTATGAAGCTTCATCTAGTGGACCCCTACCAAGATTGTTCAAATTATAGTGCTGGGGCCAAAAATGCCCCCGCTCCGGGGCCCTTTGGTTTTACATGGGCTTATATAGGGAAAAATCTTTAAAAATCTTCTTCTCTGAAACCGTAAGGCCCAGGTCTTTGATATTTGGTCTGAAGCTTCATCTAGTGGACCCCTACCAAGATTGTTCAAATTATAGTGCTGGGGCCAAAAATGCCCCCGCTCCGGGGCCCTTTGGTTTTACATGGGCTTATATAGGGAAAATCTTTAAAAATCTTCTTCTCTGAAACCGTAAGGCGCAGGTCTTTGATATTTGGTCTGAAGCTACATCTAGTGGACCCCTACCAAGATTGTTCAAATTATAGTGCTGGGGCCAAAAATGCCCCCGCTCCGGGGCCCTTTGGTTTTACATGGGCTAATATAGGGAAAATCTTAAAAAATCTTCTTCTCTGAAACCGCAAGGCCCAGGTCTTTGATATTTGGTGTGAAGCTTCATCTAGTGGACCCCTACCAAGATTGTTCAAATTAAAGTGCTGGGGCTAAAAATGCCCCTGCTCCGGGGCCCTTTGGTTTAACATGGGCTTACATAGGGAAAATCTTTTAAAATTTTCTTCTCTGAAACCGCAAGGCCCAGGTCTTTGATATTTGGTATGAAGCTTCATCTAGTGGACCCCTACCAAAATTTTTGTTTAAATTATAGTGCTGGGGCCAAAAATGCCCCCGCCCTGGGGCCCTTTGGTTTTACATGGGCTTATATAGGAAAATCTTAAAAAATCTTCTTCTCTGAAACCGCATGATATTTGGTATGAAGCTTCATCTAGTGGACCCCTACCAAGATTGTTCAAATTATAGTGCTGGGGCCAAAAATGCCCCCGCTCCGGGGCCCTTTGGTTTTACATGGGCTTACATAGGGAAAATCTTTTAAAATTTTCTTCTCTGAAACCGCAAGGCCCAGGTCTTTGATATTTGGTATGAAGCTTCACCTAATGGACCCCTACCAAGATTGTTCAAATTATAGCCCTGGGGCCAAAAATGCCCCCTGCCCCGGGGCCCTTTGATTTTACATGGGCTTATATAGGGAAAATCTTTAAAAATCTTCTTCTCTAAAACCGCTAGGCCCAGGTCTTTGATATTTGGTATGAAGCTTCACCTGGTGGACCCCTACCAAGATTGTTCAAATTATAGTGCTGGGGCAAAAAATGCCCCCACTCTGGGGCCCTTTGGTTTTACATGGGCTTATATAGGGAAAATCTTTAAGAATTTTCTTCTCTGAAACCCTAACGCCCATGTCTTTGATATTTGGTATGACTTCACCCCACAAGGCCCAGGTCCCCAGGGCTTATACAGGGAAAATCTTAAAAAAAATTCTTCTCTGAAACCGCAAGTCCCAGGTCTTTGATATTTGGTATGAAGCTTCACCTACTGGACCCCAACCATGGTTGTTCAAATTATAGCCCTAGGGCCAAAAATGCCCCCGCTCCGGGGCCCTTTGGTTTTACATAGACTTATAAATGGAAAATCTTGAAAAATCTTCTTCTCTGAAACCAAAAGGCCCAGGTCTTTGATATTTGGTATGAGGCTTAATCTAGTGGACCCCTACCAAGATTGTTCAAATAATAGTGCTAAAGCCAAAAATTTTCTTCTCTGAAACCGTAAGGCCCATGTCTTTGATATTTGGTATGAAGCTTCATCCCACAAGGCCCAGGCCCTGGGGGCCAAAAATGCCCCCATCCCGGGGCCTTTTGGTTTTACATGGGCTTATATAGGGAAGATCTTTAAAAGTCTTCTTCTCTGAAGTCGTAAGGCCCAGGTCTTTGTTATTTGGTATGAAGCTTCATCTAGTGGACCCCTACCAAGATAGTTCAAATTATAGTGCTGGGGCCAAAAATGCCCCCGCCCGGTGGCCCTTTGGTTTTACATGAGCTTATATAGGGAAAATCTTTAAAAATCTTCTTCTCTGAAACCGCAAGGCCCAGGTCTTTGATATTTGGTATGAAGCTTCATCTAGTGGACCCCTACCAAGATTGTTCAAATTAAAGTGCTGGGGCCAAAAATGCCCCCGCTCCAGGGCCCTTTGGTTTTACATGGGCTTACATAGGGAAAATCTTTTAAAATTTTCTTCTCTGAAACCGCAAGGCCCAGGTCTTTGATATTTGGTATGAGGCTTCATCTAGTGGAACCCTACCAAGATAGTTCAAATTATAGTGCTGGGGCCAAAAATGCCCCCGCCCGGTGGCCCTTTGGTTTTACATGAGCTTATATAGGGAAAATCTTTAAAAATCTTCTTCTCTGAAACCGCAAGGCCCAGGTCTTTGATATTTGGTATGAAGCTTCATCTAGTGGACCCCTACCAAGATTGTTCAAATTAAAGTGCTGGGGCCAAAAATGCCCCCGCTCCAGGGCCCTTTGGTTTTACATGGGCTTATATAGGGAAAATCTCTAAAAATTTTCTTCTCTGAAACCGTAATGCCCTTGTCTTTGATATTTGGTATGAAGCTTCACCCCACAAGGCCCAGGTCCCCCCCCCCCCCCGACCCCCCCCCTCCCCCCCACCCCAGCCCCAGCAGGGCCTTTTGGTTTTACATGGGCTTTTATAGGGAAAATCTTTAAAAATCTTCTTCTCTGAAACCGCAAGGCCCAGGTCTTTGATATTTGGTGTGTAGCTTCATCTAGTGGACCTTTGCCAAGATTGTTCAAATTATAGCCTTTGTTGATATTTGGTATGAAGCTTCACCTCTTTAGACCTCCCTCAACATTATTTACATTTTAGCCGTGGGGTCAATAATGGCCCTCCCCGAGGCCCACTTGTTACTCTATCATATGGATCAGGTGAGCGATCCAGGGCCATGATGGCCCTCTTGTTTAAATTATTTTTTCAGAGCAATTATGACTTGACATTACATGTGAATCCTATGCCCAGTAGATGATACATGGCAGGTGATTCTTATTTAATGCCAAGCCTTGTCTTCTCTGAAAAATCAAGAAAAAAAAACTTCTGCATCACGTGAAAAAGTCTGTGAAATGAACACCCCCTACACCCCACTTTATACAGAGAAAATGGGGGTTTAAGGGGTATACATTATTTTTCTTATTTCTGCTCCAAGACATAGGTTGTGGGTACCCGTTAGAACCGCCTCAATGAGGCGGTTCTAACGGGCACCCAAAACCTATGTTCTGAGTATAAATAAGAAAAATATCACAAATTTTCATCAGAAAAATCCCTTTTTTGAGGTATGGAAATAAAGCTCTATATCCCACAGATGTGTTATCGTAATGAAGCTGTGATTTGTGCTTTAAGGGATAGGGTTGCATGTAGAGCATTTTGATGAAAGGATGGATGTTATTGCATGTCATGTCCATTGTTGATTTCTATTTAAACAGCAAACAGAGGTTCGGATAAGTTAAATGTACATTTTAGATAGAGCTATGTTCTGAAATATACATCTTTGTAGAGCTGTGTTCTTTAATTAAATATAATCTCTACTCTTCTAAAGCCGCTGGACAATTACAGACTTTTGCCATTAAAGATCAGTAATTGTTATGGGGAATGGATACAAAAGACACATTTTGGTGTTTGTTGGACAGTTTATCTGGAAGTTTGGGCATTACCCTCAGGTCAGGCAGCATTTTTAATGCAGATCTGTTGATCATGAGATATTTTCTATGGTCATTCTCTCCCTTTCACTTACTGATTAAAGCCAGGTTATTGTCAGCTACAGTCTAAGAAAGTTCTAAGTCTGCCCAGGAAAGGTGTGGTTGGTTAATTGCGAGATTAGACATGACATTAATAATGTTGATTGGGCTAACAAATATAATCTAACATATTTTCTGTAATGTTTTAGAAGGGAGACAACTTTTGATAACTGTTTTACTCCCCAATAAACTTAGCCCCTGAATTAGCTCCTGAAGAACACATTCTTTCCTTTATGAGTAGACCCCTATTAATAACGGGCCTCCATGACATAGTGATTAAGAGCACTGACACTTAATCATTAGGTCTCCCAGGGCTGTGAGTTTGAGCCTCGCTTAGGTCACATGTGAGACATAAAGTTCTGAAACAGAAGGTATTATGGTTTTTCTCAAGGTACTCTGATTGTAGCCCACCTCTGATCAACAACTGGCTGGAAATAAGTGAAATAATCGTGAAAGGGTCATAAAATCAAATGCCCCCCCCCCCACCCCCTCCCTTAAAAAAAATGCCCCTATTAGTAAGGGAGACAAAATTATTTTTCATACAGCTGTCTACATTGAAAATATATCCAGTCTCCATAATAGAAACTCTACGGACCTTTAACCCTTTTTGGTACCAAATGGAACCTTTCCTCCTTATATATAGCAGGAGTCCATTTCAAAATTCAGGAGTGTCTCTGGGTAGTGTTTTCTTCAAAATTCATTTGGAAAATGGCTTAACATTTCGCAAACAGTGTAGGCCCCGGCGCCTGATCTGGGCCTGCACTGTTTGCCAGGGTACCCGTTTTGGGGTTTCTGGTACTAAATGTGTTAATGCCTCTTGATTAAGATATAAACATCTCACTATGCTATATCCTTATATCCTGGCTTCATGTGAAATTGGTCTGTGATTTTTTGCTACTTTTGAGTGGCAGTGAACATGTGTATTATGTATAGCTAGTATAAATGTGTAGAGATTTTATGCTTTTTGTGATGCAAATTTGTACATTTTCGTATGCTACATCTATATTTTGGCTTCTTCACACAAAAACTTGTCTGAATTTTTGTGTTCAGCCTCTATATCTCTGTGAAGGGAGTGGTTGAGAGTGATGAAGGTGGTGTGTATCTTGCATCACTGGGGCATCCAGCTGATATTGGCTTACTGCTGGGCAAGGCCTGCTGTCTTTGCAGCAGGTAAAAGTAGAGGGTGAAAGTTGTTATTTCTTCAGTTACTGCACTTCTGTTAATTTACCTCCTTCTCCCCTGTCCCTCATTTTTATCCTGTCTGCTGTTTTTCCTTCTATCTCTTTTCTATCATTCTCTGGCCATGCATGGGAAATGCATTACAAAAACACACCTATACAAATGCTTTGTAAATTTTACTGCCGAAAAATCGAAAATTTTATGGTGAAAAATTGTGTCAGATATTTTTCTTAATTCTGCTCAAAATATAGATTTTGGGTACTCATTAGAACTGACTCATCAAGGCAGTTATTTTGGGTACTCGTTAAAACTGACTCATTGAGGCAGTTATTTTGGGTACTCGTTAGAACTGCCTTATCAAGGCACAATCTATATTTTAGAGCAGAAATAAGAAAAAATAAGGTTTACCCCTGTAAACCCCAGTTTTACTATTTTAAACATTTAAGTGGGTCCAAATTATATAGGTGTGTTATTCTATGGATGCAAAGTGACCCTCAATGGTTGGCATGTGATTAAATGCCAACACAATCAGTCCATATCTCTCTGTTCTGTATCGAGTCATCTAAGTTAATAGACAAAATTGCAAGGGAGATTATTCTTGTTTAAAATGATCTGCTGCCATTGTCATAAGGGCCTACTCTTCCCATATTACCCCCATTTATAAATGACTGGAAAAATACATTCTGCTTTTAAAATTATGCTGTGCTCAAAACTTTCAGCCAAAAGCTTTCATATTAGTTCATTTTGATAATTAAAGAAATGCTGCCAACTCTATTCAGATTCACTCTGATCTACCCCACACTGACTTCTTGGTCACATAGATTATCTAGATGTACAGGCTGATTAATCAGTGTACAGGTTTTCAATGGTCACCCTGAGCTTATAGTAGCTTGGTACTTGCGTGCACTGAATACAAAAGTACCCATACACCATGAGCTAGTATTTTGTCTGATCTACAGTTAAGTAAACATGCAAATCACAGCTGAGCTACAACAAGGCTGATCGTAGTCTTCAATGTGCACTAGAGATAAAGCACTTAAGGGTGTCTTCTGATTCACTGAGTAAGCAGATTCACAGTTTTGAGTGCTCGCTGAGTGAACATTCTGAAGGCACATATTCTGTTGACATGGCTCATTTAACCCATTTTGTACCAAAAACCTCCAAAAAGGGTATTTGGCAAACAGTGCAGGCCCAGATCAGATGCCGCTGATCAGGGCCCACACTGTTTGCAGAAAGTTCATTACATTTGGTACAAAAAGGGTTAAAGTTGCAGGCTGTATGTTGAGTGCTTAGGCAGAAATAACAAAGCAGACATTAGATCATGAAGCTTTGTCATGTGCTTTGGTATATTCTGTTCTCAAAGCTCTTGTTAATAACCAGCTCGTTATGAGTGAAATAATCTTGTAAAACCAAAAACAAAAAAAATCTATTGTCAAAAAGGTCAACCAAGTTTATATTCGAATAGGTGAAATCAGTTGTAGCACAAGTAATTAAAGATAGTGTGTATATGGACATTAAGTCT
Organism: Lucinisca nassula; assembly: GCA_963580285.1. NCBI lineage: Eukaryota > Metazoa > Mollusca > Bivalvia > Lucinida > Lucinidae > Lucinisca > Lucinisca nassula. Next base: position 44,074,621 of record OY757013.1, read on the forward strand.
GTTTTGCAAAAAACATGCAAAAGCCTTTTTACCAAATCTTCAGTAGACTGAGCTATGTTGACATAATATTGACACCACTTGAGCTGTCCTGCCTTGCCAATTTTAGTTGTGACTTCTATACAGCTACTTCATATGCTACTTGTTTCACCACTGCCCATCGAGGCTTGGAGAAATAGGTTGGGCTGCATGTTGCTTCCATGCAGAGCTGAAACTGACCACCCTTGAGTACTGGTAAACCACTTTGAAGGCCTTAGCCTGCCAAGGCCAAGTGGTGTAAGTCAGAATGGCCAGTGCATGTAAGCCTTTTGTTTTCGTTGGGCGGCAGGGCTTGAGATGTTTTCATCTCAATGTCGGGTAAAAGTCCCACAAAATTTGAAGCAACATCTCCAAAATGACCTTAATAGTGTTAACAGGGAAGTTAAATCTCAAACAAACAAATATACTCCTTGCTCTGTAGAGAATTGGTCCATAAACTGAAGATAAATGATCCACAACATAAGTTTTGACTGAAATAAGTTCAGATTGTTGACTGCAGATTGTGAAATCACCACATGAGGTGATGGGTGAGACCTGCTATACCTCCTGCATGTGGTTGAAGATGGATGTTGACATATTTTCATGTCTTCTATTTCTCCTTTCAGTTTTCCCCAGGACTTGAGGGGAATGGGTACACCTTCAGGGGAGGCAACTCCTGCAAAAGTATTGGGAGGCAACTCCTGCAAAAGTATTTTTGTCTCCCATATCAATAGGGGTCAACTCTTAAAGGAAAGAATTTGCTCCTGAGGAGCAAATTGCTCCTTTAAGAGAAGACCCCTTTTTCAGTGGGACAGGGCTTATAGATGAGTTTAGGACGCCACTGGTCGCTAAGGAAATGCTATCCCACGATTCCGTATTTTTACGCATGCGCAGTTTTGTGTGGCAAAAAAATAACCGTTGTTCAGACTGAGCCGATAGCAGTTATTAATTTCTTTGAATTTGACAATTTTAAATAAAGGGTAAGGTAAAGGTGACGTATGTCTTGCGTCACTGTGGCGTCCAACTGATATTGGCTGACAATTGGGTAAGACCTGCTATCCTTGCAACAGGTAAGGGTAGAGGGGTTGCTCTTATTCTTTCTATTTCTACACTGTCATTCATTTTCCTCTTTCTCCTGTGTACTTTACTTTGACCTACGTTCTCTTCTATATTTTTTCTCCCTTTCTCTGGGAGACGAGACAAAAATTATCCACATGGGTTGACGTGTCGCTAAACCCAAAACAATTAATACTCGAATAATTAACTGACAATGGTCGCGCCACGTTGCGCTAATCGCAAGACAAACGATGCAACAGTGAAGATGATTGGTTGGTTGGTTAAATTGTGGTTGAATGTCCCCGTCGAAACTTTTTAGGTCATTTTGGAGACGCTGCTTCCCGTTTTGTAGGACTTTTACCCGCCATTGAGATGAAATGACATCTCAAGCCTTGCCGCCTAATGGAACCAAAAGGCTAATATGCATTTAACGGTCTGACTCACATCACTTTGCCTGGACAATCTTAGTCCATCTAAGCGGTTTACCAGTACTCATGTGTGGTCAGTTTCAGCTCTGCGTGGAACCACCATGCAGCCCAATCTATTTCTCCAAGCCCCGATGGGCCGGGTGGGGGGGGGGGGGGGGGGGGGGGGGGGTGAGACAGTGAAGATGAATCGAAGGATTACTAACCTGACGGATTCAACATGATAAAAATCAATCGTTTACAACCAGCAACAGGGTTGTTTGAACATTGAAATTCACCGTCCCCGCGATCCCCGCCCATTAAGGCTTGAAGAAATTGATGGGCTGCATGATGCTTCCACGAAGAGCTGAAACCAACGCACACGAGTTCTGGTAAACCAATTAGAGGATCTAAGCCAGCCCAGGCAAAACGGTGCGAATCGGACCGACCATGCTTATAAACCCTATTGGTTTCATTGGGCGACAGGGCTTGAGATGTCATTTCATCTCAATATCGGGTAAAAGTTCCACAGAATTGGAAGCAACGTCTCCAAAATGATCTATACAGTGTTAGCGGGGACGTTAAATCTAAAAAAAAAATCACCGTCCCCGTTAACACTATTTTGGTCATTTTTAAGACGTTGCTTCCTATACCCACATTGTTTTTCAAAGTATCGCTTCTGAGACTCTGCCAGTAATGTTTTTGCTTAACTGCTCTTTTTTTGTCTTGAAAGTCAAGTCAGGTCAAAGATTTATTTAGGGCTCCTTACTCAGGGTATGAGAATTAAACACAGCAAACATCAAATAGCATGTACATGTATATAATGGAATAGAAAAATGAGAATTCGGACATGGTATCTGCTAAGTACTGTTGTGATTCAAAAGATTGTGAACTGCAATTTTTGTTTCTTTGATTTGAGGTTTAACGTCCCCGTCAACAATATAAAGGTCATTTTGGAGACGTTGTTTCCAATTTTGTTGGACTTTTACCCGACATTGAGGTGAAATGACTTCTCAAGCCCTGCCGCCGAATGAAAGCAATAGGGTTTATAAGCATGGATGGTACGTCCGACTCGCATCGCATTGCCTTGGTAGGCATAGATCCTCTAAGCGGTTTACCAGTACTCGTGTGTGGGTCGGTTTCAGCTCGGCGTGGCAGCATCATGCAACCCATCTATTTCTTCAAGCCCCGATGGGCGGGGGTCGCTGAACTGCAGTATAAAAGTCTGTGGATGTTGTGGATGAAATGAAAAACACGATGCTTAAAAATCTTATTTTTCCTTAGTTTTTTGTACACAAACGGGCCCGATTGATTACTTTTTGCCACACAAAACTGCGCATGCGCAGCGTAGCCAAGGAAGTTAATCAGCCTAAACTCATCTATAGAAAAGCGAACACCAAGTCCCGAAAGTTGTATCCCTTTGAAAAATGGCAGAAAAAAATTGCCGGGTGTTACCATTCCCCTTAACAAAACATACAGTAAGACCTATCTGACCAGCAAAGACAGATCATCCTGCACACCTGTGGTTGATCTGTGTCTATTTTGGTTGCATAGGTCTTCTTGCAGACCTGGAGCCAGTGGTTCAAAGCTAACAACATCGTTAGTTAACATATGTTTAAAACTTTGATCATTAAATATGGTAAATATACTAATATTTTTGCAGAAAAAATGTTAGCAGCTTTTGCAAATGCAAAAGCTGCTCATATTTTTTCAGCAAAATACTGTAGTATTAGATATTGTACTTACTAGAACTGTTAAAAATTTGGCCACTAACAAGCTCGTTAAGCTAACAATGCTTTGGACAATTGGTCTCAGTCAAGGCTCGTTAAGCTAACAATGCTTTTGACAATTGGTTCCAGATAAGGAAATCCTTGACTTAACCCTTGGATAGAAATTCTTATACAGGGATAGAATGAAAAATCAACAGTTTTCATGTTTGATGTGCACTAGGAAGTCACGTATGCTGTCATTAAGTTTGATGTCACTGCATGTACAGTGACGTCAAAAATGCCGCATTATTGTCATCAAAGTATGGTAGATGTCAACAATCGAACTGACTGCATTATAAGAAAATCCACTCTGTGAAATGAAAGGTTTGCAAGAAGATTAATCTTACATGGGTGTTAGGGATAGAAAAATCTGTCCCTCGGGATCACTGTATGGCATTACTGGGCAAGCCTCGTGATGCTGGATATTGACCCTCAGGATGGATTTTTCTATCCACTCCTCACACCTCTATAAGATTCATATAGTATTGTAGGCATTGCCATGCCTAGACTCCATTATCATCTCTTTCCCTGACCCTTTTTGAAAAGATTGGACTGGAATCATTGGGTTTTACAAACAGTGTAGACCCATATCAGATGCCGCAGAACCTTGCAACTGATCAGGGTCTACACTGCTAGCTAAAGTACAGGAATGTTAGTGTTTAAAGGAAAGGCTAGAAGTCACCATACATTTTCCCAGTCTACACCAGACAGTCGTCCCACCAGTGCTGTCATTGCTTTGATTCTTTACTGTCACCTCTACCCTATTCTACTTTGTTGCATGAAATGACCTACAAGGTTTGACCTGAAGTCAACCCTTTTTGTACCAAATGGAATCTTCCTCCTTGTATATCGCATGAGTCCATTTCAAAATTTAGGGGTGTCAGGTTCTGTTTTCTTCAAAATTGATTAGGAAAATGGCTGAACTTTTTGCAAACAGTGGAGGCCCTGATCAGACGCCGCGTTAAAACGCGGCGTCTGATCTGGGCCTGCACTGTTTGCCAGGGACCCGTTTTGGGGTTTCTGGTACTAAATGGGTTAAACCACAATATAACATTATACTTTCTACATTAAAAATTAAAATAGGCTTCAATAATGTCAACTAGATTTAGTCAGTATTTTTGGTTTGATTTGAGGTTTAATGTCCCCGTCAACACTGTATAGGTTATTTTGGAGACATTGCTTCCAATTTTGCAGGACTTTAACCCAACATTGAGATTAATTGACATGTCAAGCCCTGTCATGCAATGAAACCAATAGGGTTTATAAGCATGGACGCCCTGACTCGCACCGCTTTGCCTGGGCAGGTTTAGATCCTCTAAGTGGGTTACCAGTACTCGTGTGTGGTCGGTTTCAGCTCTGGGGGGAAGCATCATGCAGCCCATCTATTTCTTCAAGCCCCGATGGAGGTGGGGGGGGGGGGGGGGGGTGCTAGTCTCTATTAATTCTATAGATGTTTTGTCTGACTTTTAGTGGTTCATAGGGCAATTTAAAGGAAACCATTTTGAAAGCTATAATACAGTTTTGCATGAACCTTACGGAGCATTTTTAGCTCGTCTGTTTTTTGAAAAAAAACTTTCGAGCTATTGTCATCACTCCGGCGTCTTCGTTGTCGTCTGGCGTCGTCCTTAACCGAAAACCTTAACCTTGACCATATTTCCAAAAGTATTTGGCCTACCTTCATGAAACTTCATACACATACTCACCATCACAAGAGCTACATTCCCTACAAGTTTTATAACTCCATCTTGCAATTTGATTGCTCTTGTTTGACTTAGAACTTTGGTTTTCTAAAAGAAACTGCAGACGAGCGTTGGCACCCGCATGCGGTGCTCTTGTTTGATAGTTTTCCTTGCTATTAATTCTATCGATGTTTTGTCTTTGACTTTGAGTGGTTCATAGGGCAGTTTAAATGAAACCATTTTGAAAGCTATATAACAGTTTTGCATGAACCTTACGGAGTATTTTTTGAAAGTTTTCCTTGCTATTAATTCTATAGATGTTTTGTCTTTGACTTTGAGTGGTTCATAGGGCAGTTTAAATGAAACCATTTTGAAAGCTATATAACCATTTTGCATGAACCTTACGGAGCATTTTTTGATAGTTTTCCTTGCTATTAATTCTACAGATGTTTTGTCTTTGACTTTTTGTGGTTCAAAGGGCAGTTTAAATGAAACCATTTTGAAAGCTATAGTACAGTTTTGCATGAACCTTACGGAGCATTATTTGATAGTTTTTCTTGCTTCTTTAATATTTATAGAAAGGTGACATGTAGTGGGCATTAGTTGGAATTGCCTTTGTACCAAATTGAATATTCCTACTTATATATAGCAGGAGTCCATTTCAAAATTTAGGGGTGTCGGGTTGCATTTTCTTCAAAATCTATTTGGAAACTGGCAAACAGTGTAGGCCCTGATCAGACGCCGCATTCTGCGGCGTCTGATCTGGGCCTGCACTGTTTACCAAGTACCCCTTTAGGAGTTTCCAGTACTAAATTGGTGACATGTAGTGGGCATTAGTTGGAATTGCATTTGCAAAGTGATTTAGATGACTACATACAACAAATATATTAAATCGAAATATGTCTTTGGGTACTCTTTGGAATATTTGCCTTGCGATTTAAATTCAAAGAGGTACCTTAACACATGATTACAATGTTTAAATGGTTAACCCTTTTTGTTACAAATTGAATCTTCCTACTAATATAAAGCAGGAGTCCATTTCAAAATTTAGGGGTGTCGGGTTGTGTTTTCTTCAAAATATGTCTGGAAACTGGCTGAAAGTTTTGCAAACAGTATAGGCCCTGATCAGATGCCACATGCAGCGGCGTCTGATCTGGGCCTGCACTGTTTACCAAGTACCCTTTTAGGGGTTTCCAGTACTAAATGAGTTAAACCAAGAAAAACTGTTACAAAATTATCATCTTAGTTGCACTTGTTTTTTGTTTCTTATGCATGAATTTAGTTCCTGACTTAACCCTTGTCCAGCTGAGCCCGGATATGTCTTACCTTTCAAACAATGTAGATCCACTTCTGAAGAAGCCATCTGATCAGGATCTACATTGTTTGTCATTCATATTGTGAATTTGTTGCAATAATTTGCATCAAGTAATCTAATTGGTTGATAATCGGTAGTGGGTGTGGCAGATTAAAATATTCAGCAGGACAAGGGTTAAGCTGGCTACAACCAGCAAATTATGTTTCAAGCTTTTCTTGCTTGCCGTTTTGTTTGTTGTTGATAAACCTATCTCACTCATGTGTACACAATGTCAGAGGATCTAGGCCCAGTTGTTCAGAGATAACAAAGTCATTGGTTAGCCCTTACCCTGCTGTATAAATTAATTTAGCCACACCCATTGCTAACTATCAACCAGTCAAACTCTTTGATAGGAAGTTTCAGTCAGATTCGCAATGTAATTGACAAACAATGTAGATCCTGATCAGATGGGCTTCTTAGAAGCCATCTGATCTGGATCTACACTGTTTGCAAAATTAGGGTTTGTCGTGAACAGCAGAAAAAGGGTTAATGTGATCTAATGATGAAACTTTAGTTCATACGGCAAATATACTAAGGTTTTTTTCTGAAAAAAATGTGAGAAGCTTTGCTTTTGCACAGCAAAAGCTTCTCAGTTTTTTTTCAGCAAAAATTGCATTGTTTGAAATACAGATAACCCTCATTTTTCTGACTTTTTATATAAGGACATAACACGTGACGATGATAATTTTGAAGAGATTCAAGAATATTGTTTACTCCGAAAAACAAATATTGCGGATATATGTTAGAATTGCCTCACTGAGGCATTTCAAACAAATGTCTACAGCACATGTTTCCTGGAGTAATAAAAGGGGGAAAAGCCGGTTATTAGCTATATTTATCTACATGTATTATACATGCACTACTCTTTATTGGAATTCTTTATAGTAGTAAATTCTTTTATAATGGTAAAGTGTTTGGGAACAAATACTGTTATTAAAATGAGTGTCCTCTGTAACTGGACCGATCCAGAGATGGAAAGTGATTGTTAGTATGTGCTTTATATTTTCTGTTTCTAGGCGGGAAACCCTTAATAGGGTAGCCTGGCAAACAGCGCATGCCGAGATCAGACGCTGCAGGATGCGGCGTCTGATCTGAGTCTGCACTGTTTGCTGACAGAATTTTCCGTCAAAAGTAGAATAAGAATGAAAAAAATAGGCCTACCACCCCTTATATGATGAATGGACTTGTCAAGCGTATAGCAATGGAAGAGTCCACCAGTATACAATGGGTTAATTGGAATGAATTCACCATCAGGGGAGGCAACGCTTTCAAAATAAGTTTTGTCTTTCTTGTCAAAAGGGGATCACGTCTAAAAGGAAAGAATTTGCTCCTCATGAATCAGACACCTCAACGTAACCTACTTGTTCTAAAATTTGAGCAAGTACAGTTTGCTGCATGTATTTGATGTTGTGTCTTAAAATAGCTGGATAAGTGGCAAACATTGTGGATGCTAATAAGATGCAACCTTCTGTGGTGTCTCATCTGGGTCTACACTTTTTTGTTCTGGCCAGTCTCTCTTATTACATACTATATAATAAAAAATATATTGGGCATATTAATCCTTCATAAATCTTGTTAATGCTCAAGTTTTGCCAAAGTTTTTTCAGATCAAAATGAAGGGGAATGTTGCACTCTGACTCATTGTTGGCACATGATGTAACACAGGCTATTTCATCATTACGAAAACGCGCCTATACAAATACATTGAAAACTTTACCGCCGAAAAAACGAAAAATTTAAGATGAAAAATCGTGATATTTTTCTTATTTCTGCTCAAAATATAGATTGTTGGAACTCGTTAGAACCGCCTCATCGAGGCGGTTCTAACAAGTCCCCACAATCTATATTTTGGAGCAGAAATAATGTTAACCCCCTATAAACCCCAGTTTTACTATGTAAAAGTGGGGTTCAATGGGGTCAAATTTATATAATAGGTGTGTTTTCGTGATGTTGATATTGCTATTTTATCTGTTGTGTAATTTCTTTTATGTTACGTGTTGTTATCCAATTTTGCATGCTTAGTTCCTGTATTGTGTTGCAGAACCTATGCCATCTGGGGTTGGGACGGACTTGCATGATTCTGAGCTCTCTCAATCCCAGCCCTCCAAACAGCGGGCTAATACTGTTGGTCAGCCTGAACAAAATCAGTTCGAACTTACTAAAGCTTCTCTACAAAGTAGGCCTAGGCCTTCTGTGAAAAATCCAACAGGTACAGTTAATTGACAGATTTAGTTTATAGTGAATTCGAATGTATTTTTTTTTCTAGCTTGAAGTGATGAGGGAACAGATTTAAATTTTGCATCACGATAACAAATCCGTGAAACCAAGACCCCTCTATACCCCACATTATATGAAGAAAACCGGGGTTTATGGGGGTATACCTTATCTGCCTTATTTTTGCTCAAAAATATAGATTGTGGGTACTCATTAGATCGACTCATTGAGGCGGTTCTGACAAGCACCTACAATCTATGTTGAAAGCAGAAATAAGAAAGATGTTACAATTTTTACCTAATATTTATCATTTCTGACACCATGTTGGACACCATTATTTCACATGAACATGTTTTCCTATGGATCCTATAAATGGTCATACACAACTACCCAGTAGTGTTATGAGTCCAGTTCTTTGTCGCAAACTTTGACTGTGTCTTTACATCTATAGTGCATATGGGAGGTTACAAAAAGTACCATCTCATTAACAAGTCTGTGAATGAATTCCCTTGTAAATCCTATTTTATCTGGGAAATTGGGGCTTGCATATTACATATTCATTATTTTTGCTCAGAAACATTGTGGGTACTTGTTAGAACTGCCTCATTGGGGCATTCAGACAAGCACCCTCAATCTACGTTTGGTACAGAAGAAAGAAAAATATTTCAAACTTTCCTCATTTTAAAGTTTTAACCCATTTCTGACTGGAAACCCCTAAACGGGTACCGTGGCAAACAGTGCAGGCCCAGATCAGACACCGCAGAACGCAGCATCTGATCAGGGCCTACACTGTTTGCAAAAGTTCAGCCTTTTTCCAAACAAATTTTGAGGAAACCACAACCAGACACCCCTAAATTTAGAAATGGACTCATGCTTTATATAAGGGGGAAGATTCCATTTGGTACCAAAAGGGTTAAGTATGCTGTCTTTAACATGAGTGTCCTTCATCACTGTAAGGGTCACGGCCCCCGCCCATCGGGGCTTGAAGAAATAGACGGGCTGCATGATGCTTTTACGCAGAGCTGAAACCGACCGCACACGAGTACTGGTAAACGGCTTAGAGGATCTGAGCCTACCCAGGCAAGGCGGTGCAAGTAGGACCGTCCTATTGGTTCCATTGGGTGACAGGGCTTGAGAAGTCATTTCATCTTAATGTCGGGGAAAAGTCCCACAAAATTGGAAGCAACGTCTCTTAAATGACCTATACAGTGTTGACGGGGACGTTAAACCTCAAACAAACAAGTCAGGGTCAGGTTAATCTGAGACATCAAATTCGGCAATGGAAAGTCCCGGGTAAGGAATGGCTCGGTATAAAGAAAATTTCTTATAAAATACATGGCAAAGAATCGTGAAATCTTTATTGCCTGCTAGAAATTAGGGTTGACTTTGTCAGGCAATGTAAATGAGAACTCATAAATTCGATTTAATTATAGACCTTTTGTTCACCTGCCAAAATAATCTTTAAATACCCAACACTTTTCTGTAACTATGAGTATAACAAAGAGAATTAAAAGGTAAAAGCTAAACCCTGCTTAACAAAAATATGGTCTGAACTCCTGTAGTTTCTGAAACCTATTTGCATGTCGTTTTTTAGTAGACTTAAGTGGAATTGGAACACCTGGCAGATTTTTCTGCCATTTTTCAAAGGGAGACAACTTTTGGAACATCATGTTCGCTTTTCTATAAGCTCTGTTCCAGGGAAAAAGGGGTCAACTCGTATTGGAAAGAATTTGCTCCTCTGGAGCAAATTGTTTCCTTTAACAGTTGACCCCTATTGACATTGGAGACAAAAAATACTCTTGGAGGAGTTGCCTCCCCTGAAGGTGTATCCATTCCCCTTTAGTATTAACCCTTATCTTGCTGTTCACGACAACCTCTACTATGCAAACAGTGTAGCTCCAGATCAGATGGCTTCTGAAGAAGCCATCTGATCAGGACCTACACTGTTTGGCATTCAGTTTATGAATTTGTAGGAATAAATTACATCAATGAATCTGATTGGTTCAAAGTCAGAGATGGGTGTGGCTAAAATGAATATTCAGCAAGAGAAGGGTTAATACTAAATTTATAGATCCAGAAAAGGAGGTATAATAGAGAGATATTTTCTTTTCTTTCTTGTTAGAAACTTATGAAGAAATTAATCCTTATCATGCTGTTCACGACAACCCCTATCTTTATACCCCCGCAAACGAAGTTTGAAGGGGGTATATAGGAGTCAGCTTGTCGTCTGTCGTCTGTCGTCGGTCCGTTACAAAAAACTTTAACATTGCTCATAACTTCCTTATTCTTTGACCGATTTCTTTAATATTCACACACCACACACCTTGCCACTAGTACTTAAGATTGATATACACAAACCTGACCTTGACCTTTACGTTGACCTTCCTCAAGGTCAAATACTTGTAAAAATTTGTCTGTCGTCGGTCCGTTACAAAAAACTTTAACATTGCTCATAACTTCCTTATTCTTTGACCGATTTCTTTAATATTCACACACCACACACCTTGCCACTAGTACTTAAGATTGATATACACAAACCTGACCTTGACCTTTACGTTGACCTTCCTCAAGGTCAAATACTTGTAAAAATTTGTCGGTAGCGGGGGTATAATTGGCGCCCGTTAGGCGGCAGCTCTAGTTGGAAACAGTGAAGATCCAGATCAGATGGCTTCTGAAGAAGCCATCTGATCAGGATCTACACTGGCATTCAGTTTATGAATTTGTAGCAATAAATTACATCAAGTAATTTGATTGGTTGATAGACAGAAATGGGTGTGGCTTAAATGAATATTCAGCAAGAGAAGGGTTAACATCACATTAACAATAATGTGTAATGTACACCCCTGTGAACCCCATTTTATATAGAGAAATGTGGGGTATATGGGGGAAGTCATTATTTTCCTGAATTTATGCTCAAAAACATAGATTGTGGGTACTCGTTAAAACTACCTTGTTACAAAAAAAAAAAAAATCTCAAAATTATTCTCATTACTACTCTGTATCTGGAGTGATATAAATGTTTTTGCATGTTAAAATTTTCAGTTTTGTTTTCTGTTTGTTCATTTCTTTCGAGTTTGCCCTTGATTATGTTACTTGCACAAAAAAAACATTGCATTTAAGTTTCTTTATGTGTAAACTATTCAGTAGCACCATGACATCTAATCTATGAACTACTCATCAAAGGTGCCAGAACTGGTTATTTCTAATATATTATTAACATAAAACCAGCATAAAGTCCTTTGTAGAAAAAACTGAATGTTAGATCTCTTAGATTGTTATTCTAACCAGATTTTGCTGGACATGCTTAACTCTAGGTCTAGTCTAGAAATGTAGTGCACATAATCTCTCAATAGAAACTGAAAAAAGTGCACAGTATTTAAATGTCATTTACTGCCAATGTAATGTGCTCTAGTCTGCTGAAGGAAAGTTTGATTTGGTTAACTGACCAGCTCAACATAACATTAATAGTGTTTATTTGGCCAGTAATAACTAAAAAATACACAAATTATAAGATGTGTTTTGGAGTTCAGTATTATTGGATGCATGAAAATGGAATATAATTAATTGCAAAAAGAAAAGCCCACCTTCTACCAATCTGCTTACGATTGGTAGAAGGTGGGCTTTTTTTTTTTTTTTTTGCACTTAAATGAAGACAATTAAATTAACACTAAGTACAGGGAAAACTGTCTTACAGGCCACCTCTGTTCATCTTTTTCTTGTTTTTAACGGCCACTTTCCAACAACATTTTGTCCTTACCTCTTATTAGCTCACCTGAGCACGAAGTGCTCATGGTGAGCTATTGTGATCGGTCAAGTCCGTCGTGTGTCGTGCGGCATCAACAATTTGCTTTAAATGCTAACTCCTATTTAACCCTTGAGCCAATTTCAATAAAACTTTATAGGAATATTGCTTAGGTGACCCTCTACGAAAATAGCTTAAATCGTTCCGCTCCGCTGAACAAGATGGCCGCCAGAGCTAAAAATAGAAAAATCTTTAAACGACAACTTCTCCTTTACCTTTAGGCCAATATCATTCAAACTTTAATGGAGTGTTGCTTAGGTGACCCTCTACCAAAATAGCTAAAACGGTTCCGCTCAGGTGAACAAAATGGCCACCAGAGCTAAAAATAGAAAATTCTTTAAACGACAACTCCTCCTGTACCCTTGGACCAAATTAATTCAATGTTCATAGGAATGTTGCTTAGGTGACCCTCTACTAAAATAGCTAAAAGGGTATTGCTCCGATGAGCAAAATGGCTGCCAAAGCTATAAATAGAAAAATATTGTAAATTTGCTTCAAACCCAAACTCCTCCTCAACCTTTGGGTCAATTTGATTCAAACTTCACAGGAATGTTGCCCAAGTGACTTCTTCCAAAATAGCTAAAATCGTTATGTTCCGACAAACAAGATGGCCGCTAGAGCTAAAAATAGAAAAAATCTTTAAACGACAACTCCTCCTGTACGCTTGGGCATATTTCATTTTAACTTCATCGGAATGTTGCTTCAGTGACCATCTACCAAATTAGCTCAAAGGGTTCTGCTCTGATGAGCAAAATGGCCGCCATAGCTAAAAATAGAAAAACATCATAAATTTGCTTCAAGTTCTAACTCCTCCTTAACCCTTGGGCCAATTTGATTCAAACTTCACAGGCATATAATGTAGGTGACTCCCTATACAAATAGCTAAAAATCATTCTGCTCAGACAAACAAGATGGCCACCAGAGCTAAAAATAGAGAAAAAAAATCTTTAAACGACAACTCCTCCTCAACCCTTGGGCCAATTTCATTCAAACTTCATAGAAGTGTTGCTAATGTGACCCTTTACCAAAATAGCTAAAACGGTTCCGCTCCGGTGAAACAAATGGCCGCCAGAGCAAAAATAGAAAATTCTTTAAACAACAACTCCTCCTGTACCCTTGGGCCAAATTAATTCAAACTTCATAGGAATGTTGCTTAGGTGGCCCTCTACTAAAATAGCTAAAATGGTATTGCTCCAATGAGCAAAATGGCCACCATAGCTAAAAATAGAAAAACATTGTAAATTTGCTTCAAACGCAAACTCCTCCTCAACCCTTGGGCCAATTTGATTCAAACTTCACAGGAATGTTGCCCAGGTGACTCCCTACCAAAATAGCTAAAATCGTTATGTTCCGACAAACAAGATGGCAGCTAGAGCTAAAAATAGAAAAAATCTTTAAACTGCAACTCCTCCTGTACCCTTGGACCAATTTCATTCAAACTTCATAGGAATGTTCCTGAGATGACCATCTACCAAAATAGCTAAAAGGGTTCTGCTCTGGTGAGCAAAATGGCCACCATAGCTAAAAACAGGAAAACATTGTAAATGTGTGTCAAACATAAACTCCTCCAAAACACTTGGGCCAATTCGATTCAAACTTCACAGGAATGTTATTCAGGTGACTCCCTACCAAAATAGCTAAAATCTTTCCACTCTGACAAAGAAGATGGCTGTCAGAGCTAAAAATAGACAAAAATCTTTGAACTCTAACTCCTCCTGTACCCTTGGGCCCATTTCATTCAAGCTTCATAGGAATGTTGCTTAGCTGACCCTCTACCATATTAGCTAAAATGGCTCTGCTCTGATGAACAAAATGGCCACCAGAGCTAAAAATAGAATTAGCTTCAAACGCAAACTTCTCCTAAACTGTTAGGCCAATTTGACTTAAACTTCACAGGAATGTTGCCCAGGTGACTATCTTCCAAAATAGTTAAAATCATTCCGCTCTGATAAACAAGATGGGCACCGGGGCTAAAAAAATCTTCAAACAACAACTCATCTTGTACCCTGGGGCCAGTTACATTAAACCTTCATAGGAATGTTGCTTGGATGACTCTCTACCAAAATAGCTAAAATGGTCTCGCTCTGATGAACAATATGGCCACCAGAGCTAACAATAGAAATACATTGTAAATTTGCTTCAAATGCGAATTCTTCCTAAACCCTTGGGTCAATTTGATTCAAACGTCAAAGGAATGTTGCCTAGGTGACACCCTAACAAAATAGCTAAGATCGTTCCACCCTGATGAACAAGATGGCCACCAGAGCTAAAAATAGAATGAACTAGAGACAATGACATTCAGGTGAGCGAATCAGGGCCCTCTGGGCCCTCTTGTTCTACTCCTTTTCTGAGATTCTTCATACTACAGCATATCGGGGCTTGAAGAAATATATGGGCTGCATGATTTTCACTTCCATGCAGAGCTGAAACTGCACATGAGTACTGGTAAACCACTTAGAGGATCTAAGCCTGCACAGGCAAAGCGGTACGAGTCGGGGTGACCATGCTTATAAACCCTTATGGTTTCAGTGTCATTTCATCTCAGTGTAAGATAAAAGTCCCACAAAATTGGAAGCAGCATCTCGAAAATGACCTATGCAGTGTTGACAGGGACGTTAAGCCTCAAATAAAAAAGAAATAAAAAAGTTGGGGAACAAATGCTGTGGCTATAACAAGAGTCCTTTGTATAGGAAACTGTAAAGGAACTACTGCCTCATGGCAATGTAATTCTCTTAAAGATAAAGATAAGAGATAAAGAAGCTTTATTTAATGTCGCATATCCGAAGCAAGTAACATAAGCTCTGTAGAGCTTTTATTGCAACAAACAAAGTATCCTTTAACAAATACTAGTACCTGCCTTCATTTTTAGCTCGTCTGTTTTTTGAAAAAAAACTTTCGAGCTATTGTCATCACTCCGGCGTCTGCGTTGTCGTTGTCGTCTGGCGTCGTCGTTCCAAAAAAACTTAACCTTGGCTATAACTTAAAAAGTATTAGACCTAGCCTCATGAAACTTCATACACACACTCATCATCACAAGAGCTACATTTTGACCAAGGACCATAACAACATTGTTGATTTTGGGTCAATTATCTCCCCTTTTCCAATTTTTTTCTGAAACACATTTTTTCCTCTCATTTTAATACTATTCACAACAGAGCCTTCAAACTTCACATGAATGTTTCTTGGGACAAGACCTTTTCAGTGATACCACACTTTTTGATCTGTGACCTTGACCTTTGAACTTTGACCTATTTTTTCGAAAATTTAACCGAAAACCTTAACCTTGACCATATTTCCAAAAGTATTTGGCCTACCTTCATGAAACTTCATACACATACTCACCATCACAAGAGCTACATTCCCTACAAGTTTTATAACTCCATTTTGCAATTTGATTGCTCTTGTTTGACTTAGAACTTTGGTTTTCTAAAAGAAACTGCAGACGAGCGTTGGGACACGCATGCGGTGCTCTTGTTCTTCCTAGAACTACCCCTGATAATGCGAGTTTCAGCCAAGGGAGCACCTAGTACCATTTTTCACGCCTTTGGTATGACGTTTCCGGGGATCGAACACGTAACCTCCCATTCCCGAAGCGGACACTCTACCACTGAGCAGAAGCCTCCGTGGTCGAGTGGTTACGCCACTCGCCTTGTAAACCAGGGGTCGCATGTTCGATCCCGGGCTTCTCCAGACTTTCGGATGAGTCTTTAAACCGAGGTCCCATCTCCGTATGACCTTAGCTGTTGGTGGGACGTAAAACTGACACTCACTCACTCACTCTACCACTGAGCAATCGGGGCCGGTCTTAAAACTTAACAAATTTGAATCACGACCCAGCAAGGAGTGCAAAAGGTGCAGATGGAATTGCAAACAGTGTAGACCTTGATCAGACTGCTCCTGAAGGAGCAGTCAGATCTTGGTCTGCACTGTTTGCTTAGGTCTCTCTGTCCCGATACTTAGGATCATACTTGGGGGCTTCAGCTCCTCAGATTATGAAATTAGGTTTTCCCATAATGTGGCTTATATTGTGAATATCTTGCACACCAAATAATGAAATCCTAGACTTGACCCTGAAAAAGAAATTCGTATTCTACCCTGGTTATCCTATACAGGGATTAGGATAAAAATTGAAAATGTTCACATGTTTAATGTGCAGTGCTATAATGTGAAAAAAAAATCCACACAGAAATGAAAGGTACGCAAGAAAAAGAATCTAACATGAGTGTGTATGGTAGATAGAAAAATCCTTCCTTTGCTATACCTGTCTGTGCAATGACCATTGGGACATATTTTTCTATCCACCCCTCACACCCATGTAAGGCTCTTATTTCTCAAACAGGTTTTCTCATGATCATCATATTATTTGCTTACAGTGCCAGGAGCATTGCCCGGTCATATTCTGCCACCTTTACCCTCTAGTCAGTCCCATCTACTAAGTCAAAGTATTAGCGTTGATGAAAGGTCGGAGCCACCTCTACCACCACCAAGACCACCTCAGCATTACAGGAGCTTCTCGGTGGATTATAAAGGTAATCCTAATCCCTTTATTATTAAATCTTGACCTGCTGAATATTTAATTATGCCACACCCACTACTAATTTTCAACCAATCAGATTACTTGGTGCAAATTATTGCAACAAATTCACAATTTGAACGATGAACAATGTAAATCCTGAACAGAAGCCATCTGATCTGGATCTTCATTGTTCAAAAGATCAGACATATCCGGGCTCAGCAGGACAAGGGTTAAGACTGTGAAATTGAGCTATTTATTGTAAAATTCCAAAAAATTTGGACACCATGAGGACTTGCTGTAATTCTCCTAAAATTTTAACAAATTTGTTTCATGATCCAGCAAGGAGTCCAAACATGCAGACTGAATAGCAAACAGTGTAGATCCTGATCAGACTGCTTGGAGCAGTCTGATCTGTGTCTCCACTGTTTGCTTATACCTATCTGTCTTAATCCTTATCTTGCTAAATATTCATTTAAGCCACACCCATTTCTGTCTATCAACCAATCAAATTACTTGATGTAATTTATTGCTACAAATTCATAAATTGAATGCCAAACAGTGTAGATCCTGATCAGAGGATCTGGATCTACACTGTTTGCAAAGATAGGGGTTGTTGTGAACAGCAAGATAAGGATTAACAGAAAAATAACCACTTTCCGTCATTTTTCTATACAATCTATATATATATGTCGTGGTCCAAGTAGGAATTTAGCCAGATCTGGAATCTGGCTAGGCCAAATAGGAATTCTTATTTGGCCTAGGCAGATTCGGGATCTGGCTAAATTAATATTTAGTTTAGCCAGATTCCGGATCTGGCTAAACTCTATTTAGTCCAAATAAGATTTCTATTTGGCTAGGCAGATTCTGGATCTGGCTAAGCTGGTTAGGCCAAATAGGAATCTTGTTGTTCTATGGATAATGTATGGCTAAGATGTCTGTAGCCCTGTGGCCATCCTTAAAAATGACCTGTATGGTGTTGTAGGAAGCAAGAGGAATATAAAATTCATTCTGAGAAAAAAAAATATATTAATTATTTTTCATGAACAGTCAGAAAATTGTTTGGGCAGGTAGTGATATTTAACTGGGTCTGTAGGGTGAGAGCAAACAAAATATTTTAAGGTCCTGGTGAAGGATTGTCTAAGGACGTGTCACCAGTAAACAATTCTGATTCTGGTCTCCTTTTTTTCAAAGACAAATAAGATCTGATTCATCCTTTTTAAAAGACCAAATCCAATTTATAAGAACAAAGTAGAAGTAAAACAAAGATCAGGAATTGATACAATTAACTTACTCCATCCATAAAAGACACCAAAGGGAAAGAAATACAAACATTAAGCGACCAGACCATAATGGAAACCTAAACAAAGGAAGGCCATACGGACAGTTACTTTCCCACAAAATGGCCCTATGGCCATCCAAAATTAAAAGACACAAGTGATACACACAGTAAGTAACAAACAACAACATAAATAAATCGCCACAGAAGAGCCGCCTTGGAACGGTCAGTGGAAGATTTCCACTGGGGGGCTTAAATCGATTTTACGTGGCCACAATCCTCGCCCTTACTTCCGTCGCGATTAAGACAAATAATTTGTTCAGTCCGCATGAAGGCCTCCTAACTCATCAGTGCAACATCTCCAAAAAAAAGTCATTAAACAAAGTTATCTTTTGTCATCAGCTATTGTTATTATCTACTCATTTAAGAGCAGAAATAAGAAATCTGATCATGATCCTCAACTCAATGTATTTTCCCAGTATAAAGGAGGTTGTTAATTGGGACTTCAGGGCATAGAATTGGTACCATTATTCAGATAGTCAGATCATGATATGGAAAACATATTGTATCATAATATCATACTTCTTCAAAAAAGGAGATAGTGCTCTTGCCTGTAATTATTGCCCTATGTCTCTTGTCTTGTGTTCTGTGTAAATTGCTGGAACATATAGTCTGCTCAAACATCATGGCCCACTTGGACGAACATAAACTTTTGTCAGACAGACAACATGCGTTTAGGAAAAGGCATAGTTGTGAAACTCAGCAAAGCACAGTCATTAATGACTGGGCAAAAATCTTGAACAAAGGGGGACAGGTGGACACATTTATTCTGGACTTCGAGAAGGCTTTTGTTTTGTTTGATTTGAGGTTTAACATCCCCGTCAACACTGAAAAGGTCATTTTGGAGACGTTACATGTATTTTTAAGATCCATGTTTAAAGTGTCATATCCAAACCCTTTTTGTAAAGAATTGTGCATTAAAGTTTGTTTGTATTGGAGTTTAATGCCCCAGTCAACCCTATATTAGGTTATTTTTGAGCCGGTCAGTTTACCTATCCACACTTCCTGGGCAGGATTATACGTAAGTGGTTAACCAGTACAGTGCACATTCTTTCACCAGAAACTGACAACTGCCCTTCTTGAATCAGCAGAAGGGAGAGAATGACCGTAGAAAATATTTCATGATCAATCTCCTCGAAAGAATGTTGCCGAGCCCAGCAGGTATCGAACCCGCGTCATCCTGATCACCAGTCAGACACGCATCCTACTGAGCTACCGAGGCCGGTTGTGCATTTAAGTTGTTAGTGTAAAAGAAATTACTGCAACATTTTCATTTGAAAGAAACCTGTATAAGTGTTATAAGTGTATTTTGTGTTAGTATGGCTGAACTATTGCTGTTACAAACTGTGTTCTGTTCTATTTTAGCTCCCCCGGCAGTTCCTCCAAGAGTTCCAGACAGAGATATAAATGTAAGTACAGTCAACCCTCATTATACCGACATTCCATATAACGACAAAACTAACGGGCCTCCGTGACCTAGTGGTTAAGAGCGCTGACTCTCAAAAAATTAGGTCTCTCACCGGTGTGGTTCGAGCCTGGCTCGGGTCACATGTGAGACGCCAAGTTCTGCAACGGAAGGTCAGGTGGTTTTTCCCCGGGTGCTCCGGTTTTCGCCCACCTCTGATTAACGATTGGCTCGATATGAGTGAAATAATCTTGAAAGGGCCGTAACACCAAAAAAAAAAAAATAGAAATTACGACAAAACTTGTTATAACAACAATTTAAGGGGAATGGGAACACCTTCAGGGGAGGCAACTCCTGCAAAAATACTTTTGTCTCCCAAGTAAATATGGGTCAACTCTTAAAGGAAAGAATTTGCTCCAGAGGAGCAAATTCTTTCCTTTAAGAGTAGACCCCTTTTCCAGTGGGACTGAGCCTATAGAAAAGCGAACAGCAAGTCCCGAAAGTTGTATCCCTTTGAAAAAATGGCAGAAAATGTGCCAGGTGTCTCAATTCCCCTTAAATGGAAGGAATCCTTAGCGCAAGATGAGATGCATTAATCATCACGAAAACACACCTATATAATTTTGACCCCCTTGAACCCCACTTTTATATAGTAAAACAGGAGTTTACCGGGGTGAACCTTATTTTCCTTATTTCTGATCTAAGATAAAGATTGTGGGTACTCGTTAGAATTACGTCAATGAGGTGGTTCTAACGAGTGCCCACAATCTATATTTTGAGCAGAAATAAGAAAAATATCACAATATTTCATCATAAAATTTTCAATTTTTCGGTGATAAACTTAACAATGTATTTGTATAGGCGTGTTTTTGTAATGTGGAGGTATTCAAGACTATTCTAATTATTTGATACTCCAAGAGACAAATGGTGTGGATATTTGTTAGAATCGCCCCATAGCTCAACAAATTTTCAGGATCCCAAAGGTGTTCCAGCTTTTGAAATTTGACTGTACATGTATATTGTAACTGGACCTTTCCAAAGCTATCAATTGGAAGATTCTGTTAGTCATCTTGTATTGTGATTCAAATGCTTTGTCAGCTGTAGTCTAACTTCAGTGGGGGGCTAGAAGAAATATATGGGCTGCATGATGCTTCCACGCAGAGCTGAATCCAGCCCACACACTAGTACTGGTAAACCGCTTAGAGGATCTAAGCCTGTCCAGGAACCGCGGTGCGAGGCGGACCGTCCATGCTAATAAACCCTATTGGTTTCATTGGGCGACAGGGCTTGAGATGTCATTTCATCTCGATGTCGGGTAAAAGTCCCACAAAATTGGAAGCAATGTCTCCAAAATGACCTTTACAGTGTTGACGGGGACGTTAAACCTCAAATCAAACAAAACAAAGCTATCAATTGGAAGATTCTGTTAGTCATCTTGTATGATGATTCAAATGCTTTGTCAGCTGTAGTCTTATTTTCAGTGGCTTGAAACACCCAAGGGACCATGAAAATGCTACAAAATACATGTAGGGAAAGTTCGAGTCATTTAGGTTTATCAATTTCTTTCCCTTTGGTGTCTTTGATGGGTGGAGTAAGTTAATTGTATCGATTCCTGATCTTTGTTTTACTTCTACTTAACCCTTGTTCTGCTGAGCCCGGATATGCCTTTTCTTTGAAACAATGTAGATCCAGATCAGATGGCTTCTGACGAAGCCATCTGATCAGGATCTACATTGTTTGCCATTCAGATTGTGAATTTGTTGCAATTATTTGCATGAAGTAATCTGATTGGTTGATAATCGGTAGTGGGTGTGGTATATATGAATATTCAGCAGGACAAGGGTTAAAGTGCCAGATCAGGAGGCATGATATGGATGTCTTTCCAATTTGCTTTGAAGTACAGATATGTAGTGGGAATTCATTAGAATCGCCTCGATGAGGCGATTCTAATGAATACACACAACATCAAAGTATGTAGTGTGTCGTATGAATACACACAACATAAAGGTATGTAGTGTGTATTTATTAGAATTGCCTCAGTGTGGCTTTTCTCCTCAGTGTGTGTGTGTGAATTCGGGTTTAACGTCGCTTTCAACAATTTTTCAGTCATATCACGACGGTGTCTGGTTGCGACAGGGAGCTCAATGCTCACTTTTACAGTGCTGCCTCACTGAAGTATCATGTCCCAGACACATTACATGATACCACACCCAGTCACATTATCCTGACACTGGATCGACCAGTCCTAGCTCTACCCCGTAAATCTGAGTGCCAAGCGAGGAGCAGCTAGTGCCATTCTTAACGACTTTGGTATGTCACGTCCCGGGATCGTACCCTTGACCTCCCGTTCCCCGGAGCGGACACTCTACCAACTGAGCTATCGGGGCCGGTTTCTCCTCAGTGAGGTAGTTCTAATGAGTACTTACAACATATATATTCAAGATAGATTAAGAAGATTTTCCCAAATATATTACCGGGTAATATCTGCAGTTATTGGAAATGTTTACGAGGGATTAGAGAATGAGTTTGCAATAGCTGCGGAAAACTATACATCTGTGTTCGAACCATGGAAGATTCATAGTATATAAATGTATGAGCCTGGCTCTGAGGTTACAGAACATTTTTCAAGCCCAACTCAACTGAGCATAAAACATGTAATATTCATAAATATTAAAATACAAAGAAGTGTAGGTATGTTCCTCTTCAGTTTGGCAGAGAATCTCATTTGTCCTGCTCATAAATTTTAAAATGCCAACTATTGTTTGCATTTTAAAATTTATGAGGAGGACAAATTTCATGCTCAAAATAGAGCATGAAAAAGTTTAAAACCATGAGGCCTGAGCACATAATAAGGTACAAATTGTTGTGTTGGACATTCCAAGAAAGAAGTCAGCCTTTGCATTGTGCAGGCAGGTGTAGCCTTTACAAAGTTACTTCTAATTCCACCAAAAAATGAAAATTTTCAGATAAAAATTCTGCTTTCATTGTTTTGCTAGGAATAATGATTGTGCATACTCTTTAAGAACCGCCTCAGCTAGACAGTTCTAACAAGTACCCACAATCCATGTTTTTTTGAGCAGAAATATGCAAAATAATGTATATTTCCCGTTAAACCTCAGTTTACTATATATAGGTGGGGTTTAAAGGGGTCAAATTTATATGGCCATGTCTTTGTGATGCTGAGCAAGCCAGTTCGTATCTTACCTGGGGCCAGTTGTTCAAAGCATTGTTAACTTAACGAGCTCATTAGTGGTGAAATTGTCAACTGTTCTAGCAAGTTCAATATCTAATTTAGTATTATTTTTGCTGAAAAAATGAGAGCAGCTTTTGCATTTGCAAAAGCTGCTCAATTTTTTTCTGCAAAAATATCAGTATATTCGTCATATTAAATGATCAAAGTTATAACGACATGTAAGCTAATGAGGTACTTAGTTATGATATG
The DNA here is from genome assembly GCA_963580285.1 of Lucinisca nassula. NCBI lineage: Eukaryota > Metazoa > Mollusca > Bivalvia > Lucinida > Lucinidae > Lucinisca > Lucinisca nassula. The sequence continues at coordinate 44,097,613 of OY757013.1, forward strand.
AACAACTGGATCCTGGCCTCAAACACCAAAGACATGTTTTCTTGTTACAAGACATATTTCATTTTTTTCTGCAGTCATATTTTGGTAAGAAAGAGGCTCGGTTTGCCCAGCTGAAGCAGTTTGAACCTATCCAGTCGCAGGAGGAACTCCACATAATTCCCGGTTCCAACGCTACCACTACTGTCAATGGTATAGATACAGCAAGTTACAGGAATAAAGAAAGCAAACAGGTGAACTTAAAATGCCCATTTCCCGCCATTTTTTTTGTACAATGGAGACAACTTTTAAGACAGCATTTTCAATTTCCTTTAAACTAACCCTTTTTGTACCAAATGGAATCGTCCTCCTTTTATATAGCAGGAGACCATTCCAAAATTTAGGGGTGTCAGGATGTGTTTTCATCAAAATTTATTTGGAAAATGACTGAACTTTTAGCAAACAGTGAAGGTCCTGATCAGACGCTGCGGCATGCGGCGTCTGATCTGGACCTGCACTGTTTGCCAAGGTACCCGTTATGGGGTTTTCCGGTACTAAATGGGTTAAGACAGCCTTTGCAATTTCCTTTAAATTAATCCCCACTGAAAATGTGTCAACTCTTCAAGGAAAGAATTTGCTCTTTGTATAGTAGTCGCAGATAAGATTGACTAGGCGGAGCTATCATTTGTGCCTACCTTTGGACTGTCTATTAACAAAAAGGTAAACCAAGTCACCTGACTGTGATACAAACTAAGCTGTGACGTATATGGCAATTTGGTTCGCTTGCAGAAACCTTGCGAAAGGCACTCTACCGAATCTTCTGGCGGACTCAGCGAATTTGACATATATTGACCATACCTGAATAGCTCTGCCTAGTCAAGCTTATCTGTGACTACTATACAATTTCTTTTATTTCTGTCAGAAATCATTTTTAACATGTCAAAGAATGAGTACATAATCTGGAAACAATACAAAGTAGATTAACGATAAAAGCCAAAGTAGTATTGCTAGCTATACCTGTTTAGATTACAAATGGAAGCTAACTGACTGGGGAACCCAATTTATAAGAAATATTTTTCAAAAGATTTGTCTCTTATTCTCCTTCATTGGAAAAGAAAAAAATAAACATTATGAGTCCTAGATAGGATTAGGCTAAGTTTGTCTCATATCACCACTCGGAATCATCCAATGATATAAAGCCTATTGGTTTCATTGGGTGGCAGGGCTTGAGATTTAAACAGTTTTGTACCAAATGGAATCTTCCTCCTTATATATAGCAGGAGTCCATTTCAAAATTTAGGGGTGCCAGGTTGTGTTTTCTTCAAAATTGATTTGGAAAATGGCTGGACTTTGTGCAAACAGTGTAGGCCCTGATTAGGTTCTGCGGCGTCTGATCTGGGCCTGCACCGTTTGCCCGGGTACCCATTATGGGGTTTCCAGTACAAAATGAGTTAATCTCTATGTCTGGTAAAAGTGTCACAAATTGGGAGCAATGTCTCCAAAATGACCTAAATAGTGTTGACGGGGAAGTTAATCCTCAAATCAAACAAACAAAAAAACACTCAGTATCATGTTTGAATCCTGGTGTCCACTTTGTTTGTTTGTTTGATTTGAGGTTTAATGTCCCCGTCAACACTGTAAAGGTCATTTTGGAGACGTTGCTTCCAATTTTGAAGGACTTTTACCCGACATCGAGATGAAATGACATCTCAAGCCCTGTCGCCCAATGAAACCAATAGGGTTTATTAGCATGGACGGTCCGCCTCGCACCGCTGTTCCTGGACAGGCTTAGATCCTCTAAGCGGTTTACCAGTACTAGTGTGCAGGCCGTATTCAGCTCTGAGTGGAAGCATCATGGAGCCCATATATTTCTTCAAGCTGGTGTCGACTTGAAGTAGGATATTGACCAAGCATCCAAGATTTGTTTGTTTGTTTGATTTGAGGTTTAACGTCCCCGTCAACACTGTGAAGGTCATTTAGGAGACGTTGCTTCCAATTTTGTGGGACTTTTACCCGACATTGAGATGAAATGACATCTCAAGCCCTGTCGACCAATGAAACCAGTAGGGTTTATTAGCATGGACAGTCCGCCTCGCACCGCGGTTCCTGGACAGGCTTAGATCATCTAAGCGGTTTACCAGTACTAGTGTGCGGGCCGGATTCAGCTCTGCGTGGAAGCATCATCCAAGATAGTGATTGTCTCTGGGCACTCTTGTTTTTTCCAGCATGTCTGACCACCATATGCCAATTGAAGTCCTTACAAATATTTTACTACCTCAATGCATTGATAACACCCCAGGGATGTAAAACTAAGTTAAGCTTGGAGGATGTGAATTTTGAAAATGCTTATGTACACAAAGGGGCAGGCTTACAGTACTATCTGTCTCAATACTTAGGATCATTACGGGGTGGCCCAGAAAAAAAACAAACTTGCACACTACATACCTTTCAGTTCTATGGTGTATTCCTTGCTTCCAAAGGATAATCCTTTTATACAACATAAAACATATTTACAGTGTATATGTAGACTAATTCAAGTATAGTTTGCCAACAAATAGCTGGCAGTGACGTAGCTGACTATTTGAGCTATTTTACTGTTAGCCCCATAAGCTTTGCATTGTTCAGAACAAAAACAAGTTGTGACGTCACTGCCAACTATTCCTCGACGGACAGTACCGTTTGTTTGTTTGAATTGAAGTTTTTCATCCCCGTCATTTAGGTCATTTTGGAGACGTTGCTTCCAGTTTTATGGGACTTTTACCCTACATTGAGATGAAATGACATCACAAGCCCTGTTGCCCAAACAAGTCAAAGGGTCCAGTTTATATGTAGGGGCAGTTCAACTCACCACTTGGCCTTGGCAGGCTTAGACGCTCTAAGCGGTTGACCAGTATTAATGTGCAGTCGGTTTCAGCTCTGTATGGGAGCATCATGCAGCCCAGTCTATTTCTCCAAGCCCCGTTGGGGGGGGGGGGGGGGGGGGGGGCATGCAAGTACTGTAAAAATCCTAATGATTCACATGTCTCAAGGACTTGCTGTAATTCTCGTAAAATTTTAACAAATTTGTTACACAATCCAGCTAGGAGTCCAAATGATGCCGATGGAATGGCAAACAGTGAAGACCCTGATCAGACTGCTCCTTCATGAGCAGTCTGATCTGGGTCTGCATTTTTTGCTCATGCCCCATACTTAGCACCATACTTACATGTAGCATCCATCCCAATACTTAGCATCATAACGCTATTAAGTTAAGCAAATTTATCATATGACGTCGCGTCTGAGAGTGTAATAACGCCATGTATTATTTTCGATAATCCACTAGTGGATTAAATATGCAAATTAGCTAGATATGTCTCGTAACGTTACATGTACGACGTCCTTAACGACGTCGCGTTTACTAATGGTGGAATATTGACATTTTGTAAACAATCGTGAATAAAATGCGTTTTAAATGTCTTATGTTAAATAGAATCTTGCATTCGTGCTCATGTATCATTGAATTTATTAAACTCGTTGAGGAAAAGGGATAAAATGCTCGGCAAAGCCTCTCATTTTATCCCTTTTCCTCATCTCGTTTAATAAATTCAATAATACATGAACACTCATGTAAGATCCTCTATGTATTTGCAGGAAGATGTTAAGAAATTAGAAGGAGGGGAAATTCATGTAGAGTCAAAGGTAAAACCTCTTTTGAATACTTCTGAAACAGGCAATGTTGTTACATTACGATAACACACCTGTGCGACATAGTGTATTCTTTTCTATCTCCAAAATTTTCACTTTTCTGATGAAAATCTGTGGTATTTTTAGCTCACCTGAGCCGAAGGCTCATGTGAGGTATTAGTATACCACGAGCCGGCGTCCGTCGTCGTCCACACTTTCAAAGAAGTATATCTCCGGAACCAGTCGGCCAATCTTGATCAAATTTCATGTGAAGCATTATCAGGTAGGGGGAAAGGCTGCATACTGTTTTCGGGCAGATCGGATTGGAACTCTGGTTGCCATGGCAACAAATAGCTCCCATAGACTTAACATAGGAAAAAGTTTGTCATCACTCTAGCTCCGTCAATTTTATTCTGATCCTCTTCATTCTTGCTGATAACGAGGACAGGCATGAAATCTCGATCAAGTTCGATTTTGGGCTGAATCGGATTATTCACTCAGGAGTTACGTGCCCTTGAGCGTTAGGAAAAAGCTTGTCATCACTCTAGCTCCGTCAATTTTTTTCTGATCGACTTCATTCTTGCAAATAACGAGGACAGGCATGAAATCTCGATCAAGTTCGATTTTGGGCTGAATCGGATTATTCACTCAGGAGTTACGTGCCCTTGAGCGTTGAAAAAATTGTCTATTGACTTAACATGGGAAGAATGTTGTCATCACCGTAGCTGCTTCAATTATTTTCGGATTGGCTTTATTCTTGCAGATAACCAGCACAGCCATGAAATCTCGGTCAAGTTCGATAACTGGCAGAATTGGATCATTCACTTAGGAGTTACCTGCCCTTGTGTGTTTTTGCATTAGGGTTAATGGGAATTTCAAAAATGTCTATCTTAAAGACTACTTGGCCAACTTTGATCAAATTTCATGTGTCGCATTATTGGGCAAGTGGAAAGGCTTCATTAGGTTTTCAGGCAGATCTGAGTGGAACTCTGGTTGCCATGGCAACATCTAGCTTCCATAGACTTCACATAGGAAAAAGCTTGTCATCACTCTAGCTCCGTCAATTTTTTTCTGATCGACTTCATTCTTGCAGATAACCAGTACAGGCATAAAATCTCGGTCAAGTTCGATTCTGGGCCGAATCAGATAATTCACTCAAGAGTGACGTCCCCTTGAGCGCCCGAAAAATTGCCTATCGACTTAACATGGGGAAAATGTTGTCATCACTGTAGCTAGTAACGAGGACAGGCATAAAATCTCGGTTAAGTTCGATTTTGGGCCGAATCGGAATATTGACCTCGGAGTTACGTGACCTTGAGCGACAAAAACTTTGCCCATAGACTTAACATAGGGAAAATGTTGTGACTACGATAGCGACTTGAATTTTTTTCAGATCAGCTTCAAACTTGCAGGTAACGAGGACAGACATAAAATCTCGGTTAAGTTAGATTTTGGGCCGAATCGGATTATTTGCCTTGGAGTTACCTGCCCTTGAGCATAAAAAAATACGTTGTGACCACGATAGCAACTTTATTTTTATTCAGATCAGCTTCAAACTTGCAGGTAACGTGGACAGGCATAAAATCTCAGTTAAGTTCGAATCAGAATATTGACCTCGGAGTTGCATGACCTTGAGCGACAAAAAATTTGCCCATAGACTTTACATAGGGAAAATGTTGTGACTACGATAGCGACTTGAATTTTTTTCAGATCAGCTTCAAACTTGCAGGTAACGAGGACAGCATAAAATCTCGGTTAAGTTCGATTTTGGGCCGAATCGGATTATTTGCCTTGGAGTTACCTGTCCTTGAGCATAAAAAAATACGTTGTGACCACGATAGCAACTTTATTTTTATTCATATCAGCTTCAAACTTGCAGGTAACGAGGACAGGCATAAAATCTCGGTTAAGTTCAATTTTGGGCCGAATCGGAATATTGACCTCAGAGTTACGTGACCTTGAGCGACAAAAAATTTGCCCATAGACTTAATTAGAGAAAATGTTGCGACTACGATAGCGACTTGAATTTTTTTCAGATCAGCTTCAAACTTGCAGGTAACGAGGACAGACATAAAATCTCGGTTAAGTTCGATTTTGGGCCGAATCGGAATATTTGCCTTGTTACCTGCCCTTGAGCATAAAAAAATACGTTGTGACCATGATAGCAACTTTATTTTTATTCATATCAGCTTCAAACTTGCAGGTAACGAGGACAGGCATAAAATCTCGGTTAAGTTCGATTTTGGACCGAATCGGAATATTGACTTCGGAGTTACATGACCTTGAGAGACAAAAAAATTTGCCCATAGACATAGTAGGGAAAATGTTGTGACAGAAATAGCGACTTGAATTTTTAGCTCACCTGAGCCAAAGGCTCCAGTGAGCCGATAGTATACCAAGGCTCCGGAGTCCGTCGTCTGTCCTCCGTCCATCCGTCGTCCACACTTTCAATGAAGCATATCTCAGAAGGCAGTCGATCAATCTTGTTTAAATTTTATGTGTAGCACCATTGGGCAAGGGGAAAGGCTGCATTAGGTTTTGGAGCTAGTCTGGTTCATTTGTTCCTTCGTTCTTCTTTCTCTCCATATAGAGATAATAGACCAATGTTAAATTTTTAATCAAAGATTTCTCAGGAACTATAAAAGCTAGAAGCATCAAATTTGGTATTCAATAGAATAATGATGACTTATTTTGTGTAAGAGACATTGGGCTTTCTCAGCTTATTTGTTCATCTGTTCTTTCATTCTTCTTTCTCTCCATTTTGACCAATGTTAAATTTTCGTCAAAGATTTCTCAGGAACTATAGAAGCTAGAAGTCTCAAACTTGGAATGCAATGCAATAATCATGACTTATATCCTGTAAGGGTCAATGGGCTGGATTCTATAAGCAGATTTAGTAGTCAAGTCTGTGAATTGTTAAAACTTAAGTTCCTCAGGGGAGCGGTTTAGGCTCATTGAGCCTCTTGTTCTTACTTTTACTCCAAACATAGGGAAGCCTCCGTGGTGTAGCGGTTTTGCTACTCACCTTGTAAACCAGGGGTTGCAGGATCAATCCCGGGCTTCTCCAGACTTTCGGATGAGTCTTTGTGAGTCGTAAAGCTCAAACACTCACTCACTCCAAACATAGGTTGTGGGTGCTTGTTAGAATCGCCTCAATGGGGTGGTTCTAACGAGTGCCCACAACCTATGCCTTGGAGCAAAAGAAGAAAAATAATGTATACCCCAGGCCCTGTAAACCCAAGTTTTCTCTATATAAAGTGGGGTTTAGAAGGGTGTTCATTACAAGTCTTGTTAACTTGGTGATATCAATTAGTATGCTCCATATTTACATGTAACAAGATTGAAGTAAATAGTGTTTATTCTCATTAATATGGCTTAAATTAAGCATATTACACTATTCCATTTATTAAATGGAGGATCTTACATGAGTGCTCATGTATTATTGAATTTATTAAACGAGTTGAGGAAAAGGGATAAAATGCGAGGCTTTGCCGAGCATTTTATCCCTTTTCCTCAACGAGTTTAATAAATTCAATAATACATTAGCACGAATGCAAGATTCTATTTATCATATGACATTTAAAACGCATTTTATCCACGATTGTTTACAAAAATGTCAATATTCCGCCGTTAGTAAACGCGACGTCGTTAAGGACGTTGTACATGTAACGTTAAGGGACGTATCTAGCTTATTTGCATATTTAATCCACTAGTGGATTATCGAAAATAATACATGGCGTTATTACACTCTCAGAGGCGACGTCATATGATAAAAGTCTTTATTATTTGACCTAAGCTTTTTTAGTGAGAGACAGATAATTTTCAATGACCATGTCATCTAACATACCGTATTCGGGCGTGTATTACCCGCAGTTTTTTCCCTCAAATTGCAGGCCCAAGTTCAGGGTGCGGGTAATCCGCCCGAATTATTTTTGGACCATTTTATTTTTACTTTTGTCAGCTGAAAATTCGATGCATCTCGTGTTATGCTCTATCCTTTTATGATTCCCGACATAAAAAAAAACGTTTAATTGTCCACTCAATTTTACTTTCACGTGAGTAATTTAACAATCTCCATTACTAGCAAGCCCGATTTTGTGAGTATTATTCCTAAAACTCTGATTTTAAACGAAATAAACAAGCAAGTTCAATGCGAACATCAAAGTTTTTCGGCTTCAAAACCGCCGCCCACAAACCACCGCTACATTTTTTTTCTGCACGCGATGGGTAAATGACGTCATCGGACCCCAGCAACACCACACGTGTCTATTGTTCTATCTTAATTGGGCGTATCTCTCTCATAAAAAATTGTTTGGAAACGGTAAAAATATTCTCGATAGCAAAACGGTTGTGGAAAACAGCGTTTTCCGTAACTCCGTGTCAATACCAACAACAGCATACAGATGTGTTAACACAAATTAAAGTGTTCAACTTTTCTCGCCTAGCGTCTGCTAATTGGCGCCAAAACATAACCATTTACGAGATAGTAGAATAGTCGTAGCAACTCGTCTTAGGAGCAATTAAATAATTTTCACATTGATTGCGGATTAAATTTTATGATTGGGGAATAAACGCAAATTAGAGACATAACTTGACCATATTTTCACACCTTATCGACACGCACCGCAGGGTGGCAATTATATGACAGGGATTAACAATAGTGTCATAATTGAACCGTTATAAATCATCAAACAGTGTAAATCCAAATCAGACGTCTGCGGCGTCTTTCTGATGTGTCTGATCTGGGACTGCACTGTTTGCCGATGTCCCAAAAAAGAGACGTCTGCGGCGCCTTTCTGAGGTGTCTGATCTGGGACTGCACTGTTTGCCGATGTCCATAAAAAAGGGTCGCGGGCATATGTGGGTTAATAAATAAATTCCAATGGTGAACAGGTAAAGTTTTTTCAACATTTTAATGCAAAATGATGCTTTCTGGTGATGCTCGCACGCACGTGCATTTTCCCGCCTTTTGAAGACGATCGCGCGTTCCGTTGTGTGTTACAAAAACTGGCCAAATTCTTAGTTTTTCTCACTGACGCATCCACCAAAATTTTAGCAAATGTTCAATGCGGGTAATACAACAGAATAACAGTTTTTCCCCCAGATTTTGGCAAAAAAGGGGGGGTGCGGGTAGTACGCAAATGCGGGTAATACACACCCGAATACGGTAGACAGTAGAAAATTAAAGACACATATTTCTGGACTGTAGGTCCTCCTGGACTGATGGCTGTTGGGACATAGAAGGATTGCTACTGCATTTCTCTTTTGATTCCGTTTCAGAATCCATTAGAAGATTTTATACCTGATCCATTTGATGATGATCCAGATAGACAAGCAGAATATGTTGCACAAAGGTAGGAGGGATTTTTAACCCTTAAGGCATCAGTGGACAGTTAAATGCAGCACTTTTTTGTCTGCGCCGCACCAAGTTTTTTAATCGTTATCCACAGCTCCTGGAGAAAGCGGTAACTTCTGTTTTGGTTTCAAAGTGCTCCACTCATGCATGAAATCAAAACAGAATACCAAAGAAACACTTCTCTGTTTGCATAGGCTGACAGCAGCATCATTTCACTTACCCCACCCACTATTTTTTACATACACAAAAGCATGACTCCACCTCACTTTGACAGATCCTGTGAATTTACTCCCAAAACACCAGTACTTGGCACCTGTTGAAATGTCATGTACACTCAGTCACATGCAAAGAAATAGACAGAAAAGTATACCACAACCAGTAAACTTTTTCAGGAATCCACTTTGAAAAACAGCCACTTTTTAGTGCCAAAGCTACCTTTGTGAATTCAGATATGTCGCTTCACCTTGAACTTGCACAACATCCAGACAGCTGGTGTGTTAGTTTCGTTTGTTTGATTTGTTTGTTTGATTTGAGGTTTAACGTTCCCGTCAACACTGTAAAGGTCATTTTGGAGACGTTGCTTCCAATTTTGTGGGACTTTTACCCGACATTGAGATGAAATGACATCTCAAGCCCTGTCGCCCAATGAAACCAATAGGGGTTATTAGCATGGACGGTTCCTGGACAGGCTTAGATCCTCTAAGCGGTTTACCAGTACTAGTGTGCAGGCCGGATTCAGCTCTGCTTGGAAGCATCATGCAGCCCATATATTTCTTCAAGCCCCTATGGGCGCGTTAAGTTCGTATTCCATTTCATAAAAGTAGTAGATAGTCAGCAAATAAGCCCACATTGGCAAAAAATATCCACATATCACAATTTCTATGAGCAACCATGCCATTATTGACCCTACTACTATATTTTGAAAGACGTCCACCCTCAAATGCGAAACTGTCCCATGATGCCTAAGGGGAATGTGAACACCTGGCATATTTTTCCTCACTTTTTCAAAGGGAGACAACTGTTGGGACTGGAGCAAATTCTTTCCTTTAAGAGTTGACCCCTATTGACATGGGAAACAAAGGTACTTTTGCAAGAGTTGCCTACCCAGAAGGTGAACCCATTCTCCTTAAGACACCAAGAAAAACTTCGTCTGGAAATATTTTCTGTTTATGTTATTGCAAACTTTAAAAAGTATTTTTGCATACAGGCAAACAGTGTGGACCCTGATCAAACTCCTCCTGATCTGGGTTTGCAACAATATCTTGTAAAGTAACAAGCAGACATCAATGCAAACAACAGTTGTTATGACTGGCATCTTAATGATAACCAATAAATGCTTACACACCACAGAAAGGGATACACTTAACTCATATAAAATAGATCAAAACAGTGAATGAGGAAAAGTCATGATAAAAAAAATTCCCAGCCATCAAATGTCATCGTAAGAAAGACAAACTTTGTGATGCAAAGACGCACAAAAAATCACAAAACAATACAGCCATTTAACCCTAAAGACAGCAGTAACAACAATGATCATCTGCTTTGTTGTCTGCTGGTTTAAATGTCATTGTTGCAAACAGTTTGGCCTCAGATCAGACTGCTACTCTAGGAGCAGTAGAGGAGCATGTGATCAGGGACCATACTGTTTGTATGTATGCAAAAGTATCTTCAAAATGTTTGCAAGAGGATTTGGCCGATGACATAAAGAGACAACATTTTCAGATGCAGTTATTAGCTCACCTGTCACATAGTGACAAGGTGAGCTTTTGTGATCACATTTTGTCCGTCGTCCGTGCTTGCATGCGTCCGTCCGTCCGTGCATGCGTAAACAATTTCTTGTCCGCATTATAGCATCTTTATTTATGATTTGATTTTAACCAGACTTGCACACAACTTGTACCACCATGAGATCTAGGTTCCTTTCTTGAACCAGCCATATCCCATCATGTGCTACGGAGTTACGGCCCCTGAAAGGACAAAAATTGCCTATTTTGGTCTTGTCCGCACGATAGCATCTTCATTTATGATTTGATTTTAACCAGACTTGCACACAACTTGTACCACCATGAGATCTGGGTTCCTTTCTTGAACCAGCCATATCCCATCATGTGTAATGGAGTTACGGCCCCTGAAAGAGCAAAAATTCCCTATTTTGGTCTTGTCTGCATGATAGCTGTTTCATTTATGATTTGATTTTAACTAAACTTGCACACATTTTGTACCAACGCAAAATATCTCGGTCAAGATCGAATATGGGTCATGTTGGGTCAAAAAGTAGGTCAGTAGGTCAAATCAGAAAAAAAACCTTGTGAAGACACTAGAGGCCACAGTTTTGGTCCGATCATCATCAAACTAGCCCAGAATGATCATCTTGACAATATCTCAGTCAAGTTCGAATATGGGTGCTGTCGGGTCAAAAAGTAGGTCAGTAGGTTAAATCGTAGAAAAAACTTCTGAACACACTAGAGGCCACAATTTATGTACAATCATCATCAAACTTGCTCAGAATGATCATCTTGATAATATATTGGTCACGTTCGAATATGGGTCATGTCAGTTTAAAAAGTAGGTCAGTAGGTCAAATAAGAGAAAAACCTTGTGAACACACTAGAGGCCACAGTTTTGGTCCAATCATCATCAGACTTGCTCAGAATGATCATCTTGATAATATCTTTGTCACGTTCGAATATGGGTCATATCAGGTCAAAAAGTAGGTCAGTAGGTCAAATAAGAGAAAAACCTTGTGAACACACTAGAGGCCACATTTTTGGTCCAATCATATCAAACTGGCTCGGAATGATAGTCTTGACAATATCTCGGTCAAGTTCGAATATGGGTCATTTCAGGTCAAAAAGTAGGTCAGTAGGTCAAATCAGAAAAACCTTGTGAACACACTAGAGGCCACAGATTAGGTCCGATCATCATCAAACATGCCCAGAATGATCATCTTGACAATATCTGAGTCATGTTCGATTATTGGTCATGTCGGTCAAAAAAGTAGGTCAGTAGATAAAATCATAGAAAAACCCTCTGAACACACTAGAGGCCACAGTTTTGATCTGATCATCATCAAACTTGCTAAAAATGATCACAATATCTCAGTTAATTCTTAATATGAGTCATATCTGGCCAGTAAGTAGGTCAGAAGGTCAGATTGCTGAAAATCCTTGTGGACACACTAGAGACCCCAGTTTTGGTCGGATCATCATCAAACTTGCTCAGAATGATCATCTTGACAATATCTGGGTCAAGTTTGAATATGGGTCATGTCGGGTCAAAAAGTAGGTCAAATCATAGAAAAACGTTTTGAACACTCTAAGAGGCCACAGTTTTAGTCAAATCATCATAAAACTTGCTCAGAATGATCATCTGGACAATATCTCAGTTAAGTTCGAATATGGGTCATGTCAAATCAAAAAGTAGATCAGTAGGTTATTTTGTCATAACTTTTAAACTGTTTGAGATAGAGCCTTCATATTTGGCATGTAGGTTCCTTGTGACAAGGGCTTCCCACTCATATAAGGATTTGACCTGTGACGTGGACCTGTGACCTACTTTATCATAACTTTTGAACCATATGAGATAGAGCCTTCAAATTTGGCATGTATGTACCTTGTGACAAAGTTTTCCCAACCATTCAAAACTTTTGAGCTATGACCTTGACCTTTGACCTACTTTGTCATAACTTTTGGAGCATTTAAGATACAGCCTTCATATTTGGCATAAAGGTTCCTTCATAGGAGTGAGTGTTTGAGTAGAAGTCTCACCAAAAGCTAAGGTCATATAGTGATGGGACCTCTGTTTAAAGACCAATCTGAAAGTCTGGAGAAGCCTGGGATCGATACTGCTACCCCTGGTTTACAAGGCAAGTAGCATGACCACTTCACCATGAAGGCTTCTAAACTTCATTGGAATGTTGTGTAGATGACCCTCTAGGAAAATGGCATAATGATTAACAAATGGTCACAAGAGCTAAAAATAGAATAACATTGTGAATTTGCTTTAAATGCGAACTCCTTCTAAACCTTTGGGCCAATTGGATTTAAAACTTCACAGGAATGTTGCCTAGGTGACTCCCTACCAAAATAGTTAAACCTCATTCCACTACAATGCACAAGATGGCTGCCAGAGCTAAAAATAAAAAAAAAATCTTCACACGACAATTTCCTTCTGTACTCTTGGGCCAATTTCATTCAAACGTTGAAGTAATGTTGCTTAGATGACCCTCTACCAAAAAGGCTAAAACAATCCTGCTCTGATGAAAAAAAAATAGCCACCGGAGCTAAAAATAGAAAAATATTGTAAATCTGATTAAAATGTGAATCCCTCCTAAACCCTAAGGCCAATTTGATTCAAACTTCACAGGAATGTTGCCTAGGTTACTCCCTACCAAATAAGCTAAAATCACTCTGCTGATGAACAAGATGGCCACCGTAGCTAAAAATAGAATGTACTTGAGACAGTAACACACAGGTGAGCGAACCAGGGCCCTGTGAGCCCTCTTGTTCTTGGTGTCTTAACCCTTATGCCGCTTAACATGACAACCCAGACCTTGGCAAACAGTGTAGATGCAGATGAACAAGCCATCTGATCAAGATTTATACTTCCATGCAGTTTGTGACTTGAACGAATACATTATATCAGAAATTTGATTGGTGGATAGTCAGAATTGGGCATTGCTAAATAGAGGATCTTACATGAGTGTTCATGTATTATTGAATTTATTAAACGAGTTGAGGAAAAGGGATAAAATGCGAGGCTTTGCCGAGCATTTTATCCCTTTTTCTCAACGAGTTTAATAAATTCAATAATACATGAGCATGAATGAAAGATTCTATTTATCATGGCATTTAAAACGCATTTTATTCACGATTTGTTTACAAAATTTCAATATTCCGCCATTAATAAACGCGATGTTGTTAAGGACCTCTACTTTTAACGTTATGGGGGCGTATCTAACTAATTTGCATATTTAATCCACTAGTGGATTATCGAATTTATCACATTGCGTTATTACACTCTCAGACGGGACGTCATATGATAATGTAATTTATTCAGCAGGACAAGGGTTAAGGGTAAATATATAAGAAACTGTATTGTAATGGGGATAGTCATAAGTAACACTACTGAGGGGATTCAGTATCCCATAAAATGGATATTTGCAAACTGTAAATCCAGATAAGACATCACAGATCTCAACTGATTTGCATCCATGTTTACTAAAAATACATTGTGTACCTGTAAAACTTAATAAAATAAAAAGAAAATATGGGTTATTATGAACACACTCCCGTGTTTGTTTAGCACTTGTGAGAAAGACAGGTTCTGCTTACCACCAGAGGGAGCCACTTTTTCCCTTTTAAAAAACTATCTGGAAACCAGTCATTTCCTGTTAGAGTATGCACTTATTAGCCAGAAAGGAGTTGGTTACCTTTAAAGAATTGTTTCCTATGAGAAATGATGGATTATCCTGTTCCTTCAGGCTGAATTATAACATCATTTCTTGTGGATTTTATGGATTTGGAAATCCAGCAAATCACCCACACACTTAGCATGAAGCCACTATGGCTTCATGCTAAGTTTGTGGGTGATTTGCCATGTGTAATTTCTGAGTGATTTGCAGGAATTTATATATTGATTTTTATCAGTGTGTAAACTGGGGAATCACTCACAGGCTTCATGCCTACTTTTTGAGTGAATTGCCGGACTTTGCATATCAATTTTGGGCTTCATTCTAAGTCTGTGAGTGATTCGCCAGGTTTGTTTCACGACCTATTAAGGAGTCCAACGGCCCCCGCCCATTGGGGCTTGGGGAAATAGATTGGCCTGCATGATGCTTCCATGCAGAGCTGAACCAACTACACATGAGTACTGGTAAACCACTTAGGAGGTCTAAGCCTGCCCAGGTAAAGTGGTGCTAGTTAGGCCATCCATGCATATAAACCCTATTGGCTTCATTGGGCGTCAGGGCTTGAGATGTCATTTTTATCTCAGTGTCTGGTAAAAGTCTATGAAATTGGAAGCAACGTCGCAAAAATAACCTAAATAGTGTTGACGGGGATGTTAAACTCAAATCAAACAAACAGACAAAGAAGGAGTCCAAAATGTAGAGATTGTATGGCAAATGGAGTAGTCCCTGATCACGCTGCTCCTTCAGGAACAGTCTGATCTGGGTCTACACTGGTTCCTTAGACCTAACAGTATCAATCCTTAAGATCATAATGGTAGTTGGTTCTTTTTTTTCAGACAAGCCAATAGAGATAAAAAAGAATTACAGATGGCGGTGCGGACACACAAAGAGCGCAATTTAACTTTAGAAAGATTAAACTCCGAGTTAAACCAGGAGTTACAGGAAGTGATGGAACAAAGGATAGCTTTAGAAATACAACTTGGACATTTACGGCCCTTCTCTAGCTAACAATAACTGCTGATTCTCTTGTTTGTTATTTTTAGTTGAACACCAATGACTTGCATTATGATAACACACCCGTGCGACATAGTGCATTTTTTACACCTCCAAAATTGCTACTTTTCCGATGAAAATCCGTAATATTTTTCTTATTTATACTGCAAGCATAGGTTGTGGGTGCTCGTTAGAACTGCCTCATTGAGGCGGTTCTAACGAGTTCTCACAACCTATATCTTGGAGCAGAAATAAGAAAAATATGGCATATCCCCTTAAACCCCAGTTTTCTCTCTATAAAGTGGGGTTTAAGGCGGTGTTCATTTCACAGACTTTTTCACGTGATGCAAACACCCATCAGACTGTGAAAATTTGTTTGAGGTAGGTTCAAATCACTGAAATTTCAAATCACTGAGGGTAACAAATCAGTGTCCAGTTGTTCAAAGCATCGTTAGCTTAATGAGCATTTTAGTGGTGAAATTGTTAACTGTTCTATCAAGTACAATATCTAAAAGTCTGGTATTTTTGCTGAAAAATTGTGAGTAGCTTTTGTATATGCACTCACATTGTTTTCAGCAAAAATATTAGTATATTTCCCCTTTTAAATGATCAAAGTTGTAATGATTTGTTAACTTATGATCTTGTGAGTTTTGAACAACCAGCCCAAGGTGGCATAATGAGGATGACTAACGGATAAATTTTCTATTGTCTATAAAATGGGAAAAAAATGTTTAAGCTTATTAGAATTGCCTGATCATTGAGGCGATTCTTATGGTTACACACAACAATTCACTGATTCCGGAAGGGTAGTTGTCAGTTTCTGGCGAAAGAATGTGCACTGTACTGGTAATCTACAGTGCTTATGTGCACTCCTGCCCAGGAAGTGTGGCTAGGTATACTGACCAGCTCAATATAACCTAAAACAGTGTTGACTGGACCGTTAAACTCCAAAAACAAATACCCAACATATTCTCAAGGTAAAAAAAAGAAACAGTCTTAAATCATCCTTAACATATTGGTATCTGGGGCCAATTGTTAAAAAATTATTAAGTCATTAGTTAATGAATCCTTAAAACTTGATCATTTAATAAGGCAAATATGCTAATATTTTTGCTGAAAAAAATGTAAGCAGCTTTTCACATTTCTTCAACAAAAATACCAGAATTTTAGATACTATACCAAGAGAGAGGCCTGGAGATCTGCTGTAAGATCTGCCATGCATGCAGCAAGCCAGCTACCTGGAAGGGGGCCCACTTATGTGGATGTTGCCCCTGTACCTGCACGTTAATCAAAAATCCGTTGATGATGATGATGATATACATGCTACAGAACAGTTAACAATTCGACCACAAACGGGCTCATTAAGCTAACCATGCTTTGAACAACTGTACCCAGGATTTAAGGGAAAAATTCTCTATTGACACAAGAACGAGTTCAAGTAAACAGTGGTAAACCCATTTTGTACCGGAAATCCCAGGGCCTCCACTGTTTGCTTGAAGTTAGCCTGACACCCCTAAATTTTAAAATGGACTCCTCCTGTATATAAGGAGGAACACTGCATTTGGTTTAAAAGGGTTAACAGCTCATATACGTTTGAGTCATTGGAGTTTTACTGTGTTATTAAGGTTTATTGGATTTGTTATTGTATGGTGGGTCCAGTGAGTGGGGAAAAACTGGGTATGTATATATAATGTCAATTATAGTGCTGAGCTAATATCCGGGCCTTATTGTTAATATTCAACTCATTGTTAACCATTAACCTCTTAATCCTTATACCATTTCAGACGGGAAACCCCTAAACGCGTACCGTGGCAAACAGTGCAGGCCCAGATCAGACGCCGCTGAACGCGGCATCTGATCAGGGCCTCCACTGTTTGTTAAAAGTTCAGCCATTTTCCTAATCAATTTTGAAGAAAACACAACCTGACACCCCTAAATTTTGAAATGAACTCATGCTATATATATGAAGGAAGATTGCATTTGGTACTACAGAAATTTTTAGAGCAGATGGGAACTTTATTGTTTAGATTATTTTTCACAGAAAATTAGGCTTGACATTGTCTGCCCAGCAGACGATTCACATGTAATGTCAAGCCTTATTTTCTCTGAAAAATAAGGCAGAAATATTTGAAAATGATATTTGCAAATGTTGTGATGGACAGTTAAGTACAAACCCTTTTCCACCAGATACACTGGAAACAGTTTAGGTTCAGATAATGGGCATTCACCAGGATCTACACTATCCTCCTGTAAACCCAAATTGTTGTACCGAAAACCCCAAAATGGTTATTTGGCAAACAGTGCAGGCCCAGATCAGACGCTGCAGAATATGGTGTGGTTAACCCCCCCCCCCCCCCCCCTGCATCTGATCAAGGCCTACACTGTTTGCAAAATTTTCAGCCAATTTCCAAATAGTTTTTGATGCACCCCTAAATTTGAAATGGATTCCTGCTATATATATGGTGGACGATTCAATTTGGTACAAAAAGGGTTAATGATTTTGACTAAACTCCAAATTTACCTAGACTGGACATGTTTGAAATCAAAGCTGGAAGAGTACATGAGAAATTTGGGGTAGAAAGGAATTAGATATGAGGACTTTTGTAATATTCAGTGCTCCAGATAAGAATTTGGTACAATGAGTATTTTACCCCTTGCTTGAAAGCTTAATGCTAAAAATGCCCACTTGCAATGCTTAACTTTTAAAGAACCAAACATAAGAGCAGCATACAAAATTCCATTTTTGGTAAAAAAACTTTTTTTTTTTTTTTTTGGTTTTCTGAGAAAATAAAGCTTGGCATTTCATGTGAATTGTCTGCTAAGCAGACAATTCACATGAAATGCCAAGCTTTACTTTCTCTCTATGCACAGAGTTAGACCCAGTCTGATCTAGAAAACTGCTACTGACATGTGAAAGTAATTGCCTTGTGTTAAAAATGTAAAGTTCAGTGACAATTTTTACCCCCTAAAATTTATTTCAATGCTGAAATCCAAAATTTTATTGATTATTTTACCCTTCAAATTAATTTTCAATGCTGACTTTCAAAAATTCAATGCTGAAAACCCTTTACTCCCTCTTATCTAGAGCTCTGAATTATATTGGATAGAATGGATACCTAGGGCTTACATGCCTGTATTTTGCAAAAGAAACTGTAACTAATGTTGCGAGAATTTGTAGCCCAACCCCATTGCTATATCTAAAATAGGCAATAAAATATGTTTAATCTAAGAAACAAGTTTTTAGTGACTTTCACCTTGCTTCCCTGTAGTAATAAAAGTAATTTTATCGGCACCTTCTTGGAGGATTCCAGCTGGGAGCTTACAGGGTAGGAGTGTCCTTTTGTTATCTTCTTCTGTATCCATATACATGTCTTAAAGGTGCATTATTAGCTCACCTGAGCCGAAGGCTCATGTGCGGTATTAGTATACCACGAGCCGGCGTCCGGCGTCCACACTTTCAACGAAGTATATCTCTGGAACCAGTGGGCCGGCCTTGATCAAATTTCATATGAACCATCATCAGGTAGGGGGAAAGGCTGTATTAGGTTTTCGTGCAGATCGGATGAGAACTCTGGTTGCCACAGCAACAAAGAGCTCCCATAGGCTTAACATAGGAAAAAGCTTGTCATCACTCTAGCTCCGTCAATTTTTTTCTGATCGACTTCATTCTTGCAGATAACGAGGACAGGCATGAAATCTCGATCAAGTTCGATTTTGGGCTGAATCGGATTATTCACTCAGGAGTTACGTGCCCTTGAGCGTTGAAAAAATTGCCTATTGACTTAACATGGGGAGAATGTTGTCATCACCGTAGCTGCTTCAATTATTTTCAGATTGGCTTTATTCTTGCAGTTAACCAGCACAGCCATGAAATCTAGGTCAAGTTCGATAACTGGCAGAATCGGATCATTCACTTAGGAGTTACCTGCCCTTGTGTGTTTTTGCATTAGGGTTAATGGGAATTTCAAAAATGTATATCTTAAAGACTACTTGGCCAACTTTGATCAAATTTCATGTGTCGCATTATTGGGCAAGTGGAAAGGCTTCATTAGGTTTTCAGGCAGATCTGAGTGGAACTCTGGTTGCCATGGCAACATCTAGCTCCCATAGACTTCACATAGGAAAAAGCTTGTCATCACTCTAGCTCCGTCAATTTTTTTCTGATCGACTTCATTCTTGCAGATAACCAGTACAGGCATAAAATCTCGGTCAAGTTCGATTTTGGGCCGAATCGGATTATTTGCCTTGGAGTTACCTGCCCTTGAGCATAAAAAAATACGTTGTGACCACGATAGCAACTTTATTTTTATTCAGATCAGCTTTAAACTTGCAGGTAACGTGGACAGGCATAAAATCTCAGTTAAGTTCGAATCAGAATATTGACCTCGGAGTTACATGACCTTGAGCGACAAAAAATTTGCCCATAGACTTTACATAGGGAAAATGTTGTGACTACGATAGCGACTTGAATTTTTTTCAGATTAGCTTCAAACTTGCAGGTAACGTGGACAGACATAAAATCTCGGTGAAGTTCGATTTTGGGCCGAATCGGATTATTTGCCTGGAGTTACCTGCCCTTGAGCATAAAAAAATACGTTGTGACCACGATAGCAACTTTATTTTTATTCATATCAGCTTCAAACTTGCAGGTAACGAGGACAGGCATAAAATCTCGGTTAAGTTCAATTTTGGGCCGAATCGGAATATTGACCTCGGAGTTACGTGACCTTGAGCGACAAAAAATTTGCCCATAGACTTAATTAGGGAAAATGTTGCGACTACGATAGCGACTTGAATATTTTTCAGATCAGCTTCAAACTTGCAGGTAACGAGGACAGACATAAAATCTCGGTTAAGTTCGATTTTGGGCCGAATCGGAATATTTGCCTTTGAGTTACCTGCCCTTGAGCATAAAAAAATACGTTGTGACCACGATAGCAACTTTATTTTTATTCATATCAGCTTCAAACTTGCAGGTAACGAGGACAGGCATAAAATCTCGGTTAAGTTCGATTTTGGGCCGAATCGGAATATTGACCTCGGAGTTACGTGACCTTGAGAGACAAAAAAATTTGCCCATAGACTTAACGTAGGGAAAATGTTGTGACAGAAATAGCGACTTGAATTTTTAGCTCGCCTGAGCCAAAGGCTCCAGTGAGCTGATAGTATACCAAGGCTCCGGAGTCCGTCGTCTGTCGTCCGTCCATCCGTCGTCCACACTTTCAATGAAGCATATCTCAGAAGGCAGTCGACCAATCTTGTTTAAATTTTATGTGTAGCACCATTGGGCAAGGGGAAAGGCTGCATTAGGTTTTGGAGCTAGTCTGGTTCATTTGTTCCTTCATTCTTTTTTCTCTCCATATAGAGATAATAGACCAATGTTAAATTTTTAATCAAAGATTTCTCAGGAACTATAAAAGCTAGAAGCATCAAATTTGGTATTCAATAGAATAATGATGACTTATTTTGTGTAAGAGACATTGGGCTTTCTCAGCTTATTTGTTCATCTGTTCTTTCATTCTTCTTTCTCTCCATTTTGACCAATGTTAAATTTTCGTCAAAGATTTCTCAGGAACTATAGAAGCTAGAAGTCTCAAACTTGGAATGCAATGCAATAATGATGACTTATATCCTGTAAGGGTCAATGGGCTGGATTCTATTAGCAGATTTAGTAGTCAAGTCTGTGAATTGTTAAAACTTAAGTTCCTCAGGTGAGCGGTTTAGGCTCATTGAGCCTCTTGTTGAGCTATCTGAAAAAAATGCTTCCAAAAATAAAATACATATAGCCAGTATTTTTCTTTAAAACAATACAAATGAATGCATTTTATGCAAAAATGCGAACAATTATGATGACAGGTAAACGCGTTTGAGAGGGATTCCCTAACTTGGTTTCGAACACTAGTTAGATCTATTTTTAGTTTGTGACAAAAATAGAATCTCCATATATGACGTTATGCGACGTTCATTTTTGGCCTTGTTTGCTTAGGCCATGCCTGAATCGGAAAAAAATATGACGCTGAATACCATGCCATAAGTAACGACACTCAGAGACGATACTGTGGCCATGAATGTGTAAAGTGACAGATTTATTTTTAGAACAGAAATTCCGAACACATGTTCGGATCGAAGGGTAAACACAAATGCAAACGACCATTTTCACGAAGTTCTGAAGCTGTATTTGGCTCCAAAAGTGTACACATGACAAAGGAGTATGCATTGAAGATAAAAACCAGAAAAAAATTTTGAGACCCAGGTAGCTCAATAATGCACCTTTAACCCTTATCTTGCTGTTCACGACAACCCCTATCTTTGCAAACAGTGAAGATCCAGATCAGATGGCTTCTAAAGAAGCCATCTGATCAGGATCTACACTGTTAGACATTCAATTTATGAATTTGTAGGAATAAATTACATCAAGTAATCGGATTGGTTCAAAGTCAGAAATGGGTGTGGCTTAACTGAATATTCAGCAAGAGAAGGGTTAACATGGCTAAGACCTCCTCCGAAGCTGCTAGAGCCCTCTGTGAGGCAGTAGATAAGTTACCCACTTTTTAAGGGGCACGGATATTTCTTCAGGGGTTACAACCAAGAATATTTCAGTTTTTTAGCTCGGCTGTTTTCAAAGAAAACGACGAGGTATTGTCATAGCTCTGGCGTCGTCTGCATCGTCGTCGTCATGCAAAAACTTGGACATTTTGTAATATCTCTGTCATTACTGAACATATTTACTTGAAACTCGGTCTCATTGTTCGTTATTAAAAGGGAAACTCATACCATTAGGTGAGGTAACCCTAAAAATATTTTTGGCACAGTTATGCCCCTTTTTCAGCTTAGAATTTTCGCAGCTGGGCATTGGCTGCGGTACTCTTGTTTTTTTTACCGGTAAGGGTCTACTCTTAAAGGAAAGAATTTGCTCCTGAGGAGCAAATTCTTTCCTTTAAGAGTAGACCCCATTTTCTAAGGTGTTGCTTGCCTCTGATTCCTCAGTTGGATGCATGTCTGACTGGTGATCAGGTTGGGGGTTTAATACCTGCCAGGGTCAGCAGCATACTTTCTTGGAGATTTTCTATGGTCATTCTGTCTTTTCAAGAAGAGCAGTTGTCAGTTCTGGCAAAAGAATGTGCACCATACTGGTTAATCCTTAATGTATAAGTCTGGACTAGGAAGTGTGGATAAGCAAATTTACCGGCTTGATATGACCTACCGGTAGATAGTGTTGACTTGGTTGTTCAACCTCAACACAAACAGAGTTCAGGAAGTCACAAAAGTTGTCCCCCTTTAGAATACATGTTAGGTATATCCTTTCCTCAAAGATCAGAGGTCACGACTTTGATTCCTTGAGATGATAAGACTTCACATGGCCTAGCTGTTGGTGATCTGTAAAATGAAAAATATGACTGAAGCTGATCTGAGCTGGAATCCCATTGATTGAAGGAAAGAAAGTTTATTTAAAACCATCAAGTCATTTAAGTTTTATTATATTGAACAAGTAAATTTCACCGACCCATTGTGTCCAAAACATGCTTGTTGAAATGCAAACTGTGTAGACCATGACACTGCTGAAAGGAGCAGTTAAATGTAGTCAATACTGTTTGCTATCATATATATGTTGCAATAATATAAATACTCTATATTAACCTTTCTCTTGTTGAATATTCATTTTAGCCACACCCATCTCTGACTTTGAACCAATCAGATTACTTGATGTAATTTATTCATACAAAATCATAAACTGAATGCCAAACAGTGTAGATCCTGATCAGATGGCTTCTTCAGAAGCCATCTGATCTGGATCTACACTGTTTGCAAGATAGGGGTTGTTGTGAACAGGAAGATAAGAGTTAAAACAGCAAGTGAAATGGCAGGAGCCAACATGGTACATTGAATTTTTTTCATATAATTTTTCAGAAAAACTCAGACTTGACATGTCATGTGAATTGTCTGCTTTAAGCAGACAATTCACATGAAATATCAGGCCTGAGTTTATAAGAGACAATTCACATGAAATATCAAGGCTATCTTGAACAGACAAATCACATGAAATGTCAGGCCTAAGTTTAAGGAGACAATTCAGATGGAATGATAAGCCTGAGTTTAAACAGATAATTCAAATGAAATGATAAGCCTGAGTTTACACAGACAATTCACATGAAATGTCAAGATTGAGCTTAATCAGACAATTACATGAAATATCAAGGCTTAGTTTAAATAGACAATCCATATGAAATGTCAAGGCTGAGTTTAAACAGTCAATTCACATGAAATGTCAAGACTAAGCTTAAACAGACAATTACATGAAATGTCAAGGCCAAGTTTAAACAGACAATTCAATTGCCTTGATATTTCATGTATTTGTCTGCTTAAACCCAGTCTTGAGATTTCATGTGAATTGTCTGTTTAAACTCAGCCTGAGTTTAAACAGTTCATATGAAGTGTCAAGGCTGAGTTTAAACACACAATTCATATGAAATGTCAGGGCTGAGTTTAAACACATAGTTCATATGAAATGTCAGGGCTGAGTTTAAACAGAAAATTCACATGAAACATCAAGGCAAGGTTTAAGGGACAATTCCTTTGAAATGTTAAGCCGCAGTTTAAACAGAGAATTCACATGAAATGTCAAGGCTGAGTTTAAACTGACAGTTCACATAAAATGTCAAGCCTGAGTTTAAGGAGGCAATTCACATGAAATGATAAGCCTGAGTTTAAACTGACAATTTACAGGAAATGTCAGGGCTGATTATAAACAGACATTTCACATGAAATAAGGCTGAGATTGCTTTAGGAGACCATTCACATGAAAAAAAATGAGTTTATTTAAGCTGGTGTTTAAAAAAATGGGCAATTCACATGAAATGTCAAGCCTCAGTTTACTTGAGACAATTCACATGGATTTTTAAGCCAGACTTTAAAAACAATTGACATGAAATGTCAAAACTGAGTTTTAACACAATTCACAAGGAATGTCAAGCCCGAGTACAATTATTTGAAATGTCAAGCCTGGGTTTCCTAGAAAAATAAGAAAAAAAAATGTTTGAAATTGTTGTCTGCTGCTGTCACAGTACATGTATAGAGGATAAAAATCCAGATTCACCTCTCTCAGATGTCATTTGTCTAGCTCTAATTGTGGGATCCGCCATTATATTGCAACAAAGCCATAATATTATATATTATATAGTACTTTGTGTATAGTTTTCACCATCCTCACTCATAATGCAATTGTATACAGAAGTCATCAGTTTACATCTAGTCATATAGTCATTTATTCCATTTAGCAATATCACAGTATCTTAAACATTACCCACATAATCTGGCATGTCATATCTAATGTTCGAATGAAACAAAATTAATGAATTAAACGTGACTGTATGGCAGTTATTTTGTTGAAGTCATTGGATAGAAAACTAGAATTTGAGCTTAACCCTTTTGATACCAGAAACCCCAAAATGGGTCGGTGGCAAACCAGAAACTCCAAAATGGGTTGAGTGGCAAACAGTGCAGGCCCAGATCAGACGCCGCAAAATGTGGCATCTAATCAGGGCGTTCACTGTTTGCAGAAAGTTCAGCCATTTTCTAAATCAATTTAGAAGAAAGCACAACCTGACACCCATAAATCTTGAAATGGACTCCTGCTATATATAAGGAGGAATATTCCGTTTGGTACAAAACGGGTTAATGCATGTGGTAAACCAGGGCCCAGTTGTTCATAGTATCATTATCTTTGCAAGCTCATTATTGGTCAGGTTCCAGTTGTTCAAAGCATGTTTAGCTTAACGAGCTTGTTAGTGGTCAAAATGTTAACTGTTTTAGTAAGTTAAATATGTAGTACAGTGGTATTTTTGCTGAAAATAATAGTTAAACTTATTGTTTATACGGCCAACATGCTAATACAGTGAAATTCTGCTATTAAGACCACCTAAAATTAAGAGTAAATCTGCATTAAAAAGCTTATTTAGCAGGTTGCAGTTATTCTTTCTTTGTGTTTTCTGCATACAGTATCCTTTGGTCAGAGACCACCTTTGGGACCCCTCAAAATGGTCTTAAAGACCACTTTTGAACGGTTTCAAAGGTGGTCTTAATATAGGAATTTTACTGTATTTTGTTGAAAAAAAATGTGATAAGCTTGTCCAATGTGCTAATATTTTGTTGAAAAAATGTGAGCAGCTGCTCACATTTTTTCAACAAAATATTAGCACATTGCTCACATTTTTTCAACAAAATATTAGCACATTGCTCACATTTTTTATGCCCCCGGAATCTAAGAGATTCGGGGGCATATAGTTTTTGGTCTGTCCGTCTGTTTGTCCGTTTGTCCGTCTGCAAAAACTTTAACATTGGGCATAACTTTTGAATGGTAATAGATAGAGCTTTCATATTTCACATGTGTATACCTTATCACAAGACCTTTCCAGTGGTACCATAATTTTTGATTTCGTGACCTTGACCTTGACCTTTGACCTATTTTTTTCAAAATTTTTAAAAACATTAACATTGGCGCTGTCCGGGGGCATCAGTGTTTCACAAACACATCTTGTTAAACAAAATATTGGCACATTGCCATTTAAACAATCAGTTTAACGATTCTTTAACAGCATTATTAGTCTTTGAACAACTTGTCCAGAGTTGTACACAATAATTTTGAATTTGATGGGTTTGAATTTGAATTGTTTGTGGGGAGACAGCCTTACACGTCTATGTAGACTTCTATATTGACTGGATCAAAGCAAATACAACAGAAATATTAACCCATATATGACAGTAGAATCTTCTGCCTTTATAGTTTGGATTGGTCCATCTCGAAGAATAGGGGTGTCAGGTCTGTTTTGTATGTGATAAGTTTTATGCAGGCGTCACACTGTCCCGAAAATGACACCAGGTGGCCATACGAATATGGAATTTTGAATTTCGCGCGAAGATCGCTCCGAACATGGTCAACAGCCAATTTCTATCCGAAGCAAGTACGATGCATGCAGAAGGTCACACGATGGCATCCGAACCATACACGAAGGCAACACGAAGATGTGTTTTTTTATTACGAAGTTTACCCGCAGGCCAAACGAAGGCCACACGACGGCTTCACGACGTCGTATTGAGAGTACGATGCGTTCGAGCTAGGTCCCGAAGGCGACACGTGACCTCCCGATGTTATAAAACCTTCGGCCGACCGTTTGAAATTCGTTTGATGATCGGCGAGTACTCAGTACATTTCAACTCTCTTAAATTTGATTCAACTTAAAACAAATTCAAAATACCACCCAAAGAGAAGACCACTTTTTCAGAGTGACTTGGTTTATAGGACAATAAGATCTGCTCATCTTGTTCTCTAAGGTGCATCAAAAGAAGTAATGCTGCTGCTTTCTTTTTCCTGGTTGTCTCATCATCAATGTAGGCCATTCTGCAGGAACGGAATTGTGAATAATTATGACTGAAGCTTTGGGAGTTACACAAGCCTATGCTCTGCAGAGTTGCGCATCAGGAATGACTGAGGAAGATGCTCTGAGGTTGGCCTTTTATATGTGTACGTTACCATGACACATGGGTATCGCTTGAGGTACTCAAATTCAGCTGTCTTCGTCGACACCGTGGTCCAATCTCAATGTCATCGTACTATAATACGGTGGCTACACGACGTCATTGCGAGGGTTTCACGTAGTCGTATGGCCTTCCTTAGACAATCGGACGACTTCTTGTTTCCCTCGTATTATCTTCGTGAGGCGTAAAATGCCCGAGACCACCGATGATCACACGAAGAAAAGACGAAGATGACACGATTTGACAAGATGGCCTCACGATGGCCTTACGAAGGGCAAGATGGACAAACGAATTCAACACGAAAATGGACCTTCGCAAGGTCTTCCGGCAATTTTTTGGCATGCCAAAGATTTTGCCGCCGCTCACGAAGTTGCTGCCGGAGCCTCAGAAAATCCACCGGCGATCATACGATGGCTTAGGATGTCCTCACGAATGGCCCGATGTTTTCACGATCAGAGCCGAATTAGAACATTTCCTTTATCGTGTTTCCATCTGGTGTCAATTTCGGGACAGTGTGACGCCTGCATAACAGAAATGTATGTACTTTGAGCAAAAAGTGTAGACCCAGATCAGACGCCGCGTTTTGCGGCGTCTGATCTGGGTCTACACTGTTTGCTTCTGCCCCACAAAAGGGACGCTAGGTATACATGTATATGGGTTAAGCAAAGGATGAAAGGCTGGGAACCAGTATGCGTTATTCTGCATCTTGATAATGATGAAAATGATAATGTTTTAGGGCTTTATGACCTTTTCAAGAGTATTTTACTGCATTTGTCATATTTATTTAGACACTGCAGACAGGGCTGAGCAGACATTGTAGTCCCAGATAGGACTGAGCAAACAGTGTAGGCCCAGATAAGACACCGCAGGATCTGAACTATTTGCCACTCATCCAGCTGTTTTTAGACACAACATAGGACAGTAAATTATACATTTTCAAGTTTTAGAACAAATATGGTAAGGAGTTGAGGTGTCTGAATGCTTCGGTTATTGTCATATAAATTGTATAGTTGTGAAAGACAGTATGCTTGCAGTTGAGAAGAACTGGGCCTTGAGTGGAAGCATGACCAGTATTTGCTGTTTGCCTAGTACATATTACAGTAAAATTCCTTTATTGAGGCCACCTGTGGAACTGTTCAAAAGTGGTCTTAAGACCTCTTTTGAATAGTCCCAAAGGTGGTCTTCACCTGTGGAACTCTTCAAAGGTGGTCTTAAGACCAGTTTTGAACTGTCCCAAAGGTGGTCTCTAACTAGAGGACACAAAAAAAGAAAAACTGAAATCTTCTAAATAAGTTTGAGAAAAGAATCAGTCTTAGTTTTAGCTTGGTATAATCATGGAATTTCACTGTATTATGTGTGCAAGCAAACAGTGTAGACACTGGCATACTGCAAGAGGAGTATCTTAGTTCATTGTGTCATTGTGTTAACATCAAGTAAATGAATACTCTGTAAACCCCACTTTGTTTAGCAAAAAATGGGGTTTACATAGGTAAACATTATTTTCCCTTCATTTGCTCAAAAACAGTGAGTACTCATTAGAATCTCCTTGATGAGAAGGTTCTAACAAGCACCCACCTATATTTGGATTAGAAATAAGGGAAAGATAAGAAAATTTCATCTGAAAAAATTGAAGGCTTAGATATATGAAAGATGCCATTTTAACCCTTATCTTGCTGTTCACGACAACCCCTATCTTTGCAAACAGTATAGATCCAGATCAGATGGCTTCTGAAGAAGCCATCTGATCAGGATCTACACTGTTTGGCATTCAGTTTATGAATTTGTAGCAATAAATTACATCAAGTTATTTGATAGGTTGATAGACAGAAATGGGTGTGGTTTAAATGAATATTCAGCAAGATAAGGGTTAACACATGGGTGTGATAATGGGATAGTGATTTCATGTATTCTAATTATGGGAATATTGCAGGTATCTGTTTTAACCATGATGCCAAACTGCTGGCCATGATCAGGTATTGCAGACTATGGCATCTGATCAGGACCTTTTACTGATTGCAAAAAGAAAAAGTTTAACCTTTTTCCAAATAAATTCCAAAAGTACTCCAGCCTGACAAGCCTAAATATTGAAATAGACTTAGAAATAGCCCAGTAAAATATGAGGTTGTGTTTATTCAGGACAAAAGAGATTAAGCTGTATCATTATTGAAAGTACACCTAAACCTCTTAGAAACACTGTTCATTATACGGTTTTGGATACAACATATTTTAAATAGCGGATCTTTCATGAGTGTTTATATTTTATTGAATTTATTAAACGAGTTGAGGAAAAGGAATAAAATGCACTAAAATGGGAGACTTCTTTGCCTCGCATTTTATCCCTTTTGCTCAACAATAAATTCAATAATGCATGAGCATGAATGCAAGATTCTATTTATCCTATGACATTTGAAACACATTTTAATTATCATTTTTGTACAAAAATGTTAATATTCCACCATTAGTAAACATGAAGTAGTTAAGGATGTTAACATTACTGGACGATAAACATGAAGTAGTTAAGGATGTTAACATTACTGGACGAATCTAATTAGTTTGCATTTTTAACCTACTAGTGGATTACCGAAGTTAATACATGGCATTATTACATTCTCAGATGTGACTTCATATGGGCCCCGTCAAGGGATTTTGGTACTTATCGCTTATGCGAGCAGCAAAGGTTCAGGCGAGCCTGCACATCCGCGCAGTCTCGCCAGAACCTTCGCTGCTCGCTCATACAAGCAGTGAATCAAGAGGAACATTCAGACAGTAAGCCATATCCTTGGCCCCTCTGAATGGCTGGGTATGCGCAGTTAAAATTTGTCATAACGGAATGCTCGAAGACACAAGTTCGCTTGGCGGGGCTCATATGATAAAGATGGATAAATTTGTTTTTATAGATTGCATAGAAAAATGACCAGAAATGCATTATGATACACACCCATTTTCTAAAATAAGGTCTTGCCTATCTCTAGAATTACCATTTTTCAGTCAAATTTCTTTGGATCACGTGAACAAGTCCGTGAAATGAACACCCCCTTGCACCCCATTTTATATAGAGAACACTGGGGTTTACGGGGCTAAACATTATTTTTCTTATTTTTACTCCAAGACATAGGTTATGGGTACTTGTTAGAACCGCCTCATTGAGGCGGTTCTAGCGAGTACCCATAACCTATGTCTTGGAGTAAAAATAAGAAAAATAATGTTTAGCCCCGTAAACCCCAGTGTTCTCTATATAAAATAGGGTGCAAGGGGGGTGTTCCATGCAATATTGCAATGCAAATACTTGTGAAAGTTGCTGAAACTATGTGAATAGCTGTTACTCTGCAAAACATATCAGTGCATTTCATATTTTTTCTTGCTCAACACTTTTTATACAAACAAAACTGGTTACTGGGAAACAGTGCAGGCCCAGATCAATGAGGCGGTTCTAACGAGCACCCATAACCTATGTTTGCTGTATAAATAAGAAAAATATCTTGGATCACGTGAACAAGTCCGTGAAATGAACACCCCCCTTGCACCCCATTTTATATAGAGAACACTGGGGTTTACGGGGCTAAACATTATTTTTCTTATTTTTACTCCAAGACATAGGTTATGGGTACTCGCTAGAACCGCCTCAATGAGGCGGTTCTAACGAGCACCCATAACCTATGTTTGCTGTATAAATAAGAAAAATATCTTGGATTTTCATTCGAAAAGTAGCCATTTTGGAGATGTGAAAAAATGCACTATGTCGCACGGGTGTGTTATCATAATGAAATTTCTCTTACGTCCACTTCAAACATGGATTGTGGATGCTCTCTAGATTGTGGATGCTCCTTAGAAATGCCTCAATGAGGTGGTTCTAATGAGTACCCACTGTCTTTGATTTTAAGCAAGTATAAGTATGATATGATAATGTTTACCCTGTAAACCCCCACTTACTCATATATAACGTGGGGCTTACATGATTGTTCATTTCAAGGACTTGTTTACATGTTGGGTCATTTTTCTAGATATTCTATACATATTTGTTTGAATATAACACAGTTGTTAAAATGCTTTGGACCCCAATAATAGTGATAAAGGTTAACCCTTATCTTGCTGTTCACAACAACCCCTATCTTTGCAAACAGTGTAGATCCAGATCAGATGGCTTCTGAAGAAGCCATCTGATCAGGATCTACACTGTTTGGCATTCAATTTATGAACTTGTAGCAATAAATGACATCAAGTAATTTGATTGGTTGATAGACAGAAATGGGTGCAGCTTAAATGAATATTCAGCAAGATAAGGGTTAAAGTGTATTTTGCCAAGCACAGCCTGAGAAATTAGCTTTGTCCTATTTGTTGAAAGCAAATAAAAGATGTTATTATTGTGATGTTAAAACTTCTACCATGCAATATTGCAATGCAAATACTTGTGAAAGTTGCTGAAACTATGTGAATAGCTGTTACTCTGCAAAACATATCAGTGCATTTCATATTTTTTCTTGCTCAACACGTTTTATACAAACAAAACTGGTTACTGGGAAACAGTGCAGGCCCAGATCAAATGCTGCTGAATGTGAGAAGTGATCATCGCCTTCATTTTTGCTAAAAAGTTTAGTCAATTTTAGCTCACCCTTCGTCCATTGTGCATCCTTTATGCGTCATCAACATTTATGTTGCTCATCCTCTAGAGGCTATAGTTATGCTTCAATCTTCAACAAACTTTACCAGAATGCTTTACTTGGTGGTATGTTGGCCAAATTCGAATATGAGTCATGTCGCATAAAAAAACTATGTTACTGGGTCAAGTTGCTTAAAAGTCTTGTTCACCCTCTAGGGGCTACAGTTTTGCTCCAATCTTCATGAAACTATGCCAGAATGTTTGTCTTGATGATACCTTGGTCAAGTTCAAATACAGTAGAACTTCGATGGCTCGAACACCGATGGCTCGTTTACCATGGCTGAGTCGAACCCATTTTTAGTCCCAAGGGAATTTCTGTACATAAGAAATAGGGAGGGTAAAATTAGGATATTTTCAAATTTTATCTTGCAAATGTATGCTGTGTGTACTCATTAGAATCGCCTCATCGAGGCGATTCTAATGAGTACACACGGCATACATTTTTCATTATAGAACCCAGAAAAAGATGTCCTAAGGTATGTCGTTATGCCCCCTGGTATTAGCCCTTAGTGGCTCGAACTACCCCTGTCTCAAACAGATTTTCATGGTCCCAAAGGTGTTCGAGCCATTGAAGTTCGACTGTATGTCATATGGGATAATTAAACTAGATCACTAGGTCAAATTGCTTTAAAACCTTGTTCACCTTCTAGGGGCCACAGTTTTGCTTCAGTCTTCATGAAACTATACCAGCATATTTGATGATGCCTAGGTCAAGTACGAATATGGATCATGTTGCATCAAAAACTAGGTCACTAGGTCAAATTGCTTCAAAACCTTGTTCACTCCTAGAGGTCACACAATTGCTTCAGTTATACAAAAAATTTTCCAGAATATTTTTTTTTATGATGGTCACTAGGTCAAATTGCTAAAACCTTGGTTCGCCCTCTGAAGGCCACAGTTTTTTCTTCAATCTTGATGAAACTATTTCAGAATGTTTGCCTTGATGATATTTTAGTCAGGTTGGAATATGGGTTATATCAGATTTAAAACTTGGTCAATAGGTCAAATTTCTTTAAAACCTTGTTCATCCTCTTGAGGCCACAATATTGCTTCAATCTTCATGAAAATATACTAGAATGTTTATCTTGACAATATATTGGTTATTTTCAAACTATGGGTCATGTCAGGTGAAAATCTGGGTCATTAGGTAAGATAGCTTTAAAACCTTGTTCACTGTCTGAAGGCTGGCGTTTTGCTTCAATCTTTATGAAATTATTCTAGAAAGTTTGTCTTGGTCAAGTTGGAATATGGGTCATGTCAGATCAAAAACTAGGTCACTAGGTCAAATTGCTTTAAAACCTTCTTCACCCACTAGAGGCCACAGTTTTACTTTAACCTGCATGAAACTATACCACAATGTTTGTGTTGATGATATCATGGTCATGTTCGAATATGGGTCATATCGGATCAAAAACTAGGTCTTTTGGTCAAATTGCTTTAAAACATTGATCACCAGCTGGAGGCCACAGATTTGCTTCAATCTCTATGAAGCAATACCAGAAAAATTGTCTTGATGTAATCTTGGAGGAGTTTGAATATGGGTCAAGATGGATCAAAAACTAGTTCATTATGTCAAGTTGCTTTAAAACCTTGATCACCAGCTGGAGGCCACAATTTTGCTTGGATCTTCATGAAACTATACCAGAATGTTATATCTTGTTGATATCTTGGTCAAATTTGAATACAGGTCATGTTGGATCAAAATCTATACCAGGGGCCAGTTGTTCAAAACTAACGACGTCGTTAGTTAATGTGTCGTTAAAACTTTGATCATTAAATATGGCAAATATGTTAATATTTTTGCTGAAAAAATGTGAGCAGCTTTTGCATACGCAAAAGCTGCTCACATTTTTTCAGCAAAAATACCAAAAATTTAGATATTGAACTTGCTGGAACACTTAACAATATGACCGCTAACGAGCTCGTTAAGCTAACGATGCTTTGAACAACTGGCTCCAGAATATTTGTCTTGATGATATCTTGGCCAAGTTCAATTGTGACCCAGGTGAGCCATTCGGGTCCATCATGGACCTCTTGTTTTAATAAATATCTAAAAATAACCCATCCTGACACCCCTGAATTTCAACCTGGAACCCAGCTATATATGAGGCAGATTATTCTTTTCAGTACAAAATGGATAAACAATTAATGAATCAAGTATTTGAGTTCAGAGCTAAAACTTTTTTAACACATTTTATAGGAGCTAACCAGAAAGGGATCATTGGCAAGCAGTGCAGGCAATCCCAGACCAAATGCCGCAGAATTGCAGAATGTGTCAACTGATCAAGGCCTTCACTGTTTTCTAAAAATGTTAAACACAACCCATCCTGAGACCCCTGTATTTCAAAATGGATTCCTGCTATATACAAGGCAGAAGATTCCATTCCCTACAAAAAGGGTTAAATGTATCAATCATTTGAACAGGCCTCTGTGGCCTATTGGGTAAAACCATTGTCTCTTAATTGTTAGGTCACATTCAAGCCTCGCTCTGGCAACATGTGAGATGCCAAATTTTGCAACAGAAGGTCAGGTTTTTCTCCAGGTACTCTGGTTTTTGCCCACCTTAGATTAACTATTGGCTTGTAAAATAGGGAAATTATCTTGAAGGGGCCTTAAAATGAAACCCTCTCCACCCTCAAAAAAATAATAATAATTATTATTCATGTTAAGAGCTAGAAATGCTTTAAATAACTGTTCAGACTAATTGATTACACAGATTGATCAGAGTTTTCCTTGGTGTACAGAGATCTTGGTGTGTTTGCAGTGGCCCAGTTTCTGTGAAATTATTCCAGCTGTTGTTTTTTCTCGGCAATGATTAGCCATAGCTTGCTTCAGATAGACATACCCTCGATATTATAATACCCTAATATACATATATGTAAAAAATACATCTTTATAACACTTTTGTATTTACCGTTTGTATTCTGACAGACAGGCAGGAGCAAACAGTGCAGACCCAGATGAGACGCCACATTCTGTGGCGTCTCATCAGGGTCTACACTGTTTGCCATTCATCCAGCTATTTTTAGGCACAAAATAGGGTGGTAATTTTTACTTTTTAAAATTTTAGAACAAGTGTGGTAAGGAGTTGAAGTGTCTGAATATTTAGGGTAAATAAGGTATGCGGTCCTGTAAAAATAGATACACATGTACAGTGAAATTACACTATTACGGCCACCTAAAATTAAGACAAAATTTTGCTTTTTAAAGCATATTTAGAAAGTTTCAGGTACATTTTCTTGGTGTTTCTACATACCGTACTCTGGTGGGAGACCACCCTTGGAACTGTTCAAAAGTGGTCTTATAGAGTCCAAAAGGTGGTCTTAATATAGGAAATTTTACTGTACTGTTGTTCAGTATGAGCCAGTGCACAGAACACAATACATACAACCCAACCCCTTTATAACACTATTGTTGGGGTCCAAAACATGAACCGTGTTAGTTAAACAACCGTGTTATATCCAAACAAAAATGTATAGATTATATAGAAAAATGACCATATAAGGTCATTTTTCTATATAATCTTTACATTTTTGGGATCCATCTGAGAACCGTGTAATATCCAAAACCGTGTTACAATGAACCGTGTTATAACGAGGTTGTGGTGTATTTGCATGTTCAAAAACAGCAAAATCTCAGATCAGCCTGTGCATATGCACATTGTGATCAGAGTCTTCTGTGCATCCTTCTTCCCAACAGATTGAACAAAAACACTTATGTAACTCCAAGGGTGCTGATTTCCATCTTAACCCTTATCCTGCTGAATAATTAATTTAGCCACACCTATTTCTGACTTTGAACCAATCAGATTACTTGGTATAATTTATTCCTTAAAATTTGCCAACTGAATGACAAACAGTATAGATCCTGATCCAATGGCTTCTTCAGAAGCCATCTGATCTGGATCTGCACGTCAAACGGTGTAGATCCTGATCTGATGGCTCTGATCTGGATCTGCCCTGTTTGCAATGGTAGGGGATGTCATGTTCAGTGGGATAAAGATTAACTCTTATACTGCTGTTCACGACAACCCCT
This sequence comes from Lucinisca nassula, assembly GCA_963580285.1. Lineage (NCBI taxonomy): Eukaryota > Metazoa > Mollusca > Bivalvia > Lucinida > Lucinidae > Lucinisca > Lucinisca nassula. Next base: position 44,133,235 of record OY757013.1, read on the forward strand.
ATCTTTGGAAACAGTGTAGATCCATATCAGATGGCTTCTGAAGGAGCCATCTGATCAGGATCTACAGTTTGACATTCAGTTTATGGGTTTGTAAGAATAAATTACATCAAGTAATCAGATTGGTTCAAAGTCAGAAATGGGTGTGGCTAAACTGAATATTCAGCAGGATAAGGGTTAATTTGTCACACAAGCTCTACATTGTCTTGTGTTGAGTTCAATAACAATCAATATTATATAGGTATGAATATTTGATGATTAGAAATGTGCGATATAATCAGAAGAACAGTCATGCTAATATCAGTTGATATTGGCATTCTTTTTCGATATTCCACTTTTTTTATTGGGATGCCTTCAAATTTTACTGTCAGGCAGTGTTGCATCTTGTAACAATGACATCACACAAAACATTTGTTACATGCTTTTCAATGAATGATAGAGATTTATCAGTGAAATATAAATCGATATTTTCACTGTTTCAAACAGTGAAAATACGATTTTTTATTTTTCACTGTTTGGGACTACTTTTTTCTTCAAATCTAAGTCTAATTTCAATTTTATCTTTGTCAGATAACTGAACAATACTGAAATGTGTTGTAATTGACGCATAGCCCGTTCATGTGTGACGGGGACGTTACTGACGTCATTTGTGACGCTGACGTCACGTCTTTTGTCGCGCGACGTTAGACTTGCCAGCAACTTCTTTGGAAAACTACTCTCTCAATTATTTCATTAATCATTCATAATAATACCATCCCAGGCCATTTCTTAGGTGCAAACTTTCAGTTTTCACCCAATAGTATACCCACTAAACACGATGGACACCACTAAATTGACGCGAAACGAACAGGAACAAAGATAATTTTCTCCGAATGTGAGCGACACCATTAAAGACGCTAAATATTGCCTTTTGAAGCATGTAAGAAACAGAAAATTTGATTTTTTGAGTGCAAGATCAAATTTTATTTCACTCATGAACACCAAAACTGCTATTTTCACTAGTGGCTACGCCACTCGTGAAAATAACAGTTTTGGTGTTCATTCGATGAAATAAAATTCGATCTTACACTGAAAAAATCAAATATCCTCTATTTGTTACACACTAAAACATGTTCTAATAAAATGCATCTTATGAGGCCATAACAACTAATTTGATTGTTTGTGTTGAGGTTTTACATCCTAGTCAAACACTATTATGGTCATTTTGGAGATGTGCCTTTCAATTTTGTGGGACTTTTACCCGACATTGAGATGACATGACACGGACTGTCCAAATTGCACCACTTTTCCAGTGCGCTTTACCAGTACTCAGTTATGCAGTCAGTTTCAGCTCGGCACAGAAGCACCATTCAGCCCTGTCTATTTCTCAAAGCCTTGATGAGGGGAGGGCCGCAGAACTAGTACTGTTTGAAAATATTCATAGTTATGTAATAAATGGGTAATTGCTCTGATACTGGTGAATATTGTCCCTCATTGGGATATCAAAGGACATCCCCATTGATGAATGTAGTCCTTCAAGGGGATATCAAAGGACACTCCCAATGGTGAATATTGTCCCTCATGGGGATATCAAAGGACACTCCCAATGGTGAATATTGTCCTTCATGGGGATATCAAAGGACACTCCCAATGGTGAACATTTCCCTCATGGGGATATCAAAGGACACTGCCAATGGTGAATATTGTCCTTCATTGGGATATCAAAGGACACCCCAAATGGTGAATATTGCCCCTGATTGTGATATCAAAGGAAACTCCCAATGGTGAATATTGCCCCTCATTGGGCTATCAAAGGACACTCCCAATGGTGACTATTGTCCTTCATTGGGACATCAAAGGACACTCCCTATGGTGAATATTGTCCCTCATGGGGATATCAAAGGACAGTCCCATTGCTGAATATTGTCCCTCATTGGGATATCAAAGGACACTCCCAATGGTGACTATTGTCCCTGATTGGGATTTCAAAGGACACTCCCAATAGTGAATATTGTCCCTCATGGGAATATCAAAGGACATTCCCATTTGTGAATATTGTCCCTCATTGGGATATCAAAGGACACTCCCAATGGTGAATATTGCCCCTCATTAGGATATCAAAGGTCACTCCCAAAGGTGAATGTTGCCCCTCATTGGGATATCAAAGGACATCCCCATTGGTGATTATTGTCCCTCATTGGGATATCAAAGGACACTCAAAATGGTGAATATTGCCCCTCATTGGGATATCAAAGGTCACTCCCAAAGGTGAATGTTGCCCCTCATTGGGATATCAAAGGACATCCCCATTGGTGATTATTGTCCCTTATTGTGATATCAAAGGACACTCCCATTGGGAGTGTCCTTTGATATCCTAATAAGGGACAATATTCACCAATATCAGAGCAATAACCTATAGTACATTTTCAGAGGAACAGATAAGCACGGTATTTGCCTAAATACCCAATTAAGCTGAAAGAATACCCAATTAAAAATAAGTTGAATGGACACAAATTTAAATAAAAATCCAAGATACCCAAATCATAATGACATACATCTACTTGCTTAATTTTATGATTCGTGTAGACTCAGAATTTTCTGTTCCGAAAAATAACCCACACAGGAAAACCAGGACTGTCATTCATTGTTCTCGCCTTTGAGGTGCTCACAAGGGATGTGCAGATTTTTCAAGCACAGAAGATGTGAGAACAGATATTACGAAAACACGGCAATACAAATACATTGTAAATTTTACCGCCGAAAAATCAAAAATTTTCAGATGAAAAATTGTGATATTTTTCTAATTTCTGCTCAAAATATAGATTGTGGGTACACGTTAGAACCTGACGAGTACCCACTGTCTATTGTAAAGCAGAAATAAGAAAAATAAGGTTTACCCCTGCAAAGCCCAGTTTTACTATATAAAAGTGGGGTTCAAGGGGGTCAGAATTATATAGGCGTGTTTTTGTGATGTTTAAGCCACTGTCAAGTTTTAAGGTATGCTTTGATTAATTAGTACTTGTGTATATTACCCAGTTTGTTCCAGTGAAGTGGGTAAACAAACAAGGCATACCCAATCATCACTTCAAATACCTAATTAAAGTTGAATATTGTGGGTATTACCTAGTTCCATACAAAAGCCTATCTGTTCTTCTGTATTTTTGTTTGCAGACATCATAGTTAGAAAACTAACCGGATATTTTGTTTTGGACCCACTGATAGATAGTGTTATAAAGAGGTCGTGGTGTAAATGTATACATGTTTGAAAGCTTGTATAGCAATGCGGCGATCTCCAATACAGTTAAACTTTACTAAAAACCATAATAATACTTTGTCTTGTGTTTTTCTGTTTCTCCTACAATATGCAGGTGCTTGAAAGAGCTTTGAGTGCTTCTTAACTCTTATCCTGCTGTTCACGACCAACCCTATCTTTGGAAACAGTGTTGATCCAGATCAGATGGCTTCTGAAGAAGCCATCTGATCAGTATATACACTGTTTGACATTCAGTTTATGAATTTGTAGGAAAAAATTACATCAAGTAATCTGATTGGTTCAAAGTTAGAAATGGGTGTGGCTAAAATGAATATCCAGCAAGAGAAGGGGTCATCTTTCCAGAAAATGCACTGTCTTTTGTAAATTGTAGTTCACCAAACCAAACACATTTTTGGAGCGTAGCTGTTGCAGCGTAGCTCCAGTGAGATGAGAAGTGATTTCGGCACTACTTTCAGTGTTACTGCATATGACCCAATCACCAGTGAGAACATAGTACCCCATGTTAACGTAGTAGATCATTACCGCCATGCGGTATCTTCTTATAGACTGCTTCACAGACCACAATTTCAAACGGAATAGATGAATATTTTTAATTGATGAAGTGTGTAGCAGTCTAATCCTTTTATAGTTCAGTTCATATAACCCAGTTTACAACCCATTTGTACCATAAAATCCCAAACCTGGCAACTTGCAAACAGGACAAACCCAGATCAGATACCACAGAACGCGGAGTCTCATTATGACCTTCACTGCATACTTACAAAAAGGTTCAGCCATTTTTGCCAAATATTTCGTGGAAGCCTCAATCTGACATCCCTGATTTTAAAATGAACTCCTTCCATACTGATATAAGGTATTGAGGATTCCATTCGTTTAAAATGGGTTAAGTACGCAGTGTGGGTCGATAATGTATTACCAAAATAAGACAGTTGGAATGAGTTTGGACAGGTGCACGTCAAGACTTACATTGTAATCAGTAAAATTTGCAGTTTAGACACAGATGAGACGCCACTTGTTGTAGCGTCTGATCTGGGTCTGCTATGTTTGTCCCTAAAAAGGCTGCTAGACATATACTCAGAGTATGGGTTAATGTGTGGGAGTGGGGGGGGGGGCAATGTTACTTTTTTAAAGCGACCCGTCTGCGTCCTAGGCATGTGACCATAAATAAAGAAAATTATCAGCTCAGACGCAAGTTCGATACCTGCCGGGTTCGGCAACATTCTTTCCAGGAGATTGATCGTGAAATCTGTTCCACGGTGATTCTATCACTTTCGCTGATTCAAGAATGGCAGTTGTTGGTTTCCGGTAAAAGACTGTGCACTGTGCTATATTGACAATATCTAACCAAAGAAATTGCCTTGATGCCAGATCATTTCATAAATGGCCTCGTCGAGGCAATTTATTTTTATATAATAATAACGGAGTATAATGTCTAAACCTCTTCAAATATTCCTATGGATTGATATTGACAGTAACTAACCCAAGAAACTGTCGTATGCAAGATCACTTCATAAATGGCCTCACCGATGCAATATATATTTAGAAAAATGTTAACAGAGTATAACGTTCAAACCTCTCTGAATATTCCGATCATTTTTGGCATTCGGATTGATATTGGCAATACCTAACCCATGAGGCTGTTTTATGCAAGATTACTTTATGAATGGCCTCGCTGAGGCAAAATAATAATAAAAAAATGATTACGGAGTATAACATCTAAACCCGGCTTTGATCATTTTCGGCATACAGGCTGATATTGACAATAATCAACCCGCAAAATTGCCTTATGCCAAATTGCTTTACAAACAGCCTCGCTTAGGCAAACTGAAAAATTATTTCGAAGTGTAACTTCTAATCTACTTGGAATATTTTTGACAACTGTTAGTATACAGATAGATAATGTACCGATCTAACCAACGCGATACCTGAATGTCCAATTTCTTTATTTCAGCCTCGGCAAGGTAAAAAATTCACCCACTGACATGGTCGTATAACTTTCAAACCGACGGGTATATTTTTTATAATGTTTTGCATGCAGATGTAAATTGACAAGATCAAGTTGATGATATTGTCTAATGCCAGATAGCTGTATAAACAGCCTCACCGAGGCAATTTTTAAAGACTGATTACGGATGTATATCTTATAAACTGCTGGGAAAATTATGATAATTTTTCACATGAAGATAAATATCATCAAGGCGTAACCAAGGAGAATGTCTAATGCATGATAAATAACCTCCCCAAGGTAATTTTTCAAAAACTGACTACATAAAATTAAAGCCGCAAAACAATTGCGCAAGCCGCAGTTATTGCACGAACTATAGCTCAGCAGAAATCTTCAAGTAAACTGTAGAACTGCATGGTTGCTGTATTGCTCAAAAACATTGATTGTGGGTACTTGATAAAACTGCCTCATCAAGGCGGTTCAATCAATTCCCCGCAATCAATGTTTTGAGCAGAGATAAGAAAATATCACAATTTTGTATCTTAAAATTTCCAATTTTTTTGCCAAAAATTTGACAATGTATTTGTACAGGCGTGTTTTCGTGGTGGTTGTTGCGGGGTCTACACCTTAGCGTGAGTTAATTTCAATATAGGTCTTGTTGCTTTAACACGACTTCTGGCCCAGAATAGCTTCAAACAGCTATGTTCATTGGATCTATATGAGTTAAAATACCAATCAGACGCTAAATCAAATTATCAAAGCTACGCTCCATCAGCACTCTCAGTGCTTTGATTGTGATAGGTGGCATTAATAACCAATCGTGACCACTGACCAATAAAATGTACTGGTAGCTGGAAACCCATAATGGGAACATAGACAAACAGTGCACACCTGGATCATATGTGGTGTCTAAACAGGGGATACACTGATAACAGAATTTTACATCAAAAATAGAATAAAAAGAAACAAAAAAGACCCTACACCCCTAGATGGACTTGTCCAAAAATAACAATGGAAATGTCCACCAATATGTAAAGGTTAATCCTTAAGATGCCAAGAAATCTACATCTGATTATGTTGTCTGCTTATGTCTTCTGCTGAATTTTCTTGCAAACTTTTTAAAAAATATTTTTGCATACAGGCAAACAGTGTGGGCCAAGATCAGACTGCTCCTACAGGAGCAGTCTGATCTGGGTCCACACTGTGTGCAAAAATGACTTTTAAAGTAACTGGCAGACGACAAAGCAGACAACAATTGTCGTGATTGGTGTCTTAGTCTTGAAATACGTACGAAATGCACTGTGAAAGGAGTTGAACTGTTCAAACTACATGTTTACATTAGGATAACTCATAGTGACATAGTGCACTTTTTCATTCCTCCAAAACCGTAATATTTCTGACGGAAATTTGGGATTTTTAGCTCACCTGGGCCGAAGGCTCCAGGGGAGCTTATAGTATAGTGGGTTCTCCGTCGTCCGTCCGTCCGTCCACACTTTTGATCAGCTATATCTCTGTATCCTGCAGGCTGATCTCAATCATTTCTCACCTGTAGCATGCCTCTGGTGGGGCATTGATGACATAAACTTTTTTTTGAAATCGCTCAAAAGCTTTGGTTCCTATGGCAACCACAAGGTCCCATAGACTTACTATGGGAAAATGCTTCTCATCACCGTGGCCCCTTCAGTTTTGATCGGATCTTTCTGAAACTTATATGTAAGGTGACTGGGTATAAAAACTCGGATGAGTTCGAAAACCGGCCAAGTCTGCCCATTTATCATAGAGTTACGTCCCTTTGATTGCTGAAAATGCCCATTTTAGACCTTGTCATCACCGTAGCCCCTTCAGTTTTGATCGGATCTTTCTGAAACTTATATGTAATGTGGCTGGGGATAAAACCTCGGATGAGTTTGAAAACCGGCCAAGTCTGCCGATTTATCATAGAGTTACGTCCCTTTGATTGCTGAAAATGCCGATTTTTGACCTTGTCATCACCGTAGCCCCTTCATTTTTGATCGGATCTTTCTGAAACTTATATGTAAGGTGGCTGTGGATAAAATCTCGGATGAGTTCGAAAACCGACCAAGTCGGCCCTTTTATCATAGAGTAACCTCCCTTTGATTGCTGAAAATGCTGATTTTTGACCTTGTCATCACTGTAGCCCTTTCAGTTTTGATCGAATCTTTCTGAAACTTATATGTAAAGTGGCTGGGGATAAAATATCGTATGAGTTCGAAAACCAGCCAAGTTGGTCCATTTATCACAGAGTAACGTCCCTTTGATTGCTGAAAATGCCGATTTTTGACCCTGTCATCACCGTAGCCCTTTCAGTTTTGATCAGATCTTTCTGAAACTTATATGCAAGGTGGCTGGGGATAAAGCCTCGGATGAGTTCGCATACCGGCAAAGGTGGCCTGTTTATCATAGAGTTAGGTCCCTTTGATTGCTGAAAATGTTGATTTTTGACCTTGTCAACACTGTAGCCCCTTCAGTTTTGATCGGATCTTTCTGAAACTTATATGTAAGGTGGCTGGGGATAAAACCTCGGATGAGTTCGAAAACCGGCCAAGTTGCCCCATTAACTATATAGTAATGTCCCTTTGATGGCTGAAAATGTTGATTTTTGACCTTGTCATCACCGTAGCCCCTTCAGTTTTGATCGAATCTTTCTGAAACCTATATGTAAGGTGACTGGAGATAAAACCTAGGATGAGTGTGAATACCGGCTAAGTTGGCCCATTTATCATTGATTAACGTCCCTTTGATTGCTGAAAATGCCGATTTTTGACCCTGTCATCACCATAGCCCCTTCAGTTTTGATCGGATCTTTCTGAAACTTATATATAAGGTGGCTGGGGATAAAATCTTGGATGAGTTCGAAAACAGGCCAAGTCAGCCCATTTATCGTAGAGTTCTGTCCCTTTGATGGCTGAAAATGTTGATTTTTGACCTTGTCATTACCGTAGCCCCTTCAGTTTTGATCAGATTTTTCTGAAACTTATATGTAAGGTGGCTGGGGATGAAACCTCGGATGAGTTCGAAAACTGGCCAAGTCGGCTCATTTATTTTAGAGTAACATCCCTTTGATTGATAAAAATGCCAAATTTTGACCTTGTCATCACCGTAGCCCCTTCAGTTTTGATCGGATCTTTCTGAAACTTATATGTGAGGTGGCTGGGAATAAAATCTTGGATGAGTTTGAATACTGGCCAAGTCTGATCGGATCTTTCTGAAACTTACATGTAAGGTGGCTGGGAATAAAACCTCAGGTGAGTTCGAATACCGGCCAAGTTGGCACATTTATCATGGAGTGACGTGCCTTTAATTGCTGAAAATGCCTATTTTCGACATTGTTATCACTGCTGCCCCTTTAGTTTTGAACGGATCTTCATGAAACTTACAAACAAGGAAGTCAGGCAGAAAGCTTGGAGGAGTTTGAAAACTCTTGTTTTTAAACTTGTCATCACCATAGCCACTCCAGTTTAGATTGGATCTTCTTAGCAAGTCAGGAATAAAAGCTTGAATGAGTTTGAAAACCGGTGAGGTCAGCCTGTTTATCATAGAGTTAAATTCTACTTGATTTTCAGAAAATGCTTACCCTGTCATCTCCATGTCCTCCCATAAAGCCTTCAGTAAAGGTTGGCACATCCTTAAACTTTGAATCTGTTAGCTCAGGTGAGCGATACAGGACCAAGCTAGCTTGGTCCCTGACAAAGGTCATGCTGAGTTTTTGTGCCCATGGGATGTCCGGCTTTGTCATCGGTTGTGCGTGCGTAAACTTTTCTTGTGAACACTCTAGAGGCCACAACTTTTTGTCCAACCATGATCAAGGCCAGCCTTCTGTAGCTCTGTCGGATGCGCGTCTGACTGGTGATCAGGAGGACCTGGTTTCGATACCTGCTGGGGCCGGCAACATTCTTTTGTGGAGATTAATCATGAAATCTCTTCTACAGTCATTCTCTCCCTTTCACTGATTCGAGAAGGGCAGTTGTCAGTTTCTGGCGAAAGAGTGTGCACTGTACTGTTTAACCACTTATGTATAAGCCTGCCCAGGAAATGTGTTGATAGGTAAACTGACCGGCTCAAAAATGACCTAAAATACTGTGTTTACGGGGCTGTTAAACTCTAATACAAACAAACAAAATCAACCAGATCGAACTTGTTAAGAATGATCATCTTGACAACCTCGGTCAAGTTTGAATATCGATCATTTTTGGCCAAAAAGTAGGTCAGTTGGTGAAATCATAGAAAAACCTTGTGAACACTCTAGAGGTCACAGTATTGGTCCAATCATCATCAAACTTGCTCAGAATTGTCTTAATCAAGTTTGAATATGGGTCATGTTAAAGTCAAAAAGTAGATCAAATTGTTACAGTCCTCCAAATATTAACAGAGATATGCCCATTTGAAAACTTCGTTTCCTGCTACCCACCCCTATAGTTTACATCCCATCCAACTGAAACTTGATTTAAAGTTATACCATGATGTGAAGCAGTGCATGTTGTTTCAAGTATGCAGTTCACCAAATATTAAAAGAAATATAGTCCATTGAAAACTTCTGTTACTTTTCGTTTCCTGCTAACTCCTACAATTTGCATCTGATCAAAAACCAGGGATCTAGGTTTCCATCCCCGGTTCCTCCAGACTTTTGGATGAGTCTTTAAACGGAGGTCCCATCTGCGTATGACCTGACCTTAGCTGTTGTTTGGATGTAAAACTTACACATCTGATCCAGCTGAAACTTCTTGATTTATATTTACCTATATTGTTTTGAGGTAACAGTCTACCAAATATCAGCAGTAATGGCCCTTCAAAAAAATAGTTTACATTAGATAAGCTGAAGCATTGTAAAAAGTTACACCATGATGTGGAGAAGCACATACCATTTTGAGGTTACAATCCAACAAATATTAGCAGAGTTATTCCCCTGTCACTTTTCATTTCCAGTTAATTCCACCTATAGTTTATATCCCATCAAGCTGAAAGGAGATTTATATAGAGGATCTTACATGAGTGATCATGTATTATTGAATTTATTAAACGAGTTGAGGAAAAGGGATAAAATGCGAGGCTTTGCCGAGCATTTTATCCCTTTTCCTCAACGAGTTTAATAAATTCAATAATACATGAGCACGGATGCAAGATTCTATTTATCATATGACAAAACGTATTTTATTCACGATTGTTTACAAAAATGTCAATATTCCTCCATCAATAAACACGACGTCGTAAAGGACGTCGTACATGTAACGTTACGGGACGTATCTAGCTAATTTGCATATTTAATCCACTAATGGATTATCAAAATTATTACATGGCGTTATTAAACTCTCTGACGCGACATCATATGATAAAGTTAGACTATGATATGAAGCAGCACATTTTGTTTATAGGTTACAGTCCACCAATTTTTAGCAGAATTATGTCCATCTGTCCGTCCATGAACTTTTTTTTTTTGAGTCAGTATATATACATGTGTGTTACAGCCGATTACTGGCCAAGGGCATATAATGCCCCGCTTGTGATCAATAAAAAGTGCAGATCAGCCTGCACAGCCGCACTGTCTGACCAGCACTTGTATGTTCACTACTTGGTTAGAACAGTACATCTGCTTTCAATACCTAAAATTGCTATATAGTTGGTGTAGCTGAGCAGGCCATTATACCTAGATGATGGGCTATGGACTTGGCCATGTTACATGTTTTCATCACGAAGACATTTTTTTTTTTTTTGGTTTGGGTTTTACGGCCCTTTCAAGATTATCCGAGCCGATCGTTAATCATAGGTCGGCGAAAACCGGAGTACCCGGAGAAAAACCACCTGACCTTCCGTTGCAGAACTTGGCGTCTCACACGTGACCCGTGCGAGGCTCGAACCCACGGCGGGAGAGACCTAATGACTAAGAGTCAGCGCTCTTATCCATTAGGCCACGGAGGCCCGTTATCACGAAGACATACCTATATAATTTTGAACCCCACTTTTATATGGTAAAACTGGGGTACGCAGGGGTATACATTATTTTTCTTATTTCTGCTAAAAACATAGATTGTGGATTAGAGGCGGATCTAACGAGTACCCACAATCTATGTTTTGAGCAGAAATAAGATAAATATCAAAAATTTTCCTCTGAAAATTATCATTTTTTTTTTGTTGTAAACTTTACGATGTATTTGTATAGTTGTGTTTTCGTAATGCATGAATTGTTTTAATCAGTCGCTGTCTATACACATGTATACCGTTGATTTAAAAGTGGCAGTTGTCAGTTATTTGCGAAGGAATGTGTGCTGCACTGATAAACTGCCTTATTGTGTGTGTGTGAATTCGGGTTTAACGTCGCTTTCAACAATTTTTCAGTCACATCACGACGGTGTCTGGTTGCGACAGGGAGCTCAATGCTCACGTTTATAGTGCTGCCTCACTGAAGTATCATGTCCCAGACACATTACATGATACCACACCCAGTAACATTATCCTGACACTGGATCGTCCAGTCCTAGCTCTTCCCCGTAAATCTGAGTGCCAAGCGAGGAGCAGCTAGTACCATTTTTAACGACTTTGGTATGTCGCGGCCCGGGATCGAACCCCAGACCTCCCGTTCCCCGGAGCGGACACTCTACCAACTGAGCTATCGGGGCCGGTATAAACTGCCAGTAAGATCTACCATGCTCGCCCAGTCTATGGGACTATAAACCGAGTTTTCTCACAATGGCCTAGCTGTTGGTCATTACAAAAACATGCATATACAAATATATGTAAATTTTACCACCGAACAAATGAATAAAGTTTGTCGTATTTCTGCTCAAAATATAGTGTGTGGCCTGCTCGATGAGGCGGTTCCAACGTGTACCCACAATCTATATAAGAAAAATAAGGTTTACCCCTGTAAACCCCAGTTTTACTACAAAAGTTGGGTTCAAAGGGGTCAGAATAATATTCACTTTGTTGTTTTCGTGATGGTAACGTAAAACTTCAGTCAACAACTGGAACAAAGTTTCAGGAATACCGATGGTCTATGTGCCATGTCTGATTTAAACTCATTCTTGAGTAGATTCATGATATTAACCAGGTCATGACAGAGTACATTAAAAATTCCTATATTAAGACCACCTTTGGGACTGTTCAAAAGTGGTCTTAAAGACCACTTTTGAACAGTCCTAAAGGTGGTCTCTAACCGGAGGACCCTGTATGCAGAAAACTCAAAGAAAGAATATTTACAGCTTACTAAATAAGCTTTTCAAAGCAGAATTACGGGGCTTGAAGAAACAGATGGGCTGCATGATGCATCCACGCAGAGCTGAAACCGACCGCACACAAGTTCTGGTAAGCCGCTTAGAGGATCTAAGCCTGCCCAGGCAAAGCGATGCGAGTCGGAACATAAATGCTTATAAACCCTATTGGTTTCATTGGGCGACGGGCTTGAGTTGTCATTTCATCTCAATATCGGGTAAAAGTCCCACTAAATTGGAAGCAACGTCTCCAAAATGGCCAACACAGTGTTGACGGGGATGTTAAACCTCAAATCAAACAAACAAACAAGCAAAGCAGAATTAGCCTTAATCTTTAGGTGGCCTTACTGGCGGAATTTCACTGTGTTTCCTTTTTATGCACCTGTCATTCGCAGAATTGTGGGATACTCCTGTCAGTCCCCATCCACGTCCTTGTTCTTGTCCGTGTCCAAGATGGCGTTAGCCTTTTGCGTTTAAGGGGAATGGGAACACCTAGCACAATTTTCCGCCATTTCTTTCAAAGGGAGACACCTTTCGGGACTTCCTGTTCACTTTTCTATAAGCCCTGGTCCACTGAAAAAAGGGTCTACTCTTTAAGGAAATAATTTGCTCCTCAGGAGAAAAATTATTTCCTTTAAGAGTAGACCGCTATTGACATGGGAGACAAAAATCCTTTTGCAGGAATGGCCTCCCCTGAAGGTGTTCCCATTTCCATTAACTTTTTCACCAGTGTCACATCTACCAGGCGGGGGCATCCATGTCCCTTGATTTGTTTGTTTGATTTGAGGTTTAACGTCCCGGTCAACACTGTAAAGGTCATTTGGAGACGTTGCTTCCAATTTTGTGGGACTTTTACCCGACATTGAGATAAACTGACATCTCAAGCCCTGTCGCCCAATGAAACCAATAGGGTTTATTAGCATAGACGGTCCTCCCCGCACCGCGGTTCCTGGACAGGCTAAGCGGTTTACCAGTACTAGTGTGCTGGCCGGATTCAGCTCTGCGTGGAAGCATCGTGCAGCCCATATATTTCTTCAAGCCTCTATGGGCGGGGGCGACCATGTCCCTTGAACACATTTCTAGTTTCTTTTTCTTTTTGTCATTTTCAAACAACAAAGGTGCAAATCAGCCTGCGCATCCGCGTTGTCTGATCATCATGGATGCACAGGCTGATCAACACCTCATTGCTTGGATATGTTCTACATTTAGAATATCATCACATTACGCAAACACGCCTATACGTAAAATACATTGCCACCTTTATCTCCGAAAAAAAAAAACACGAAAATTTTATAATGAAAAATTGTGATATTTTTCTTATTTCTGCTCAAAATATAGATTGTGGGCACTCGTTAGAACCGCGTCATCGAGGCGGTTCTAACGAGTACCCACAATCTATATTTTAGAGCAGAAATAAGAAAAATAAGGTATACCCCCGGAAACCCCAGTTTTACTATATAAAAGTGGGGTTCAAGCGGGTCAAAATTATATAGGTGTGTTTTCGTGATGATCACGAAAACACGCCGCCGGCCTCGGCAGCTCAGTCGGATGCGCGTCTGACTGGTGATCAGGAGGACGCGAATTCGATACCTGCCGGGGTCGGCAACGTCTTTTCATGGAGATTGATAATGAAATCTTTACGGTCATTCTCTCCCTTCTGCTGATTCAAGAAGGGCAGTTTCTGGCAAAAGAGTGAGTGAGTGAGTGTTTCAGTTTTACGTCCCACCAACAGCTAAGGTCAAACGGAGACGGGACCTCGGTTTAAAGACTCATCCGAAAGTCTGGAGAAGCCCGGGATCGAACCTGCGATCCCTGGTTTACAAGGCGAGTAGCGTAACCACTCGACCACGGAGGCTTCTGTCTGGCAAAAGAATGTGCACTGTACTGTATTAACCGCCTTACGTATAAGCCCCCAGGAAAAATGTAAACTGACCGGCTCAAAAATGACCTAAAATAGTGTTGACTGGGTCGTTGAACTACAATACAAACACAACAAAACATTTAGAATTTCAGGACTTGCTAGTCCGTGTAGCCGAGCCCGCTTGTTTTTTCTTTACCTGCTGGCACCTCCAAAGACATTATGATAACAGTTAACACGCATATTCAAATATATTGGAAAAATTTTACCACCAAAAAAAAAAAAAAAAAAAAAAAAAAATGAAAATTTTCAGATAAAAATTTCTGGTGTTTTTCATATTTCAGCTCCAAACATAGATTGTGGTAACGCGTTAGAACCGCCTTGGCGATGCGGTTCTGACCAGTACCCACAGTATATGGTTTTGAGCGGAAATAAGAAAAATAATGTATACTCCAGTTTTACTATTTAAAAGTCAAAACCATATAGGCTTGTTTTCGTGATTACATGGTTTTTAGCGATTTATGGATTTAACAGTGACTTATTTGAATTTTGCAGGCATTTCGTTAAGGACATCACAATGCATGTCAGGAGGCCCCCATTTTAACCATGTTGTGTTTTACAAAACCTGACCCATAAGATGACAATTACAACAATTGTCGTCTACTTTTGTTATCTGTTGGTTAGTACTTTAAAAATCATTGTTGAAATCAGTGTGGACCCTGATCAGGGCGGTTATAAGCTGCTACAAGTATCTGTAAGTAGTTGATTATATTTAAAATGTAAAATACGTATGTTCGTACAAGCTAACATATTCAGCCGAGAATACAACTGCTTTCAAGCAATTAAAACGCATGTAAATATGCAAAGCTTATCCAAAGAGAGATTAAATTCAAGTACACATCGATAATTTATATTGATAAATTATTCGATTAAAATTTCGCGGTGAAATTTCATCCTTCTCGTCTCGGAGACATACTTCTTTTTCTTTTAAGGTATTTATCCGTGTAAACAGACCATACACATATAATGCTATTTATTCTCTTGTTATCAGTATGCAAATATCTTATCTAAAGTTTGTTCAGCTTTATTCACTACCCATTATTTAAAATAGTCCAAAATCAATAAGCCTGCCTCTACATGTAAATTTTTGGACTAATGTACAATAACCAAAACCGATATGGCTACAAATTATACCTCTTGAGAATTGTTTATAATCTTTATAAAACTCACGTGATACATATTTAATATTTGATTCAAACCAAACACTGCACATATATAGGCATCATTTTGTGACTAACTGGATTAATATTATTAATATACAGGTGAGATTTTTGTTTACGAGCCTTACATATGCAAACTTCAATGGTTCGAACACTCTTTTACTTTTGGGGCTTCGAACTCGTACTTGAGTCCCTAGAAAATCCGTAGCATCGCATTACGGTAACACATGGATCCGTCTGACATATCTCCAAAATTGTTATTTTTCATATTAAAATGTGTATTTTTTTTTCTAATTTTGGCTCCAAATATAGGTTGCGGGTGCTCATTAGAACTGCCTCGTCGATGCGGTTCTAACGAGTACCCACAACCTATGTCTTAGATTAGAAATAAGAAAAATAATGAATACCCCCGTAGACCTCGATTTTCTCTGTATAAAGTGGGGTTTAGAGGCGTGTTCAT
The DNA here is from genome assembly GCA_963580285.1 of Lucinisca nassula. Lineage (NCBI taxonomy): Eukaryota > Metazoa > Mollusca > Bivalvia > Lucinida > Lucinidae > Lucinisca > Lucinisca nassula. The sequence goes on from OY757013.1 coordinate 44,149,191, forward strand.
TACACGGACTTGTGAAAACGATGAGATAATATATTATATAAAACTAGGGTGTGGATGGGGATCACCTATTTTGTCGCTAAACGGTCAGTTTTGTGTACTCACTAGAATCGTCTCGTTAGAATCGCCTCAATGAGGCAGTGATGCGACACATATTTTTGTTGGTGGTGGTGATTGTACTGCCCTCAGTATTATTTCACTTACTTAGAGCCGATCGTTAATTAAAGCGGAAGAAAACCGGAGTATACGGAGAAACAAACCTGGCTTTCCGTTGCAGAACTTTGCGTGCGCGTCTCACATGTGACCAAAGCCAGGCTGGAGCCCACAGCGGTAAGAGACCTAATGGTTAATAGCGCGCTTACCACTAGGCCACGGAGCCCGTTTGAGGCGATTCTAATGAGTACATAAAACATACCTTTATCTTGTAGAAAACCCTTAATTATTCCCATGACGCTTCCTGCCTATGCCCAGATCGAACTAATTTTCATGGCCCCAAACGTGTTAGAGCCACAGCGGTATGAGAATATCAATGCTACAAGGGTATACGCGCGTGCCATATTTGTGGATCTCTCTGCAATTTATAAGACAAACCTTCGTGTGAACAAATCTGTATCGTTCAGCCTCTTTTTTGTCAAAGAATAATGAACCCATATAAGCATAGCGTCTCATAGAAAGGAAACCAGTAAACTGTTGACCTAGATGCGGCGTCCGATCCGGGTCCTCACTGTTTGCTTAAAGTCAAAGGATTTCTTTTCAATTTCAAAAAAAAATGGAAATAACCAGACACCTCATTTAGTTGGTAATGGACCTGGCTTAAAGACATCTCTAGCCTGGCAATCAGGCCCTGCATTTGAGTCATTTACAAGCTACACAACTACAGTAAACCTGTAGAAATATGTATTATTATTTGCCCCTTATCTAAAATACAGACAGTACTTGAGAACATTATATTATTATAATTATGTTTTGCAATGTTTTATGAAACTGCTCTATTTAACAGACCGATACCAGTCTAAGACACCTCCAACTGGTCGAGATGTGAAGGAAAGTGTAAGTACTTTAAAGACTGAACATGTATATCTCAATATCCGATCAAAGCAGTTCATTAATATGTCTGCAAACTATAAATGCCTTAAAATTTCAGTCCATGAAAGATAAGAGCACTTTAAACATGTCCTTAGTCCTTGTAATCTTGTCTCTAGCACACTTGAGAACCTCTTGTTTAATTTACTATCATCGTTGAAAATATCGAAAATGTTTCGAACGCCCATGCCGAAAATAGCCATCAGAAGAGATGGCGGATCCCAAAGAGGCATTCAAAAGATTGGATCAGATGCCATTAGGATAATCAACCTTATGATTTAATGCAGTCTTTCATATCGCCCAAATTGACAATTTTATAATGAAATTTGTGATAATGTTCTTATTTCTACTTCAGTCATAGATTGTAGGTGCTCGTTAGAACCGCCTCATTGAGGCGGTTTTAACGAGTACCCATAATATATAATTTTTAGCAGGAATAATGAGAAAAACATATACCCATGTAAACCTGGATATTCATTAGACGGACTTATTGACTCGAATCGCCAATAGCATTACTGCAACGTATCAGCAAAACATGTTTGTTTGTTTGTTTGTTTGTTTGTTTGTTTGAGGTTTAACATCCCCGTCAACACTGTAAAGGTCATTTTGGAGACGTTGCTTTCAATTTTGTGGGACTTTTACCCGACACTGACATCTCAAGCCCTGTAGCCCAATGAAACCAATTATGGTCTGGTCGCTTAATGTTTGTATTTCTCTCCCTTTGGTGTCTTTGATGGGTGGAGTAAAATATGTTCTATAAAAGGGTTATCCTTCGGAAGCAAGGGATACACCACAGAAGTGAAAAATATGGAGTGTACATGTTTTTTGGGCCAGACTAGCTAGTTTCGGCCAATTAGGCCTCATCAGTGACCCTCAGATATTTTCAAAATTCCACAATGGAATCAATGATCCCAAAGGACAAGAAAATATAATCTACACTATGATGTAGGGCAGGGAGACGTTTTACCGCCGCCACACATTCCCACACACCAGCTGTAGTGAAGTTAAATATGTTCTATAAAAGGGTTATCCTTTTGAAGCAAGGAATACACCACAGAAGTGAAAAATATGGAGTGTACATGTTTTCTGGGCCAGACTAGCTAAGTTAATTGTATCGATTCCTGATCTTTGTTTTACTTCTACTTTTTATAAGCATGGACGGTCCGACTCGTGCGCACCGCTTTACCTGGGCAGGCTTAGATCCTCTAAGCTGTTTACCAGTACTCGTGTGCGGGTCGGATTCAGCTCTGCGTGGAAGCATCATGCAGCCCATATATTTCTTCAAGCCCCGATGGGCGGGGGCCGAAATCAGCAAAACATCTGAAAGAATATTCTGTATATGGTCTTTATAAATAAAAGATTCCATGAGTGAGTGAGTGTTTGAGTTTTATTTCTCACCAACAGCTAAGGTCATGAGGAGACGGGATCTCGGTTTAAAGACTCATCCGAAAGTCTGGAGAAGCCCGGGATCGATCTTGCGCTCCCTGGTTTGCAAGGCGAGTAGCATAACCACTACACCACGATGGCTTCTAAGAGATTCCATGACTTAATTTATGCTATGGAGTCGTGTTTATATGCACAATTTACACCCGTTTGCAAATATACACATATATACAAATTTACACTGGGGATTTAATTTTGGTCATGTAAACGGTGTTTTAAGGAAAATCGACCCCGTGCAAATTTGCAACCCGGAGTAAATTTGATCCAAGTTCCGAGGTGGTGCAAATATTTTTACACGATAGTGCAAATTTGCACAGGGGTGTAATTTTGACATGTGAACCCAAAGTTTTTTCCTTTTAGTAAGTTTGGTTAAATTTCCCGCTATTTACTATGCAACCCGAATCAGATTACTCACTGCTACTTGAAGTTCGACGGAGAGAACTTGTCGAACGCACGCATCATGCTGAAGATGAATGCGAAGCCTGTCGCAGAGCATCTGAAAGGAGGCTCTGGACATTCTGAAATCCTCCGCCACTGTACGTCACTGTATGTCCCTAGCACAATATTGTTCCACCAGTCCCTACTTCGCGGCTTTGTCCACACTGTCCGTTCCTTGCTTAGAACAGCTGCTGCAGCAGCCATCCCAACTGTTGTTTGCATGACCCGGGTTCTTTTTTGTCGTATGCGCGCCAAATTATACATCTTTACAAGGCAAATGTTCAGACAAAACTGAATGATTTGTGTTAAATTTACACTAAACGACACCTGGTCGATTTTAATTGATATATGAACGCAACACAAGGGGTGCAAATTTACGCCGTGGTGTAAATTTACACCCGGGTGCAAATTTACACGGGTGTAATGCTGCATATAAACACGGCTTAACCCTTGTCCTGCTGAGCCCGGATATGCCTTATTTTCCAAACAATGAAGATCCAGATCAGATGGCCGAAGCCATCTGATCAGGATCTACATTGTTTGCCATTCAGATTGTGAATTTGTTGCAAAAATTTGCATCAAGTAATCTGATTGGTTGATAATCGGTAGTGGGTGTAGTATATATGAATATTCAGCAGGACAAGGGTTAAAAGCTATGACAACCAGAGCTATGTTTCTTGTACTGACGCGCCTATTCATCCGCCCAAGTTTCAAAGTTTCACTTGGGTAATGGGCAGGGTATTGGACATGTGGTGATCATCAAATACAGTCGAACGTCAATGGCTCGAACACCTTTGGGACTTCGAAAATCTGTTCAAGACTGGGGTAGTTCGAGCCACTGAGGTTACTGTCAGGAGGCATAACGAGGTACTTTTAGACATCTTTTCGGTGTTCTATAATGAAAATGTATGCTGTGTGTACTCATTAGAATCGCCTCATCGAGGCGATTCTAATGAGTACGCACAGCATACATTTGCAAGATAAAAGACTAAAATCTCCTTAATTATCCCCCCACTATTTCTTATGCAGAGGATTTCGCTAGGGGCTCAAGAATGGGTTCGACGCATCCATGGTAAACGAGCCATCGGTGTTCGAGCCATCGAAGTTCTACTGTACTGCTAGGGAGGTAACTAAAAAAAGACAGTTGTGGTTCTTTAACTTGACAACATAACCATGTGTATAATTCTATTAAATACCATCATATCTCTTAATATGGCCATCACATTTCCATTACCTAATACTGCCAGGGGATATAACACAATAACAGAGTAGAAGTAAAACAAAGATCAGGAATCGATACAATTAACTTACTCCACCCATCAAAGACACCAAAGGGAAAGAAACACAAACATTAAGCGACCAGACCATAATGGAAACCTAAACAAAGGAAGGCCATAAGGACAGTTACTTTCCCACAAAATGGCCATATGGCCATCCAAAATAAAAAGACACAAGTGATACACACAGTAAGTAACAAACAACACCATAAATAAATCGCCACATAAGAACCGCCTTGGAACGGTCAGTGGAATGATTTCCACTGGGGGGCTTAAATCGATTTTACGTGGCCACAATCCTCGCCCTTACTTCCGTCGCGATTTAGACAAATAATTTATTCAGTCCGCATGAAGGCCTCCTAACTCATCAGTGCAACATCTCCGTGAACACAAAAAATCAAAGAACCACAGAGGTGAGACAACGGTGAGGACTCGATAGCAAGAACCCACTGAAATGCTGGAGCAAAAGAAAACCAACAGTTAGACTCCGATGGGCCCGACCAGAGACAGAGCAGCAAGCACCAACCAACATTACCCTGAATTAGATCTCTCTAATTCTCAATAAGCCTTTACGTTGGAGCCATGTTTGCCCCCCCGAACATTGGGTATAATCCTACTAATGGGATTATGGCAGTAACAAGGCGGATGTCTGGCTGATCGCTATATCCCCTTAACTTATTCGGTCTTTGGGATAGTGAGTCATATGGATATAGTCCAATAACCATTATCCTGCTGAACACTACAGACCCCATCTTCAATCTACTTTGACATCCAGTTCGGAAAATATATGAAGTAATTTGACTGGCAGATTGTCAGAAATGTAAATGGGTGTGGCTGAGCTAATTTACGATCACCACGAAAGAATGAGTTTGGTGTATTGATGCTACATGCGTACATGTGCGTGTGTGTGACTTGAATCCGATAATGGTCCCAACCATACGCCAGGCAGAGCAAAATCTTAATTTAATTTATCAAAACCTGATTGAATTTTTTCAAACTTTGGTCTTGTTGAAAAGGTGGCTGAATCCCATATCGATGCTGATGCGTTTGAATAGCCGCTCGCTGTTTGAGTTAGATCAACTCAGCACATGATACCAACGAGATCCTGTTCTGCTCTCTACCACAGGCGTTTGAAGATTGGTCATGCTGTTTAAAACTTAAATGATTCAGAAGCAACGTTGAAAAAATTTTTTTTTTTTGTTTTTTTTTTTTTGTTTGTTTTTTTTTTTTTTTACAATTTGTATTTTGAGCATTAAGTATGAAATAGGTGTTGAACTCAATGCCCCTGTTTTAATGTTCTGCAAATATATGTACAACGGCAACTTCTTTTAATACGAGCGTACTTTCAAATTGACCGGTATAGATACCTATGCATAAGGAGCCACCTCATTAGGATTTACGGTTCGCCAACCGGTAAATGGTTTCGATTAAACACCCCATCCCCTTGCCATCCTTCTCCAAACCCTTCAAATATGGAAGAGTCAATTTCAGAAACTCGGGGCTAAACGTTTTAAGAAAATAAGAATCTTATATGGGTGTGAGGGGTTGATTGAAAAATCCGTCCCGAGGGTCACTGTCCGGCATCACGAAGCTTGCCGAGTTATGCCGGACAGTGATCCCGAGGGACGGATTTTTCTCTCCGCCCCTCACACCCATATAGGATTCTTTTTCTTGCATACCTTCCATTTCTTAGCGCGGATTTTTAATGCTGAAATCACTTCGGTTACCTACGTCCGCCATATTGTGTTGGCACTGCAAGAATGTTTAGTGACGTCACGTAACGTGCTGTGACGTCAACCTTAACAACGGGGCATACGAGGTCGTAATGAACCAGTACATTTATCAAACACGCGATTTTATTCGATTTTGGGTCGGAACACCGCGGTCAGAACATAAATTTCTATCCCAGGGTAAAATCACGGATTTCCTTGTCTGGTGTGCAACAAAAAAAAATCCATGCATCACGTTAGCAAGTCCGTTAAATGAACAGAGAAAACTGGGGTTTACAGGGGTATGCATTATTTTTCTTATGTTATCGCCAAAACGTAGGTTGTAGGTACTCGTTAGAACCGCCTCATTGGGCGGTTCGAATGAGCACAAACAGCCCGTTATTTTAATTATACATAAGGAAAATATAAAACAATAACACAATGGCCGTTTTGGAGATAGGCCTATGAAAGAAGCCTCTATATCACATGGGTGTGTTATCGAAATGATTGGATGGCCGGCCTAAGGCTATAAGACTGTGTTAACCCTTTTTACCCTGTGTACTGGCACAGATACCTCTACAAATACTGTAGATCCGGACGAGACGGCTCTGATCAGGATCTACACATGTTTGCCTTCCTGTTAATGATTTTGACCAAACAATGGACGACTCCAAATTGAAACATGGAAGAGCCCACGTCAGAAACGCAGGGATGAAAGGGTTAAGAAAAAAACTAACTCCAACTTCAGGTTGGACCTGCAGGAACATGAGATTTTATCCCACTATTTTGTACTGGATGGAATCTTCCGCCATTAACATGGCAAGAGCCCATTTCGAAATGTGGTGGTGTCATAATGAGTTATTTCTTGAAGTTTATTTAGAAAATGTGTTGGAAACAGTGATGACCCTTATCAGACGCGGGGCTCTGCGTCCGTTCTGTGCCTGCACTGTTTTCTAGAGTCCAACTCTGGGGTTCCCAGTATAAAATGGGTTAAACGACAGATTAATGTAATCGTCAAAGATTATCGATAAGGTAATCGGTAAAGGCACTGAGTACAAGTCCAACAAGTCTGACAGCGAATATTGTCAACTTTCCGACATGTGCATTTTACGGACGTTGCTGCGCCCCAGCTCTGTTAAAACATCATTATATTTCACCACATTCAAGCAAAAGTGGTATATAATTCTCTATAATTCTTTTAAATGTTACAACAGTGAATTTAACAATGGTTTTCACAATAATGGGTCCATTCATCAAATACTTTAATAGTCAACTTATACTTCTCAATACCGAATTTGATAAAGGCAATATGTCGATTTTAACAATGAAATTCTCTCCGATATTAAAAATATTTCAACAGGTACATTTAGTGTTATTTTCATTTTATTGATCACATGTTGACACAGTATGTCATTGCCTGGCTGCCAAGCGATTCCTTGTAAGTAGAGATCGAAGATAACGCGAACATAAAAGAGATTTTCAAAAAAATCAAACAAAATGTATGTCGAGATATATAGAATTTATAGGCGATAGCCTTGACGGATTTGGAACAAAACTTGGAGGTTTGGATATACCGATAGCCTTTGTGACAGATACAATTGTTCTAACATGATCTCATTCATGCAGATGGCTGCAGCATTAGCAGGTAAATCAGTCAATCTTTATGATATTATACCTATGTAATATGATGCTATTTTTCATGTCTAGGAAAGACATTTTTAGATGCTCACTTGTGATAGTTCTCACTTATGCTCCAAATATGTTTGTTTCATTATGGTTTAACGTCCCCGTCAACACTATTTAGGTCATTTTGGAGATGTTGCTTCCAATTTTATGGGACTTTTACCTGACATTGAGATGAAGTGACGTCTCAAGCCCTGCCGCCCAATGAAACCAATAGGGCTTATATGCACTGGGCGGTCTGACTCGTATCAACCTGCTTGGGCAGGCTTAGCCCGTCTAAACGGTTAACCAGTTCTCATGTACAGTCCGTTTCAGCTCTGCGTGGAACTGGAAGCATCGTCCAGCCCAATCTATCTCTCCAAGCCCAATAGATCGTGGGTGTTCTAACTCCTAATCATGTAAGAAGCCCATAACGATAATCCGTGCGACATAGTACATGTACATTCTTTCAAATATCCAAACTGTTAGTTTTTATGAAAATTTGTGATATTTTTTTAGTTGTATACTTAATAGAAAGGTTGTGGGTGTTCGTTAGAACCGCCTCATTCTAGCGAATACCCACAACCAATGTCGTGGAGCAGAAATAAAGAATCGGGGCTTGGAGAAATAGATCGGGCTGTATGGTTCTTCCACGCAGAGCAGAAAGTGACCACACACGAGTACTGGTAAACCGCTTAGAAGGACTAAGCCTGCCCAGACAAAGTGATGCCAGTCAGAGCGTCCATTTCATATAAGCCTTTTTGATTTCATCGGGCGACAGGGTTTGAGATGTCATTTCATCTAAATATCAGGTAAAAGTCCCACAATATTGAAAGCAACGTCTCCAAAATTACCTATACAGAGTTGACGGGGACGTTAACCCATTTAGTACCGGAAACTCTAAAACGGGTACCAGTGCAAACAGTGCAGGCCCAGATCAGACGCCGCAGAACGCGGCGTCTGATCAGGGCCTACACCGTTTGCAAAAAAGTTAAGTCATTTTCCTAATAGATTTTGAAGAAAACGCAACCTGACACCCCTAAATTTTGAAATAGACTCCTGGTATAAATAAGGAGGAAGAGTCCATTTGGTACTAAAAGGGTTAACGCTTTTCATTACGACCAGATGACAAGGAAGCTCATTTATTCGATACCATATCCGTGTTTGTTTGTTTGATTTGAGGTTTAACGTCCCCGTCAACACTGTAAAGGTCATTTTGGTGACGTTGCTTCCAATTTTATGGGACTTTTACCCGACATTGAGATGAAATGACATCTCAAGCCCTGTCGCCCAATGAAACCAATAGGGTTTATTAGCATGGACGGTCCACCTCGCACCGCGGTTCCTGGACAGGCTTAGATCCTCTAAGCTGTTTACCAATACTAGTGTGCGGGCCGGATTCAGCTGTGCGTGGAAGCAGCATGCAGCCCATATATTTCTTCAAGCCCCTATGGGCGGGGGCCCACCATATCCGTGTGACATGGTACAGTGAAATTCCGCTATTAAGACCACCTAAAATTAAGACTAATTCTGCTGTTAAAAGCATATTTTGAAGGGTGCACTTAACATTTCTTTGTGTTTTCTGGCCACAATGTCCTCTGGTCAGGGACCGCCTTTGGGACTGTTCAAAAGTGGTCTGTAAGACCACTTTTGAACAGTCCCAAAGATGGTCTTAAAAGAGGAATTTTACTGTACATTCTTTCATATATCCAAACAGTTATTTTTTAATGAAAGTTTGTGATATTAATATTCTTCGTTCTTCTTAATACATAAGTTGTGGATGTTCGTTAGAAACGCCTCATTGAGGCGGTTCTAACGAATACCCGCAGCCTATGTCGTGGAGCAGAATAAAGAAAAAGAATGCACACCCATACGGATACCCGTTATCTCTTTATAACTTTGGGTTTACTAGGTGTTCATTAAACGGACTTTTTAACATGATGTGATGTGTCGATAAAACGGGGTGTGTGCGACCTGCAAAGATTGAAATCAGACTGCGTCTCCAAGGAATTACGTGTACTTCAAATGCACGCACTACTTCCCCGGCCCCCGCCCATCGGGGCTTGAAGAAATAGATGGGCTGCATGATACTTCCACGCAGAGCTAAAACCGACCGCACACGAGTACTGGTAAACCGCTTAGAGGATCTAAGCCTGCCTAGGCAAAGCGGTGCGAGTCGGACCATGCTTATAAACCCTATTGGTTTCATTGGGTGACAGGGCTTGAGATGTCATTTCATCTCAGTGTCGGGTAAAAGTATTATACAAAATTCAGTTTGTGTGCCATGTAAACCCCACTTTTCCTTATTGTGGGGCTCGCTTAGACGTGAAATGAATGGACTTGTCACGAATTAGAATTGATTGTTGATCGAATTTACGCTAATTGTTGCATAATTTCGCTTGTAACTATTATTGGCAATTCGATCGATTTTGGTAAGAAAGGTGTCGGGGTCATTGATAAAGTTATCAAGAGTCGTCTCAATGGTGTTTAATTGTTCGAAAATGCCAGCTCATTCGTGTATACTGATATATGGCCTCTCAATTGTTGTTTAAAGTTTGCAGATTCAAATGCAATTTATCATTCCCTAGCTGAAATGGCGGAAACCGAAAGTGGTATGTCAAATAAGTTTTTTGTTTCATTATTTATTCTTTCCTTCTTTTCTCATTATTTGGTTTACTTTCTCGAACTGTTTTTGTTTACTTTATACAGCATTTTGGCTATACAGGCGATTCAAGTAATCAGTGCATCCAAACTATATCTGTTATCATTCAAATTGAAAACGAATCTAAAGCATACTTTATGAGGTTTACACTCTGTAGAAAATGAGGTTTACAATATGCAGAAAATGCGGCCCCGCCCATCGGGGCTTGGAGAAATAGATGGGCTGCATGATGCTTCCACGCAGAGCTGAATCCGACCGCACACGAGTACTGGTAAACCGCTTAGAGGATCTAAGCCTGTCCAGCCAAAGCGGTGCGAGTCGGACCGTCCATGCTTTTAAATCCTATTGGTTTCATTGGGCGACAGGGCTTGAGAAGTCATTTCATTCCAATGTCTGGTAAAAGTCCCACAAAATTGGAAGCAACGTCTCCAAAATGACCTTTACAGTGTTGACGGGGACGTTTAACCTCAAATAAAAAAAACAAAAACTATACCGTGGCACTATATAGAATACGGGGTTTACACTATATACAACATGGGGTTTACACTATATACAACATGAGGTTTACACTATATACAACATGAGGTTTACACTATATACAACATGAGGTTTACACTATTTATAAACATGAGGTTTACACTATATACAACATAAGATTTACACTATATACAACATTAGGTTTACACTATATATAAACTTGGGGTTTACACCATATAAACAAGTAATGTATATATATAAACTATATATAAACATGGGGTTTACACTATATACAACATGAGGTTTACATTATATACAACATGAGGTTTACACTATATACAACATGGGGTTTACATTATATACAACATTGTGTTTACTATGTATAGCAAATGATGTTTACGCTATACAGAACATGGTATCAATATTTCCTTATGTTTCAGAAACATAGTTTGTGGATGTTCATTAGGGCCGCCTCGATAAGGCGGTTATAACGAGCATCCAAAATCTATGTTTGTAGCAGACATAGGAAAAATATCCGAAATTTACCCAGGAAAGAGCCGTATTTAGAGTCATTACGGATATCATAATCTCCCATGGGTGTGACCCAATCGCTAGGTTACTGTGAGTGTGTATTACGATAACAGGGCCGTGTGACATAGTGCACTCTTTCATGTCTCACAAAATGAAAACATGGGATAATCTTCTAATTAATGCTCAAAACGTAGGTTGACGGTGCTGGTAAGAACCTAACGAGCACCCAACAACCTATATCTTGGAGTAGAAAAAATAAACCGTAATTTTCTCTTGTTGTTGTTGTTTTTTTTCCGGACGTCAATTATTTCGAGCAGATCTTTAATCAGAGGTGGGCGAAAACCGGATTTCCCGGAAAAACCACCCGATCTTCCGTTGCAGAACTTGGCGTTTCACATATGACTCGAGCGAGGCTCGAACCCACAGCGGTAAGAGACCTATAATGGTATTTAGTTGGGTTTTCAAGGGTGTTCATCATCACGTGCCGTGAAAGAATTACCCCCATATACCCCACTTTATATAGAGAAAACGGGGGTTTACGAGGGTATACATTATTTTTCTTATTTTTACTCCAAGACATAGGTTGTGGGTACTCGTTGGAACCGCCTCAACGAGCACCCGCGACCTATGTTTGCAGCATTTATAAGAAACATATCAGGGATTTTCATCAGAAAAGTAGCCATTTTTGGAGATGAGAAATATGTACTATGTCACACGGGTGTATTATCGTAATGATTACATAGACTTGTTAACGTGGTGTGAGTCATTTAGTCGATACAAGATACAAGATACAAGAATTTTATTGCGAATTTTCGGCCCACGTAGGAGCACATAAAGAGGCATATTATAATAATGGATAAACCAAGTAGACAATCAAGGAAAGAATTCCAAACGACAGAGGCATATGAAACAAAAAAAAAAAAAAAAAAAAAACTGGAAAACCCAGTGTAAATGATATCTGGGTGAGATCATCATTATCCTAAGTATTGGGACAGACAGTCCTACCCAAACAGTGCAGACCCAGATCAGGAGCAGTCTGGTCAGGGCCTACACTGTTTGCAATTTCGTCTGCACCCAAGGACCCGCTGCGATATATCGATTTACTCGACGATTACTCAGTTAAGGTAAATGAGTACACGATTATAAACTTTTATCACGCATATGTAATACAATTGTTAGATCTCGGGTAAATTTTGTGATCTCTACTAAACCTGAATGAAACTTTATGAAAATAAAATTTATAGAATGACAATGACTATTTATGACCATCTATGACCATTTATATATAATGGTAAATTTTCAAAACAAGCTTTTAAGCTTTCATGCATCTTCAAATTGTCTCCGAGTATTCAGGGATCATCTCCGAGAGCTATTTTCTCGGAAATGTAGCACTGATGAGCTAGAATGCCTTCATGCGTACTGGATAAATTATTTGTCTAAACCGCGACAGATTATGTCTATATAAAATTGATTTAAGCCCCTTTACTGACCGTTTTAAGGCGGTTCTCCTGTCGCGGTTTCGGTCCCCCTTGGGGCTTGAAGAAATAGATGGGCTGCATGATGCTTCCACGCAGAGCTGAAACCGACCGCACACAAGCACTGGTAAACTGCTTAGAGCATCTAAGCCTGCCCAGGCAAAGCGGTGCGAGTCGGACCGTCCATGCTAATAAACCCTATTGGTTTCATTGGGTGACAGGGGCTTGAGATGCCATTTCATCTCAATGTCGGGTAAAAGTCCCACAAAATTCGAAGAACGTCTCCAAAATGACCTATACAGTGTTGACGGGGACTTTAAACCTCAAATCAAACAAACAAACAAATATGTCGGGTTTTTTTTTTTTTGTTATGGCATGTCTTTGCATGTATTTTTCATTTTGGATTGGCGTATGGCTATTTTTGGGAAAGTAACTTTCCTTTTGGCTTTCCGCTGGTGATGTTTTCATTAGAGTTTAGTTGTTTCATGTTCGTGTTTCTTTCCCTTTGATGGCTCTGATGGGAGGTGTTGGGTAGTTGTATCTCTGATGGGGGTTGTTGGGTAGTTGTATCTCTGAAGGGAGGTTTTGGGTAGTTGTATCTCTGAAGGGAGGTTTTGGGTAGTTGTATCTCTAAAGGGCGGTTTTGGGTAGTTGTATTTCTGATGGGAGGTGTTGGGTAGTTGTATCTCTAATGGGAGGTGTTGGGTAGTTGTATCTCTGATGGGAGGTTTTGGGTAGTTGTATCTCTGATAGGAGGTTTTGGGTAGTTGTATCTCTGATGGAAGGTTTTGGGTAGTTGCATCTCTGATGGGAGGTGTCGGGTAGCTGATCATTGCCTTCACTTGCATTTTAAATATTTCTAGCAGTTTTAGTGATTGACGTGTAAGCGATCATCGTACACTTGATACAACCGATAATCGATCACAGAATTCGAGACGATTCCACTGTCTGTATCTATTCGTCCCATGAACAGACCGGAGTACATATGTATAGTGTGGATTGGGACCTCTGATGAGTCCGTGCTACTGGATGCTCATGTTACAAATGATATTTTTTCGCGACGTGGCTTATATCAAGCTTATATTGTGTGTATATCGTTTGTCCTCTACAATTTGACTTTCTTGTAATTGTCAATCGTTCACCACTCGTTGGCAACTCGTCAACAATTCTACTTTCTAATAAATCCCAAAGTCTGTTTGAGTGGTAAAAACCTCTTAATGCATTTTAACTAATACACTTTTAAAGTCCTTACAGAGCTTTTGAAAAGAACAGTGTTGAGACACGACATATAAAAACAGTTTTGTCATTTGCAAACACATCACGAAAACACACCTATATAATTTTGACCCCCCCCCCTCGAACCCCACTTTATATAGTAAAACTGGGGTTTCCAGGGGGTATAACTTATTTTTCTTATTTCTGCTCTAAAATATAGATTGTGGGTACTCGTTAGAGCCGCCTCATCGAGGCGGTTCTAACGAGTACCCACAATCTATGTTTTAGAGCAGAAATAAGAAAAATATCACAATTTTTCATCATAAAGTTTTCATTTTTTCGGCAATAAAGGTGATAATGCATTTGTATAGGCGTGTTTTCGTAATGTGTTGAAAAGAACAGTTTGAGACATAGGGGCTTGAATCATGAAAAAAATGAAGGAAAAAAAAGAAAAAGAAAAATGAAAAAAAAAAAAAAAAAAAAAAAAAAAAAAAAATTTTTTTGGGACTATATTAGAACCAAGGGGAGAAACTTCGGCTCCATTTTTGGGGGGTTACCTCATTTTACCCAGTGTATCTTTTTCGCAAATGCAGTTTTTCACCTGCTTATTACGAAATATACAAGTTAAATATGTCCACTTTGCAACAATAATCCACCTCTGTCTGTCACTTGCAGGAAACATGTTTTTCTCGCATGGATTAACTCAGCAAAGCAAAATTCGGCATAAACGTGTGACAAAAATTTTCAGGTTTTCATCAATCACAAGCGAACTAGTGTTACGGAGGAAACTTTTTTCGCGTTCAACTGATGTCTTTCATTAAAATGAACCTCTCTTGACCAATTTGAATCCAAAATGATGTATTTGCAGCTCTAAATTTAGATTTTACCACTTTTACATCGCTTTATGTAAAAGATCAAGAAAACGATCGTCGCGAAGCTTGGTTTTTTTGCTGATTCCGGGCTACTCTATCGATGAACTAACGACCGGAACGACCGGTGCTATTTAATTTTGATACCGTTCGAAGTAGTGACAAATGAGCATTATCGCTATTTTTCTTTCATTTTTCAACTAAACCCCAAGAGGGGACACAAACGATGTATACTGCATATGCTCCAGTTTTGAAGGCTGAAAGAGTACACAGTCACCATGTAATTACGGTAGGGTTCTTTAACCTGCACAGGGGATGGTTCTCCCTGCACAGGGGGTCTCCAGTTAACATCCAGATTCGAAGGACGATGCACTTTATGCTATTCATACCGGCAAAATTTATGATGCCAATGGAACGTGCTCTGACGCCGAAATTTTGCCACCGCTGCTGGGGATCGAACCTGGGACCTTTAGCATCTGAGGCACTGAGCTAGGTGGTGGCTAAATTTAGGAAGGCAGGGATTAGCCGTAGTTATGTCCTTACCGGATTCAGAAAAAGTGAAATGCATTTTTTATGGAAATCGTGAAGGTTTTGTGTTATTTTCAAAACAGTTTCACTCATGCTTGTGTAGACAGAAATAAAAAAAATAAAATAATAAAAAAAAAAACAGCCAGCTTGTTAAAAATGCCACCAATACGTAAATGTTCAAAATGATGCAGCATGGAAACAATTTGTTCACTATTGCAACATATTCCTTTTTATGTTTTGAAATTTTGATCCTGGGTCGCTAATGGCCAGCAAATGACAATAAGCACTACATAGGTTGGGCCCATTGGGTCCTTTTCTAACAGGGATTTAAGGGGACAGAACCCCTACAGTGCAGCACACACATGCTCTCTCATCCGCGAGTTTCTGAAGTGGGCGCTTCTATTTATGAATTCGGCCAAATCCGTTGGTGTAGGGACTTGGGTAAAAAAAAACACTGCTCAATTCTTCTGTTCAGCAAGTTTGTATTAATCTGAATAGGCACCACAACTCACCACAACACGGCAAACAAAAAAGGTCAGAATAAGCTAGAGCATATCAACCTTGATTTTTTTTGGGGGGGGGGGGGGGGGGAGTGGGGTGGAGCGGGGATCATTTTACGGTCCTTTCGTGTTTATTTCACTCATATCGAGCCGATTGTTAATCACATGTGGTCGAAGACCGTAGTATCCGGTAAAAAAAAAAAAAAAAAAAAAAACACCAGGCCTTCCGATGCAGAACTCTTGAATGCCTTAAAATAGATGACTTTTATGAAAGGTTTGATTGTGAAGTGCTTAGATCTGTTGAAAAAGTACTTGTATTAGCCTAGAGTGTATTGGAAAGTAAGTGAGAAATGGGGCCTTTTCAATATATAGGACATTTAATTTTGGTGCTGTTGAGTAAAGCGGCATTCCAATATTTGTGTTTCTCGACCAGGCTTTTAAAAGGTTATAAAACGTTTTTCATGCTCAATTCAGTCGAGCGTTAAATTTGTAATGCTAGCTATTTTTTAATACTAACAGTTCATAAATTTTCCTGCTTAGATTTGTTTGTTTGATTTGAGGTTTAACGTCCCCGTCAACACTGCAAATGTCATTTTGGAGACGCTGCTTCCAATTTTGTGGGACTTTTACCCAACCTCAAGATGAAATGACATCTCAAGCCCTGCCGCCCAATGAACCAATAGAGTTAATTAACATGGACGGGCCGACTCGCTGCGCTTTGCCTGGGCAGGCTTAGATGCTCTAAACGGATTACCAGTACTCGTGTGCGGGTCGGTTTCAGCTCTGTGTGGAAGCATCATTTCTTCATGCCCCGATGGGCGGGGCCGTTTCCTGCTTAGATAAGAACAGAATAATAGAATGTATAATGGGATTGCGGCCGAAACAAGGAATTTTCAAGCAAGTTTTCAGTTTAGTTAAGTATCATGTAGGGTTTTGTCGAGCATGAGACTTTAATTCACTGAAAACGAGCCCGAAGCCACGACTGCAATATTAATTATTTTTCTCACCCAAACACTTTAAGGAATTTATTTGTTTGATTAGATGTTTAAAGCGCCCATCAACAGGTCATTTTGGAGACGTTGAATCCATTTTGTGGGGTTTTTACTCGACAATGAGATGAAATGACATCTCAGGCCCTGTCGCCCAATGAAACCAATAGGGGTTATAAGCATGAACGGTCTGACTCGCACCGCTTTGTCCGGACAGGCATAGATTCTCTGAGCGGTTTAGCAGTACTCGCTTGCGGTCGGTTTCAGCCCTGCTTGGAAGCGTCACGCAGCCTACATATTTCTTTAAGCCCCGATGGGCAGGTCCGGAAACTTTAAAGAATGCGTTGTGAACTGCTCAAATATACAGAAATTAATAAGCGATAAAGCACATTCACACCAATATAACACAACAAAATGTCAGTATTTTGATATTCATACCTCCTGAAGAATATCGTCATCATTTTTCCAGTGAGCCGCTAAAGTTTGTGTCTTAAGCATCCGTTTACATGTAAAGTGCTACGCATGAAATAAAAACCATTGCATGTACATTTCATGACCTGCTTTCTTTGACACTTGACATGTGTCCATTTCATTAAAAGTTAATAAGGACATGTCATTCTGCCATGTACATTTAAAGGGAAACTGAGAAGCTGCTCCCCTTATTGCATGGATAACAAAACATGCTACAGAAGACGGGTTTGAAAACAAAATTACCTCCGGCTCAATGTGGGTGTTTTGCAATGACTGACATAATGAGATAGCTAATAAACCCTAGAGTGAGGAAAGAAAACCAACACTTAAGAAATGAAAATTATTTATCTGTTGTTCATGATAGTACGAACGCAGTGGGTTGTGTGCAAAGTAAGTGAACCCCGAAGGGGTTCATGTAAACTTTGTTAGCGACTCGCTGTCGTTCATACTTTCATGAAAAGCAGAAAAATTAAGTTTATTGTTTTATAATTACATTCTTTGCCCCTCATCACTGGGCGAAAAATAATGCTTGTAGGTCAAACTTTTTTATACTGAAAAAACATTTACACGCCATTTTACTACAAAGAGAGGAACAGCGTTGACCTCACAAACGCCCGTAGAGAACCATGGTTTAGAATAACGTCACTTGATGTCACTGAAAACCATGTGACTCGATGCGTTCACGGAAGTATGAACTACACTGTTTTCTATGTGTTTCACATTACATTTTTTTTTTAATTATGAGCCGGATAAATTTCATACCCTATCAGTTGAGCATGAAAAAAAGTTTTATAATCCTTGGGCCAGGTTGGTGCAGTTTAGGTCTGTACACCGTTCTTTCTACCTCTGGAATGGGCAGTACTGTACACCGTTCTTTCTACCTCTGGAATGGGCAGTACACAATATTTCCATACCCCTCTACTTAATCCTAAGACCTCCACAAATTTAATACAAATATCTGAGAGAGAGAGAGAGAGAGAGAGAGAGAGAGAGAGAGAGAGAGAGAGAGAGAGAGAGAGAGAGAGAGAGAGAGAGAGAGAGAGAGGGGGGGAGAACAGCAAACAATAGACAAAATACATGTTGAAACGCTTTTTCCTTGGTTTCCACTTATCACAAAGAAAAAAAAAAAGAAGGAAAATTCCTACAGGCCTATTGGCACCAAAACAGCCATTGTTATTTAGGTAACAATATTAGAACACACGCTTAAAGTCGTCAGTCATTCCGACCACTATGAATTCAAATTTGTAAAACAATTTCAAGTTATTTCTATATATCCGTATCTCTTTTAACTAAAATTCTGAACCGTTTGGCTTAACACTGCTGCATTTTTATTTATTTATTATTTTTTTTTCCTTAGCTAACCGTCGCCGTGTACCGGGAACGAGCGTTTAAACATAAGGTGACGACGTCATGTACACAGCGGCCCCCGCCCGTAGGGGCTTGAAGAAATATACGGGCTGCATGATGCTTCTACGCAGAGCTGAATCTGGCCCCCCACTAGTACTGGTAAACCGCTTAGAGGATCTAAGCCTGTCCAGGAACCACAGTGCGAGGCGGACCGTCCATGCTAATAAACCCTATTGGTTTCATTGAGCGACAGGGCTTGAGATGTCATTTCATCTCAATGTCGGGTAAAAGTCCCACAAAATTGGAAGCAACATCTCCAAAATGACCTTTACAGTGTTGACTGGGACGTTAAACCTCAAATCAAACAAACAAACAAACGTCATGTACACACTTTCTTTAGCACTCTGGCAAAAACACATAGATTTTATACGATACCCGTTGTGCAAGAAACTGACAAACATTTCCCTTCAATACGGAGCTCTCTAACAATCTCCTCGATAACGTGGGTTGTGCCCGTCCCAGCCTGGACATAAACAAGGCAGTTGGGCCTTGTTTTTTTTTTATCAGATCAAAGGCCGTTTTCTGCTTTTTAGTAAACATTTTATTTCCTTTTCTGCGCATGTGTCAAAAAAGTTACAGCGGCTGATTGGAAGTTGACCGCAAAGCGATACAATACAAAATGCCCAGAGCACAGCCCATTATACGTAGAAACACCATCCAGTTATCTTATCTGCGTAATATGTGTATACGTAGTCCTAGCAGAATATGTTACATTGAAAAAATAAATCAAAGGAGAAATCAAGGCTATCACACACATTTTAACAGTAAGAACTCCACTGCCGGACGTAGTTTCCGAAGTTCCGGATTATATCTGTCCTGCACGTCCGGCTTTTTAAACACGATTATGGCAAGCGCCCGGGTTTCTGTACCGATCATTGACAGAAAACTGCGGAATGTGAAGCAAAAGTTGTAAAATCTATATTTAGAGCTGCGAGTACATCTTTTTGGATTCAAATTGGCAAAGCGAGCTAAAGTTAAATGAAAGACAACGGGTGAAAGTGAAAAAAGTTCCCCCCGTATCACTAGTTCGGTTGTGATTGATGAAAACCTGAAAATTTTTGTCACACGTTTATGCCGAATTTTGCTTTGCTGAGTTAATCCATGCGAGAAAAACATGTTTCCTGCAAGTGGCAGACAGAGGCGGATTATTTTTGCAAAGTGGAATTATTTAACTTGTATAATTCATAATAAGCAGGTAAAAAACTGCATTTGCGAAAAAGATACACTGGGTAAAATGAGGTAACCCCCCAAAAAATTGAGTCGAAGTTTCCCCCCTTGTCTCTATTATAGGACCAATAAAAAAAAAAAAAAAAAAATTTTTTTTTTTTTTTTTTTTTAATTTTTTCATGATTCAAGCCCCTATGGTTTGAGACACGACATATATAAACAGTTTTGTCATTTGCGAACAACAAAGGTGCTGATCAGCCTGGGCATTCGCGTAGTCTTATCAGCACCTCTGCATTACAAAAAAAAAAAAAAAAAAAAAAAAAAACGCCTATAGAAATACATTGCCAATTTTTTGGCCAAAAATTAGAAATTTTAAGACAAAAATTGTGATATTTTTCTTATTTCTGCTCAAAACATAGATTGCGACATATAAAAACAATCTATGTTTTTGAGCAGAAATAAGAAAAATAATGTATACCCCCTTAAACCCCAGTTTTACTATATAAAAGTGGGGTATGAGGGGGTCAAAATTATATAGGCGTGTTCTCGTAATGGTGTTCGCTGTTTGGGATGGCCGAATACCTCTAGTTTCGATACGTTAAGTTTCTAGAGTCTGTAAAATCTATGTGGTTGAGTGGGCCTCGTGGTTGAGCGGGGCTAACACGGTCGCAAAACCCGAAGACAGGCTTTCTCGTAAGGGGGCGCATTTGTGTTTGTTACCCTTGTATCGTGTATATTATATGGCTGTGTCATTTTTATTGTATCATACGAGTATAATAAGAAGCTTACAAAAAAAAAAACGGTCTGCCAAACGGAGTCATGATGAACAGTAAAGGTACATTTTAACCTATATATTGAGCCCAAAACGTGAACATGTTCGTGAAATGAAAACCATTGTACACCCCGTCCCTTCCACATTATTTAGGACAAAATGCGTTACCATGGTAAAAATTGTTTTATCATGACGTCGCGCCTGAGAGTGTAATAACGCCATGTCATATTTTCGATGATCCATTAGTGGATTAAATATGCAAATTAGCTAGTTATGTCACGTAACGTTACATGTACGACGTCCTTAACGACGTCGTGTTCACTAATGGCGGAATATCAATACTTTTGTAAACGATCGTGAATAAAATGCGTTTTAAATGTCATATGATAAATAGAATCTTGCATTCGTTCTCATGTATTGTTGAATTTATTAAACTCGTTGAGGAAAAGGCATTGTATTATAGAATCTGTTAAAGTCGTTGAGGAAAAGGCATAAAATGCTCGGCAAGCCTCGCATTTTATCCCTTTTCCTCAACTCGTTTAATAAATTCAATAATACATGAGCACTCATGGAAGATCCTCTATATCCATGATTTGCTCCAGTCACCGACCCATTGATTTGTCGATGCCGTTCTAGCAGCGTCGCATCAACGTCACCGATGTTGATGCGACCTTGCCTACACATTGTGTGCCTGTTGAATACATTTAAAACTTATGACAAATATATTACAGGCCCTGGCTCATTTCCTGACCAGCCCCCATCAGAAAGTGATTCAGTGACAGAACAGGACAAGGCGCCCTCAGAGAATGGACCAGTCATTCAACAATCAGAACAGTCACACACAGAGAGCGAAGCGACAGCTGTAAAATCACACACCACATCAGATAACGAACTGAGCATTGAAAATACAGACAATTTCCAATCAGTGAACGAGGCAATTCAAGAAACGGCGAATGACACTGTGGAATTTAAATCAGTAAATGAACTACGGAACAACGAAGATATCAAGGTGTCAACTGAGTGTCAAGAAGTAAAAGATTTACAGATGAACAATACTGAAGCTGGTGCAGGTCGGAACAATGATCATATTGATTTAGACGTTGAACTGAAGTACAATCGTGAAGTGCTGGGTGCTGAAACATACACGTCTTTGGACGAGTTGCTTCTCAGCAATAAAGAAACTCTGACTGACGATATACATATTGTACCAAAGTCATTTGAACCAGTCGAGGTCAAAATTGTAAAGATAGACTGTGCAAATGTCAACGAGCTTAATAGATTCAGTACCAGCCAAGAGAGTTTGAGTTCAGAAATAACTGATTCTTTAAATGATTCATTAAACGAACAGCTGGTGAAAGATAACTTTATCAAAGACAATGATATCAGTGATAATTTAGACAATCTGAAGATGCCTGAAACCCGAGCAGAAACCGAGGGATCTCTATCTCCCTCCCTGATGTTTGCAGTTTGTAGATATAGATGGGAGAAGACCATTGTCACACAGTCAGACAAAGTAGTCTTTGTCACATTGAACAATAAGGTAACTACCCTGCTAGCATTCTACATAAATCTACAGCGGGCCGTTAGCGGCCCGTCAGCTACCCTGACGGGCCGCTAACGGCCCGCTGTAGATTTATGTAGAATGCTTACTGGGATATATATTTTGGTCGATTGCAGTAATAAGCCTAAAAACTCTCAGTTCTGATTAGTGGAACATGGTTCCATAAGCATTTTAAATGAATGTGATTACGGAAACACGCCTGTTTAAATACATTGTAAATTTTACCGCCGACAAAACGAAAACATTCGGATAAAATTGTGGTATTTTTCTATTTTCAGCTCAAAATATACATTGTGGGTACACGTTAGAACCGCCCCAATGAGGCGGTTCTAACGAGAACCCACAATCTATATTTTAAAGCAAAATAGAAAAAAAATATGAATTACCCCTGTAATACCCAGTTTTACCATATACATGTATATAAGTGAGGTTTAAGGGGGTCAGAATTATATAGTCGTGTGTTCATGATGTAATAACAAAAATACGGTTATCATGCTTGTCTGTTTCCTGGACAGGCTTTTCCATATGCGTATAACCAGTACAGTGCACATTCTTTCGCCAGAAGCGGACAGCTGCCCTTCTTGAATCAGCGGAAGGCAAAGAATCACTGATGGTTTAATCACAGCGTCAGGCCAGGTGTCATAGTAGGGATATTGTTTTTCTTTAAAATAAAGGTATCCATGTCCTAATTAGAATCAACTTACGGAGGCGATTCTAATGAGTGCACACAACATACATTTGTTTGTTTGATTTGAGGTTTAACGTCCCCGTCAACACTGTAAAGGTCATTTCAGAGACGTTGCTTCCAATTTTGTGGGACTTTTACCCGACATTGAGATGAAATGACATCTCACGCCCTGCCGCCCAATGAAACCAATAGGGTTTATTAGCACCGCGGTTCCTGGACAGGCTTAGATCCTCTAAGCGGTTTACCAGTACTAGTGTGCGGGCCGGATTCAGCTCTGCGTGGAAGCATCATGCAGCCCATATATTTCTTCAAGCCCTATGGGCGGGGTCCAACACAACATACATACAAGATAAAATTAGAAAATTCTCCCTAAACTGTCCCCTATACAGTAAGACCACCTAAAATTAAGACTACATCTACTTTTAAAAGCTTATTGAGAAGGTTTCAGTTATTCTTTCTTTGTGTAGTCTACACCCACTGTCTCCCAACAAGAGACCACCTTTGGGTCTGTTCAAAAGTGGTCTTTAAGACCACTTTTGAACAGTCCCAAGGGTGGTCTGAATATAGAAATTTTACTTTATATTAATATCTGGAAGCTATGGGAAATTTTTCCTTGGTACCCAAGAACGAGTTCGAAAAATCCGTGGTAAACGAAGCATCGAAATAACACTGTACTTCCCTGTTTGTACGAAAAAGAAACCTTGAGCCCGTGGACGTATGGGCGTGCACACAGCACAAAACGTACAGATTCTCATCAGACTGCTCAGATGGTTAGGCTGATCTGAGCGTCCGCTGAACGTCGCAAACGCGCGAAGTGTCGCGGCTCATGCAAAAGAAAGGGTGCACTTCAAACATTCAGCCCTTGAAGTAGAAGCCTCCGTGGTGTACTGGTTATGCTACTCGCCTTGTAAACCAGGGGTCGCAGGATCGATCGATCCTGGGCTTCCCCAGACTTTCGGATGAGTCTTTAAATCGAGATCCCGTCTCCGTATGACCTTAGCTGTTGGTGAGACGTAAAACTCAAACACTCACTCACTCAGCCCTTAAAGCCCACCTCCACCCTTTGCCTGTTTTCAAAAGGAAATCATCATTGAAACAATCAGTTTTGTATAACTAAATGCTACATCAAGGTAGACAAATACGACCTCTTCTAGAAGGCATCGCATAGTTACCATCATTTGCAAATTCCACTATTTGGGCCAATTGTTTGTAAATAGACCCAAAGTTACTTAGCACAGTGGCTTTATCTTGCTGATGTCCACGTGGTTGGTACTAAACCCAGGTAATGGTTATTTATAGCCTCGCTATTTTTATCGTTGTGAGGTCAGAGTGTTGTGTAAAGGGAGTCTGGCGTGGACTCATGTGTCGGGCATGGGAAAGAGTGTGGACCCATATCGGACACCACAGAACATGGCATCTGGTGAAGGTCTATCCAGTTTGCTTAACCCTTATCTTGCTGTTCACGACAACCCCTATCTTTGCAAACAGTGTAGATCCAGATCTGAAGAAGCCATCTGATCAGGATCTGCACTGTTTAACATTCATTTTATGAATTTGTAGGAATAAATTTAAGGAAGAGTCTATTGACAAACGTTTGTCAATAGCACAAAGTCGGTAAAAATGCTATTGACAAACGTTTGTCAATAGCACAAAGTCGGTAAAAATGCTATTGACAAACGTTTGTCAATAGCACAAACTCGGTAAAAATGCTATTGACAGACGTTTGTCAACAGCACAAACTCGGTAAAAATGTTATTGACAGACGTCTTTCAGATTTCAGAGTCGAAATGCGAAAATTGTTTTTCTTTTTATATTTCTTTTGTACATAATTGTAATTTTAGAAGGGCAGTTGTCGACTTATGCCATGGAAAAGTGCTCTGTACTTGTTAACCGCTTATTTATAAACATGTCAGGGAAAAGTGCGGGGAGGTTAACTGACCGGCTAGAATTGACCTAAATAGTGTTGATCAGGAGGATGTGGGTTCGAAACCTGGCGGCGTCGGGCAACATTCTTGCGTAACGAATGATCATGGACCCACTGATTCAAGCAGGGCGGTTATCAATTTTTATAGAAAGCATGCATATGTATGTGTTAACCGTTTCCGTATAAGATTTTCTTGTGATTGTGGATAGACAAAGTGACCGGCTCGATATGACCTAAATAGTATTAATCAGGAGGTCGTGGGTTCCATGCCTGCCGGGGTCACCGACATTCTTGCTCGGAGCTTGATCATGAATCCGCTGACATGTATGTGTTCACCGCTTCCGTGTAAGTCTGTTTTGGGAAATTGTGGATAGGTAAATTGACCGGCTTGATATGGCTTATAATGACCGACTATGATATGAAAGTAAAATGTGTTGTTTTTACCCAGGGCAACTCTTCTTTGGTATTAGTATAGCTACTTTTAAGTGAATCCGATTGGTCATTTGTTTTAGTTTTTTGTTTACATCAAGTTCAGTTTCAGTTCCAGAACAGTGCTTCCTCTTTTTCCCGCTGGACCTAGTTTTATTTGAAAAACTCCAACATGTTTTTTTTGAGCCCTTAGGTCTTCCCCTGCGAGACTTTATCTTCAAATGGAAAGAAGTTTTTCTTGACACATTAAGGGATTAAAGACACATTTTTTCTCTATATAAAAGGGGTGGCCTGTACTAAAAGATAGTAAAGAAAAACGCTGACATCTGATCAGGATCTTCACTGTTTGACATTCAGTTTATGAATTGCTAGAAATAATTTACATCAAGTAACCTAATTGGTTTAAAATCAGTAATAGGTGTTGCTCTATTGATAGTAAAGAAAAACGCTGACAATCATTTTTTTCATAAACTCAAAAGTGAAAATAAAACAAACAAGTTAAATGAAATACAAAAGTTACATGAAATCTATTATGTTTATGCTTCTGTCAGAAATAACAGGAAAAACAGAAATCCTTGAAAAGAAATATAAAAAAAAACCTTTCGCATTTCGACTCTGAAATCTGAAAGACGTCTGTAAATAGCATGTTTACCGAGTTTGTGCTACTGACAAACGTCTGTCAATAGCATTTTTACCGAGTTCGTGCTATTGACAAACGTCTGTCAATAGCATTTTTACCGACTTTGTGCTATTGACAAACGTTTGTCAATAGCATTTTTACCGACTTTGTGCTATTGACAAACGTTTGTCAATAGACACTCCGTAAATTTAATCAAGTAATTTGATTGGTTGATAGACAGAAATGGGTGTGGCTTAAATGAATATTCAGCAAGATAAGGGTTAAAGTACAGCGATTTAAGGGTTATATAAAACAGTCTAAGTCTCTGTTCAGTCTCCACCTCAGAGACGGTCGACTCATCTGTACTATCGGTTCCTTGATTATATAGAGTAAAATTCTGCTATTAAGGCCACCTTAAATTATGACAAAATCTGTTTTAAAAGCTTATTGAGAAGGTTTCAGTTATTCTTTCTATGTGTTTTCTACACGTACACCAAGTGTCTATAAAGAGACCGCCTTTGGGACTTTTCAAAAGTGACCCTTAATACCACTTTTGAACAGTCTCAAAGGGTGGTCTTAATACAGCAAATTTTACTGTATATGGCACAAAGAAATTGTAATCTAATGCTTGTGGGAAGTTCCATTTCCAAGGTGGGTCTGTTTGATTTCATTTTCAATTTAAGGTGTATCTGACACATCTATTCAAAAAGTGGATGGTTGGTGAAGAAATATGGGGTGCCGTTTTACTATTTAATCTGTATTTATAGATATCCATAATTATTTATGGATATCCATAATTCGAATTATGGATATCCATAATGCGAATTATGGATATCCATAATTATTTATGGATATCCATAATTCGAATTATGGATATCCATAATTCGAATTATGGCAATCCATATATCTAACTAAATTAATGATATCCATAAATCGAATAATGGATATCCATTATTCGATTTATTGATATCCATAAATCGAATTATGGATATCCATTAATCGGCTGATTTATGGATATCCATAAATCAAATTATGGATATCCATAAATCGAATTATGGATATCCATAAATCGATTTTTGGATATCATTAATTTAGATAGAAATATGGATATCCATAAATCGAATTATGGATATCCTTAATTCGAATTATGGATATCCATTATTCGGCTGATTTATGGATATCCATAAATCGAATTATGGATATCCATAATTCTCCTTTGCAAATGAACCTAATGAATAATGACTGCCCCCTTTGCAAAAAAACAAACTCGACTATTCCCGTCAGGTTTCCGATTAAGGTGTGTAATAAAAGCCGGGGTGGAGGTGGAGGTAATGTAGGGTAGCCTTAGTGGTGGCCTATGGTGTGGGAGAGATTTGTTTTGTTTGATTTGGGGATTAACGTTCCCTTCAATACTATTTAGGTCATTTTGGAGACGTTGCTTCCAATTATGTTGGGCATTAAGCCTTCATTGAGATGAAATGACATCTCAATCTCGCTGGCCTCGGTAGCTCAGTCGGATACGCGTCTGACTGGTGAATAGGAGGAGGCGGGTTCGATACTTGCCAGGGTCGGCAACATTCTTTCGTGGGGATTGATCATGAAATTATTTCTACGGTCATTCTTATCCTTCCGCTGATTCAAGATTTGGAGTCATCAAAAAATTTACATATCGCTTTCACAAGTCCGTGAAATGAATACCCACTTACACCTAGCCTAGCCACAAGGCGTTAAAATGGATAATATGGAATTAAAATCATATTTTGCATTAAAATGACTAGTGTATAAACGTTTAGCTAGTCTAGTCTCTCTGGCTTAATTTTGAGATTACTAAGTTTGGAGATTCTACCAAATAGAATTGTCATTACCAACAAGGTGATAAATTTTTAATATAATAAAAATATTAAAACTGATCAGACTTTAATTATCAGACTAGTAGAGATTGATCATGAAATCTTTTCTACGGTCATTCTCTCCCTACCGCTGATTCAAGAAGGGCTTTTGTCAGTTTCTGGCGAAAGAATGTGCACTGTACTGGTTAACTGCTTACGTAATAAGCCTGTCCAGGAAAAGTGTGGATAGGTAAACTGACCGGCCCAAATGACCTAAATTAGTGTTGACTGGGCCGTTAAACTCAAAAACAAACAAACAAACAAACATCTCAATCCCTGTCGCCGATTGACTCGCACGACTTTGTTTGGACAGGCTTAGACTTTCTAAACGGTTTATCAGTACTTTCAGCTCATGCAGCCAAATCTATTTCTCCAAGCCCCAATGGGCGGGGGCCAGGAGATATATATGAATCTGCCTGAAACTCCATATATCTCAAGTAGAGTATTATATGGATATATGTTAATACTATATATAATGACCATGTGCATTTTTCTCCAGAAAGCATGCACGGATTGCTTGTTTGGATCATTATAATCTTACGACCGACTTTCAGTGTCCTTAGGTGCGCACTCCTCATAGAGGTGATTCCAGAAGATCTTACGGTTGGTTCCGTTATTTAACTGGACACATGGCGGGCTTCCAGTGTATGGCGTCCGTTGCTTTGGAAGCCTTACGAACTGAAAAGGCTGCACGGCAGAGAGGCATCATCTTCCAGCGATGATGAAGACCTTGAAGATTTTGAAGATTTTTTACAATAAACAATCACGTGTCTTAGGGAGAAATCATTAAACCAAAAGCTTTGGTGGTGATTTATGGATATCCATAATTCGAATTATGGATATCCATAAATCGGCGATCTGAATTATGGATGTCCATAAATCGAAATATGGATATCCATAATTCGAATTATCGATATCCATAAATCAGAGGAATAATGGATATCCATAAATCGAATTATGGATATCCATAATTCGATTTATGGATATCCATAAATCGAATTATGGATATCCATAAATCGATCTGAATTAATGATATCCATTAATCGAATTATGGATATCAATAATTCGATTTATGGATATCCATAATTCGAATTATAGATAGCCATCATTCAGCTGATTTATGCATATCCATAAATCGAATTATGGATATCCATAATTCGATTTATGGATATCTATAAAAACGGATTAAATAGTAAAACGGCGCCCCATAAAGAAAAGGTGTCGTAAATCTTATGCCACCGTGGCGTCCAGCTATTTCGTATATACATGTAGTTTGGCAAAGCCTTCTGTCCGGTGGAAGGTAGATATTTTTAATTTTTCTATATATTAACTTTCATTCATTTTTCTTCTTCTCCCATGTCCACCGCTTTCACATCCTCTTCTTCTGTCTCTTCTATGTCTTTTTCCATTACGAAAACACGCCTATATAAATACATTGTAAACTTTACCTCCTAAATTTTTAGATGACTAATTGGGATATTTTTCTTATTTCTGCTCAAAATATAGATTGTGGGTACTCGTTAGAACCGCCTCATCGAGGCGGTTCTAACGAATACCCACAATCTATATTTATGAGCAGAAATAAGAAAAATAAGATTTACCCCTGCAAACCCCAGTTTTTCTATATAAAAGTGGGGTTCGAGGGGGTCAAATTTATATATGTGTGTTTTCGTTATGCCTTTCTCTGGGCTGACAAGCCGTTAAACCCTAACACTGGCACTTTAAACAAACAGTGTAGATCAGACGCCGCGGATCTAAGTCTGCCTTGTTTAATGATGCCACTTTTTGGGGCATGTCTTAATATAATTTATCATATGACGTCGCGTCTGAGAGTGTTATAACGTCATGTAATATTTTCGATAATCCACTAGAAATATGCAAATTAGCTAGATACGTCCCGTAACGTTACATGTACGACGCCCTTAACGATGTCACGTTTACTAACGGCTGAAAATTTACATTTTTGTAAACAGTCGTGAATAAAATTGCGTTTTGAATGTCATATGATAAATAGAATCTTGCATTCGTGCTCATGTTTTATTGAATTTATTAAACTCGTTGAGGAAATGGGATAAAATGCTCGTCATAGCCTCGCATTTTATCCCTTTTCCTCAACTCGTTTAATAAATTCAATAATGTAAGATCCTCTATTTACACATTCTTAATTCCTTCACAGGACGTCGAGCCAATAAAGCTTGTCTGGGCAGACAGTTCCAAGTGTTTTTATTCCGAGGAGTTTAAACTTCCGACAGGAAAATACGTTGGGAACCTAGTTATCGACGGAGTGTTTTATCCTGTGGAAGATATAACTATAAAACATTATACATTCGAAGTGGATCTGTACCTAAAAGATGGTAAGTAGAATCCCAAACACGCCTGTATAATTTTGACCCCCTTGAAGCCCACTAGAAGGCTGGGGATAAAAGCTGTGATGAGTATAGAAATTGCGAGGTCGACCTTTTAGCTATATAGTTATGTGCCCTTGGTTGCTGAAAAAAGTAATTTTGACCTTGTCATCAGCATGTCCTGAAGTTTTGATCAGAACGTTCGAACAGCTTGGTCAACCTTGGATAATAATCCATTTTATATGAGAACCGCGCCCCCATTCTGAAAAAAAAAATCAACAACAAAAAGAAAACTGGAAAACAGTGCAGGGTCAGATCAGATGCCGCGAAAGGCGACATATTATCAGGCCTTCACTATTTTTTTAAAAAAAAAGGTTCAGCCATTCAGTTATGTCTTTTGATTGCTAAAGACCCCTGTACTTAACCTTCTTTGCTGCATACCTCCTTCGGTTTAATTTGGATTTTCATTAAACCCGGGGATAAGAGGGGCACGATTATGTCCCAGTTATGTCCCCCAGTTTATTGAATGGTACAGACATTGTTTTTGCAAAGCACAGGAGAGCATTAAGGACCATCTTGGACCTCTCGTTTACAATTTCCAGAAAATATCACAAACGCATGAAAGAGTTAACTTTACAGCATTTGTAAATCTGCTCTCCTAAGTAATCCAGGAACCAAAGCAGTGGTCAAATTACTGTGGTACATCTGCTAGGAAAATGTAAGTAGCTTTAGCGTTCGCTAAAGCTAATCACATTTTTTTTTTCAGAAAAGATAGTAAGTATCATTTTTTGCCATATTAAATAATCAGTGTTAATACTAACAACATTATTAGTTTTGACGCCCATAATAAATGACGCCCATTAATGACGCCCATAATAAATGTTTATTGTTTTTGTTTGTTTGTTTGATTTGAAGTTTAACGTCCCCGTCAACACTGTAAAGATCATTTTGGAGAAGTTGCTTCCAATTTTGTGGGACTTTTACCCGACATTGAGATGAAATGACATCTCAAGCCCTGCAACCCAATGAAACCAATAGGACAGGCCGACTCGCACCGCGTAACCTGGGGAGGCTTAGGTCCTCTAAGCGGTTTATCAGTTTGTGCAGGTCGGTTTCAGCTCTGCGTGGAAGCATCATGCAGCCCATCTATTTCTTCAAGCCTCGATGGAAATGTTTATTGTATTGCTAAAATTTCACAATTTGATATGGCAAAGTCGCTATTATTTTCCTGAAACAAAATGTGGGTAGCTTTTGCAATCCAGAAGCTACTCACTTTTTCTTCAACCAAAATACCACTGTGTTACTGTTAGGGCTGACACGATTAACCCGATAATCGATTAATTGATCGATAAATTTTACAAAAATGATTATCGCTGCTGATTTGTTAGTAATCGATTATTCAATAAGTACAGTTAACTACACAACATACTGCCTAAAATGGCTGGAAGAATGGCAAACAGTGCAGACCCTGATGAGACGCCGCATTCCGCGGCGTCTCATCTGGGTCTACACTGTTTGCCCAGGCCAGTATGTCCTCATACATAGGTTAAATATAGCAAGAACCACGCTCAGAAGAAAGCCAGGCTAGTTAAATTATAATAAAATATGCAGTGATTACTAATCGGTTATCGAGCACAATGCCATGACTGACAATCGATCATCTTTTCAGCTCCGATTAGCCAGCCCTAGTTACTGTATAATGTATTAGATACTTCACTTACTATAAGTCTTAACTGTTTGACCACAAACAAGTTAACGTTGCTTTGAACAAATGGGGCCTGGTAATTCATCCGAACTTAGTGAATCCGGGTAACGTCTTTAACCCCAGTACTGGGCAGATCTGATATCTCCAGACAGACCAGATATTATTGGGACCCAGTCAATGCAAACGTGATCCAAATAAATCATATGGTTTGGAAAATATGAGTTCTTAAAACACTTAAACGTAAATGCGGACTCCGACGCCGACGACAACGCCGACGTCGGGTGTAGGGTCTCTTCTCCATTCAGGTCCATGAATCCACCTGAAATATTGTCCGCCATTTTTACATGGGAGACAACTGATATTGTGACTTTCTGTCAAAGTTGCTTTCGTTTAAACTGGGCAGCTCCAGAATAGTGGTCAAAACATATTGCACACCAGAGTGTACACTTCAAGAAAAGAATTTGTTCCTCAGGGTCTAATTAGATATTAAGAATAGACCCTTGTTGCTAAGGGAGACCAAAAGATTGAAAGAATTTTCTTAATTTAAGATGTATCCATTACCCTAAAAATTGGGTCAAGCTTCAAGCATGTCTGTTTAGGCCCCAACCCATCGGGGTTTGGAGAAATAGATTGGGCTGCATGGTGCTTCCACGCAGAGCTGAAACCAACCGTACATGAATGCTGGTAAATCGCTTAGAAGGACTAAGCTTGCCGAGGCAAAGTGGCACAAATCGGATCGTCCAATGCATATAAGTCATATTGGTTTCATTTGGTGGCAGGGCTTGAGATGTCATTTCATCTCAATGTCTGGTAAACTTCCCAGAAATTAGCAGCAACGTCTCTAAAATGACCTCAATATAGTCATTCATTCATTCAAACAAACAAACAAACAAACAAACTAACTAACAGACAAACATATGGGCCCCGTCAAGCGATTTTGGTACTTATCGCCTATGCGAGCAGCGAAGGTTCAGGCGAGCCTGCGCATCCGCGCAGTCTCGCCAGAACCTTCGCTACTCGCTCATACAAGCAGTGAATCAAGAGGAACCTTCGGACAGAAAGCCATATCCCTGGCCCCTCTGAATGGCTGGGTATGCGCAGTTAAAATTTGTCATGACGGAATGCTCGAAGACACAAATTCGCTTGGCGGAGCTCATAAATTTTTTCATCTTTCTTGTTTTCTTTTCTATATTCCTTATGTATGCTGCCATACGCCCTCGTGGACATTCTATGCAGGTGTTCCTGGGTAGATAAGCATTGTGTCTTGCTCAATGACACATCACTTGATGCTCGCGGGGATCGAACCAACTACCCCCTAGTCTCTAGCCCAATGCCTTTCCGCTGCACCACGGCGCTTCCATCGATTTAAAATGCCTACACATTTGATCATAGCTGCATTTTTGTTTGTTTTGAGGTTTAACGTCCCCGTCAACACTGTAAAGGTCATTTTGGAGACGTTGCTTCCAATTTTGTGGGACTTTTACCCGACATTGAGATGAAATGACATCTCAAGCCCTGTCGCCCAAGGAAACCAATAGGGTTTATTAGCATGGACGGTCCGCCTCGCACCGTGGTTCCTGGACAGGCTTC
Source organism: Lucinisca nassula (assembly GCA_963580285.1). Taxonomy (NCBI): domain Eukaryota; kingdom Metazoa; phylum Mollusca; class Bivalvia; order Lucinida; family Lucinidae; genus Lucinisca; species Lucinisca nassula. The sequence goes on from OY757013.1 coordinate 44,182,613, forward strand.
GATCCTCTAAGCGGTTTTCCAGTACTAGTGTGCGGGCCGGATTCAGCTCTGCGTGGAAGCATCGTGCAGCCCATATATTTCTTCAAGCCCCTATGGGCGGGGGCAGTCATAGCTGCATTTAACCACATGCTTGAATAAATGTTTCATTCATGCGCCCCTGCCCATTGGGGCTTGGCTGCACATGTGCTTCTGCGCAGAGTTGAAACCGATCAAACACGAATGTCCTTTCCACTTAATCTGAGCCATGAAATTTTCTAGATTATGCCCCCATGTACGACTTTCTGCAGGACAAAGCCCAACTCAGCAAGCTGGTCAGTGTCTCCACACTTTCGCATATCCAGAGAAACTTGTACAATTTAAGTGATTCAACTGCATGTTTCCTTACCGATTTCAGGCTGGTACTTTTTCACCTGTAGCTGATTGATTGCAATTAGTAAGACCGGATACTTGTAGGTTTTGTAAATCATCACGTGAACAAGTCCGTGAAATGAAGACCCCTATACCCCACTTTATATAGACCAAACTGCAGGGGTTTACAGGGTTATACATTATTTTTCTAATTCCTGCTCCAAGACATAGGTTGTGGGTGCTCGTTAGAACCGCCCCAATGAGGCGGTTCGAACGAGTACCCACAACCTATGTTTGCAGTATTTATAAGAAAAATATCACGGATTTTCATCAGAAAAATGGCCATTTTGGAGATGTGTAAAAATGCACAAATTCGCACGGGTTGTGTATCGTAATGTGTAACTAAATCAATGGCTTTAAAGACATGCTGAACTTACATTCAGGGGAGGCAATTATTTCAATCAGGAGCAAATGCTTTCTTCTAAGATTAGATCGTTTGTGGAGTAGCTTGGTCAGTTAATGGCATAAGCTGTCTCTCTATTTATCCATTTTGTACTATTTTTAAAAAAGGAATCTTCCTCCTTCATATAGCAGGAGTCGTCTTTTGGAAAATGGCTAAACTTTTGGCAAACCGCGTTCTGTGGCGTCTGATCTGGGTCTGCACTGTTTGCCAGTATTCCTGTCTGGGGTTTCCGTACTTCTGTTAACAAAAGATCGCATTTCGCACGTTTTTTAGTTTTGACATTTATGTTGGATTCTGCCTAAAAACATAAACGTAAATGTAAGAATAAAATATGAATCCAAGGGGCTAGGGTTTCCGGTACAAAATGGGCTAAAATGACAAAATGTGCCAGATAATTTATTCAAGCTCAGTCGGATGCACGTCTCACTGGTGATCAGGAAGTCTCGGATTCGATACCCGCTGGGGTCGGCAACAATGTTTCATGAAAATGGATTATGAAATCTTTTCTGGTCATGTCAGTTTTGGGCGAAAGATTCTGCACTTCTCTGCGTGGTTACCCGGGTTACCCGCTTATGTGTAAGCCTGCCAAGGAAGTGTGATTAGGTAAACTGATTTACTCCATATGACCTAAATAGTGTTGCCTCCGCCATGAAACTCGGTGAAGTTGATGTCGCACCTGCACCCCCCCCCCCCCCACACACACACCTGCCCCACCCCCAAAAATTAATGTATTGATATTTTACTTCAGGGTAGAAGAAATAAATATCTGTGGTTAGAAAATGACTAAGGTCATAATGCGGAAAGACCTAACAATTATATCCAAAGTTTTTTGTTTGATTTGAGGTTTAACGTCCCCGTCAACACTGTAAAGGTCATTTTGGAGAAGTTGCTTCCAATTGTGTGGGACTTTTACCCGACATTGAGATGAAATGACATCTCAAGACCTGTCGCCCAATGAAACCAATAGGGTTTATTAGCATGGACGGTCCGCCTCGCACCGCGGTTCCTGGACAGGCTTAGATCCTCTAAGCGGTTTACCAGTACTAGTGTGGGGGCCGGATTCAGCTCTGCGTGGAAGCATCGTGCAGCCCATATATTTCTTCAAGCCCCTATGGGCGGGGGCGGTTATATCCAAATTACATACACACCCTACTACCATAGAGAAAACATATGTAAAGATATGTTGCACTCACAAGGTATCTTTTCTAAAAGTAATTGAACCTGAAAAAAAAAAAAATAAATTAAAACAAGCGAAAAATGTTGATAAAAGTTTAAAGGTGGATAACCCCAAAAGCACATGTACATCTGCAAACTATGACGAAATCGTCCGCAAAATTTCAAAAAGATCCCTAGCAAACTATAAGAGGAGTTACGCTCACAAGGTACCTATTCTAAAAGTAACTGGACCTGAAACAATAAAGGACAACTTTAACCCTTTTTCGTTCTGAATATTTAGTTAAGCCACACCCATTTCTGACTTCGAACCAGCCAGATTACTTGATGTAATGTATTGATACAAATTCATAAATTGCATGCCAAACAGTGTAGATCCTGATCAGATGGCTTCTTCAGAAGCCATCTGATCTGGATCTTCACTGTTTGCAAAGATAGGGGTTGTCGTGAACAGCAAGATAAGGCTTCTTCAGAAGCCAACTGACCTGGATCTACACTATTTGCAAAGATAGGGGTTGTCGTGAACAGCAAGATAAGGCTTCTTCAGAAGCCATCTGATCTGGATCTACACTATTTGCTAAGATAGGGGTTGTCGTGAACAGCAAGATAAGGCTTCTTCAGAAGCCATCTGATCTGGATCTACACTATTTGCAAAGATAGGGGTTGTCGTGAACAGCAGGATAAGGGTTAACACTACTGGTGGTCATAACTTTTGAACCGGTTGAGATAGAGCCGATTTGGCAAGTGTTCCTTGTGACAAGGGATTCCCACTTATGCAAAACATTTTGACCTGTACCCTTGACCTTGACGTGCGACCTACTGAAAGTGTGTGTGTGTGTGTGTGTGAATTCGGGTTTAACGTCGCTTTCAACAATTTTTCAGTCATATCACGACGGTGTCTGGTTGCGACAGGGAGCTCAGTGCTCACTTTTATAGTGCTGCCTCACTGAAGTATCATGTCCCAGACACATTACATGATACCACACCCAGTCACATTATCCTGACACTGGGTCGACCAGTACTAGCTCTACCCCGTAAATCTGAGTGACAAGCGAGGAGCAGCTAGTACCATTGTTAACGACTTTAGTATGTCGCGGCCCGGGATCGAACCCGTGACCTCCCGTTCCCCGGAGCGGACACTCTACCAACTGAGCTATCGGGGCCGGTGACGTACTGAAAGGAAGAATAGTATTGGTCATACCTTTTGAACCGTTTCAGATAGAACCTTCAGATTTGGCAGGTAGGTTCCTTCTGACAAGGACTTTCACTATATTAAAAGTTTGACCTATGGCCTTTAACTTGACGTTGACTTTGACATGTGACCTACTTTAAAGAAAATTTAAAGGAAAAAAAAAAATAACATTGATCCAAACATGTTTAACCGTTTGAGATAGCGCCTTCTCATTTGGCTTGTAGGTTCCTTTTGACAAGGGCTACCCACTCATACAAAACTTTTTGACCTGTGCCTTTGACCTTGATCTGTGAAATACTTTAAAGAAAAAATTTTTTTAACCGTTTCAGATAGAGCCTTCATATTTGGCATGTATATTCCTTGTGAAAAGGTCTTCCCACCCATACAAAAAATTGACCTGTGACCTTGACCTAGACCTGTGACTTACTTTAAAAAAAATGACCTAGGCCTGGTGACGTCGACATGCTCGTGTTCCACAACTTTCACAAACACATCTCATTTGTTTGGATATTTTGTTGTTTTACTGAGACGGTTTTTGCTTTGGGTCCCAACAATAGTGTTATAAAGAGGTTGTGATGTGTTCCTCTATATGTTAACAAAACTTAGAAATTTGCAATGTTTGCAATAGAAATGTTTATATGTAGCGTTGATTCAAGAATATTTCATGTTCAATTTGTACATGAAGAAACAAGAACCATTATTTTTTATCTTCGTTTTGACATGTATATGTAGTGGGCATCCTTGTAAGCCCCCAGGTCGTTTTCTATGTAATGTAAACATACTTGTCTATGCAGACATTATATGCGTAGGGTTTAACACGGAAGTACAGCCATTAGTATGCAACAACAAGTATAAGCTTTCATAAGAAGAAAAAAGCGGATCATAACAAGTATAAGCTTTCATTAAAAAGGCCCACGGACAGGTTGTACAAGATAATACAAATTATGCATCTACAGACTCTCGACCACGACGGAACACTGCCATCCTATAAGTTTCCCAGAAGCCTTCGGCTCTGGTGAGCTAAAATACTTGCCTCGCCATGAGCAACATATTTGGGTTAAGCTTCATTTAGTCTTCTATAAAGTGTAGGGAAGTTGTCTACTTAATTTCTCCAACAGTTTTCAAGCATTCCATTTGATAAGATGTTACCAGCGTATTGAAGTTGGATATGTGCCTTTTTAAAGATGAAAAAGTACTTGTTGACAAAATTACAGCATTTGCAACTTTGACATTTCAGAAAGTGTAGACTGGCAATTAGAATATTGTCAAAGACAGTTAATTGTATAAAACATATTTCTGGGATATAACTCTAGACATTCACATTTAATTTGTGCTAAGCGTAGACCTAACTGTTTAGCTCACCTGAGCACGAAGTGCTTATTTTTCAGTTAAATCATATTTTATTGCATATACAGTGCAATTGGGTTGGAGTGCATGGAGAGCTATTGTGATCGGTCAATGTCCGTCGTGCGTCGTGTGTCGTGCGGCGTCAACAATTTGCTTTAAATGCTATCTCCTCCTAAACCCTTGAGCCAATTTCAATAAAACTTCATAGGAATATTGCTTAGGTTACCCTCTACGCTGAACAAGATGGCCACAAGAGCTAAAAATAGAAAAATCTTTAAACGACATCTCCTCCTGTACCCTTGGGCCAAATTAATTCAAACTTCAAAGGAATCGGTGACCCTCTACTAAAATAGCTAAAACTGTTCTGCTCCCATGAGCAAAATGGCTGCAAGAGCTAAAAATAAAAACATGTCGTAAATTTGCTTCAAACGCAAACTCTTCCTAAACCGTTGGGCCAATTTGATTCAAGCTTCACAGGAATGTTGCCAAGGTGTTTCCCTACCAAAATAGCTAATGCCGTTCCGCTCTGACAAACAAGATGGTCACTAGAGCTAAAATAGAAAAAAAAACAATATCTTTAAACGACAACTCCTCCTGTACCCTTGGGCCAATTTCATTCAAACTTCATAGAAATGTTGCTTAGGTGACCCTCTTCCAAAAAAGCTGACACGGTTCTGTCCCGATGAGCAAAATTGCCGCCATAGCAAAAAAAAAAATAGAAAAATATCATAAATTTGCATCAAACGCAAACTCCTCCTTAACCCTTGGGCCAATTTGATTCAAACCTCACAGGAATGTTATGTCGGTGACTCCCTACCAAAATAGCTTAAACATTCCGCTCTGTCTAACAAGCTGGCCACCAGAGCTAAAAATAGAAAATATCTTCAAACGACAACTCCTCCTGTAGCCTTGGGCCAATTTCATTCAAACTTCATAGGAATGTTTCTAAGATGACCTTCTAACAAAGTAGCTAAAACGATTTCTCTCTGACGAACAAAATGGCCGCCATAGCTAAAAATAGAATAACATTGTAAATTTGCGACAAACGCGAACTCCTCATAAACCCTTGAACCAATTTGATTCAAACTTCACAGGAATGTTACTTAGGTGTATCCCTACCGAAATAGCTAAAATCGTTCAACTCTGACGAACAAGACGGCTGCCATAGCTAAAGATAGACCCTTTGGCCAATTTCATTCAAACTTCATAGAAATGTTGCTTAGGTGACCTTCTACCAAAATAACTGAAACGGTTCTGCTCTGTTCAGCAAAGTGGCCACCATAGCTAAAAATAGAAAAACATCGTAAATGTGCTTCAAATGTGAACTCCTTCTTAACCCTTGGGCCAATTTGATTCAAACTTCACAGGAATATTATGTAGATGACTCCCTACCAAAATAGCTAAAATCGTTCTGCTTTGACTAACAATAAGGCCACCAGAGCGAGAAATAGAAAAAAATCTTCAAACGATAACTCCTCCTGTACCCTTGGGCCATTTTCATTCTAACAAGCTGGTCACCAGAGCTAAAAATAAAAAAAATATCTATATGAGTATACACAATCTATGTCTTGGAACAGAAATAAGAACAATAATGTTACCCACGTAAACCCTAGTTTTCTGTATACATTGTATAAAGTGGGTTTAGGGGGTGTTCACTTAACTGACTTGTTCACGTGATGGATTGCAATATGGTTGTTTAACTAACATTGGTCTCAGCTTCTGACCCCTCCAACAGTGTTTCAGAGATTCTGGTATTATTTACAAACAACATACGTATACATATCACCATGAGAACTCTTGCACAAATCTTACGTGTCATACTCATTTTATTGAGAATGAAATTACAGATGCATATGAATCTTTAATGATCTTTAATCCTTGTTTTAGGTGATCTAAAAGAGTTCTGTTTATTTGCATGCTGCCATGAGAAAACTGCCTTTGGAAAAGTTAAAAAAAAATGTTTATGCCAACAGGAAAGACACAGATCAATCAGTCTGCACATTCCATTATAGATATCAATTGAAGAAAGTAGAAATCAAGCTGATCGGACTGTACTGGTCGTTGTCATCAGACTGTAGGCACAGGAATGTCACCAGAGCGCTCACTGATACACTTTGTTTTTAGATCTGATTTGTTCTAGTTACCATTGTCGTGGGTGGAAATCTTTTATTTATCTAATGGAGATACCATAATTAATCTAGCAATTGATATACCTTAAGAATGAGTCTATAGCAGGAAAATTCCTGTATTAAGACCACCTTTGGGACTGTTCAAAAGTGGTCTTTAAGACCACTTTTGAACAGTCCCTTAGGTGGTCTCTTATTAGGAAACACTGGTTGTAGAAAACACGAAGAAAGAATATTTGAAACCTTCTAAATAAGCTTTTGAAAGCAAATTTAGTTTTAATTTTAGTTGGTCTTAATAGCGGAATTTTACTGTATATGTAGAAAATGGCCCTAAATCATTAACATGATGGCAAACAGGTAGATTCTGATGAGATGGCACATTTTGAGCCATCTCATTTAGTTCTACACTGCTTGCATAGGTCTTTGGAACGATCTACGTGGTTGAAAGGGTGTTTCAAGTGAATGCTTTAAGCAACTTTTATGCGCCCACTTACTTAATACAGGTTTGACTGTTTGCTTAGGCCAGATCGAGCCGATCAGTTTACATTGCCACACTTTTCCTGGGTAGTCAATTGTAACTAGTGCAGTGCACATTCTTTAGCCAAAAAGTGCACAGCCAGCACAAAACACGTCACGTCGTATCGATGTCGGCCCGAGGTTGACCCGGCATCCTTTGCTGACTGGGTTACAGTTTCCCTTCTTGAATCCGATGTAGGGAGTCAATGGCATGATAGAAAATGTTTCACGATCTATCTGCACGAGAGAATGTTTATTGCAAGATCTGGCGGGTATCGAACCCATGACTTCCTGATCACCAGTCAGACACGCCTCTGGCTGGGCCATTTTGGCCACTGAGCAAAGTTTTTCCCGGGCCAACGTCGGGTCGATAGCGATACGACGTGACAACGTCGTATCGCTATCGGCCCGACGATGGCCCGCTGGCCCTCAGCTTTTTTTCCGGAATGTATGAGGTAAATATGGTGTTGTCACGAGAGCCTAGTCCTGAGAAAAAAAGGTACTTATTTAACATACAAGACAGCAAATACCTAGAGCAAGACTGCAGCAGCCGCATATTATTGAGAGTCAAATAGCTGTCCACAAAGACAATAGAGACAGCTTGCAAACCGCAGGCAGGATCAGTGGGAGTGGGGCGGGCGGGGGTGGGGTGGTGTCAAGGCTGCTCAGTCCATCAGGCCCTTTGGTTTCATGAGCTGATTAGTCAGTAGTAAAAGCTTGGAACGAAACAAAAGGAAATTTGAAGTCCAAGAATCAGACTTAGTCGGAGCATACTAGTTGAAAATCTTTGTACTGAGAAAGATAAATTTCTATTATTTTGTGATTAATTACTGTGTCGTGTAGCGAAGAAATTGGAGTTGTTTAAGTGAAATCAATTTTTCCATACCTTACATCGATTGTAGTCTTTGTGATAGAAGAAAATTTTACAATCTTAAGATAAAAATGGATATGTAGCATTGTTGGATACTGGTGAATTCTCCGATAGGATATGGACAAAAATGTGTATTCTGTTAATCCATTTTATACGGCAAAAACCTCAAAACGGGTCATTAGCAAACAGCACAGGCCTAGAACAAACGCGGCATAATGCGGCATCTGATCAGGTCCTACCCTGTTTGCAGGAAGCTCAACCATTTTCCGGTTAAAAACATATTTTATCTGACACCCCTTAATTTTGAAACGGACTCCTGCTCATTACGATAACACACCCGTACGATATAGTGCATTTTTCACATCTCCAAAATGGCTACTTTTCTGATGAAAATCTTCCATATTTTTCTCATAAATGCTCAAAACATAGGTTGAGGGTGCTCGTTAGAACCGCCTCATTGAGGCGGTTCTAACGAGTACCCACAACCTATGTCTTGGGGTAGAAATAAGACAAATAATATATACCCCCGTAAACCCCAGTTTCCTCTATATAAAGTGGGGTTTAGGGGGGTCTTCATTTCACGGACTTGTTCACGTGATGTGTATATAATGGGGTGGGGTTGGGGTGTATTCCATTCGGTACAAAAACAGTTAAAATAGCACAGCTATGTGAAATAATGCTTTCTTGCATGTTTCTTAAACAGCCTTTTCTTCTGGTGAAAATGTGTGATCGTTTACTATTTTCACGCAATGAACACCCCTGAAAACCCTACTATATACAGAGAAATCTGGGGTTTATGGGGTATACATTATTTTTCTTATTTCTGCTCCAGTACATAGATTGTGGATACGTGTCAGAGCAGCCTCAATGAGGTGGTCCTAACGATCACTCACAACCTATGTTTGCAGTATAAATAAGAAAAAAACATGAATTTTCACCCGAAAAGTAGCCATTTTCGAGATATGAAATAATGCACTATGTCACATGGGCATGTTATTGTAATGTATGGATTGTGTATGCTCATTAGAACTGCATCAATGAGGCAGTTCTAAAATGCACCCACAATCAGTATATATATTTTTTTTCATTCCAAAATAAGGAAATTAATGTATATACGCCACTTTATATATATATATTAAGTGATGTTTACAAGGCTGTTCATTAAGCCTGAAAAATAGCTGTTGCCACTAACACATACCGAAATCGGGTATGGGTCGGTAAATCGCAAAATCGCAAAAGCTTTTTATTATTATTTTTTTTTTTCAAAATATTATTAGATTGAAAAAAGCCAAAAAAAAAAAAAAAAAAAACAGACAAAAGAACATTAAAACGGCTAAAATTCAACTGTATTTCCTGAAAACATCCAATTGACGAGGTTAAAAGCATCAAGGAAGCAAAAGAAAGGTTTTCAAGCATTTTGTTTAAGCTATTTTGACAATTTTATAAATTTTTATCAAAAGTGCTAGAAAATATTAAGGTCGGTAGGTTAGAAAATCTTTTTTTTATTTTTTTTTCTGGATGGCAATAAAACTTGCAGGGTCGGCACAAAAAATCAGGGTCGGTCGGGTCAGCCATTACGATAACACACCCGTGCGATATAGTGCATATTTCTCATCTCCAAAATAGCTCCTTTTCGGATGAAAATCTCTGATATTTTTCTTATAAATACTCCAAACATAGGTCGTGGGTGCTCGTTAGAACCGCCTCATTGAGGCGGTTCTAACGAATACCCACAACCTATGTCTTAGAGCAGAAATTAGGAAAATAATGTATACCCCCTTAAACCCCAGTTTTCTCTAGATAAAGTGGGGTTTAGGGGGGTCTTCATTTCACGGACTCGTTCACGTGATGGGAAACACAACTATTGTTTTAGGCCTTTGACGGACTTTGTTAGTGGCAAAATGTCTTGTTAATAAAGATCGACATGAAGGTCCAGGACACTAGCCCTCTTGGATGTGATTTGATTTGGAAGCAAGTACTGAAATAAAACAAAATGGATTTAAATACCAAATTTGACTTTGCAACAGTTGTGGAACAGTTATGTTCCAAAGTTAAACTTGAGAAAAAGGAGACAAACAATATTGGGAAATATAAACACCGAGATAAATGGCAGAAACTTGCCACCAACCTACCACAGGCTGTTCTTACATGCATGCAAGGTAATGACAATGACTTTATACATTTTATGCTCTGGCCATCGACATCAGTCAGTGATATAATGTTGCTTGGGTTATCCACACAGGCACGCATCTCTCTCACACGCACGCACGCGCGCACACACACGTTTGCGTGTGCGTGCATGTATGTGTGCTATATACCACGAAAACACGCCGATATGATTCTGACCCCCTTGAACACCACTTTTATATAGTAAAGCAGGGGTTTACAGGGGTAACCCTTATTTTGTATGTCTGCTCTAAAATAGAGCAGAAATAAGAAAAATGTTGTAATTTGTCATTCTGAAAATTTTCATTTTTGGGCAGTAAAATTTGCAATGTATTAGAATAGGCGTGTTTTCGTAATAAAATTTGTATGTGCTACATAGAGTTTTCAAGCTCTGAATGAAACTTTTGTGTATCAGTACTACAGTCAGCGATCTCTGTAACGGCATTCGATGTAATGGCAAAACGCGTTATAATGGGAATTTCCTAGGATTAATGGCGACATTCAAGAATAGAATACGCGTATTTAACCCTTATCTTGCTGTTCACGACAACCCCTATCTTTGCAAACAGTGTAGATCCAGATCACATGGCTTCTGAAGAAGCCATCTGATCAGGATCTACACTGTTTGGCATTCAGTATATGAATTTATAGCAATAAATTACATCAAGTAGTTTGATTGGTTGATAGACAGAAATGGGTGTGGCTTAAATGAATATTCAACAAGATAAGGGTTAAATCTAGAAACAAATGTTTCAGAAACTTGTTAGAGTCGCCTCGCCGAGAAGATTCTTAACGAAAGTAACTAAGGGATTTATTTTGTTTTGGTGTTTAATGGCCCAGTCAAGACAATTTAGGTCATGAGGAGCTGATCAGTTTATCTGACCATACTTTTTCTGGGCAAGCTTATACTATTGATTATTATTCTACAGGGCCATACCCCACCCACACGCTCTCTCCGATCTTTTTATGATTTTGTTTGTTTGATTTGAGCTTTAACGTCCCCGTGAACACTGCATAGGTCATTTTGGAGGCGTTGCTTCCAATTGTGTCGGGCTATTACCCGACATTGAGATAAAATGACATCTCAAGCCCTGTCGTCAAATGAAACCAATAGGGTGTTTATAAGCATGGACGGTCCGACTCGCACCGCTTTGCCTGGGCAGGCTTAGATCCGCTAAGCGGCTTACCAGTACTCGTTTTCGGTCGTTTTCGGCTCTGCGTGGAAGACTCATGCAGCCTATCTATATCTTCAAGCCCCGATGGGTGGGGGCCGTATCTTTTTATGATAAATTGGCCCAGTTTAGATCAGAACAAGAAATGTGTTCACAGGACACACAGATGCCACGCCCTGCTAGCGCAAAGCATGCAAAGCGTTTAGTTGCTCATTATATGTTGATAATCAGCTGTACATCCGGGCCTTGAACATTAGGAATTTCGTTAGAAATGGACAATCAATACCGAATTAACCCTTAAGTTGTCCTACTGAATGAATTAATTTTGCCACACCCTTTTTATTATATACCAATCAAATTACATAGCAAATGGCAAACAATTAGGTCCTAATCAGATGGCATCCTCATCTTATCTGGATCTACACTGTTTTCAAAGATAGGGCTTGTCATGTTCAGCAGGACAAGGGTTAAAATGTCAGGAGCTTTCGTGGATCTAAGCCTGCCCAGGCAAAGCGGGGCATGTCGGAACGTCCATGCTTATAAACCCTACTGGTTTCTTTGGGCGACATGGGTTGAGATGTCATTTCATCTCAGTGTCGGGTAAAAGTCCCACAAATTGGAAGTAACGTCTCCAAAATGACCTATTCAGTGTTGACGTGGACGTTAAACCACAAATCAAACAAACAAACAAACAAATATCTTTTCTCCCTTTCTCTGGGAGACGACACAAAATGACCCACAAGGGTTGACGTGTCGTTAAACCCCAAACAATCAATCAATCAATGTATCTTCCGTCCCCCTGGCGTCCAACTGATATTGGTTTTACAGTTGGCCAATGCCTGCTGTCCTTGCAGCAGTTTAGGATATAGTCTAGCTCCTAGACCTTGATGCCATATTGACCAATGACCAACCACCCTGTGTGTTTTTTTTTAATCAAATATGAAACCTTGTTAGACTTTAATCTTGTCGGAGACATCAAGGATATATTCACAAGATAAAACAACTTGCTATCAGAGAGGGAAAAAGAAGTAATTTTTTACATAACTATAGAAGAATATTACTTACTAACCCTTCTCTTGCTGAATATTCATTTAAGCCACACCCATTTCGGACTTTGAACCAATCAGATCACTTGATGTAATTGATTCCAACAAATTCATTAATTGAATGTCAAACAGTGTAGATCCTGATCAGATGGCTTCTTCAGAAGCCATCTGATCTGGATCTGCACTGTTTGCAAAGATAGGGGTTGTCGTGAACAGCAAGATAAGAACTATTTTTAAAATATGATATCCGACTAGTAGCTAGTCTAGTTAGGATAGAGGGGAATGTTTTTGTTTCTTCTGTTTCTTTACTTTCTTTCATTTTTGCCTTTCTTCTTCTCTTTCATCTCTACTATTCCTTCTGTCTGTTTTCTCCCTTTCTCTAGGAGATGACACAAAATGACCCACAAGGGTTGATGTGTCATTACACCCGAATGCTGTCAGTCAATTCTCCCTTGTAGAAATGGACCAATCACGTCGCTGGATAGTTGAATAGAACTTGATTATTTTGTTTGTTTGATTTGAGGTTTAACGTCCCCGTCAACACTGTAAAGGTCATTTTGGAGACGTTGCTTCCAATTTTGTGGGACTTTTACCCGACATTGAAATGAAATGACATCTCAAGCCCTGTCGCCCAATGAAACCAATAGGGTTTATTAGCATGGACGGTCCGCCTCGCACCGCGGTTCCTGGACAGGCTTAGATCCTCTAAGCGGTTTACCAGTACTAGTGTGCGGGCCGGATTCAGCTCTGCGTGGAAGCATCATGCAGCCCATATATTTCTTCAAGCCCCTATGGGCGGGGGCGAAGAACTTGATTAAGATGTCACAAAAACTTCTAAACGTTGTCAAACTCTCAAATGTCAGTTTAACTTCAAAACAAACACCAAGTTTTGTGGTAAATAAAAGGTATGAATAATATTCACCTTGCAACGCTGATTTCTTATATACCTCCAATAATCTAATCGATAGGTGACTTGACTTTGAATGGTCGGAATTACCGTAAATTTTGAAATACCTTAACCAGCCAGTGCCTGTTTAGATACTTCAATTTTCAATAAGTTAATTTATTGATGTGGTCAAATAGCAAACAGTGTAGACCCAGATCAGACTGCTCCTTTAGGAGCAGTCTGATCTGGGTCTTCACTGTTTGAAAACATGCCTACACGGTTTAGCCCAAATACTGATGATATTTACGGTAGACAGAATGGTTTAACACACACTGGCTTAATATAAGTTAGCTTTTATAGTAGCTTTAATCTACAATCTAAAATCCTTAACAGTGTTGTTTTTATCCTAACTTATCAAATTTTAAGATTGTGCCCATTCTGTAGTGCTTCTATCCTTAGATTAATAGGTGGATATATTTCAAACTGAGGTAATGCATTTTCTGCAAATTTAATGTACTACTCGTATATATACATATCATTGCACTCGTTAAAAGCGTCAAAACCAATTTAGTTAACTTAAATAGCTTTTATTATGCATTATTTTAACCGTAATGTTCATGCTGTTTTCATTTTGCAAATGACTGAATGTGGGTTTTGGGACATTGATTTAAAACCCTCTGGGTGAAGTACTTGAAAAATCTTAAATTGCATTTATTCAGGTCGATGCATGTTTAAGCATGCATTAGGGCATATATATGTTTTTCTGATCTGCATATATACTACAATCTAAGTTAAATGTTAAGATAGTAATTATAAAAGGTAACAATTTGAAATTCAGTTTATATACATTTTGCTTAACGCAAATTAGCTTTAATTTTTCCATGCAAAGAAAAAATGATAAAATTTAAAGAACTGGTGTATTCATCACATGAACAAGCCCGTGAAATGGACACCCACTAAAACCGCCACTTTATACAGAGAGAATAGGGGTTTACGGGGATATACGGGATATCAAACCTCAAATCAAACACACCAACATTGTTTTGTCTTATTTCTGCTCCAACTCAAAGGTTGTGGGTACTCTTTAGAACCGCGGTTCTAACGAGCACCAACGGCCTATGTTTGCAGTAGAAAATTATCAAGGATTTCCATAAGTAGCCATTTTGGAGATGTGAAAAAAGAACTACATGTATGTCGCAAGGGTGTGTTATCGTAAAATTTCATTATGCATTGAGTGCTCTTGAAAATCTAGGGAACTGTAGGGTTTACAAGTACATTGAAATTCCGCTATTAAGACCACCTAAAATTAAGGTTAATTCTGCTTTGAAAAGTTTATTTAGTAAGCTGCAGTTATTCGGTCTTTGTGTTTTCTGCAAACAGGGTCCTCTGGTCAGATACCACCTTTAAGACCACTTTTGAACAGTCCCAAAGGTGGTCTTTTTATAAGAATTTTACTGTATATACATTATTTTTTCCCCAGTTTTACTTCGAAATATATATTGTGGATATTTTTACCGTCTATTATTACTATTGTCGAACTTCAACGGCTCGAACACATTTGAGACCACGAAAATCTATTCGAGACATGGGTGGTTCGGGCCACTGAGGGTTACTGCCAGGAGGCTTGACGGGGTTAATTTCGGGTTCCATAATATACAGTGAAATTCCGCTATTTAGGACTAATTCTGCTTTTAAAAGCTTTTTTAGGAGGGTGCTGTTATTCTTTCTTCAAATTTCTGGATACAATGTCCTCTGGTCGGAGACCACCTGTGGGACTGTTCAAAAGTGGTCTTTAAGACCACTTTTGAACAGTGCCAAAGGTGGTCTTAATATTGGAATTTTACTGTACAGAATAATGTGTACTCATTAGAATCGCCCCAAAGATGATGCTATGTGTACTCATTAGAATCGCCTCGTTGAGGCGAGTCTTATGAGTACAGACAGCATACATTTTCAAGATAAAAGACGATAATATCCAAAATTTTCCCTCACTATTTCTTATGTAGAGAAATTCCCTAGGGACTGAAGAACGTGTTCGACTCAGTCATGGTGTCGAGCCATCAGTGTTCGAGACATCGATGTTCTACCGGCCCGTCAATGCTTATAAAACCTTACTGGTTTCATTGGGCGGCAGGGCTTGAGATGTCATTTCATCTCTATATCGGGTAAAAGTCCCACGAAATTGGAAGCAACGTCTCCAAAATGACCTTTACAGTGTTGACGGGGACGTTAAACCTCAAATCAAACAAACAAAATAATCAAGTTCTATTCAACTATCCAGCGACGTGATTGGTCCATTTCTACAAGGGAGAATTGACTGACAGCATTCGGGTGTAATGACACATCAACCCTTGTGGGTCATTTTGTGTCATCTCCCAGAGAAAGGGAGAAAACAGACAGAAGGAATAGTTAAACCTTAAATCAAACAACCTTAGTGGGAAGTGTCCAAACATTAAGCACCCACAACCCACGTCTGGGACATAAATAAAACAAATACATGTACAAGTAATGGAACCAAGAAAGTATTTCCAAACCCAGCGGATTACATGTAGTCATGCTTGTAAGGAGACTTGATATGACCTTAATATTGTTTACTGGGCTGTAAACTAAATAGAAATGTTATATCTTTGTTTTTATAAATCATATTTACAAAATATTTTCGTTTTCTTAATTTAATCTCATAGCGCATAGTTAGCCGGTTTAAAATAAGCTATCACACAACCCCCCTCCATAGCACTGTTCATTAAAACACGTTTTGGATAACATTAGGAAAACACGCCTATACAAATACATTGTAAACTTTACCGCCGAAGACACGAACATTTTAGGTTTACCCCTGTAAACCCCAGTTTTACTATATAAAAATGGGGTTCGAGGGGGTTAGACTTATATATGGGTGTTTTCGTGATGCATGGTTTAAAGATGGATCCCACAAAAGATGAACAATATGGAGAGTATTTATAAAATGACCCTACATAATCAATATAGTTACACATTTTCTGCAACTTACACATTTTCTGCTTTCGGTTATAGAGGTTGTGGTATAAATCAATATTGACGAGACTTAAAAGTAATTTTATTGTTTGATAGTCAGAAGTAGGTGTGGTAGAATTAAATTTATTCAGCAGGACAAGGGTTACTGTCAGCCATCAAACACAAATATATGAAGGTTTATTTGTTTGATTTAAGGTTTCACGTCCCCGTCAACACTGTAAAGGTCATTTTGGAGACGCCCAATGAAACCAATAGGGTTTATAAGCATGGACGGTCCGACTCTCGCACCGCTTTGCCTGAGCAGGCGTGGATCCTCTAAGCGGTTTATCAGCACTCGTGTGCGGATCGGTTTCAGCTCTGCGTGGAAGCATCATGCAGCCCATCTATTTCTTCAAGCCCCGATGGGCAGGGGCTGTAAACTGGTCTGGCGATGACTTGTCATAAAGGGGACAGTATCTGACAAACAAAAAGCCTCTTCATCACGAAAATACGCCTACTCGTATATAACCCTGACCTTATCGAACCCCACTTTTATATAGTAAAACTGGTGTTTATAGGGGTAAACCTTATTTTTCTTATTTCTGTATTAAAATATAGATTGTGGGTGCTCGTTAGAACCGCCTCGATGATGTGGTTCTAACGAGTACCCACAATCTATATATTTTAGCAGAAATAAGAAAAATATCACGATTTTTCATCTTAAAATTTTCGTTTTTTCGGAGGTAAAATGTACAATGTATTTGTATAGGCGTGTTTTCCTAATGTAATTTAGATTGCTTAGCGACGTAACGCTGAGCTGGGCCATGATGTTCAAGGCTTAGGTGCCAATTCGTCAGTTAACATTGTATTAACATTTTAAGTTATTCATTATGGCAAACCACTCATATTTTTTTTTTGCGAAAAAAATGTGATTGATTTGATTGATTTGAAGTTTAACGTCCCCGTCAACACTGCAAAGGTCATTTTGGAGACGTTGCTTCCAATTTTGTGGGACCTTTACCCGACATTGAGATGAAATGACATTTCAAGCCCTGCCGCCCAATAAAACCAATATGGTTTATAAGCATGGACGGGCCGACTCGAACCGAAAAAAAATGTGAGTAGCATTTGCAGAATTACGCACATTTTTTCAACAAAACTAGTGCGATATTGGATATTGGACTTGCTGGTAGAAGCCTCCGTGGTGTAGTGGTTACGCTACTCGCCTTGAAAACCAGGGGTCGCAGGATCGATACCGGGCTTCTCCAGACTTTCGGATGAGGTCCCGTCTCCGTATGACCTTAGTTGTTGGTGGGACGTAAAACTCAAACAGTCACAGTCACATTGGACTTGCTGGAATAGTTAACATTTCAGTCACTAACCAGCTTTTGTTTGGTTGTTTGTATTGGAGTTTAACGACCTAGTCAACACAATTTTATGTCATTTTTGAGCCGGTCAGTTTACCTACCCACACTTTTCCTTGGCATACTTATACAAACAGTGCACATTCTTTCGTTAGAAACTAACATCTGCCCTTCTTGAATCAGCGGAAGGGAGAGAATGGCCGTAGAAAAGATTTCATGATCAATCTCCACGAAAGAAGGTTGCCGACCCCAGCAGGTATCGAACCCGCGTCCTCCTGATCACCAGTCAGACGCACATCCGACCGAGCTACCGAGGCCGGCAAACCAACGAGCTTGTTCAGCTACTAATGCTTTGAACCGCGGGGTCCAGAATGCTGTCTCCGAGAAGAGCGATTGCAGCACCATGAAAACACGACTACAGAATTTTGACCCCCTAAACCCCCACTTTTATATAATAAAACTGATGTTTAAAGGGTATACATTAGTTTTCTTATTTATGCTCAAAAACATAGGTTGTGGGCACTCGTTAGAACCGCCTCGCCAATGCGGTTCTAACGAGTTCACACAATCTATGTTCTGAGCAGAAATATGAAATATATCAGAATTCTTTATCTGAAAATTTCATTTTTAGGCGAAAAAAAAAATCAATATATTTGAATCGGTGTGTCTTGTAATGTATGTGCAGTGAACTTCTGTGTGAGGACCTGTACGTTTTTGTTTGCTTTAAACACCGGCCTTGTTTTAATTGCAGACATCATAGAAGATGAAGTAGACAAAACCGGCATAAACAAAGCTGAAAAGTTTCTAGAGCAGAGACAAAATGTTGCTGATATAGTTAGTTACAACAACACCGACAGGTTTACAGATTCCAGGGCCAAATATACAGATTCCAGGGCCAGAATGGATGGGGAACAAACCCAGGAAACTAACAAGGACAGTAGTATTCACGTCTCAAGTAAATATGAGGACCTAGTAAGGTCTCAAATGTCTCAATCTACAGGTGCTCTAAGTGATAATATGGTAATCACTCAGTTTGATCAGATTGATCCTTCATCTTTGGATGGTCGACGTAGTCCTGTTGGGGATGATGGGGGAAAACAATACGAGGACGGATCTGCTTTAATTATGGATCTCGAGAAAGACAGTGTCTATCAAATGAATGGTGATACAACAATAAGAAAGGAGCCTTTCGGCAATTTAGGGGCGCTTCATGATGTAGACAGAAGGAGTGGGCATTCTAATAGCCCTTCTTTGAATGGGCAGGCAGCTGAGGCTGTTGTTGAAGATGTCCTGGGGAATGGTCATGCTAGAACACCTGTTTATTCAACGGAAACTCCTGTATATTCCAGAAATGGTTCTGCCCATAGTTCTACAAGACAAACACCCGTGACAGCAGAAACTCAGGACTTTAACAGAGAACCAATAAGATCAGATAGCTTGGAAAAACGTCTTTTAGATAACTTAATCGAAGATTCACTAACCGGAGAAAAATCTCCAGCACAACTACACAGTGGTTCCAGGAGTGGTTCGGAAAGAGTCACCCCACAGCCAGAACAGATAGCAGATGTCCTTAACCCAGCTGACAGGCATTCACCAATCAGGCGAGAGTACCTAGTTGGTTCCCCTCAAGTGTCAGATCATGGCTCTCAGAGAGGCTCTGCACATGGCTCAGTTCACGGGTCTCCTCATGGCTCCCTGAGAGGTTCAGAGCATGGGTCAGCTCCAGGATCAGCCCATAGTTCCACCAGACAGACTCCTCAGAGAGACACCATTAGTGACGCTCTCCGTGCCAGCCAAGAGAAATTATATACAGGTCAAGATTTCAGAAGATCAACAGAGAGACTGAATGGTTCTCTGAGTGGTGGTAGCAACCATGGTTCTCGGCCTCAAAGCCTTACCAGTGAACAAGAACTAACACAGTATTATGAGCTAACTAGTGGTGGGGGCGGAGTTGTTGGTTCTCCAGGACTTCCTCCTGTTGTCACTGGCAATAGTGGTCAAGGTCAAAGAACAGGTAGTGCCTCCAGTCTCCCAGCTGTTGGTACTCAGCGCACGACTTTGGATAAACGCAGCATGACACCTGATAACCACATCCGGGTTCCAGTAACGGGTCCTATAATCAAGTCTTCCTTGTTGCCATCGAGGGGCATGCAGCGTACGCCAAGTTCCAACGCTAGTAGTAGAACGGTGACACCAGTAAATACAATGACAGATAATCAGGAAGTTACCAAACTACATGAGGTGAGATCATGTGACCTTAATTAAGGTGAATGGATTGTGAGGCAGGGAGACCCCAAAACGGGTAATTGGCAAACAGTGTAGGCCCAGATAAGGCGCGGCGTTCTGTGGCGTCTGATCAGGACCTACACTGCTTGTAAAAGGTACAGCCATTCCCCACCCCCCCCCCCCCCCCCCAAAAAAAAAAAACAACTATTTTGAAGAAAACACAACCTGACACCCCATACTTTTGAAATGGACATGTGCCATATATAAGGTTCAAGATTCCATTCAGTACAAAATAGGTTAAAACATATTCCTTTCCTCTTTTCAGTAGCAGTCAATTCTTGAAGGAAAGAATTTGCCACCAGGGAACAAATTCTTTCTTTTCAGAGTAGACGCTCTCTTTTAATGGGCACGGGGGACTGGAAGTTTATCTCACCAATTAAAACGGCGGAAAACCTGCCACGTAACAAAAAAAAACTGTACTGTCTCAAACATCTACTTACCGTTCTATTAAGTACATTAATTTTGCCATACACAATTTTGACTATCAACCAATTAAATTGCTTTGTGTAATTTATTTTTCCCTGTAAAATCACCAAATTCACCAATTGAATGAAACGCGGTGAAAATCCTTATAAGATAGCCTTTGGTCTTGATTTTCACCGTTTGCAAAGGTAGGGCATATCCTGGCCCCGAGGTTATAAAACTTTTTTAATGCTCAACTCACTTGAGCATGAAATTTATCATGCTCATAAATTTTAACATGCCAACAAAAGTTGGCATTTTAAAATTTATAAACATGATAAATGACATGCTGTGCTGATCTGAACGGGAAAATTGCCTGATTTGTTTGTATTTTAATAGTTGTGAGCATTACAAATTTCATGCTCAGCTTAGTTGAGCATGGAAAAAAGTTTTATAACCATGGGGCTTGGTTCAGCAGGACAACAACTATTTGAGCTTAATGTCTTTCTTTGAACCCATATTCAAATGGTTGGACTCTTCTTCATTATGTATTGAAGAGGTCACTTTCAAAATACAGGGGTATAAGGATGAGTGATTTTTGAAATTCATTTGGAAGTTAGCGAGTGGTTGAACTTTTATGCAAACAGTGAGGGCAATGATTGATCGGGACCAGCACTGTTTGCAAGTGTACCCGTTTTGGGGTTTCTTGTAGTTAAGCAATGGATGGGTTCAATGCTGTAGCAATTGTATCATATATATGTTATGTTAGGTCTTTCTAAAAAAGCCGATCGTTTTCAGAGATTGACATTTTATTCAGCTTGTCACATTTTGAGACAAACCGAAAGAAATGCCAGGACCTAGTTACTTGTTCCAAAAGGGGCAAATTAAAACTTGCGTAGCGGAGAGCAGGCTTTTTTGTAATGTTTTCAACTGTGTCAGCCAGACAATCAACATGAAATAATCAAACTACATTTTGTCTGAAAACAAGGAAAAATGAAAATAACAATTGCTACTGAGTTATAAGCACTTTTTCCTCTTAAAGCAGCATGAAGGTTTTAGAATAGTTATCATAAAACGTTTTAATCCTGTTTGCAGTATCCACTAGCAGTCACAAAATAGCCTTGATTGGCCGAAACTAGCTAGTCTGGCCCAGAAAACATGTACACTTCATATTTTCCAGTTCTGTTGTGTATTCCTTGCTTCCAAAGGATAACCCTTTTATAGAACATATTTAACGTCACTACAGCTAGTGTCTGGGAATGTGTGGTGACCGTAAAAAGTCTCCCTGCCCTACATCATAGTGTAGTTTATATTTTCTTGTCCTTTGGGTTCATTGATTCCATTGTGAAATTTTGAAAATATATGAGGGTCACTGATGAGGCCTAATTGGCCGAAACTAGCTAGTCTGGCCCAGAAAACATGTACACTCCAATGTTTGGACGACTACCTACGAGTCTATGTTATGACGTGTTCACCAATGTCGAAAAAGTAACTATGCCAACTTCCGGGTAAATTTCCAGTAGCTATTCGGCTAAAGATAGCTGTTAACATGCGTATCGGACATTTAGGTACAAGATGCATAAATATACATTTGCCTATACTATTCTGCTCAAGAGTTGTCTTGAAAGGTTTTGCAAGGAATTTGGCATAGTGCATGCGCAGATGATCATTTTGTGTCTGAGAGGAAAGATCATGTCCATTGAACATCGAAACTCACTTTACCTTTACAATATCTCATGATCAAGGCTTTAATTTGTGAAATTATCAGATTATCTCCCTTTCAATAAAAAATATAGCAATTTTCAAACTGTTCTTGTTTCTATACCTGTCATTCATTTTTTTTTTTTTACAATTTCTTTAAAACGCGCATTGTTGCCACTATTGCAGTTAACCATGATGGAAAATAACGTAGACACTTCATGTTGCACTACCAATTGCGTTTTTCTATGAAGTTTCAATTGAAAGCAGCATTTTGCACATACCTTCAAAGAATTGGAGGCCAACACGTGACCGTCTGTTTCTCCTAGCAAATGGAACTAAAGTTCCAAATCTTTTGTGAATAGGCTCACGGGGTATCTAATAAAAGGTTATATGTATCAAATTTTAGAAATCACATGCTAAGTGTAGTTTTTATGGTGTTAACTCTTGGCTTCTGTAATGATTTATTCTGCGAAATTGTCACAGTAACCCCTTTGGTGTTTAAAACAATAGCCCATGCTGGCGATTTTACATAAACAAAAACAGTTTGGGCTTTTGCATGGAAAATTGAGTCCTCTAACCAAAACAAAACAAAATTTGTGTATTTTTAATTTGCAGTAACTATGGTAACAGAATCAATTTTATGTTTAGGAACATTTTTGGCCGAGTATGTGTGCTCCGACGCGTATTGATTTGGAGCAGAAAAAAAAAAACAATTACGTATTCCCTTGTAAGCCCCGGTTTTCTCAGTGTAACTACACGGATTTGTTAACTTGATGTCTTTTCATACATGTTTCAGAGAATCGTTGACCTAGAAAATACTGTTTCCAATATACGTACACTCCTGGCGTCTCGAGAGAAAGAAGTATTTGAGCTGAGAGGTAACCTGCAAGATGTGAAAGATGTTAATCGTTCATTACAAGAAGAACTTGATCAACGAAGAGCTCGAGTTTCACCTGGACTACAGATAGCTGAGGTACTGCAACTGCGTTAGGAAAACACACTGATATGACATGATTTCTTCCATGGCATTTTTCAAGTAACAATTTGTGATACACCACTGTGTTTATAGCGCTGCTTTTGGGGTCCAAAGCAAAAACTATGTTATTTAATCAAACATGTTGTATCTAAAAAACAAATGTATACATTATGTAGAAACTATAATTTTGAGATCCATCTTGACAGTGTGTTATACCCATGCAAAACTACGTATGTTATAGCTAACAATTTTATCGGAAGGTTTATGTGTAAACGAAAACACGCCTATACAAATACATTGTAAATTTTACTGCCGTAAAAAAGAAAAAAAATAATAAAAGAAATTGTAATATTTTTCTTAATGCTGCTCTAAACTAAAATATAGATTGGGGGTACATGTTAGAACCTCCTGATGGAGGCGGTTCTAACGAGTACCCACAATCTTTATTTTAGAGCAGAAATAAAAAATAAGGTTTACCCCATGTAAACCCCAGTTTTACTATATAAAAGTGGGGTTCAAGGGGGTCAAAACTATATAGGCATGTTTGCGTGATGAATGCCACACTGAGTCTTGTTCTAACAAGTACCCGCGCTCAAAGTAAAGAAAATAATGTGTAACCTTGCGAAAATCTGTTTTTGCCATATATGCCACAAACTAATTTGCAGACCAGCCTGTGCATCCGCACAGTAGGATCAGCACTTTTATGTTTGCTGTAGTACAGTATAAAACCTATTGGTTTCATTGGGCGGCAGGGCTTGAGATGTCATTTCATCTCAATGTCGGGTAAAAGTCCCACAAAATTGGAAGCAATGTCTCCAAAATGACATTTACAGTGTTGACGGGGACGTTAAACCTCAAATCAAACAAACAAAAACAATAGAACGTCATTGGTTCGAACACCTTTGGGATAATTACGAAAACACGCCTATACAAATACATTGTAAACTTTACCGGCGAAAAACAAAAAAATTATGATGAAAAATTGTGATATTTTCTTCCTTTTGCTCAAAATATAGACTGTGGGTACTCGTTAGAACTGCCTCGAGTCGGTTCTCACGAGTACCCACAATCTATATTTTTGAGCAGAAATAAGATAAAATAAGGTATACCCCTGTAAACCCCAGGTTTACTGTATTAAAGTGGGGTTCAAGGGGGTTAAAATTATAAAGGCGTGATGAGTCATGAACCTTTGTGCCAGATAGGGATAGTTCGAGCCAGTGAGGGTTAATAGTGCCAGGTAGAGCTGGCTAATCGGAGCTGAAAAGATAATCGGTTATCAGTGCTGTCATTGCGATCGATAATCGATTAGTAATCGCTAAGATTTTTGTCATATTTTACCAGTCTGGCTTTCTGTCTGACTCTTACTATATGTTGCACTTAACCATATGTATATTTGAACAGACAGGCCTAAGCAAACAGTGTAGACCCAGATGAGACGCCGCATAATGCGGCGTCTCATCAGAGTCTGCACTGTTTGCCACTCATCCAGCTATTTTAGGCATAACGTTGGGTAGTAAATTGTACCTATCAAGTAATCGATTAAAAGCAAATCAGAAATGATAATCATTTTGTCGAATTTATCGATCGATTAATCGATTATACGATTAATCGTGGCAGCCTTAGTGCCAGGTCAGGATGCATAATTGGGATTATATTTTTAAATTTTATAAAACATAATAAATAAATAAAAGGTACCGGTATGTTGTGTGTACTTATTCAAATCGCCTTAGGGAGCCATTCTAATAAGTACACACAACATACCTATTCAAGATAAAAAAAAACAAAAAAAAAACTCTCGAACCCTTATCCTGATGAATACGACAAACCCTAGCTTTGCAAACATAGTAAATCCAGATCAGATGGCTTCTGAATCTGATCAGGAACTACACTGTTTGTGAATTTGAACGAATATATTATACCAGGTAATTTAATCGGTTAATTTATTCAGCACGTTAAGGGTTACATTATCCTAAAATATGGATATATGGCGCTTTTGGAACGTTAACCTTTTTGTACCAGAAAAACCTTAACGGGTATTTGGCAAACAGTGCAGACCCAGATCAGACGCCGCAGAACGCGGCGTCTGATCAGGGCCTACACTTTTTGCAAAGAGTTCAGCCATTTTCCAAATCAATTTTGAAGAAAACACAACCTGACACCCCTAAATTTTGAAATGGACTCATGCTATATATAAGGTGGAAGATTCCATCTGGTACAAAAAAGGGTTAATTTCTCAAGGGACTCAAGATCGAGTTTGAATTAACCGTGGTAAACGAGCTATTGGTGTTGCCACAATTGAAGAACAATTACCTCCTCATCTTGCATTATAATTAACCACTAGTGCCCCTGCCCATCGTGGCTTGAAGAAAAAGATGGGCTGCATAACGCTTCCACGCAGAGCTGAAACCGACCGCGCACGGGTACTGGTAAACCGCTTAGAGGATCTAAGCCTGCCCAGGCAAAGCGGTGCGAGTCCATGCTTATAAACCCTATTGGTTTCATTGGGCGACAGGGCTTGAGATGTCAATTCTTCTCAATATCGGGTAAACGTCCAACAATTTGGGAAGCAACGTCTCCAAAATGACCTATGCAGTGTTGAAGGGGACGTTGAACATCACATCAAACAAACAATGATAAACCTCTAGTTTCTGTATGATCTAAAAATCAAATGCTTTTTCAAGCTGAGGAGCATCACCAAAACACGCCTATATATTTTTGACCCCCCTTGAACCCCACTTTTATATAATAAAACTGGGGTTCACAGGGGCATAACATATTTTTCTTATTTCTGCTCTTAAATATAGATTGTTGGTACTCGTTAGAACCGCCTCGATGAGGCGGTTCTAACGGAACCACAATCTATATTTTGATCATAAATAAGAAAATGTCACAATTTTTCATATTAAAATTTTCATTTTTTGGTTGATAAAGTTTACAATGTATTTGAATAGGCGTGTTTTCGTAACGGGACGGTTTATCGCAAACCCGAAAACTGGTTCTTTGTACACTGTTCATGACGCAGACTTGTGAAAGTGATGGTTTTGTAAAATCACATTTAAACTCGAAGTCTGTGATATGAACAGTACGGGTTCAAATCAAAAACAGTTTTAATAAAAAAAACCCTGTTATATCCATGCTTAAACGTGTCACCATAGACTATATAGGAAAATGACCATTTATGATCCTTGTTCTATATTTACTTTTCCAGTTTAAAGCCTAATGTAAACCTATAGAACATAATGTAGTTCATACTTCCATGAACGCATCGAGTCACATGATTTTCAGTGACGTCAAGTGACGTCATTCTAAACCACGGTTCTCTACGGGCGTTGGTGATGTCAACACTGTTCCGCTCTTTGTAGAAAAACAGCATTGAAATGTTTCTCAGCTTTAAAAGTTTGCCTTATAAGCATTTTTTTTTGCTCAGCGATGAGGGACAAAGGGTAAGAACGCGACCACTGCCTTCATGCTTTCATAAACAGCAGAAAAATAAATTTCATTTCTTTAATGTAAGCTTCCCATATCACAGGACCTAGTGTATGACTGTCATTTGACGTGTCACCAGTAACAATTCTGATTCTGAAGAATGTAAATATAAAAAATAAACATAATTTTTCTGCCTTTCATGAAAGTATGAACGACAGTGGGTCGCTAGTGAAGTTTATATGGGGGTTCATTTACTTTGCACGCGACCCACTGCGTTCATGCTTTCATGAACAGCAGAAAAATAAATTTCATTTCTTAAATGTAATCTATAGACTGTAAGGTTCAATCTTTAAACTGTGTTATATCAAAACAATGTTATAAGGAACAGTGTTATAAAATGGTTTATATGTGTTATGTATTTCATAGTTAGAGAGACAGTACCGTGATGTTGTGGATGAGAGAGAAACCTTATCAGCAGAGGTGATCCGGTTAAGGGAGGAAATCCTAAAGAAAGAAGAGGAAAGAAACAGCCTGAACAGCTATGACCCCAATGGTCCACAGGCTCTACAGAGAAAGATAGGCATGTCTTAACCTTTACCACTCCCTGAATTTAGCAGAAGATACATTGTTGATATTTTCTTGTTTTTTTTTTTGTCACAGAAAACAGGACTTGACATCTTATGCAAATTGTCTCCAAAGGAGCCAATTTGCAAAAATCTCAAATACTGTTTCCTAAAAAAAACCCACAAAAAACAACAAAATGACCCTGTTGAAAAAGAAATACCCAAGAGCGTTAAAGAGACATAGTTTTTGTTAATTTGAAAAGGGATACAACTTTCATGAATTTACTTTTTGCATTTTCATAAACAAGACCTAAAGGCATGTCTGGAAAAGGGTTCAATTTCTAAAGGAAAGAATTCGCTCCTAAAAGCCTAAAAGAGCAAATTCTTTCCCTTTAAAACGCCGTCCTTTGAAGAGAAAGACAGAACAATTTTAGATACAGTTGCCTTTCCTGACTGTGTACCTGTTCCCTCTAACTCTCTGTCAGAGTAGAATATTGTATATGAATGTTCAGAGTAGCCTTTGCTAAGTGCTTCATAGTAGCCTTTGCTAAGTGCTACTGTTAAATGACATTTATTTAAGTCATTTGAGATAGCATTATATTCCATGTGCGGGTCATGAGGATTACACAGCCATGTTTGATAAGGCTTTCTTTCATAATTCTAAAAAAAAAGACATTTTTTCTGATAAAAAGTTGTGATAGTTTTCTTATTTCTGCAATAAACATAATTGGTGGGTGCACCGGAATTCGTTACAATCAGCTGGTTCTAACGAGTACCCAATCTGTTTTTGAGCAAAGGAAGATAAAACAAACAAACAAAAAAAGCATGGCCAACCCTACCAACTCCTCTGTATATAAATTCGGTTTTCCAGGCTATTCCTGGCACATTTGCCCGTATTCTGTATTTAAAATCGGGTTTCAAAAGTATTCATGGCACAGACAATTCTATATATAAAATGGGCTTTCAAGAGTATTCCTGACACGGACAATAAAATGGGTTTTACGAGCATTCATGCCGATAACTATACTGTATATAAAATGGGTTTTCAGGGATATTCATGGCACAGATAATTCTATGTATATAATATGGGTTTTCAAGGATATCCATGACACAGACTGTTCTGTATATAAAATCATCATTTCAAGGTTATTCATGGCACAGTCAATTGTGTATATAAAATGGATTTTCAGGTGTATTCATGGCACAGACTGTTTGCATATAAAATTAGTTTTTAAGGGTATTAATGGCACATACTATTCTGTATTTAAGATTGGTTTCAATGTATATGATATTCATGGAACAGGCTATTCTGTATATAAAATGGATTTGCCGGGGTATTTATGGCACAGGCTATTCAGTATATAAAATTTATATTCCATCCAACCATAATGAAATATATTTTATCAAGTCTTTCCCTTTGCTTAACTTGTCAGTTATGAAATCATTTAGCATGCTCTACAGGGCTGACTAAAAGCAAAGACACCTTGACAGTAATAGTGAAACGTTGCATGGTAATAGATTGACGGCTTTGCCTGTATATAGACGTAGTTCCACATTTCGAGTAGCAAAAGCGTGAATGCAAGAAAAAATACTTATAACTCAGCATCTGTTTTATTGAGAAATTATTTAACAATAAAACTGACTTGTATTCACTCACCCACCAAGAAGAGTGCAATGTGGAAACTTGTAAATCACCATGTAGAACTCGCATGCGGAGTAAAAAAAAACACGAATTTTATGCAGAAATTGAAATTCCGCCAAAATATAAATCACGGAAAGATCCGCTCGTGAAAACCGTTAAAATTTGCCGCCGCCAAATTTAAGTGTTTTACAGTAGTACATTTCAAACTTTAGGGGTGTTCAGGTTGAAGCTCATGATTGCGGGCTGTAGTATGTGGCATCTGAACTGCATCTGCATTGTTTGTCCTGTGTTGAGGTTTTCCTATTAGATTAAATGTTCAATGAGAAAACCTGGGGCCAGTTGTTCAAAGCATCGTTAGCTTTACGAGCTCGTTAGTGGTCAAATTGTTATCTGTTCTAGCAAGTTTAATATGTAAAATTTTGGTATTTTTGCTGAATAAAAATGTGAGCAGCTTTTGCGGATCACATTTTTTTCAGCAAAAATATTAGCAAAAAGCTGCGGATGCAAAAGCTGCTCACATTTTTTTCAGCAAAAATATTAGCATATTTGCCATAATAAATGATCAAAATTTTAACAATACATTATCTAACGACGTCTTTAGTTTTGAACAACTGGCCCCTGATGTTAACCTATACAGTCAGTATATACAATGCTGAATTTACAAAAAGTGTCTGTTTCATTGTGTTATTCAATATTACAGTCATTTTAACGCACAAGTTGTTTTACCATCTCCCGAAATGTCTGAATGACAAACAATGGAGACCCTGATCAGAGTTGTTCATAAGGAGCAGTCTGCTCAGGGTCTACACTGTTTGATCAAGCTCTTCTGTTCCAGTCTTTAATGGAATATGGGTACTTAAAACGATTATCTTTCACCATTCATAGTAATACTAGGTCAACGATTGAGAAGTAAAGCCTTTAAGGGGAATAGGAACACCTAGCACATTTTTCCGCCCTTTTTCAATGGGAGACAACTTGCGGGACTTCCTGTTCACTTTTCTACAGGCTCAGTTCCACCTAAAAAGGGGTCTAAACTTATAGGAAAGAATTTGCTCCTCAAGAGTTGACCCCTATTGACATGGGAGACAAAAACACTTTTGCGGGAGTTGCTTCCCCAGAATGCGTACCCATTCCCCTTAAATGTTATTTATGAAACTAAGCTGTGCTTTTTTTGCATATTGACTAGTGCAGCCATGGCCTGGTATGAAGTTTATGAATACTTATGTGCATCAAATGGGCCCCGTCAAGTGATTTTGGTACTTATCGCCTATGCGAGCAGCGAAGGTTCAGGCGAGCCTGCGCATCCGCGCAGTCTCGCCAGAACATTCACTGCTCGCTCATACACGCAGTGAATCAAGAGGAACCTTCAAACAGAAAACCATATCCCTGGCCCCTCTGAATGGCTGGGCATGCGCAGTTAAAATTTGTCATCACGGAATGCTCGAAGACACAAATTCGCTTGGCGGGGCTCAAATGATAAAGTATGACTATCAGCGAGGTAAATCCATGGAGTCAATATTTACCCGAGCATCAAGGATTCTAACAACATTTAGACTATGAAAATTGGTTCAAGACAGGGGCAGTTTGAGTAACCTGGGGTTATGAATATCTCTTCAGTCTTTTGCTAAATAAAGGTATGGTATCTTTTTCTCATTAGAATATCTTCTTTGAGGCAGGCAGTTCTGGTGAGTTCACATAACTTCCCCTTTCAGGATAAAATCTGCAGAAATATTTACCAGGATCTATTGGTAAAGTTAGGCACTCAAGAAAAAGTTAGAATCAGCCTTTGAGTCATTCAAGTTTCACTGCACATGTGAAAATATTGTTGCATACAGGTAACACGATCCCCGCCCATCGGGGCTGGCTGCATGGGTATCAGTTTGTTGTTAAATAAATAGAGCAGTTTCATTAAACAAAATCACTAATAAACTGCAAAACATATACAGTAATATAATATTTTCAAGTAATGTCTATTTTTGAGATAAGGGCAAATAATAAAATATATTTCTATAGGTTTACATTAGCTATGTACCATGTTAACAGGGCCTGATTGCCAGGCTAGATGCTTCCAGGCAGTGCCGAAACGGATCGCATACGAGTACTGGTAAACCGCATAGAGGCAAAGCGGTGCGAGTCAGGCCGTCCATGCTTATAAACCCTCTTGGATGCATTGTGCATCAGGGC
This sequence comes from Lucinisca nassula, assembly GCA_963580285.1. Lineage (NCBI taxonomy): Eukaryota > Metazoa > Mollusca > Bivalvia > Lucinida > Lucinidae > Lucinisca > Lucinisca nassula. Next base: position 44,213,436 of record OY757013.1, read on the forward strand.
TTGAGATGTCATTTCATCTCAATGTCGGGTAAAAGTCCCACAAATTTGGAAACAACGTCTCCGAAATGACCTAGATAGTGTTGACGGGGAAGTTCAACTTCTATTCAAACAAATCAAACCAAAGCATAAAGGTAATGGGTGCATGCTTTTAGGGTAGGCAACAATTAATAAAAAAAAATAATTATTCCCTATCAACAAGGGTCTACTCTGAAAGTAAATGATTAACTCGGGTCTTCGATAGACGGAAAGCATTTAAATCCTTTCCTTTAAGAGTAGACAGCTTTTTGAAGGGACTCAATGTATTCAAAAGTTGTTTTTCCTATACAAAACGTTCACTAAGTCATTGAACCTTGAAATATAGGTCCAGGTCAAATATGGATGGTTGCATCAGGGTGAACGCTAGGTTTGACGCAATAGTCCACAAAGTCAGTGACCCATGAAATGAAGGTCAAAGTCAAATATGGATGTTTGCATTAAAGTAGACTGGCTCCCGTCTAACTGATAGTTTAGTCACTATTCAAACATGTTTTATTTTCATATAAAATCTTTCATTTCTTATTGGTATGGCTGATTAGTGACTTTCTGTCAGGTAAGGGAGTTGATATTAGCAGGAAAATAGTCAAGGAGGAGTGCTATGTCTTTGTTAGAATTCTACAATTAGCTTAAAGCCGGGAAGCCAGGCTAGCATTTTTAGCTCGTCTGTTTTTTGAAAAAAAACTTTCGAGCTATTGTCATCACTCCGGCGTCTGCGTAGTCGTCCTGCGTCGTCCTGCGTCGTCCTTCGTCGTCCTGCGTCGTCCTGCGTCGTTCCAAAAAAACTTAACCTTGGCTATAACTTAAAAAGTATTAGACCTAGCCTCATGAAACTTCATACACACACTCATCATCACAAGAGCTACATTTTGACCAAGGACCATAACAACATTGTTGATTTTGGCTGAATTATCTCCCCTTTTCCAATTTTTTTCTGAAACACATTTTTTGCTCTCATTTTAATACTATTCACAACAGAGCCTTCAAACTTCACATGAATGTTCCTTGGGACAAGACCTTTTCAGTGATACCACACTTTTTGATCTGTGACCTTGACCTTTGAACTTTGACCTATTTTTCGAAAATTTAACCGAAAACCTTAACCTTGACCATATTTCCAAAAGTATTTGGCCTACCTTCATGAAACTTCATACACATACTCACCATCACAAGAGCTACATTCCCTACAAGTTTTATAACTCCATCTTGCAATTTGATTGAATTATCTCCCCTTTTCTCTCCGTTTTTTTTAAATTGTTTTTGTCTCTTATTTCAATACTATTCACAACAGAGCCTTCCAACTTCACATGAATGTTCCTTGGGACAAGACCTTTTCAGTCATACCACGCTTTTTGACCTGTGACCTTGACCTTTGAACTTTGACCTATTTTTCGAAAAATTAACCAAAAAACTTAACCTTGACCATATTTCCAAAAGTATTTGGCCTACCTTCATGAAACTTCATACACATACTCACCATCACAAGAGCTACATTCCCTACAAGTTTTATAACTCCATCTTGCAATTTGATTGAATTATCTCCCCTTTTCTCTCGTTTTTTTTTTAAATTGTTTTTGTCTCTTATTTCAATACAATTCACAACAGAGCCTTCCAACTTCACATGAATGTTCCTTGGGACAAGACCTTTTCAGTCATACCACGCTTTTTGACCTGTGACCTTGACCTTTGAACTTTGACCTATTTTTCGAAAAATTAACCAAAAAACTTAACCTTGACCATATTTCCAAAAGTATTTGGTCTACCTTCATGAAACTTCATACACATACTCATCATCACAAGAGCTACATTCCCTACAAGTTTTATAACTCCATCTTGCAATTTGATTGAATTATCTCCCCTTTTCTCTCGGTTTTTTTTTAAATTGTTTTTGTCTCTTATTTCAATACAATTCACAACAGAGCCTTCCAACTTCACATGAATGTTCCTTGGGACAAGACCTTTTCAGTCATACCACGCTTTTTGACCTGTGACCTTGACCTTTGAACTTTGACCTATTTTTCGAAAAATTAACCAAAAAACTTAACCTTGACCATATTTCCAAAAGTATTTGGCCTACCTTCATGAAACTTCATACACATACTCACCATCACAAGAGCTACATTCCCTACAAGTTTTATAACTCCATCTTGCAATTTGATTTGACTTAGAACTTTTGTTTTCTAAAAGAAACTGCAGACGAGCGTTGGCACCCGCTTGCGGTGCTCTTGTTTAAAGTTGCCATCCCTTGATACAAGTATGCACTAAGTATCATTAAAGAGGCTCATAGAGTTGTTGAGAAATGAACTTGAACACGAGAGTGAACGCTAGGATGGCCGCATTATTTCACAAAGTTATTAAACCATGAAATGTAGGACAAGGTCAAATAATGATGCTTGCGTTAAAGTTCCCCTTCCGAGAATCAAGTTATACCAATATCATACGCTTTACCATAAGCGTGAATGCTAGGATGGTCGTAAATGTTGACGGTTTGACAAACAGATGTGCGGACGGACGAACGGAGGGAAAATTGCTGAACGGTTATTTCTCTACCCAATGTAAAACTTTATGTTTGGTTATAACAACAATTGTTTATGAAACCAGGTTTCTAATTTGGATCCCAACAAGCGTATTACAAAAGGTTGTTGTGTATTCCAATGGGTAAATTTCAGTTTAGTGACGTTTAACATAATGATATCACTTTTTTTCAAACACATCAAGTAAAAGCATTAATTAATGCCTTTAAGTTGAGATTCTCCCTTCGCGGCCCTTTTGCATTTAGTAAATGTACAATGTAGACAGATAATTAGGTCATGGTGTAAACATTGCATAATTAAGTCCCACACGCACATAATTGTCTGTCAGATAAATATCCTTTTCTCTTGAATTCTTTTATAAAAGAAATACCTTATATTTTCTACTTTTATCATTAACGTTCTTGAGAAATGAACTTGACCATAGGGTGGTTTCTGCTCGGGTTAAACAGAGTGTAACTGTTTTCTTTTGTTCCAGCACTGCATTTATCAAATGCTCTCGATCTGTCATCTTTTGATTATCATGTTCTCGGAGATGTTGCACTGATGAGTCAGAAATCCTCCATGCGGACTGAACGGATTACTTGACATCACGAAAACACACCTATATAATTTTGACCCCCTTGAACCCCACTTTTATATAGTGAAACTGGGGTTTGCGGGGGTATACCTTATTTTTCTTATTTCTGATCTAAAATATAGATTGTGGGTACTCGTTAGAACCGCCTCATCGAGGCGGTTCTAACGAGTGCCCATGATCTATATTTTGAGCAGAAATAAGAAAAATATCAGAATTTTTCATTTTAAAATTTTCATTTTTTTCGGCGATAAAGGTGGCAATGTATTTGTATAGGCGTGTTTGCGTAATGACATGTCTAAACCACGACAAAACCAAGGCTGAGGATTGTGGCCACGTAAAATTGATTTAAGCCTCACATTGAAAAACGTTTTACGGAAAGTTTAAAGGCGGATATTCTGTCGTGGTTTATTATTGTTATAGTACGTCTTTTATGTTTGTATAGCGTTTATCTTTTTATTTTGGATATCCGTTTGGACATTTTGTGAGAAAATAAGAATCTTACATGGGTGTGAGGGGTGGATGCAAAAGTTCGTCCCGAGGGTCACTGTACGGCATCACGAAGCTTGTCGACTGATGCCGGACAGTGATCCCGGGGGACGGATTTTTCTGTTCACCCCTCACACAAACGTAGGGTTCTTTTTCTTGCATACCTTTCATTTCTGAGCGTGGATTTTTATACCCTCGCACAACATAGTTGTGAGGGGGGATATAGCATTTGTCCCGTATGTACGTACGTACGTACGTAAGTACGTACGTACGTACGTACATTGTCAGCGCCCTAGCGTCTACATTTCTTAACCGATTTTAATATAACTTCACACAAATGTTCCTTATGACAATATCTCGAGCGAGTTCGACTTTCAAGGTCATGACATCAAGGTCAAGGTCACTGTGGCTATTTTTAGAAAAACTTTGTCATCGCTCTCGCGCCTACATTTCTTCACCAATTTCAATATAACTTCACACAAATGTTCCTGATAAAAATATCTCGAGCGAGTTCGACTTTCAAGGTCATGACCTCAAGGTCAAGGTCACTGTGGCTATTTTTAGAAAAACTTTGTCATCGCTCTAGCGCCTACATTTCTTCACCAATTTCAATATAACTTCACACAAATGTTCCTTATAAAAATATCTCGAGTGGGTTCGACATTCAAGGTCATGACCTCAAGGTCAAGGTCACTGTGGCTATTTTTAGAAAAAACTTTGTCATCGCTCTAGCGCCTACATTTCTTCACTGATTTCAATATAACTTCACACAAATGTTCCTTATGACAATATCTCGAGCGAGTTCGACTTTCAAGGTCTTGACCTCAAGGTCAAGGTCACTGTGGCTATTTTTAGAAAACTTTGTCATCGCTCTAGCGCCTACATTTCTTCACCAATTTCAGTATATAACTTTACACAAATGTTCCTTATAAAATATCTCGAGCGAGTTCGACTTTCAAGGTCATGACCTCAAGGTCAAGGTCACTCTGGCTATTTTTAGAAAAACTTTGTCATCGCTCTAGCGCCTACATTTCTTCACTGATTTCAATATAACTTCACACAAATGTTCCTTATAACAATATCTCGAGCGAGTTTGACTTTCAAGGTCATGACCTCAAGGTCAAGGACACTGTGGCTATTTTTAGGAAAACTTTGTCATCGCTGTAACGCCTACATTTCCTCACCTATTTCAATATAACTTTACACAAATGTTCCTTATAAAAATATCTCGAGGGAGTTCGACTTTCAAGGTCATGATCTCAAGGTCAAGGTCACTGTGGCTAGTTTTAGAAAAACATTGTCATCGCTCTAGCGCCTACATTTCTTCACTGATTTCAATATAACTTCACACTTTTTGTCCTTATGACAATATCTCCAGCGAGTTCCACTTTCAAGGTCAAGGTCATTGTGGCTATTTTTAGAAAAACTTTGTCATCGCTCCAGCACCTACATTTCTTCACTAATTTCAATATAACTTCACACAAATGTTTCTTATAACAATACCTTGAACGAGTTAGACTTTCAAGGTCAAGGTCACTTTGGCTATTTTTAGGAAAATTTTGTCATTGCTCTAGCACTTACATTTTTTCACCAATTTCAATATTTCTTCACAGAAATGTTTCTTATGACAATATCTCCAGCGAGTTCCACTTTCAAGGTCAAGGTCACTGTGGCTATTTTTAGAAAAACATTGTCATCGCACTAGCGACTACATTTCTTCACTGATTTCAATATAACTTTACACAAACGTTCCTTATGACAATGTCATGGCGCTATCGCTTACATTTCTTCACCGATTTCAATATAACTTCACACAAATGTTCCTTATGACAATATCTCGAGTGATTTCGACTTTCAAGGTCAAGGTCACTGTTGCTATTTTTAGTAAAACATTGTCATCGCACTAGCGACTACATTTCGTCACTGATTTCAATCTAACTTTACACAAACGTTCCTTATGACAATACCTCGAACGAGTTTGACTTTCAAGGTCAAGGTCACTGTGGCTATTTTTAGAAAAACTTTGTAATTGCTCTAGCGCTTACATATTTTCACCAATTTCAATATAACTTCACACAAATGTTCCTTATGACAATATCTCGAGCTATCACAACTTTCAAGGTCAATGTCACTGTGGCTGTTTTTAGAAAAACTTTGGCATCGCTCTAGCGCCTACATTTATTGATGGATTTTTATAGAACTTCACACAAATGTTTCTTATGATACTATCTCGAATTGCTTTGACTTTCAAGGTCATGGCCTCAAGGTCAAGGTCACTGTGGCTATTTTTTGAAAAACTTTGTCATCGCTCTACCGCCTACATTTATTAACAGATTTTAATATAACTTCACACAAAAGATGCTTATGATAATATCTTGAGCAAGACCTTCTTTCGCGGTCATGGCCTCAAGTCAAGGTCACTATGGATATTTAGAGAAACATTGTCATTACTCTAGAACCTTCATTTAGTGATAGATTTTTAAACAAATTTTACACAAATGTTGCAAATGAAAATATCTCAAACAAGTTGGACTTTTGCCATTTCAATGTTTTCCACACACGAAGTTGTCTTGTGCGAGGGGATTTGTATCGCATGCGATGCCTTGTTAATATTGCAATCACTTCGGTTGCCGACGTCCGCATTGTGATGACACTACAATGATGTTTAGTAACGTCGCGCAACGTGCTGTGATGTCAACATTAACGACGATGCATATGAGGTTGTATTCAACCTGTGCATTTATCAAACACGTGAAAATATTCGATTTTGGGTAAGAACACCAGGGTAAGAAAATAATTTCTATCCCAAGCTAAAACTATGAATTTCCTTATCTGATGTGCAAGAAAGTAACTGTCCTTTTGGTTTCCGTCAGTGGCGTTTTCTGGTGAAGTTATTTTATGTTCGTGATTCTTTCCCTTTGATGTCTTGGATGGAAAGTCTAAGGTAATTCTATAAGAATCTTATATGGGTGTGAGGGGTAGATGGGAAAATCCGTACCGAGGGACACTGTCCGGCATCACGAGGCTTGCCGAGTGATCCCGGACAGTGTTCCCGAGGGACGGATTTTTCTATTCACCCCTCACACCTATATTGGATTCTTTTTCTTGCATACCTCCAAATTCTTAAAGCGGATTTTTAATGCTGCAACCACCTCGGTTAGCAACGTCCGCCATATTGTGTTGACACTGCAGGAATGTTTAGTGACGTTGCTGTGACGTCAACCTTAACGACGGCGCATACGAGGTCGTAATCAACCAGTGCTTTTATCAAACACGCGATTATATTCGATTTTGGGTCGGAACACCAGGGTCAGAACATAAATTTCTATCCAAGGGTTAAATCACGGATTTCCTTGTCTGGTGTGCAAGAATATCGATTCCTGAGCATTGCCTTCACTTCTATATTTAATAACATTTTGTATTTGTAGATGATTTGAATAGCCAGATACAGGATCTACAAGAAGCTAATGAGGCAGCAGTTGATGAGATCAAAGCGGCTGAAAACAAGATTAAACAACTAGCGGGAGATAACGAGACACTGCGAGCAACACAAGCCAGCAGCATGAGAGACTTGGAGGATGAAAATAGGCATTTGAAACATGAGGTAAACCTTGAGAGGGATACAAAATTTGGTCTGAATTTCATCACTTGAACAAGTCCGTGTACTGAAGACCAGTTTAAACCAAACTTTATATAAACAAGAGGGCCATGATGGCCCTGGATCGCTCACATGATCCATAGAGTAACAAGTGGGCCCTGGGGAGGGCAATTATTGACCCCAAGGTTATAATGTGTATAATGTTGAGGGATGTCTAAAAAGGTGAAGCTTCATACCAAATATCAATAAAGGCTTGATTGTCCACTAGATGAAGCTCCATACCAAATATCAAAGACATGGGTCTTGCAGTTTCAGAGAAGAAGATTTTTAAAGATTTTCCTATATAAGTCTATGTAAAACCAAAGGGTCTTGGGGCGGGGGCATTTTGGGCCCAAGGGCTATAATTTGAATAATCTTGATAGAGGTCCACTAGATGAAATTTCACACCAAATATCGAAGACTTAGGCCTTGTGGTTTCACAGAAGAAAAAGATTTTCCCAATATAAGTCTATGTTAAACCAAAGGGCCCCGAGGTGGGGGCATTTTTGGCCTCAGGGTTATAATTTGAACAATCTTGGTAAAGGTCCACTAGCTGAAGCTCCATACCAAATATCAAAGACCTAGGCCTTGTGGTTTCAGAGAAGAAGATTTTTCAAGATTTTTCCTTTATAAGTCTATGTAAAACCAAAGGGCACCGGAGGGGGGGGGGGCATTTTGGTCCCAGGGCTATAATTTGAACAATCTTGGTAGAGGTCCACCAGATGAAGCTTCATACCAAATATTAAAGACCTTGGCCTTGCAGTTTCAGAGACAAAGATGTTTAAAAATTTTCCCTACATAAGCCTATGTAAAACCAAAGGGCACCGGGGCGGGGGCATTTTTGGCCCCAGCACTATAATTTGAACAATCTTGGTAGGGGTCCCCACAAGATGAAGCTTCATACCAAATAGCAAAGACCTGGGCCTTGCAGTTTCAGAGAAGAAGATTTTTAAAAATTTTCCCTATATAAGCCCATGTAAAACCAAAGGGCCCCGGGGCGGGGGCATTTTTGGCCAAAGCAAAATAATTTGAACAATCTTGGTAGGGGTCCACTAGATGAAGCTTCATATCAAATATCAAAGACCTGGGCCTTGCGGTTTCAGAGAAGGAGATTTTTAAGATTTTCCCTATATAAGCCCAAGTAAAACCAAAGGGACCCGGGGCGGTGGCATTTTTGGCCCCAGGGCTATAATTTGAACAATCTTGGTAAAGATCCACTAGGTGAAGCTTCACACAAAATATCAAAGACCTGGGCCTTGCGGTTTCAGAGAAGAAGATTTTTAAAGATTTTCCCTATATAAGCCTATGTAAAACCATAGGCCCCGGGGCGGGGGCGTTTTTGGCCCCAGGGCTATAATTTGAACAATCTTGAAAGAAGTCCATTAGACGAAGCTTCATACCAAATATCCAAGATCTGGGCCTTGCAGTTCCAGAGAAGAAGATTTTTAAAGATTTTCCCTATATAAGCCTATGTAAAACCAAAGGCCCCCGGGGCGGAGGCGTTTTTGGCCCCAGGGCTATAATTTGAACAATCTTGAAAGGGGTCCACTAGATGAAGCTTCACACCAAATATTCAAGATCTGGGTCTTGCGGTTCCAGAGAAGAAGATTTTTAAAGATTTTTCCTATATAAGCATATGTAAAACCAAAGGCCCCCGGGGCGGGAGCATTTCTGGCCCCAGGGCTATAATTTGAACAATCTTGGTAGAGGTCCACTATGTGAAGCTTCACACCAAATATCAAAGACCTGGGCCTTGCGGTTTCAGAGAAGAAGATTTTTAAAGATTTTCCCTATATAAGCCTATGTAAAACCAAAGGACCCCGGGGCGGGGACGATTTTCGACCCAGGACTATAATTTGAACAATCTTGGAAGAGGTCCACTAGATGAAGCTTCATACCAAATATCAAAGACCTGGGCCTTGCGGTTTCAGAGAAGAAGATTTTTAAAGTTTTCATTTAAAAAATCTATTTTTAGCTCCTGTGACCTAGATGTGCAACAGACCGGAACCATTTGAACAACTTTGAAAGGGGACCACCTAAGGATCATTCCTGTGAAGTTTGGTCAAAATCCGATCAGTGGTTTAGGAGGAGATGTTGTTTGAAGAAAAAGTTTACGCACACACGCACGCACACACATACGCACACACGCACGCACGACGGACGACGGACAAAAAGTGATCACAAAAGCTCACCTCGTCACTACGTGACAGGTGAGCTAAAAAGCGGGGTTCAAGAGGGGTGTCAATATTTTTTGTGTATCTGCATGTCTTAGCACATAGGCTGGTTATTTTCTGTTATCTGTATTAAACCTTTACACATGTATCGAAAGCAGGAGGATAATGCCTCAGTAGAATCCCTGCCGCCACCCCACCACCTCTTAATGAAACCCCTGGATAAAGAGTGGTATATGTTTGTTTAAAAATACAGATTTTGAGTACTTGTTAGAACCCCTACTCATTATTTTCCTAAATTGTGCTCAAAACAAAAGAAATTTTGGGTACTCCTTAGAACTGCCACAATAAGGCAGTTCTAACAAGCTCCCGCAATGTATGTTTGTAGTAAATATAAGAAAAATATCAAATTTTACAACTGAAAATTGCTTGTTAAAGAGATAGCAAATACACCTTCGTAGCCCACAGGTGTGTATCATCTTGTGAGGGTTTTATAGCATTTACTAGAATTGTTCAGGAAGTTCGGACGTTTACAAGCCTGTGTCACTTACAAGTAAAAGAAATTGCACCACCGGACTCATTAGGTCAAAGTAACATGAACATATATTTGCGAAGAGGGTAGACAAGTATTTTGGAAATATGTTTGAAATATATTTGAGAAGATTCAGATGAAATGTAAAGATGAAATGTAAAGCCTTATTTTCACAACAAAAATGTTGTTTTCTATACAAAGTTACTTGGTTCTTTAAGGGTTATTTTTGTAATTTTGATTTGATTTTTTTATTCAGATCTCTAGGTTAAAAGAGCAGACAAGTCACACTGAGGTCAGTGATTACCGCCTAAAAATAGAACTACAACAAGTGAAAGAAGATAACCGAGCTCTAAGGGAGAGAAACTACCAGCTTCATGATGACAACCTCAAACTCAAGGAAGAGTTAGATGCCCTTAGAAAATCTCTAGAATCAGTAGAGAGTAATATGAAGTCATACACAGATGATAGACATGGTGCTATAAGTATGGAGAGCTATAAAAGTCATGGTACGTGGTATATAGAAGGTAGTCGAGACGCTTAAAACTTTGCATCAATTTGTTTGCATAACAAACGGGTAGTCAGCTAAATAGCAAATCGTGTTTGGTAGAAGGTCAAAACGATGATAGTATACTATAACCTCTCTATTGATGGGGTTAAAGCATAAACTGTGTAATAGTCAAAAAACGTGATATGTAAGCAAAAACAAAAATGGTCGTCGTCGTGCAAAAACTTGGACATTTTGTAATATCTCTGTCATTACTGGACATATTTACTTGAAACTCGGACTAGTTGTTCATTATGAAAAGGGGAACTGATACAAATAGGTGAGGTAACCCTCAAACTATTTTTGGCACAGTTATGCCCCTTTTTAGACTTAGAATTTTTGTTTTCTAAAAGAAACTGCAGCCAAACGTTGGCACCCGCATGCAGTGTTCTTGTTCTGTATAACCTATACATCTTCGAAATTAGATTATATAGAAAATGACCATTTAATCTATACATCTTTTGAATCCATCTTAAACCATGTTTTATCCAAAATCATATTTTCATCACGAAAACATGCCTATATATGAGTCTGACCGCTTGAACATCAATCTTATGTTGTAAAACTTGGGGTTACAGGGGTAAAGTTTATTTTTCTTATTTTCGCTCTAAAATATAGATTGTAGATGCCCGTAAGACCTGCCTCGATGAATCTATATTCTGAGCAGAAATAAGAAAACTATTACAATTTTTCATCTGCAAAGTTTCGTATTTTTTCGGCAGTAAAATTTACAATTTATTTGAATAGATGTGTTTTCGTAACAAAAAAAAGATCAAATTATAAAGAGGCTGTGTGCAATAACACAGGATAGATGCAATAAGCATAAAAGCATCATCATTTTGAAGACATCAGTTTAGAATATGCAAAGTTTGTTCAGAACTTTATTTATCATCAATTTTCTTTGCTCATCAGTTCGGTTGAAAATACGTAAGCAAAACAAGAACATCAGCATGTTAGCGAACATCGTTCTAAATGTCTTACCAAACTATTGAACAATGTAAGAGTAACAGTCTGTCAAATATCAATACCCTTACATTAATAGCGAGTGAAACTGTCATGCATCTCCGCCTCGTGGAGAGGACACGTTTTGCCATTACTTGCTGCGGAATGGTATTTCATTCATTGATCAAGGCGTTGGTAAGTTCATTTACGTTCTTGGGCGGCTGACGTCGAGCGCTAATGCGTTTGGCTAGCTCATCCCCGGTATGCTCAATCGGAAACACGTCTGGAATACAAAGACCGTCAGTCTAGCACTGGAATCCTATTTGTTGCCAGAAAATTGACCGTGAGGCGGGAACTTTGAGCAGTTTGTTTGTTTGATGTGAGGTTTAACGTCCCCGTCAACACTGTTAAGGTCATTTTGGAGACGTTGCTTCCAATTTTGTGGGACTTTTACCCGACATCGAGATGAAATGACTTCTCAAGCCCTGTCGCCCAATGAAACCAATAGGGTTTATTAGCATGGACGGTCCGCCACGCACCGCGGTTCCTGGACAGGCTTAGATCCTCTAAGCGGTTTACCAGTACTAGTGTGCGGGCCAGATTCAGCTCTGCGTGGAAGCATCATACAGTCCATATATTTCTTCAAGCCCCTATGGGCGGGGGCGCGAACTTTGAGCAGGGTCATTGACATGTTAGTATATATAATGTTGCTGTTAAAAAGGGGTAATGCCACAGAACGAAGCATGTTATCAATATAACTCCCAGCACTTACATTTCCATTTAAGATAACAAGGTCAGTTTTGTGAAATTGGGTTATAACAGCCAAGACATTAACACTGTCACCACCACCAATTTTGCGTCTCTGAACCCAGTTCTCCGAAAACCGCTGACGGTACAGTCTTGAACGGCCGTCGCAGTTTTGCTCATTAAACTTTGACTCCTCTGTAAATAAAACTAATCCCCACTGCCTGCGATTCTATCGTAAGTGAGCCCGATCCAAGTTCAATTTCACCGCCTTATGCCTGTTGGTCAAAAGTCAACCATTTTAGGTCTGTGGCAACGGAGCCAGACTTCCCGAATTCTCCGCCGAACTGCACGAGCATGGGTTGGGCGTCTGCAATGAAACAGTTTAAAATTTTGTCTAGAAACAGGGTTGTGATTTAAAGCAATTGTTAGTAGATCGTTTATTACAGACATGAAACAACTTACCTTTGAAGTCCAATTGTTCGTCTGGCACTGACGATAGCCGTTCGGAATGGAAACCTTCGATACAATCGACGTACGTTGTCGCCTTTACGTCGGGTTGTTATTCTTCGCTGACCAGGCCTGCGTCGATCTTTTACTGACCCAGTGGTCTGGTAGCGAAGGATAGTTGACGGATGGCAAGTATAGTTTAGCGCGACGTCAGAAAGACGTACCCGGCTTGTAGCATTCCGATTGCGCCAGATCGTCCAGGTTTGGACTAACGTGGCATGAGTAATAAAGTAATAGAAGTAAAGCCAATTTGTTTTTAATATATGTAGACTACATGCTACACATGGAATGGTAAATAGGTTTGCTTCATAACTTCGTGGGGTTGCCACGTGCTAAACTGGGTAAAACAGTGATCGCGTAGCTCGTGGTAGCTAGTGCCTAAAAACAATGACGGATCCAGCGTAAAGGCTTACTGAGAATTAGAGAGAATCTAATCTTATGTGAGGTTGGTTTGTGCCTGATGCTCTGTGTCTGGTCCGGCCCATCGGAGTCTAACTGTTGGTTTTCGTTTGCTCCACCATTTCAGTTGTTTCTTGCTGTCGAGTCCTCACAGTTGTTTCATCTCTGTGGTTGATCGAATTTTGTGTTCACGAAGATGTTGCACTGATGAGTTAGGAGTCAGGATTTGTCTAAATCGCGACGGGAGTAACGGAGAGGATTGTGGTCACGTAAAATCGATTTTAGCCCCACCCCGCCCGGTGGAACTCGTTTCACTGACCGTTCACAGGCGGTTCTTCTGTCATTTTGGCTATCCGCTAGTGATGTTTCCATTAGGGTCTAGTTGTTTCATGTTTGTGTTACTTTCCCTTGGTGTCTCTGATAGGAGCTGTTGTTTCATGTTTGTGTTTCTGTCCCTAAGTGTCTCTGATAGGAGCTGTTGTTTCATGTTTGTGTTTCTGTCCCTTAGTGTCTCTGATGGGAGCTGTGGGTTAATTGTTTCGATTCCTAATCACTGTCTTCTCTTCAATTTCTTATGTAGATATAAGCAGGCTGTCGTTATAAATCGATTTTACCCATAAACGAAGACTAAAATATTCGTGGTGCTGAAAATAATTTTTCATTATTTGCGTTTTCAAAGTCCTTCAGTGCACTTATCAAACATATAATATTATATGTAATGGGCAATATTATTTGCAGACTTGCAGTACACCATGATCACTTTATTACACTGTTCATTATAAAACGATTATGGACACAATTTAAAGGTCCCGAAATGTGTAGATTGTATAGAAAAATGACCATATGTGGTCATTGTTCAATATAATCTACACATATTTTGTTTGTACATAACATGGTTGTTTAATAAATATTGGTTTTGTTTTGCAGTATTTCATTGCTGTATTTCAGAGCCAAAGTTAAACTCACTAGATGGCAGCTATCGTAGTGAGCATGCTGACAGTTATAAAACTAATGATAGGGATTACAAAATAAGTGATAGAGACTACAAAACTGGTGATGTAGACTACACAACTAGCGAAAGAATCTATAAAAGTAGCCACAGAGAGTACAAAAGTAGTGACAGAGACTACAAAACTTGCGACAGAGACTACAAAGCTAACGACAAAGACTTCAACACGAGTGATAGAGACTATAAAAGTAGTGACAGAAACTACAAAACAACTGAGTACCTGTCTGAATTAAAGAGGGGTGTAGACAGAGAGAAAGAGAGAGAGAAACATATATATAGCTATACCACACCAGGCTACGAGTCTCGGTCGAAGTATGATGTTAAACATGATCAAGTACGTAGTGAAAAGAACTATGAGGAGGAGAAATACTCAACTATTGAAACATCATCAAGGTACAGCATACTCCTATATTAAGACCACCGTCGGCACTGTTCAAAGCTAGTCATTTATTCCACTTTTGAATAGACCAAAAGGTGATCTCTTAACTACATGACATTGGGTGTAGAACACAGAGAGAAAACTGAAACCTTTCAAATTTGTGTTTAAAAGAAGAATGAGCCTTATTTTAAGGGGAATGAGAACACCTAGCACATTTTTTCGTCATTTTTCAAAGGGAGACAACTTTCGGGACTTCTTGTTCGCTTTTTAGGTCACCTGTCATGTAGGTCACAGGAGCCAAAAATATTTTTTTTTACTGAAAACTTAAAAAATCTTCTTCTCTGAAACCGCATTACCCAGATCTTTGATATTTGGTATGAAGCTTTATCTAGTGGACTTCTACCACGATTATTCAAATTATAGCCCTTGGGCCAAACATGCCCCCGCCCCGGGGCCAAACATTCCCCGCTCCGGGGCCCTTTGGTTTTACACTGACTTTTATAGGGAAAATCTTCAAAAATCTTCTTTTCTGAAACCGCAAGGCCCAGGTCAGTGATATTTGATGTTAAGCTTCATCTAGTGGACCTCTATCAAGATTGTTAAAATTATAACTTTTGGGCTAAAATTGCCCCCCGCCCTGTGGCCCTTTGGTTTTACATAGACTTTTATTTGAAAAAAAAATCTTTAAAATCATCTTCTCTGAAACCGCAAGGCCCAGGTTTTTGATATTTGGTGTGAAGCTTCACCTAGTGAACCTCTACCAAGATTGTTCAAATTATAGCCCTGGGGCCAAAATGCCCAGGCCCGGGGCGTTTTGGTTTTAAATAAACTTATATTTGGAAAATCTTTAAAAGGTCTTCTTCTCTGAGACCAGAAGGCCCAGGTCTTTGATATTTGGTATGAAGCTTCGTCTTCTGCACCTCTATCAAGAGTGTTCAAATTAGAGGAGTGTTCAAATTATAGCACTGGAGCCAAAATTGCCCCCGCCCCGGGGCCAACTGGTTTTACATAGACTTATTTAGGAAATATCTTCAAAATCTTCTTGTCTGAAACCATAACTCAGATGTTTGATATTTGAAATGAAGCTTCGTCTTTTGTCCCTCTATCAAGATTTTTCAAATTATAGCCCTGGGGCCAAAAATGCCTCCGCCCGGGGCCCTTTGGTTTTACATGGAAAACCTTTAAAAATCTTCTTTTCTGAAATCAGAAGGCTCAGGTGTTTGATAGTTGGTATTGAGCTTCGTCTTGTGGATCTTTATGAAGAATGTTCAAATTAAAGCTGTGGCGCCAAAAATGCCCCTGCCCCGAGGCCCTTTGGTTTTACATATACTTATTTAGGGAAAACTTTTAAAAATCTTCTTGTCTGAAACCAGAAGGATTAGGTGTTTGAAATTTAGTATGAAGTTTCGCGCTGTGAACCAATATCAAGGTTTTTCAAATTAAAGCCCTGGGGCCAAAAATTCCCCCCTCCCGGGGTCCTTTGGTTTTACATTGACTTGCATAGGAAAAATCTATAAAAAAATCTACTCATCTGAAACAGCATGGCCCAGGTCTTTGATATTTGGTGTGTAGCTACATCAAGTGGACCTCTCCAAAGATTCATCAAATTATAGCCCTTGCAGCAAAAATGCTCTGCCCCAGGGCTCTTTGGTTTTACATAGACTTATATAGGAAAAACCTTAAAAAGTCTTCTCTGAAACGGCAAGGCCCAGGTTTTTGATATTTGGTGTGAAGCTTCATCTAGTGGACCTCTATCACGATTATTCAAATTATATTGTTAAAATGCCCCGGCCCCAAGGCCCTTTGGCTTTACATTGCCTTATATAGAGAAAATTTTTTAAAAAATCTTCTCCTCTGAAACCAAAACGCTCAGGTCTTTGATACTTCATATGAAGCTTCGTCTAGTGGACCTCTATCAAGATTGTTCAAATTGTAGCCCTAGGCCCAAAAATGCCCCCTTCGAGGGGTCCACTGGTTTAACATAGACTTATATATCGAACATATTTATAAATATTCTTGTATGAAACCATAAGGCTCAGTTCTTTGCTATTTGGTATGAAGCTTCATCTGATGGACATCGACCAAGATTGTTCAAATTATAGCCCTGTGGCAAAAAATGGTTCTGCCCAGGCCAGACTTATCTAGTTATCTAGGGAAAACCTTTAAAAATCTTCTTGCCTGAAACCAGATGGCTCAGATCTTTGATATATGGTATTTGAAGCTTCATCTTATGGACCTCTAATAAGATTGTTCAAATTATAGCCCTGGGGCCAAACATGGACCCTCTCGGGGCCCACTGGTTTTACATAGACTCAGATGGGGAAAACCTTTAAAAATCTTCTGAAATCACAAGGCCTAGTTCTTTGATATTTGGTATGAAGCTTTGTCTAGTAGACCTCTACCAAGATTGTTCAAATTATAGCCCTGGGGCCAAAAATGGGCCCACCCTGGTGCCCACTGGTTTCACATAGACTTATATAAGGAAAAACCTTTGAAAATGTTCTTGCCTGATACAGGAAGGCCAAGGTCCTTAATATTTGGTATGAAGCTTCATCTAGTGGATCTCTACCAAAATTGTTCAAATTGTTGCCCTGATGCCAAAAAATGGCCCAACGCGGGGCGCCCAGTTGTTTTACACAGACTTAATTGGAAAAACATTTGAAAATCTTCTTGCCTGAAATCAGAAGGCCAAGGTCTTTGATATCTCGTATAAAGCTTTTCTTGTGGATTACTACCAAGATTGTTCAAATTATAGCCCTGGGGCCAAAAATTGCCTAGTACCGGGTCCCACAGGTTTTTTTATAGACTTATATAAGGAAAACCTTTAAAAATCTTCTTGTCTCCGGTCTTTGATATTCGGTATGAAGCTTCGCCTTTTAGACCTCCCACAAGATTTTGCAAATTTTAGCCCTGGGACCAATGATGGCCCTCCCCGGGGCCCACTTGTTACAATATGGATCATGGCCCTCTTGTTAGCTCACCTTAGCAATGCTCAAGGTGAGCTATTGTTATCACCCTTTGTCCGCCGTACGTGCGTCGTCCATCGTGTCGCGCGTCGTCAACGTTTACGTTGTTCACCCTCTAGAGCTCACAGTTTTTTTTCAATCTTCATGAAACGTTACCCGAATGTTTGTCTTAATGATATCTGGATCAAGTTCGAATACGGGTCAGGTCGGGTAAAAAAATTAGTGTCACCAGGTCAAACTGCGTTAAAACCTTGTTCACCCTCTAGTGACCACAATTTTGCTTCAGTCTTCATGTAACTTAACAAGAATGTTTATCTTGATAGTATATGGAAAAGTCCGAATATTGGTCATGTCGGATCAACAACTAGGTCACTAGTTCAAATTTTTTGAAATCCTTGTTCACCCTCTAGAGACCAGAGTTTAGCTTCAATCTTCATGAAACTTTACCAGAATGTTGACATTGATGAGATCTAGGTCAAGTTCAAAATTTGGTCATGTCAAATCAAAAGCTAGTTAGGTAACTATGTCAAATGTCTTTAAAACATTATTCACCCTCTAGATGCCTAAGCTTTGCTTCAGTCTTAATGAAACTCTCTCAGACTGTTTGTCTTGATGATATCTGGGTCAGTTTTAAATATGAGTCATGTCGGGTCAAAAACTAGGTCACTAGGACAAATTTCTTTAAAACCTTGTTCACCCTCTAGTGGCCACTATTTTGCATCAACCTTCAATCCGTGGAGGGGCCGAGGACTTTGATTTTTTGTTTGCAGCTTCATTTGATGGACCACTACCAAGATCGTTCAATTGATAGCTTTGGGGACAAAAATGGCCCCGCCACAGAGTCTACTGGCTTTACATAGGCTTATGTAGAGAAACCCATTAAAATTCGTCTTATCTGAAACCAGAAGGCCAAGGTCTTTGGTATTTGGTATGAATCTTCGTGGACCTCTACCAGGAACGCTCAAAATATTGCCCTGGGTTCAAAAATGGCTCCACCTCGGGGCCCACTGGTTTTACATAGACTTACATATGGTAAACATTTGAAGAGGGCCTAGGTCTTTTATATTTTTTATGATGTTTCATCTAGTAGACCTCTACCAAGATTGGTCAGTTTATGGTCCTGGGGCAATAAATGGCCACACTCTGGGGCCCACTGATTTTGCATAGACTAACATAGGGACAACCTTTTAAAAATCTTCTTGTCTGAAACCAAATGGCCCAGGGAGACATAATGGCCCCACGCTGGTGCCCACTGATTTGACATAGACTTACACATGAAAACTTTTAGAAATCTTTTTGTCTAAAACCAGAAGGTCAGGGTCTTTGATATTTGGTATGAAGCGTCATCTAGTGGACCTCTACCAAGATTGTTCAGTTTATGGCTCTTGGGCAAAAACTGGCCCTACTCTGGGTCCCACTGGTTTTACATAGACTTACATGTGGAAACGTTTAGAAACTTTTTGTCTGAAAGCAGAAGGCCCAGGTCTTTGATATTTGGTATGAAGCCTCAACTTGCCGAGCTCTACCAAGATTGTTTAAATTATAGCCCTTGGGCCAAAATGGCCACGTCCTGGGGCCTACTGGCTTTACATAGACTTAACATAGTAAAAACCTTTGAAAATCTTTTTGTCTGAACCAGAAGGCTCAGGTCTTTGATATTTGGTATGAAGCTTCACCTGGTGGACGTCCACCAAGATTGTTCAGTTTATGGCCCTTGGGCCAAAAATGCTTCCACTCGGTGGGCCCACTGGTTTTACATAGACTTAAATGTGGATTTTTTTAGAAATCTTTTTGTTTGAAACCAGCAGACCCAGGTCTTTGATATTTGGTTTGAAGCTTCATCTAGTGGACTTCTACCAAATTTGTTTAAATTATAACCCTGTGGCCAAACTTTTCCACCCTCCAAG
Source organism: Lucinisca nassula (assembly GCA_963580285.1). Taxonomy (NCBI): domain Eukaryota; kingdom Metazoa; phylum Mollusca; class Bivalvia; order Lucinida; family Lucinidae; genus Lucinisca; species Lucinisca nassula. Next base: position 44,232,806 of record OY757013.1, read on the forward strand.
GCCCATTGTCTTTATATAGACTTACATAGTGAAAACTTTTAAAATCTTTTTCTCTGAGACCAGAAGGCTCAGACCTATGATATTTGGTATTAGGCTTCATTTGGTGGACCTCTAACAAGATTGTTCAAATTATACACTTGGGGCCATAAGGAAAGAATTTGCTTCCCTTTAAGAGTTGATCCCTAGTGAGATGGGAGACAAAAACACTTTTGCAGAAGTTGCCTCCCCTGAAGGTGTACCCATTCCCCTTAACTTGTGTCAATAGCGGACTTTCACCATATAATTTTGGCTTACAAAACATCATCTGGTTTGCTGAATTGAGTTGTCATTGCTCTCAATTTGCCATGAAAAGGAAGCTTGAAATTTGAAATCAGCAATTGGGATTCAGATCACACAACATGTGATTCAAATTACACAATAAATCACTATCATGTGAGATAGTATTGTCCTTCATAGTTTTGAAAATTACATGACTTCAATAACTCGAATAGCTATCACGATAACACGCCTATATACTTTTTCATCATATGACTTCGCGTCTGAGAGTGTAATAATGCCATGTAATATTTTCGAAAATCCACTAATGGATTAAATATGTAAATTAGCTAGTTACGTCCCGTAACGTTACATGTACGGCGTCCTTAAAGACGTCGCATTTACTAACGACGGAATGTTGACATTTTGTAAACAATCGTGAATAAAATGCATTTTAAATGTCACATGATAAATAGAATCTTGCATTCGTGCTCATGTAAAGCCTCGCATTTTATCCCTTTTCCTCAACTCATTTAATAAATTCAATAATACATGAGCACGCATGTAAGATCCTCTATGAAATCACTTACAAAACATGCAATAAATAAAATATCAGGGCCCATATGTTCAAAGCATCGTTAGCTTAACGAGCTCGTTAGTGGCCAAATTGTTAACTGTTCTAGCAAGTACAGTATTGAAAATTTTGGTAATTTTGCTGACAAAATTTGAGCAGCTTTTGCAATTGCAAAAGCTGCTCACATGTTTTCAGCAAAAATTTCAGCATAATTGCCATATTTAATGATCAAAGTTTTAACGATACGTTAACTAACGACGTCGTTAGTTTTGAACAACTGGCCCGAGGTTAACAAGTCCGTGTAATGAACTCCCATGTAAACTCCAATTTATATAGAAAAATCGTGTTTACAGGGGTATATGTTATCCTGATTAATTTTGTTCCAAATGTAAGATTATGGGTACTAATAAAATAAATTGTATGTACTCGTTAGAACCGCCTCAACGTCACGAAAACACGCCTATATAATTTTGACCCCCTCGAACCCCACTTTTATATAGTAAAACTGGGGTTTGCAGGGGTAAACCTTATTTTTCTTATTTCTGCTCTGAGATATAGATTGTTGGTACTCGTTAGAACTGCCTTGACGAGGCAGTTCTAGCGTGTACCCACAATCTATATTTTGAGCAGAAATAAGAATAATATCACAATTTTTCATCTGAAAATTTTCATTTTTTCGGCGATAAATGTGTCAATGTATTTGTATAGGCGTGTTTTCGTAATAATGAGCACACACATTCTATGTTTGGAGCAGAAATAAGGAAAGAATAACACATTTTCTTCAGGAACATATCCGATTTGGAGATATGGAAGGGTACACTATGCAACAAGGATGTGTTATCCATATGTTAAGCCAGGCAATCCCAAAATTGGCAATGGACCTGTTCCAATCCATTAGTTGGAAGATGCTGTCCGTCCCATCACAGTGACACATTCAAGCAACACAGCGCATTCTTTCATATCTCTAAAACCGCTGATTTTCTGTTGAAAAATTGTGAGCTTTGGCTCACCTGAGCATACAGCTCAATGTGAGCTTTTATGACCGCTCGTTGTCGGTCGTGTGTTATCCAAGACATATTTTGAAATTAGGCAAATGGCCTTGTAGGAGACGTAAAATGGTCCTACGGGACCCTCTACCAAAATGTTCCGTGCTACAGAACAAAATGACAATAATTTACTTAAACGACATAGTCTCCTTAACAGGTGAATGGATTTTGAAATAATTTCTCAGGAATTTTCCTTGGATGATGCTCTACCAAAATACAAGTGGAAGCAATGATCAGGAATAGATACAATCAACCCACAGCTCCCATCAGAGACACCAAAGGGAAAGAAGCACAAACATGAAATAACAGACCTAATGGAAACATCAATAGCGAAAAGCCAAAAGGACAGTTACTTTCCCACAAAATGACCAAAAGGCTATCCAAAATAAAATAATATAAGCGACACAAACACCCAAAGACAAACCATAACAAAAATTAACCGCGACAGAAGAACCGCCTTGGTCAGCGGAAACGAATCCCACTGGGGGGTGAGGGGGGGGTGCGGGTGGGGGTGGGGGGGAGGGGGGTTGGGGGGGAGGTCGGGGGTGGGGGGTGGGGGTTGGGGTGGGGGCTTTAATCTATTTTACGTGGACACAATCCTCGCCAAAGTTGCTAAAATGGTTCTTCTCCAATAAACAAAATGGGCAACAGAGCTAAAAGTAGAAAAACCTCTTGACGACACGTGCTCCTAGGGAAAATGTTTTGATTTCAAAGTAATTCCACAGAAATGTTCCTCCTATGCATGACCCTTTACAAAAATTGGTTATATGGTTCTGCTTCGCTGAAAAAATGACTGCCAGAGCTAAAAATAGAAAACAAAAACTTTAAATAACATCTTTCTCCAGGGTCAATGACCCAATTTCAAAATAATTTCAAAGAATGGTCCTTGGGCGAGCCTCTAACACCTTTGCTAAAGTCGCTTCGCTGCGCTGTACAAAATAGCCACAAGGGTTAACAATAGAAAAATCTTCTAACCACATTTTCTCCGAATTGCTGAAATCGTTCCGCTCCATTGAATAGTTTTCAAAATACTTCTTGGATCACCCTCGACCAAAATTGATGAAATCGTTACACTCCGCTGAACAAAATGGCTGCCAGGCTAAAAATGGAAAACCATCCTGCTAGGCCAATAGGCTGATTTCAAACTACATTCACAGAAATGTTCATTTGGCAAGCCTCTCTCAAAACTGATAGAATCGTTCAGCTCTGCTGCACAAAACGGCCGTCACCGCTAAATAAAGAAAAATCAAAGCACTGAGAGTGCTGATGGAGCGTAGCTTTGATAATTTGCTTTAGCGTCTGTTGGTATTTTAATTCAGGCTCATATTGATCCAATGAACATAGCTGTTTGAAGCTATTCTGGGCCTGAAGTCTTGTTAAAGCAACAAGACCAATATTGAATTTAACTCACGCTAAGGTGTAGACCCCGCAACAACCATCACGAAAACACGCCTGTACAAATACATTGTCATTTTTTTTTTTTTTTTTTTTTTGGCAAAAAAAAAAAAAAAAAAATGGAAATTTTAAGATACAAAATTGTGATATTTTCTTATCTCTGCTCAAAACATTGATTGCGGGGACTTGATTGAACCGCCTTGGCGAGGCAGTTTTATCAAGAACCCACAATCAATGTTTTTGAGCAATACAGCAACCATGCAGTTCAACAGTTTACTTGAAGATTTCTGCTGAGCTATAGTTCGTGCAATAACTGCGGCTTGCGCAATTGTTTGGAGGCTTTAAAGTTATTTTATGGAATCAGTTTTTGAAAAATTACCTTTGGGAGGTTATTTATCTTGCATTAGACATTCTTCTTGGTTACGACTTGATTGTGAAAAATTATCATACTTTTCCCAGCAGTTTATAAGTTATACATCCGCAATCAGTCTTTAAAAATTGCCTCGGTGAAGCTGTTTATAAAGCTATCTGGCATTAGACAATACCATTAGCTTGATCTTGTCAATTTACATCTGCATGCAAAACATTATAAAATATACCCGTCGGGTTGAAAGTTATAAGACCGTGTCAGTGGGTGAATTTTTTTTTACCTTGCCGAGGCTAAAATAAAGAAATTGGGCATTCAGGAATCGGGTTGGTTAGATCTGTACATTATCTCTCTGCATGCTAACAGTTGTCAAAAATATTCCAAGTAGATTAGAAGTTACACTTCGAAATAATTTTTCAGTTTGCCTAGGCGAGGCCGTTTGTAAAGTAATTTGGCATACGACAATTTTGCGGGTTATGTATTGTCAATATCAACCTGTATGCCGAAAATGATCAAAGCCGGGTTTAGATGTTATACTCTGTATTCATTTTTTATATTATTTTGCCTCGGCGAGGCCATTCATAAAGTAATCTTGCATAAAACAGCCTCACGGGTTAGGTATTGTCAATATCAACCCGAATGCCAAAAATGATCGGAATATTCAGAGAGGTTTGAACATTATACTCTGTTAACATTTTTCTAAATATATATTGCATCGGTGAGGCCAATTATGAAGTGATCTTGCATACGACAGTTTCTTGGGTTAGTTATTGTCAATATCAATCCATAGGAATATTTGAAGAGGTTTAGACATTATACTCCGTTATTATTATATAAAAATAAATTGCCTCGACGAGGCCATTTATGAAATGATCTGGCATTAAGGCAATTTCTTTGGTTAGATATTGTCAGCACAGTACACAGTCTTTTACCGGAAACCAACAACTGCCCTTCTTGGATCAGCGAAAGGGATAGAATCACCGTGGAACAGATTTTCCGATCAATCTCCTGGAAAGAATGTTGCCGAACCCGGCAGGTATCGAACTTGCGTCTGAGCTGAAAATTTGCTTTATTTATGGTCACGTGCCTAGGACGCAGACAGGTCGCTTTAAAAAAGTAACACCCCCCCCCCCACACACACACACATTAATCCATACTCTGAGTATATGTCTAGCAGCCTTTTTAGGGACAAACATAGCAGACCCAAATCAGACGCTACAACAAGTGGCGTCTCATCTGTGTCTAAACTGCAAAATTTACTCCCCTTTCAATATAAGCCTTGACGTGCACCTGTCCAAACTCATTCCAACTGTCTTATTTTGGTAATACATTATCGACCCGCACTGCGTTCTTTTAACCCATTTTAAACGAATGGAATCCTCAACACCTTATATCAGTATGGGATGAGTTCATTTTAAAATCAGGGATGTCAGGTTGTGGCTTCCACGAAATATTTGGCAAAAAATGGCTGAACCTTTTTGTAAGTATGCAGTGAAGGGCATAATGAGACTCCGCGTTGTGTGGTATCTGATCTGGGTTTGTCCTGTTTGCAAGTTGCCAGGTTTGGGATTTTATGGTACAAATGGGCTGTAAACTGGGTTATATGAACTGAACTATAAAACGATTAGACTGCTACACAGTTCATCTATTAAAAATATTCATCTATTCCGTTTGAAATAGGTGGTCTGTGAAGCAGTCTATAAGAAGATACCGCATGGCGTAATAATCTTAACACGGGGTACTATATTCTCAGGTCATATGCATTAACACCGAAAGTAGTGCCGAAATCACTTCTCATCTCACTGGAGCTACGCTGCAACAGCTACGCTCCAAAAATGTCAAACGACATCTCCTTCCAGGAAAATGGTCCAATTTCTAAATAGTTTTACAGATATGGTCCATGGGCGACCCTTATCCGTAATTGCTAAAATCGCTTTACTCCGCTGAACAAACGTTACCAGGGCTAAAATCAGAAAAAAAAAATCCAAGGCCAGTGGCTCATATCAAAGTAATACCTCAGAAACGGTCTTTAGGTGACTCTCTACCAGAATTATTAAAATAATTCAACTCTGCAGAAAAATGGCTGCCAGAGCTAAAAAGAGAGAAAAAAACCCATTTAAACAACATCTACTCCTAGCCCAAAAGACTGATTACAACATAATTTAAAAGATATGGTCCTCAGATGAAATTTTTTCACAATTGCTGAAATCGTTCGCTCCACTGAACAAAATGGCCACCAGAGCTAAAAATAGAAAAAAACACCTTTGAACGACAGCTCCTCCTAGCCCTATGACCGAAATTCAAAATAATTTCTAAGAAATGGTCCTTAGGTGACTCTCTACCACAATTGCTAACATTGTTCCGCGCTGCTGAACAAAATGGCCACCAGAACTAAAATTTTTCCTTGAAAAAACCTTTAAAAGACATCTTATCCTAGGCCAATGGCTTAATTTCAAAATTTAACAGATGACCCTCTACCAAAACTGCTAAACCCATTCCACTCCGATGAACAAAATGGCCACCAGAGCTAAAATAGAAAAAAAAACAATATCTCTTCCTGGGCCAATGGCTCAATTTCAAAATAATTTCACAAAAGTGGTCCTTGGATGGCCTTCTATAAAAGTTGCTTAAATTCAGCCCTCCGCTGAGCTGAACAAAATGGGCACCAGGGCTAACATAGAAAAACCTTGAACCTTTTCCTAAAGAAGAATTGAATACACATCTTTTATTAACTGCCCTCACAGCAGTCCTATATACTTGTGAAATACTGCCGGTAGAAGATATCCCAATAATCTACCTGGCAAAATGTTTTCTGTCCTACTCAGGTGAGCGAATTAGGGCCATCATGTTCCTCTTGTTTTTATTTATACTTTGAACATAGAATGTAGGAGCTAGTTATCGTTGAGGGGGTTCTTATGAGTTTCCACAACCTAAGTCTTGGGTCAGAAATATTTAATAAAAATAATACTAGTCCGGTAAACTCCCAGTTTTCTCAGTATAAAATTTGGCGTACAAGGATGTTCAATACACAGACTTATTAACTTGATGTTTTATGGGTCAGTTTGTTTAGTTTTATGGTTGTCTCCGTTATTTTGCAGATACAATAGTTATAGGACCATGCCAGATGGACGAACTGCTGAAAAGTCACCAACAAGATCTCAGTACGAACCCCGACCATTGTCCCCTGAGAGACCCAGTGCCTTAGGACCAGCAAAACGGGACTATTACAGCAGTCCCCACAACTTAGACAGAACCAACACCAGTGACAGGGTAAAAGGAGAAGAACTGACAAGAACTAAGAGGGAGAGAAGTAGGACAACCTCCGCGGAGTTGGATTTTAGAACGGCTCCACTGTCAGCTTATTCAGAGTTGTCAAAAACTATGCCAGCCTTATCAGGACGATCAAGAGGTAAGAGCTGTCTTTTGTTTAAGAAATAGATCAGCTCTAACTGTGATTTGTTGTGTAATAAATCACAGTTTGGAGGTCAGTTGTAAAGTAGACAAATCACGAGCGCGTAGCGCGCGTGATTTGTCTACTTACAACTGACCGACAAACTGTGATTTATTACCCAACAAATCACTTGCTAGATCGGATCTATTTCGATTCTTACAAGCTGAAAATCGGCAGTAATGTTGTTGTTCCCTTCAAAATCCCACAACTTTTCGCCATTGATAGAAGAAATCCCGCTAAAATTATCGACTGAAACACATGCATTTATATCCTTTTCTAACGTTTTCGATGCGAGAAAATGACGTTACACCGTCTAACGTCAAGTAAATCGACTAGTGACGTCATAATTTTGCAGTTTTTAATGACGTCACACATCACGCTCTTCCGAGCTGTAATTTGTCGCAGAATAAAACAGAGTTATTCTGCATTGCCTATATAGGCGCGCTGTGTTAGAATGCTATTTTTACCCACTTTTGACGAATAGATTCTTTCACTCAGCAGTCATTTCAAATACACGCCTATGCAAATGCACTGTAAACTTCAACGCCGAAAAAAACGAAATATTTAAGATGAAAAATCGTGGTATTGTTCTTATTTCTGCTCAAAATATAGATTGTGGGTACTTGATAGAACCGCCTTGATGTAGATTGTTGGTACTCGTTAGAACCGCCTCATCGATGAGGCGGTTCTAACGAGTACCCACAATCTATATTTTACAACAGAAATAAGAAATATAAGGTTTACTCATGTAAAGCCCAGATATACAATATAAAAGTGTGGTTCAAAGGGGTAAAAATTATATAGGCGTGTTTTCGTGATGTTTGGACATGTCCATTTCTAATATAAGGGGTCTCTGGTTTATATTTTGTTTGATGTTAGTTTTACAAACCTTTCTGTGTTTTTAGAATGGTGTAGACCCTGATCAGACGCCACATACGGCGTGTGATCCAGGTATATACTCGACACAGTGTAGACCCTGATCAGATGCCACATTTGATATCTGATCTAAGGCTACACTGTTTGCCAATGTTCCATTTGAGGGATACTTGACTTACATGGGTTGAAATGTAACGTGTCAAGTTTTGATAAAAGTATTAAAGATTGTCCCCGCCTATCGGGGCTTGGAGAAATAGATTGGAGTGCAAGCAGAGCTGAAACCGACTGCGCACAGGTACTGGTAAACTTCATAGAAGGTCTAAGCCTGCCCAGGCAAGTGGTGCAAGTACCTTAGGACCTACCATTCATATAAACCCTGTTTGGTTTCATTGGACGGCAGGGATGGAGATGCCATTTCATCTCAATGTCTGGTAAAAGTCCCACAAAATTGGAAGAAATGTCTCCAAAATGACCTAAAAAGCGTTGACGAGGACACTAAACATTAAATCAAACAAAACAAAAGTATTAAAGAACCCATGGAACCATAGATGCTGAGTGGCTTGGTCTTGCCTAAAAAATGTGGAGCTTATTGTGTGTTTGTTTGTTTGTTTGATTTGAGGTTTAACGTAGTCCCCGTCAACACTGCATAGGTCATTTTGGAGACGTTGCTTCCAATTTTGTGGGAATTCTACCCGACAATGGGATGAAATGACATCTCAAGCCCTGTCGCCCAATGAAACCAATATGATTTATAAGGATGGGCGGTCCGACTCGCACCGCTTGGTCTGGGCAAGCTTAGAGCCTCTAATCAGTTTACCAGTACTGGAGTGTGGCCGGTTTCAGCTCTGCATGGAAGCATCATGCAGCCCATCTATTTCTTCAGTCCGCTGAAATGTGGAGCTTAACTTTGTGCTTTAATGACTCACTAGCCTGTGGCAATAGTATGAGTCTGCTTTAGATATCCACTTATAGATGGTGGAACCGAAGCACTTTGTGGTAAAAGCCAGCCTCGGTAGCTCAAAGTGGTAGAAGTCACGGGTACCATAACTGCCGGGTCAGTAACATTATTTTGTTGAGATAATGGAATTTTTTCTACAATCATTTTCTTCCTCCCACTGAAGCAAGGGAGGCAGTTGTTAGTTTCTTGTGAAAGAATGTCCACTACTGATTAGTAATTTATTTATAAGCCTGTACAGGAAAGTGTGGTTACGTTAATTGACCAGCAAGATAAGACCTAAACAGTGTTCATTAGGTCAGTGAACTACAAACCACTGGGTCACTTCAGAACCACTCACGTGCATGTGCAAGCATCCCATATGAGAAATACATAGAATATGAAGACCTCTCTACAATAAAATTTGTATGATATCAGATCTCCGGTATGATCCATTAGACCATGCACAGCATACAAAATTAAAACAAACTAGATAAGCAGTCGATGGTATACCATCGCAACTACCCGCTATTTCTATGAGTAACACTAATGACTATGTATTAGCTAGCGAAAACTACATGTAAGATAAAAAAATGTTGCAAAGAACATTCAAAATGATAAGCCAAGTTTCAGAAGTGTAACTCTTATAGTTTATAAGATATCGCAAAGTCATACTTTTTGAGCTTTGACCTTGGGGTCATGTTAAGGTCCACCCAAAGTATCCTAATTTATTCTATATTCCAACAGCCATCAAATAACCATGTTTCAGAAGTGTAACTCCAATAGTTTAGAAGATATGGCAAAGTCATACTTTTTGACCTTTGACCTTTGGGTCGAGGTCACACCAAAAGCAGCCGAACATATTCTATATTCCAAGGACCATCCAATAAGCAAAGTTTCAGAAGTGTGACTCCAATAGTTTAGGAGATATGGCAAATCATTATTTTTGACCTTTGAACTTGGGGTCATGTTGAGGTCAGGGTCACACCAAAAGTATCCAAATTTATTCTATATTCCAAGGGCCATCCAATAACCAAAGTTTCAGAAGTGTAACTCCAATAGTTTAGAAGATAAGTCATACTTTTTGACCTTTGACCTTGGGGTCGAGGTCACACTAAAAGTAGCCCAACATATTCTATATTCCAAGGACCATCCAATAAGCAAAGTTTCCGAGTGTGACTCCAATACTTTAGGAGATATGGCAAATCATAATTATTGACCTTTGACCTTGGGGTCAAGTTGAGGTCAAGGTCACACCAAAAGTATCCAGATTTATTCTATTTTTCAAAGGTCATCCAATAACCAAAGTTTCAGAAGTGTAACTCTAATAGTTTAGAAGATATGGCAAAGTCATACTTTTTGACCTTTGACCTTGGTCATACTAAAACGAACGCTACACATTTTATATTCCAAGGAACATCCAATAAGCAAAGTTTCAGAAGTGTAACTCTAATAGTTTAGGAGATACGGCAAATCATAATTTTTTACCTTTGACCTTGGGGTCATGTGGAGGTCAAGGTCACAAAATAGTTGCCAACTGCAATCTACATTTCATGTACTATCCACATGCAACGTTTCAAAAGTGTAACTTCAGTGGTTGCAGAGGAGATCAATTTACAAGAAACGTGACGGACAGACAGACGGACGGACAGACGGACTGACGACGAACTCAACTGTGGTACGAAAACAATATAACCGATTTTTCTTCGAAAAAGCGGGTATAATTAATGTGGGTCGGCGTTTAATGTGCTGGTCAGTGTTTTTGACAGTTAAGTGTGTGTTTGTCTCAAACTGAATGAAATGCTAAATCCTATTTTGAAAACTTGAAATATTTCAATGAAATGGTAAGCCTTGTTTGTAAAAGCAAAAGTGAAAGAATTTTTTAAAAGCGTAATAAAACAACAGAACTTGGTCATTATATACTGATCTGCTCATTTACAATGAATTGTACTCATATATGCCACAATCACTTCACCTGTTTTAACCCTTTTTATACCAAATGAAATCTTCCACCTCATATATAGTGTGAGTCTATTTTAAGATTTAGGGGTGTCAGGTTGTGTTTTCTTCAAAGTAGAAGTAAAACAAAGATCAGGAATTGATACAATTAACTTACTCCAGGTTTAGTTGATAAAACCACAAACCAAGCAGACGAATACAACATCGATCCAAGGTAGTGAAAACCCCTAGTCCAAAACTGTTCAAAGGAACGTTAGTGAAGTAAACAGTATTAAACCAAAATCTCAAACAAAGATGCCAAAGTACCAAAATGTGCGACCAGTTACTGAATCAAACAATAAATAAGGAAAAACAGATAAAAACAGTGGACAACCTGACATAACCACTAACGAAACAACAGAGATTATAAATGACAAAGGACATGAAATAATTGACCTTACCGATAGTAGAACAAAGAAGATAACCCAGAAGACTTTGTTAGTTGGAAGCGCTCTGTTAAAAGGGATAAAAATAAATCAGTTAAGGTCAGACACCACTGTAAGATCCTTCTCAGGAGCTAGAGTAGATACAATCAGTGGTAAGATATCGAAGTATGACATATCTGACTGCAATACCATCATTATGCATGTTGGTGGAAATGACGCAGACAGTGGAGTAGACTTAGAAACATTTTCAGACAACTATGTTGACCTTCTAAATAGCTTAGAAGCGGAAAATCGCCGAATAATTGTGTCAGGTCTAATACCTAGGGAATCGCTCGACCTGAAACCGTATAACAAAACCTTAAAAGACATCTGTGACAAAAACAAAATAACATTCATTGACAATTATAACACATTCCTTCTGGCTAGTGGTGAAATGCTAGAATCATATTTTTACAGAGACAGATTACACTTGCAAGTGCCTGGTACCAGACGACTTCTTTCCAATATAGACAAACTGCATAAAGTCACCAAAAATTACCAAAGTGATGATCAAACTTCGTTGTCCAAAGGCTTTAATCCTAGGCGAAATAATGCACTTTCTAGACCGAGCCATCTGAACCATCGCAGGTCATCACAACGGTTTTGCCACATTTGTTCAACCAACAGTCACTTCACTCAAGATTGCTGGTATAATGGAAGAGGTATACCACAGCCTATGTACAATGCCTGGTAGGGAACCACAGGGCGTGTAGAAAATTGTTCTAATCAATCACCCAGTGATTCTTTCATTACCATAAGCAACAAATATAACCCTTTCAATACCTTTTTAGATGGTGATAATCATTCCCAACGCGAGGCTACTTGGCATACGTCTTCCACTAGCCAAAGCAATGGTGATTATGTGCCTGACACCGACGATCTCATCGACACCCCACTAAATGATATGACTGATTCACTCGCTACCATCGAATCTCAAGCTGAGTTAGAAAACAATTGCGCTGAACCCATTACATTGAAATATGCGTCAAAAGGACTACATTTATGTAATTTAAATATTCGGCATATCCTACCAAACATCGACGAACTCCGCATACTACTTTCACACGAAAAATGTCCCGATATTATAGGCATTTGTGAATCATTTCTGCGTACTAATCATCAAGATAGCTTAATAGCGATAAACGGTTTCAATTTTATTCGTAAAGACCGCTCCGAAACAGTCGACAAATGTGGCGGAGGCTTGATACTGTATTTTAGACAAGCACTAAACGTAAAACGTAGACATGACATTGAAATTTCAAATATCGAAACTATTTGGACCGAAGTGTCTCTTCGAAATTCAAAACCATTTCTTGTATGTACTGCTTATCGACCACCCAATGCAAGCTCCGAATGGATTGATTTATTTGAAACGGAAATTTCTATTGCCCAGTCTACTGGTTTAGAATTCCTTCTCATGGGCGATTTTAATATCGACGTCACATCCTGTTCAAATAGTAAATGGCTAAATATGATACAGCTTTTTGATCTTTCACAACTTGTTAAAGAACCAACACGCGTTACACAAACTTCATCGACTGTTATTGACCACGTTTACACTACTGATTTAGAAAACATTACTGAATGTTTTGTACCTCAATGCGCATTGAGTGATCACTTTCCAGTATGCTATACAAGAAAAATCAATTCTAAAATTCTTAAAGGTGAACACACAATAACCTCCTATCGCTGTTTTAAGACATTCAATGAATCAGCTTTCTTAGCAGATCTTGATTATGATCTCAACAATTATGAGACATATCGCGATTCTGTAGATGACGACTTCATGGAACTCCAAACTATAATAATGAAGCATCTGGATAAACATGCGCCAATAAAATCACGTAGAGTTCAATCAAGACAGCTACCCAATTGGTATACTCCTGAAATCGGCCAGTCCCGAGTAGCAAGAGATAAATGTAAACGGCTTAAACAATGGACCGAATATAAACGCCATCGCAATCAAACCCGAAATTTGATTCGAAAAGCTAAGCGTAGCCATTTTACCAATTCCGTTGAAAGTTTAGCAGACACACAAACTTTATGGAGGCACCTGCGGTCTGTAAATAAAGGCAATGACACCTCTAACAGTACATTACCGGATGAAATAGTCATTGATGGCGAGCATGTCACTGATTCCCAATCAATTGCAGTCAAGTTAAATGAGTACTTTACATCAATAGCTCAAATTCTTGATAATACAAGTACAGACACAGAAGATCTAGACACTACAAAACTTAAAGCGTTTGTGAATGACAAAGTGCCAGAAAATATTCATTTTAAAATACCGTTCATTTCTAACGAACAAGTACTCTCATATATACGCGTCTTAGACAGTTCAAAAGCTACTGGGATAGATGGTCTTGGTCCGAAAATAATTAAATTGGCTGCAAACAGTTTATCTCCAAACATAACTGCCCTAATAAACAAGAGTATATCTTTGAAGAAATTTCCGAACCAACTGAAATGCGCCAAAGTATATCCAATTTTCAAAGGCGGAGAGAAGAACGATCCCTCAAACTACCGTCCAATTTCAATTCTTCCCACAATTTCCAAACTTTTCGAAAAACATGTAAATAAACATCTGATGAACTATCTGACCAAATATTACCTCATTCATGAAACCCAATCAGGCTTTCGCCAAAAACACAGCTGCCAGACTGCTTTAGTCAAACTTATAGATCAGTGGATGTCTTGCATCGATAAAGGGGATTTAGTTGGTTCGTTATTTATCGACTTCCGAAAAGCTTTTGATGTAGTAGATCACTCGATTCTGATGAAGAAACTTGCATTGTATAAATTAAGTGACGAATCCCTACTTTGGTTTAAATCCTATTTAAGTGCTCGCAAACAAGCAGTGATAAATGGCAATGGCCTATCTGACTTCGTTGAAGTCAAATCAGGTGTACCTCAGGGCTCCATCCTTGGACCCACATTATTTCTACTTTTTATAAACGACCTACCCCTCTTCACTAAATTTTGCCTTTCCGATCTTTATGCTGATGATGCAACTTTTCACACGCAAAGTGACAACTTGTTAACAATAGAACATCATTTACAGACAGATGGAAGCATCGCTAAAACATGGGGCAGTCAAAACAAGATGCACTTGCATTTGGGCAAAACAACATGCATGGTGGTAGGTACACGGCAAAAGTTACACGATCTGCCTGAACTTAAGATTACAATCGATGACCATGAGATTAATAATGTCACTGAACAAAAACTTTTAGGGCTCCATATTGACGATAAGCTCACGTGGTCGACACATATAGACCACCTATGTTCGGCACTTTCGGCTAAAATTTCGCTTTTACGACATTTAGCAGCCTATGTAACGTCAAATACTTTGAAGAAATTTTATCAAGGTTACATTATGCCCCTTATTGACTATGGAGCCACTGCTTGGTCAGGTACTTCTTCAACCAACTTAGATAGAGTACTCAAACTGCAAAAACGCGCAGCACGTATAATTCTAAATGCCGACTATACTACACCATCTACAATAATGTTTTCAGAGCTGGGGTGGCAACCAATTCACAAGCGATTAGCATATAATAAAGCAGTTCTTACATACAAAGCGCTAAACGGCCAAACACCTGAATACATAACAAGATTGTTAAAACCAGTATCTGAAACCCACAGTCGAAACTTGAGATCGTCGGTGAATGGCACATTAAATGTTCCGAGGTCACGTACCTCATTGATGGATAAATCATTTTCATGTTCAGCTCCACGACTCTGGAATACCATTCCGATGTCTATTAGAAATTCATCAACTCTCAGCTGTTTTAAAGATGGTCTTAAAACTGTATTTTAATCTTATAATGTTTTATCAGATACTTTTATGCCATGTCAATGATATTACAAAAGTCCTAATTATTTTACCTGGTTTTTACGAACAACTTATGTGCGCCCAATATTTTAAGTCTGAATGTTTCAAAATGTGCCATTAACAGTATTTAAACTGTTACAATCTACTGCATGTTGAAGTGACAAAACCACAGAGCTTGGGGAGTGGTGAGTGTTGTCTGCGCCACATTTAGCGCCCTCTGAGTTCGGTTTGATTTTTTCAACTTGATGTAGTTTTGTGATCTCATAAGCATGTGATTCTTTTTGTACATATGTGTTATATATGTTGATAGAGGGCCACATGGTAGAATAGCCTACGTGCTAAATGTGTTTGTACCCTCTTTAAATATTGTAAATAAATAAATAAATAAATAAATAAAAGACACCAAAGGGAAAGAAATACAAACATTAAGCGACCAGACCATAATGGAAACCTAAACAAAGGAAGGCCATAAGGACAGTTACTTTCCCAAAAAATGGCCATATGGCCATCCAAAATTAAAAGACACAAGTGATACACACAGTAAGTAACAAACAACAACATAAATAAATCGCCACAGAAGAGCCGCCTTGGAACGGTCAGTGGAAGATTTCCACTGGGGGGGGGGGGGGGGGGCTTAAATCGATTTTACGTGGCCACAATCCTCGCCCTTACTTCCGTCGCGATTTAGACAAATAATTTGTTCAGTCCGCATGAAGGCCTCCTAACTCATCAGTGCAACATCTCCGTGAACACAAAAAAATCAAAGAACCACAGAGGTGAGAAAACGGTGAGGACTCGACAGCAAGAAACCACTGAAATGCTGGAGCAAAAGAAAACCAACAGTTAGACTCCGATGGGCCAGTCCAGAGACAGAGCATCAGGCACCAACCAACATTACCTTGAATAAGATCTCTCTAATTCTCAATAAGCCTTTACGTTGGAGCCGTCATAGAATCTGAGGCCTGACCCACCGGCGTGCAATTAAAGAGGGAAGCAAAGTTGCCAACCGCGATTGGGTTAACTACCATGCATGCAGTCTGTCGTATAACATCCATGTTGTACCCAATCTTTTTATATCGAAGAATGATTTTACGAAATTGGGTGCTGAAGTCATTGCGGTTATATATTTTTCTGAATTTATATACTAAGTCACCATAAAATTCGTGTTCCGATAGACCTTGTTGCAGAAGAGAAGTCCAATATTGAATTTTGAAATTAAATCAGAATGGCGTCTATAAAAACTGTTTTGAAATTGGCTGAAAATTTTGCAAGCAGTGTAGACCCTGATCAGCCGTCTGATCTGGGCCTGTACTGTTTGCCAGGGTACCCGTTGTGGAGTTTCTGATACAAAATGAGTTAATAGAGAGTTATAATACAGGAATATGCCTTAACTTTAGCAATGCAATATTCCATGCTCCGCCATTCGGTCTTTATCTTCTTCAGTATTGGTTGACATGGGTGTCGGTAAAAAACTGTAGACACCACGGAAATCTCTTACAAACGCAGTTTGACGTTGTCTGTATATTGGATACTGCACGCCCCACAGGGAGCAAATTTCTTCCTTTAAGTGCGCCATACCAATAGAAGAATTGAAAGCTCATTTGCCAAAAATTGCATATATTTTCCTGACATAAATATTATTGCATATATTTTCCTGACATAAATATGTAATAAACTGAGATAGATCTAGAGCATAGTATTGAGAGTGGCTATTTAGCAACCTCTGGGCGAGGATTGTGGCCTAGTTAAGTTGATTTCAGCCCTCCCCACAGTACAAAATAGAATTGAAGGCAATGGTCAGGAATCGATGCAATTAACCCACAGCTCCTATCAGAGACACCGAAGGGAAAGGAACACAAACATGAAACAACAGACCCTAATGGAGACATCAACAGGGGAAAGCCAAAAAGACAGTTACTTTCCCACAAAATGGCCAATTGGCTATCCAAATCAAAACAAATATAAGCGATACACAAACTCAAAGACAAAACATAACAAAAATAAACCGCGACAGAAGATTCGCCTTGGAACGGTCAGTGAAGTCATTTTACTTTTTCAACATTTTCTAGAAAGGATTATCCTTTGGAAGCAAGGAATTCACCACAGAACTGGAAAATATAGAGTGTTCATGTTTTCTGGGCCAGACTAGCTAGTTTCGGCCTATTAGGGCTCACCAGTGACCCTCAAATATTTTCAAAATTCTAAACAATGGAATCAATGATCCCAAAGGACAAGAAAATATAAACAACACTATGATGTAGGGCAGCGATACTTTTTACGGCCGCCACACATTCCCAGACATCAGCTGTAGTGATGTTAAATATCTTCTAGAAAGGATTATCCTTTGGAAGCAAGGAATTCCCCAGAGAACTGGAAAATATGGAGTGTACATGTTTTCTGGGCCAGACTAGCTAGTTTAGGCCTATTAGGCCTCATCAGTGAACCCCAGATGTTTTCAAAATTCTAAACAATGGAATCAATGATCCCAAAGGACAAGAAAATATAAACTACACTATGATGTAGGGCAGGGAGACTTTTTACGGCCGCTACATATTCCCAGACACCAGCTGTAGTGGTCACGTTAAATATGTTCTAGAAAAGATTATTCTTTGGAAGCAAGGAATTCACCACAGAACTGGAAAATATGAAGTGTACATGTTTTCTGGGCCAGACTAGCTTGTTTCGGCCTATAAGGCCTCATCAGTGACCCTCAAATATTTTCAAAATTCAAAACAAGTCTTTTTACTGACTGTTCCAAGGCGGGTTTATTATTGTTATAATTCGTGTTTGCATGTATGTATTGCTAATATGTTTTTGTTTTGGATAGGCGTTTGGCCATTATGTGGGACAGTTACTGTCCTTTTGACTTTCTGCTTGTAACGGTTTTATTATAGTGAAGTTGTTTAGTTTTGTGGTTCTTTCCCTTTGGCATCTTGTATGTGGCATGTTAGGTAATTGTATCGATTCCTGATCGTTGCCTTCATTTCTATACTGTACTGTTTGTCCTTTAGCTAGCATCTTGGTCACATGTGTGATGCAATCCTGATCCAGAGGGTTGTTCTTTCTCCAGATACTCCATTTTGCCCATTTTAATTGAGCCCCGCCAAGCGAATTTGTGTCTTTGAGCATTCCGTCATGACAAATTTTAACTGTGCATGCCCAGCCATTCAGAGGGACCAGGGATATGGCTTTCTGTCTGAAGGTTCCACTTGATTCACTGCTTGTATGAGCGAGCAGCGAAGGTTCTGGCGAGACTGCGCGGATGCGCAGGCTCGCCTGAACCTTTGCTGCTCGCATAGGCGATAAGTACGAAAATCGCTTGACGGAGCCCAATTAATGATCAGCCAAATAAAAGTGAAATAATCTTGTAATTGTGGTAGAACCTAAAATCAACATCAAATACTACCAATCTCCTTCCATATTTTTCACACTTTTCAGATTGACTTGTCCAAATAGAGGGCAGACCCTTGATTCTTGTACTGCTTCTTGGCTCCCAAATTATCAGTTTTTGTCGCACCTGCTTTAGCAGGAAGACATAGGCGTGCAAGTTTCCGTCCGTCTGTCCGTCGGTCCGGTGGTCCGGTGGTCTGTCCGTCCGTCCGTCATTCCGTCAACATTTTACACTGGATGTCTTGTCGTCGCAACTCCTCCTACACTTTTAGACCGATCATTTGGAAACTTTGCATGTGCTTTCGCCAAGGTATGAGGATGCGCATATGGTTTGGACTTAATCTTCGAATCAATTTTTGTCACTTTTTCCAGATTGTGAACTTAGTCATTTTTAGGTATGCGATACGTACCTCTTGTCATCGCAACTCCTCGTACACTTTTATACTGATCATTTGGAAACTTTGCATGTGCTTTCCCCTTGGTATGAGGATGCGCATATGGTTTGGACTTAATCTTCGAATCATTTTTGTCACTTTTTCCAGATTGTGAACTTAGTCATTTTTAACCTTCAATTGGTATTGGGTTGGTACCTCTTGTCATCGCAACTCCTCCTACACTTTTATACCAATCATTTGGAAAATTTGTATGTGCTTTCGGCATGGTATGAGGATGCGCATGTGGTTTGGACTTAATCTTCGAATCAATTTTTGTCACTTTTTCCATATTGTGAACTTAGTCATTTTTAGGTATGCGATACGTACCTCTTGTCATCGCAACTCCTCTTACACTTTTATACTGATCATTTGGAAACTTTGCATGTGCTTTCCCCTTGGTATGAGGATGCGCATATGGTTTGGACTTAATCTTCGAATCAATTTTTGTCACTTTTTCCAGATTGTGAACTTAGTCATTTTTAACCTTCAATTGGTATTGGGTTGGTACCTCTTGTCATCGCAACTCCTCCTACACTTTTATATCAATCATTTGGAAAATTTGTATGTGCTTTCGGCATGGTATGAGGATGCGCATGTGGTTTGGACTTAATCTTCTAATTAATTTTTCTCACTTTTTGCACATTGTGAACTTAGTCATTTTTGTCGTACCTGCTTAGCAGGAAGACATAAACGTGCAAGTTTCTGTCCGTCCATTTGTTCGTCTTTTTATGCTTTAGTTGATATACAATAGGTACCTCTTGTCATCGCAACTCCTCTTGCAGTTTTATACCAATCAGTTTGAAACTTTGTATGTGCTTTCGCCATGGTATGAGAATGTGCATGTGGTTTGGACTTTGTCGTCGGATCATTTTTTGTCACTTTTTCTGCATTGTGAACTTAGTCATTTTTAACCGTCATTTGATATATGATAGGTACCTCTTGTCATCGCAACTCCTCTTGCAGTTTTATACCAATCATTTTGAAACTTTGCGTGTGCTTTCGCCATGGTATGAGGATGTGCATGTGGTTTAGATATAATTCTCAGAATATTTTTTTTTCACTTTTTGCACATTATGAACTTTGCCATTTTTAAGCTTCATTTGATATACGATAGGTACCTCTTGTCATCGCAACTCCTCCTACAGTTTCATACAGATTATTTTGAAACTTTGTGTGTGTTTTTGCCATGGTATGAGGATGAGCATGTGGTTTGGACTTTATCTTGGGATCAATTTTTATCACTTTTTCCACATTGTGAACTTATTCAGTTTTTTTACCTCACATATATAGGCTATGGATTCTTCTCAAAGCCCTATATTCATTTCTTCTGCCTTAAATAAACTTTTATTTCTTTGTGTGGGGCAGGTGGGGAGCAGGTGCGACATCAACTTCACTGAAGTTGAATCTCTGGTCTATAGTTACTATATAAAACTACCCGTTATAAGACGGTTCACTTAAAATTGTCTAAGTCTATGAGCCTTGAGCATTGCATTATAAAGAAAATTTAGTTTTTAAGGAACATAAAACCAAAATTGAATTTGATTACATGTATAAGGTATATAGTTCATGAGAATAAATGAATATACTTTGCGATCTTTATAGCAATCTACAAGTCACTGTCAAATCTGCGAGCAAGATCTAGGTCAAGGTCACCTAGCAGTAGACTTAGCAGCCTACCTGGCAGCAGAACAACACAGATTTGTGAGTCATTCATATATAGCTATGATAACCAGAAATACTCTAAAATCCTGTCACAGCCATCCAAAAGTTTTCATACAACTCAGCTTGTGGTACAATATTCTTTTGCTAAGTGTAACTATGGAGTGCCTTGTGTTTTGAACATTGTAGGTGTGCACACTTTTGAATGGGTTACTTGTGTCTCTGTTTTGTATGTGGATTTCCCCTGTTGGTCACATGGAATTTAAGCACCATCTCATCAATGGTGCTGATTTGATGGTGCTTACACATTTTGTGCCTATTGAGTTGGTACTGTCTAAATTATTTCCTGAAAATTACAAATCTGCAGTTTTTCTATTTTATTTCTATACACGGAATAGGAGAGTTATTTGCATCTTTCAGGGTCAAAAACACTCACTTGGGAAGTTAAGTACAACTGCTTTTGCGGTGCACATTTTTCTTTGCAGTTTTGAAATCATGCTGAGTGATGTTCTTCAGTTGCTTTTTTTGCTGTTTTCTCTCTGAGTTTTAACCCTTCTCTTGCTGAATATTCGGTTTAGCCACACCCATTTCTGACTTTGAGCCAATCAGATTACTTGATGTAATTTATTCTTACAAATCCATAAACTGAATGTTAAACAGTGTAGATCCTGATCAAATGGCTTCTTCAGAAGCCATCTGATCTGGATCTACACTGTTTCCAAAGATAGGGGTTGTTGTGAACAGCATGATAAGGGTTAAAATAACATAAAATTGTCTTGGTATGTCATTTAACAGTAGGACTGTTTGAAATACTAATCACTCATTTAAAAGGGCTGCTTTGTAAGATTAAAACTCGAAGCACTGACATCACTGGTAAGTACATATGCTGAAGAAAAAGGATCGTGCATGGGTGTGAGGGTTAGATAGAAAAATACGTTCCTCAGGATCACCACTCGACAAGCTTCGTGATGCCAGACAGTGAACCTGAGGGACGAATTTTTCAATACACCCCGACTCACACCCACGTAAGCATTACGAAAACATGCCTATACAAATACATTGCAAATTTTACCGCTTAAAAAAGAGAAAATTAAGATGAAATCTTTGACATTTTTCATACATCTGCTCAAAATATAAATTGTGGGTACGTGTTAGAAGGCGGTTCTAACAAGTACACACAATCTATATTTTAGATCAGAAATAATAAAAATAAGTTAATCCCTGCAAACCCAAGTTTTACTACATAAAAGTGTGGTTCAAAGGGTAAATAATGAAATATCACCATTATGCAATTACATGTACATTGATTCAAAGTAATAAATGAGTTAGCTTGGCTAACACTGGATTACATACATGGACGATTATCACATAGGCAGTTATAATAAGAAATGTGTTGACGTTATATATTGTCGATCAAACTTAATGTATACCAGTTTAAATCCCATATTTCTCTGTTTAGTGAAAGTTCGATAATCGACACATGAGGCGAGTCTTATCATCTAGAAAACACGCCTATATAATTTATACCCTCTTGAACCCCACTTTTATATATTTAAACTGGGGTTTACAGGGGTAAACTTTATTTTTCTTAATTCTGCTCTAAAATATAGTTTGTGGGTACTCGTTAGAACCGCCTCATCGAGGCGGTTCTAACGTGTACCCACAATCTATATTTTGAGCAGAAAAAAAGAAAAATATCACAATTTTTCATGTTAAAATTGTCGTTTTTCGGCGGAAAAAAATTACAATGTATTTGTATAGGCGTGTGTTCGTAATGATCTGAGTACACGCACCATACCTTTATCCTATAGATCGAAAAATTTGTAGTGATTCAAAGTATACCTTAAGACCTACCACAGTGACTATGATTAAATATGTGCTATTAATGGGTTATCCTTTGGAAGCAAGGAATACACCACAGAACTGAAAAGTATGAAGTGTACATGTTTTCTGGGCCCGACTAGCTAGTTTCGGCCAATTAGGCCTCATCAGTGACCCTCAAATATTTTCAAAATTCCACAGCAGAATCAGTAGTTCAAACTCCCTAAACTTCGAACAAATTTCATAATTCCAAAGGTGTTCGAATTATTGAAGTTCGACTGTATAAAGTATGGTCAAAGGGTGTTCATTACACAGACAGGTCAACATAATTACAGATAATGCGAAAACAGTTATCAAAAAGAAGCGTAAATGTCACACGTGATCCGAAAGAGGTGGGCGGATGATGCAGTATGGCTAGACTGATAGACATAGCTTTGTCATTAATATACATGTATGTGAGATTAGATAAATTAGTTTCGATGCAAAACCATGACATTATGAGCAGTGTTAAAAAGAGGCTTTTAACATAGGTTTTTTTCTGCTTTCGTCTGCTATGTGGTAGTCATGCGCATTTAGTAAGATAGTATCATGAAAACAAGTCCGTGTAATGAACACCCTCTAAACCCCATTCTATATAGAGAAAACTGGGGCTTACGAATGTATACACTATTTTCCTTATATCTGCTCTGAGACACAGGATGTGGGTACTCATTAGAACCGCCTCAATGAGGCGGTTCTAACGAGCCCTTGAGGCGGTTCTAACGAGCCCCAAAGAAAAATATCACAAATTGTCACCGGAAAAGTACCGTTGTGGATACACTGTGGAATGCATTATGTCTCACGGGGAGTACCGGGTAAGTCCTGTTCCACCAACTAAGACTCAGATAAGGCAGCGTATCCACTCAATATAACAGTTTATCTCTCCCTCTTATTCGCCCAAAGGCTGTAAGGGGCACATGTTACCAGCGAAAACCATCACGATACACGCCTATATACTTTTGACCCACTTGAACCCCACTTTTATATAGTAAAACTGGGGTTTGCAGGGGTAAACCTTATTTTTGCTTATTCCTGCTCTAAATTATAGATTGTGGGTACTCGTTAGAACCGCCTCAATGAGGCGGTTCTAACAAGTACCCACAATCTATATTTTGAGCAGAAATAAGACAAATATCAAAAATTTTTATCTTAAAGTTTTCTTTTTTTCGGCGATAAACTTTTCACTGTATTTGTATATATGTGTTTTCGTAATGACTCTCATCAGACTGTACGGACGTGCAGGCTAATCCGATGCTTTGCTGGTCGCAACAGTCGTAATGTAGGCTTTGTCGCGTGTTGGCTCAAATGTATTCATGGTTAACTAATTTAGGTACCATTAAACTGTTAAATTATTTAATTGTTATTTTCAGTAATCACATAGAATGTTCAAAATATTTTATCATGTAACGTTTCTGTTATTAACCTTATCACTCTCTGTGTTTTGTTTTATTTGTTTGTATTAAAAATCAACGGCCCAGTCAGCACTATTTAGGTCATTTTTGAGCCTATCAGTGACCACAATCTCTCTGAGCTTAATCCCCAGACATCACATTGTTGATACTTTTTAGCTCACCGTCACGTAGTGACGAGGTGAGCTTTTGGGATCACTTTTTGTCCGTCGTCCGTCGTGCGTGCGTCCGTCCGTCCGTGCGTACGTAAACAATTTCTTCAAACGACATCTCCTCCTAAACCACTGATCGGATTTTGACCAAACTTCACAGGAATGATCCTTATATGGTCCCCTCTCACAGTTGTTCAAATGGTTCCGGTCTGTTGCAAATATAGATCACATGAGCCAAAAATAGTTTTTTTCACCGCAAACTTAAAAAATCTTCTTATCTGGAAGGCCCAGGTCTTTGATATTTGGTATGAAGCTTCAGCTAGTTGACCCCTACCACGATTGTTCAAATTAAAGAACTGGGGCCAAAAATGCCCTCGCCCCGGGGCCCTTTGGTTTTACATGGGCTCTTTCTTATGAATGTTTTCATTGCTCTTAAAGGAACTCATTTTTGATTTTTATTTGCCTTCACTGCAGCTGGTGTTGTGCCGTGTGGCGGCCGTAAAACGTCTCCCCGTACATCAATCATAGTGCAGTTTATATTTTACTTTTGGTCCTTTGAGATCAGTGTGAATATTCTGAGAAATCAGAAATAAATTATTGGTTTAGACTCATATTTTAGACAGGTTTTTAATTATTTGGACCCCATTTTGATTTATATCAGTCTTTGAATCGACTGCCTATTCGAAATTCGCAAAATTGCAGTCTGTTTCCTCTGGCTTTATTTGCCGGAGTATTGCAGGGTCACTGATGAGGCTTTATTAGCTGAAACTACGTAGTATGACCCATCTTCTTTATTAGCTGAAACTACGTAGTATGACCCATCTATGAATGTTTTCATTGCTCTTAAAGGAACTCATTATTGATTTTTAATTAAATAGGGAAACTCTTTAAAAATCTTCTTCTCTGAAACCGCAAGGCCCAGGTCTTTGATATTTGGTATGAAGCGTCATCTAGTGGACCCTACCAAGATTGTTCAAATTATGGTGCTGGGGCCAAAAATCCCCCCGCCCCGGGCCCTTTGGTTTTACACGGGCTTATATAGGGAAAATCTTTAAAAATCTTCTTCTCTGAAACTGCAAGGCCCAGGTCTTTGCTATTAAGTATGAAGCTTCATCTAGTGGATCCCTACCAAGATTGTTCAAAGTATAGTGCTGGGGCCTAAAATGCCCCCGCCCCGGGGCTCTTTGGTTTTACATTGGCTTATATAGGGAAAATCTTTAAAAAAAATTGCTTCTCTGAAACTGCAAGGCCCAGGTCTTTGATATTTGGTATGAAGCTTCATCTTGTGGACCTCTACCAAGATTGTTCAAATTATAACCCCGGGGCCAAAAATGCCCCCGCTCCGGGGCCCTTTGGTTTTACATTGACTTATATGGGGAAAATCTGGAAAAATTCTTCTTCTCTGAAACTGCCAGGCCTAGGTCTTTGATATTTGGTATGAAGCTTCATCTTGTGGACCTCTACCAAGATTGTTCAAATTATAACCCTGAGACCAAAAATGTCCCCGCCTTGGGGCCCTTTGGTTTTCCATAGACTTATATAGGGAAAATCTTTAAAAATCTTCTTCTGTGAAATCACAAGGCCTAGGTCTTTGATGTTTGGTGTGGAATTTCATCTAGTGGACCTCTATCAAGATTGTTCAAAATTGTAGCCCTGGGGCCTAAAATGCCCTCGCCTGAGACCCTTTGGTTTTACAAAAACTAAATAGGAGAATCTTCTTCTCTGAAACTGCAAGGCCCATGTGTTTGATATTTGGTATGGAGCTTCATCTAGTGGACCTCTGTCAAGATTGTTCAAATTATAGCTCTGGGGTCAAACATGTCCCCGCCCCGAGACCCTTTGGTTTTACATAGACTTATATAGGGACATCTTTAAAAATCTTCTTCTCTGAAACTGCATGGCCCTTGTCTTTGATATTTGGCATGGAGCTTCATCTAGTGGACCTCTACCAAGATGGTTCAAATTATAGCCCTCGGGCCACAAATGCCCCCGCCCCGGGGCCCTTTGGTTTTACATAGACTTATGTAGAGATAATCTTTGAAAATCTTCTTCTCTGAAACAACAATGCCCAAGGTTTTGATATTTGGTGTGAAGCTTCATTTTGTGGACCTCTATCAAGATTGGTTAAATTATAGCCCTGAGTCCAAAAATGCCCCCGCCCCTGGGCCATTTGGTTTTACATAGGCTTATCTAGGGAATATCTTTAAAAAAATCTTTTTCTCAGAAACCGCAAGGCCCAGGTCTTTGATAGTTGGTGTGTAGCTTCATCTAGCGGACCTTTGCCAAGATTGTTTAAATTATAGCCTTTGTTGATATTTGGTTTGAAGCTTCACCTTTTTAGACCTCCCTCAACATTATGCACATTATAACCCTGGGGTCAATAATGGCCCTCCCCGGGGCCCACTTGTTACTCTATGGATCACGTGAGCAATCCAGGGCCATCATGGCCCTCTTGTTTTATATTTCCGTAGGAAACGGGACTTGACATTTCCTATGGGGACAATTTGCATGAATTTTGGGAAAAATAAGAAAAATATTTCAAAATGTCGGTCGCCGATGAAAAACATATCCATCATGCAGAGCATATTTGTGGATAGCATCATGTAATAATAATCGTATGACCATACGAGGGATGTTCCAAAAGAATTGCTTAGTTCTATCTGGAAACTTCAAATTTCAAGTTAGCCCAAAAATGCCCATTTCATGCCCTCGAAGTACTCCCCGTGGCCGGAAATGCAAAGTTTCAGCCGATGTACCCACTTCTTGAAGGCGTCACGGTACGCTGATTTGGACACAGTAATAAGGTACTAGTGAATGGCAGATCCAAGTGCCTGTCAGGACTGGTATTTCTGCCCAGCAAGGAATGATTATCCCCACCCCACGCTTTTGAAAAAAAAACGTTCGTGGATATTGTGAACGCCTCCGTCCGTCTGCCCGTCCGTCCGTCACGCTATCTCCTCCTTAACCACTGGCCGGAATGCAACCACGTTTGCTACATGTCTTCCTTGCATGGTGAGGGCGTGGTCGTGGCCTCAAGGTCAAGGCTATTTTTAGAAAAACTTTGTAATCGCTCAAGCGCCTACATTTCTTGACCAATTTCAATATAATTTCACGCAAAATGTTCCTTTTGACAATATCTCGAGTATGTTTTACTTTCAAGGTCAAGGTCACTGTGGTTATTTTTAGAAAAAACATTGTTATCGCTCTAGTGCCTACATTTCTTCACCGATTTCAATATAGCTTCACACAAATGTTATTTATGAAAATATCTCGAGCGAGTTTGACTTTTCAGGTCGTGGTCTTAAGGTCAAGGTCACTGTGGCTATTTTAAGAAAAACTTTGTAATCGCTCTAGCGCCTATAGTTCTTGACCAATTTCAATATTATTGCACACAAATTTTCCTTTTGACAATATCTCGAGTGTGTTTGACTTTCAAGGTCAAGGTCACTGTGGTTATTTTTAGAAAAGCTTTGTTATCGCTCTAGCGCCTACATTTCTTGTCCAATTTCAATATAACTTCACACAAATGTTCCTTATGACAATATCTTGAGCGCGTTCGACTTTCAAGGTCAAGGTTACTGTGCCTATTTTTAGAAAAGCTTTGTCATCGCTCTAGCGCCTACATTTCTTGTCCGATTTCAATATAACTTCACACAAATGTTCCTTATGACAGTATCTTGAGCGAGTTCGACTTTCAAGGTCAAGGTCACTGTGCCTATTTTTAGAAAAAGTTTGTCATCGCTTAAGCGCCTACATTTCTTGATTGATTTCAATATAATCTCAAACAAATGTTCCTTATGACAATATCTCGAGCGAGTTGACTTTCAAAGTCATGACCTCATGGTCAAGGTCACAGTGGCTAATTTTTAAAAAAAACTTCGTCATCGCTCTAGTGACTACATTTATTGATGGATTTTTATTATCTCCACGCTTTTAAAGAAAGCGTTGGGGGATATTATGAACGCCTCCGTCCGTCTGTCCGTCCGTCCGTCACGCTATTTCCTCCTTAACCACTGGCCGGAATACAACCATATTTGCTACATGACTTTATTACATGGTGAGGGCGTGCGAGAGGGACGCTATAATTGGCTCCGCCCAAAGGGGCCATCTCAAGGGGTCAAAAGGTCACGTCTGCTATGTGGCAAAAGCGTGGGGATTTGCGATGGCTTGCCATCGACTGCTCGCTCTAGTTTCAATTTCGGAAACAAAAGGAAATCACATGGGGCAAGGTCTGGGGAATACGGGGGTGAGGCAAAACAGTTACTTTTTCTTTCTTCAAAAACGCCGCAACTATTGCGGAGGTTTGAGCGGTTGCATTGTCATATATCGGACGGACATGTTTAAAACTAGTGGCAGTGCTTAGTTTCTGATAATACTTTTTCAGTTTGTTCAGTACTTCGTCTTTGTGGTACTTTCCGGTAATGCTTTTGCACTTTTTCACTGGCACCTTCACCAGAGAAGAAGATTGCATACAAAACCTTCTTTGTACTCAAAGAACGTTTGGCAAATTATTGGGCGTTTGCTGTGTTTAGTGGCCCAGATCTTATTGTTAACCTTTCTGACGGGCTCAAAATAATGGACCTAGGTTTCATCACCTGTGACGATATTGGCAAACTGCGTTTTGTCATATTTTGGAAACATTTGAAGCGGCTTTTTGGCCACTCTTTTGCTCGTCAGTCAAAAGATGTGGCACTCATCTAGCAAAAATCTTTCTGACTTTTAAATGCTTCTAACAAGGTGAACAGTTAATAGTGCTATGCCTACCTTTCGTGCAATATCAAGAACTGATAACATGGCATCTGCTTCAATGATTTCCTTTATTTTGGAAACGATTTCTTTACGAGATGCAGGTTTTGGCCTACCTGATTCCGGTGCATTTTTGATGGACTCTACACCAGACTCAAGTTCCTTTTTCCACCGCCGAACTGTGTCATAAGACACACAAAAAGGTCCAAAAGCAGTAGAAATTTCAGTCATCAGCTTCGTCAAAGAATAACCAAGTTTTGAGCAAGCTTTGATGTAAACCCGTATTTCAACTTTTTAGTCGACGCTTCTACCAACCATTTTTACTGCAGCGGTCAATGACTGCATGTATTCAAATGGCAAATTTTATGTCCTACACTTAGTCTAACATGTACATTTATACACCGTTGTGTAGATATTGAATAGCCCGATACAAATATGTATTCGTTTTGATCGTGCCTCGCGTGGATATCGAGCAAGAGGACAATAAGCAATTCTTTTCGAACATCCCTCGTATGTGTGATAAGACACTGAATTATATTGCATATACAGCATTTGCATTTGAAAGAAATAAAATACTGTTTAAACCAACACAGCGTAGAATCCAAATTAATATGAAATTTATGGAACTCACCGGAGGCTCATTTTATAAATTGGATATGAAATGGCCGCTCTTGTAAGATCATGTGTATCTAACGCGTGTATTTGTTGCTTAATTTCTGACTTTCAGCCAATCAGTATTTGATGTAGTTTTGTTTTCTACAAATTCACAAATCTGAATGTCAAACAGAATACATACTGATCAGATGGCTTCTTCTGAAACCATCTGATCAGTATTTAAACTGTTTGCAAAAGGTAATGCATATTCCGGTTCAGCAGGACAATGGTTCTGTTCCTGAAAACATGTGTACTGACAAAAACTCGAAATGTTTTCTAGTTTTTTTTTTGTTTAGACTGCATTAACACTAATAGGGGCCAACTCCTAAAGAAAGAATTTGCTGCTGGGAAGCACATTCTTTCATTTAAGCGTAGACTCCTCTTAAAGGAAAGAATTTGCTTCTGATAAGCAAATTCTTTCCTTTAAGAGTAGACCCCATTTTCAGCGGGGAGGGGGGCACAGTTTAAAGAAAAGTGAACAGGAAGTCCCAATTGTTGTATCCCTTTGAAAAATGGCGGAAAATCTGCCAGGTGTTCCCATACGCCGTAAGGTGGGTCAACTTGCTCCAGATCGAAAAATTCCTAGTATGAATGCAACTGAGATATCTAACATTGAGAAGCCCCCGCCCATAGGGGCTTGAAGAAATATATGGGCTGCATGATGCTTCCACGCAGAGCTGAATCCGGCCCGCACACTAGTACTGGTAAACCGCTTAGAGGATCTAAGCCTGTCCAGGAACCGCGGTGCGAGGCGGACCGTCCGTGCAAATAAACCCTATTGGTTTCATTGGGCGACAGGGCTTGAGATGTCATTTCATCTCAATGTCGGGTAAAAGTCCCACAAAACTGGAAGCAACGTCTCCAAAATGACCTTGACAGTGTTCACGGGGACGTTAAACCTCAAATCAAACAAACAAATCTAACATTGAGAGTTACCTTCCTTGCTGGAGACACTAAGGCTGATTTTCAACAGAATCTAAAACGATGTACTTTGTGCATTATTTGTGCTCTTGAATTAAGGAGAACTGCATTGAAAAAAGTATGATTCATTCTTTTAAAACTGAGATGCGTTTAAAACTCGGGCCCCCGCCGATTATTCACTAAATGTTGCCTACGT
The DNA here is from genome assembly GCA_963580285.1 of Lucinisca nassula. NCBI lineage: Eukaryota > Metazoa > Mollusca > Bivalvia > Lucinida > Lucinidae > Lucinisca > Lucinisca nassula. The sequence continues at coordinate 44,263,383 of OY757013.1, forward strand.
TCTGAAGGCAGTAAAGTGAGCGCTCGGCGGGCGCTCTCTCGTTGTTGAACGCACCTCTGTCAGTTGGTTCTGAATAGGTCAGAGATAGTTCAAGTGAGTTCCTAGAATCTGTGGCTTAACCGAAATACGAAAAACATAATGCATCTTAAATTCTACTTCCAGAGACATGAAAGACACCCTTTTCTCACACATGGAACAAGAATATCCCTTTGTTTGACAGTGCGTGATTTCTTTGTATCACATTGGTGGCTCACCCTAGAGTTTTATCAGTCAATCATTGCTTTATATAGGAAACCATTTACATTGCATTGGAACTATTTTTCCCCAAACTGTCTTCTGCTGCATGTTTTGTTACCAGTGCAAACTACATTACGAAAACACGCCTAGACAAAAACATTGTAAATTTTACCGCCGAAAAAAAACGAAAATTTTAAGATGAAAAATTGTGATATTTTTCTTATTTTTGCTCAAAATATAGATTTTGAGTACTCGTTAGAACCGCCTGATCAAGGCAGTTCTAACGAGTACCCACAGTCTATATTTTAGAGCAGAAAAAATAAAAATAAGATACACCCCTGTAAACCCCATTTTGTCTATATAAAAGTGAGGTTCAAGGGGGTCAAAATTATTTATGCGTGTTTGATGTACGTTTTAAATGTATGTCCTTAATCCGCTTTTAATGAAATGGATTTTTTTGTGTGTCATCAAACCGCTGTCAAGTGTCAGGAAGAATATCATGAAATGTACAAAATCTATTGCAGAAAACAACAAACGGTTTTCATTTCAAATTTACTGCTACGTGTAAATGAATGTGGTCAAAATAAATGTAAGCAGCTCACTGGATACGCGTTTAAACAACTTTCTTTAGAAAAATAAATGCCCTGTCTCGTTTGCTCTGTTAGGTTTGTGGGCATTTTGCATATTGATTTTTTTGTATATACGGTAAATGTTTATTTTTTTCTTCTATATAATCTATTCAGTGTAGGGATCAACATCTTTAAACTGTATTATATCCAAAACCATGGAATAACAAACATTATCATATGACGTCGCGTCTGAGAGTGTTGTAACACCATGTTATAAATTCCGTAATACACTAGTTGATTAAATATGTAAATTAGTGAGAAAAGTCCCTTAACGTTACTTGTACGACGTCATTAACGGGGTCGCATTTACTAAAGGCGAAATACTGTTATTTTTGTCAACAAATGGTCAATAAAATCCGTTTTAATGTCAAATGATAAATAGTATCTTGCATTCATGCTCATGTATTATTGAATTTATTAAACTCATTGAGGAAAAGGGATAAAATGCTCGGCAAAGCCTCGCATTTTATCCCTTTTCCTCAACTCGTTTACCAAATTTAATAATACATGAACACTCATGTAAGATCCTCCATGTATTGTAAGAAGGTCTAGGACTTTTCTTATCCATTCTCCAGTCATAGATTTATCCACTTGAGCATCAAAAAGAAGAAAGAGGTATCCAGCCGGCACACGTCGCTTGGGCAAAGTCAAATCAACGTCGGTGCAACGTCGTGACGTTGCACCGACGTTGATTTGACGTGCATAAACCTCATGTTGTTGCACCAACGTTGATTTGACATGCATAAACCTCATGACGTTGCATTGACGTTGATGTGACATTATAAATACGGCATGTGCCTGCTGGGTAAGCCCTTGGTAACCTCACTTTCTCTGTGTAAAGTGGGGTTTTTGAGGGTGTTTATTAAAGCGACAGGTTTACATGATGTATTTTGTTTGCTTGTGTTGATGTTTGACGTCCCCTCAACACCATTTAAGTCATTTTGGAGACATAGCTTCCGATTTTGTGGGACCTTTGCCTGACATTCCTACTGCTCATCCCTAAAAGAAACCGCAAGGGTTTTAGAAGCTGTCCATACTCGGGAGGCTTAGACCTAAGCATTTTACCAGTACTCAAGCTCAATTCGTTTAGCTATGCGCGGAAGCACCATGCTACCCATTCATTTTCTACAAGCCCGATGGGCAAAGACGCTTAACATGATGTGGATGTATTATGTCCTTTAATTTCAACTTAGCTGCCATTCTTTTTAATATTAACGCGGATGACCAAACTTACAATGTGTTGTCTTCCATGTATTTAGATGAGACAAGACTTCGAATAGCCCCAGATCACGGCAGTTCCAGCTACACAAGAGGTGCTCCACCAAATATTGTTACGAGAAAACATGAAGAGACATTATCCAGAGAAGAAAAAGGTAAATGCTTATAAGGTTAAGGGGAATGGGAACACCTGTCAGATTTTTCCGCCATTTTTCAAAGGGAGACAACATTCGGAACTTCCTGTTCGCTTTTCTATAAGCCCTGTCCCGCAGAAAAAGGGGTCCACTCTTAAAGGAAAGAATTTGCTCCTTAGGAGCAAATTCTTTTCTTTAAGAGTTGACCCCTGTTGAAATGGGAGACAAAAATACTTTTACAGGGGTAGCCTCCCCTGAAGGTGTTCCCATTCCCCTTAAGTTTCACCCTTTTGATATGGCAGACCTTAAAGTGTGACACGAAAAACAGTGCAGGTCAGATAAGATGCTCCAAAATGCATGTGGCGCCTTAATGGATACAGGTCAGGGGGTTTCATTGTACGGACTTGTCATCATGATGGAAATTTTTGTACAAATACCAAATCTAATAATTCAAATATTATTTTCCAATAGTACAGTTTGCAGTTTCTAAAACAGACAAAACAAATATATATCTGTAGCGTGTACCGGGTCGTCCAAGAAGTCAAGCAACGCGGTCACCCATCCAGGTACTAACCGCGATCTCCGTTGCTTAACTCTACCCGCGTCGCTAAAAGAGCCGGCTCCCACAGCAAGGCTGTAGAAGTGGTATTTATCCATAACCGTTACATTTCTCCCCCTCAACTCTTGACTTCGTCCCGAAGTCACACATGCCTCACAAGGCTAAACCCGTGGGCGGAGTCTATGTAACAAACCAGCGGCACTGTTTCCATCCCACCACTGCCACCAATGTAGCGTGTACCGGGTCGTCCACGAAGTCAAGCAACGCGGTCACCCATTCAGGTACTAACGCGATCTCCGTTGCTTAACTTCGTGAATAAGCCAACCACTCTACCCGCGTCGCTAAAAGAGCCGGCTCCCACAGCAAGGCTGTAGAAGTGGTATTTATCCATAACCGTTACATTTCTATTGGTGTTCGAATTATTAGGACTTTGTCTGTAATATTTCAGATAAGTAAAGTACCACTGCAATTACCTATCACCAGTCAGAGAGACAAAATAGAAAAAACAAACAAACAAGAAACAAATCACTGACCCATTTACCAATATCTTTAATGGATTTGAAAAATCAATAATCCATTTGTTGTATTTATGTATTCTCTTTAATCTCCAATAAAGCGAGATAAAGGTAAAAGTATATCACTTCAGAACATTTTCTTATAAGAAAATATTCCACTGAAAGTGAAATTTACTTTGAAGGGACTTAAGCAAATTCTGCCTGGATTTGATGAGGAAGCACACCTGTGTGGGACAGAACTATCTTTCATTGGTGAATGAAAGGTGTTTTAAGTATCAGATTTTGGACAGTGTTTCTTAATTTCTAAATACACCCACCTGACATGGTGCAAATGAGACAAATTTGTGATTTGATTTTTTTTAGTTTTTGCTAGGTACTTGTTTAAATCGCCTTACCGATGCGGAGGCACTAAGTACACACAGTCTATAATTTTGGGCATAAGTAAGAAAAGTTTGCTAAAACATAGAGTGTAGATACTTGTTAGAATCGCAACATTGATGCGATTCTAAAAATGTACCCACAATCACTGCTTTTACATCACGTGAACAAGTCCGTGAAATGAAGACCCCCTATACCCCACTTTATAAAGAGAAAACTGGGGTTTAAGGGGGTATACATTATTTTTCTTATTTTTGCTCCAAGACTTAGGTTGTGGGTACTCGTTAGAACCGCCTCAATGAGGCGGTTCTAACGTGCACCCACAACCTATGTTTGCAGTATTTATAAGAAAAATATCACGGATCTTCATCAGAAAAATGGCCATTTTGAAGGTGTAAAAAATGCACTATGTTGCACGGGTGTGTTATCGTAATGTGCACTGTGTAATGTGGGATTTACGTATATGTGCATTGATCAGGTTTGTAAACTTGATGCAAATATTGTGATAAAATGTTATTTCATATTTGTTATCCCAACAGTTGCCTGGTATTTGGGTAAGGAAACAAAAATAACAAACAAACTTTTGCTTCGCTTTCAGTTTTCATTACGATAACACATCCGTGTGACATAGTGCATTTTTCACATCTCCAAAATAACTACTTTTCTGATAAAAAATCTGTGATATTTTTCTTACAAATAATGCAAACATAGGTTGTGGGTGCTCGTTAGAACCGCCTCATTGAGGCGGTTCTAACGAGTACCCATAACCTATGTTTTGGAGAAGAAATAAGTAAAATAATGTATACCCCCTTAAACCCCAGTTTTCTGTATATAACGTGCGGTGTAGGGGGGTCTTCATTTCACGGACTTGTTCACGTGATGATTATATACATTGAACTTTCTTCTTCCAAGTACTGGACAGGATTTTATTGGTGGAAGTAATTTATATTCATATTTTAGGATTCAAGGTTTCTTTTTGCAATTGACCTGATGAAGATTAACATGTTACCAAGTCCATGTAACAAACACCTAATAGTGTAAACAAGGCCATATAATTAATAGCCACAAAACCCCACGTTTTTATTATGTAAAGAAAAGTGAGGTTTACAAGAGCATCACGTGAACATGTCCGTGAAATGAAGACCCCCTATACCCCACTTTATATAGAGAAAACTGGGGTTTAAGGGGGTATACATTATTTTTCTTATTTTTGCTCCAAGACTTAGGTTGTGGGTACTCGTTAGAACCGCCTCAATGAGGCGGTTCTAACGAGCACCCACAACCTATGTTTGCAGTATTTATAAGAAAAATATCACGGATCTTCATCAGAAAAATGGCCATTTTGAAGGTGTAAAAAATGCACTATGTTGCACGGGTGTGTTATCGTAATGTGCACTGTGTAATGTGGGATTTACGTATATGTTCATTGATCAGGTTTGTAAACTTGATGCAAATATTGTGATAAAATGTTATTTCATATTTGTTATCCCCAAACAGTTGCCTGGTATTTGGGTAAGGAAACAAAAATAACAAACAAACTTTTGCTTCGCTTTCAGTTTTATTATATACATTGAACTTTCTTTTTCCAAGTACTGGACAGGATTTTATTGGTGGAAGTAATTTATATTCATATTTTAGGATTCAAGGTTTCTTTTTGCAATTGACCTGATGAAGCTCAACATGTTACCAAGTCCATGTAACGAACACTAATAGTGTAAACAAGGCCATATAATTAATAGCCACAAAACCCCACGTTTTTATTATGTAAAGAAAAGTGAGGTTTACAAGAGCATCACGTGAACATGTCCGTGAAATGAAGACCCCCCTATACCCCACATTATATAGAGAAAACTGGGGTTTACGGGGGTAAACATTATTTTTCTTATTTTTACTCCAAGAAATAGGTTGTGGGTACTCGTTAGAACTGCCTCAATGAGGCGGTTCTAACGAGCACCCACAACCTATGTTTGCAGTATTTATAAGAAAAATATCACGGATTTTCATGAGAAAAATGGCCATTTTGGAGATGTGAAAAAATGCACTATGTCGCACGGATATCGTAATGGTATAAATTATTTTCATGCTTTCAGAGAGTGTAGGTGTTCATTAAGACTGCCTAAAGTAAGCAGTTCCACTGAACATCTACAGTCTAATATCGATACGAAAATATCACAGTTACCACAATATAGAGGATCTTACATGAGTGCTCATGTATTATTGAATTTATTAAACTCGTTGAGGAAAAGGGATAAAATGCTCGGCTTTGCCGAGCATTTTATCCCTTTTCCTCAACGAGTTTAATAAATTCAATAATACATGAGCACGAATGCAAGATTCTGTTTATCATATGACATTTAAAACGCATTTTATTCACGATTGTTTTACAAAAATGTCAATTTTCCGCCATTAGAAAACGCGACGTCGTTAAGGATGTCGTACATGTAACGTATCTAGCTAATTTGCATATTTAATCCACTAGTGGATTATCGAAAATATTACATGGCGTTATTACACTCTCAGACGCGACGTCATATGATAAATTATTTTAAAGTCATAGACGAAAGACTGTCTTGCATGAATATGTTACAAAAATGTTGACAATCCTCACTTTATATTAAGAAAATGTTTTTCATGCTGTACATTATCTATTAACAAACCGGCTATTGTGGTATCACCAATACCTCCAGGGAGGGCATTTTAGACGAGAATTTGTGATAAAACATTTCTGATTTCTAAAAATGAATGCAAGTATAGAATGTTGATTTCATACTTGTTTGCACTGTGCCTCCTTAACGTATTCTTAAATTAGATATGAGAAAATCCATTAGATTGGAGAACCCATTTTCTGTGACGGCGGTATTAAACAGAAGCACCAAAGTATAAAGAAAATTCCTTTAGATGACTATCACCTTCATTCATCCATGAAATAAAACCAATATGGTCTTTGACTGTTGGTTTTCTTTTGCTCCAGCATTTCAGTGGTTTCTTCCTGTCGAGTCCTCACCGTTGTTTCATCTCTTTGGTTATATGATTTTTTGTGTTCACGGAGATGTTGCACTGATGAAATAGGAGGCCTTCATGCGGACTGAACAAACGATTTGTCTGAATCGCGACGGAAGTAAGGGCGAGGATTGCGGCCGCGTAAATAGATTTAAGCCACCTCCTCCCGCCACCACCCCCCCCCCCTCTCCCAATAGAATTTGTTTCACTGACCGTTCCAAGGCGGTTCTTCTGTCGCGGTTCATTTTTGTTATGATTTGTCTTTTAGTGCTTGTATCGCTTATGTTATTTTGTTTTGGATAGCCAATTGGCCATTTTGTGGGAAAGTGACTGTCCTTTTTGCTTTCCGCTATTGATGTTTTCATAAGGGTCTGTTGTTTCATGTTTGTGTTTCTTTCTCTTTGGTGTCTCTGATGGGAGATGTGGGTTAATTGAATCGATTCCTGACCATTGCCTTCACTTCTATTTTGAGCCGCAATTGAATTTACTAAACAAACCGGAAGTTTGGATGCGAGGTGACCATAGGAAAACCAGTCTATCCACAGTACAATTCAAATCGTTAAGTGCAAAATTTTAAAAACATTTAACTCAACACATATAGAAATCCCAAAGTATAGAACGAAAACATATATATACAGATGTTTCCAGTGGCAGTGTTTTAATTCCTCCTGGTGACAGGTGCACACAAAGTTGGTATACCTCTTTACAACAGTCTGTTTATAACAGTATTAAGATGAGTCCAGTGATCACAGTGACATTTGTCAACATCACACTTTGTCCTTTTAGTGAAGACCAAGACCTGACTCCTCTGCAATTCCTTAGACTGGAAGCTTTGGCACAGTCATCATGTGTCTTCTTCTGCGGTTTCATCAGAAAAAAAGATTTACTGGAATCAGAGTCTGACAGAGGCATAACTTGCAGTCCTGAGGGATCTGGTTGTTAAACTATGCTCTCTATTGGATTTGTAGCGTTGGATTTATGTGATGAAGTAAACGTTTACCACATTTCGACTACCGGTGTTCTCTTTATGATAAAACAGTTTCTGGAAAAACATCAGGCTCTGTGATAGAAGTACCACAGACCACTTTGCTGGTATTTTTCTTTCTTGGACTACACCCAAAACCTTTCTTATTCTAAATAAATTTTCTCTGTGCATCAAAGAACGATAGCCGTCGGCTCTTCTGTGCTGCCTGTGTCTCAGGGGCATAATTTTCTGGCTGTTGCTGGTCTTTTTCCGTTACTTCTTGGTAGTTGTAGTGTAAACATCAGCCGGAGAAATACCGTGGTCACAGCAGATGCATCAAATGGATAAATACCAGTTCTTGCAAAGGCTGCTATCAGGTTAGTTGAAGACAATGCATTCAAATATGCTTTGGATGCTAAAAAACTGACGTTATAGCGGGGTAATTTTTGAAGAGGGATTGTTTCCCATGAATTTGTTGCACTCGCAGTTATAAATCCCTATAAAAAGACCAAAGCAGCCACCATCAAGCGGTTGAAGGACCTGACTAGTGTGGGCTGGTAGAACAAATAGTATAAAGTCAGGCTGCTTAGCCGAATTCACCAACACTAGGTATACAGTAACATGACTCTTATGACCATCAAATAATAGCAAACTGTTTATTCTGTCTTTGGACATAATTCATAAAATTACAAGAATACAGAAGAATTTGACCAGCCACTCGAAGTTATTGTCACACCTGATCCAGCTGCAGAACCTTCCAGTAAATCTGCCCTCACCCGTGCACCCTTAAAGGCAAAATATTGGGGTATCTTGGTACCGAGGGCATATCCACAACCAATTATGGTGGCAATAGCTTATCTCTCTGAAATAATAGCAGATGTAGATTACTCACCAGTAACGATATAGAGTGGGTTATGCTCTGTCTGGATCTCCTTCTCATCTACATTGTATATAGCTACGGGTTTGTCTTTGAGACCATATTTGATCAATACGTTATTCTCAGTCTGTGGATATAATCAGTCACAGCATCCTGTGAGGCAGTCTGAGCTCTTCTTTTTGACAGTGACCTGAGTTTTCTTATTTTTATCTCGTGCCATCTCCGCATGAAACACTTGAACCATTTTAGACTGACAGGATTTTTTTCTGTCCTGTTTCCTTAGTAATACAGCATAATTGGAAGCCATATCTATAACTTCACTTCTGGCATAACCATAGCCAAGTTGAACCATTGACCTAGGTGTTCCACAAATATTGCTTCCTCTCTCGACTCAGTACAGGTGTAGGTCCCGTACCTGTTGTTTCCCGTTGTCGCAGCGTCGTTTGTGTTACACCATACTGTATGGTAGCTCTTTTGAAAGGCATCCTATCCACTTTTACTGCACAATATACAGCAGTCCTTGTTATCGGGGAATACAGTCTGTAGTTGGCAATGACGGGGTCAGTAATCTTCGAAGGGTTTGCCTAAAATAAATCTAATTCCATATACATGTAATAATAAAATTCAAAATTAAATAGCTATGAAACATGGTCCTACACCTGTCATGTGTAACTGCATGTTTATCTTGTGAAAATCAATTAATTATTTCACTTTTCAGATATTAGAACAATTTCTTTAATTATTCATAATTTATGAATATGGAATATCTCAAATAAAAATCACTATTAATGAAATGGAGAATAGCATGCTTATTTTAAATTTTATTTTTAGCTCACCAGAGCCGAAGGCTCCGGGGGGAGCTTATAGGATAGGCAGTTGTCCGTCGTCGTCTGCGTCTGTGTCTGCGTCTGCGTCGTCTGTGTCGTCTGCGTCGTCTGCGTCGTCTTCGTCAACAAAAATCACTATTAATGAAATGGAGAATAGCATGCTTATTTTAAATTTTAGCTCACCAGAGCCGAAGGCTCCGGGGGGAGCTTATAGGATAGGCAGTTGTCCGTCGTCGTCTGCGTCTGTGTCTGCGTCTGCGTCGTCTGTGTCGTCTGCGTCGTCTGCGTCGTCTTCGTCAATAAAAATCACTATTAATGAAATGGAGAATAGCATGCTTATTTTAAATTTTATTTTTAGCTCACCAGAGCCGAAGGCTCCGGGGGGAGCTTATAGGATAGGCAGTTGTCCGTCGTCGTCTGCGTCTGTGTCTGCGTCTGCGTCGTCTGTGTCGTCTGCGTCGTCTGCGTCGTCTTCGTCAACGTTTTCAAACGACATCTCCTCTGAAGTCACTGGGCCGATTCAGCCCAACTTTCATCAGTAGCATCCTTGGGCAGGGGGATTGAAAGTTTGTGTTTTTAATGAAGATCCGCTCCTTAGTTTGGTTGCTATGGCAACTTAGAGTTTCCATCGGGAAAATAGAAGAATGGCATTTACTGCCAAACATTTTGCAGATATTTTGACAAAACTTTGATAGAAATGTTCCTTAGGCAATCTACTATCTGCCATATGATTTTAAGCCTACTTCTCATTTCTATTGGTTGCCATGGAAACGATAATAAAAAAAAAATAGAAAAAAAAACTTCAAAAATCATCTCCTCAGAAACCGAATGCTCTATTAGGCTGAGAGATTTTGGAAATATTCACCATATTTGCCTTTATAGGTTTTGTGTTTTTAGCTCACCTGTCACGTAGTGACAAGGTGAGCTTTTGTGATCACATTTTGTCCGTCGTCCGTGCGTCCGTCCGTGCGTGCGTCCGTGCGTGCGTAAACAATTTCTTGTCCGCACGATAGCATCTTCATTTATGATTTGATTTTAACCAGACTTGCACACAACTTGTACCACCATGAGATCTGGGTTCTTTTCTTGAACCAGCCATATCCCATCATGTGTTACGGAGTTACGGCCCCTGAAAGGGCAACAATTGCCTATTTTGGTCTTGTCTGCATGATAGATGTTTCATTTATGATTTGATTTTAACTAAACTTGCACACAATTTGTAACACCACAAAATCTCGGTCAAGTTCCAATATGGGTCATGTCGGGTCAAAAAGTAGGTCAGTAGGTCAAATAAGAAAAAAAAAACCTGGTGAAGACATGAGAGGCCACAGGTTTGGTCCGATCATCATCAAACTTGCCCAGAATGATCATCTTGACAATATCTCAGTCAAGTTCGAATATGGGTGTTGTCGGGTCAAAAAGTAGGTCAGTAGGTCAAATCATAGAAAAACCTTCTGAACACAGTAGAGGCAACAATTTATGTCCAATCATCATCAAACTTGCTCAGAAAGATCATCTTAATAATATCTTGGTCACATTCGAATATGAGTCATGCCGGGTCAAAAAGTAGGTCAGTAGGTCAAATGTTAGAAAAACCTTGTGAATACACTAGAGGCCGCAGTTTTTGTCCAATCACTATCAAACTTGCCCAGAATGATCATCTTGACAACATCTCGGTCACGTTTGAATACGGGTCATGTCGGGTCAAAAAAAGGTCAGTAGGTCAAATCATAGAAAAACCTTGTGAACACACTAGAGGCCACAGTCATGGTACGATCATCATCAGACATGCCCAGAATGATCATTTTGACAATATCTCGGTCAAGTTCGAATATGAGTTATGTCAGGTCACAAAGTAGGTCAGTAGGTCAAATCATAGAAAAACCTTGTGAATACACTAGAGGCCACAGTTTTGGTCTGATCATCATGAAACTTGCTCAGAATGATTATCTTGACAATTTTTCGGTCAAGTTCGAATATGGGTCATGTAGGATGAAAAAGTAGGTCAGTAGGTCAAATCAGAGAAAAACCTTGTGGACACACTAGAGGCCACAGTTTTGGTCTGATCATCATCAAACTTGCTCAGAATGATAATCTTGACAGATTCCGGTCAGGTTTGAATATGGGTGATGTCGGGTCAAAAAGTAGGTCAGTAGGTCAAATCATAGAAAAACCTTGTGAACACACTAGAGGCCACAGTTTAGGTCCGATCATCATCAAACTTGCCCAGAATGATCATCTTGACAATATCCGGGTCAAGTTTGAATATGGGTCATATCGGGTCAAAAAGTAGGTCAGTAGGTCAAATCATACAAAAGCTTGTGAACACACTGGAGGCCACAGTTTTGGTCTGATCATCATCAAACTTGCCCAGAATGATCATCTTGACAATACTTGTGTCAAGTTGGAATATGGGACATGTCGGGTCAAAAAGTAGGTCAGCAGGTCAAATCATAGAAAAAACGTTTTGAACACTCTAAGAGGCCACAGTTTTAGTCAAATCATCATAAAACTTGCTCAGAATGATCATCTGGACAATATCTCAGTTAAGCTCCCATATGGGTCATGTCAAATCAAAAAGTAGATCAGTAGGTTATTTTGTCATCACTTTTGAACCGTTTGAGATAGAGCCTTCATATTTGGCGTGTAGGTTCCTTATGACAAGGGCTTCCCACTCATAAAGATTTGACCTGTGACCTTGACCTTTGACCTACTTTATCATACTTTTTGAACCATATGAGATACAGCCTTCATATTTGGCATGCCTGTTCCTTGTGACAAGGTTTTCTCAGCCATTCAAAACTTTGACCCATGACCTTGACCTTTGACCTACTTTGTCCTAACTTTTAAAGCATTTGAGATACAGCCTTCATATTTAGCATGTAGGTTCCTTGCGACAATGTTGCTTAGATGATCCTCTAACAAAAAGACTAAAACAATCCCACTCATATGAACAAAATGGCCACCGGAAGTAAAAATAGAAAAATATTGTAAATTTGATTCAAACGGAAACTCCCCCTAAACCCTAAGGCCAGTTTGATTCAAAGTTACCAGGAATGTTGCCTAGGTTACTCCCTACCAAATAAGCTAAAATCACTCTGCTGATGAACAAGATGGCCACAAGAGTTAAAAATAGAATGTACTCGGGACAGTGACACACAGGTGAGAGAACCAGGGCCCTCTGGGCCCTCTTGTTTATAAAATTTGGCTCTTTAGTTTGGTTGCTATGGCAACTTAGATTTTCCATAGACTTATAATGGGGAAAATTGAAAAATGACATTTGCTGCCAAGTTATTGCAGATATTTTGACAACACTTTTATAGAAATGTTCCTTGAGTAAATGTCTCTCAGCCATATGCTTTAATGCCAACTTGGGGGTCCCCCAGGTTAAACTGGGGCCATGCCCCGCCCCCTCCACTTCCTAAAAGGCCATATAACCTGGAAACTATCCAGATCCCCACCCCAAAACCATATATATTCTTGTTTCTTATGATAAGATGCATTCAGTGACACCAACGTGGGGGTCCCCCAGTACATGCGGGGTCATGCCCCACCCCTCCATTCCATCAAAGGCCCAATATCTTTGAAACCTTACAGATCCCCACCCCTAAACCATATATATTCTTGTTCCTTATGAAAATATACATTCACTGACACCAACTTGGGGGTCTCCCAGGGTGCGCCTGGGCCTTGCCCCACCCCTTCTTCTTCACAAAAGGCCATATATCTCAGAAACCATTTAGATCCCCACCCCAAAACCATATATATTCTTGTTCCTTATGATAAGACGCATTCAGTGACACCGACCTGGGGGTCCCCCGGGTTGTGCCGGGGTCATGCCCCACCCCCTCCATTTCATAAAAGGCCCAATATCTAGGAAACCTTACAGATCCCCACCCCTAAACCCTATATATTCTTGTTCCTTATGAAGAGACTCATTCATTGACACCAATTGGGGGGTCTTCCTGGTGCGCCTTGCCACACCCCTCCACTTCACAAAAGGCCATCTATCTCAGAAACCATTCAGATCCCCGCCCCAAAACCTTATATATTCTTGTTTCTTATGATATGACGCATTCATTGACACTAACCTGGGGGTCCCCCAGGATGTGCCGGAGTAGTGCTCCATCCCTTCATTTTATTAAAGACCCAATATCTTGGAAACCTTATAGATCCCCACCTCTAACCATATATATTGATGTTCCTTATGATAAGACACATTCATTGACGTCAACCTGGAGGTCTTCCAGGTCAAGCAAGGGCCTTGCCCCACCCCACCACTTCACAAAAAGCTATATATCTCAGAAACTGTTCAGAGCCCCACCCATAAACCATATATAATTATCTTCTTTGTGATAAGACACATTCAAATAACACTAGCTTGGGAGTCATCCGGTCTGCCTGGGTCATGTCCCACTGCTTTACTTCATTAAAAGCCATATATCTCAGAAATCATTCAGATCCCCATCCATAAACTCGTATTTCAGTAAAAAACCATTCACATCCCCACCCCATAATCATATATGTTCTTGTTCCTTATCAATAGCACTGTTAGCACACCCACTTGGGGGTCGCAGGGGCCATTCCTCTCCTCTCCACGTCATAGAAGGGCCTCATATATCAGAAACCATTCAGATTCCCACCCATAAACCATATATATATATATTCTTGGTCCTTATAGGGACAACAATCTTGGGCTTTCCTGGGATCAACAGGACATGCCCCAACCATTCCACCGCTTAAGAGGCCTTATAACTCCGGTATACAGATCCCCACTGCTACACCATATATATTCTTATTCCTGGTTTAAACATATTTTATTGCATCAGAAAAAGCAATGGGGTCGGGCCACAAGTTCTCGCAACATTAGTTACGGCCCTTCCCCTACAACAATCATGTATAATGATACAAAGTGAAAACAACAGCAAACAATGTATATTAAAAAAAAAAGAGTATGCATGGTATGAGAAGGATTCTTAATAAGAAAGACAGACACTTCGTGTTGGGTGGTAAAGTACTAATACGGTCTGTTACACATCTGTTACGCTAACGAAAATAGGTTTATTTTGTTATTTGAAGGACTTAGGCCTAAAATCGATTTGACGTTTTAATAAAGTTATGGACAGCGTCGAACAAAATAATATTATTATCGACACTAAGGTTTTGATTTCCAAAGAGAAGCAATTGAACATTTAGAGGTAGGAAATTTCTTGTTGATGTGAACAGAATTAGTCGTTGGTGTGTGTATTTGGTACAGTTGAGAAAGTAATGTTCAGCATCTTCGATACCATTTTCACAGCCACAATTTGGATCCGGGTGTAAATGATTATTGAATAAATCGTTATTTAAATTACTACAGTTGTTGCGCAGTCGTGCATGCAATATCGATAATAATCGATTCCCACGAAGGTAGTAGAGTGGTACTTTTGGGACACTAGTATTCGATTTGGAAGAATGAAATTTGAAGGCGGAAAGAGAAGTTATGTCCCTTAAAGAAGGATCTGTGGAATTCCACAAAGAAATAGATGAGGGAATACAAGACTTCTTTGAAATTTCGGTTCGGGTGTACGGAATGGAAAAGTTATGTTGGTTTCTAAGAGGGTAACTAGACACTTCTCTTAACCTAGGGGGAATTAGATCAGTTATATAGGAAGGCCCTAAACCGGAGTTCACCTTATACATGAAATTAAGTTTCTGTTGCTGCCAAATTCTTATTCCTTATGATGAGATGCATTTAGTGATACCGAACAGGGCTTCATTGGGTCCATGCCCTACACCCTCTACTTAATAAAAGGCCTAATGTTTTAGAT
Source organism: Lucinisca nassula (assembly GCA_963580285.1). NCBI lineage: Eukaryota > Metazoa > Mollusca > Bivalvia > Lucinida > Lucinidae > Lucinisca > Lucinisca nassula. The sequence goes on from OY757013.1 coordinate 44,278,531, forward strand.
ACTTAGTCCATATGGATGCTCATTTGGATATAGGGGTTCATTTGGGAGACATTATAATTGGTAGATTAAAATGGTATCCTGTTAAATACATGGCTGTCATTGGGCAGTGCCCACCTGAGCTCTGGTGAGCATAGTGGCCCATGGGCCTCTTGTTTATATTTCATATAAACTAGTTACATTATTGTAAGTATAAGGTGCATAAGTTCTTTTCCTTGATTATCACTGAATGTGTTAAATGGTTAGGTACTATGGCGTTACCTGTCTATGTATGACAAAAATGTTGGAAAGTGATAAAATTACTTCACTGCAGAAAGTGTCAAATTTTTTAAAAATATTCAAAGTGGAGGCTAACTAATACACTTTCCGGACATTGCACACGTATGCTCAAAACAAAAGTCACCAAAACAGAGCAGTCACCCAAACACGCAACCCAAGGTACATGTTGCTCTCTGAAAAGTGCCCTTTTACGAGCAGAAAGATAGCAGGAATTTTCTGTTTGATTCCATTGTTTTACCTTCTCTTTCCATTAGGATAACACTCACAGCCTAAGAGTTGCATCTCTAGTAACTGAATAACTTCTTTTGAAGGTGCCAAGCATCACGAAGACACGCCTTTATAATTTTGACCCCCTTGAACCCCACTTTTATATAGTAAAACTGGGGTTTATAGGGGTAAACCTTATGTTTCTTATTTCAGCTCTAAAATATAGATTGTGAGCTGAAATAAGAAAAATATCACATTTTTTTCATCTTAGAATTTCCATTTTTCGGAGCCAGCATGGATTCGTTCCCTGGGACCCCACCAGCTGACGACCCGCGACACGGGGAAACTGGAAAAAATACCATTTTTCGGTGATAAAGGTTTTAATGTATTTGTATAGGCGTGTTTTCGTAATGAAACAAATGCTTCCAGGAGTAAATTCTTTCAGAACAAAAAATATTTTGAAAGATTTGTTCCCCATGAAGGTGTAAGCATTCACATGTCTAGATCAGAGTAAACTTCTCTTGCCTTATATATCATTTGTTTTGCTTTTCCCTATTATATCATTTTGTTTGTATACATTATTCTACTTTGTACTCTGGTTGACATTTTTTGAGCCAAGTCATAGGAAAGCCTGCCATCTTGGTTTGTACCTAGGTAAAACACATGCTCAGCTGCACAGACAAGTAGAAGTCTTAAAAGTTTACATATCGAAAACATGCCTATACAAATACATCGAACATTTTACCGCTGAAAAATCAAAAGTTTTCAGATGAAAAATCGTGATATTTTTCTTATTTCTGCTCTAAAATATATAGATTGTGGGTACTTGTTAGAACCGCCTCATCGAGGCAGTTCTAACATGTACCCACAATCTATGTTTTAAAGCAGAAATAAGAAAAATAAGGTTTACCCCTGCAAACCCAATTTTACTATATAAAAGTGGGGTTCAAGAGGGTCACAATTATATAGGCGTGTTTTCGTGATAGATATCGAAATTTAAGGTGTTGTTTATTTGTTTGAATTGAGGTTTTACGTCCCAATCATCAATATTTAGGTCATTTTGGAGACGAAGCTTACAATTTTGTCGGACTTTTACCTGACACTGAGATAAAACGACATCTCAAGCCTTTCCACCCAATGAAACCATTTGGGTTTATATGCAAGGACTGTCCGACTCGCACCACTTTGCCCGGGCAGGCTTCGCCCTTCTGAGCGGTCTACCAGTACTCATGTGCGGTCATTTCAGTTCGGCATGGAAGCACCAACAACAAGCCCCGATGGGTGGGAACTTTTGAGGTGGTGTACTTTTCAAGCCGTGAACACTAAGATGCAATCAGACTGTACATCTGTGCGCTCTGATCTGCATCTTAGTTGTTCGCAAATAGAAACATCAGTTTCCTCATGACATGGCTCATATATACTTGCGCTGCATTAACCCTTTTAGTACCAAATGGAGTTTGTGTGTGTGTATGAATTCGGGTTTAACGTCGCTTCAACAATTTTTCAGTCATATCACGACGGTGTCTGGTTGCGGCAGGGAGCTCAATGCTCACTTTTATAGTGCTGCCTCACTGAAGTATCATGTCCCAGACACATTACATGATACCACACTCAGTCACATTATCCTGACACTGAGTCGACCAGTCCTAGCTCTACCCCGTAAATCTGAGTGCCAAGCGAGGAGCAGCTAGTACCATTTTTAACGACTTTGGTATGTCGCGGCCCGGGATCGAACCCGTGACCTTCCGTCCCCCGGAGCGGACACTCTACCAACTGAGCTATCGGGGCCGGTACCAAATGGAATCTTCCTCCTTATATATAGCAGGAGTTCATTTCAAAATTTAGGGGTGTCAGGTTGTGTTTTCTTCAAAATTTATTTGAAAAATGACTGTACTTTTAGCAAACAGTGGAGGCCCTGATCAGACGCCGCGTTCTGCGGCGTCTGATCTGGGCCTGCACTGTTTGCCAGGGTACCCATTTTGGGGTTTCTGGTACTTAGTGGGTTAACATCATGTTAACAAGTCCATGCATTGAAAACCTTTTAAACCCCACTTTATACAGAGACAAATAGGGTTTACCAGGAGTACATTATTTTACTTACGTTTCCTCTAAAACATAGAGTGTAGGTACTTGTTAGAACCACCTCAATGAGGCGGTTATAGCGAACAGCCACAGTCTTTGTTTGTTTGATTTGAGGTTTAACGTCCCTGTCAACACTGTTTAGGTCATTTTGGAGACGTTGCTTCCAATTTTGTGGGACTTTTACCCGACATTGAGATGAAATGACAGCTCAAGTCCTGTCGCCCAAAGAAACAAATAGGGTTTATAAGCCTGGGCAGTCCGACTCGCACCGCTTTCCCTGGGCAGGCCTAGATCCTCTAAGTGGTTTACCAGTACTCGTGTGCTCTGCGTGGAAGCATCATGCAGGCCATCTATTTCTTCAAGCCCGAACAGCGACAATCTATGTTTGCATCATTAATAAGAGACATATTTCACATTTTATCTCAAAATGATATTTCTGGTTTTGTTTTACGGCTCTTTCAAGATTATTTCACTCAAATCTAGCCGATCGTTAATCAGAGGTGGGCGAAAACCAGAGTACCCTGAGAAAAACCACCAGACCTTCCGTTGCAGAACTTGGCGTCTCACATGTGATCCAAGCGAGGCTCGAACCACAGAGGAGAGAGACCTAATGATTATCCACTAGGCCATGGAGGCCCGTAATAATGTTTCAGGAGCCAGATTTAAACATAATTTAACCTCATACAGTAGAACTCCGATGGCTCGAACACCGATGGCTCGTTTACCATGGCTGAGTCGAACCCGTTTTTTGAGTCCCTAATGAATGCCTTTACATATAAAGTACTGTGAGATAATTAAGGAAATTTTCGACTTTTATCTTGCAGATGTATGCTGTGTGTACTCATTAGAATCGCCTCGACGAGGCGATTCTAATGAGTACACACAGCATACATTTTTATAGAACACCGAAAAGATGTCCCAAAATTAGCCCCGTTATGCCTCCTGGCAGTAACCCTCAGTGGCTCGAACTACCCCTGTCTCAAACAGATTTTCATGGTCCCATGGTCTCGAAAGGTGTCTCGAGACATTGAAGTTTGACTGTAGATTGATGGATTTTGATCATATTTGACGTGAAGATAGCTGTAGGTTCAAGGTTTTTTCAGCAATTACACGACCCATGCTCATGGCCTCAAGATCAAGACGACAGACTTTGAAATTTTATGTTTAAGTTGTTTGAAAGCTCATATTTTCCAAATCATAAGGTTCTTATTTGGCACGGAGATAGATATAGGCCAAAATATTCATACAGCAATACCCCTGCCCATGGCAATGGCCTCAAGATCAAAATACGGGAATTGATTTTTTTACTTTTACACTTTCAACCCGGCTGACTGGTACAGATGTTATGCAAACAGCGTAGATCCAGATGAGACGGTCTCATCAGGATCAACACTGTTTGCCATCCGACGGATGATATTAACTAAGCCATCTGTTTGCAAGAATATCATTTGACTAGTAACAATTCGGTTGTGATCAGCCATTCACTGTGAATCATATCTTAATTGACTGTGTTGACTTTTCCCCCTCACGTAACTTATAATTCAAAGCTGACACTTTGCAACAACTGTTTCAAGATGTACCTGTTGATAATATTTTCTATTCTTAACCCTTAAGCTGCCAAGAAAAACAACATCTGAAGATGTCGTCTGCTTATGTCGTCTGCGGAATCTTCTTGCAAACTTTTTTTTTTAATATTTTTGGACACAGGCAAACAGTGTGGGCCCAGATCAGACTGCTCTTTAGGACCAGTCTGATCTGGGTTCCAAACTGTTTGCAAAAATGACTTTTAAGGTAACCGGCAGACGACAAAGCAGACGACAATTGTCGTGATTGGCATGTTATGGGTTAAAAGAAATTGGACTTTTTCATAAGATTTAACTGTTTCAGATTTTTATACATTATCATTCTGACTTTTTACTTTTAATATCCTTATAATTCTTCGTGTCGTTTAACCATTAACCGTTTGATGCTTATTACCCACAGAGAGGGTTGACGCGTCGTTAAACACGAAATTCATCATCATCATCTAGTAGCAATTCTGATTCTGATTCTGAAGATTGAACTCATCCAGTTCGAAAAACGGAAGAGTCCACTGCAGCAACTGAAGAAACCCAGGGGTGAAAGAGTTAATAATCCTGTCCGTATCATCATTACGAAAACACTGCCGTGCGACATAGTGCATTTTTCATATCTCCGAAATGGCTACTTTTCTGATAAAAATCGTAATACAGTAAAATTCCTATATTAAGACCACCTTTGGGACTGTTAAAAACTGGTCTTAAAGACCACTTTTGAACAGTCCTAAAGGTGGTCCCTGACCAGAGGACATTTTGGCAGAAAGATTAAGTGCATCCTTCAAAATAAGCTTTTCAAAGCATAATTAGTCTTCATTTTAGATGGTCTTAATAGCGGAGTTTCAGTGTATTTTTATGTCCCCGGTAGCGATAGCGGGGACATATTGTTTTTGCCCTGTCTGTTTGTTTGTTGGTTTGTTGGTTTGTACGTGGACAACTTTAACGTTGGCCATAACTTTTGAACCGTTTGAGATAGAGCTTTCATATTTGGCCTGAAGGTTCTTTGTGACAAGACCTTAACATTCATGCAAAAAAATTGACCTGTGACCTTGACCTTGACCTTTGACCTACTTAATAGAAAAAAATAACATTGGTCATAACTTTTGAACCGCTTGAGATACAGCCTTCATATTTAGCATGTATGTTCCTATTGACAAAAGCTTTACATTCATGCAAAAAATTTTGACCTGTGACCTTGACCTTTGACCTACTTACAATAAAAAAATAACATTTTGGTCATAACTTTTGAAGGGTTTGAGATAGAGCCTTCATATTTTGCATGTAGCTTCCTTGTGACAAGAGCTTTACATTCACACAAAAAATTTTGACCTGTGACCTTGACCTTGACCTTTAACCTACATAAAAGAAAAAAATAACATTGGTCATAACTTTTGAACCGTTTAAGATACAGCCTTCATATTTAGTATGTATGTTCCTTGTGTCAAAAGCTTTACAATGATGTCAAAAATGTTGACCTGTGACCTTGACCTTGACCTTTGACCTACTTAAAATAAAAAAATAACATTTTGTCATAACTTTTGAACCGCTTGAGATACAGCCTTCATATTTAGCATGTATGTTCCTTGTGACAAAAGCTTTACATTCATGTCAAAAATGTTGACCTGTGACCTTGACCTTGACCTTTGACCTACTTAAAATAAAAAAATAACATTTTGGTCATAACTTTTGAAGGGTTTGAGATAGAGCCTTCATATTTTGCATGTAGCTTCCTTGTGACAAGAGCTTTACATTCACACAAAAAATTTTGACCTGTGACCTTGACCTTGACCTTTAACCTACATAAAAGAAAAAAATAACATTGGTCTTAACTTTTGAACCGTTTAAGATACAGCCTTCATATTTAGTATGTATGTTCCTTGTGTCAAAAGCTTTACAATGATGTCAAAAATGTTGACCTGTGACCTTGACCTTGACCTTTGACCTACTTAAAATAAAAAAAATAACATTTTGTCATAACTTTTGAACCGCTTGAGATACAGCCTTCATATTTAGCATGTATGTTCCTTGTGACAAAAGCTTTACATTCATGTCAAAAATGTTGACCTGTGACCTTGACCTTGACCTTTGACCTACTTAAAATAAAAAAATAACATTTTGGTCATAACTTTTGAAGGGTTTGAGATAGAGCCTTCATATTTTGCATGTAGGTTCCTTGTGACAAGAGCTTTACATTTACACAAAAAATTTTGACTGTGACCTTGACCTTTGACCTACATAAAAGAAAAAATTAACATTGGTCATAACTTTTGAACCATTTGAGATACAGCCTTCATATTTAGCATGTAGGTTCCTTGTGACAAACGCTTTACATTCATGCAAAAATTTTGACCTCTGACCTTGACCTTTGACCTACATAAAAATAAACCTTTTTGGTCATAACTTTCCAATCGTTTGGGATAGAGCTTTCATATTTGACATGTAGGTTCCCTGTGATTAGAGCTTTTCATACATCCAAAATGTTTGGACCATGACCTTGACCTTTGACCTACTTAAAAGTAAAAATAAAATTGTTCATAACTTTTGAACCGTTTAAGATAGAACCTTAATATTTGGCATGTAGGTTCCTTGTGACAATAGCTTTACATTCATGCACATTTTTTGACCTGTGACCTTGACCTACTTTAAAGAAAAAATATTATTGTTCATAACTTTTGAACTGTTTAAGATAGAGCTTTTATATTTGGCATGTAAGTTTCTTGTGTCAAGGGCTTCCCACACAAACAAAAATCTTGAACTGTGAGCAACTTTGAATAAAAACTGACCATGCCCGGGGACATGTTCGTGTTTCACAAACACATCTTGTTCTTATCTATACTGCAAACATAGGTTGTGGGTGCTCGTCAGGACCGCCTCATTGAGGCGGTTCTAACGAGTACCCACAACCTATGTCTTGGAGCAAAAATAAGACTAATAATGTACTCTATATAAAGTGGGGTTTAAGGGGGTGTTCATTTCACGGACTTGTTCACGTGATGTACGTGAAAAGTATACACACTCCTTATACATATTTCTCTGTTCTAGGTCTTGATCACCGGCCGACGGCACAATACCAAGATGATGGGGATGCCAGTGATACTGCTACTGATATCCTAGTTAACGCCCAGCCCCTAGAAAGTATTCCTGCAGCAGCGTGGAACCGGTCTAGACCGAGACGTGGCTCTGTTGGTTCTGACTCATCCTATGATGATATTGACGACCAGTTAACAGCTGCAGCAAGAAAGAGGTCCAAATCAGCTGATAGTAGAGGTTTGTTTATTTTTTTGTTTTGGAATTTTACAGCCTAGCGAGCACTGTTTTGGTCATTAGTTTACCTTCCCTAACTTCCTGGGCAGGCTTGTACAGAAGCGTTTACTAGTACAGTGCACATTCTTTCGCAGAAGGGAGAGAATTAAGGGTTTACCGAAAGTACAAAAAGTGGGTGGGGTACCCCTCAACATGACTTTTCTTTTCAGCCAAAACACCGAGTCGGAGAAAAAGTTTGAATATACTGGAAAGTAACATGTCTTCAAACATAACATTATCTAATAAGCAATTATCAAACAGCTTGTATGTAGGTTTACACAGGCGATGCAAAAAATGAGGGTGACAGCATTTGCGCTCAAAGTCATATTTACCTAATTTTTCAAGACCTAAAATGTACAGTGTACTGTTCTTGGAAGGGTGAACTACAATGTCTTAGAGTATTACTAACCAAAATTGTCTCCTGTCTAAGAACCATTTGTGCCACCACGAGATATTTATCATAAGTTCTTTGGTCGCCATTTTTCATTCATGGGATTTGTAAACAAAATATCAACACTTATTTGGAAACGCATATCGCCAAATCGGCTTGACGATGTAACATGACAACTATGCGCCGTGAAACAGGAACCCTTCCTGCGTATTTTTGTGCAAGTTGAAGTATTTTACAAACTTACGATTAATCATCCATCAGGTCAATTTTATAGTCATTTTTTAATCATAACAGCTGATTGGAAACATTTGTTGTTGAGCATGAGGAAGTCATGGCTTTATCACATAAATATTACTACGCCTCAAGCGGAGCTAGGACAAAACATCGGAAAAATTCCGATATGTCCTCAAAGTTTTTATTGTTTCATAAATCTAAATGACTTTTGTGCTTAAATTGCTTAAAATTGTTCTTGAATAAATGGTAATTCTTCAAAAATATGAATATTTTGGGACTATATTTTTGCGTTCGTGTCACCAGATATGGAAGTCCTTAGGTGTTTCCGGTTTCATTGACAAGCCTTTGAAAAAAAAACATGTTAACAAATTTCACAAATTTTGCACTGTAGACATGTGAATGAAGGTTAGTATTTATATAGAGACTTAGATTATGGATTTTGCTGTAAGAATGAATAGGTTCAAGAGTTCGATTGTCGAAAAATCATCACTTATTTGTGTTTCAACATCTCGTCTACGTTATTGATAGTAAACCAAAACCTCGTGACCAAATGTAAACATGTATGGTGGTCAATAGAAGACGGCAGTTATGCGCTCTCTGCAATTATTTTGAAGCATACTGTCAATGTTTTTATAATTAAAATATGTGGCCCTGACAAAGATACATAGTTCTTTCAGGAAAGAATTTGCTCCACAGGACCAAAATTGTTCCTTTTCAATTTAAACACTTATTGATAAGGGAGACAAAAATAATTTGGCTCCTTTGAATGTGTGTCCTTTCTTTCTTTCTACTTAAACTGCGATCGGTCACATATGACCATTACTCGCAGGTGTACATTACATACACACCAGGTTTGCAGGATGAAAGCCTACACAGTAATCATCGGCCCCCCGCCAATCGGGCCTTGAAGAAATAAATGGGCTACATGATGATTCCACGCAGAGCTGAATCCGAAAGCACACAAGTACTGGTAAACCGGTTTAATAGAGGATCTAAGCCTGCCCAGCGAAAGCCGTGCAAGTCGGACCCTCCATGCTTATTTATAAACCCTTTTGGTTTCTTTGGGCGACAGGGCTTCAGGTGTCATTTCATCTCAATGTCGGGTAAAAGTCACACAAAATTGGAAGCAGCATCTCCAAAATGACCCATAGGGGCTTGAAGAAATATATGGTCTGCACGATGCTTCCACGCAGAGCTAATTCCGGCCCGTACACCAGTACTGGTAGACCGCTTAGAGGATCTAAGCCTGTTATGGAACCGCGGTGCGAGGCGAACCGTCCATGCTAATAAACCCTATTGGTTTCATTGGGCGACAGGGTTTGAGATGTCTTTTCATCTCAGTGTCGGGTAAAAGTCCCACAAAATTGGAAGCAACGTCTCCAAAATGACCTTTACAGTGTTGACGGGGACGTTAAACCTCAAATCAAACAAACAAAAACCTATATAGTGTTGACGGGGATGTTACACTTCAAACAAAACAGTGACATGAAAACAAGGGAGACAACTAAAACTTCCAATGATTCAGTTGTGGTAGTAGTTATTGTCCACCATACCTTTTTTGTAGACTACTTTTCAGCAACAAATATGTCTGGAAATTGTATTATTTTGATACACAGTATGGGCACAAATTTGCTGTATACTCTACCGTGGAATATTTTTTAGCAATGACATTCTCATACATTGTAGCATAATAACTGATGAACCTATTTATGCAATTTTATTTGGATATATTAGCATGGAGAATATGTTTGAACGCAAATGGATTGAAGCACATAAAGAGAGGTATGTTTTTCTCAATAATTCCTGAATTTCTGAAAAATTTCTAATAGAACATGTAAATAAGTTGAAATAAGTTATGGGCCAAGTAACTTTTCAAAAAACTTGGACAGTTTTGCAAAATTCAATTAAACAAATTTTGAACACCACACCATTACCCCACCCACTTTTTGTACATTCGGTAACCCCTTAATGACCGTAGAAAAGATATCATGATGAATTTGAAGATCTTCACGAGAGAATGATCACCAGTCAATTAATGCACGTCATCCGACTGAGCTACCGAGACCGGCTGATAGTAGAGGTAAGTAGCTTTACAGACAAACCTCAGTAATTCGAACGTTGACGGCTTGTTAAGTATGGCTGATTCGAACTGATTCTTCAGTCCCGGTGAACTTTTACCATAATATATTTTATTTATTGATAATTTTTGGAGATTTCTCCCATTTTGTTAAGGGAATGTATGTTGTATCTTCTCATTAGGCGATTCTGTTGAGTACACACAACTTAGTATTATTCCATTGAATGCGGGAAACCCCTAAAGAAGTACCTTGGCAAACTTTGCAGGCCCAGACCGGACGCGACAGGGCCTGCACTATTTGCTAACAGAATTTTCCGTCAAAAATAGAATAAAAATGAAACAAAAAATAGGCTTGATAACCCTTATTTGACAAATGGAATTGTCCGACACATACCAGTGGAAGAGTCCACTAGCATACAGGGGTTATTTTATATAAATTTGGAAGGATATTCGGACAAATCAAAGCACTAACAGCACTGGCGGGAAGATGGTCTCTTGGGTGTAAGCTATGAAAACGGTTCTGAACGGGGAATTATACTAGATTGTTTAATCCTTAACGCCCCCGCCCTTTCGGGCTTGAGGCAAATGATAGGCCGCATGATGCTGCTACGCAGAGCTGAAACCGACCCGCACACGAGTACTGGAAACAGCATAGAGGATCTAAGCCTGTCCAGGCAAAGCTTTGCGAGTCGGACGGTTCATGCTTATAAACCCTATTTGTTTCACTTGGCGACAGGGCTTTGAGATGTCATTTCATCTCAATGTCGGGTTAAAGTCCCAAAAAATTGGAAGCGACATCTCCAAAATGAACTTTACAGTGTTGACGGGGACGTTAAAACTCAAATTAAACAAACAAGACTTTACTTTACGCGAAACACTGACATCTCAGAGACAAAAATATCATTGCGAGAAAATAACTGTTACCTGGGTTTCATACACATGCTATTTGTGCGGTCATTCATCAGCAGCGAAAACTGAATCCCTATAGAAACTTTGGCTTGATTGATAAACAATTGACAAAAATGAGTCCGGGATATTCAAATATCAAATATCAGTCAAAACAAAGCCTACAGTGTCTTTTTTGATCATCTTTGCATCCATCAGGAAAACACGCCTATACAATTTTGACCCCCTTAAACCCCACTTTTAAACTGGGGTTTACAGGGATATATGTATTGCTTTTCGTATCTCAAGAGTACCCACAATCTATGCTTTGCGCAGAAATGCGAAAAATATTAAAAATATTTAATTGAAAAATTTCATTTTTTTTTTGCTGGTTAAATGTCCAATATATTTGAATAGGCATGTTTTCATAATGTTATGAGGATAATACTCAAAAATAATTTGAATGTTTTAAAAACTTTAAACAATACCGCCAACCAACCCTTAGTTAGATTTGACCCAGAATTTCAACAAAAAATCCACACATTGACGCCTTGGACAGCAACCACTGACCAAATACTAAAAGCAAGCGAAAGTGATAATGACCCAACTGGTCCTCAAACCAGGAGCTGTTGCATAGTGCGAGCACTCTTTCCACCGATCTATTCAGAGCTACGGTCAATGTGTCACAAATGACTTTCTAATGTTTGTTTGTCTTTTCTTTTTTCTCTATTTCAGAAGTTTTACGAAGAATGAACCCTACAGCCGTCTTATCCCGAAGTGGTTCAGCATTACCTATGAAAGGGGAAGCCGGATTTAGAAGTGTAACCCCTCAGCCAATACCCACTCAACGCAACAAATCACCTCTTGCAATATCTCCTGTGTAAGTTTGCAACATATTACATCATTCATATCATTACGAAAACACGCCTATACAAATACATTGTAAATGTTACAACTGAAAAAAGCGAAAATTTTGAAATGGAAAGTTGTGATATTTTTCTTAGTTTTGCTCAAAATATAGATTATGGGTACTCGTTAGAACCGCCTCGTCGAGGCGGTTCTAACGAGTACCCACAATCTATATTTTTCAGCAAAAATAAGAAAAATAAGGTTTACCCCTATAACTATAAACCCCAGTTTTACCATCACGAAAACATGCCTATATAATTTTGACCCCTTTGAAACCCAGCTGCATATAGTAAAACTGGGGTTTAGAGGGTAAACCTTATTTTTCTTATTTCTGCTCTAAAATATGGATTGTTGGTACTCGTGAGAACAAGTACCCACAATCTATATTTTGAGCAGAAATAAGAAAAATATCACAATTTTTCCTCTTTAAATTTTCATTGTTTCGGCGATAAAATGTTACAATGTATTTATATAGGCCTGTTTTTGTAATAAATATAGAAGTGGGGTTCAAGGGGGTCAGAACTATTTATGTGTGTTTTCGTGATGTCTATTATAATATTGATTCAGAAGCAGAAAACAGTATAGACCCTAATTATTTTATCCCTTTTCCTCAACAAGTTTAATAAGTTCACCAATACATGATTATATTTATCATATGACATTTGAAACACATTTTTATTCACGATTTTAACAAAAATGTCAATATTCCACCATAAGTAAACGCGAAGTAGTTTCGGGGCGTTTTTAATTAATTTGCATGTTGAATCCACTAGTTGCTTTACCTGGCGTTGTTTCGTTCTCATAGGTCACGTCATATTATAAAAAATAATATTACACAAAACAAGGAAAATCTATGTAAAATCATGAATCCTTTTCTATGCTGAGTTCCCGATTAATAACCTTGGAAGGTTGTTAAGTCAAAATGGCGAATGAATATTTTTTACGGTACAAGCCCACAGATAGGGCCACACAGAATTGAAACCACTATGCTATTTAGTCTGGATAACCCTTATCCAGCGGAACCCGACAAACACTACCTCTGCAAACAGTGTAGATCCAGATCAGACAGGATCTTCACTGCTTGTCATCCAGTTTATGAATGGAATGAATACATTATATCCAGTAATTTTGTTGGTGGATAGCCAGAAAAATACAGTCGAACTTCGATGGCTCGAACACCTTTGGGACCACGAAATTCTGTTCGAGACAGGGGTAGTTCGAGCCACTGAGGGTTACTGCCAGGAGGCGTAAAGGGGATAGTTTGGGCCTTCTGTTCGGTGTTCTATAACATAAATGTATGCTGCATGTACTCATTAGAATCGCCTCGTTGAGGCGATTCTAATGAGTACATACAGCATACATTTGCAAGATTAGGAACGAAAATAGTCTAAATTTTCCCCTTAGTATTTCTTACTGTAGTGAAATTCCCTAGGGACTCAAAAAAAAGGGTTCGACTCAGCCATGGTAAACGAGCCAGCAGTGTTCGAGCCATCGAAGTTCTACTGTAGCTAACTTAATTTATTCATCAGGACAAAGGTTTAAAATATCATTAGCCTGTCTTAAATGATTCATTTCTTGGTATTTTATATCCAGTGCACTATACAATCGAACTTCAATGGCTCGAACACCTTTGGGACCTCGAAAATCTGTTCGAGACAGGGGTAGTTCGAGCCACTGAGGTTACAGTCAGGAGGCATAACGAGATATTTTTAAACATCTTTTCGGTGTTCTATAATAAAATGTATGCTGTGTGTACTCATTAGAATCGCCTCATCGAGGCGATTCTAATGAGTACACACAGTATACATTTGCAAGATACAAGTTTAAAATCTCCTTTATCATCACGCACTACTTCGTATGCAGAGTAAATCCCTGGGGACTCAAAATCGGGTTCGACTCAGCCATGGTATCGAGCTATCGGTGTTCGAGCCATCGAAGTTCTACTGTACAACCATTTTATGAAACTATTCTTTGGCTCACAAGTAGAAACCTTGTCACAGGAGTTAATAGCCATGTTGTATCCAAACAAAAATGTGTAGAGTTCAGTAGAACTTCGATGGCTCGAACACCGATGGCTCGTTTACCATGGATGTGTCGAACCAATTCTTGAGCCCCTAGCGAAATCCTCTACATAAGAAATAGTGGGGGATAATTAAGGAGATTTTAGTCTTTTATCTTGCAAATGTATGCTGTGTGTACTCATTAGAATCGCCTCGATGAGGCGATTATAATGAGTACACACAGTATGCATTTTCATTATAGAACACCGAAAAGATGTCTAAAAGTATATTGTTATGCCTCCTGACAGTAACCATCAGTGGCTCGAACTACCCCTGTCTCGAACAGATTTTACAGGTCCCAAAGGTGTTCGAGCCATTGAAGTTCGACTGTATATAGAAAAATGAAAATATATCGTCATTTTTCTATAAAATCTATATATTTTTGGGATCCATCTTTAACATGTACGAACCTGTGTTATATTCAAAACTATGTTATAATGAATAGTAATATAAAATGTTGGTGTATTACAAAGTAGTGCATCACTTCACAGGGTCTCAGTGCCTAGTCCTCAAACGTCTGTGGGTTCGAGCCTCACACAGGTCACATGTGAGACGCCAAGTTCGGCAACAGTAGAAATAGTCTTAAAAGGGTAGTACCCACCCTCGCAAACAAAATAGTGCTTAGGCTGCCATACCAGTGTTTACAATTTCACATAGCTTTATTCCCCAAGAGGTTCAGCATCAAAGATCCCCTTGGGGTTTCAGAAAGGCGTTGAGGTGTATTTAGACCGTTACGCTAAGGCGATTACATTTGACAGTCCAACAAGTGGTCTCAAGAGCAGTTCTTTGCTGTAACTATGCCATTTTCCCTGTTTCAGAACCATGTCACTGACACATGGGTTACGTCCATTTGCTCCCCGCAGTGCAGCAGATCTCCAGGTTAATGATGTCATCAAGTTCTCTAGACAGGGAGGTAAATTAAGTCAAGGAATAATCAAGTTTATTGGTCATCTGCCAGGTAGAGGGGACATCTATCTTGGAGTAGAGTTGGACAAAGAAGGTGGGTAAAATTACATAGAAACAGGCAGGTTGCGTATTTTGTGATAATTGAATGATAATTAGGGCCCCGGCAACATTTTTGCGTGTGACCTATAGTAACCTTCCAGACCGTCCGTCTGTTCGGCCGTCCACATTATTATGTTTTACTTAATAGCGTTCAACCCGTTAAACGCTTCAACTTTAAACTTTAAACATAAGGTCACAACAAAAGTACACAATTGTATGGCAAGTTATGGTACTCAGCTACAATTTTTAGAGTTATGGCCCTTTGAAAAATTCAAAATTTCAACATTTTTCATCTTTCTGTCTGTCTGTCTGTCCGTCTGTCCATTCATCCATCCATCCGTCCACATTTTACTTTGTTGTTTCTTAACAATATGCAAATCGTTGAACGCATCAACTTCAAACTTTAAACATAAGGTCAAAACAACAATACACATTGTCCGTTTGTCTGTGTGTCCGTTAGTTCGTCCACATTTTATATGTTTATATGCCCCGCCACAAGTGGCGGTGTATTAATATGTTATACCCTCCGAAATTTTTAGTGTCTGTCCATCAGTCCATCAGCGCCTAATGATTTCGTGTCTGCTGCATAATTCTGATAGTGTTTGAGATATTTTCATGAAACTTTACTGGTAAAGCGCTATGAGACGACATGCAGAACACATGATCCGTAACTCTCATGCTCCTACTTTTAGAGAAATTGCCCTTTGAACAACATTGAACATGGTCTTTTCAATCATGTACTCGTGTAAGCCCCATAACTCTGACACTGTGAGAGATATTTTCATGAAACTTCAAATGTTAATGTAGGGCGCCATTAGGCAACATGCAGAATATATGAACCATAATGGAAGTGAAGGCAATGAAGGCAGTTTTCGGTACAATTAACCCAAACCTCCCATCGGAGACACCAAAGGGAGAGAAACACAAACATGAAACACCATACCCCAGTGGAACATCAACAGCAGAAAGCCAAAATGACAGTTACTTTCAAATAAAATGGCCAATTGGCATCCAACACAAAAAGATATAAGCGATACACACATTCAAAGACGAACTATAATAAAAGAAAACCGCGACAGAAGAACCGCTTATAACGGTCATTGGGGCTGTGGGTGGGGGTGGGGGTAGGGGGGGTCTTAAATCGATTTTATGCGGCTGCAATCCTCGCCCTTACTTCCCTCGCGATTAAGACAGTTTCTTCAGTCCGTATGAAGGTTTCCTAACTCACCAGTGCAACATCTCCGAGAACACAAAAATCAAACAACCAAAGACTCGTGAGGACGACAGCAAGAAATAAGTAAGCTGATGGAGCGAAAGAAAACTGACAGTTAGACTCCGATGGGCCCAACCAGAGACAGAGCATCAGGCACCATCCAACATAAAATTATTTTTAATCCTCAGCCTTTGCACTGGAACCGTGATAGTATCTGAGGTCTTACCCGCCGGTTTGCCTACTTTGGTTTGCCTACTTTGAGAATTATTGCCCTTTGAACATTGAACATAGCCATTTCTACTCTGTCTACTCTGTCTGAAGTTGAAATCTGTTTGAGATATGTTTATGAAAGTTTCACAAATGATACATGTGTAAGCATAATGAGACAATCCAGAACACAAAATAGAATTCAAAACTGTAACTCGTTAACCTTGCTTTTGGAGTTACGGCGCTTTGAGTATAGTAAATATTGAAAATAATCATTTCTACCAATTGTACTTGTGCCCATTATGTAAGTTGGAAACCGTTCTAGGTATTTTCATGAAACTTTACACAAATGTAAAGCATCATAAGGCGAGGTGCAGAAACAAGACTCGTAACACTGACTGGCCTACTTCTGGAGTTATGACACTTTGAACATTGATAAAACTGTTTTTCTGTAGTATATTTGTGTCTACTCTGTTACATCAAAACTGTTGAGATATGTTCTAGAAAATGTATGCAAATGTACATCTCCATGACATGATATGCCAAATACAAGAACCATAACTGTGAATTACCTCGATTTGGAGTTACCGCCTATTGAACATTGTAAACAGCAATCCTAGTCATACTCTTGTGCCCTTTCTATAACTTTAGAACAGTTTCAGACACATTTTTGAAATCCTGCAAAATCGTAAAGCAACATAAAATGACACGAAGAATGCTAGAATCATAAAAGAAGTGAAGGCAATGATCAGGACTCAATACAATTAACCCACAGCTCCCATCAGAGACGTCAAAGGGAAAGAAACACAAACATGAAACAACTAGCCCCTAATGGAAACAACAACAGCGGAAAGTCAAAAGGAAAGTTACTTTCCCACAAAATGACCAATTGCATATCCAAACAAAACAACACAAGCGACTTACACACCTAAAGACAAGCCATAACAGAATTAAATCGCGACAGAAGAACCGCCTTGTAACGGTCAATGAAAATAAGTCTGGTTTAACGTATATTTACTTACTTTTGGAGCTATGGCCCTTTCATCATGAAAACACGCCTATATAATTTTGACTCCCTCGAATCCCACTTATATATAGAAAAACTGGGGTTTACAGGGGTAATCATTATTTTTCTTTTTTATGCCCCCGCATCGTATGATGCCGGGGGCATATAGTTTTTCGGTTTTCCGTACGTGCGTCCGTGGGTACGTGCGTACGTGCGTACGGTTTCCGAACGTACGAAAGTGTGTACGTACGTACGTACGTACGTAATCCTGTTAGACTCAGGTTAAGGTTTTTGTACAAGGTAGAACTTGAGCTCATATTTTCCAAACCATACAATAGATTTGGTTTATATTTAGTATGATGATAGATATAGGTCCAAAGTTTTATTCAGCAAAACCCCCACCCATACCCTAGACCTCAAGGTCAAGGTCGTGGACTTTGAAATTTTAAACGTTTAAGACCCAGGTTAAGGTATTTGTACCAGGTAGAACTTGAGCTCATATTTTCCAAACCGTGTAATGACTTTGGTTCATATTCGGTATGATGATAGATATAGGACTGAAGTTTTATTCAGCAATACCCCCACCCATACCCATGACCTCAAGGTCAAGGTCATGGACTTGAAATTTTTAATGTTTAAGACCCAGGTTAAGGTATTTGTACCAGGTAGAACTTGAGCTCATATTTTCATAACCATACAATGGATTTGGTTTATATTTACTTTGATGATACATATAGGTCCAATGGTTTATTCAGCAATACCCCCACCCAAATCCATGACCTCAAGGTCAAGGTCACAGAATTAGAAAATTTTTAATGTTTAAGACTTTGGTTAAGGTATTTGTACCACCAATTTCAATAAACTTCACACAAATGTTCCTTATAAAAATATCTCGTGCAGGTTCGACTTTTAAGGTCATGGCCTCAAGGTCAAGGTCACAGAGGTTATTTTTAGAAAAACTTTGTCATTGCTCTAGCGCCTACATTTCTTCACTGATTTCAATATAAGTTCACACAAATGTTCCTTATGACAATATCTTGAGCGAGTTCGACTTTCAAGGTCATCACCTCAAGGTCAAGGTCACAGTGGCTATTTTTAGAAAAACTTTGTCATTGCTCTAGCGCCTACATTTCTTCACCAATTTCAATATAACTTCATACAAATGTTCCTTATGACAATATCTCAAGCTTTGTTGACTTTCAAGTTCAAGGTCACTGTGGCTATTTTTAGAAAAACTTTGTCTTCGCTATAGCGCTTACATTTCTTGACTAATTTCAATATAACTTCACACAAATGTTCCTTATGACAATATCTCTAGCGAGTTCCACTTTCAAGGTCAAGGTCACTGTGGCTATTTTTAGAAAAACTTTGTCACCCCTCTAGCGCTTACATTTCTTCACCGATTTCAAAATAACTTAAAGATTAATGTGCTAAGCGGGGGCATCTGTGTACTTTGGACACATTTCTAGTTTTGCTCTAAAATATAGATTGTGGGTACTCGTTAGAACCGATGAGGCGGTTGTAACGGTTATCCACAATCTATGTTTTGGGCAGAAGTAAGAAAAATATTGAAATTTTTCAGCTGATAATTTTCATGTTTTGGTGGTAAAATTGACAAAGGGTTCGTGTAGGCATGTTTTCGTAATGGAACATTGAAAGTGTTCGTCTCGGTCATATAGTCGTGTCAAATTTAGTTGGAGAAAGACGAATGCACCTTCACTTTGAATTCATTTTTGACAGTACTATGGCAAGTGCCTTGGCGGGGCATGATGCAGTGCTTGCAGCGCTTTTATTACTCAATAACTTGTAAGCCGTTAACCTCAAGAACTTCAAGCTTTAAACATAAGGTCACAACAACACTATGCAATGTCCATCCGTTCGTCTGCCTGTCTGTCTTCGTGTTTCATGTTTTTGAATTGAGTTGATGTTGGCTTAAACAAGCAAAAAGGGTCTTCCATGAAAGTACACAAACTTACCGTACAACAGTCCTTACAGTACAACCATCTTTGATTGCATGAGGCAGCTTTGTGTCAGTTACATATGAGCCCCGCCAAGCGAATTTGTGTCTTCGAGCATTCCGTCATGACAAATTTTAACTGCGCATGCCCAGCCATTCAGAGGGGCCAGGGATATGACTTTCTGTCTGAAGGTTCCTCTTGATTCACTGCTTGTATGAGCGAGCAGCGAAGGTTCTGGCGAAACTGCGCGGATGCGCAGACTCGCCTGAACCTTCGCTGCTCGCATAGGCGATAAGTACCAAAATCGCTTGACGGGGCCCATATTGTAAAGTGCACATCAAAGTCCATGATGGCTGTCAAAGTTGCCCCAGAATGCCCTGTTTTACCTTTTGGCAGCCATGACTTGGCCATTGCTCATTGGATTGTCCAAATGCGGGACCTTTGTCAGATTCTGACAGCTCTAGTTATAGCTCCGCTTTAGAAGAAAAGAAAATGGGTTAACCTGGATTTACCTGTCCTTCCGTCATTTATTTCATTTATCCGCCCGTCCAACATTCTACAACTGTTAGTATTTTCAAGTTGAAATGTGGTACACAAATGGGCAGTGTGTTGATATATGGAGTATTCCAAATTCAGGAACAAGTGCCAATGACTATTGGAGTTACATCTCTTGATATGTTTTACTATTGACCATTCATGACACTTTTCTCAAGAACAATTAGGTTTAAAAAAATGGAAATCTGGTACACACATGGGCAGTGGATCGATGTATTGTGTCGTATACCGGATTCAGGGCAAGGGGCCCTTAGTCTTGGAGTTGCTACCCTTGTTTTCCATTAATGAAAACTTCCATTACACATTTATCAGAAACTATGAATGCTGTAAAAAAAGAAACCTAGTACACACATCGACAGTGTGCTATTGTATCGTGTATACTTGAATCAGGACCAAGGAACTATAACTCTTGGAGTTACATACAGTTTGCTATTAATGGAAAAAGTTCCTTCACCTATTTCTCAACATTTTAAGTTTTACAAAGTTGAAATTTAATACACCCATGGGCAGTGGATCGATGTAGCGTTTGTACCCGAGTCAGGGTCAAGGGCCAATAACTATTGGATTTACATACCTTCTGTCTTCTGTCGTGGTTTATTATTGTGATAAATCGTCTTTGCATGCATGTATTGCTGTTATCTTTATATTTTGGATAGCCGTTCGGCAATTTTGTGGGAAAGTAACTGTTCATTTGGCTTCTCGCTAATGATGTGTTTTTATTAGGGTTTAGTTGTTTCATGTTCGTTTTTTCCCCTTTTGGTGTCGCTGATGGGAGGGGAGGGGTAATTGTATCGATTCTTGATCATTGCCTTCACTTCTATCTTAATATATGTTTTACAATTAACCATCAATGAAACGTTTTCTTCACTTTTTCCCCCAGAATTGTTAGAGTAACAAAGTTGAAACACACATGGGCAGTGAATTGATGTATCGTGTTTATTGGATTCATGGTCAAGGACAATTTACCATTAATGAAAAATTGCTTTATAGATTGGCATTTTTGCTGAATAAATTTGAGTAGCTTTTGTATTTGTAAAAGCTACGAACAATTTTTCAGCAAAAATATTACCGTATTTGCCATATTAAATGATCTAAGTTTAATGATATTTAACCAGCCATATTTTTATTTTTCATCCACTGGGTTTAGATGTTTTTCTTCGGGTATTTATGTTTTTACCCACCTCTGGTTGAAGATTTGTCCAACACAAGTAGCACATAAGTTTTCCAATAAGCTCTTGCTCGACATTATTGTTCAGTAATCTTGACAGTGCTATAGAACCGAAACAAAAATAAACATTTTGTGTACAACACTATCTGAGAAGTGTCATTTGTAATTTGTCAAACATTGCCATATACAGTCGGACTTCAGTGGCTCGATTACCTTTGGGAGAACGAAAATCTGTTCAAGACATGGTTAGTTCGAGCCACTGAGGGTTAATGTCAGGAGACATAACCGGGTTAATTTAGGGACATCTTTTCGTTCTATAATATAAAAGAATGCTGTGTGTATTCATTAGAATCGCCTCGTCGAGGCGATTCTAATGTGTACACACAGCATACATTTGCAAGATAAAAGTTGAAAATCTCCTAAATTATCACACACTGCTTTTTATTTAGAGGATTTCCCTAGGGACTCAGTTCGACTCAGCCATGGTAAATGAACCATCGGTCTTAGAGGCAATGAAGTTCTAATGTACACGATTGTATGACATAAAGACACAATTATAGTGAGTCATTCTATGTATATTTTCAGACGGCAAACACGATGGGACATTTGAAGGAATTAGATATTTTAAGTGGTAAGTAGCTTTCAGATTCATAGCTACGTATAAGGCGACAATATAAGGATTATGAAGGTATAGTTTTGCTTATTTCTTGATAGAAACTAGTAAGAAAAGGTCACTCAGGAAAGGCCACAATCTAACAACGCAGCAGTCTATAGTTACACAGAGGCACGCAGAAAAAACAGACGAAACGTGAACCAAAGTCTCAAAACCAAATAACAAATAAGACACTGCAAAAGAACGACCGCCTTTGGACAGTCAATGGACAACTACTGGGGGTGGGGGTCTTCAACTCCGGAGTTTATGAAATTTCAACCCTCGCCCTCAGTTCCAGTACAGTATCAAACAAATAACAATAACAAATTGAAAGAATGGAGGCTTTCTAGCTCAGCAGTGAGTCATGATAAAACACATGGTAAAATGGTTATGTATATATTAATATTATCATGACCAGGATTGAGGACTCAACAACAATCCGACGTCAGAGCAGAAGTAAACCACCAGTTAGATCATGGATGATCGATCTTTGTTTTTATGGCCTTGATGAGGCGATTCTTACAAGTTCCCGCAACATAATTATGTTTTATGGAGATGTTATAAAATATCCATATGTATTATCATCTTTACTCAACCTCATCTGGAGCTGTTAGACTTAAGGGGAATGGGAACACCTGGCATATTTTCCGCCATTTTTCAAAGGGAGACAACTTTCGGTACTTCCTGTTCACTTTTCGAGAAGCCCTGTCCATCTGAAAAAGGTGTCTACTCTTAAAGGAAAAAAATTGCTCCCAATGAGCAAATTCTTTCCTTTAAGAGTTGACCCCTATTCACATGAGAGACAAAATTACTTTATCAGGAGTTGCCTCCCCTGAAGATGTTCATATTCTTCTTGAAAAGAATTTATCAGAAGAGAGACGTTGGCATTATCTGTCCATAAGAATGCTAATAGCTTTGTGGTTTCTCATGTCCTTAGAAAAATATCAGTTTATCAAGTCCGTGTAATGAGCACCCCTCTTAAATTCACTTTATTGAACGAAATCTGCTGTTTACAGGGTTGGACATTATTTTTCTTATTTTTGCTCGGCAATAAATGATTGTGGGCACTCGCATCACGTGAACAAGTCCGTGAAATGAAGACCCCCTACACACCACTTTATATAGTGAAAACTGGGGTTTGCGGGGGTATGCATTATTTTTCTTATTTTTGCCCCAAGACATAGGTTGTGGATACTCGTTAGAACCGCCTCAATGAGGCGGTTCTAACGAGCTCCCAAACCTATGTTTGCAGTATTTATAAGAAAAATATTACGGATTTTCATCAGGAAAATTGCCATTTTGGAGATGTGAAAAAATGCACTATGTCGCACGGGTGTGTTATCGTAATGGTTTGAACCGCCTAAAAGAGGCGGTTATTATGAGCATGAAAATCTATGTTTGGACTTTCAATAAGAAAAATATCACAAATTGTGTTCAGATAAACCACCGTTTTGTTTTTGTTTGTTTGTATTGGAGTTTAACGGTCCAGTCAACACTATTTTAGGTCATTTTTGAGCCGGACAGTTTAGCTATCCACACTTTTCCTGGACAGGCTTATATGTAAGCGGTTCACCAGTACAGTGCACATTCTTTCGCCAGAAACTGACAACTGCCCTTCTTGAATCAGCAAAAGGGAGAGAATGACCGCAGAAAAGATTTCATGATCAGTCTCAGCGAGAAAATGTTGCTGACCCCGATAGGTATCGAACCCGTGTCCTCCTGATCACCAGTCAGATGCGCATCCGACTGAGCTACCGAGGTGGGTAGAAAAACATTCCGTTGTCTTACCCCTGTGTAAAACAAAAGTTAACTTGTTCTATTCTACCCCTGGTTGCATAAATGCCCCGAAAATATCCGAGGCCAGTGGAATATTACTGTACATCAATTTCTTGTTTCAGCAAACCAAATAAAGGTGTGTTTGTTGCCTACAATAAAGTAGTGATGGCCTGGACAGCATAAGCTTCAAACTGGAAACATCCTCTTCCTGTTGCATCATGGGACAGCAGACTGGTTCTCTACAACCGTCGTGCTCAAGATAACAGTGGTGTGCAAAAACAGCAGTTTGTAGAAGTATGGACTGGTGATATAAAACTTAACCCTTAAAACACAAAAAATGACTGTTGCAATCAACATTTTCAAATAATTTCTGTTTCTTTTCAGAGACAATTATGCCTAGCCTTATTTTCTTTGAAAAATAAAATATTCGAATATGTCACCTGCTATACTTCCAGTCAGCACATTCCTTTGAGCAGTGCAAGACAGCAATCTATTTTCTAAATATCTTTCAGCAAAAAATAGGGCTTGGCATTTCATGTGAATCCATTTTCCATGTAAGGAATAGCCTTATTTTCCCTGAAAGACAGAAAATTATTGAATATGCCATATGCTGGTTGGCGCATCCTGGGTTAATGCCAGTTAAGTAAAAAAGCTCTGTCAGCAGGATTGGTCTCCCTTGACATTGTGTATCCATTTGACTGCAGTCAGGATAATGTTTAGATAAATTTGTGTTTCTCTTTCAACACAAATATAAATTTGCAATAAGAAAATACAATATTTTAGCGTTAAATGTAGACACCATAAATTCGTAAAAGAAGTCAAAGCAAACATACCACATTTTTAAAGATATACACAGTTTTGCTGTTATGTTAGCAAAAGTCATTCTATGATATATAATGAATGGTACTGTAAAGCTATTACAACTGTGCAACTATCAGTTCAGCAATAGAACATCTCTCGTTGGTCCATTTACATAAGTGCAAATACGTCAAAACACAACGCCACGCTGAACAAGAATTCGTCACAAATGACATGTTTATCAAAGTACAAAGAAACCGTAATCTATATTTAGCATATTGAATACTGGAAAATTCCGCTTTTCACAGAAAGTGCGGACATGGGAAAGTATAAAACCCGGGAGTAACAGCCGGGAGCCGGGAGTAAAATCCGGAAGTAAATTTTGGCAATCGAATAATAGTATTAAACATTAACATATCTGGATGCAATTTGGATCAAAAGTAGAATATAGACTTCTCTTTAAAATGCATATAAGTTTCATATTTATAATTGAGTACTTTTCAAGATATGAACCGAAATATATATGACCATGTCGCAAAATTTTCGCCCGGGAGTTGCTTTTTGCGGTATTGACGATGTCAAGCATTTTGCAAAATAGGTTAAGGAGGGTCGCGCATAATTGACTCTGCCGTAATCAGGTTCGAATTTTTACCTCAAAATGATTTTTGTTTCTATTTAGTTTTCAAAGTGTTTTCTGAGGTTTTTGTAACATTTAATAACCATTGCAATGTGCATTTTGTTATAAATTATTTTGCGACTTCATAGACTACTTTCCGGTCTAGTCCGCATGGCTGGAAGCACAGGAAAATAGAGGAGTAAACCGACTAACCCTGTATTTTTCCAGCTACTATCTATCTATCTATCTTCTTATACTGAGTCGGTCATATCTGGCCATTACCTCAGTTCCTCCGATTGCAGCCCATCAGCTGTCCATGGCAAATCTGAACTCTCTTTAACGCACGATGTTTACTTTATTTTTCCATTGGTGTCAAAAATATAGCCTCGAAGAGTCTATCTGTTCACATATTCCTCGGCCATACTTTGTCAACACAAACAAAACAATGAATCAATAATGACGTTTACTTTAATTTGCGTGACGTCATATATATGGAAAGAAAACACTGCCATATTTGATAACTAAAAGTGCAGACTGTAATGCCTGGCAGCACACAATATTCTTTTAACTGTCAGTCGCAGTCTCAGGTTCAATTACTGTTGAGCCATCTCAGTGAACAAATAGCCTGTGCCAGCAACCATAATTAGGATCTTGCACTCAACAGGTGTAGGCCTACTGGTAAACTGCTTAGAGGATCTAAGCCTGCCCAGGCAAAGCGGTGCGAGTCGGCCTGTCCATGTTAATAAACTCTATTGGTTCAATTGGTGGCGGGGTTTTAGTTGACATTTCATCTTAAGATCGGGTAAATGTCCCACAAAATTGGAAGCGACGTCTCCAAAATGACCTTTGCAGTGTTGACGGGGACGTTAAACCTAAAATCAAACAAACAATAATCAAGCATAAGCAAAAGGGTGTACAAGAAAAAATCCCTTTGATCTGTTTCGAATATAAAGATGATGGTTTAGGTTGTGCCACACGGAGCCTTTGTATGCCCACACATCCACCATCATAACAGAATTTTGTCAATGTACCGGCTCCAGCCAATCGGGCTGCATGATGCTTTCACGCAGAGCTGAAACCGACCGCACGTGAGAACTAGTAAACCGCTTAGAGGGTCTAAACCTGCCCAGGAAAATGGGTCCGAGTCGGACCGTCCATGCATATAAATCCTATTGGTTTCGTTGAGCGGCAGGGCTTGAGAAGTCATTTTAACGTCCACATAATATTGGTCATTTTGGAGAGGTTACTTCCCAAGTTGTGGGTCTTTTTACCCGACATTGAGATGAAACCTGACAGCCAGTGAAACCAATCTATATGTTTATAAGAACCGTCCGTCTTGCACCACTTTACCTTGGCAGGGCGGTCTACTCGTACTCATGAGTGATTGGGTTAGTATCATGCAGCACAATCTTTTTCTTCAAGGCCAGTTCGGGGCTATCATGCATTGTAGAGACTATATATATGAGAAGTTTTTGGGCGACGCCTTTGAAGTGGGGTAGCACACTGAAGTGATTCAGCTATGATTACAAAGCCCCCCCCCCCCAGAACAGAACTCGCATGACAAGACATAAAGCACAATGATGAAATACATTAGGCTGAGAAAAGAGCCTTGAGGAACACCGACCTTCAATTCGAATTCTTCAATGGAACCAACACAAAAACGCATACGGCTCCGCGAATTAGCATACACCCAGTGGACCATTCGAACATTCCACTTCTCCACTTCAAATTTTCTCTGTGCCTCCTAGATGACTTTCCGAGACACTCAACCAAATGCCTTCTCAAGGTCCACGAAAGCCACTATGTGGGAATGCAACTGCCATTTTGGCTTTCCGCTAGCGATGTTTCCATTACGGTCTAGTTATTCATGTTCGGGGTTCTTTCCCTTTGGTCTGTCTGATCGGAGGTGTTGGGTAATTGTATCGATTCCAGGTCATTGCCATCACTTCTATCCACTTTCGAAAAGTAAAAGGATAATTTATCTCACCTCCCTTTCACAGTTTGCATAAACAGGCAATAGATAATTAAATAGCGTTTCCGGTCAATATGGCATGAAAAAAACACTTGTCAAAATTATAGAAAAAAATAATTAGAAGTGTTTCTACTTTCCCTATAACGTTGGCAGGAACTTAAATGGGATAAAGGAAATTTTTATATTCTTTTGCATCAGCTTATTGTATTTTGTTTTATCAATTTCAACCCATTTCATTAGGGGGTGGGGTAATAAATTGTCAAAAAAGAAAGCTAAAAATGTATAATAATGTTTCCCAGGTATATTAATAACATAAATCGGACATTGTTTGAACATCTGCGACAATGTTAATGGCTTCATATCTTTTAAACATGAACAAAACGACAATATGGCTATATCAGAACATGCATTTTTTGGCCAGAAAAATCCATTTTTCACACCATAAAACTTATAAATGAAATTGTGTTTCAATTCTAATGAAATACTTTTATTCATATCACATTGAGGAAGCAAAAGTATGTTGAATAATAAAGGTATAATCCATGTTCTTGTCATTTAAACAATATCTTAATGCTTTTTTAGCCATTTTTATTGGGGGGTGGGATAATTTTTTCTGCAATATTTCTCTCAGATGCCTGGTGACATGGTCAAATTTCACGCCTATTTCGTGTATCTAATATTATTACACAATATATGTGAAAATAAGAAAATTCTAAAGACGAAAAATGCATTCTTTTTTTCAAATATAGCGAAAATTGCATCTCAAAACAGCAAAACATGCAGAAAAGGACATTTGCAAATAGGTGTTTCGACAAAAATCTTTGAAAGAGTTTGTCTCTCACACATAGGTACGCAAACATGACATTATCCTGCATTGTGTTTTTTTAACCAAACTTGGAAATATTCTTTTAAACAATTGTTATCGACAATTTGTCAATGACTGGGGTAATTATTGAAACATTCGATAAATTCGAAAACAGTACCCATCTTTAAGGCTAAAAAGCTCGAAAAAAAGCCTGGTGTGCCTATATTTTTATACCGGCAAACGAGTGCAGAGATTTCAAGCTACAAAATATAAGCAAATAAAAAAAATCTAAAGAGAAAAGAATTACTCCCCACCCTCCTTAAGTCTGGGATTGCTACAAGAATAAGTTTGTGTATTATCAATTAAGAACATACCAAAGATTAGAAAAATACAAAAATAAAGTTATTTCATCGCTCATTGAAGTAAGTAATTGACCCGGGAGTAGGCCGGGAGTAATTTCTGGGTTGAAATCGGCGTTTATTGGCGTTATTGCCTATGTCACATACAATGTATTTATTAAACGTGGTCTTACTACCCTGACAGCAAATAGCAAAGGCACTGATCAGACTGCAGAGGTAATTGTGTCATCGTTTCTACATTATACGGCCATAAAACAAATAGCGCCAAATATAAATGTTCCCGGGTCACATAATCAAACACATCTTAAATCATTGGCACGGGAGCAGGGCGTGAGTTGGGTTTGGGGTTTGGATGTGTTTGGAGTCCTAGTATGACAAGTAAATAAAGACATGTACTCCATGCTGAATCACAGCTTTTCTTCTGACAAACGTTTAAGAAATACAATGTATGTGATAGAAGCAATAAGGCCGAGAATAAGGCAAATAAACGCCGATTTCAACCCAGAAATTACTCCCGGTCCAACCCGGGTCAATTATTTACTAGGCGGAGCGATGAAATAATTTTAATTTTGCATTTTTCTAATCTCTGATATGTTTTACTTGATAATACATAAAGTAATTCTTGAAGAAACCCCAGACTGAAGATATTTTGCAAAATGCTTGACATCGTCAATACCGCAAAAGTTACTCCAGGGCGAAAAATTTTGCCACGTGGTAGTATATTTCGGTTTATATCTTGAAAAGTGCATGATAATAAAGCTAACACTTACATGCATTTTAAAGAAAGGTCTATATTCTACTTTTGGTTCAAATTTCATCCAGATATGTGAACGTTTAGTACCTTTATTCGATTGTCAAAATTTACTCCCGGATTTTAATCCCGGCTCCCGGCCGTTATTCCCGGGTTTATTCCCTGCGGACAGAGCTTAGTGATTGTCAAAAGATCTAAACAACTGTCCTGCATTCTTCAGAATTGCGCTGTATATTCAAAATGTTATTATGTTTACATCAATTGTCTGAAGGTTTCAGCCAATCAACTGCGAATGACTAGTTATGAACTCGTTTTGACGATGTTGTCAGTCATCTTTTATATCTGTTCAGAAGCACATGATTGAAAAAAAAATCCAATACAGTGCGACAAAGCTTTCGGTGCGTCTTCGCATTTCTTTACAAACAACATTGAACATGCAACAGCGAGAAGTCTAATTGATAAACTGCAGGTTGCATGGTTGTAAAAGTGTCCAAATGTTTAGGGTTTATGTGGAAATATTTCACCAAGAAAGAGTTTCTCCCAAAAATTAGAGTAATTTCAATGGAATATAAAAATCCGTCCCTTAGACAATTTGCTCATTTTATATAAAATCCGTCCAGGCTACTTATTAATTATATACATTGCATTAATTACATGGATTTATTTAATTTATCATCTGTCATTAGATTTCTTACTGAAATTGAGCTGTGTCTATGTTATGTATTTGTGATATCAAACATGTTAACAAATCTGTCTAATAAACACCATTTTAATCCTATTTAGATAATGAAAACTATGGTTTATAAGATTTACATCATTTCTCTGTTTTTGTTTTTCTGTTTTTTTTTTGTTGTTGTTGTTTTTCAAAGACATAGATTGTGGGTACTCTTTAGGACCACTATACTAAGGGGTTCTAATGAGCATCCAGAATCTATGCCCAAAATCATAGATTGTGGGTACTCGTTGCTTTAGAACCGCCTCGAGGTACGGCGGTTCTATGCGGTTCTAGAATCGAGCCAAACAGCCTATGAATGCAGAAGTAAGAAGATATTGCAAGTTTTCTGGGAGAAAAAATTGACCACATTCCACAATGAAGGAAAGCATCCATCGCGATAACACAACTATATAATTTTGACCCCATTGAACCCCACTTTTGAATAGTGCACTGTGGTTTAGAGGGGTAAACCTTATTTTTCTTGTTTCTGCTCTAAAATATAGATTGTGGGTACTCGTTAGAACCGCCACAATGAGGCGAATCTAACGAGTACTTACAATCACCATTTTGAGGAGAAAAAAAGATAAAATATCACAATTTTTCATCATAAAATTTCTGTTTTTGTCGGCGGTAAAGTTTACAATGTATTTGATAGGCGTGTTTTCGTAATGTGTGCCACATTGGTATGTCCATTGAAGGTAAGTGCACATTTGTGAAAGAGCCACAATCATACTGTTATCATGTTTTGTATGCTTATTGCTTGACGATTAAACCTTCTTTAGTTGGATGAGTGCGCTCAGGAGAACATCACGAAAACACACCTATATAATTTTGACCCCCTTGAACCCCACTTTTATATAGTAAAACATGGGTATACTGGGGTAAACCTTATTTTTCTTATTTCTGCTCTAAAATATAGATTGTGGATACAAGTTAGAACCGCCTCGATGAGGCAGTTCTAACGAGTACCTACAATCTATATTTTGAGCAGAAATAAGAAAAATATCATAATTTTTGCATCTTAAAATTTTAAATTTTTTTGGCGATTAAGGTTACAATGTATTTGTACAGGCATGTTTTTCGTAATGAGCCAATTTTTAACCGATTATGAAAACACGCCTGTTCAAATATATTTGTAAAATTTTACCACAAAAAATGATTTTTTTTTTCAGATAAAACCCTGATGTTTTTCATATTTCTGCTCAAAATATAAATTGTGGGTACTCATTAGAACAGCCTCTGTGAGTACCCACAATCTGTGTTTTAGCAGAAATAAGAAATAAATAATGTATACCCCTGTACACCCCAGCTTTACTGTATAAAAGTTGGGCTAGAGGGGGTCAAATATATACAGGCAAGTTTGTGTGATGCTTTTCCTGTTGAATAAATAAAAGTTGTCGCACCCATTTCCGACAATTCTCGATATAATGTATTTGTTTAAATTTTCAAACTGAATGACAAACAGTATAGATCCTGATCAGATGGCCATCTGATCTGAATCTAGAAATTTTGCAAAGATAGGGATTCAAGTTCAGCAAGACAAGGATTAAAAATATTTGTCTTCCTTTTCAATATAGCAATACAGACCCACTGTGTAAGGAAGACATTTGCTTCGATGCGTTTGTTTATCTATTGTATAGGGATCTTCTATTTTTCATGTGTATTGAGTAAAGGCGCAGACCAACCTGTGTATCCAATCTTGGCAGAGTTTTATCAGAGCCTTGACTACTTGCATGGGTATTTAATGAGTACGGTATAACTTCAAGAAAGTCCAGTTGGAATTGTTTGATTTTGAATAATGTAGTAGGATACCTGTGCAGGAGTGAAGACTGCTTCAAACTGTAGATGTACTGTTTTCACTGTCCGATCAGTGGACATTCAGTTTAGGTCATATACTTTGGTCTGTGATTTGAGCATCCTCTTTGAATATGAACCTTATTACTTAACTTGTACTGTCATGTTTGGTCTCAAGGACTATTTTTACTAAGTGTTTGTTCGAAGAAACGGAAGTGCTGTAGTTGGGTGCAGAACCGGAATTAGAATTGTGTTGACATAGAAACTTGATACAAGTATAACCTTTCAAATATTAGTACTCCCCCGCCTAATGGGGCTTGGAGAAACAGATTAGGCTGCACAATGCTTCCATGCAGGACTGAAACCGATCCGTTAAGCTGCTTAGGTTTAAATCTATCCAGTGCAAGTGGTGTGAGTCGAACAAACCATCGGTTTCTTCGAAATATCTGTATCCAAATGACCTAACTAGTGATGATGGGGATGTAAAACATCAACACGAGCAACACAGATGACAGGTTAACTTTCAATGGCATTCTGTCCATATTACAAAGACTTGCTGTTGATAGATATATGCATTCTAATATAGGGAACAGGCTTGTACATACAGTGTATAAGATCTGTGAGCTGGTATATGCTGCTATGCTCAGTGGCAGCAACTGTATGAATTGTGTCCCTCGGCCCTCCATGGTCTTATGGGTAATAGCGTTGACACTTAATCCTAAGGTCTCGCACCGCTGTGGTTCGAGAGCCTCGCTGGGGCCACATGTGAGATGCCAAGTTCTGCAATGTAAGTCTAGGTGTTTTTTCTCCTGGTACCGGCATCGTTCACCTTTGATTAACGATATGCTTGAAGTACCGAAATTATCTTGAAAGCATCGCAAAACCAAAACGAAAAAAGAACTAAACAAAAATCAAACATACGAGTCCCATATTGGAAAAACCAAACATAGTGCAAGCAAGCTAGAAAGACATAAACCAGCAGAATAGTACCGGGACCCTCATTATAACAACAGTATTTGTTCCCCTTTTTGTGCGGTTACAAAGATTTTGCTGTGATACAGAATCCCAGTTAGGAGTATGATAGGTAATAAATGGCCTTTTCCCCATTATTACTCCTAGAAACAAATATTGTAGATATTTGTTTCTTGGAGGATTAGATTACAAAACCCTTTCACGACTATGGTCTCGATTTGTGCCTTTCCCACCCGAGGGAAGCACACGCCGGTCGAAACCAAGGCTAAGCCTTTAGCTGAGTAGTCATTCCATTGAAATTGGCGTTATAACGTGTTTTGTCGTTTTAACGAATGTCGGTATTAAAAGGGTTGACTGTATAATAATAAAATGTTGTATACCGAAAGTAGATATGTTACAAAAGCAGTGATCATAAAGGTGCTGGACAGGTTGCACCAATATGCAGGCTGATCAACACTTTTGTTGACAGCTAAATTAATGGTAAAGACTACATTACGAAAACACGCCTATACAAATACATTGCCACCTTTATCGCCGAAAAAAAGGAAAATTTTATGATGAAAAATTGTGATCATCACGCTAACAAGTCCGCGAAATGAACACCCCCTTACACCCCACTTTATATAGAGAAAACTGGGTTTACGGGGGTATACGTTATTTTCCTTATTTCTGCTCCTAGACATAGGTTGTGGGTACTCGTTAGAACCGCCTCAATGAGGCGGTTCTAACGAGTACCCACAACCTATGTTTTGAGTATAAATAAGAATAATACCACAAATTTTCTTAAGAAAATTGAAAGTTTTGGAGATGTAAAAAATGCACTATGACGCACGGGTGTGTTATCGTAATGATTTTTCTTATTTCTGCTCAAAATAAAGATTGTGGCACTCGTTAGAACCGCCTCATCGAGGCGGTTCTAACGAGTACCCACAATATATATTTTAGAGCAGAAATAAGAAAAATAAGGTATACCCCCAAAAACCCCAGTTTTATTATATAAAAGTGGGGTTCAAGGGGGTCAAAATTATAAAGACATGTTTTCGTGATGAGTTGACTATTCTAATCATGTGGCTCATGTTTCAACAAATGGTCCATACTTTGTGAAGCATACAATTTGTTTTTGTTTTTGTGTAAAATTGAATTGGTTAATCCATCAATGCCTAGGGTTCTAAAATGGTCTATTGACAAGAGGTGTGGAACCAGTTCAGACATTGCAGTTAATTGGATTGATTCCTGATCATTGCCCCCCACTTCTATATTACAGAATGTGGTGTATGTTACTTTAAAGCTCGGGATTTTAGGGTTACATCATGGACACACGCCTATATAATTCTGACCCCCTTGAACCCAACATTTATAAGTAAAACTGGGGTTTACAGTAGTCAGCCTAGACTGGAATCAGTCCCAAACGTTTAACCAATATCTTCTCATTAGTATTAGCATTGATTTATATTATTCTCCTCTCCAATACTTTCATTCATTTGGTGCTATGGGATGGAAGTCATTGCTTTTGAGCTGGGTTAAAAATAATTAGCATATTCTTATAAGTTAAATGATTAAATGAATGGATTGTTTTCAGTCTAGAGTCAGTCTTATTTTTCTTATTTCTACTCTAAAATATAGATTGTGTGTACTCGTAAGAACCGCCTCATCGAGGCGGTTCTAACGAGTACATACAATCTCGATGAGGCGGTTCTAACGAGTACACACAATTTATATTTTAGAGCAGAAAAAAAGAAAAATATTACGATTTTTATAGGAACATTTTCATTTTTTTGCGGTAAAATTTACAGTGCATTTGAATAGGTGTGTTTTCGTAATGGAACTACGAGTATAATCAGTCTAAATCCAGGTTCAGCACCATTTTAGCCTACACACAGGGACAGTTACCCACCAGTTCCGTCAAGACTTTGATTTTCCATTTGCATGTAACTGTGCTGATATGTAAGGTGAAAATACTATGATTTGTGCTCTGTTGAATACACTGAGCAGTTTACATAAACATCACGCACCCCCCGCCCATCGGGGCTTGAAGAAATAGATGGGCTGCATGATGCTTCCACGCAGAGTTGGAACCGACCCACACACGAGTACTGGTAAACTGCGAACAGGATCTAAGCCTGCCCAGGCTGTGTGGTGCGAGTCGGTCCGTCCATGCATATAAACCCTATTGGTTTCATTGGGCGGCAGGGCTTGAGATGTCATTTCATCTCAATGTCGGGTAAAAGTCCCACAAAACTGGAAGCAACGTCTCCATAGTAACCTTTGCAGTATTGACGGGGACGTTAAACCTCAAATCAAACAAACAAACAAACAAAACCAGTTCTGTCAAGACTTTGCTTTTCCATGATATGTAAGGTGATACACAGTTTACATAAATAATGTGCTTACATTTTGCTTTGATCACTTTCTGTGGAATATATTTCATGCCGCATAGTCTTATTAATAAAACATTGTCATTTACATAATTATGCATGGTATGATTAAAATCATTGACAGCATTATATCATCAATCCCTTTGGGAAGAAATTCAACTTGCATGCATTCTGCCATTTTTTGCAAGGCAAGCAAATGTTTTAACTTCCTTTTTGCTGTATTTTCATTAAGTTGCTCTGAAAAAGGGGGTCTACCCTTAAGGTCAAGTTTGCTTTCCTTTAAGGGGAATGGCACTACTTTCAGGGGAGGCAACTCCTGCAAAAGTATCTTTGTCTCCTATGTCATTAGGGGTCACCTCTTAAAGGAAAGAATTTGTTCCTGAGGAGCCATTTCTTTCCTTTAAGAGCTGACCCCTTTTTCAGTGTGAAAGGGCTAATAGAAAAGCGAACAGGAAGTCCCAAAACCTGTCTCCCTTTGAAAAATGGCGGAAAAAAACTGCCATGTCTTCCCATTTCCCTTAAGAGTTGTCTCATGTTGACAAGCGAAGCAATAGTTTTGAAAGAATTACCTCCCTTGAACAGTACAAGAACACACCCGTGCGACATCGTGCATTTGGCTACTCTTCTCATGTAAATCTGTGATACTTTTATTAATACTGCAAACATACATGTATGTTGTGGGAAACCATTAGAACCGCCTCATTTTGGTGTTTAGAACCGCCTCAATCTAATGAGTACCCACAACCTAGACCCGCCTCTTTGAGGCGGTTCTAACGAGTACACACAACCTATATATGTCTTGGAACACAAAAAAGAACAATAATGTATACCCCTTAACACCTTAAATCCGAGTTTTCTCTATATAATGTAGGGTTTAAGGAGGTATTCCGTTCACGGGCTTGTTAACGTGATTAGGTGTATCCATTTCAATTAATGTTGCAATGTTGTGCCATTTAACCATTAAAGCACTAACTTCAGCTGCAGATGACAAATTCTTCATGTACAGTTAAACTTGTCATAGTGGCCACCTCTATTAAGCAACCAACCTGTCTTAAGCAGACATCTATTTAGTCCCCGAAAAGGGCAATTTCCTTCAAATGCACCTGTATAAAGCAAGCATCTGTCTTATGCAAACACATTCAACTAACTCTTAGATGCTTGCTTAAGACAGGTTTCACTATATATATATTTTTGGTGTGTGGGTGGGGGAATAAGGTTTGAAATGTCAAGCCTAAATTTCTCTGAAGAAGTAATAGAATGTTTTCTGTTGACATTTTGCTTAGCACTTAATTGAAGTAATTGAAACTGTTCATTGCTTTGAAATATTAAAATACAATTAAAACATGTCTGTGTTCAAAATTAATTGAAGTAATTGAAGCTGTTCATTGCGTTGAAATATTAATATAGCGTAGCTATAATACCTTTGACTCGTGATCGTATAGTTTTAAACAAAGTATAACTAAAGTCATATTCAGAGTTTCAACAGCTTTATTAGGCAGGCACCTCATACGAGTGCACAACTCCTAAAACCAGACTAACTGGATGCAAGCTGATCAAGTAGACATCTGAAGTCTTGGTCAGAAACCCCCGTATTTATAATTACTACAAAAATCTAACGCAATATCCCTCTCTCATTGCATCATGCTTGTTATCACAACTCTTGCCAAAATCTCTTCTAACTATAAGCTATATGTCATGATTGTGATGACTGCACTAATAATATGATCTTTAAAATGCAGTTTCATCAGGTTTTGAAAGTACTTCAC
This sequence comes from Lucinisca nassula, assembly GCA_963580285.1. Lineage (NCBI taxonomy): Eukaryota > Metazoa > Mollusca > Bivalvia > Lucinida > Lucinidae > Lucinisca > Lucinisca nassula. The sequence goes on from OY757013.1 coordinate 44,314,992, forward strand.
ATTAACACCTGCTTAAATGACCTTAATCGGAAATGTCAGTCATATGATATTACGAAATTAAGCTGGCTCATGATCAAGCTGCCAGGTTACATGTAGACAATTTTAAGTGCATCTCTGCATATTATACAAATTTATATAATTGATGTTTCAGAGTTTTAAAATGAAGCTGTTTCACAATAAGCCTCGATAGCGCAGTGGTTAACGCGTTCGACTCATGATCGAGAGGTTGTGCGTTCGAATCCGGCACCCGGTATCGAGGTGTGTCCTTGGGCAAGACACGTAATGACACTGCCTTACTCCACCCAGGTGTAACTGGGTAGCAGTGGTGTAATAGTCACTGCCTCTCTGTCGCGAGCGTGAAAACATTCGGAATGAGTGTTCGAGAGCTATTAAATAAGCTTGAAGCTTCCATCGCAATCGAACTAAAATAAACTAATAAGAATTGAAGCTTAATCTTTTCATAATAGTACTGAGACAGAAGCTTACTGCCTTTTCAACACTCATTCAGTCATTTCATCACTCTTACACACCTTCAACAATATTCCAGTCATACACATGATAACATGCCTATGCAAAATATCATGTGCATAACATGACTATGTTATATTAAATACAATTTATATAAAATTATTTCTGTGTTCAAAGCAGAAAAGGTTTTGGTGTTCAAAGCAGAAAAGGTTTTGATTTATTACTCACCCTATAAATACAGACGTTCCATAACTGGGGAATTGAAATGGACATGTAGTTTCAAAGAATCGTTGGACACACACATCACGTGAACAAGTCTGTGAAAATAACACCCCCACCCTAAACCCCACTTTACATAGAGAAAACTGGAGTTTACGGGGTATACATTATTTTTCTTATTTCTGCTCCCTGACATAGGTTGTGGGTACTCGTTGGAACCGCCTCAATGAGGCGGTTCTAACGAGCACCCACAATCTATGTTTGCAGCTTAACTCAGAAAAATGACACGGATTTTCATAAGAAAAGTAGCCATTAAAATGCGCGTGTTATTGTAATGTCACCAGATAAACAAGTCTATGTAATAAATGCCCCTGTAACCATGTGGGATAAATAGATTGTATTTACAGTGAAACCTGTCTTAAGCAAGCACGTAAGGGATAGTTGAAATGTGCTTGCATAAGACAGGTGCTTGCTTAATACAGGTTCATTTGAAGGAAATTGCCCAAATAGATGCCTGCTTAAGACAGGATGGTTGCTTAATAGGGGCGGCCACTATTACAGGTTTAACTGTACTTATTTTGGGGTGAATACCAAAAATACCTCGTCGAGTGTGTTGAGTGTGTGTGTGTGTGTGTGAATTCGGGTTTAACGTCGCTTTCAACAATTTTTCAGTCATATCACGACGGTGTCTGGTTGCGACAGGGAGCTCAATGCTCACGTTTCTAGTGCTGCCTCACTGAAGTATCATGTCCCAGACACATTACATGATACCACACCCAGTCACATTATCCTGACACTGGATCGACCAGTCCTAGCTCTACCCCGTAAATCTGAGTGCCAAACGAGGAGCAGCTAGTACCATTTTTAACGACTTTGGTATGTCGCGGCCCGGGATCGAACCCGAGACCTCCCGTTCCCCGGAGCGGACACTCTACCAACTGAGCTATCGGGGCCGGTCGAGTGTGTTGAAAACATCAGAATTTTCACGAATGCGAAGCACGAGTGAAAGTTCTGAATGTTTTTAACACATAAGATGAAATATTTTTTTAGTATTTAGCGAAAAATGTAAATTTAATTTTCGTTTTATACGTGCCTCGGGGGAAAAAGATGTCCGGGCTGCTACTGTGAAAATAACGTGCTCGTGTTATTTTTCACACTGTGAAAGTTTCAAGTATATAAAATATCATATATCTATTTGTTCCAGATAGCCGTTGATTTCACTGCTGAGTATGAGATAAAATCAGGTTTCATGATTTAAAAGTAAATATGTGATATTTTACCAGTATATCTCAAGACAGAAATTGTTGGTGCTTCTTAGATTTGCTTCATTTTGGATCTAACGAGTGCCGTCAATGTAGATTTTGAACATAAATTAGGGAAATACACATAAAATTCTTTATAACATGGCTCATTAAAACAGTTTTAGCATGGTATAAAATGGATAAAAATGTATAGATTGCAAAATGACACAAAAATGGTAATTTTTCTCCATACCTGTTATGTTTTACTTCCGCTTGAATATAAAGAAGTTGTTTAACAAATATGATGTATGCTTTTATAAAGAGGGTGACTTTAAATATTTACCCTTGTAAAGCCCACTTTTCTGTGTTAAAAGCGCGGTTCTTAGGAGTGGCCATTTTACAGACGTTTTGCATGACTGTTTTGGTGTCCATAATTATGGAGTACTTGCATGTCATTTTCATTTTTTTCCCTTTTATGTATGTTCCTCTCACACCATGATATTGTCCTTGTTTCTTTGTTGAAGGGGTAGATTATATAATGGGGGATAGCTACACATTCGGGTTAGTCAATTATTTCAGAGATATGTTTGTCTCTCTTGTCTGTAGGGGTCTACTCTTTAAGGTAAGACATTCTTTCAAGAGTGGATTCCTTCTCCAATGCGGCCAAATCTCATTACAATAACACACTCGTGCGACTTAGTGCATTTTTTCACATCTCCAAAATGGCTATTTTTCTGATGAAAATCCTTGATATTTTTTTTATAAATACTGCAAACATAGGTTGTTGGTGCTCGTTAGAACCGCCTCACTGAGGCGGTTCTAACGAGCACCCACAGCCTATGTCTTGAAGCAAAAATACGAAAAATAGTGTACACCCGCGTAAACCCCAGTTTTCTCTACATAAAGTGGGGTATAGAGGGGTCTTCATTTCACGGACTTGTTCACGTGATGAAAGAAAACCAAGCAGGACTCAAGAACCGTTGACTGTCTTGCAAAATGAAAAAAAAAAATAAAAAAAAAAAATAAAAAAACGTGTCCGGTATATCTATTCCCCTTGAGTTGGTATGGTTTACATTACGGAAACTCGCCTATACAAATACATTGTAACCTTTATCGCACAAAAAGTGAAAATTTTAAGATGAAAAATTGTGATTTTTTTCTTATTTCCGCTCAACATATAGCTTGTGGGTACTCGTTAGAACAGGATTACCCACAATCTATATTTTAGAGCAGAAATAAGACAAATACGGTATACCCCTGTAAACTCCAGTTTTACTATATAAAAGTGGGATTCAAGGAGGACAAAATTATATAGGCGTGTTTTCGTGATGGCTTTGTTGTTGTTGTTTTAGATCCTTCTAACTTTTTGCTAGTTTGTGATAGTGCTTTTGTTTCTTCGTAATGTTGACAGAAATAGACATATGCACCTTTGGTATGTCGCGGCCCAGGATCGAACCCGTGACCTCCCGTTCCCTGGAGCAAATAGCAAGAAGGTTTATCCATTCTTATTATATAAGACTTATATATTAATAAGACAGGTCCTTATGAACGTTCCTTTTGTAACGGGTCATGTATCTTTCAGTATCCGATTGTTCCACTGGTGCTTGCTTACAGCTGGGAAAGGACTCTAGATCTGACCTTTCATCACGAAAATACGCCTATATAATTTTGACCCCCTCCAACCCCACTTTTATATAGAAAAACTGAGGTTTCCGGGGGTATACATTATTTTTCTTATTTCTGCTCTAAAATATAGATTGTGGGTACTCGTTAGAACCGCCTCATGGAGGCGGTTCTAACGAGTACCTGCTATCTATATTTTGAGAAGAAAAAAAAAATTATCACAATTTTTCATCATAAAATTTTCATTTTTTCGGCGATAAAGGTGGCAATGTATTTGTATAGGCGTGTTTGCGTAATGGCAGCAGAAAATGTTGAGGGTATGGAAATAAGAATCTTACATGGGTTTGAGGGGCCGGATAGAAAAATCCGTCCAGAGGGCCACTCTCCAGCATCAGGAGGCTTGCCGAGTGATGCGGGACAGTGATCCAGTGGGACGGATGTTTCTATCCATCTCTCACACCTATGTAGAATTATTTTTCTTGCACATCTTCCATTTCTCGGCAAGCCTCGTGATGCCGGACAGTGATCCCGAGGGGCGGATTTTTCTATGCAAGCCTCACACCCATGTAGGATTCTTTTTTTTTTTGCATATCTTACATTTCTGAGTGTGGAATTTTAATACTGCAGTCATTCGGTTGCCGATGTCAGCCAGCCATTTTGTGATAACTACAGTGATGGTTTAGTGACGACATGTAACGTACTGTGTCGTCAACCTTAACGACGGCGCATATGAGGTCGCATTTAACAAACACGCTAGAATATTCGAGTTTTATCCTGTAGGAACACCAGGGTCAGAATTTCTATCCCAAGCTAAAACTATGGATTTTCTTATCTGGTGTGCAAGAATTTAATTTCTTCAGTATTTCCATTCACATCTCATTTCATCATCTTTACACCTGTCTCTTTCTTTTATCCCACCCCTGTTATCACCCATGTCTCATTTGTCCCTTTCTCTGCGAAAACAATGCAAAAAGACCCACAAGAAGTGAGTTATTTCTAAACTCCACTGCAACAGCATGTCCTTTATAAACATGTGGTTTGAGAACATTCCCGATTTTAATTGCTTTTCAATCATGTTAAAATAAGGACTATATCGATTTGTTTGTATTGAAGTTTAACGGCCCAGTCAACACACTTTTAGGTTATTTTTGAGCCGACCAGTTTACCTATACACACTTTTCCTGGGCAGGCTTATACGTAAGCGGTTAACCAGTACAGTGCACATTCTTTCTCCAGAAATTGACAACTACCCTTTTTGAATCAGCAGATAGGAGAGAATGACCGTAAAAAAGATCTGCACGAAAGAATGTTGCCGACCCCGGCAGGTATCGAACCCGCGTCCTCCTGATCACCAGTCAGGCGCGCATCCGACTGAGCTAATGAGGCAGGCATGGACTATATCGACAATTTACATTCCATCACGTGAACAAGTCCGTAAAATGAACACCCCCTTACACCCCACTTTGTATATAGAAAACTGGGGTTTACGGGGGTAAACATTATTTTTCTTATTTTTACTCCAAGACATAGGTTGTGGGTACTCGTTAGAACCGCCTCATTGAGGCGGTTCTAACGAGCACCCATAACCTATGTTTGCAGTATAAATAAGAAAAATGTCTCGGATTTTCATCAAAACGTAGCCATTTTGGAGATGTGATAAAATGCACTATGGCGCACGAGTGTGTTATCATAATGATTTTAACCCTTATCTTGCTGTTCACGACAACCCCTATATTTGCAAACAGTGTAGATCCAGATCCTGAAGAAGCCATCTGATCAGGATCTACACTGTTTGGCATTCAGTTTATGAATCTGTAGCAATAAATTACATCAAGTAATTTGATTGTTTGATAGACAGAAATGGGTGTGGCTTAAATGAATATTCTGCAAGATCAGGGTTAACAAATGATCCTGTTCATAACCTTTCCATAAAATGCCAATCACGAAAATTGTCGTCTGCTTTGCCTTATGCAAAGTACTTTAAAATTATTTTTGCCAACAGTGTGGACCCAGATCAGGAGCAGTCTGATCTTGGTCCACAATGTTTGCCTGTATGCCAAAATAAAAGTTGGCAAGAAGAGTCAGTAGACATCATAAGCAGACGACATTTTCACGTAGTTTTTCTCGGCGTCTTAAGGGTTAACTCACAGTGTAATACCTTTGCCATCAGCAAACTCACATCTGTGCAATCTGATCAGAGTCTTTACTGTTTGCTTGAGCTTTTTACAACATCTTGGATACTTAAAACGCACATAGCGAAGACTGTCTAGTTGCACAGGTTGACATCTCGCAAACATGGTATTTTGACCCCCTTCAACCCCACTTTTATATCGTTAAACTGGGATTTACAGGGGTAAACCTTATGTTTTTCTTATTTCTGCTCAAAAATATAGATTGTGTGTACGCCTTAGAACCACCAATCTATATTTTGAAAAGAAATATCTCAATTTTTCATCTTCAAAAAAAAATCATTTTTACGGCGGCAAAATTTGTAGTTTTTTTTTGCATAGGCGTGTTTTCGTAATGCTACGTGCCTTTGAAGATCGTACAGGTCATACTGTAGGTTTAGTTATGCACTGGCCCAGATTTATTTCAAGAATATATTTTTAGAAAAAAAAAAACTTGTGATAAAATTGTAATGTATTATTTTGGCAGTGCATGTGATACAATTTTACACCAATTTTGCTGCTCTACGTGATGTGATATTTATTTGTTAGAGTAGATTTAACATGATAGAATAAAATATTATTCTATATACATTTTCTCTGTTAAACTTTATTTCTTGACCTTTGCCTTTTCACATTTATTGACCTTTACCCTTTGATAACACAGCCTTGTGCTATAATGACGTTTTTAGCTCGTCTGTTTTTTTGAAAAAAAACTTTCCGAGCTATTGTCATCACTCCGGCGTCTGCGTAGTCGTCCTGCGTCGTCCTGTGTCGTCCTGCGTCGTCCTGCGTCGTTCCAAAAAAACTTAACCTTGGCTATAACTTAAAAAGAATTAGACCTAGCCTCATGAAACTTCATACACACACTCATCATCACAAGAGCTACATTTTGACCAAGGACCATAACAACATTGTTGATTTGGGCTGAATTATCTCCCCTTTTCCATTTTTTTTCTGAAACACATTTTTTGCTCTCATTTTAATACTATTCACAACAGAGCCTTCAAACTTCACATGAATGTTCCTTGGGACAAGACCTTTTCAGTGATACCACACTTTTTGATCTGTGACCTTGACCTTTGAACTTTGACCTATTTTTCAAAAAATTTAACCGAAAACCTTAACCTTGACCATATTTCCAAAAGTATTTGGCCTACCTTCATGAAACTTCATACACATACTCACCATCACAAGAGCTACATTCCCTACAAGTTTTATAACTCCATCTTGCAATTTGATTGAATTATCTCCCCTTTTCTCTCCGTTTTTTTTTAAATTGTTTTTGTCTCTTATTTCAATACTATTCACAACAGAGCCTTCCAACTTCACATGAATGTTCCTTGGGACAAGACCTTTTCAGTCATACCACGCTTTTTGACCTGTGACCTTGACCTTTGAACTTTGACCTATTTTTCGAAAAATTAACCCAAAAACTTAACCTTGACCATATTTCCAAAAGTATTTGGCCTACCTTCATGAAACTTCATACACATACTCACCATCACAAGAGCTACAATCCCTACAAGTTTTATAACTCCATCTTGCAATTTGATTTGACTTAGAACTTTTGTTTTCTAAAAGAAACTGCAGACGAGCGTTGGCACCCGCTTGCGGTGCTCTTGTTTCTTTATACATCTGTAGAACTATCATTTTACACATAAAATGGTTTGTTTGTTTGTTTGTTTGAATGGAGGTTTAACGTCCCCGTCAACACTGTATAAGTCATTTTGGAGACGTTGCTTCCAATTTTGTGGGACTTTTACCCAACATTGAGACGGAATGACATCTCAAGCCCTGTCGCCCAATGAAACCAGTAGGGTTGAAAAGCATGAACGGTCCGACTCGCACCGCTTTGCCTGGACAGGCTTAGATCCTCTAAGCGGTTTACCAGTACTAGCGTGCTGACGGTTTCAGCTCTGCGTGGAAGCATCATGCAGCCCATCTATTTCTTCAAGCCCTAATGGGCGGAGGCGGAATGACGGTTTTGATATATATCTGTAGAACTATCATTTTACACATAAAATGGTTTGATATATATATATAATACCAGGTTCGTGTCTTTTGGTATCAAGTTTATCAGGCAATGCTTCGAGAACGCGTGTAGAATCGCGAGGCGGTTCTAACGAGTAGACACTATCTATATTTTGGAGCAGAAATATGAAAAATAGGATTTACCCCTGTAAACCCCAGTTTTACTGTATAAAAGTGAGGTTCAAGAGGGTCAAAATTATATAGGCGTGTTTTCGTTATGAAAGCATAAACTGTGGGTACGCATTCCTGAATAGGTTGTTGTCATGATCATCTACAATATACATGTTTGTTTGGATAATTTAAGAAAAATACCACAAAGTTTCATTTAAAATGCTCATTCTAGAGCAACAAAAGATACCACTATATCACACGGATGGGTTACCAAAGTACAAAAGTTAAATAAACTTCAATTGCTCAGTCAAGCTTGGAACCATCATCACGAAAACACTCCTGTATAATTCTGACCCCTTGAACCCCACTTTTATACAGTACAACAGAGGTTAAAAGGGGTATACCTTATTTTCGCATTTCTGCTCTAACATATAGATTGTGGCTACTTGTTAGAGCCGCCTCGATGCGGCAGTTCTAACACGTACCCTCAATCTATATTTTGAACAAAAATAATAAAAGTATAAAAAATTTTCATCTGAAAATTTTCATTTTTTCGGCGATAATATTGAAGGCGTGTTTTCCATCACGTGAACAAGTCCGTGAAATAAAGACCCCCCTAAACCCCAGTTTATATAGAGAAAACTGGGGTTTACGGGGGTAAACATTATTTTCCTTATTTCTCTTCCAAGACATAGGTTGTGGGTACTAGTTAGAACCGCCTCAATGAGGCGGTTCTAACGAGCACACAAAACCTATGTTTGGAGCAGAAATAAGGAAAATATCACAAATTTTCATCAGAAAAAATACCTTTTTTGAGGTTTGAAAAATGCATTTTATCACACGGATGTGTTATCGTAATGCGTTTCGCTAAGATTTGTTCTAGACGCGGGAAGTCATCACGAAAACACGCCTAAATACCGTTGACCCCCCCCCCCCCCCCCCCACACACACACACTTGAACTCCACTTGTATATAACAACACTTGGGTTTACTGGGGTTTACTTTTTCTTATTTCTGCTTTAAAATATATATATTGCAGATACTCGTTAGAACCGCCTCGACTGGGCGGTTCTAACGAGTACCCACAGCAGAAATAAGAAAAATGTCACAATTTTTCATCTTAAAATGTACATGTTTATTACAACTAATCTTCCATGTGACCCTCTTTTTTCCCTTCCTCTTCTTGGGTAGAGAAACCAGTACTAAGCAATGTCGATAAAGTCTCTTGCTCAAGGAAACAACACATGGCGCTGCCGGGTATCAAACCGGCTTCCTCTCGATCTCAAATCCGACGCTATACCACTGCACCATTTATCTTGGAAGGGATAAAATTTATCTTAGAGAACAACAGTGTTTGTTTCAACAGAAAAAGGAAACAGCCATTGGAACTAAATTTTCCCCAACATTACGAAAACACGCCTATACAAATACATTGTAACATTTTTCACCTGAAAAAAAAACACGAAGATTTTAGATGAAAACTTGTGATATTTTTCTTATTTCTGCTCAAAATATAGATTGTGGGTGCTCGTTAGAACCGCCTCATGGAGAAAAATAAGATTTACCCCTGCAAACCCCAGTTTTACTATATATTATTAATTGATTATCCTATATTACACAAGGTCAACCAATATTCAAAAATCATAAAACATTTTTTTAATTGCATCAATTAATAAAATTGTCATTAATCAAGTAATTTCGTATTGGCCCAGTTACAGGTCCTCGGTCAGCTGTATTGGCCTCGGCCTTCGGCCTCGTGCCAATACAGCAGACCTCGGACCTGTAACTGGGCCAATATGAAATTATTTGATTAATAACATTATAATAGTGTGGTTTAAGGGGGTCAAAATTATATAGGCGTGTTTTCGTGACAATATGCCACATGTGTCTTAGCATACCTAGAGGAAACAATATATAATCAGTCTGAAATTGAGTTTGACTCAGATTTTCGAACATAACTTAATATACAAAGCATAACTTAATATAAAAAGCAACATTAAGAGATACATAGACGACTGGTATGTTAACCCTTGACCTGCTGAATATTTATATATGCCACACCCACTACTGATTATCAACCAATCAGATTATTTGATGCAAATTATTGCAACAAATTCATAATCTGAATGACAAACAATGTAGATCTTGATCAGATGGCTTCTTCAGAAGCCATCTGATCTGGATCTACATTGTTTGAAAGGTTATGCATATCAGGCCTTAGCAGGACAAGAGTTGACGACTGTTATTTTAATATTTACAAGAACCGAACAAGAACTGGAGACATTTCACACATTTTAATACTCTACACCAAAGCATAAACTTCACAATAGATAAAAGCAAGACCTGCCTTCCACTTTTGGGTACACTTATCGATAATCACAATGGACAACTACCTGCAGATTCAAAACCATACCTTCTTCATACATCATGTCACCCCAAACATACAAGAAACGGCATACCATATAATTTAGCCTTGGGCAACAGTTAAGAGATACATAGACGACATTTATTTTAATATTTACAAGAACCGAACAGGAACGGGAGAAATTTCATACATTTCTTTAATACACTACACCAAAGCATAAACTTCACAATAGATAAAAGCAAGACCTGTCTTCCATTTTTGGGTACACTTATCATCAATCACAATGGCCAACTACAATCATCTCTTATAAACCTGCAGATTAAAAACTATACCTTCGTTACACATCATGTCACCCCAAACATACACGAAAAGGCATACCATATAAGCCCCGCCAAGCGAATATGTGTCTTCGAGCATTCCGTCATGACAAATTATGTCTCCCCCGAAAAAAAATTTTTCGGAGAGACGTATTGTTTTTCCCCCGAGCGTCTGCCTGTCTGTCTGTCTGTCCGTCTGTCCGTCTGTCAAACATTCGTGTCCGCTCTGTAACTTGAAAACCGTTAGAGCTATCTTCACGAAACTTCGTATAAATATTAATCTGCATTAGACGACGTGCAGTGCGCAAGAACCATAACTCTCGCATTTATACCTTTTGAATTATCTCCCTTAGAAGTTTGTTGGTATGTATATATGTATGGGCAAATCGTGTCCGGTCAATAACTTTCTTATTTTTTGATGGATTTTAAAACAACTCGGCAGAAATATTAACAACTATAAGACGATGTGTGGTGCGCATGAAGCAGGTACCTCAAAGGTCAAGGTCATACTTAGAGGTCAAAGGTAAAAAAGGGGCCTTTTTTCGTATTTGGTCAATAACTTTCTTACTTTGAGATGGATTTTAAAATTACTTGGCATAATTATTAACAACCATAACACGATGTGTGGTGCGTATGAGGTAGGTCGGTTCCTCAAAGGTCAAGGTCATACTTAGAAGTCAAAGGTCAAAAAAGGGGCCTTTTTTCGTATTTGGTCAATAACTTTCTATTTTCAGATGGATTTTAAAATTACTTGGCATAATTATTAACAATCATAAGTGTGTGTGTGTGTGAATTCGGGTTTAACGTCGCTTTCAACAATTTTTCAGTCATATCACGACGGTGTCTGGTTGCGACAGGGAGCTCAATGCTCACGTTTATAGTGCTGCCTCACTGAAGTATCATGTCCCAGACACATTACATGATACCACACCCAGTCACATTATCCTGACACTGGATCGACCAGTCCTAGCTCTACCCCGTAAATCTGAGTGCCAAGCGAGGAGCAGCTAGTACCATTTTTAACGACTTTGGTATGTCGCGGCCCGGGATCGAACCCGAGACCTCCCGTTCCCCGGAGCGGACACTCTACCAACTAACAATCATAAGACGATGTGTGGTGCACATGGGGCAGGTCGGTACCTCAAAGGTCAAGGTCACACTTAGAGGTCAGAGGTAAAAAAGTGGGCCTTTTTTCGTATTTGGTCAATAACTTTCTTATTTTGAGATGGATTTTGAAATCACATGGCAGAAATGTGAACCAATATAAGGCAATGTGTTGCGCGCATGACCCAGGTTGGTACCTCAAAGGTCAAGGTCATACTTAGAGGTCAAGGGTAAAAACGGGGCCTTTTTTCGGGTTTTGTCAATAACTTGCCTATTTTTAAATAGAATTTGAAGTTACTTGGCAAACATGTTAACTATCATGGGACGATGTGTTGGGGCTTGAAGAAATATATGGGCTGCATGTTGCTTCCACGCAGAGCTGAATCTTGCCCGCACACTAGTACTGGTAAACCGCTTAGAGGATCTAAGCCTGTCCAGGAATCGCGGTGCGAGGCGGACCGTCCATGCTAATAAACCCTATTGGTTTCATTGGGCGACAGGGCTTGAGATGTCATTTCATCTCAATGTCGGGTAAAAGTCCCACAAAATTGGAAGCAACGTCTCCAAAATGACCTTTACAGTGTTGACGGGGACGTTAAACCTCAAATCAAACAAACAAACAAATGGGACGATGTGTTGCATGCATGATTCAGTTTGGTACCTAAAATGTCCAGGTCATACATAGAGGTCAAAGTTAAAAAAGGGGCATTTTTTCGTGTTTGGTCAATAACTTTCTTATTTTTAGATGGATTTTAAAATTGCTAGGCAGAAATGTAAACCACCATGAGATGATGTGTTGCACGCATGACCCAGTTTAATACCTGAAAGGTCAAGGTCATACATAGAGGTTAAAGGTAAAAAAGGGCCTTTTTTGTTCTGTCAATAACTTTCTTATTATGCCCCCAACTTTGAAAAAGTTGGAGGGGCATATTGGTCCATCCATTACGCTTTTGATGCATAGCATATCAAAAGAACCGTGTATGCTAGGATTTTGAAATTTCATATATGGATTCCTCATGGAAAATTAGCTGACGCGTATTTTTTTCTCGTCCGGATTATGCCCCCTTCAAGAGTTATTGCCCTTTGAATTGTTTTTAATAAAATCTTGTCAGCAAGATATCTCAAAAACTATTGGAGCTAGAGCCTTGAAAGTTGGTGAATAGATTGTTGGTGATGAGTAGATGAACTGATTAACTTATGACAAAATTCCGAAAAATACTTTGTGAGTTATGGCCCTTTGTCATTTTGGTAATTTGTGCCCATTGTAATGTATGCTAAAAGAGATGCATAGCATAACTTTAGAACCGTGTATGCTATAGTTTTGAAATTTCATATATGCATTTCTGATGGAAAATAAGCTGACGCGTATTTTTTTCTCGTCAGAATTATGCCCCTTTCAAGAGTTATTGCCCTTTGAAATTTTTTTAATAAAATATTGTCAGCAAGATATCTCAAAAACTATTGGAGCTAGAGGCTTGAAAGTTGGTGAATATATTGGTTGTGATGAGTAGATGAACTGATTAACTTTTGACAAAATTCCGAAAAATACTTTGTGAGTTATGGCCCTTTGTCATTTTGGTAATTTGTGCCCATTGTAATGTATGCTAAAAGTGATGCATAGCATAACTTTAGAACCGTGTATGCTAGGGTTTTGAAATTTCACATATGGGTTCCTCATGAAAAATTAGCTGACGCGTATTTTTTTTCTCGTCCGGATTATGCCCCTTTCAAGAGTTATTGCCCTTTGAAATTTTTTAATAAAATCTTGTCACCTAAATGCATGTGCAAGACCAAGGTCCATACCTCCAATGTCAAGGTCATACCTAGAGGTCAAAGGTAAAAAAAAGGACAGTCAATAACTTCCTTATTCTTTGATGGATTATGAAATTACTTGGCAGAAATGTTAACCATCATGAGACGATGTGTTGTACCGCAAAGGTTAAGGTCATACTTAGAGGTCAAAGGTAAAAAAGTGCGTTTTTTGTTTACGGCCAATAACTTTTTTATTTTTCTGTGAACATTTTTAAAGTTACTATGCAGAAATGTTCATCTTCGTTAGATGATGTGTTGCACACAAGACCCAGCTCAATGCCTCCAATGTCAAGGTTATACTTAGCAGTCAAAAACGGGGGAGACATCTGTGTTTTTGTAGAAAAACAAATTCTAGTTTTAACTGCGCATGCCAAGACATTCAGAGGGGCTTTCTGTCTGAAGGTTCCTTTTGATTCACTGCTTGTATGAGCGAGCAGCGAAGGTTCTGGCGAGACTGCGCGGATGGGCAGGCTCGCCTGAACCTTTGCTGCTCGCATAGGCGATAAGTACCAAAATCGCTTGACGGGGCCCAAATGATCATACCTTGCTTACCAGGCTTGAAAAATTGAAATCCATTGCGAAAACACGCCTATACAAATATATTGTAGATTTGATCGCCGAAAAAAGGAAAATTTTAAGATAAAACATGGTGCTATTTTTCTTATTTCTGCTCAAAATATAAATTGTGTGTAAACGTTAGAACCGCCACAAGCTGTCTTCTGTCGCGGTTTATTTTTGTTATGGCTTGTCTTTGGGTGTTTGTGTCGCTTATATTATTTTAGTTTGGATAGCCTATTGGCCATTTTGTGGGAAAGTAACTGTCCTTTTGGCTTTCCGCTGCTGATGTTTCCATTAGGGTCTATTGTTTCATGTTTGTGTTTGTTTCCATTTGGTGTCTCTGATGGGATGTATCGATTTCTGATCATTGCCCCCACTTCTATTTTACCCTTACAAACCTCAGTTTTACAATATAAAAGTGGGGTTCAGTTGGGTCAAAATTATACAGGCGAGTTTTCGTGATAATACCTACTAAATCAATAGTATCTCCCGGAGCTCACTGACGACAGCATCTAAAAAATAAAAATCTTTAAACAGGTCAGACTAATTGAAAAAATAAATAAATGAACGAAACAGAAAATAGTTTGATACATATTGTCACAATATTTAAACCCCATAACCCAGAATTATATCCAAATATTCGCCATAATAAGACCATCCTTTTAAAGGGATAAAGACTGAAAACAATATTTAAGAAATAGATCAGCTCAGTTTGTGATTTGTTGATTAATAAATCACAGTTTGGAGGTCAGTTGTAAAGTAGATCAAATCACGAACGCGTTGCGCGCGTGATTTGTCTACTTATAACTGACCGACAAACTGTGATTTATAACTCAACAAATCACAAACTAGAGCAAATCTATTTCTTAAATAATGTTTTCAGACATAATAATTTGCAGTTTTTAATGACGTCACTCGTCACGCTTTTCCTTGCCGTGATTTGTTGTCTGTATGACTTAAATAGTGTTCCGGCTACTGACCGCCATAAGGCGGAGCTGCAAATTTTGCTTATCTTTAATGGGGTTTTGTCGGAGTTTTATGGGGCGCCGTTTTACTATTTAATCCGTATTTATAGATATCCATAATTATTTGGTTTAAACTTTATTTCTTGTATAATATATACATCTTTTACACAGATAATGTTGACAAAGAATACAAGTATCATACAAAGGGATTCAGAAAAAAGTCAAATGACTTATTCAAATCTGTATCCCTCGATTACAATATCAATGTACTAATTATAGTTGTGATTGTCACATTTGCTCGAATTTGCAAGTTATTGTGAAGATATTGTAAGTGAATTTCATTTTGGTAACAAAATGAATAGTAGTGAAATAAAGCATATGGCTCCACGGGGAATGGATTTTAAGGTAATTAGCACTGAAGAATCAAGTCTTGTGATTTTGGGCTGTCTCAAGAGAAACAATACATTACAGAAACTCAGTAGCGCTCTGCGAATCGTAATGTGAGACAAAGACTGATGATCGGTTGGATTGGACGCTGTAGCTGTTTAATTTTGGCTCGAGTTAGTAGATGTGTTTCAAAACCTTTTTTATATGAACGTGCATGTATATATTTAGGTGTGTATGTGCGCCCGTGTAGAAAAACTACACATATTTGTACATCTGTGATAAGTACCAGCAAGGCATTTGAAATATGTGATTATAAATTTGAAGTACAAAATCGTTTAAACTTAATAATAAAATCTTGTACTGCTAAGAATATTTGTATGTTATCTTTCACAGAGAGATCAGTACTGCCGTATAGAATGATGTTTAAAGCAGGTTGGCAAATAGCTGAGACAATGTTTAACATGTCCTGTCTTATGTCAGTGTACTGTGCACAGGCCATGAGGTAGTGATTCGTGTCCTCAACCGCTCCACAAGCACATAAGGAGTTATATAGAATATTTTTTTGAAAGAGATGGTCATGTAACGAGCTGCAATTAAGTCTTAGTCTGGCATGATGTACTTGCCCAAATCTTTTACCTGCACAAAAATATAACGGTTGTTTCCTTTCGTTAGACTGTAGCTTATGCTTGAAAGCTGCTAATGAGGGTGTATTTTTCTTGTCATCTGGCAAGTCGTTCCAGTTGCGAGTCGCCGACGGGAGAAAGGATGTATAATAAAGTTGCGAGTTGGCTCTGACAGTATGTAGATTGGCATTGTTTCGCAATTCGTAAACTGTGCTACTGCCTACCGTGAGTGGTACTAGTGAAGATAGGTATTCGGGTGTGAGAAAAGTCTGCATTTTGTAATAGAGTACAAGTTTGTGTTTTTGCCTCCGAGCTTCCAGAGTTTCCCATCCAAAATCATAGAGAAGAGAGTTGATTGATACAAGTTTTGTTGCTCCAGTAACGATTCGTGCGGCTTCATTTTGAATTTTTTCTAATTCGTTCGCCTCGTATCGGGTGCAATTGTCCCAGACAACATCGGCATATTCAAGAAGTGGCCTTATAAAAGAAGCATATATTGTTTGTAGGGATTTTCTATCGAGTGTGAATTTAAGTTTGCGCATTATATTAATCCGGAACCATGCTTTCGTTTTGATGTTGTCTATATGGTCGTGCCAGGTGCAATCGGTCGACAAAGTTAGGCCTAAATGCTTGTGTGACTGTACTTCGTTAATGTGTTGCTGGTTCATTGATATAGGAGGATGATAGGGTTTATTTATTTTTCGCGAAAAAATCATTGACTCGGATTTCGCAGGATTGAAAGAAACAAGCCTTTTCATTGCCCATGAGTTAATCTTAGCCAGGTCAGAGTTAATCTGGGCTGCCGCTTGCATGGGGTTCTCCACCACTATGTACAGACTAGTATCATCTGCAAAGAGCCTGATAGAAGAATGTATGTCTACAGCTATGTCATTAATATAAATCAGAAACAGAAGCGGGCCAAGGATGGACCCTTGTGGGACTCCTGCCTGATAACAGACCAAGACGATGCAGCTCCAGGTAGTACTACTCTTTGTTGTCTATTATTCAAGTAATCTGTAAACCATTGCAGTAGCGAACCAGAAATACCAATGCTGTGTAGTTTGAATAGAAGGCCTTTATGCCATACTCTGTCAAAGGCTTTACTAATGTCGCAAAAGACCGCACGAACTTCTTTACCTTCGTCGAGCGCTTTGCAAAATGTATTGTAGATATGAACTAATTGATTAACAGTTGAGTCTCCAGGAATAAATCCTGACTGAAGAGATGTTAGTATATTATAGTCACGAATAAAGTTAAAAGGTGCTTATGAACGATTTTTTCTAGGACTTTGCCTACAGTACTTAAGAGAGAAATTGGTCTATAATTAGATATGATTGAAGGGTCGTCCTTTTTGAAGATTGGGGTCACGTTTGCCTCTTTCCATGTATTTGGGACTTTACCCTTTCTTAGAGAGAAGTTAAAAAGATCACTGAGTGGTTCAGATACAGGAACAGCTAGTTCTTTAAGAATGCGATTGTTGACTGAGTCAGGACCAGCTGCTTTACCTAATTGCAACGACTTTAATATTAATTCAACTTCTGCCTGAGTGGTTGAAATTAAGCTCAGAAAATTCTGAGCTTGAGGAACATCAGTGGGTAGAGAGGCATTGTCATCATTTAGCATTGTTTGTTCTATAAATAAGTCATTCATTAGATTAGCCTTGTCTTCGTCTTTTGAATAAACATTATCTTCTTTGTAAAGGGGCGGGATTGTTGACGATTGATCGGTTTTAATAAACTGTTTTAGTGTTTTCCACCAGTCTTTCTGTTTGATTTCTTCGTTCTTTAATTTGTTTGCCAATTTTTCTGTTTGTAATTGCTTAGATTTACGAATTTCTCCTATAATTTTATTTCGTATTTGTTTGTAATTGCCAAAATCTACCGTGCTTTTTGATTTTTTGAATTTGTTGTATATACGTTTTCTCTTACGGATCATTTTCTTGATTTCATTAGTTAGCCATGGAGGATCAGATTGACGAATTTTTGCTGTTTTGTTAGGAATGTGTTTGGAAGTCAGGTTGGAAATCTTTTCAGTAATGTTTTTGGCATATGTATCAACGTCGTTGTCCTTTAGCTCATTCCAGTTAGTATTTTCGACCTCCTGCGAAAGAGATTGATAGTCCCCACGATCAAAGAGCCCAATATGCCGGTGAAAGACTCGTGTAATGTATTTTTTAAAATTTAGAACGAAAAAGACTGGACAGTGATATCTAATGTTTTGGTCGAGAAAGGGATCACCACCTCCGCTTAGAAGTACAGCATTTTTGTCGGAAGTAAATATCAGATCAATAGCGGAAGACGAATTCTCCGTTTTGTGTGTCGGTTCCGTTATGAGTTGCTCCAGGTTGAAATGTTGACATATGTCGCGTATTTTATTACCCGTTGCTTGCTTCAAAATATCAAGGTTAAAATCTCCTGTTATAAAAATATTACTAATGTTTGTGTCAAAAGCAAGACCAATGGAATCTTCTATGGAAGCGAGGGTTGCAGCAGGAGAATTTGGAGGTCTGTAAAATGTACCCAACAAAAATTTTCTATTATGAATGTTGAGTTCCATCCAAATGCATTCTATATCTGGAATTTCGAGGTCTAATCTACGGCGTGAATATACATTGGTTTTTATGTAAACACATATACCCCCATGACTATCCCCTTCTCGGTCACACCTATAAAGTTTATATCCCTCTATAGTGACTAAATCATCTGTCACTCCCTGATTTAACCAAGTTTCTGTTAGACAAAAAAAAAGTCAAAGTTTTTTAATTCTGCCCCGATTAAATCAATTTTATTTGAAATACTTTGAATATTATAATGAACTATGGAAAAGTTGTTCATTATAGCTGCTTCTTCAATATTATCTGATCCATGGGAGGACACGCTAGTATCGTCCCGCAGATCCGTTGGGCCTGGATTCAATTAAATGTCACCTGAGCGCACTAACAGCAATGACATGTTAATTAGATCAAGTGATGTTTGTAAAGGTGAAAAAAAATCGAGTACGGGTCCTGCATTGGTTTCTATGTCGCCGCACATCACGAGAAGCATTCACAAGAACGTTAAGAGTTCAAAATGGGTAAAGTGAGACAAGCCTTTGAATTTGAGATGTCGATAGTTATGCAGTCCTATACGCATCCTGTACTCTACAATATCATTCCTGTTATACAGTCTATAAGACAGCGCATTTCCTTTATAGATGCAGTTAAAGGACTGCTCAAGACTTCTTCACACTGTGCATTACAGCATAGCAACATGTTCTTTTGAAGGCTGCGATCCCCGTGGAGCAAAGATATAAAATATAAACAATTAAAAACAAACAATAGACAAAACATATGAACATTAGAAAAGGAACAAAGGAAGTAAAAAGGAGAAAAAATGTCTGTGGGTGGAGTGATATACAGTGAAACTTCGATAACTCGAATACGGACAATTCCCCTACCATGGCTAATTTGAACTCTTGGGTCCCTAGAAAAGTGTTCATATAGCTCCAGAAAAATGCGTGTTTATGTCAATTTATGGCGGTTTATCTCATTTTAATTTAAAAAGTAAGCCATGTGTACTCATGAGAGTCGCCCCATTTTGGCGACTTCTCTGAGTACACACAGCATACATTTATTTTGTAAGACGTCGATAATATATCCTTAGGTCATCCCTTTTATCTCTCGGCTAGCAGTATCAATAACCTTCGATAACTCGAACTAGTCTTTTTGGGGAAAAAGGCATGGTTCCGAAGGTGTTCGAGTTATCGAAGTTCGACTGTATATGGCCACCAGAAAACGAACATCCATGGACATATATACTGATGTATAAGAAAGCATACACCTGAGTACGGATATGCATGACAATACAAAACGTAGGCGTGTACAAAGTCAAAATTGCAGTAGGGCCTTGAGAAATAGATCGGGCCTCACGGCGCCCCCGCACAGACCCGAGTCCGACCACACATGAGCACCGGCATGTCGCCCAGAAGGCCCAAGCTGCCTAGGTAAGTGGTGCGAGTCAAACAATCCAGTGTATAAAAGAATTTTGGTTTCATTGGGCGGCAGGGCATGGATTGTCATTTCATGTCAATGTTGGGTAAAGTCCTACAAAACTGGAAGCAATATCCTCCGGATGACCTGAATTATGTTGACGAGGACGTAGAAACAAAAACATTTGCAGTCCGATCGCAATAAGGATAGCTCCTGTTTCACGATACGTAAAGAAAAAGCATTGGCTGTAAGCAATAAAGCATCAAAATAGATCAGTTTACGATCCATCAACAAGTGGATAGCAGCTATTTATCTATTCTGTCGTTTGACCCATTAGCCACAAAGTTTATAATAACGTCCCTGCCTACCATTCCCCGACGGACAGTAGTGTGCAACACAGCACATGAGCCAGACCACTGAAAAAGGCCACACACTCCACTTCTGTCCAGCAGGGTCCCAGGGGAGCCCGCCGCAAGTGCGGTCACGCCCGGATCCCCGCTGATCATAGGCAAAAGCTGAGTATCGTTTGGTAGTCCCACCCAAAAAGTAATACATTTAGGTCTGTGGCTGCACGTAGGCATTGATAGAGTATAACTCATATAATGTCTATGGTCCTTCCCCATGGGCCAGCTCATGTACTTGCAACATGTTTATCTTGGAAAAGACATGACAAGCATACAGAACAATATTACGGATATGTTACACGATGTTATAAACTGTGAGTACCAGGACACTGGCTGGCCTGTGCTGTTGAATCGATCGATCTGAACTAGGTCCACCAGTCAATGTTAAGAAAGACGCGAATAACAGATTCTGAAGGCAGGCTGTCTTGATGCACCGCTGATAATTTATGCATTTAAAGCATTTGATGCACACCCATGAAGTCCCACTCCTTTTCCGAAACGAAACTGAAAAGGACTTTTTGAGAAAATGGGTGGCTCAGTGACGTTTCCATCCCTCATTCCATTTCATCCCAGCTCTCAACGAAACGAAACTAAAGAGCCGATGGAAGGAAATGGCATGAAGGATTGTGATTTTCAAAGCTGTGTAAGTACGGACAACTCCCGTTTACTCGAACTCTAAATGAGAGCACCCCGTCGATAAAGCTTCTGGCGGAGCCAAATATAGTGGTGTGCTCGCACTTCCGAAGTTATGTGCCAAGTCTGGCTGCACCCAGGCCAGTGACCAAGGAGGAGACAGCGCTACGGACGCACGAACGGACGGAGGCGTGTACAATATATAATGACCAATAATTCTGGTTCGATGCAACAGCATCTCGAGACTCTGGAGAACATACAGTAGTGACAAACCATACCCCATTTTAGTTTGTTCGAAATACCAGTGTTCGAGAAATTCGAATTATGGATATCCATAAATCGTACTGAATTAATGATATCCATAAAGCGAATAATGGATATCCATTATTCGATTAATTGATATCGATAAATCGATTTATGGATATCCATTATTCGGCTGATTTATGGATATCCATAAATCGATCTATGGATATCCATATTTTGATTTATGAATATCTATAAATAGGCATTATTTCTCCGGGTACTCCGGTTTTCGCCCACCTCTGATTAACGATCGGCTCGATATGAGTGAAATAATCTTGAAAGGGCCGTAAAACCTAGAACCAAAAAAAAAAAAAAATACGGATTAAATAATAAAACGGTGCCCCATAGATTGTCCGACGGGACTCTACATTTTGTACAGAGGAACCGTGTTATAACGACAGTATTTGTTCCCTATTATTGTGCCGTTATAATGAATTTGCCGTTTCACAAGTATGTTTGTTTGTGTGATTTGAGGTTTAACGTTCCCGTCAACACTATTTAGGTCATTTTTGGGACGTTGCTTCTGATTTTGTGGGACTTTTACCCGGCATTGAGATGAAATGACAACTAAAGCCCTGTCGCCCAATGAAGCCAATAGGCTTAATAAGCATAGACGGGCCGACTCATACCGCTTTGCCTGGGCAGGCTTAGATCCTCTAAGCGGTTTACCAGTACTCGTGTGTGGGTCGGTTTTGGCGCTGCGTGGAAGCATCATGCAGCCCAATCTATTTCTCCAAGCCCAGATGGGCGGGGGCGGAGAGGACCCTTGTTATAACGACAGTATTTGTTCCCTACTATTGTGCCGTTATAATGAATTTGCAGTTATAAAGAATCCCAGTTATGAGAATGCTAGGTTATAAAATGTCTTCCACATCGTTACCCCAAGTAACAATTGTTATAGACATTTGTTAGAATCGCCTCGGTGAGGCGATTCTAACAAATATCTATTATATATTTTCTTGGAGTATTAAATTACAAGAATCTTTGATGACTATGGATTCGATTTGTGCATTTCCAACCCTAGGGAAGCCCACGTCGCTCAGAATCGGGGCTAAGCCTTGAGTTAAGAATGCATGCCGTTCAAATTGTCGTTATAACGAGTTTTGCCGTTATAACGAGTGGCTGTATAAAGAGGGTTGACTGTTTGTGCTTATTCACAACACACAAAATAGTTGGTTCACCTGAAGATTACTTATTCAATCAATAGACCATCACATAATAACAAACAAATTAGAGCAACCTGGGCCCAGTTGTTCAAAGCATCGTTAGCTTAACGAGCTCGTTAGTGGTCATATTGTTAACTGTTCTAGCAGGTTTAATATGTAAAATTTTGGTATTTTTGCTGAAAAAATGTGAGCAGCTTTTGCGGATGCAAAAGCTACTCACATTGTTTCAGCAAAAATATTAGCATATTTGCCATAATAAATGATCAAAATTTTAACGATACGTTAACTAACGACGTCGTTAGTTTTGAACAACTGGCCCCAGAAATGCAAATCCAGTTAAATAACTTAGATGAATTAAACCTGTGGCTCATAGCGTGTTCCACACAGACTCTATCCACTAATGAATGGGTGTTGCTATTTTAATGTTAAGCACCACACAAACATAAAAGAAATCGGCATTCAAGTGTTTTATTTGTCATTTCATCACGAACACACACCTGCCCTTCAACCGCGGTTATCAGGAGTAAATCTTTTCTTATTTCTGCTCTAAAATATAAATTATGGGTTCTCGTTAGAACCACCTCGATGAGGAGGTTCTAACGAGTACCCAAAATATATATTTGGGCCGAAAAAAAGAAAAAAAAATGTCACAAATTTTCACCTAAAAAAATGTTGTTTTTTTTCGGCTGTAAAGTTTTAATGTATTTACATAAGCATGTTTTCGTAATGCATGTGACTCGTCTGCTTGACATGCTTTTATGTCAAGCCCTACTTAAACACACACATAAAAAACGGTCTGTTAGACATGATTGTCGCTTTATGGACTAGATAGTTGGAAGTTTGAAGCCCACCTCATAAAGCTTAGCATGTGAGCCTTTCCAAGTGTCAACACACACATGAGTGGCAATATCCTTGTCTATTCTGTGATTAAACTGGTGTACTGGCGTACCATCACTCTGTATCTGAAAAACAATAAAAGCATGAAGGGTTGAGCACCCAGAAAATTCTTTTACAACAGACAACAATTTAAATCTGTTTCAGTTTTCAGAAGGAAATCAGGCTTGACATTTCATATGAGGCATTTCATCACGCGAACAAGAGGACCGTGATGGTCTGTGAAATTATTTTGAAATCGGGAGAGTGGGCTAGGAGGGGATGCCGTTCAAAAGATTTCTATTTTTAGCTCTGGTGGCCATTTCGTTCAGCGGGATGGAACCATTTTAGCAATTTTGATTGAGGGTCAACCCAAGGAACATTTCGTTGAGTTTATTTTTAGATCAGACCAGTGGGCTGGCGGAAATGACGTTTAAAGGTTTTTTATTGTTATTTATTTTTTACCTCTGGTGGCCATTTTGTTAACCATTTAAGCCATTTTGGTAAAGGATTACCTAAGGAACATTCTGTGACCGGGCCACTGGGCTAGGAGGAGATGCTGTTTAAAGATTTATATATTTTTAGCTCTGGCGGCTATTTTGTTCAGCGAAGCGGAACCATTTTAGCACTTTTGGTAGAGGGTCACTCAAGGAACATTTCTGTGATATTGTTTTGAAATCAGGCCAGTGGGCTCGCAGGAGATATCGTATAAAGGTTTTACTATTTTTAGCTCGGGCGGAAATTTTGTTCAGCGGAGCGGAACCATTTTAGCATTTTTTGTAGAGGGTCGGCCACGGAACATTTCTTTGCAATTTGAAATCGGGCCACTGGGCTAGGAGAAGATGTCGTTTAAAGTCGTTTGTTTTCTAGTTTAGCTCTTGCGGCCATTGTGTTCAGCGGCGTGGAACCATTTTAGCAAAATTGTTAGAGGGTCACCCAGTGAACATTTCTGTGAAATAATTTTGAAATCGGGCCCGTGGGCTAGAAGAAAATGTCGTTTAAAGGTTGTTTTTTTTTATTTTGCAGGCATTTTGGCTGACCGAGCAGAACCATTTTTAAATTAGCAATTTTGGTAGAGGCACATTAGGGGAACATTTGCGTGAAATTATTTTGAAATTGGCTCAGTGGTTTAGGAGGAGATGTCATTTGAAGAAAATGTTGAAGACGCACGACAAAGGTTAATCACAATAGCTCACCTTGAGCACATTGTGCCCAGTTGAGCTAACAAGTCCGTGAAATGAGCATCCCCCCCCCCTCCGCTAAACCCGTCTTTATACAGAGGAAACTTGGGTTGACGGGGGTATACATTATTTTTCTTATTCCTGCTCCAAGACATAAGTTACTGGTACACGTTAGAACCGTTGAGGCGGTTCTAACGAGCACCCACAACCTATGTGTCCTATAAGAAAAGTATCACACACATCCATCGGAAAAGTAGCCACTTTGAAGCAATATGTCGCAAGGCTGTGTAATCGATATGAGTAAAAACAGAAATGAAGGCAATGTTCAGGAATCTATGCCATCAGAGGCACCAAAGGGAAAGAGACACAGACATACAACAACTAAACCCTAATGGAAACATCAATAACGGGAAGCCAAAAGGACAGTTACTTTCCCCCGCAAAATGGTCAATCGGCTATCCAAAACAAAACAAGAGGACCATGATATCGCTCACCTGAGCTAAAAGATTTAAAGTTTCAGGAAGTACCAAATTTTACCGAAGGATTTATGCTAATGACAATGTCAACAACAGGTATTTTCATCATTCAACTGGATGCTACTCTATGAGAGATCGACAGACATCACCAGTTTTCAAACTCATCCGAACTTTCATTCCCAACCTACTTATATGCTAGTTTTGGGAAGATTCGATCAAAACTAAAGAACTTAAGGTGATGACAAGGTATAAATAGGCATTTTCAGCAAAGAAAGGGACTTAACTCTGTGAGTACTGTGCCAACAATGTTAGTTTGCAAACGCATTCAAGCTTTTATCTCTAACTTACGTATATGCAATTTCAGGAAGGTCCGTTCAAAGCTTACGGCCCCCGCCCATAGGGGCTTGAAGAAATATATGGGCTGCATGATGCTTACACGCAGAGCTGAATCCGATCCGCACACTAGTACTGGTAAACCGCTTAGAGGATCTAAGCCTGTCCAGGAACCGAGGTGCGAGTCGGACCGTCCATGCTAATAAACCCTATTGGTTTCATTGGGCGACAGGGCTTGAGATGTCATTTCATCTCAATTTCGGGTAAAAGTCCAACAAAATTGGAAGCAATGTCTCCAAAATGACATTTACAGTGTTGACGGGGACGTTAAACCTCAAATCAATCAATCAAATCCGTTCAAAGCTTAGGGACTTATGATGATGACAATGTCAAAAATGGGCATTGTCAGCAATCAAAGGGACATAACTCTATGATAAATAAGCCGAGCTCACCAGTTTTTGAACTCGTCCGAGCTTTTTTCCCTGACTTACTTACATGTAAGTTTTAAGAAGATTTGTTCAAAACTGAAGATGCGGCGGTGATGACAAGGTCGCAAACAGGCATTTTCTGCAAACAAAGTGACGTAACTCTATGATAAATAAGCCGACTTCACCGGTTTTCAAGATCATTCGAGCTTTTACCACTGACTTGCTTATATGTCAGAAGAAGATCCGATCAAAACGGAAGGGGCTACGGTGATGGCAAGGTCAAAAATAAGCATTTTCAGCAATCAAAGGGACATAACTCTATGATAAATAAGCCGAGCTCACCAGTTTTTTAACTCTTCCGAGCTTTTTCCCTGACCTACTTACATGTAAGTTTCAAGATGATTTGTTCAAAACTAAAGATTCGACGGTGAAGACAAGGTCGAAAACAGGCATTTTCTGCAAACAAAGTGACGTAACTCTATGATAAATAAGCCGACTTCACCGGTTTTCAAGATCATTCGAGCTTTTATCCCTGACTTGCTTATATGTAAGAAGAAAATCCGATCAAAACGGAAGGGGCTACGGTGATGGCAAGGTCAAAAATAAGCATTTTCAGCAATCAAAGGGACGTAACTGTAGTTTCACTAGTTTTGGAACTCAACCGAGCTTTTATCCCTGACTTACTTGCAGGTAATTTACGGGAGTTACGGTGATGACAAGGCCAAAAATAGGTATTTTCTGCATTCAAAGGGACGTAACTCTATGATAAATATATTATCTCATCCGTTTTCGAACTCATCCAAGTTTTTATCCCTGACTTACAAGTAAGTTTCTAGATTTTGTTTGTTTGATTTGAGGTTTAACGTTTCCGTCAAAAAGGTAAAGGCCATTTTAGAGACGTTGCTTACAATTCTGTGGGACTTTTACCCGTTATTGAGATGAAATGACATCTCAAGCCCTGCCGCCAATTCAAACCAATAGGGTTTATAAGCATGGACGGTCCGACTCTCGCACCGTTTTACCTAGGCAGGCTTAGATCCTCTAAGCGGTATACCAGTAATCTGGGCGGGTCGTTTTTAGCTCTGCGTGGAAGCATCATGCAGCCCATCTATTTCTTCAAGCCCCGATGTAAGTTTCTAAAATATCCGATAAAAACTGAAGCCGCTACGGTGATAACATGGTTAAAACTATGCATTTTCTGAAATATAGGGGAATAAGTCTCTAAAATATAGGCCGCCCTCGTCAAGATTTAAACTCTGCTGAAGTTTTATCCCTTACTTACTTACATGTAAGTAAGGGAAGGTCCAATGGAACCTGAAGGGGCTACAGTGACGACAAGGTCAAAAATAGGCATTTTCAGCTATCAAGGGGACGTGACTCAATGATAGATATGCCGACTTGGCCAGTTTTCGAATTCGTCCGAGCTCTTATCCCTGACTTACTTGTTTGAAAGTTTCAAGACTACCTGATGAAAACTGAATGGGCTAAGGTGATGACAAGGTCAAAAATAGGCATTTTCAGCAAAGTAGGGGACTTAACTCCGTGATTAATCGACCGCCATCGCTAGTTTTCGAACTCATCCGAGCTTTGAACCCTGACTTACTTGTTTGTAAGTTTCAGGAAGCTTATGTCATCAATGCTCCACAAGAGGCATACCGCAGATGAGAAATGGTTGAGATCAGCCTGTATGTTGCATGTTTAACTGGTCGAAAGTGAGGACGGACGGACGAGGGACTGACGACGGAGGACCCACTATACTATAATCTCCCCTGGAGCCTTCAGCCATGGTGAGCTAAAAAGATAAGCGATACACACACTTAAAGACAAACCATAGCAAAAAATAGACCACGACAGGAGAACCGCCTTTGATTAAACAGTCAGCAGTCCAGTCAGTGAAACGAATTCCACCGGGGGGGGGGGGGGGGGGGGCTTTAATATATTTTACGCGGCCACAATCATTGCCCTCACTTCCGTCGCAATTTAGACAAATAATTTGTTCAGTCCGCATGAAGGCCTCCAAACTCGCCAGTGTAACTGTAACGAGATGGAATAGGAAACCTCTCTGGTGCTTATGCACATCTAAATTATTTTAGTAGGTATATGGCAAGGCGGTGCGAGTGAAATATTTTAGGTGAAATACGGTAGGCAAAATATGCTGCTCCATGCAAAAAGTCATGCACATATCATACGATGTATGCATGAGTGGTTTGTGGCCGCTATAAGGCTGATTTCTGTACAATTTGCCGATAATTTCGCACGATTGTTGTGTACATAGCTGTCTTTCTTCAGATAGGCTTCATCCCATTCCATCTCTGTGCACAAAGAAAAAACATTTCTAATTGTTTTTTCTCCAAAAGGGGAAACCTTTGTTACGAGATGGAATAGGAAACCTCTCTGGTGCTTATGCACATCTAAATTATTTTAGTATGTATATGGCAGGGCGGTGCGAGTGAAATACGGTAGGCAAAATATGCTGTTCCATGCACAAGTCATGCACATATCATACGATGTATGCATGAGTGGTTTGTGGAATTTTTTTTCCCAATACAGTTGGCTGCTATAAGGCTGATTTCTATAAAATTTGCCTAAAACGTCGCCAACCGCCAAATTGTGCCATATATAATTTTCATGCCAGTCACGATGTTGTGGGTGTTCATACAGACGGGAGTTATACCATTGATTTATAGGGAAGTTTCATCATTTTTTTCCCTAGGGGAAATACTATTTTAACGTAAATCAATTATCTAATCGATTTTGCTATATGGCTATGCTTGTGGATGGTATCTTCTTTTTGCCACGGTCTTAGCGGGCTAGCATGAGTATGCATGGTATTCCGGTAGTATTCATAGATATAAAAACCCTGAAAAACGAACATTATTCAGCAGCAGGTCAAGTGCGAACAGGTGAACACAACATCCTGGCGGGACAGAGAATCAATATAGTACGGTATGTTAAATCTATGTTTAGTATAATTTTTGTATGACCATGCTTGTAGGTTTTGGAGGGGTTTACTTCTAGTATACCCCAACTTTCTGAAGCCTATTCTGGATTCACTTTTGAAGCCTCAGTGGTGTAGTGATTAGGCTACTAGCTTTGCCAGCTAGAGGTCGCAGGATCGATCCCAGGCTTCTCCAGAAGTAGAATGAGTCTTTTAAGCAAGGTCCTGTCTCAGTGTGACCCTAGATGTTGGTGAGACGTTAAACTTGGACACCCGCTCATTCTAGATTCATTTAGGCTTTTATAGACCCTTTTGTAGAATATAATTAATAAACGACGGGTCACTTGTTCGATCATAACTTTTGACTAGCAGTTGTTAGAAAACCGTGGTCCCGTCTCTATATGATATTAGGTGTAGAGGGGACGTAAAATTAAGACGGGTTTAACCATATTTTCATCATCAAGGCAAACTCTTACAAGAGCCTGTCGGGTTATCCGTGATGATGAACCGTGATAAATTTGATTTCACAAGCATTTTCATGTTCAGTAGAAATAAAATTTGTCCAAGAAGAATTACGAGTTCATTTTGTAATGATGGCGTTTATGTTTGAGAACTCGGTTTGTATATGTATGTACATTAAAAGAACGTGATGATGATAAGTGAGAGTATTTGGTCGCCACACGTTATAACGGCCTGAGCAACGTGGATGACGTCAAGTGCGTCATCAGCGTCACGAGGACGGTTGTGACGTGAAGCCTACCAAATACGGAAAGAATTTACGACGAACAGTGTTGATCCTTATGAGACGCAAACAAATGTTGTGGAGAATAGATGAAAATCTTCCTGTTTTTAGTTTCTAGCTGTTGTTAATGTGATGACTTTGTGAATAGCTATATTTGTGAGCCGTGTCGAGGAGAAGGATATGAAATAGAGTGTGTTATGTTTCCTGTAATTGGCAGGTGACCAGGTAGCGCAAAGACGTGGTCTGTTCAGTTGCCTCTTACCTGTGCTAATGTAGTGAGCACGAATTTGATGAGTATTATGCTCAGTAGAAGTGAGCCTTAATTGATTTCTGTAGTGCTCAGTAAGGAAACATAAACTTTGAGTATTCTTGTATCAAGCGCTGGGTGCTGATAATTTGATGTACAGTCAACTTGAGTTCTTCTGTTATTTGTCGCATGCACTGATCAGCCTGTCTGTCTGGTCGGCGCATGCGCAATAACGGTATATGCATGAACATATTCTTATTTCTCCGGGAGGGGGGTCATGATATTGCATGTAAGTTTCGTGAACTGTATCTTAGTCGATTATCGTAATTTGCAGGCACAACGATGTGTGGTGACCTGCTGCTCCCTGCAAGATAGGAGCAAGTACTGGTACGACGCCGTCGGTTTCGTGTCCAGCAAGGGCGGACAAAACCTAAACAGTCCGTCGAAGCCATATTAAACAGGTAGTGGGCAAGAACCTGGAGTCGACTGAAACGAAGAAGTAACCAGGACTTCAATTTCGAATTATTCAATCGCTAATAATATAAATTAACTTGTGGTCTGGCCAGTCGCGTTTTTGTGTTGTTTCTTTTTCTTATTTTGTTGTTGTTTTTGTTATTTGCTTATGTAGACTTTCACGTCATCCCGGTCCGAGCACATAACATTGTTTTGTCTTCGGGGCGGACGTCGTGAGTGGGCTATAGAAGCAAATAAATGTGATGTTTTGTGTTGGTATTGTTGTATATAGATACTATAAATAATTCATGTCATTCATATGGAATCTTTCTTGTGCCTTACCCCACAGCTGCCCGTACACCTGTCAGGGATCACGCTCGGTTGTCTTGTCAGCATGGGGGTTTGCGGGACGCCGTAAACCCACATGTAACAGTAATATCACCGAGAATACATTAATCAAACAACATAAGACATGAAACAACGGTGAGGACTCGATAGGAAGAAACCACTGAAATACTGGAGCAAAAGAAAACCAACAGTTTGGCTCCGATGGGCACGATTAAAGACAGTGCATCAGGCACCAATCACCATTACATAAAATTAAATACTGTCTAATTCTCAGTAAGCCTTTACGCTGGAACCGTAATAGATCTAAAGCCTGACCCACGGGCGTGCAGTGAAAGAGGAGGCAAAGTTATCAACCGTGATTGGGTTCTCTACCATGCATGCAGTCTGTCGTATAACATGGAGCTACGTGTTGGGTTCTTAAAATAAGGAAAATGGCAACGACGGATTTAGAGGGGACAAATGGCCCAAATTATTGTATTTGCGTGGGAATGTCAACCCCTTCAATCTCGCATACCAGAACAATAACCTATGCAAACAGTATAATGAGCTGTCGCTGTCTGAATAGTTGGGGACCGCAGTTTACATTTACAGATTACACTAGAGGTCCAAGTGGGCCCGAATCGTTCACCTGGTTGAGGCTGATCATATATTACATTGCGCCTTTAGCAATTCTGGATCTGCGTGTTTGAATAATCTTGATGTTTCTATCTTGATGTTTCTGATTAAGTTTCTGAACAGCTTTATCTGCTATAGTATTCAGGAAGACACGAAATTGAAGCAGAGTAGAAGTGTATAGTTTGACAGGCCAGAGCTATCGTTTGCAACTGCCTTTGGCATATTCTGTTTTCAAAAAAAAAAAAAAAAAAAAAAAAAGGCAACCAATCACGTGAATACTGCAAGTTTGCAACACAAAGCTAAGGTCACATGCAATATATGGCCCTTGCAAATAAGCCACAAAACTGAATATTCTTGTGGACTCAGCGAGTTTGACATATATTGACAATACCTGAGCTGCCACTCCCTTTAAATCTTACATGCCATTTCTATACATGTGCTTTGAAGAATTACAAGATGGTCGCCATATCATTATGAGAACACGCCTATATAATTTTGACCCCCTCATACCCCACGTTTATATTGTAAAACTGAGGTTTAATGGCGTATACATTATGTTTCTTATTTCTGCTCAAAACATAGATTGTGGGTACTCGAAAGAACCGCCTCGTCGAGGCGGTTCTAACGAGTCCCCGCAATCTATGTTTTGAGCAGAAATAAGAAAGTTATCACATTTCATCTTAAAATTTCAAATTTTGGGACAGGATGGCCGCCATGGCGACCATCTTGGATATTGGAATGGAACAGTTTAATCAAATCTAAATATCCATGACACCCTGTTGACTCCCATCAAGTTTCAACTCAATTCGACCTTTGGTTTGGGAGGAGATGTCGTCTGAAAATTTCAAGATTGCTGCAATGGTAGCCATCTTGGATATCCGAATGGAACGATTTAGCAAGTCTGAAACTCTATGTCACCCCGATGCCAATTAAGTCTCAGCTGTATTCAACCACCACTTTGGGAGATGTCGTTTTTCAGGCTGGCTGCCATGGCGACCATTTTTTGATAACAGAACAGAACGATGTTGCAACTCTGAAGTTCCATGTCACCCTGATGCCTCCCATCAAGTTTCCGCTCAATTCGACCTTTGGTTTGGGAAGAGATGTCATTTGAAGAATTTCAAGATGGCCACCATGGCGGCAATCTTGGATATCGGAATGGATTATTTTAAGCACATCTGAACCTCCATGTCACTCCAATACCTCCCATCAAGTTTCAACTCAGTTTGACCTTCGGTTTGGGAGCAGATTTCGTTGGAAGAATTTCAAGATGGTTGTCATGGCGGCCAAGATGGTTGCCATGGCGGCCATCTTGGATATCCAAATGGCGGCCATCTTGGATATACGAATGGATTGATTTTAGCAAATCTGAATTTCTATGTCATCCCGATGCCTCCAATTAAGTTTCGGCTCAATTCTACCTTTGATTTGGGAGGAGATTGTGTTTGAAGAATTTCAAGATGGCTACCATGGCGGCCATCTTGAATATCCGAACGGATCGGTTTTAGCAAATCTGAATTTACTTGTCATCCCGATGCCTCCCATCAAATATCAGCTCAATTCGACCTTCGGTTTGGGAGGAGATGGTGTTTGAAGAATTTCAAGATGGCCGCCATGGCGGCCATCTTGGTCATCCGAGCGGCACGATTTTAGCAAATCTGAATCTCCATGTCACACCGATGCCTCCCATCAAGTTTCAGCTCAATTCCACCTTTCGTTAGGGAGAAGATGTCGTGGTAAGAATTTCCATATGGCTGCCAAGGCGGCCATCTTGGATATCCGAACAGAACAATTTTGGCAAATCTAAATCTCCATGTCGACCCAATGCCTCTCATCAAGTTACAGCGCAATTTGACCTTTAGTTTGGGAGGAGATGTCGTTTCAAGAATTTCAAGATGTCCGACATGAATATCGGAATGGAACATTTTAGCAAATCTGAATCTCCATGTCACTCCGATGCCTCCCATCAAGTTTCAGCCCAATTTGACCTTTGGTTTGGGAGCCGATGTCGTAGAATTTCAAAATGGCTGCAATGGATCAACGGATCAATTATAGCAAATCTGAATCTCTATGTCACCAGGATGCTTCCCACCAGGAATCAGCTTGATCTGATTTCTGGTTCGGAGGAGATGACAAAAATGTGAAACGTTAACGACGGACGGACGGACAATAGGTCACGGAATAAACTTACCTCGAGCTTCGCTCAAGATGAGCTATTAAGAAATAACAAAAATACAATAAAATTCCTATATCAAGACCATCTTTGGGACTGTTCAAAAGTGGTCTTTGAGAAAACTTTTAAACATTCGCAAAGGTGGTCTCTTGTTAGGAATCACTAGGTATAGAAAAATACAAAGACCTTCTCAATAAGCTTGTAAAAGCAGATTCAGTCTTAATTTAGGTGGAATTCTACTGTTTACCCACTGTGGAATTCTACTGTATACCCACTGAAGCCTCCGTGGTGAAGTAGTTATGCTACTCGCCTTTTAAACCAGGGATCGCAGGATCGATCCCGGGCTTAACCCGACTTTCGGATGAGTCTTTAAACCGAGGTCCCGTCTCCGTATGACCTTAGCTGTGGTGAGACGCAAACTTCAAACACACACTCACTGTATACCCGTCGCAAACGGGTCTCCCTGGCGTTGTGTTATAGTGCTGATTTAATCATTAGGTTTCTAACCGCATTACCCGCATGGGACGCCAAAAGACTGCAAGGGAAGGTCAGGTGAGTTTTCAGGTTTTCCACCACCTCTCATTAACGGTCGGCTCGAAACAAATGAAATTATCTTGAAAGCGGCATAAGGCAAAAACGAAATATATCTTGCGGTAGACAAGGAAGGCTATTAAGATGAATGTTATGTACCTCATAATGTGTGCTTAGGACGACTATCGTGAATTTATAGATGCCATTCTGTTGGTAGATGAAGCCCCCAGATGGTAAAATTTGCACTTCTCCTATATGCTTCCCATCCAACACGTGCGTAAATGTAATTCTTTTCAAGTCGTTGCGGACACCAAAATGTAGTGATTTATTCAAACACGTCACATCCGACAATCCAATCCGGATTCTTCAACAAAGAAAAAGCAGTATTACTAATTGTTTTGCTATTAAAGATACATGTAATTACGGTAAAACTTCAACGACTCGAAACACTGATGGCTCATTTCTTGCACCACAAAAAGGAATTCTTCCCACCACGAAAACACGCCTATATAATTTTGACCCCCTTAAACCCCACTTTTATTTATTTAAACTGGGGTTTACAGGGGTAAACCGTATTTTCTTATTTCTGCTCTGAAATATAGATTGGGGGAACTCGTTAGAAGCGCCTCATTATTTTTGCTTTAAAGTATAGATTGTGGCTACCCGTTAGAAGCGCCTCGATGAGGCGGTTCTTACGCCTTCGGTCTCCGGCCAATGCAGCAGACCTAGGACCTGTACCATTACTTGATTAATAACATTATAATACTAACGATACACATAAACACGAAGAGATTATTCGCTTCTGAATTACATCGTTGCGCTGACTCGAAGACAAAACTAAGTTTAGCGCTCGCGTCTGCGACGTGAAATTAGATAGAAATAAATAACAATTATCAACACAAAACTCAAAACAGAACAAAGTTACTAGCTTAACGACTTTCTCAAGTGTCACTTTAGGTGAACCTAACTGGTCACAATTTGCAAAATCTAGCGACATCTCCACAAATACCGGGCCAGTAAAATTAAGCTGCAACTCTATTAAATGTCTTCTTAATGCCCATATGTCCATATGTCCAGACATAAGCGTTTCAAGAGCCAGTTTCAAAACCTTTCCACTGAAACTGGGAGGAAACACAAGGTGTACAAAAAGTGTGTTGTTCTTAGAAAACTCCCGATATATCAAACTCTTTTCTCCATATACCTATTTTCATCTCGATTTAAGCCACGAAACACAGTCTTATTCCCAGATTTAACCCTTTTCCTTATTTTTTCCAAAGTTGCAACATCAACCTGCGCTTTCCTGAAAGATCCCTTGTCATCGTTAATGATCTGATCGATTTCTGTAAGGCTTCTCATCCTGCATAAACTGAGGCCTAGCTATAGCCGTAGCAGAGAAATGAGATATATCTGGAATTTTTGACCCATCAATTTTTCTAATGACCAAATAATACAAAATAGAAAAGACGGAAATGATCTGAAATCGATACAATTAACCCAGAGCTCCCATCGGAGACACCAAAGGGAAGGAAACACAAACATGAATTAACTAAACCCTAATGGAAACACCAATAGCGGAAAGCCAAAAGGAAAGTCACTTTCCCACAAAATGGCCAATTGGCTATCCAAAACCAAAACGTGAAAGCGATACGCACACTCAAAGACAAACGGTAACAAAAATAAACCGCGACAGAAAAACCGCCTTGGAACGGTCAGTTAATTCCATTGTGGGGCTTAAATCGATTTGTCACGGCCACAATGAAGGCCTCCTAAATCATCAGTGCAACATCCCCGAGAACGCACACAAAAAACAACTACAGAGATGAAACAAAGGTGAGGACTCGACAGCAAGAAACAACTAACAGTTAGACTCCGATGGGCCCGACCAGAGCATCAGGCATCAACAAACATTATTTAAAATTAAATTATCAGTAAACCTTTACGCTGGAACCGTCATAAAATCTGAGGCCTGACCCACTGGTGAGCAATTAAAGAGGGAAACAAAGTTGACAACCGCGATTGGGTTAACTACCATGCATGCAGTCTCTCGTATAACATTTATGTTGTATCCATCTTTTTATATCGAAGAATGATTATTTTACGAAATTGGGCGCTGAAGTCATTGCAATTATACATTTCTTTCCGAATTTATATACTAAGTCTTCATAAAATTCGGGTTGCGATAGACCTTGTTGCAGAAGAGATTTAAGTCTCGGATTGAATTTTGAAATTAAATCGGAATGACGTCTATCAAATATTGAAAAGTTTTTGCGTAGTTTATGCTGCCGATAAATATGTTCTATAAATGGGTTATCCTTTGGAAGCCAGGAATACACCACAGAACTGGGAAATATGAAGTGTACAAGTTTTCTGGGTCAGACTAGCTAGTTTCGGCCAATTAGGCCTCATCAGTGATCCCAAAGTATTTTCAAAATTCCACAATGGAATCGATGATCCAAAAGGACAAGAAAATATAAACTACACTATGATAACCATGATTAAGAAGTTTTAGCAGTTAACAATTTATTACTAGTGTTGAAGTCAGTTACATGACTAGACACTCTGGCAATTCGAATAAATCGTGAAATATAAACGCCCTAGGATGCCGCAAGAGGAACATCACCATCCAAGAAAGGAAAATTAACAATCTCAAAATCAAAATCATCGTGTTTATCATAACTTTTGCGGGAAATAAACCCATCTACAATAGAAGATGTAAATCCCAACTCGGGGCCTCGGTATCAGAAGAATTTGCTTTATTTAACTGAAGTTCTGGGGAGGGGGTAAATTTGACTGATCAAACTATCGAAATAGGTATTGTCAACATTTAATAAATCATCCAAATATCTAGCAGACGAGTTAAAGGCTTCACTGATTTCAGACTGGTTTTCAGCGGAAAGAGACATCATAACAAACCAAGAACAGATCAGCCACAAGGGATGCGCAATTCGTTCACATCGGAATACCCACAACTTGTCTAAATAACTTAGTACGAAATCTTATGTAAATATTTAAGGTGAGAGCTTCATACACTTTCTAACATGACCATAAAGTATCATTTTTATGCTCTTCAGGAGTGAAAAAACATTTCTTACATTACATGCAAGATAGAGTGAGTCTTCCCTATGAAATGTACATTCAATTAAATCATTAAATTTTTCTTTTATAAGAGTATAAGGAAGTGTAGTGTAAAGGGAGGAAAAATAAGTAGACAGATGTTGCACTGATGAGTTAGGAGGCCTTCATGCGGACTGAACAAAATTATTTGTCTAAATCGCGACGGAAGTAAGGGCGAGGATTGTGGCCACGTAAAATCGATTTAAGCCCCCCAGTGGAAATTTTCCACTGACCGTTCCAAGGCGGCTCTTCTGTGGCGATTTATTTATGTTGTTGTTTGTTACTTACTATGTGTATCACTTGTGTCTTTTAATTTTGGATGGCCATATAGCCATTTTGTCGGAAAGTAACTGTCCTTATGGCCTTCCTTTGTTTAGGTTTCCATTATGGTCTGGTCGCTTAATGTTTGTATTTCTTTCCCTTTGGTGTCTTTTATGGGTGGAGTAAGTTAATTGTATCAATTCCTGATCTTTGTTTTACTTCTACTTTGCATAGCAGGGCTGTTTTGTTTGTGCCGTGTGGCCTCTCCCCGTACATGCATTTAATGCTCTTATTTTTCCAATCATCAGGGATTGCTTATGCAATTGCTTTTCACTGTTCCATCAATTGACATCCTTTAGATACCTGTTGAAGGTCATTATTAAACCGATGTTCGTTCCTCGTTGTATAACAACTGCTTGTTTGACATCCCTGTACTTTAAGTAGACTAAGATGTTTTGTGGGCTTTTGTTGTACCTTCCTTCTATTCGAAGGAATCTTCTTCAGTAATTTTATATGCTGTTTTATTTATTTATTTAATAACCGGTATGAACATCGCTTTAGTTCTGACGGTATCACAACCTTATTAACCAAAATGAGTATTACAAATACATTTAAAATATCAATATCACCCCTTAGGTTACACTCTGCTTCTTCTGTACGGATTCCTCATTCTATTAAGAACTTTAATACTATGTTGCCTTCGGTATTGGTTAGACCCTTAAATTTGTCTTCTGTAACTTCAGTTAATCTCAAAGGAGCAGGCAATTCCAATGTTTTTTGGAGTAGTCTTCGTATAAGACTATCTCCTCTCAAATCGCCCATCCTTCGAAAATATACTAATCCGTGGAAAAGAAGTGGAACGTATCCTAGTATTTCCAAGTGCAATGCCAAGAGGTGCAGATGTTGTTCGCATTTAAGCACTGCGTCTACCGTTACTTCATCTGAAAACGGTAGACGCTTCTCTGTAGTTAACATGTCTGATTTGACATGACAGTCTACAGATTTAATTTATCTAATTACTTGACGTGCTGCAAACTGTTATATACAGTACGTCGGTCAAACTAACCGCATGCTTAAAACTAGATTGAACGAGCATTATCGTAGAATGAGTAAGCCTAAGAAAACTGACACTTTCTTGTACCGTCACTTTCGACGTACAGGTCATTCTGTAAATAACATTGTTATACAGCCAGTGGAAAAACTTTATTACGATGCAAATTCTACATCTAGATTCAACATAATCAAAAGACATGAAGCTGAACTGAAATGGATTAAATTTTTACAGACCCCTTTTCCACTGGGATTTAATGACAACATTTATCATGAGGGTAATATTTCCAGAATGCCGGACTTTGATATTTTCTCACTCCTGGAATGTCGAAAACGCAAAACTAGATCTCACGGCACCAGGAAAAATGGTAACTTTAAACGTAAATCACGTGCGTTTAAACGAAACAATACTAGACTGAAGTGACTGTCAATTATATTATTAAATCATGGACGCCACTCTATGCTTTCATTTTTAAGTTCATTACCCGTTTCTGTTTTACGTCTTCTGGACACCGAGGCGAATAAATTCTACGATAGTTCTCATCAGTTATATGATGCGGCTCTCTTAACTAGAGGCTATACTCAGCATACTCTCCGTCCTTACATTGATTCTGAAATTAATCATAAACGCCATTTCTTCAAAATATCCTTCATTAATAAGGGTATGGATTTTATAGATTTGCCCAGTATCTTCCGTGAGAGATCGGTGCTTTCTTCCATTCCTGCTTATTTTCAGAATACTGAAACACCTATAATTTGCTATAAATATAACAAACCTGTTAGATCTATCATTTTTAATTTCAATAAACTTGTTTCAGATCTTGATATTGATGTGATTGTAAAAACTCAAAGTATTGCTATCCTGCTGCTGGTCATGTAATTACTGGCAATTTGAAAATTATTCCTGATTCTAGGATAAGGAATATAATTTCTAAAGGACCGAAATATCGGTTTCCTTCTAAAATTGATTTCAGTAAATGTAGAGATGAAATCGCTGCTTCCTTGAATGAATTCGGTAATCGATGGTGTAAGCGAGAATATTTTGAGCATAAAGCCCTTAAGGACTGGAAACTTAGCATTTTAAAACTAGTGAATAAACGCATTTCTTTCTATTCTCAAAATACTAACTTATTACCTCCTAAGCCCAAGACGTCTTTACGTCATCTTAAACTAGGTATTCAAGAATTTCATAAGAAGTTTGTTTTGGTCCCTACAGACAAGGCCGCTAACAACGTCGTCGTTGTGTGACGACTAACTATGTTAACACGCTTAAGCAGGAGCTTAGTGGTACTAAGGCCTATGAACTTCAGCCTTTAGCTGAAGAGAGAGCTATAGTAGATAAACATGTTTGTCTTTCAGCCACCAAGTTTGCTGTGTGTGTTAACGAAGGCCAAGACAAGCTTCCTACGCTATACTGGTTACCAAAACTTCATTAAAAACCTTACAAAGCACGGTTTATTGCAAATTCTAGCTCTTGCACTACCACTGAACTTTCTAAATTATCAACTTCCTGTCTTACTGCTATTAAAACGCATGTAATCAAATATTGTGATAAAGTCTTTGAAAGATCAAGAAGAAATCTGTTTTGGTCTATAAAAAATTCGAATGGGGTTTTAACTAAATTGAAATCTAGACATTTTCGTGCTTCTAGTCTGTGTACCTACGATTTTTCCACTCTTTACACTACACTTCCTCATAATCTTATAAAAAGAAAAGCTTAATGATTTAATTGAATGGGCTTTTCACAGAGAAGATTCTCTCTATCTTGCATGTAATATCAGAAATGCATTTTTCACTTCTAAAGAGCATAAGAATTATACACTTTGGTCATGTCAGAAAGTGTGTGATGCCCTCACCTTTCTACTTGACAATATTTATATTAGATTCGGTACTAAGTTATTTAGACAAATTGTGGGAATTCCGATGGGTACTAATTGCGCACCTCTTGTGGTTGATCTGTTCTTGTATTGTTATGAAAAAGACTGCATTATGTCGCTTTCAATTGATAACCAATCTGAAATTATTGAAGCTTTTAGCTCTACTTATAGATATTTAGATGATTTATTAAATATTGATAATACCTATTTTGATGGTTTGATCAGTCAGATTTACCCCCTAGAACTTCAGTTAAATAAAGCAAATTCTTCTGATACCGAGGCCCCGTTTTTGGATTTACATCTATCTATTGTAGATGGATTTGTTTCGTGCAAAATTTATGATAAACGCGATGACTTTGATTTTGAGATTGTAAATTTTCCTTTTTTGGATAGTGATGTTCCTCGTGCGCCATCCTATGGCGTGTATATTTCGCAATTAATTCGATTTGCTAGAGTGTGTAGTCATGTAACTGACTTCAACACTCGTAATAAATTATTAACGGCTAAACTCCTTAACCAGGGTTATCGGTACCATAAACTACGCAAAGCCTTTTCAAAATTTTATAAACGCCATTCTGATTTAATTTCAAAATTCAATATTGGACTTAAATCTCTTCTGCAACAAGGTCTATCGGAACCCGAATTTTATGGTGACTTAGTATATAAATTCAGAAAAGTATATAACCGCAATGACTTCAGCACCCAATTTCGTAAAAATCATTCTTCGATATAAAAAGATTGGGTACAACATGGATATTATACGACAGACTGCATGCATGGTAGTTAACCCAATCACGGTTGGCAACTTTGCTTCCCTCTTTAATTGCACGCCGGTGGGTCAGGCCTCAGATTCTATGACGGCTCCAACGTAAAGGCTTATCGAGAATTAGAGAGATAATGTTGGTTGGTGCCTGATGCTCTGTCTCTGGTCGGGCTCATCGGAGTCTAACTGTTGGTTTTCTTTTGCTCCAGCATTTCAGTGGTTTCTTGCTGTCGAGTCCTCACCGTTGTCTCACCTCTGTGGTTCTTTGATTTTTGTGTTCACGGAGATGTTGCACTGATGAGTTAGGAGGCCTTCATGCGGACTGAACAAATTATTTGTCTAAATCGCGACGGAAGTAAGGGCGAGGATTGTGGCCACGTAAAATCGATTTAAGCCCCCCCCCCCCCCCCAGTCGAAATCTTCCACTGACCGTTCCAAGGCGGCTGTTCTGTGGCGATTTATTTATGTTGTTGTTTGTTACTTACTATGTGTATCACTTGTGTCTTTTAATTTTGGATGGCCATATAGCCATTTTGTGGGAAAGTAACTGTCCTTATGGCCTTCCTTTGTTTAGGTTTCCATTATGGTCTGGTCGCTTAATGTTTGTATTTCTTTCCCTTTGGTGTCTTTTATGGGTGGAGTAAGATAATTGTATCAATTCCTGATCTTTGTTTTACTTCTACTTTGCTAGATGTTGCACATTTCAGTACTGGTCATGAACAGACTCAATAAAACCGAGTCTGCTATTTTCTTTTATTCTGTGTATTCTTTGCTTCCAAAGAATCTCACTTCAGTACTTATTGAAGTACTAAAACGTCTGGATTTCAATTTATTTTAAACTTTATTAGATTTTGTATAGACAAAAACGGATTTCTCTCTGATCTTTCAAAATGGAAGTGGAGGCAATGATCGGGAATCGATACAATCAATCCACAGCTCCCATCAGAGACACCAAAGACTTTGTCGCAATATTAAATCGCATGTTTCTTGATGGCAGTAAAATATGAATTTAATAATTTGTAAAGTTCAGTGGTGGTACAAGAGCTTGAATTTACAAGACTTCATGTTGTCGCTTTCCATTGATAACCAATCTGAAATTATTGAAGCTTTTAGTTCTACTTCTAGATATTTAGATGTTTTATTAAATATTGTCAATACTTACTTTGATGGTTTGATCAGTCAGATTTATCCCCTAGAACTTCAGTTAAACAAGGCAAATTCCTCTGATACCGAGGCCCCCTTTTTGGATTTACATTAATCTATTGTAGATGGATTTGTTTCTTGCAAAATTTATGATAAACGTGATGATTTTGATTTCGAGATTGTAAATTTTCCTTTTTTGGACGGTGATGTTCCTCGTGCGACATCGTACGGGGTTTATATTTCGCAGTTAATTCGATTCGCTAGAGTGTCTAGTCATGTATCCGACTTCAACACTCGTAATAAATTATTAACCGCTAACCTTCTTAATCAGGGGTATCGGTATCATAAACTACGTAAAGCCTTTTCTAAGTTTTATGATTTGGTTTCAAAATTCAATGTTGGACTTAGAACACTTCTGCTACAAGGCCTATCGGAACCAGAATTCTATGCTGACTTAGTATATTAATTTAGAAAAATACATGCCTGTAATGACTTTAGTGCCCAATTTCGTAAAATCGTTCGCCGATATATAAAGATTGGGTACAACATCAATATTATAAAACAGACTGCATGCATGGTGGTTAACCCAATCACGGTTGGCAACTTTGCTTCCCTCTTTGATTGCACACCGTTGGATCGGGCTTAAGATTATATGACGGTTCCAGCGTAAAAACATAAATGGAATTTTATTTTATTATAGTATTCTTTATGTTGGTTGGCGCCTGATGCTCCGTCTTTGGTCGGGCCCCTCGGAGTCTAACTGTTGGTTTTCCTTTGCTCCAGCAATTCTGTTGTTGTATGCTTTCGAGTCCTCATTCTTGTTTCATCTCTGTATTTTTTAGATTTGTATCTTCTCGGAGATGTTACACTGATGAGTTAGGAAGCCTTCATGCGGACTAAACAAAATTATTGTATACCGCGACAGAGGTAAGGGCGAGGATTATGGCCATGTAAAATCGATATAAGCCCCCCAGTGGAATTCTTTCCACTGACCGTTCCAAGGCGGTTCTTCTGTGGCGGGTTATTTATGTTGTTGTTTCTTACTACTCACTGTGTGTATCACTTGTGTCTTTTTATTTTGGATGGCCGTTTGGCCATTTTGTGGGAAAGTAACTGTCCTTATGGCCATCCTTTGTTTAGGTTTCCATTATGGTCTGGTCGCTTCATGTTTGTGTTTCTTTCCCTTTAGGTGTCTTTGATGGGTGGAGTAAGTTAATTGTATCGATTCCTGATCTTTGTTTTGCTTATACTTTGTAATCTTTGTTTTGCTTATACTTTGTATAGTCTTTTATGAAGTTCAGGTTACCAATATAACGTAGGAAGCTTAACTTGGCCTTCTGTAACACATACAGTAAACTTGGATGCTGAATGAAAAATGCAACAAATAAAAGTATCATCCATGTACAAAGCGTCAGATTTCCCAGTGAGCAAAATGACAACCAATGTCAAAGGATATCTTTGTGTTGATTCATCAATCCACGTAACATCAGACTCTTTTCTCCTATTAACTGATAATCTGAAAAGAAACTCCCCCCTACGACACAACCTGTACACCAAGTTTCTCTTAATACAACAACCTTCTTATTATTAACTAATCCTTGTGCCGTCGGTAACCTTGACTTAAAGACGTAACAAACACATTTCCTTGTTCCCTCATTACACTGCTTCCCATCCTAACCCACCTTCAAAAATACTTCCAATCCCATCATTACCTTTCCTAGTTACTTCAGCTTTACAAAACCTTATCTGATGCCAGGAACCACGTGGTGTACGGTTCGTCTTACCGCGTCCGCGAAAAGACCCTGTGAAATGTCCACGACCTACAGTCTGCGTATTTCATTCTTAATCAGCGTACCGTGAACCTCTACGCGTGTGTTAAAACTTTCCTTAACACCGCTGTTTCCACCTCCAGTTGCTCCTACCTCTGCACTATATAACTGTTTCCTGTGGGGGTTCTTAAAGCATTTTATCGCCTCACAACATATGCAACACCTAATATCCGGCTTACCGCTTGGTTTGTTTGAATCAACTTTGTCCGGCTTACCCTGCGCTGCACCTCTGTTATCAAGTTGTCACTTATTTATGCAACTATAAACGCCCCCGCGCGCTTCTGCAACAAGTCTTCCTCTCTAGCCATTACATCTAAATTACAAAACTGTTTCTGCTTAAAATGTGCATACAATAGTCTATTACATGACTCTAGGAACTGATCCACTGCCATGAAATCACAGACAGCCGAAAACGATTTTTCTATCTTTGCCATATTAAGCCATTTCTCCAAATAACTTTTCAATTTCAATCTACTACAGAACTGTATGAACGTTTCTGATTTCTCGGACCAAATATAACGAAATTTCTTCCTATATCCGCGCTCTGTCATATCAAAATTCTTTAATAAAGCAACTTTTAACTTTTCATAATCTGCCACATCCTCATTAGACAACCTGTCATACACATCCATTGCGCGCCCCTTAAGTTACGCTCTTAAATACAGGGCCCAGACGCTCTTATCCCATTTGTTAGCCATCGTGTATTTCTTAAACCTAGAAAGTAACTATCCATCTTACCTTTACCCGCTTTAAAATACGGTAACTTAGGATCCTGAGCATGCGCAACTTTTCCGGCCTTGTGCTTAACAAATTCTAGCTCGAGCATCGCTCTCTGCACTTCCAACTGATTCCTTAACTCTTGATGCTGTATGTCAAACCCATACCCTATTTCTTTCTATAAGCGCTTCATTAACCTCTTTAGTCTCCCTGTGCCAGTTCAATCTCCTTATCC
Source organism: Lucinisca nassula (assembly GCA_963580285.1). Classification (NCBI taxonomy): domain Eukaryota; kingdom Metazoa; phylum Mollusca; class Bivalvia; order Lucinida; family Lucinidae; genus Lucinisca; species Lucinisca nassula. The sequence continues at coordinate 44,359,784 of OY757013.1, forward strand.
ACATTCAACTTCGCTAGTTTTTGTGCCCTTCCCTTTTCCCTTTCTTCTAATTTAGCTAGGTCATGTGCGCTTTCCTTTTCCTTTTCTTCAGCCCTTACCCTTTCTTTATCCCTTTGTTCTTGCCTCTCTGCCATTTCAATATCCTGTTGCTGCTTAACAAACTCTTGTAAAACTTACCCCTCATAACCTAAATCATTTCCCGTTTGTATTAAACGCTCCGTTCTTGTTAACGTATATTTTAAGCTACTAGAAATATGTTATTTGATCAATTATGATCGAATGGCCTTAACTAAAAACGTTAAGTTGTTTTTTATACGCGTTAATCTAACTAAAACGTAAGTAAAATAATGCTAACAAGATCTGAAATGTTAAGTTTTGTTTGTTTGTTTGTATGTGAGTTTAACGGCCCAATCAACACTATTTAGGCCATTTCTGAGCCGGTCAGTTTACGTATCCACACTTTTCCTGGACAGGCTTATATGTAAGCGGATAACCAGTACAGTGCACATTCTTTCCCCAGAAACTGACACCTGCCCTTCTTGAATCAGCGGAAGGGGTAGAATGATCAAAGAAAAGATTTCATGATCAATCTCCACGAAGGAACGATGTCGATCCCGGCAGGTATCTAACCGGCGTCTTCCTGTTTACCAGTTAGACGCGCATCCGACTGAACTACCGACACCGGTTGAAATGTCAAGTACTCACAGCAAAGTATGACGTTACGCACTGGTAGTCAAATATGACGTCATTAGTTGACTTTTACAGTAAAAAGCTACAATCTGCAGTTTCATGAAATAGAAAACTCAAACTAGAACATGTTACCATGTATGTTCATGCTAGGCTATACTAAACATCAAGTCACAACGTATGCGTTAACGCTACCGTAAGGGAAATTTTATCGTCACTATGCAAGACAATTTGTGAGTAAGATTAATTGATAAATCAAGTTTACTTTAGTAGAATGCCATGTAACACAATTGAAATGGGTCTACGTAAACCCTAGTTTTCTCTATATAAAGTGGGGTTTAGGGGTATTCATTTCACGCTTCACGGGCATGTTCACGTGATGTCTTTTAAAATATTCAAAGCGGTTTAAAAGTGACCACGGGCGGACAGATAATATTACAGATTAGATTTTTTTTCAGTTTACATCTTCATGCCAAACATTACCAAATATTCCTACCGGTTTGAAATTTATACGTCCATAATCAGTAATCGGTCAGTAAAGATTTCACAGGGGACTTTCGCGCAAACTCCTCGCAATTTTCATCTGACACCAATTGTTTGAACCTAATTAACATATCCCGTATGTTCTGTATTAACAAAATACTCAAGTCGCTTCAGCACTTTGATAAAATATGCGATACGAACGAGATATCTGTGCGCGTATCACTTTCGCATACCCAAAAGCAAGCCAAAATCCAAATCACACACCCTTAATTTAACCATACAAGTCATAATACTTCTGACGTAATCATCTTTGGTAGATTTGTCCACTACACTCCAATTTTGGCAAATGGTGGTGGTCACATTCTGTAGCATTTAACCTGCTTGTGCAATTTTTGCCTGTATATCATTTTTGTTCTCTCAATATATATATATAGAATTGGTGAAGAAAGGGAATGGTCATTACGATAACAAGCCTATATAAATACATTGTAACCATTTGCGCCGAAAATCGTAAATTTAAAGATGAAAATTTGTGATATAGTTCTTATTTCTGCTCAAAATATAGATTGTGGGTACACGTTAGAACCGCCTCATCGAGGCGGTTTTTACGAGTTCCCACAATCTATATTTTAGAGCAGAAATAAGTAAAATAAGGTTTACCCCTATAAACCCCAGCTTTACTATGTAAAAGTTGGGTTCGAGGGGGTCAAAATAATATATGTTCGTTTTCGTGATGTATTACAAGTTATCATTCTCCCTAAATTGTATTTCTTTCTGTTTGGAATTTGTAAAGGACAAGTCTCCATAAGGGGGTTTTCCTGGTACCTGAATTTTTCAATAATATTTTGGGAAAATATAGCCACACAGAGGGGACATTCATCCCAGGTAAGTTTGAATCAAACAGAACTCTAGTTTTGTGATAAGGGTTTATCAAAAGTGGTGGGGTAATTCCATATCAGTTCTACCAAGGACAATTAATCAGCAATTGACTATATTAAAATAGCACACTGACAAAACTTTTTGCCATGCAATGCATAGACTGTGGGTACATATTAATGTGAAATAGGGTGATTGTATATTTTATTGAACGTTGCTAAAATATAATAATTTATTTGCACTTTGCGGATTTTCATTAATATTTCATCTACCAACTTTGCCAAAAAGTTGAACATTTCTCTATTAAGCAACACATTCTTACCTCTTTTCTAGAAAATACTTATCAATGCTTGGCCATTGCAGAATTGTAAGGATTTTTTTATAAATGGTCTGTGACATGAGTTATGTGCCCTTGAAAAGAGAAAATTGTAGTAAAATGCGATGAAATTTTCAAAACTTTGTTTTGCCTTTTTGCTATTAGTTTACTGGCGAGATATGCTTACAGGAGTTAAATTCTAATGTATTTATCGTGTAAAAGCGTTTAACTATTGTAGCAGAGACTAAATTGGTATCAGTTAGGGTCAAAATTACTTTTAAGGCTTTTAAGAACTGGATATAATTGACACACATTTGCTCATCCCATTCCGTATCACTTTCTTCTGAGGAGTCGCTGTTGGTATTCCAAACTTCAGCTGCAGTATCTGTAAGAAAATCCATGTATTTATTATGTATCTCAGGCCCTTTTGTTGCTGGCTGGTGTCGCTCAAACTCCAAATACCATAAGACTGATGCAATATTGGCACAGCAGCCCACTACTCTAGCCCCTGATTTGCATGTGCAAAACCAACCGACGATAGGTGATAAGCCTGTGCTGTATTCAATCCATAAATTATAGGTCTTACTACTGGTATGCCTTGAACGTAATAGGGACTTGAGGACACCTTCTTGCTCTTTGTTTATAAGGATTTCATATTTGGCGTCATCTGTTTGGTGTTCTTTCTTGTAGGATTTGGCCTGGCGAATCTGATAACCTCCCATTGTCATTGTCAGGTCTCTTAATTCTGCTTCGTTCAGTTCGGAGAAATCTGGCATTTCAGATGCATCCATACTTTTCCAAAAAGTGCGCCGTTTGTCCCACAAATTGTCAGTCACATTTTGTTGAAGTTTATTGGGTGACTTTGCTAAGGCCATCATTCGTTTGGCCATGACACCATCTGATTCCAAACTAGTCACCAAGGGTGGCCTGAAAGCGTTGCAAAGGGAGCAAACAATTCGCACATAATCGCCAGCAAACGGGATTTGAGAGTTGGGAAGCATATTACTTGAAGCTTTCCATTGCTTTATACGCCCATATGCTGACTCAACAACCCATCTCACTTTGGTAACAAGCTTCCTCAGTGCTATGCTGTTTCTCTTTTGTCTTCAAGAAATGAGGCATTTCAGTATTGATCCCACAATCATTAATTCCGCCCCCGTCCAGAGGGGCTTGAAGAAATATATGGGCTGCACGATACTTCCATGCAGAGCTGAATCCGGCCCGCACACTAGTACTGGTAAACCGCTTAGAGAATCTACACCTGTCCTGGAACCGCGGTGCGAGGCGGACCGTCCATGCTAATAAACCCTATTGGTTTCATTGGGCGACAGGGCTTGAGATGTCATTTCATCTCAATGTCGGGTGAAAGTCCCACAAAATTGGAAGCAACGTCCTTAAAATGACCTTTACAGTGTTGACGGGGACGTTAAACCTCAAATCAAACAAACAAACAAAAACAATCATTAAGTCTGTTACATCCCTAAACCCCCTATCAACAATGAAAACAACCCCTTCATTGAACCAATTTCTATTATCCTCACTGTTGCTCTTCAGCATATGCTCTGTTATCTTGATATCTGAGTTTTTACCATCAGCCAGGTAAGGTCCAAGCACTGTAAGTATGTAGCCGCCATTTGCTACAAGCATCATCGGTTTAAGCTATGGGCGACCTTTATGGACAGAATAAGAACGCCCTTGGAATGAAAAGTCACCGCTTCACCATCAGCAACAGCAATAGCAACATCTTTCTGTGAATTAGCAAACAGCACCCTTGCAAATTATGTAGTGTGATCTTCAATTATGTTATTTCGAAACGGCAAACAGGAAATCTAATGCACTGAATTTTGACAACGCTGATGAAATGAATGGTGAAGACTATGTCAGACTGACAGGCATAACAAAGGATCAGTTCAATGATGTACATGAATCGCTCTCCTCGTTGCGTTCTACATCAACAAGGAGCACACGTACAGCCCTTGCCATGTTGCTTGTAAAACTTAGGACTGACAGGCATAACAAAGGATCAGTTCAATGATGTACATGAATCGCTCTCCTCGTTGCGTTCTACGTCAACAAGGAGCACTCGTACAGCCCTTGCCATGTTGCTTGTAAAACTGACAGACTGGTCTGTCCTTGGCTGTTCTTTCAACATTGTTTGGGGTGAAGAAAACTAATTGCAGTAAGGCAATCCATTCAGCCAGAGCAAGTCTAATGTCCAATTTCGTTCCAAAATATCTTGGCCTGCCACATATAGAACGAAATAAAGTAATTGAAAATCACACTACAGAATTTGCAAGGGTGCTGTTTGCTTATTCACAGAAATATGTTGCTATTGCTGTTGCTGATGGTACCTATGTGTACATAGAGAAAAGCGGTGACTTTTCATTCCAATGGCGTTCTTATTCTGTCCATAAAGGTCGCCCATTGCTTAAACCGATGATGCTTGTAGCAACTGACGGCTACATACTTACAGTGCTTGGACCTTACCTGGCTGATGATAAAAACTCAGATGCCAAAATAACAGAGCATATGCTGAAGAGCAACAGTGAGATATAAGAAATCGGTTCAATGAAGGGGTTGTTCTCATTGTTGATAGGGGGTTTAAGGATGTATAAGACTTAATTAATGATTGTGGGATCAATACTGAAATGTCTCATTTCTTGAAGAAAAAAGAGAAACAGCATAGCACTGAGGAAGCAAATGAATCCAGACTTCGCAAAATTGCAGTATGTTTCCTCTGGCTTTCTTTGCCGGACCATTACAGGGTCACTGATGAGGCTTTATTAGCCGAAACTACGTAGTATGACCCATCTTCTTTCTTATGAATGTTTTCATTGCTCTTAAAGGAACTCATTTTTGATTTTTAATTGCCTTCACTGCAGCTGGTGTTGTGCCGTGTGGCGGTCGTAAAACGTATCCCCGTACATCAACCATAGTGCAGTTTATATTTTACTTTTGGTCCTTTGAGATCAGCGTGAATATTCTGAGAAATCGGAAATAAATTATTGGTTTAGACTCATATTCTAGACAGGTTTTAATTATTTGGACCCCATTTTGATTTATATCAGTCTTTTACTCGACTGCCTATTCGAAATTCGCAAAATTGCAGTATGTTTCCTCGGGCTTTCTTTGCCGGACCATTACAGGGTCACTGATGAGGCTTTATTAGCCGAAACTACGTAGTATGACCCATCTTCTTTCTTATGAATGTTTTCATTGCTCTTAAAGGAACTCATTTTTGATTTTTAATTGTTACCAAAGAGAGATGGGTTGTTGAGTCAGCATATGGGCGTATAAAGCAATGGAAAGCTTTAAGTAATGTGCTTCCCAACTCTCAAATCCCGTTCGCTGGCAATTATGTGCGAATTGTGTGCTCCATTTGCAACGCTTTCAGGCCACCCTTGGTGACTAGTTTGGAATCAGATGTTGTCATGGCCAAACAAATGATGGCCTTAGCAAAGTCACCGAATAAACTTCAACAAAAGGTGACTGACAATAAGTGGGACAAACGGTGCACAATTTGGAAAAGTATGGATGCTTCTGAAATGCCCGATTTCCCCGAACTGAACGAAGCAGAATTAAGAGACCTGACAATGGGAGGGTATCAGATTCGCCAGGCCAAATCCTACAAGAAAGAACACCAAACAGATGACGCCAAATATGAAATCCTTATAAACAAAGAGCAAGAAGGTGTCCTCAAGTCCCTAATACGTTCAAGGCATACCAGTAGCAAGACCTATAATTTATGGATTGAATACAGCACATGCTTATAACCTATCGTCGGTTGGTTTTGCACATGCAAATCAGGGGCTAGAGTAGTGGGCTGCTGTGTCCATATTGCATCAGTCTTATGGTATTTGGATTTGAGCGACACCAGCTAGAAACAAAAGGGCCTAAGATACATAATAAATACATGGATTTTCTAACAGATGCTGCAGCTGAAGTTTGGGATACCAACAGCGACTCCTCACAAGAAAGTGATACTAAATGAGATGAGCAAATGTGTGTCAATTATATCCAACTCTTAAAACCTCTAAAAGTAATTTTGACCCTTACTGATACCAATTCAGTCTCTGCTACAATAGTTAAACCCTTTTACACGATAAATACATTAGAATTTAACTCCTCTAAGCATTTCTCGCCAGTAAACTTATAGCAAAAAGGCAAAACAAAGTTTGATAATTTCATCGCATTTCACTGCAATTTTCTCTTTTCAAGGGCACATAACTCATGTCAAAGACCATTTATAAAAAAATCCTTACAATTCTGCAATGGCCAAGCATTGATAAGTATTTTCTAGAAAAGAGGTAAGAATGTGTTGCTTAATAGAGAAATGTTCAACTTTTTGGCAAAGTTGGTAGATGAAAAATTAATGAAAATCCGCAAAGTGCAAATAAATTATTATATTTTAGCAAAGTTCAATAAAATATACAATCACCCTATTTCACATTAATATGTACCCACAGTCTATGCATGACATGGCAAAAAGTTTTGTCAGTGCGCTATTTTAATATAGTCAATTGCTGATTAATTGTCCTTGGTAGAACTGATATGGAATTACCCCACCCACTTTTGATAAACCCTTATCACAAAACTAGAGTTCTGTTTGATTCAAACTTACCAGGGATGAATGTCCCCTCTGTGTGGCTATATTTTCCCAAAATATTATTGAGAAATTTAGGTACCAGGAAAACCCCCTTATGGAGACTAGTCCTTTATAAACTGTTTCATTGTTGTTTATTATTGAATATATGCACATAATTTTTTGTCATTAAGAAAAATACAAACAAAGCACACTTTTACTTTGCTTTTCATGCAATACTCTGCTTATTTTAGAAAAGTTTGAAATATAAAACCAAAACTCAACATTTTCAAAAGAATAAAAATAAGAAAAATATGGATGATTTTGATATGGCAATTTTAACCTTTGTTTGTACCGGAAACCCCTAAACGGGTACTTGGCAAATAGTACAGACAAGATCAGACGCCGCAGAATTTATTTAAAAAGAACACACAAGTGACTTTGTTTCGGAGTTGAGTAGGGGTGGGATGGGGGAGGGGGACACCCTTTCCTAACAGAGACTTCCAGCTCTTAATCAGTGAAGGGATCTGCATGCATAACCTTGTTGCTAAGACCTTATTGCTTCAGAGATTATCTTTTTGACATGAGGGCATCCCTGCTGTACTTGAAGGCAGCGATCGTCCTTAAGATTTTTTACCTACTGTTGATGAGCCAGATACCGATGTAAGATTGCTTGTAGACTTTCGGTGAGTCCTTCGATTCAGATATTTATATAAATCTACTGCTATTACTCTCTTCTAGGTTCAAAAGTCGGTTTGACAGTGATTCTGGTGTCTTTTCTACGGCCAGTTTGAAGCTTGTGAAGCACGAGCTAAACATTCTATTTCTATAGTAACAGAGTAAAGCGGTGCCAATACTGAAAGGCAGTGCCAAAATCCCATATCATATGGATTTGTGGCACAGTCGCCTGACTGTGCCATCAAAATAGCAGTATTGAAAGATTCTAAGGTGATTTTCCTATGTATTCTATAGAAAGTATGTAATACATTATATTATCCACGCCTACCAAATGATGAGATGTCTAACACACGCCCCCCCCCCTAGCCGTTTTCACTCATTCTCAAATGAATTGGGATATTGCAGTCGCCGTATATTTTCTGAAATCGAGCAGTCATTTTTAACCAATGCATACGTTTATATGACAGAACAACAGGTCCCGAAGATATCATGATAAACCTCCCGTCGAAAAGTACCTTTTCAGAGAAAATGAGCCATGGGAAAACCTGGTTTTGTAATGTTCGAGACTGTCGCTTTTCGAATTCCCTTTGTTTGCGCACTTACAAATTTGAAATTCCACTAGTAAGGAAAGGGTTAGGTGGTTTCCATAAATGCTACATATTCTGGGTAGGGAAATAACTACCATTAGCAGGACCACATGGAGTCTTATTAAGTATTTTTCCCCGATTATGGCTGTCGCCGAAATTTAATTAAACAATGTAATGTACGAGACGACGTTTTTCTTCTTGATATTTCAAAACAACGTTTAGGTTTTTATACACGGAAACATGACCAAATGGAGATTCTATATTATATTAAGCATATGAGGTTTTGTGATGTTACCTGTACAATAGGAAATGAAAAACACTTGCCATACAAAAATGTGTATGGATTTGTTGCAAAAATGCATGTAATGTTCGCGATCATTATACCAGGCTTACTACGTATGTATGGACATAAAATGCTAGATTGAGTTAAACTCCCACAATGTGTGACTAACACAAATACATTAGCTGGAACGAAAATAATATTTTGATGTTGAAATTCCCTCATTTTCAGTGTTTTGTAATGTTCGAGACCTGTAATGTTCAATACCGAAAATTGTTAGTCTAACAGCTTGATCACATTGCTCTCACGTGGCACAGTTTTCCGTTACCAGATTACGTAGTAGAAAGTATCTGTAGACGACACGGTTGCCTTTACCGGTGTTTGATGGTTAAGGGAGTCGGCAGACAATACCACAGTTAAGGGAAAACAGAAGTCAGATTTTGTTTTTAAATACCTGCATAGAAACTTTTTATCATTTTCCAATATTATTTGTCACAATTAATATTGTCCAATTAAGAATATACCACCAAACATCATTATTAATGCACGACATTTGCACGCTTGCAAGATCATTATTCTAATGCAATTAGCAGTGGATGTATGCGATGAAATGTCCGCTACATTTGGTATCGAACATGACAGGTTTGCTATGTTGACCGTCCAGAGATAATGACTGCAAATAAATGAACAATTTTGAATTGTGCAACCTTAGTTGTGTAAAATGAACACGTTTAGTGATATACATGTTTGCTACATTTCTACCAATAGCTGCAAACGGTAACAATGTTGATTCCAAATGTATTACTTATTTTCGATTTTGGATTTGAGTGCCACAGCTTATAACCTTTTCCCAAATTTTATTTGCCAGAATGAATATTTTCAATATAAAATGTGCATTGTTAGGAAGGCACTTCAACTCACAAATTTGTATTTCCAAATGCATATTTTGAGTGTTAAAAACATTGTAAGTGCAGTTTGTGTTACTTACATTATTGTATCGAACATTACAAATTGTATCGAACATCCCCACCTAAAATAAATGTGTATATTTGAGGATATGCTGGTTTACTCTTGATTATGTTCCTAGGTACAACAAATACAATATTAGATTCACTTTTAATTTTACAGGTAGAAATGGTAAAGTGGCATAGCATGCCCTTTTACCGTGTATGGTAATGTCCGAGACCATCATAGCTGCCATTTACAGACATGCATTTGTTTACATTTCTGAGAACTTATTTACAAACTTCACAAAACGTGTTACTTTCTTCCAGGTGGTAGACAAAATTGGTTACACTTTGAAGACTTTTGTATAGACAAATATTACTCTGGAATGCACTGTAATGTTCGATACTGTATTCTCGCGGTTGCATTATTAAGTTTAGATACTTGATTATTGAGAACATAAGGCCATGCGGTTGTTGTGCGTTAATATGTGATAAACATGTCTTTTAATGTTTCGGCTGCCTTCAGAAAGCAGTTTATCTGTCAGGAGAGCATTTTTTATGCATGAAAGTATATACCGAGGCTTTTTGCGTAATAGTGACACCATGTTTTAAAAGCATATGACTGAACATGCACTGTTACATTAGTTAGATCCAAAATATGAATGAAAATGACACTAACAGCTATATTGTCAGTTTATCGCGTTAGTAAACTTCTTGACTTATGGAAACAAAATCACTGTAATGTCCGCGACTTTTTACATGTAATTAAAAAAACCTATTGCTTATACTGATCGTTTATCTAAAGTAATATTACTTGTGTTCCTTATTAACCACTCAATACCTGTTCAAATGCAATAGTCGTAAGTGATCTAGCTATTATGTGCTTCTCTTAAAACAAAACGAAAGTTGTATGTTTTCAGAAAACTATTTCTTTTTCTGTATTCTCTAACCAACCCCGAATTTTATTCTAAATGGCTATTCATTTCTTTACCATATATATGACCATATGTTCAATTTTGTCCCCGCTTAATAACCCGCTCGTAAGTTTCTGTCATTGCGAGCTGCGGTCTCTTGATTTTTGTGATGTTATAGACGAGGGCAACGAACAAGTAGATTGTAGCGTACATTTCTCACAATCAAAATTTATCAAAATACCGTCATACTTCTACCTGTTGGGGTGAAATAACTTTTGATCTCTTGATCAAGGAATTTTAACTGAGTAAAGGCACATGTTAATACTTTATTTTTAACATATCGGTGACTGAATCTAAGTAACTTTATAATTTGACTTTTTAAACGGCTAAAATCCCAATTCATTTGAGAATGAGTGATTATCACATTATTGTAAATGAGCCAGCGCATGACAAAACCTACAATAAGACATGTGCACCCAACGAAAACTCAGATCCGCGCAGTCTGACCAGAGTCTTCGCTGTGCGCTCTAAGGCTAGTTATGGGCCCAATGCTCCTTCATGCAGCAAGAGAAGTCTCTGGTTAGACTAAATGGATGCGCAGGCTGATCTGAGTCTTCGATTGGCGCACATGTCTTATTGCAAGTTTTGTCGTGCGCTGACTCATTAATTGATTGATGTAGCTCAACGACACGGGGCCCTAGAAGAGAATGGAAGAATAACAGAGATAGTGCTAAAGCTGAAGAAAGAAAGTGACGAAACAAAAGAAGGAATAACTCCCCCCTTACCCTTACCTGCAGCAAGGACAGACCTTGTCCGACCGTATGTTATTGCCAGGTGGATGTCCCGGTGACTCAAGATGCGCGACACCTTGCCTCAGCCATGCAACACACATTAATATAAAACCTCTCTCTCTCTCTCTCTCTCTCTCTCTCTCTCTCTCTCTCTCTCTCTCTCTCTCTGATACTTACGATGCCCAAGGATCAACTGGTTGGATTGTAATATCTACGACCAAGCCAATATTCATTCCCCCAGGGATTTCAGTCAAATAAAAATTCCCGTCACTCACTGAATCTGAAATCTGAAATAGGCAGAAATTCTGTGCCAACGCATAATTACAGTAAAATTCCTATTATAAGACCACCTTTGGGACTGTTCGAAAGTGGTCTTTAAGACCAATTTTGAAGAGTCTCAATGGTTAAGACCACTTCTGAACAGTCTCAAAGGTAGTCCCTGACAAGGGGCAGAAAACACAAAGAAAAAAACAACTGCACCCTTTTTAATAAGCTTTTTAAAGCAGAATTAGTCTTATGTTTTTGTGGTCTTTATAGCGGAATTTTACTGTATAGTGTTTCTGTGTAAGGCTGTTAGAACCACCGACCCGAATACAAAGTAGCGGATGGTCTTACGACATGCAAGTCGAAACAAACGAATAAAGCAAAGCTGAAAATTTGCCGCCTGCCGTAACATTACGAAAACACGCCTATACAAATACGTTGTAAATTTTATTACCGAAAAATTAAAATTTTCAGATGAAAAAGATGTGATATTTTTCTTATTTTTTCTCAAAACGTAGCTTGTGGATACTCGTTAGAACGGCCTCGCCGAGGCGGTTCTATCGAGTACCCACAATCTATGTTTTGAGCATAAATAAGAAAAATAATATACATGTATACCCCTGCAAACCCCAGTTTTACAATATAAAAGTGGGGTTCAAGGTGGTCAGAATTATAAACATGTAGGCGTGTTTTCGTTATGAGATTCGAAGCGGACCTATCGGGTTTAAGTCCAATGCTCTAAGCACTGAGCCAACAGTCGACTCCCTGACGCATTTGTCAAAGATTGGTTATAAACAGTCGACTCTCTGACGCAGTTGTCAAAGATTGGTGACTGCACTCTTCAGACTCTTCGACTTCCTGACGCAGATGTAAGAGACTGGCTATTTACCAATAAGTTGTGTTGAAGGTGGATAATTGATGGGATGAGTAGCGGTCCGAAACACTTCCGATCTTCATCCAAGTCAACAATCATGGGCACGCGATGCCATTGTCGGCGAAATAAAGTCCTATCCCGGTCGAGCTCCCATCTTACGATATGGAAGTCATAGCAAAGGATGAAACATACCTGGGAAGTTTCGCACCCGGTTCAAGTGAAAGTCAGTTGTATAACCGCTCAACCAAAGAGTTGGTTATAAATCTTTACGTTTTTAGCTCACCAGAGCCGAAGGCTCCGGGGATGCTTATATACTGTTCAGACAAAGTAGGGGATATTCAGGTTCCTTCGAGCCCATCAGCGTAAACATTCGGAATAATCAGATATCGGGTATACCATGTCAATCATGTGTGTGTATTCTATCGTTGAGCAGTATGATATTTATGCTCGAGAGGCGTAGCACAGGGGCATAAATTTTTCATGGGGTAGCACGTGAATTTTAACATTAGTGACAAACCTGTTTATTGATGCGAGATTTCGATAAAACTTTCTGTATCGACTGTTGAAGTGTTGCATGAAACGATTTCGTAAACAAATGCGTTATTAGAACCATGATTCAGCTAATTGAGGGTCGACGTTGGAGAACCTTCGGTATGCTCCAGACCGGAAGTACGCAGTTGCAGACGGCAACTGTTAAAAATACGTCACAGTCAGTTGTCGGTCGACTATGGGAACGCTATCGCAGGGCAGGAGCAGCAGCGGATTTGCAGAAAAGTGGACTCCAGAAGAGTACTAACGGATGTGATGACCACCTTGTTGTCAAACAAGCGTTACGCAACCGTATCGTCAGCAATACCTGCGCCGAGGAAGAGGGGCTAATCTCTCTAGACAGTCGATCCGAAATCGCATTCACTCGAGTGACCTTACGGCACGGCGTCCGCAAGTTGTACTGCCGTTGAAAGCTAGGCACCGTAGAGCACATTTTGCGTGGTGTACACAGGAACATTAATCAGATGTCTCACGTTATGTTCAGTGACGAATCCAGTTTAAATTGGAATTTCGTAATGGTCGTAGAAGAGTCTGGTGTCATACTGGTGAACATTATACAGACCCGGCTAGAGTTGCTCATGACGGATATGGCGCAGGGTCTAATATGGCCTGGGGTGGGTCACGATGACTGGAAAAACATACTTACATGTGTGCCAATGCATAGTCACAGGACTGTACACCACGATCCTGGATTCATCTTTTAGGACAATAACACTAGGGCTCATCGAGCACGCGTCGCCACTGAGTACCTTCAACGGCAAAATATTCGGACAATACCATGACCTGCGATGAGTCCAGACGTATCTCACATCGAATACGTATGTGACATCCTCGGGAAACAAGCCCGAAGCCGCGATCCGCCTCCAAGGACCCTGGGTGAGCTTGGTGCAGCACTTCAAGAAGAGTGGCGAAGAATCCCTCAGTTCAGGATTCGTAGACTAATTGGAAAGTAGAAGTAAAACAAAGATCAGGAGTCAAAACAATTAACTTACTCCACCCATCAAAAGACACCAAAAGAACACAGACATTAAGCGACCAGACCATAATGGAAACCTGAACAAAGGAAGGCCATAAGGACAGTTACTTTCCCACAAAATGGCCATATGGCCATCCAAAATAAAAAGACACACATGGCACACACAGTAAGTAACAAACAACAACATAAATAAATCGCCACAGAAGAACCGCCTTGGAACGGTCGGTGGAAAGATTTCCACTGGGGGGCTTAAATCGATTTTTACGTGGCCACAAGCCTCGCCCTTACTTCCGTCGCGATTTAGACAAATAATTTGTTCAGTCCGCATGGAGGCCTCCTAACTCATCAGTGCAACATCTCCGTGAACACAAATAATCAAAGAACCACAGAGGTGAGACAACGGTGAGGACTCGACAGCAAGAAACCACTGAAATGCTGGAGCAAAAGAAAACCAACAGTTAGACTCCGATGGGCCCGACCAGAGACAGAGCATCAGGCACCAACCAACATTACCTTGAATTAGATCTCTCTAATTGTCAATAAGCCTTTACGTTAGGACCGTCATAGAATCTGAGGCCTGACCCACCGGCGTGCAATTAAAGAGGGAAGCAAAGTTGCCAACCGTGATTGGGTTAACTACCATGCATGCAGTCTGTCGTATGCGACGACCATCCATTGCCTGCTGTGAAAATTGAGGCGGTCCAACACGCTACTGAGGGCTTGTGAAAAATGACGTTGACGCTTAGAAAATTGGTCGTCGTGTCGCTACAAAATGACGTGATCAATGAAATTAAGGTGTGGTTCATTTTAAGGATATTTGATAGTTCTTTGAATTAAATACATCTTGGCCAGGTAACGTTTTATTTATTTCCCAATATTCAGTCTGAAAGTAAAATATCCCCTACTTTTTGTGAACAGTAGTATAGACAGTGGTCCGTCGTCGTCATCTCCTCTGAAACCACTTGGCAAATTGAATTGAAACCAAGTTATATGTGGAGACTCTATGCAAAGTGGGAACTAAAGTTTGTTTGTGGGGAGTGGGTCACATGTCTGAAAAGCTCCTTTTCAGAAACCGATAGGCCGATGAGCTTGAAGTTTTGTACGCAGTATCGGGAACTCGGGCCCTACCAAGTTTGTTCAAATGATGATCTTTGGTTAACCTTGACCTGTTTTTACGGCAAAGTTAAATTTTGTCACTTAGACATTTGTATGCAAAAAAACAAAAACAAAAAAAAAAAAAAAAAAAAACACGACAACACAGTGGATTTTTCTGATTGCATATAGTCTGTGGCATTAGGAATGATACTTGTATTTGCAATTGAATGGAAAGATCATGAATTCCAAAGGTCAAGATCATTTACTGATCGTTGTCCTGGATGGCCCAGATTCAGTATTTTTATCTTCTCCTTCACTTAACCTGCTGGGTTGATTGAAACCAAATTACACGTGGAGTCTCCAAGGGAAAGTTTTTACGTGATGACTGGGTTAAATGACCTATATTTCTGTCATGCCCATATATGGTAAATACCTTTAAAAATCTTCCCATACAACCAAACGGCCGATGACCTTGAAACTTGGTATACATCATCAGGGACTTGGGCCCTACCCATTTAGTTCAAATATGACCTTTGGTTGACCTTGACCTTCTTTACGGCAAGGTCAGATTTGGTAAATTAGACATTTGTATGGGAATGGGAAAAAGGCAACACCGGGATTTTACTGATTGCATGGAAAGTAGAAGTAAAACAAAGATCAGGAATCGACACAATTTACTTACTCCACCCATCAAAGACACCAAAGGGAAAGACATACAAACATTAAGCGACCAGACCATAATGGGAACCTAAACAAAGGAAGGCCATAAGGACAGTTACTTTCCCACAAAATGGCCATATGGCCATCCAAAATTAAAAGACACAAGTGATACACACAGTAAGTAACAAACAACAACATAAATAAATCGCCACAGAAGAACCGCCTTGGAACGGTCAGTGTAATATTTTCACTGGGGGGCTTAAATCGATTTTACGTGGCCACAATCCTCGCCCTTACTTCCGTCGCGATTTAGACAAATAATTTGTTCAGTCCGCATGAAGGCCTCCTAACTCATCAGTGCAACATCTCCGTGAACACAAAAAATCAAAGAACCACAGAGGTGAGACAACGGTGAGGACTCGACAGCAAGAAACCACTGAAATGCTGGAGCAAAAGAAAACAAACAGTTAGACTCCGATGGGCCCGACCAGAGACATCAGAAATGATATTTGCAATCAGCTGAATGGAAGTTTATTAATTCCAAAGGTCAGTGTAATTTACTGACCACTGACCTGGATGGCTCCAATTCAGTATTTTTTTCCAATTTGACCACCATGCCTATATATGGTAAAAACCTTTAAGAACTTTTTTTCTTAGGAACCAAATGGCTGTTTACCTTAAAAAAAGGCAAACAATGTTTTTTTTCTGATTGCATGGTAGCCTGTGACACCGGAAATGATAATTGCAATCAGCTGAATGGAAATTTATTAATGCCAAAGGTCAAGGTCAGCTGTTAGCTCAACAGAGCCATATGTTCCGGGGGAGATCATAGGATAGGCAGTGGTCCGTGATCCCTCGTCTTCGCAAGCGTCGTCAACATTTTCAAGTTAAATCTCAGAAACTGCTGGGCCAAAAAGAAACAAAAGTACATATTTGACATCCATGTGTTGGGTGAACGAAAGTTTGTGCCTGGGACTTTGGTTACATGGCCAAGTTTGCCGGCATGCCCATATATGGTCAAAACCTTTAAAAATCATCTTCTCTGGAACCAAATGTCAGATGGCCTTGAGACGTGGTGAGCAGCATCGGGGACTTGGATTCCACCAAGTTTGTTAAAATGCAGACCTTCGAATGACCTTAACCTATCTTACGTCACGGTTAAATTTGGTCAAAGTAGAAGTAAAACAAAGTTGGTCATATAGACATTTGTAGCGAAAAGGCATAACAATGGATCTTTTCTGATTCTATGTTGCCTGTGACATCAGCATTAATATTTGCAATCAGCTGAATGGAAGTTTAGCGATTCAAAGGTCAAGGTCATTTGCTTACCTGTCCTGGATGGCACAGATGCAGTATTTGTATCTACCTCTTAACTAAAACTGCTGGGCTGATTAAAATGAATTACATGTGGAACCTGTACTGGAAGAGGCAATGAAAATTTATTCGTGGGATCGGGGGCTCCTTTTAATGTTCTAATCAAGATGGCCGACATACCCATATATGGTAAAAACCCTTTGGAAATCTTCTTCTCAGGAACCAAATGGTCGATGACCTTGCAACTTGGTATAAATCAGAGACTTGGGCTCCACCATCTTTGCTGTAATATGACCTTTGGTTGATTTTGACTTGCTTTACGGAAAGGTCAAATTTGGTCACTCAGACCTTTGTATGGAGAACAAACAACACAGTAGATTTTTCTGATTGCATGGTAGCATATGGCATCAGAAATGATATTTACAATCAGCTGAATAGAAGTTTATCAATTCCAAAGGTCAAGGCCATTTACTCACCTTTGTGCTGGATAGCTCAGATTTGTTTTCAATTTAATCTGGTGGTTTGATTGAAACCAAATTATATGTAGAGCCACTATGGGAAGAGGGGGACAAGATTTTGTTCGTAAAAACTTGGTCACATGACCACTAGAGCCGTCATGCCTATATATGGTAAAAACCTTGCAAAAATCTTTTTCTCAGGAACCAAATGGCTGATGACCTTAAACCGTGGTATGCAGCATTAGGGACTTAGACCCTACCAAATTCGCTTAAATGATGACCTTTGGTTTACCCTAACCTGTTTAACGCCAAGGTCAAATATGGTCATTTAGACATTCGTACGCAAAAAAGGCAAAACAGTGAATTTTTTTCTGATTACATGGTAGCCTATGGCATCGGAAATGATATTTGCAATCAGCTGAATGGAAGTTTATCATTTGCAAAGGTCAAGGTCAGTTTCTAGCTCAACAGAGCCATAGGCTCCAGTGGAGCTCATATGATAGGCAGTGATCCGTGATCCCTCGTCTGCGTCAGCGTCGTCAGCATTTTCAAATTACATCTCCTCAGAAACTGCTGGGCCAAATGAAACCAAATTACATGTTTAACCTCCATGTGTTGGGTGAAAGGAAGTTTGAACCTCGGATCATGGTTACATGACCACGGTTGCCGTCATGCCCATATATGGTCAAAACCTTTAAAAACCTTCTTGTCAGGAACCAAATGGCAGATGGCCTTGGCACTTGGTGTGCAGTATCGAGGACTCGGGCCCTACCAAGTTTTTTTTTTTCAAATAAAGACCTTAAGTTGGCCTTATCCTATTTTACGTCAAGGTTAAATTTGGTCACATAGACAATTGTATGGAAAATAAAAGGCAAAACAATGGATTTTTCTATTTCTAAGGTAGCCTGTGCATCAGATTTATGTTTGCAATCAGCTGAATGGAAGTTTAGCAATTCAAAGGTCAATGTCATTTGCTCATCTTTGTCCTGGATGGCTCAGATGCAGTATTTTTATCTACTTTTTAACTAAACCTGATGGGCTGATTGAAATAAATTACACGTGGAGCCTATTTTGGATTAGGCAATGAAAATTTATTCGTGGGATCGAAGTCTCCTTTTAATTTTCTAACCAAGATGGCCGACATGCCCATATATGGTGAAAACAATTTGAGAATCTTCTTCTCAGGAAGAAAATGGCTGATGGCCTTCAAGCTTGGTATTACGCAACGGGGAAATGGATATTTTAAAGTTTATTCAAATGATGAACTTTGGTTGACCTTGACCTTTTAATGTCAAGGTTAAATCTGATCATTTAGACAACTGCTTGGGAAAAAGACAAAGCAGTGGATTTTCGACTTTTATTGTAGCCTCTGGCATCAGAATTAATATTTGCAATCATCTGAATGGAAGTTCAGCAATTCAAAAGCTCAAGGTCATTTGCTCACCTATGTCCTGGGTGGCTCAATTTATCTGATTCACAACTAAAGTTGTTTCGTTGATTGAAACAAAACTACATGTGGAACCTCTGTATTTTAAGGCAATGGAAAATTATTCGTGAGATTTGTCGTAGTAATCCTGATTTTTATGCCTTTATATCTCTTCTCAAATGGAACTTTATTTGGGTCCGTTTTTCGCTTAAAGAAGAAACAACCTGATTCCAACACTGTTTTATTGTACCCTACTGTATACACTATAAATCCAACTCTACTGAATTTCAGATTTCGCTTTCAAATACTATTTAAGGGCTTCGTTTAAATGCATGTGTAAATCATTAAAACATGAAATAAATGCAAAGTCTGCGTTTCCGTCGGAGCTTAAAATATGCATTTGAAAATCGTGACCCAAAAACGGAGCATTATCAAAACATACAAAAGTCAGTAAGTACGCACATTACGACACTCCTGCCAGAGAAAGGACAGTCTTTGGATTGTATAGTCTTCTGTATTAGCCATAATGTTCTTAGTAGTCTCGCTCAACTGATGTATTTGTCTCAACGACTTCATTCCCAATGTATTTTGCTTGTTTCTTGAATGTACGTACAACTATTTCTGTTTTCTTTCTCATCTCAGATACTTCCACTGACATTTCATCGTTGACTGCATCATCGCTACTTATAACAATTACGTCTGGGCCGTTCATTATACCATCGTTATCGTCACTGATCACAAATCCATCCAAATATCCATTGCCATTATAAATGCGTCTACTACAACACCTACATCACTTATATCGTCGAAAATACTAACATCTGAATGTTCTATTCCATGTCCATCATCCACCACACGATTATCGTATGCCCCAGTCTTGTGCGCTATAGCATTATCGTTCATCACATCTGACGCCTCATTGTTCGACGTATCCTACTTTTCAATCTCGTCCTTTCCCGTAACCGTACCGTCATCTTAAGCATCACTTTTATCCAATACACAGGTTCATTACCATTTGTCACATTATTTACTAGAACACTGTCATTATACTCCAAGCAGCTTTCACTGATCTGTTCATTGTTTCGACCGTTTAGAATTCCTGCACCGTATAGCCCATCCAAGTTACCATACACACTATTAATCACTGAATTTGATACATAATAATCCATCCCAGAATGTCTGTTATCCATAGGAGCACTAATCACATTTGCAATATTTTCCATACCTACACAAACAAATGCAGTCTAAACACTATAGAATCCGCTTCAACGTCAGTAAAATAACCTATAGCTGCTGCTGGAGACTTTGATGTATGATCGAGCAAACTGATATCAAACATTTCAGCAGTGTCAACATACATTTGCTGCTGTTCAGCTTGATCCCTTTCAGCGATAATATCAAAGGTGGTATCATCATCACTCACCCTACGGAATCAGTATTTTTCTCAATATCACCTCGTTTGGCCATGCAAGCCGTTTCGTGTGTCTGCGTCTTCTAATAGTCACGTTTGACTCCGAGATGTTTCGACTACATCATAGTGTAGTTTATATTTTCTTGTCCTTTGGGATCATTGATTCCATTGTGGAATTTTGGAAATATCTGAGGGTCACTGATGAGGCCTAATTGGCCGAAACTAACTAGTCTGGCCCAGAAAACATGTACACTCCATATTTTTCACTTCTGTCGTGTATTCCTTGCTTCCAAAGAATAACCCTTTTATAGAACATATTTAACTCCGACGAATAAATTTAGAAACACATTCATCTACCACACAGTTCCAGTATTGAATGTCTCTATGTTTCTCCCGAATATGTCGTTTCAAATTTCGTTTGTAGCCATAGTTTTTTTGTTGTTTTTTTTGCAAATATCACATCCGTAATTTGCCATTTTCTCATAAACAAGAACATACATACCACTCATTCGCTTCACAATGTTTAACTTTGTATAAAAAGTATAACCATGTACAAACATTTTTTATCATATGACGTCGCGTCTGAGAATGTAATAACGCCATGTAATAAATTCGATAATCCACCAGTGGATTAAATATGTAAATTAGTTAGAAACGTCCCGTAACGTTACATGTACGACGTCCTTAACGACATCGCGTTTACTAATGGCGGAATATTATATATTTTTATAACTTTATCGTGAATAAAAAGCATTTTAAATGTCATATGATATATAGAATCTTGCATTCGTGCTCATGTATTATTGAATTTATTAAACTCGTTAAAGAAATGGGATAAAATGCTCGGCATAGCCTCGCATTTTATCCCTTTTCCTCAACTCGTTTAATAAATTCAATAATACATAAACACTCATGTAATATCCTCTATGTAATGCATCGGCAAGTCATATTTTTTGCTCCACTAACGCGTATATACAATACATTTTGCACGAGCTTGCAGGCATTGAATACGTATACAGTAAACAATAATAATGTCCTTACTCCGCTAATCTATATACATGTTTGAATATACATCCTATCGATAATTTAGTAAACTGAACTGTTCAGTGCAGCAAAAATGAACCTTACCAATTTACATATATCCTTAGGACACTGTTTGATTCTCTCGTATGCCCCTACGGCATCCGCCCTAAAACAACGGATCATTTTTGTTGCTCCAAGTTTTTCTTCTGTCACAAGTGTTTTGTTTGAAACTCCATTTTCATTTATTGAAGTTTCATTTGGATAAAGTAACATCAATTGTAGCCTCATCACTTGTCCAGAAGGCAATTTTTACTCTGCTGAACGGACACAGCCATCGAAGCTTATAAACTATTTTGTGATTTTTTCCTAACTTCCAGCATCCATGAGGACCATCATCTTTGATAAGCGCAATGTCTCCTTCAGTGGGCAAAACGTGAGACTGGATTTTTCCCGTGTTACGTTTGGTCTGTTTTCTTTCACGTAAACTGAGCAAGTAGTCAGTATACCAAATTTTCCAAAATGAATTTATGAGGTTTTGTTCCTTTTCCATATTTGTAGACGCTTTTCTGATGTGCTTTCATTAGGATTGTAATCCTGATCATTTAAGTCACCATTTAACTGAACAAGTGCAAGTAACTTTCTTTGTAAGGTTTTGCTGAGAGATCTTTTTACCAGGCCAACAAACCACTTATATTAACCTCCCATCCATGGCACCATTTCTACAATGAATGTCCATTTGATTCCCGACTTAGACACGTAGCTTTGAATTGCATTACTGGTTGTCACGTTTTTTCCAGATTAGATTTAATGTTCTACTCGCTGCCTTAAATTGAATAGCGTTGTTTGGTTGTAATTTCGATCGGTGTGCCCCTCTGAGAAACAAATTTTCTCAGTGCAGGAAGACACTCTTCCGTTGTCATGTCTTGTACAACCTCAAGGTGAACTGCACGGGAAACAAGACATGTAAAGAGACAAACCCAACATTTTTTTCAAATCTCCCATCTTAATTAACAGGTGACTTAAGTAATCGAGTCATGTCCGTGAGAATGGTCTTGCTGATCTGACACGACCTTTTGGTAGAGGTGGTATAGAAGGCATTTTGTATGGTCCTTCTTGATAACAACGAAAAAAAAACACGACCGCAGAACTGATCTGACAAATGCACGTCCTTGTGCTATCCAGTAATTGTATCGGATTTTACTGAGCGTTGTGTACCATTTGCTTGTGACAGTTCTCTATCAAGAGGCGTGTAAACCGATCGTATTTCGGTAACAGAAGAGGTCGTCTAGCACTTATCTTAAATCTGTATTCTCGATCCTTCCTTTACAACACAAGAGACAGTCACTGTCGATGTATACTCATAACTGTCTTTGTAAGTTATGGGACATTTCACTGAGAATGGACTCAAACACATCTGATTTTTTTCTGTTGGACATAAAGTAGCCCCATTTTCTCTGCTTGGTTTAGTTAACAGCTTGTTAACGAACCTTTAGCTATGAATTTATTTTTAACCTACTGACGAAACGCAGAGAAAAGGCCGTAATTCTTAACATCTTCGTAGGTGATGATTACTTTTGACTGTCAATTCCCAAAGGCGGGTCTCCACCAGTTCTATACGAAACTCCACCTGTGTTTTCACACAAGTCCGTGGACTAAGGTAGCTTCTTGCTCTGATCTTTGCTTCCTCAACTCTGATTCGTAATTTTGCTTGGTTTTCACGCCAATTTTCTGAAATGAATTAGGCCATACATCTTCTGGGTCATTTAACCAGGACGGACCGTGCCACCATAAATGATTTTCACTTATATTTTGAATGGAACTCCCACGAGAAGCTACATCGGCAGGGTTTTCCTTTGATTTAATATAACGGACTACAATGTCACCATGATATCTTATTTCTTTGACTCTGTTTGAACAAAGACTGACATAGCTTTATCTGAAGCAGTCCATTGTATGACACACTGAGAGTCTAACCATAAGTACGATTTCTCTATTGGGATATTCAAATGTGCTTTCACAAATTTGAGACACCGTACGCCTATAAACGCCGTCATTAGTTCTATCTTGGAACAGTCATTTGTTTAAACGGAGCCAGTCTAATATTGGAGAACAACAGATTGGTCTTTGATTCCGACTGGGTTTTCTGTAGAAGATAAACTGTAGCTACATAGGCGTGGGTCGAAGCGTCACTAAAAACAAAGTAAAAAGCTTTTAACGTCATCATAGTTGGCCTTATAATTAATTAATCTTTTGACCTGATTCTGGTAGTTTAGAGAGGTCAGATCTAATAAATAACCAAACCCTTTCGTCATCTCTTGATACCTCATCATCCCAATGAAGGCGCTTACACCACACTGACAGAAGGAGCAATTTTCCTTTTAATAGCACTGGTGAAAATAACCCCAGCAGATTGAACACTGAACTTAGCTGCTTCAAAACACATCTTTTAGTAACACGTCCTAACACTTGGAGCACATTTGATTCCTTCAACGATATTTAGTCTGATTCAAATATCCATTTGTGTCCAAGAACTTTCGTTGTTTCGCATATTGCCGTATCTTCTTTGTATATGAACTGATCTACCTGGAAATCACTTGATACCTATTTGTGAAGGTACATCGATGTTCTTCTAAATATTGATTTAGCTTCGCGGTACAGAAGAATTGCTCCATCAACATTGTTTGCTCCGGTTATAAGATTGTCAACATAGATATCATTTTTCAGTTTGGCTGAGAGTTCACTATTGTACGAATCTAAATGACATTTAATGGTAGCTCCAAACAGAAAAGGACTAGATATTACACCAAACGGAACACGGCAGAAAAGAAATAAACGAAATACCTGAACATTATCAAAATCTGATGTAGTTTAATTGCTGTCTTTGAGCCAGATAAATCTAGTAATGTCTCTCTGACTAGGTTATATAACCCTCTCCGAAGAAATGCTTTTTCAATATCAGCTACGATGGCAATTTGGTGTAGCCTGAAATGCATCAATAGTCCACATAAATCATTTAACAATACTGGGCCTTGAAACAGACACTCATTTAAGCCGTTATACTCTTGTTTGATTTATTGTTTAATGTGCCCGTCAATATTATATTGGTCATTTTGGAGACGTTGCTTCCAATTTTGTGGGACTTTTACCCGACATTGAGATGAAATGACATCTCAAACCCTGCCGCCCAATGCAACCAATAGGGTTTATAAGCATGGGCGGTCCGACTCGCACCGCTTTGTCTGGGCAGACTTTGATCCTCTAAGCGGTTTACCAGTACTCGTGTGCGTTCGGATTCAGCTCTGCGTGGAAGCATCATGCAGCCCATTTATTTCTTCAATCCCAGACGGGGAAACTCTTTCTATAACTTTGCTGACGCGTCATATACGATGCAAAGTTTGGTCGTGGATTCTAAGGGATTAACGATTACTTGGTGGGGTAAATAGCGTTTTGTCCACCCACAAATGTCTTACCGACTTTCTCAATTACACACTATTATAATTGATCTTGAATGCTTTCAAAAGCTCTGGCTTATTGCTTATTTTTGAAAGTGATAATTTCAAACACCTCATTTAAAGTTCTCTGTTAACTGGCAAATCAGGGTCTTTGTCTTTCCATGGCCAGATAACGTGATACAGACCATTTTCGAATCTTACTTTTCTTTGAACCCCTTTCTCACTATATCATCATGTTTTGTTTCTGAATCTTCAAGGACACCGATGGTTTTAAAATTCCGGAAATCCTGTAGATCTGGTTTATGAGGATAAACTTCGTCCATATTTGTATATAAACCTTTCTGTCACATCATTTCCATCTGAAAGAATAAACATTTCAGTCTCATTTACATAATTATTACGTTCGTTAGTTCGACCATTGAGTATCCATCACAGTTTTGACGCAAGGAAGTAAAGTTCGGGTTGCACTTCCATTTTCTGTGACAACACCATGTCCAATTAGTAGTCAATTCCTATGAGAAGTCATACAGAAGATGTCTCACATTCTTTGGGAATACTATCAGCCAAGTCTAAACTCAGTTCTGTTCATTTTGTGTTAATCGTTTTCGGCTGTTAACATCCAAAAGTGATCATTTTGATTTCCTCCTCGATTTCTTTATTTAATTGCAGCTGCTCCACCAGTTTCTCTGTTATATAGGTTCTTTGAGATCCTGAATCAAGAATGAGGCACACAATGTCACTTTTGAATTTGCAGGATTATGCATTTTACATGTTGGTGTTTGCATCAACACTACTTCACCCGGAGAAATTAGCACGTTTTCATTAGCATACGCGCCTTGTTTTATTAAATCACCGACTTCTCCTGGGAAATTTGCATTTTAAACTTTTGTAGACAATAACTTCTATGATGAGAATTTCTTTCATCACAGTATACACATATTTTAGATTTTTTGCCACTCTTTTGATACATGTCCTGCTATAAGGCACCTATTACAGCTAAATTCAGCTGTTTTTTCCTTTCTTCAATTGTTTGGTATTTTTCACACTCGTCACTCCAGTGACGGTGTTAAGTACCTACACTGGTCATAGAATCTCGCCACAGACGTATTCTTTGTGTTAATATTAACGCTTCACATCTGGTGTAGGCTTGAGGTTTCTGAAAAATCGAGACCGAGTTTGTGTCTTACCCACTGACTCGTTAGATGTATCTTTCGTCTCTGCATGTTCTCGTGCAAATATATAATTTTGAAGACTACCACATAAGTCCATTTGTTCTTTGCACCATGTACACTTTCTAACTAAATGAGAACTTCTTCTTGAAGCTTAGCTCGAATCATAGATACAAAAACAGCTTGACTGATATTTTGTTTGAGGACTTCCAGGCTACGCAGATGCTATTCAATTTTGTCGAGTAAACGTAGGAGACTGCTAGTCTTATTTGTTTCAGGTGATATTTTTTTTGTTGTAATGACGGTCGATCACGTCTTGTTCATTACCAAATCTGTCCTTCAGAATCCCAATATCAACATCATAATTTTCCTTTGAAAGTGTCAAACCTTAAATAGCATGTTTTGCTTCACCACTTACTTTACTTTTGATATAGTTGAATTTCTCAATATTGGAAATTTTCTATTGTTATGGACGGCATTTTCAAATGCATCCCAGAACTCTGACCACTTAATCTTGTCAATAGCGAATGAACTTATTCATTCTGAATACATTTATTCATATATTCTTATTCTGAGGCCCGACCGGTGGGTCGGGCCTCAGACCCTATGAAGAAATCCTAAAAATTTACTTAAATGTTTAGGTAATTTCAGTTGGTGCCTGATTCTCTGTTTCTGGTCTGGCCCACCTGAGTTTAACTGTTGGTTTTTTTTTGCCTAAGCATTTCACTTATTTCTTGCTGTCGTGCCCCATCGATCTTTTGTCTCTATAGTCGTTTGATTTTTATGTTCTCGGAGATGCTGCACTGATGCGTTAGAAATCCTTAGGGCTAAACATTTTTGTCTAAACCACGACGGAACAAAGACGAGGATTATGGCAACATATATTCGATTCGTGTTTTACGTCTGTTACGAGATGGAATAGGAAACCTTTCTGCTGCTTATGCACATCTAAATTATTTTTAGTAGGATATGGCAAAGCAGCGCGACTAAAATATTTTAGGTGAAATATGGTAGGCAAAATATGCCACTCCAAACACAAATCGTGCATATATCATACGATGTATGCATGGATGGTTTGTGGGGAAATTATTTGCCATACAGTTGGCCGCTATAAGTCTGATTTTTATATAGTTTGCCTTAAAAGTCGCCAAGCGCCAAATAGTGCCATATATATTGTTAAAGCCAATCACAATGGTGTGGATATTCGTACTGACGGGAGTTATACCATTGATCTGTAGGGAAGTTTCATCATTTTTTCCCTAAAGGAAATGCAATTGCAACGGAGATCAATGATCTGCTGAAAGGACGGATTACAGTTTCCTATTGCAGAGTGCCTACTGAAAGAGCTAATTCTTGAAGTCAACAAAAAATGATCAAAATACACTCATAAGGTGACCAAATAGCTCCGGTTTGTTGGACAAATATTTACTTTTTCATCCGCATGCGTTTTCGTAACAAAATTTTCGGTTGAATACATGCACTACTGGTCATGTGTAACATTGCGCCTATGGAAGCAGTGGATAGCCCTGTGGTGTTCAAAGGAAAATTGCATGGTCGTCCACATTGTTAACCGGAGAAAACTACACACCACTTATTGCAGAAAGAATAATGATTTCAAAAATGCTGATGTGTTGGCGGTTAACGATGTGGGGGATGTTGAAAAATAAACTTTTATCGATAAAATAAGGTGAGAAAATCAATGTAATCAAAGTACTGTGCATACTCGCACATGGAAAAGTCAATATAGTCTACATATACAGAAGGACAGCGGCTGGTCATCTGTATGAGCACGACCATCATTCCTTGCTGGGCAAACGGGAATGCTTTTCATTAATGAATTAGAGGACTATAATGTAACTGCTGTCGCATGCTATGCATGTTACCTGTATGTCATACATTCATGTTTACCTTCCATTACCATTTTATGCCTTATATTGTTTACAGAGTATGTAACATTTCATATTTTCTGCAGACGTACCCTGAATGCTGGTATAAATAAAAATGTTTTCAGAGGACAACAATGTCCACTCACCATAAATGTACAGTAAAAACTGTCTTAGTGGCCTCCTCTATTAAGCAAGCATAAGGTCTGAAGCAAACAGGCCTTCAGTTCCCCAAAAAGGTGATTGTGTTCAATTTTACCTGTATTAAGCAAGCACCTGACATTTTGGTCATCCCTTAGGTGCTTGCTTAATACCGGGTTGACTGTAACTTAAACACCCATTTGACTTTAATAACTAGCTTAAAGTCAACAAAATGTAAGATACAAACCACCCATTTTTGGTCAAAAGCTGACAGTTTTTGTGGGAGCCTATGACCTTAAACAACATACAGTCATTAAAAAGCTCTGATCACCAGACAAATTTGGTAGACTGTAATTAAATGCTCTACCGATTTTCATAAATTCTTAAATGATATAGGTTACAGATAAGCCATTATTGGCCCCAAAAGAACAGGTTTCGGGAGGCCTTGGCCTTAGAGTGCACACAATAATTTGCAGAAAGGGTTATCCTTTGGAAGCAAGGAATACACCACAGAACTGGAAAATATGGAGTGCACATGTTTTCTTGGCCACACAACCTAGTTTTGGCCAATAGGGCTTTATCAGTGACCCTAAAATATTTTCAAAATTCAACAATGGAATCAATGATCCCAAAAGGATAAGAAAATATAAACTACACTATGATGTAGGGCAGGGAGACTTTTTACGGCCGCAACACATTCTGAGAAACCAGCTCTAGTGACCTTAAATAAGATGTAGAAAGGGTTATCCTTAGCTATTTTTGGCCCCAAATTTTTTTTTGGCGGAGGGGGGAGGGGCTGTGACCTTAAACAAGTCAAGGTCACCAAAATCTAATCAAATCTGCGGTATGGTGTAATGGTATATTATACCAAGTTTGAATGCAATTAATTAATTTTTTATCAGAAATTGTGCAGTCAAGCCTTTTTTGTCCCAAAATTGTCTGTTTTGGGGAGAATGTGACATGAAAAAGGTCAAGGTCGACAAAATATAATCAAATCTGCGTCTTGTTGTTATATTGTACTAAGTATGACCGAAATTGAGCAGTTTATTACTGAGATAGTGTGCAGACAAGCCATTTTTGGCCAAAAATTGATTGTCTTTGAGGGCCTGTAACCTTGAAAAAGGTCAAGGTCACCAAAATCTGACCCTATCTGCGGTATGTTATGGTCATTCTTTAAAGAGATAGAGTGCAAACAAGCCATTTGTGGCCCAAAATTGATTGTTTTTTTTTGGGGGGGGGGGGGGGGCTGTGACCTTGAAAAAAATGTCAAGGCCACCAAAATCTAATCAAATTTCCGGTATGTTGTAATGATATATTGTTCCGAGTTTGATTAAAATTAATCAATTCGTTATTGAGATAGAGTGCAGACAAGCCATTTATGGCCTGAAAATGACTGTTTTGGGTTTGCTGTGACCTTGAAAAATGAGGTCAAGGTCACCAAAATCCAATCAAATTTGCTGTATGTTGTAATGATATATTGTACTGTTCTAGTCTTTTTGACAACATTTTAAATATATATTTCAGAATCGAAAATACATTCTGTATTATAAAGCACTTCTAGCATATTATTCTAAATACATATAACTTCAACACAATATAAATTTCTTATGCACATTCTGTACATAATATTGTGTCACGGGATACAAGAAACATAGATTATGATATGGACATGTAGATTAGCACGCGTTAATGTGGTTAATTGTTGAAAAATGTCATATTACTTTGGCAAATCACCAAATACTGACAATTACCCCACTTGTAGAAAAACGAAAGTCACGTGACTGCACATGTCATGGCTAATTAAATATTGTTGTCATATGAACGCGCATATATTGGACTTTATTGCATATAAGTTTTATCAAGATCCATCGTAGGCACAAATATGGCTAACTTGTAACTCGTCCTTTGCTGCATGACTATAACTGTGGCTAGTATCTATACTTCTCACAATTTTAGCGAGCTAGCACGGGTATGCATGATTTTCTTGTAGTATTTATAGATATAAATAAACCGAAACATGAACGTAAAATAAGCAGTAGGTCGATGGTGTAAGAGTACACACAACATTGGGTCGAGCCAAACGCAGACGCTTTAACGGTATGTTAAATCCATGTTTAGTATATTTCTATGAACATGCTTGTAGGTTTTGGAGGGGTTTTCTTCCTAGTATACCCAAACTTTCTGAAGCCTCTTCTGGATTAACTTTAGAAGCCCTTGTGGTGTGGTGATTATGCTACTCGCTTTACCAACTAGGGATCGCAGGATCGATCCCAGGCTTCTCCAGAATTCGAATGAGTCTTTAAATCGAGGTCCTGTCTCCGTATGATCCTAGATGTTGGTGAGACGCAAACTTCGGACACTCGCTCATTCTAGATTCATTTTACTCTTTGACAAGAGCCTGTCGGGTAATCCGTGATGATGAACCGTGATGAATTGGTATTGCAAGCATGTTTCATGTTGTGTAGAAAGAATTTTGTTCAAGAAGAATTACGAGTTCATTTTTTGTAATGATGCCATTTCTGTTTAAGAAATCTGTTTGTACATGTATGTACATGTAAAGAACATGATGATGATAAGTTTGTGTATTTGGTCGCCACACGTTATAACGGCCTAAACGGCTGGTTGACGTCAGCAACGTCATCGACATCGCGATGACTGTCCTGGCGTTGTGCCTACTAAATACGGAAAGAATTTTTGCTTAGTATAAAACGGCAAACAGTGTTGATCCCTATCAAGAACTGACAAATGTTGTGTAGAATGAATTAAAATTTTCCTGTTTTTAGTTTCTAACTGATGTTAGTGTAATGAATTTGTGAATAGGTTATTTACCGACGGCACAAGGGTTGGTTAATAATATTAAGAGATACTTGGTGTACAGATTGTGTCATTCGGAAAAGCTTGGTTTCGGATCATCAGTTAATAAGGAAAGAGTCAGGTCTTACGTTGATTGATGAATCCACACAAAGGTATCCTGTGGCAATGATTGACATTGATTGCCCTTTATTCATTGGGAAAACTGAAGCTTTGTGTATGGATGATAAGTTGTACGATTTGGTTATCGTTGACATTGATGGATTAAATCTTCCTGATATGTCTCATTTCTCAGCTGCGGCTGTAACTAGGTCTCAGGCTAGGCAGAATGAGAAGCCTTACAGAAAACTGTTCTCGATCAGATCATTACCGATGACAAGGAGGCTTTCAAGCAAGCTCAGGTTGACGATCCAACTTTAGAAAACACCAGGAAAAGGGTTGCATCTGGGAACAAGACTGTGAGGCGTGGTTGAAACCGAGGTGATTGATAGGTTTATTGAGAAAAAGGTTTTACATATAGGGAGTTTTCAAAGGGCAACACAGTCACTTATCAACTTGTGGTCCCTCAGTTTCCGAGTAAAGGTTTTGAAACTGGCTCATGAAACGCTTATATCTGTACATTTGGGCACTAGGAAGACATTGAATAGAACTTTAACTGCGTTTAACCGGCCCAGTGTTTGCGGTGGTGTCTCTAGATTCTGTAAATCGTGTGATATTTGTCAGAGAACCATTCAGAAAGGTCGAGTCACTAAAGTACCTCTAGGAAAAATGCCATTGATTGATACGCCATTTAAGAGGGTTGCAGTTGGTATAGATGGTCCAACTGAGCCTCGAACTGATAGGAAATCTCGGTATATTTTGATATTGATAGACTATGCGACGAGGTATCCAGAAGCAATAGCTTTACCGAGTATAGAGACGGAAATGTCGCGGAAGCGCTTATTGAAATGTTTAGTAGGGTTGGCGTCCTTGATGAAATGTTGACTGATTGTGGATCACAGTTCACTGCTGAGGTAATGAAAGAAGTCCGCAGACTGCTTTCTCGTCAATAGTTAACGTGTAGTCCAAGACACCCAACTTGCAACGGCTTGATTGAGCGTTTCCACGCTATGTTGAAGCAGATGTCACGTCGCATGTGTGCTGAACGTCCCAAACATTGGGATAAATACCTGCCAACTTTGTTATTTGCGGTTAGGGAAGTCCCACAAGAGTCATTGGGATTTTCGCCTTTTGAGTTGTTACACGGACGTAACATCAGAGGTCCAATGGCAATATTAAGAGAATTATGGGCTGACGAGGTACGCGATGAGCAAGTTCTTTCGACGTACATGTATCAGTACGTTATTGAGCTCAGGGAACGGTAAGAGCAGACATGCAAATTAGCGCGTGATAATTTATAGAAGGTTCAGATTAAGCAGAAAGCTTATTACGATAAAGGCGCGAGGTCACGTAAATTTGACGTCGGCGATAAAGTACTCTTGTTACTACCGACAGACAGTAATAGATCATTGCTTCAATGGAAAGGTTCCTATGAAGAAATTGAGATCGTTAACAGAATGGTCAGCCTCGATAGCTCAGTGGTTAACGCGTTCGACTCATGATCGAGAGGCTGTGCGTTCTTGGGCAAGACACGTAATGACACACTGCCTCATTCCACCCAGGTGTAATTGGTAGCATTGGTGTAATAGTCACTGCCTCTCTCTCAGGCGCGTGAAAACGTCCGGAATGAGGAGAGTGTTCGAGAGCGATTAAATAAGCTTGAAAAAAATTAGTATAATCTAACAGAATGGATTGGATTATTAGATTGACGTCTATGATAATGTTAACACATATCACGCTAACTTCAGTAAATTAGGATTATCCAAGGGTTATTGGCAGATAAAATGACGTCTAAGGCAAAACCCCTTACAACGTTCGAAACCCCCAAAAGGCTTGTTTCAATTCGAAACTATGCCCTTCGGGATGGTAAAGTAAGGAGCAACATTTTGCAGGTTGATGAGAATGATTCTGTCCGATCTTTCTAACGTTGATAGCTTTGTCGATGATATGTGGATCTTTACGGAAACTTGGAAAGACCACTTAACGTCAATATGTGAAGTTCTGGTTAGACTTAGGACAGCTAAGTTGACGGCAAAACCTTCAAAGTTTATGACTGGGTATAGCAGTATCGAGTGTCTTGGTCATAGTGTAGCTGCTCAGTCAGTTAGACCGCAAGAAGACAAGATACAAGCTATAAAGGATGCTCCACTAAAAGACAAATGAAGTTCTTGGATTAGCTGGTTTCTACCGTCGTTTCATTCCAAATTTCTCATCAATACATGTAGCTTCCCCGTTGACAGATTTAACTAAGGAAATTGACCGAACAGATCACAGATTGGTAGGACCATCATGAAAAGGGAAATACCCTGAAGAATAGACTCACGACTAATACTATTCTTCGCCTTCCAAGCTTTCATGATGGGAATCCGTTCATACTCCGGATGGACGCTTCTGGTGTTGGTATAGGAGCCGTTTTGCTCCAAGAATTTGAAGGGAAAGACGACTTCCCATTGCTTATGCCAGCAAGAAACTTCTGCCTCTTGAAAGAAACTATTCTGTGATAGAAAAAGAATGCTTGGCTTTTATCTGGGGTGTTGAGAAATTCCGCAAGTATCTTTACGGCCTTTGTCTTATATGCAAACAGCTAAAGTTCTCAATCCTCGAATTATGCGCTGGGAAATGAAACTACAACCAGATAGATTCCGGATTATTGCAATTCGGGGCAAAGAAAATTTGAGGCTGACTACCTTTGCAGATAATTTTCGAACGGTTGTTGTGTACATATCTGTATTTATTCAGATAGGCTTCATCTTATTCCATCTCTATGCACAAAGAAAACCCCTTATGATTGTTTTTCTCCAAAATGGGAAACCTTTGATACGAGATGAAATAGGAAACCTTTCTGGTGCTAATGCACATCTAAATTATTTGTAGTAGGTATATGACAAAACAGCGCGACTAAAATATTTGAGGTGAAATATGGAAGGCAAAATATGCCACTCCAAGCACAACTCGTGCATATATCATACGATGTATGCATGAGTGGTTTGAGAGGAAATCATTCGCCGTACAGTTGGCCGCTATAAGTCTGATTTTTATATAGTTTGCCTAAAAATTCACCAAGCGCCAAATAGTGCCATATATATTTTTCATGCCAATCACAATGCTGTGGATATTCGTACTGACGGGAGTTATACCATTGATCTGTAGGGAAGTTTCATCTTTTTTCCCTAAAGGAAATGCAAGGTTACCGACGGCATAAGGATTGGTTAATAATATTAAGAGATACTGGATGTACAGCTTGGTTTCGGATGATCAGTTAAAATGCAATTGCAACGGAGAACAATGATCGGCTGAAATTTGCTGCATGGCTATAATTGTGGCTAGTAACTATACTTCTCACAATTTTAGCGAGCTAGCACGGGTATGCATGATTTTCTTGGAGTGTGTTCAGATATAAATACCCTGAAAAATGAACGTAATATCAGCAGCAGGTCGATGGTGTAGGACAGAAGTGGCGGCAATGATCAGGAATCTATACAATTAACCCCCAGCTCCCATCAGAGACACCAAAGGGAAAGAAATACAAACATGAAACAACAGATCCTAATGGAAACATCAATAGCGGAAAGCCAAAAGGACAGTTACTTTCCCACAAAATGGCCAATAGGCTATCCAAAATAAAATAATATAAGCGACACAAACACCCAAAGACAAACCATATCAAAAATAAACCGCGTCAGAAGAACCGCCCAACGGTCAACGGAAACAAATTCCACTGGGGGTGGGGGGTGGGGGGGGTGGGGCTTAAATCGATTTTGATATAATCCTCGCCCTTATTTCCGTCGCGATTTAGACAAATAATTTGTTCAGTCCGCATGAAGGCCTCCTAACTCATCAGTGCAACATCTCCGTGAACACAAATTATCAAACAACCACAGAGATGAAACAATGGTGGGGAGTCGACAGCAAGAAACCACTGAAATGCTGGAGCAAAAGAAAATCAGCAGTTAGACTCCGATGGGCCCGACCAGAGACAGAGCATCAGGCACCAACTAACATTACATCGGATTAGATCTCTCTAATTCTCAATAAGCCTTTTCGCTGGAACCGTCATAGAATTTGAGGCCTGACCCACCGGCGTGCAATTAAAGAGGGAAGCCAAGTTGTCAACTGTGATTGGGTTAACTACAATGCATGCAGTCTGTCGTATATCATTTATGTTGTACCCAGTCTTTTTATATCGAAGAATGATTTTACGAAATTGGGTGCTGAAGTCATTGCGGTTATATAGTACACACAACATTGTGTCGAGCCAAACGCAGACGCTTTGACGGTATGATAAATCTATGTTTAGTATTTTTGTATGAACATGTGCAGGTTTTGAAGGGGTTTTCTTCCTAGTATACTCCACCTTTCTGAAGCCTATTCTGGATTCACTTTACACTCTGTGTAGTGATTATGATACTCGCTTTACCAACTAGGGACCGCAGGATCGATCCCAGGCTTCTCCAGAATTTGAATGAGTCTTTAAATCGAGGTCCTGTCTCCGTATGACCCTAGATGTTGGTGAGACGTAAAACTCGGACACTCGCTCATTCTAGATTCACTTAGGCTTTTATAGACCCCTTTTGTAAAATATATTTATAAACGTCGGGTCACTTGTTCGATCCATAGCTTTTGACTATCGGTTGTTAGAAAACCGTGGTCTCGTCCCTATATGACGTTAGGCGTTCAGGGGACTTAACATTTAAGACAGGTTTAACTATATCTTCATCATCAGTGCGAACTCATAGACAAGAGCCTGTCGGGTTATCTGTTATAATGAACCGTGATGAATTGGTATTGCAAGCATGTTCATGTTGTGTAGAAAGAATTTTGTTCACGAAGAATTAAAAGTTCATTTTTGTAATGATGCCGTTTCTGTTTAAGAAATCTGTATTTACATGTATGTACATGTAAAGAACGTGATGATGATAAGTTTGGGTATTTGATCGCCACACATTTTAACGGCCTGAGCGGCGTGGATGACGTCAGCAACGTCATAGACGTCGCGAAAACGGTTCTGACGTTGTGCCTACCAAATACGGAAAGAATTTTAGCTTAGTATTAAACGGCAAACAGTGTTGGTCCCTATCAAGAACTGACAAATGTTGTGGAGAATGGATAAAAATCTTCCAATTTTTAGTTTCTTACTGTTGTTAGTGTAATGCATTTCTGAATAGCTATATTTGTGAGCCGTGTCGCGGAGAAGGATATGAAATGGATTTTGTGTTATGTCTCCTGTAATTGGCGAATGACCGGGCAGCACAATCAATTGCGTTTTACCTGTGCTAATGTAGTGAGCACAAATTTGATTAGTATTATGCTCAGTTGTAGTGAGCATTAATTGATTTCTGTAGTGCTCAGTAAGGAAGCATAAATTTTGAGTATTCTTTTTTCAACACGGGATTCATTATTTATTTGGGTTCGCTCGAGCATATTTTGGATATATATAAATGCTTTAAACATAAATTTGGCTCTTCTTAGGAAGATATATTCATAAATCATTAATATTTTCAGCTCATTTAAACTATCAGAAACGTTATCGACATTAAAATTTAGAATTTTGCATTCCATTCATAGAAGATGTAACTTATTTTCTTTGTCTTCCAGGAGATGACTTAAAATAAGCACCAGTGCTTACCGTCAAATCCTGTGATATATATATGTCTAATATTGTGTATTGTATATGTTTACTGTAAAGTCAAATAAATACAGTTTAAACCAAAGTTTAGAATAATCCTACAAGCTCTTTTTTGTAATTTATACATTCTGAAGAGATTTCTTAGTTGATTAATTTTAACCTAACGTGGTACAATATATCATTACAACAAACCGCAGATTTGATTAGATTTTGGTGACCTTGACCTTATTTCAAAGGTCACAGCTACCCCAAAACAGTCATTTTTGGGCCAAAAATGGCTTGTCTGCACTCTATCTCATGAACAAATTGATTAATTTTAGTCACACTTGGTACAATATATCAATACACCATACCGCAGAGTTTTTTTTTTAGATTTTGGTGATCTTGACCTCATTTTCAAGGTGACAGAGACCCCAAAACTGTCATTTTGGGGCCAGAAAATGGCTTGTCTGCACTCTGTCTCATTGACAATTTGATTAATTTTCATCAAACTTGGTACAATATATCATTACAATATACTGCAGATTTGGTTAGAAATTGCTGATCTTGACCTCATTTTCAAGGTCACAGCGACCCAAAAACAGCCATTGTTGGGCCAAAAATGGCTTTTCTGCACCCTATCTCATTAACAAATTAATTAATTTTAGTCAAACTTGTTACAATATATCATTACAACATACCACATATATGGTTAAATTTTTCTATACGGTCAAAAATATTTACCTGCGGCAAAAAGGTAAAAGTATTCCTTATTTTCATCATTTGTATATCATCCTGTGAGTTATTCGGCGAAGTTCCATCTGTAGAGATTCTTAAGCACTCTCCAGTATTTCTATTCACACTAGCCCCTGCATATTTAGCTTGTGTGGCCGTTGCGACACACTGTAGCATTTTCTGCACATTCTCTGCACCAATAACGTCCCCAGAGTTGTGTTTTCGGAAAACCGCTGAAGTGGTTGAAGAGCGGGCATTGTGAAAATAGAAGGTCATACACAAAAACACCACTGCAGCTATTTTCCCACTACACATTGCTGCCATTATGTTTTATACTGAAATTCAAATTAATTTGATGTCTGTTTTTTTATAAAGTAAATAGATATATACCCAGCAGGCACATGTCGCTAGGGCAATGTAAAATCAACGTCGGTGCAACGACGTAGATGTAACGTTGCATATACACCGACGTTGGTGTGACGTCCCAATAAGGCATGTGCCTATATATTGGGTAAGATAAATTAAAAGCATATCAGTTTTGCGAGTACGATATACGCTGATATTATTTTACTGGTTTCTGGGTATTTTAACAAGCATCAACAACCTATACGTGGTGCCAGTTTAAGAAATAAGAAAACAGGCCATTTCCAGTGCCATAACGCACAATATAATCTCGCACAAATTTGCTTTCTATACGAGAAAAAAATATTTAAGTATACCAATGCGAAATAAAATGCCCTTCATGATTGTACGAGAGGCATTTTGTCGATTTGTGTTTCTTATTTTTACTCAAAATATATATGGAAGGAAACGAAGTGAAGGCAATGACCAGAAATCGATACAATTTACCCAAAGCTCCCATCAGAGAAACACAAAAATGAAATAACTAGGCCCCAATGGAAATATCAACAGCGGAAAGCCAAACGGACAGTTACTTTCCAACAAAATGGTTAATTGGCTAAACAATACGATACACACACTCAATGACAAACAATAACAAAAAATAAACCGCGACAGAAGAATCGCCTAGGAACGGCCACCGGATGTGGGCTTAACTCGATCTTATGCGGCCGTTATCCTCGTCCTTTCATCCGTCGCGATTTAGACAAATAGTTTGTTCAGTCCGCATGAAGGCCTCCTACCTCATCAGTGCAACATCTCCGAGAACACAAAAATCAAACAACCACAGAGATGAAACAACGGTGAGGACACGGCAGCAGGAAACCACTGAAATACTGGAGCAAACGAAAGCCAACAGTTAGAATCCGAAACCACTGAAATGCTGGAGCAAAAGAAAACCAACAATTGAACGCCTGAGGGCGTTTTCTAACGAGTACCCACAGCATTTATATTTCAGCAGAGGTATTCACTCATTAATAAAACACGCCTATATAAATACATTGTAAATTTTACCGCAAGAAAACGAAAATTTTAAGATGAAAATTGGTGATACTTTTCTTCTTATTTCTGCTCAAAATATAGATTGTGGGTACATGTTAGAATCACCAAATCGAACGAATACCCACAATCTGTTTTAAGAGCAGAAATAGGAAAAATAAGATTTACCCCTGTAACCCCAATTTTACATTATTAAAGTGGGATTGCAGAGGGTCAGTATGATATAGGTGTGTTTTCGTGATGAAGGAATACTCATGTTAACCCCATAAATGTCTTTGTGACATGTTTTCATATTTGTTTTTCAAATATTCTCCATACTAGAAAACATATTTTTAGCAGAAAAATGTTACATATACGGGAGTCAATTTCACTTATCGTTTAATAAAATACGCTTAACCAAGTTGTTCATTTCATGGACTCGTTCTGTGATGGTTGAATTATTTATCAAGCTGGCGACAAACCCGGTAAGAATCTCTCTTATATGCGCATTATTTCAAACATTCATCAACTATTAAAGAGTAATTGCACGACCCGCAGAAAAAGCGACTGAAGTCGGTTGATTTTCTAAGAGTGCCCTAAAATCACCGTGTCATTCGGTCAATCGGTCATTCTGTCAGTCTGTCTGCCCGTCCGTAACCCGTTTGTGAAAATTGGTGATAGTGACTTAACCGCTTGGAATATTTAAACACTTTTTGGCATACTGATAGATATCAATTAGATCTAACCAATAAACTTGCGAAATATTACATTCCATTTAGTATAGCCTCGCCGACGCGAAAAGTGTGAAAATTTTCGAACAGCTTCTCCTCGGAAACCGTTGGGCCGATTGAAGTCAAATTTCATATGGAGCCTCCTATGGAATGGGGGAAAACAAAATTTGCTCATGGGGTCCAGGTCACATGACAAAAATGGCCGCCAAGCCATATATAGTCTGTCTGTCTGTCCGTCCGTAACCCGTTTGTGAAAATTGGTGATAGTGACTTAACCGCTTGGAATATTGCACGACCCGCAGAAAAAGCGACCGACTGAAGTCGATTGATTTTCTAAGAGTGCCCTAAAATCACCGTGTCATTCTGTCATTCTGTCAGTCTGTCAGTCCGTCTGTCCGTCCATAATCCGTTTGTGAAAATTGGTGATAGTGACTTACCCGCTTGGAATATTTAAACAATTTTTGGCATACTGATAGATATCAATGAGATCTAACCAATGAACTTGCGAAATATTACATTCCATTTAGTATAGCCTCGCCGAGGCGAAAAATGTGAAAATTTCGAACTGCTTCTCCTCGGAGACCGTTTGGCCGATTGAAGTCAAATTTCATATGGAGCCTCTATGGGATGTCGGAAACCAAAATTTGCTCATGGGGTCCAGGTCACATGACCAAAATGGCCGCCAAGCCATATATGGTCTGTCTGTCTGTCCGTCCATAACCCGTTTGTGAAAATTGGTGATAGTGACTTAACCGCTTGGAATATTTAAACAATTTTTGGCATACTGATAGATATCAATGAGATCTAACCAATGAACTTGCGAAATATTACATTCCATTTAGTATAGCCTCGCAGAGGTGAAAAATATGAAAATTTTCGAACTGCTTCTCCTCGGAAACCGTGGGCCGATTGAAGTCAAATTTCATATAGAGCCTCTATGGGATGGGGGAAACCAAATTTGCTTATGGGGTCCAGGTCACATGACCAAAATGGCCGCCAAGCCATATATGGTAAAAACCCTTCAAAAATAGTCTTCTCCAGAACCACTGGGCAGATTTCCACGAAACTTAATAAATAGCATCTGGGACGTAGGCCCATCATAAATTGCTAAAATGGTGACCATGGGTTGACCTTGACCTTCTTTGTGCCTAGGTCAAACTTTGACACATGTGCTTTTGTATTGGAAAAGTGAGAATGCATTTTATCCTGTAAACAATTCAGAATACAGTACTAAAGCATAAGATATATTTTTGCTCCTTACGATAAGGCGCATTTATTGGGGGAACCGTTTTAGGTCTAGGTCACATGACCAAAATGGCCGCCATACCCATATATTGTAACACTCATAAAGCTAAAAGCATCCGACGGGTCGTGCACTTCAGCTGAAGCACTGGTTTAAACAATTTTTGGCATACTGACAGATATCAATGAGATCTAACCAATGAACTTGCGAAATATTACATTCCATTTAGTATTTTTTTTTTTTTTTTTTTTTTTTTTTGGTTTGGGTTTTACGGCCCTTTCAAGATTATTTCACTCATATCGTGCCGATCGTTAATCAGAGGTGGGCGAAAACCGGAGTACCCGGAGAAAAACCACCTGACCTTCCGTTGCAGAACTTGGCGTCTCACACGTGGCCCGAGCGAGGCTCGAACCTACGGCGGTGAGAGACCTAATGACTAAGAGTCAGCGCTCTTATCCACTAGGCCACGGAGGCCCGTATTCCATTTAGTATAGCCGCCGAGGCGAAAAATCCGTAACCCGTTTGTGAAAATTGGTGATAGTGACTTAACCGCTTGGAATATTTAAACAATTTTTGGCATACTGATAGATATCAATGAGATCTAACCACTGAACTTGAAGAATATTACATTCCATTTAGTATAACCTCGCCGAGGCGAAAAATGTAAATATTTTCGAACTGCTCCTCCTCGGAAACCGTTTGGCCGATTGAAGCCAAATTTCATATGGAGCCTCTATGGGATGGGGGAAACCAAAATTTGCACATGGGGTCCTGGTCACTTGACCAAAATGGCCGCCAAGCCATATATGGTCTCTCTGTCTGTCCGTCCGTAACCCGTTTGTGAAAATTGGTGATAGTGACTTAACCGCTTGGAATATTTAAACAATTTATGGCATACTGATAGATATCAATGCGATTTAACCAATGAACTTGCGAAATATTACATTTCATTTAGTATAGCCTCGCCGAGGCGAAAAATGTGAAAATTTTCGAACTGCTTCTCCTCGGAAACCGTTGGGCCGATTGAAGTCAAATTTCATATGGAGCCTCTATGGGATGGGGGAAACCAACATTTCCTCATGGGGTCCAGGTCACATGACAAAAATGGCCGCCAAGCCATATACGGTCTGTCTGTCTGTCCGACCGTAACCCGTTTGTGAAAATTGGTGATAGTGACTTAACCGCTTTGAATATTTAAACAATTTTTGGCATACTGATATATATCAATGAGGTCGAACCAATGAACTTGCGAAATATTACATTCCATTAAGTATAGCCTCGCCGAGGCGAAAAATCCTTAACCCGTTTGTAGAAATAGGTGATAGTGACTTAACCACTTGGAATATTTAAACAATTTTTGGCATACTGATAGATATCAATGAGATCTAACCAATGAACTTGTGTAATATTACATTCCATTTAGTATAGCCTCGCCGAGGCGAAAAATGGGAAAATTTTCGACCTGCTTCTCCTCGGAAACCGTTGGGCCGATTGAAGCCAAATTTCATATGGAGCCTCT
Organism: Lucinisca nassula; assembly: GCA_963580285.1. NCBI lineage: Eukaryota > Metazoa > Mollusca > Bivalvia > Lucinida > Lucinidae > Lucinisca > Lucinisca nassula. Next base: position 44,401,740 of record OY757013.1, read on the forward strand.
ATGGGATAGGGCTAACCAAAATTTGCTCATGGGGTCCAGCTCACATGACCAAAATGGCCGCCAAGACATATATGGTCTGTCTGTCCGTCCGTAACACGTTTGTGAAAATTGGTGAAAGTGACTTAACCGCTTGGAATATTTAAACAATTTTTGGCATACTGATTGATATCAATGAGATCTAACCAATGAACTTGCGAAATATTACATTCCATTTAGAATAGCCTCGCAGAGGCGAAAAATGTGAAAATTTTTGAACTGCTTCTCCTCGAAAACCGTTGGGCCGATTGAAGTCGACTTTCATATGGAGCTTCTATGGGATGGGGGAAACCAAAATTTGCTCATAGGGTCCAGGTCACATGACCAAAATGGCCACCAAGCCATATATGGTCTGTTTGTCTGTCCGTCCGTATCCCGTTTGTGAAAATTGGTGATAGTGACTTAACCGCTTGGAATATTTAAACAAGTTTTGGCATACTGATAGATATCAATGAGATCTAACCAATGAACTTGCGAAATATTACATTCCATTTAGTATAGCCTCGCCGAGGCGAAAACTATGAAAATTTTCGAACTGCTTCTCCTCGGAAACCGTTGGGCCGATTGAAGTCAAATTTCATATGGAGCCTCTATGGGATGGGGGAAACCAAAATTTGCTCATGGGGTCCAGGTCACATGACCAAAATGGCCGCTAAACCATATATGGTCTGTCTGTCTGTCAGTCCGTAACCCGTTTGTGAAAATTGGTGATAGTGACTTAACCGCTTGGAATATTTAAACAAGTTTTGGCATACTGATAGATATCAATGAGATCTAACCAATGAGCCTGTGAAATATTACATTCCATTTAGTATAGCCTCGCCGAGGCGAAAAATGTGAAAATTTTCGAACTGTTTCACCTCGGAAACCGATGGGCCGATTGAAGTCAAATTTCATATGGAGCCTCTATGGGATGGGGGAAACCAACATTTCCTCATGGGGTCCAGGTCACATGACAAAAATGGCCGCCAAGCCATATACGGTCTGTCTGTCTGTCCGACCGTAACCCGTTTGTGAAAATTGGTGATAGTGACTTAACCGCTTTGAATATTTAAACAATTTTTGGCATACTGATATATATCAATGAGATCGAACCAATGAACTTGCGAAATATTACATTCCATTAAGTATAGCCTCGCCGAGGCGAAAAATCCTTAACCCGTTTGTAGAAATAGGTGATAGTGATTTAACCACTTGGAATATTTAAACAATTTTTGGCATACTGATAGATATCAATGAGATCTAACCAATGAACTTGTGTAATATTACATTCCATTTAGTATAGCCTCGCCGAGGCGAAAAATGGGAAAATTTTCGACCTGCTTCTCCTCGGAAACCGTTGGGCCGATTGAAGCCAAATTTCATATGGAGCCCCTATGGGATAGGGCTAACCAAAAGTTGCTCATGGGGTCCAGCTCACATGACCAAAATGGCCGCCAAGACATATATGGTCTGTCTGTCCGTCCGTAACACGTTTGTGAAAATTGGTGAAAGTGACTTAACCGCTTGGAATATTTAAACAATTTTTGGCATACTGATTGATATCAATGAGATCTAACCAATGAACTTGTGAAATATTACATTCCATTTAGAATAGCCTCGCAGAGGCGAAAAATGTGAAAATTTTCGAACTGCTTCTCCTCGAAAACCGTTGGGCCGATTGAAGTCGACTTTCATATGGAGCTTCTATGGGATGGGGGAAACCAAAATTTGCTCATAGGGTCCAGGTCACATGACCAAAATGGCCACCAAGCCATATATGGTCTGTTTGTCTGTCCGTCCGTATCCCGTTTGTGAAAATTGGTGATAGTGACTTAACCGCTTGGAATATTTAAACAAGTTTTGGCATACTGATAGATATCAATGAGATCTAACCAATGAACTTGCGAAATATTACATTCCATTTAGTATAGCCTCGCCGAGGCGAAAAATGTGAAAATTTTCGAACTGCTTCTCCTCGGAAACCGTTGGGCCGATTGAAGTCAAATTTCATATGGAGCCTCTATTGGATGGGTGAAACCAAAATTTGCTCATGGGGTCCAGGTCACATGACCAAAATGGCCGCCAAGCCATATATGGTCTGTCTGTCTGTCCGTCCATAACCCGTTTGTGAAAATTGGTGATAGTGACTTAACCGCTTGGAATATTTAAACAATTTTTGGCATACTGATAGATATCAATGAGATCTAACCAATGAACTTGCGAAATATTATATTCCATTTAGCATAGCCTCGCAGAGGTGAAAAATATGAAAATTTTCGAACTGCTTCTCCTCGGAAACCGTTGGGCCGATTGAAGTCAAATTTCATATAGAGCCTCTATGGGATGGGGGAAACCAAAATTTGCTCATGGGGTCCAGGTCACATGACCAATATGGCCACCAAGCCATATATGATAAAAACCCTTCAAAAATAGTCTTCTCCAGAACCACTGGGCAGATTTCCACGAAACTTAATAAATACATGTAGCATCTGGGACGTAGGCCCATCATAAATTGCTAAAATGGTGACCATGGGTTGACCTTGACCTTCTTTGTGCCTAGGTCAAACTTTGACACATGTGCTTTTGTATTAGAAAAGTGAGAATGCATTTTATCCTGTAAACAATTCAGAATACAGTACTAAAGTATAAGAAATATTTTTGCTCCTTACGATAAGGCGCATTTATTGGGGGAACCGTTTGAGGTCCAGGTCACATGACCAAAATGGCCGCCATACCCATATATTGTAACACCCATAAAGCTAAAAGCATCCGACGGGTCGTGCACTTCAGCTGAAGCACTGGTTTAAACAATTTTTGGCATACTGATAGATATCAATGAGATCTAACCAATGAACTTGCGAAATATTACATTCCATTTAGTATAGCCTCGCCGAGGCGAAAAATCCGTAACCCGTTTGTGAAAATTGGTGATAGTGACTTAACCGCTTGGAATATTTAAACAATTTTTTGCATACTGATAGATATCAATGAGATCTAACCACTGAACTTGCGAAATATTACATTCCATTTAGTATAACCTCGCCGAGGCGAAAAATGTAAAAACAATTCGAACTGGTTCTCCTCGGAAACCGTTGGGCCGATTGAAGCCAAATTTCATATGGAGCCTCTATGGGATGGGGAAAACCAAAATTTGCTCCTGTGGTCCAGGTCACATGACCAAAATGGCCGCCAAGCCATATATGGTCTCTCTGTCTGTCCGTCCGTAACCCGTTTGTGAAAATTGGTGATAGTGACTTAACCACTTGGAATATTTAAACAATTTTTGGCATACTGATAGATATCAATGAGGTCTAACCAATGAACTTGCGAAATATTACATTTCATTTAGTATAGCCTCGCCGAGGCGAAAAATGTGAAAATTTTCGAACTGCTTCTCCTCGGAAACCGTTGGGCCGATTGAAGTCAAATTTCATATGGAGCCTCTATGGGATGGGGGAAACCAACATTTCCTCATGGGGTCCAGGTCACATGACAAAAATGGCCGCCAAGCCATATATGGTCTGTCTGTCTGTCCGACCGTAACCCGTTTGTGAAAATTGGTGATAGTGACTTAACCGCTTGGAATATTTAAACAATTTTTGGCATACTGATATATATCAATGAGATCTAACCAATGAACTTGCGAAATATTACATTCCATTAAGTATAGCCTCGCCGAGGCGAAAAATCCTTAACCCGTTTGTAGAAATAGGTGATAGTGACTTAACCACTTGGAATATTTAAACAATTTTTGGCATACTGATAGATATCAATGAGGTATAACCAATGAACTTGTGAAATATTACATTCCATTTAGTATAGCCTCGCCGTGGCGAAAAATGGGAAAATTTTCGACCTGCTTCTCCTCGGAAACCGTTGGACCGATTTAAGCCAAATTTCATATGGAGCCTCTATGGGATGGGGCTAACCAAAATTTTCTCATGGGGTCCAGCTCACATGACCAAAATGGCCGCCAAGACATATATGGTCTGTCTGTCCGTCCGTAACACGTTTGTGAAAATTGGTGATAGTGACTTAACCGCTTGGAATATCTAAACAATTTTTGGCATACTGATTGATATCAATGAGATCTAACCAATGAACTTGCGAAATATTACATTCCATTTAGAATAGCCTCGCAGAGGCGAAAAATGTGAAAATTTTCGAACTGCTTCTCCTCGAAAACCGTTGGGCCGATTGAAGTCGACTTTCATATGGAGCTTCTATGGGATGGGGGAAACCAAAATTTGCTCATAGGGTCCAGGTCACATGACCAAAATGGCCACCAAGCCATATATGGTCTGTTTGTCTGTCCGTCCGTATCCCGTTTGTGAAAATTGGTGATAGTGACTTAACCGCTTGGAATATTTAAACAAGTTTTGGCATACTGATAGATATCAATGAGATCTAACCAATGAACTTGCGAAATATTACATTCCATTTAGTATAGCCTCGCCGAGGCGAAAAATGTGAAAATTTTCGAACTGCTTCTCCTCGGAAACCGTTGGGCCGATTGAAGTCAAATTTCATATGGAGCCTCTATTGGATGGGTGAAACCAAAATTTGCTCATGGGGTCCAGGTCACATGACCAAAATGGCCGCCAAGCCATATATGGTCTGTCTGTCTGTCCGTCCATAACCCGTTTGTGAAAATTGGTGATAGTGACTTAACCGCTTGGAATATTTAAACAATTTTTGGCATACTGATAGATATCAATGAGATCTAACCAATGAACTTGCGAAATATTATATTCCATTTAGCATAGCCTCGCAGAGGTGAAAAATATGAAAATTTTCGAACTGCTTCTCCTCGGAAACCGTTGGGCCGATTGAAGTCAAATTTCATATAGAGCCTCTATGGGATGGGGGAAACCAAAATTTGCTCATGGGGTCCAGGTCACATGACCAATATGGCCACCAAGCCATATATGATAAAAACCCTTCAAAAATAGTCTTCTCCAGAACCACTGGGCAGATTTCCACGAAACTTAATAAATACATGTAGCATCTGGGACGTAGGCCCATCATAAATTGCTAAAATGGTGACCATGGGTTGACCTTGACCTTCTTTGTGCCTAGGTCAAACTTTGACACATGTGCTTTTGTATTAGAAAAGTGAGAATGCATTTTATCCTGTAAACAATTCAGAATACAGTACTAAAGTATAAGATATATTTTTGCTCCTTACGATAAGGCGCATTTATTGGGGGAACCGTTTGAGGTCCAGGTCACATGACCAAAATGGCCGCCATACCCATATATTGTAACACCCATAAAGCTAAAAGCATCCGACGGGTCGTGCACTTCAGCTGAAGCACTGGTTTAAACAATTTTTGGCATACTGATAGATATCAATGAGATCTAACCAATGAACTTGCGAAATATTACATTCCATTTAGTATAGCCTCGCCGAGGCGAAAAATCCGTAACCCGTTTGTGAAAATTGGTGATAGTGACTTAACCGCTTGGAATATTTAAACAATTTTTTGCATACTGATAGATATCAATGAGATCTAACCACTGAACTTGCGAAATATTACATTCCATTTAGTATAACCTCGCCGAGGCGAAAAATGTAAAAACAATTCGAACTGGTTCTCCTCGGAAACCGTTGGGCCGATTGAAGCCAAATTTCATATGGAGCCTCTATGGGATGGGGAAAACCAAAATTTGCTCCTGTGGTCCAGGTCACATGACCAAAATGGCCGCCAAGCCATATATGGTCTCTCTGTCTGTCCGTCCGTAACCCGTTTGTGAAAATTGGTGATAGTGACTTAACCACTTGGAATATTTAAACAATTTTTGGCATACTGATAGATATCAATGAGGTCTAACCAATGAACTTGCGAAATATTACATTTCATTTAGTATAGCCTCGCCGAGGCGAAAAATGTGAAAATTTTCGAACTGCTTCTCCTCGGAAACCGTTGGGCCGATTGAAGTCAAATTTCATATGGAGCCTCTATGGGATGGGGGAAACCAACATTTCCTCATGGGGTCCAGGTCACATGACAAAAATGGCCGCCAAGCCATATATGGTCTGTCTGTCTGTCCGACCGTAACCCGTTTGTGAAAATTGGTGATAGTGACTTAACCGCTTGGAATATTTAAACAATTTTTGGCATACTGATATATATCAATGAGATCTAACCAATGAACTTGCGAAATATTACATTCCATTAAGTATAGCCTCGCCGAGGCGAAAAATCCTTAACCCGTTTGTAGAAATAGGTGATAGTGACTTAACCACTTGGAATATTTAAACAATTTTTGGCATACTGATAGATATCAATGAGGTATAACCAATGAACTTGTGAAATATTACATTCCATTTAGTATAGCCTCGCCGTGGCGAAAAATGGGAAAATTTTCGACCTGCTTCTCCTCGGAAACCGTTGGACCGATTTAAGCCAAATTTCATATGGAGCCTCTATGGGATGGGGCTAACCAAAATTTTCTCATGGGGTCCAGCTCACATGACCAAAATGGCCGCCAAGACATATATGGTCTGTCTGTCCGTCCGTAACACGTTTGTGAAAATTGGTGATAGTGACTTAACCGCTTGGAATATCTAAACAATTTTTGGCATACTGATTGATATCAATGAGATCTAACCAATGAACTTGCGAAATATTACATTCCATTTAGAATAGCCTCGCAGAGGCGAAAAAAGTGAAAATTTTCGAACTGCTTCTCCTCGAAAACCGTTGGGCCGATTGAAGTCGACTTTCATATGGAGCTTCTATGGGATAGGGGAAACCAAAATTTGCTCATGGGGTCCAGGTCACATGACCAAAATGGCCGCCAAGCCATATATGGTCTGTCTGTCTGTCCGTCCGTAACCCGTTTGTGAAAATTGGTGATAGTGACTTAACTAACCGCTTGGAATATTTAAACAATTTTTGGCATACTGATAGATATCAATGAGATCTAACCAATGAACTTGCGAAATATTACATTTCATTTAGTATAGCCTCGCAGAGGCGAAAAATGTGAAAATTTTCGAACTGCTTCTCCTCGGAAACCGTTGGGCCGATTGAAGTCAAATTTCATACGGAGCTTCTATGAGATGGGGGAAACCAACATTTGCTCATGTGGTCCAAGTCACATGACAGAAATGGCCGCCAAGCCATATATGGTCTGTCTGTCTGTCCGTCCGTAACCCGTTTGTGAAAATTGGTGATAGTGACTTAACAGTTTTGAAAATATATAAACAATTTTTGGCATACTGATAGATATCAATGAGATCTAACCAATGAACTTGCGAAATATTACATTCCATTTAGTATAGCCGCGCCGAGGCGAAAAAAGTGAAAAGTTTCGAACTGCTTCTCCTCGGAAACCGTTGGGCTGATTGAAGTCAAATTTCATATGGAGCCTCTATGGGATGGGGCTAACCAAAATTTGCTCATGGGGTCCAGCTCACATGACCAAAATGGCCGCCAAGCCATATATGGTCTGTCTGTCTGTCCGTCCGTAACCCGTTTGTGAAAATTGGTGATAGTGACTTAACCGCTAGAAATATTGAAACAATTTTTGGCATACTGATAGATATCAATGAGATCTAACCAATGAACTTGCGAAATATTATATTCCATTTAGAATAGCCTCGCAGAGGCGAAAAATGTGAAAATTTTCGAACTGCTTCTCCTCGGAAACCGTTGGGTCGATTGAAGTCAAATTTCATATGGAGCTTCTATGGGATGGGGGAAACCAAAATTTGCTCATGGGGTCCAGGTCACATGACCAAAATGGCCGCCAAGCCATATATGGTAAAAACCTTTCAAAAATAGTCTTCTCCAAAACCACTTGGCAGATTTCCACGAAACTTGATAAATGGAATCTGGGACGTAGGCCCATCATAAATTGCTAAAATGGTGACCCTGGGTTGACCTTGAGCTTCTTTGTGCCTAGGTCAAACTTTGACACATATGCTTTTGTATTGGAAAATGTGAGAATGCATTTTATTCTGCAAACGATTCAGAATACAGTACTAAAGTATAAGATATATTTTTGCTCCTTACGATAAGGCGCATTTATTGGGGGAACCGTTTTAGGTCCAGGTCACATGACCAAAATGGTCGCCATACCCATATATGGTAACACTCATAAAGCTAAAAGCATCCGGCGGGTCGTGCACTTCAGCTGAAGCACTGGTTATTAACAACAATAAAAGATATCAATTACAAGTATAAAATAATTTATTGGAACAAAACACTTGAACAGTGTTTCTCGTCCTTACCATGCAGAAGGTACGAGAAGAGCATGACAAATACATACATATGCATAAATATGAGAGTTTTGAGAAAATCTCGTGTTTCCGGTCATGTACATGGATATCGAGCGGAGACACATTTTTGTCGTCGTTGTTAAGGTACAGTTTTGGCATCTTGACATTCCCTGCTCCCTTACACTTTCTGGGAGAGAGGGGAATGATGGCATGCATATTTGCATACTTCTCTTTCTATGAATAAATAAAAAACACTATACCTGGAATAGTCACCAAGTCGTAAAATATCCTAAACATTTGTTATAATATTTTCTGAATGGCTGACACGGTAACCCATTAACATCTGCACGGGTTGCGCGTGCTTTGTGTAACGAACTGAGTATTTGTATACATATATTAAAGGTGTATCATTTACCGTATTAACCTATGTATGCCAATGAAATATTCCACTTGATGGCTTTGGAGTGGTCGGTTTGGAATTGTGGGGGTGTCAGATTTGTTATGTTTGTGTGTAGTGTTATAATAATGCACATACCGTTGGCCAAGGTGTAGACTCAGATCAGACGCCGCGTTGTGTGGCGTCTGATCTGGGTCTGTACTATTTGTCAAAGTCACCAAAATCGGTCACCGGGCATACATGGGTTAATACCGTATTTCTCTCTGAATTTAAACGTTTGGTTTCTCTCTCTCTCTCTCTCTCTCTCTCTCTCTCTCTCTCTCTCTCTCTCTCTCTCTCTCTCTCTCTCTCTCTCTCTCTCTGGTTATTTGTACCCATGTTATATGGACGAAGGCACCTTATAACGTTGATGCGACGTTGCATAAGACCAGAGTGTAAATAAAGAGTATGTTGTGCTATGTTACGTTATGTAAATGCATGTGAGCTATCCTCTTTCTCCGACGTTCTTAAACTTTCTTTACATCTCTATCCATTACCAATGCTCTTCTGTCGTTTGCATAATCAACAATGTATAAGATATTTAACTTGAAAGGATGCTATATTGTATACTCAGTGAGGCAGGTTATGTATTGCGATTATTTCCAAATATGGTTCTACATATTCATTGTATCTCGATTATGTGATTTGTGTTTGAAATGCCCTGTATTGTAATACTCTGTACTGTCTGTCACTTATATATGATGTATATCCTCAAAGCCCAACAGGGCTACTGGAATTGAATAAACTTACTTACTTACATAAAAACATATCACATTAAGGGCAATTGGAACACCTGACAGATTTTTCAGCCATTTTTCAAAGGGAGACAACTTTCGGGTCTTCCTGTTTGCTTTTCTATAAGACTTGTCTCATTGTAAAAGGGGTCAACTCTTAAAGGAAAGAATTTGCTCCTCAGGAGCAAATTTTTACCTTTCAGAGTTGGTCCCTATTGACATGGGAGACAAAAATAATTTTGCAGGAGTTGCACTTACTGAAGGTGTTCCCATTCAACTTAAGTTGACAATTCTATATTGAGACATGCATTGCTAGATACATACTTCATTTACAGCTTGATTCATCATGACTTCAGAGAAACAGAGGAAGATGTGGGTGGGGCATCTTTTGAAGATATATATATATAATATAGTGATATTGATTAAACATGGCTACAAATATTCGCAAGTGAGTTTCTTTGTTCAATTGCAAGAAAAACAGATTATGGTCTGGTCGCTTCATGTTTGTGTTTCTTTCCCTTTGGTGTCTTTGATGGGACGAGTATGTTAATTGTATCGATTCCTGATCTATGTTTTACTTCTACTTAGCAAGTTTTCGTAGTACTGTTTTGATGGGATTACACAATAACTGTTTAAATTTATTGATCGTGGGCCATCTGCAGCAGTAGTTAGGCAATATTTCATTACGAAAATTTCTGAAGGCTAGACACACTAGTACAAAATGAAATTCATCTTCTACCACATTCATATTACACAATTGACAAAACCTTATACTTCTCTTTGTGTTTCAAAATTTTCCTTCTTCTATCATAAGCATATGTGATGAGCATCTTAAACGTGAAAGGGCAATTCTATGGTTCATGTTATGCATATAAATTAAGTATTCTTCAAACTGAAAATGTGTCTTAAATTTTCTATAAGCAGATAATTTAGAAGAACTGTTGAGACAACCGTACCATCCTTGAATAAATTGATCATATAAACGCTGTACTATTTGCTGTAATTCTAATCCGGTAATTGTCTGACTGTTCCATAGTCGCATAAAAACTTTTTACTTGACCATCCCAAGACACTAGACTATTTACATTTTGAGCATTACCGCTTTGAAGAATATCAAATTCAACTTTATAAATTCTCTACAACAAGTTATTTTGATCTGATAAAATTTCCATCCAATATTTAAAGACAAATGCTACGAATTCGCCATTTTTGTATGATCATCAAAAATGAAAGTTATGCTAGAGCCAACATTTTACCGTTCTTGGGTAAGGAAATGGTTGAAACTTGTGGAACAGATATCGTTTTGGGGTTCATTTCATTATTAAACATGTTCAGCTTCGCTATAAACTTCACGAAAACAGTAACATTGCGATTTTTGCAAATTTTAATTTTTCCGCATTTACTCAAGATCTGATCAACCTAAATGGTTACAGACTTACTTAAACGATATGCTGCAATGCATATTATGGCCAGCTACTATTTACAAGTAAAATCGAAGTCATCTGTCAATGATTCGCCATCTTTTCATAGAATTTATATATATTTTTACCATGTATTTCATCTGGGGGTAGGGGAACGGTTTGTTTAATGAAACAGAAATAAGCACGGTGACCCCTAGTTTTCTTTTAATTTTCTATTCTCTGAAATCATCCCCTAGAGAAAAAACCTTGTTGTATGAAAATTTCAATCTAGAATTCTTCTGTATGGTCCAAAATATTGCAAATAATGAATTATTTTTAAAGATATTTTGGTTGATGACAAAATTGGTTTTGCAAACAAAATTTCTGAGCTTGAAAAATAGTCTAAAGATAGGCAGCTGTATCTTTTACTATATCATTCTCACTGAAATAGATGTTTAAATGCCAGGCAAACGTCATTTTTGACATGCTATTTACTAACATGGTTGTTTTCTGACATTTCTGGGAAAACAGTTTGGGGTGATCTCCTTCTTGTTTAGATTACTTAAGATTCAGCACGGTGACATATGGTTTTTATTTCAAATGAAGTGAGCCAGTATATGATACTGAACATATAAAGACTCTTAAACAGATTTCAATGTAGGAAGTTTTTCGTAGCATATGCCCTTAAGTATGGGTTCCTTACGTAGCTCTGCCGAATTCTCTATAAACCGCATTATTACATGATTGTGTTTGTTACGAGATGGAATAGGAAACTTCTCTGGTGCTTATGCACATCTAAATTATTTTAGTTGGTACATGGCAAGGCGGTGCGAGTGAAATATTTTGGGTGAAATACGGTTGGGAAAATGTGCTGCTCCATGCACAAGTCATGCACATATCATACGATGTATGCATGAGTGGTTTGTGGAGATTATTTTACCATACAATTAGCCGCTATAAGGCGGATTTCTATAAAATTTGCCTAAAAATCGCCAACCGCCAAATTGTGCCATATATAATTTTCAGTCCGGTCACGGTGTTGTGAGTGTTCTTTTTGACGGGAGTCATACCATTGATTTGTAGGGACGTTTAATCATTTTTCCCTAGGTGAAATACTATTTGAACGCAAATCCATTATCTACTCGATTTTTGCTATCTGGCTGTGATTGTGGAAGGCATCTTCACCTCGCCAAGATTTTAGCGAGCTAATATGAGTATGCATGATTTTCGGTAGTATTCATAGATATAAAAACCCTGAAAAATGAACACTATTCAGCAGCAAGTCAAGTTCTAACGATTGAACACAACATCGTGACGGGACAACGAAAGTATATTGAAAGGTATGTTAAACCTACGTTTAGTATTATTTTTTGTATGAACATGCTTGTAGGTTTTAGAGGGGTTTACTTCTAGTATACCCCAACTTTCTGAAGCCTATTCTGATTTCACTTTTGAAGCCTCTGTGGTGTAGTGAATAGGCTACTAGCTTTGCCAGCTAGAGGTCGCAGGATCGATCCCAGGCTTCTCCAGAAGTAGAATGAGTCTTTTAAGCGAGGTCCTGTCTCATTCTGACCCTAAATGTTGGTGAGACGTAAAGTTTGGACACCCGCTCATTATAGATTCATTTAGGCTTTTATAGAGCCCTTTTGTAGAATATAATTAATAAACGTCGGGTCACTTGTTCGATCCATGACTTTTGACTAGCAGTGGTTAGAAAACCGTGGTCCCGTCTCTATATGATATTAGGTGTAGAGGAGCGTAAAATTAAGACGGGTTTAACCATATCTTCATCATCAGGGCAAACTCTTACAAGAGGCTATCGGGTTATCCGTGATGATGAACCGTGATGAATTTGATTTTACAAGCATATTCATGATGAGTAGAAATGATTTTGTTCAAGAAGAATTACGAGTTCATTTTGTAATGATGCCTTTTCTGTTTGAGAACTTGGTTTGTACATGTATGTACATAAAAGGAATGTGATAATGATAAGTGAGAGTATTTGGTCGCCACACGTTATAACGGCATGAGCGGCGTAGATGACTTCAGCTGCGTCATCAGCGTCACGAGGACGGTTGTGACGTGGTGCCTACCAAATACAGCAAGAATTTACGACAAACAGTGTTGGTCTTTATGAGACACTAACAGATGTTGTGGATAATAGATTAAAGTCTTCCTGTTTTGGATTTCTAGCTGTTATTAATGTAATGAATTTGTGAATAGCTATATTTGTGAGCCGTGTCGCGGAGAAGGGTGTGAAATAGTTTATGTTTCCTGTAATTGGCGGGTGACCAGGTAGCGCAAAGGCGTGGTCTGTTCAATTGCCTCTTAACTGTGATAATGTAGTGAGCACGTATTTGATGGGTATTATGCTCAGTAGTAGTGAGCATTAATTGATTTCTGTAGTGCTCAGTAAGGAAACATAGACTTTGAGTATTCTTGTGTGAAGCGCTGGGTGCTGATAATTTGATGCACAGTCAAGTTGAGTTCTGCTGTGCAGTAATTTGTTGCATGCGCTAATCAGCCTGTGTATCTGGTCGGCGCATGCGCAATAACGGTATATGCATGAACATATTCTTACTTCTCCGAGAGGGGGATCATGATATAGCATGTATGATTTGTGAACTGTAGGCCTATCTTAGTCGAATTATCGTAATTTGCAGGCACGACAATGTGTGGTGACCTGCTGCTCCCTGCAACATAGGAGCAGGTACTGGTACGACGCCATCGGTTTCGAGTCCAGCAAGGTCGGACTTAACCAATAACGGACCGTCGAGACCATTAGAAACAGGTCGTGCAAAACGAACTGCCGGAACTTCAATTTCGGATGGATACGATTCGATAAATTATATAAATCAACTGGTGGTCGTAAAATCCCGAGATTTCGCTGAAATACATAAAAATCGGCAATATCATGGAATTAAAAAGTTTCAGTTTGTCTTGTATATGAAGATTAGAATTATCAAACACGTTATTTAAAGTGTATAGTGCCTCACTTGCGTGCTCCGCTAGATTTTTCTGTAAAAAAATTCCATTACTGAATAAAGTAACACCTAAATATGATTTTACCATTTTAAGTCTTACATCATTATAAAAGAAGTCAATGTTTTCCAATTGTCATTGGGTATAGGTATATAGCAGACTTGTACTGCCTTGCCGTACAAGCCAGCTTTTATAGCGACGAGGTAGGGTAGAGTGTTGGCCTGTCACTACGGCGGACCGGGTTCGATTGCCCGGCCGAGTAAAGGTGATTAGCATTTTTTCACCCCTACGACATTGGTGGCCCAGTATGGATCCAGCACCGCGTCTGAGGGCATGAAAAAGTATTTCAGACAGCGAGCCTTTATCCTTTACACAAACTTAAGGCCCTTAAATTTGATTTCTGCCGCTTTTGTTAATTTAGTGGGAGCTGGTGGTACTAATTTATATAAAAATAACCTGAGAGTTAGATTATTTCCTATCAAATCGCCCAGTCTTCGGAAATATACCAATCCTTTCAAAAGAAGTGGAATGTATCCTAGTATTTCCAAGTGCAATACTAAGAGGTGCAGGTGCTGTTCACATTTATGCACTGTGTCTACCGTTTCTTCGTCTGTAAACTGTAGACGTTTTTCTGAAGTTAACATGTCCGATTTGACATTTAAGTTAACGGACTTGATATATGTGATAGCCTGACAAACTGCAATTTATAAAATGCAGTATGTCGGGCAAACTAATCGCATGTTAAAAACACGATTTAACGATCATTATCGTAGAATGAGTAAGCCTAAAAAACTGATACTTTCTTGTACCGTCATTTCAGACGTACAGGCCATTCTATAAAAGATATTTCTATACAGCCAGTGCAAGCAATGTATTATGGTGTAAATTCTACAGCTAGTTTTAAAATTATTAAACGGCATGAAACTGAATTAAAATCGATTAAATTATTACAGACACCTTTACCATTGGGCTTTAATGACAACATTTATCATGAGGGTAATATATCGAAAATGCCCGACTTTGATATTTTCTCGCTTCTGGACTGTCGAAAGCGTAACACTAGATCGCACGGCACCAGAAAAAATGGTAATTATAAAAGTAAATTACGTGCTTTTAAAAGAAACAATACCAGTCTGAAGTGACTGTCCATAATATTATTTAATCATGGACGCCACTCAATGCTTGCTTTTCTAAGTTCATTACCCATTTCTGTATTACGGATTCTGGATACCGAGGTGAATGAATTCTACGATAGTTCTAATCAGTAATACGACGTTGCTCTTTTAACTAAAGGTTATACTCAGCATGCTCTTCGTCCTTTCATCGATTCGGAAATTAATCACAAACGCCATTACATCAACATATCCTTCATTAATAAGGGTTTGGAATTTATAGATTTACCTAGTATCTTCCGGGACAGTTCTGTTATTTCATCCATTCCTGCTTATTTTCAAAATACCGAAACAGCCATAATTTGCTAAAAATACAATAAATCTGTTAGATCTATCATTTTTAATTTCAATAAACTTGTTTCTGATCTTGATATTGACACTAACACTCCTGATACATATGATTGTAAAGTTTTAGTGTATTGCCATCCTGCTGCTGGTCATATTATTACTGGCAATTTAAAAATTATTCCTGATTCTCGGATCCGTAATATAATTTCTAAAGGACCAAAATGTCGAATTTCTTCTAAAATTAATTTAAATAAATGTGGAGATGAAATCGCTGCTGCCTTGAATGAATCTGGTAATCGATGGTGTAAACGAGAGTATGTGAGCGTAAAGCTCTTAAGCAATGGAAACTTAGCATTCTGAAATTAGTGAACAAACGCATTTCGTTTTATTCGCAAAATACGAACTTATTGCCTCCTAAACCTAAGACGTCTTTACGTCACATTAAACTAGGTATTCAAGAATTTCATAAGAGGTTTGTTTTGGCTCCAGCTGATAAGGCCGCTAACAATGTGGACATTGTTTGACGGCTTCACTATGTTAACACTCTTCAGCAAGAACTTGGTAGTACTAAGGCCTGTGAACTTCAGCCTTTAGCTGTAGAGAGGACTTAAGTTGATGACCACATCTGTCATTCAGCCACCACGTTTGCTGTCTGTGTTACAGAAGTCCGAGACAAGCTTCCTACGTTATATTGGTTACCTAAACTTCATAAAAGACCATACAAAGCAGGGTTACTTGCAAATTCAAGCTCTTGTACCACCACTTAACTCTCCAAATTAATAGCTTCGTGTTTTACTGCCATCAAAAAACATGTGATAAAATATTGTGACAAAGTCTTCGACAGAACAGGTAGAATATGTTCTATAAAAGGGTTATCCTTTGGAAGCAAGGAATACACCACAGAACTGAAAAATATGGAGTGTATATGTTTTCTGTGCCAGACTAGCTAGTTTCGGCCAATTAGGTCTCATCAGTGACCCTCAGATATTTTCAAAATTCCACAATGGAATCAATGATCCCAAAAGGACAAGAAAATATAATCTACACTATGATGTAGGGCAGGGAGACGTTTTACCGCCGCCACACATTCCCACACACCAGCTGTAGTGAAGTTAAATGTGTTCTATAAAAGGGTTATCCTTTGGAAGTAAGGAATACACCACAGAACTGAAAAATACGGGGTGCGTATGTTTTCTGGGCCAGACTAGCTAGTGTCGGCCAATTAGGTCTCATCAGTGACCCTCAGATATTTTCAAAATTCCACAATGGAATCGATGATCCCAAAGGACAAGAAAATATAATCTACACTATGATGTAGGGCAGGGAGACGTTTTACCGCCGCCACACATTCCCAGACACCAGCTGTAGTGACGTTAAATATGTTCTATAAAAGGGTTATCCTTTTGAAGCAGGAATACACCACAGGACTGAAAAATATGGGGTGTATATGTTTTTTGGGCCAGAGTAGCTAGTTTCGGCAAATTAGGCCTCATCAGTGACCCTCAGATATTTTCAAAATTCTACAATGGAATCAATGATCCCAAAGGACAAGAAAATATAATCTACACTATGATGTAGGGCAGGGAGACGTTTTTCGGTCTATAAAAATGCTAATGAAGTTTTAAATAAATTGGAATCCAGGCGTTTTCTTGTTCAATATGTTCTATAAAAGGGTTATCCTTTGGAAGCAAGGAATACACCACAGAAGTAACAAATATGGAGTGTACATGTTTTCTGGACCAGACTAGCTAGTTTCGGCCAATTAGGCCTCATCAGTGACCCTCAGATATTTTCAAAATTCCACAATGGAATCAATGATCCCAAAGGACAAGAAAATATAATCTACACTATGATGTCGGGCAGGGAGACGTTTTACCGCCGCCACACAGTCCCACACACCAGCTGTAGTGAAGTCAAATATGTTCTATAAAAGGGTTATCCTTTGGAAGCAAGGAATACACCACAGAAGTGAAAAATATGGAGTGTACATGTTTTCATGGCCAGACTAGCTAGTTTCGGCCAATTAGGCCTCATCAGTGACCCTCAGATATTTTCAAAATTCCACAATGGAATGATTTTTCCACCCTTTACACTACACTTCCTCATAATCTTATAAAAGAAAAAACTTACTGACTTAAATGAATGGACCTTTCATAGGGAAGACTCCCTCTATCTTGCAAGAAATGTAAGACATGCACTTTTCACTTCTGAAGAGCATAAAAACTATACTTTATGGTCATGTCAGAAAGTGTGTGAAGCTCTCATCTTTCTGCTTGATAATATTTGCATAAGATGTGGTACTGCATGATTATTTAGACAAGTTATGGGTATTCCGGTGGGTACTAAATGCGCACCAATTTTGTGGCTGACATGTTTTTGTGTTGTTATGAGAGAGACTTCATGATGTCCCTTTCTACTGAAAACCAGTCTGAAATTATTGAAGCTTTTAGCTCCACTTCTTGATATTTGGATGATTTATTAAATACTGATAATACCTATTTCGATGGTTTGATTAGTCAAATTTACAACCCCCCCCCCCCCCCGAACTTCATTTAGATAAAGAAAATTCTTCTGATACCGAGGCCTCGTTCTTGGATTTACATATATCTATTGTAGATGGGTTTGTTTCTTGCAGGAATTTATGATAAACGCGATGATTTTGATTTTGAGATTGTAAACTTTCCTTTTTTTGGATGGTGATGTTCCTTGTGCGCCATTCTATGGCGTTTATATTTCGCAATTAATTCAATTTGCCAGAGTGTGTAGTCATGTAACCGACATCAACACTCGTAATAAATTGTCAACGGCTAAACTTCTAAATCAGGGTTATCGGTACCATAAACTACGCAAAGCCTTTTCAAAATTTTATAGATGTAATTCTGATTTAATTTCCAAATTCAATATTGGACTTAAATCTCTTCTGCAACAAGGTCTATCGGAACTGTAACTGCCATTGTGGAAAGATGACACACTTTCGGACGGGCTTTTCAATGTCAGGTAAGGTGCCTTCAGGAGCAAAAGATATCTTCAAGAAAAAGACGAATAAAAAAGGAAAACAGTTCTGCTATTGTAAATGAGCTGCCTTATTGGCTCAATTGTGACCGATACATTCGATCGTTTCTGAACTCGATTTTTTCTACTTTCACTTTGTCTGCTTTGACAGTGACAAGAAATGATAACTGTTGGCGAATTTTATCCATGTGTGGTGGAAAATACAGTCAATCGTAGAAAATTAACTTCGTTTGAGAGGTCGAAAAGAAACCATAAAAAATATAAAAACCACTTTAAAAAAGTGAATGTCGTTACAGTGCCGATTGACGGCAATGCGCAGAACGTTGCGCAACCGAAATTAAGGTCGGCCACCTTAAATCTCTTCTGCAACAAGGTCTATCGGAACACGAATTTTATGGTGACTTAGTATATAAATTCAGACAAAATTATAACCGCAATGACTTCAGCACCCAATTTCGTAAAATCATTCTTCGATATAAAAAGATTGGATATAACATGAATGTTATACTACAGACTGCATGCATGGTGGTTAACCAAATCACGATTGACAACTTTGCTTCCCTCTTTAATTGCACACCGGTGGGTCAGTCCCAGATTCTTTGACGGTTCCAACGTAAAAGGCTTATGTTGGTTGTTACCTGATGCTCTGTCCCATGGTCGGACCCATCGGAGTCTTACTAATGGTTTTCTTTTGCTCCAGCATTTCAGTGGTTTGTTACTGTAGAGTCTTCACCGTTGTTTCATCTCTGTTGTTGTTTGATTTTGGTGTTCACGGAGATGTTGCACAGATGAGTTAGGAGGCCTTCATGCGGACTGAACAAATTATTTGTCTGAATTGCGACGGAAGTAAGGGCGAGGATTGTGGCCACGAAAATTAGATTTAAGCCCCCCACCCACCCCACCCCACCAGTGGAATTCGTTTCCGCTGACCGTTCCAAGGCGGTTCTTCTGTCGCGGTTTATTATTGCTCTTTGGGTATTTGTGTCGTTTGTATTATTTTATTTTGGATAGCCTATTGGCCATATTGTGGGAAAGTAACTGTCCTTTTGGCTTTCCACTGTTGGTGTTTCCGTTTGGGTCTGTTGCTTCGTGTTTCTGTTTCTTTCCCTTTGGTGTCCCTGATGGAAGCTGTGGGTTAATTGTATCGATGCCTGATCATTGTCAACACTTCTATTTAACACTATGGTATAATGACTGTAAAACTTTTACAAACTTACAAGATACACCTATCTGTAACAGCTTGAACGAAATTGCGTTTCTATACACGTGATCAAACGCTTTCCGAAAGTCTATAAACCCACAAAAGAGCGTTTTATGTTCACTGTAAAAATTTTCTGACCACTGAAAGCATGACAAATAAATAATCAACCGTCCTCTTTTGGGCTATAAAGCCGAACTGACTCTCCGAAATAAGCATATTGCTCTCAGTCCAAAGGCGGTTATCTAAAATGTGCGAGTAGATTTTCGAAAATATGCTAGTTAACGTTATACCCCGGTAATTGTTTACATCTGATTTGTGTCCCTTTTTTGTGGGACAGTAACGATAATACCTTTAGACAAACTTTTGGGATTGCAGAGATTTGTAAACAAGTAATTGAAAAGTTTCGCTAAAAGGGTATCAGACAGATCAATGAACAGTTCAGGTGGCAGCAAATCTATACCGGGACTTTTGTTACGTTTAAGTTGTAAAATGGCCTTATGAATCTCTTGAGACGATATTTCAGCATCCAGCGAATCTGTGTTGATCTGCAACGTCGTACTAAAAGGGTCGTCGCTCATGCCCTATTATCTCTTCGACATAATCAATGCTAAAAATATCGCTATTGCTATAAATATCCTTCAAATGTTAAAACAAACTCTTCAGCTGAAATAGGGTCCGTATTTGATCCTTTCCCTTTCATGCGCTTTATTTCAGACTAAAACAATCTTGGGTTGGACTTCGATAAATCAAGCAAATAATCTTGCGTCCGTTTGTAAAAGACTCTTTTCGCGCGACGTTTGACCGAACAAAAACGACGCCTGGCTATGACAAGTCGATTGTGTGCCTCAAGCGTTTTGTGTTTACGGTAACCAACTTTTGTTTGCATGTTTCAAATATGATCTAGCCTCTTCACACTTAACATCAAACCATCGACTGTTATATTTACGCAATGGCTTTCTTTTCACGGGTTTACTGTGCTTCGAAATACCGAAAGTGTTGAACGCTGTTTTATACAGGATGCTTGCCAATGCATCGACCTCCGTGTCTATAGAGGAGCCATTTTGCAGTATATTTTCGATATTTTGATTGAGCAAAGGAAGATTTTCTTGAATATGTCTGCGGAATTCATCGGTATGTTCTTTTTTCCAAACCAGCTTTTCAGTTTTAGATGGTTCTACGTTTTGTGTTAAAACCTTCAAACTAATCTGAATGTGACCTATGATCGGAACATCTATACAGTTCTTGAACCAAACAATCTGTTATGATATCAAAACTATTTTGATCAAATAAAGCATAATGTATAACACTCATTCCCAAACATGACTAAACAGTTACATAACCTAGATTTTTATCTTGGCCCACTCTGCCATTCACAATACGCAGACCTGAGTTTTTGCAAATTTCAATAAGTTTCATACGTGAAGAAATATGAACTTTATCCACAGAACTTCTTTTGCCCAAAGTAACAAAACGAGTATCATCATCTAAACCATCTAAAATGTGTGTGTGTGTGTGTGTGTGTGTGTGTGTGTGTGTGTGTGTGTGTGTGTGTGTGTGTGTGTGTGTGTGTATTCGGGTTTAACGTCCCTTTCAACAATTTTTCAGTCATATCTCGACGGTGTCTGGTTGCGACATGGAGCTCAATGCTCACTTTTATAGTGCTGCCTCACTGAAGTATCATGTCCCAGACACATTACACGATACCACACCCAGTCACATTATCCTGATACTGGGTCGACCAGTCCTAGCTCTACCCCGTAAATCTGAGTGCCAAGCGAGGAGCAGCTAGTACCATTCTTAACGACTTTGGTATGTCGCGGCCCGGGATCGAACCCGTGACCTCCCTTTCCCCGGAGCGGACACTCTACCAACTGAGCTATCGGGACCGGTTCTAAAGGGTGTATATGTCTATCAAATTGAGTGATGTCTATCGTATAGTCATTTTAAAGGCAACGTCTAGCATTCAGGCCACCTATGACAGCCACATGGGCAGATGAAGAATATTTTCTTATGTTACTCTCAAGTACATCAAAATGATCAAAATCAACATTTTTGAACCAGACAGACTCTTCAGGTGGAATATAGGAAAAACAGATACAAATATCATGTTCAAGATCAAAACAGGTTTTTACACAATTTAGCCCATATGAAACCCCTATTGTCCTTATCTAAAACTGTCACACCCTTAGAAATTTCTTGACGAACATTACGAAAACACGCCTATACAAATACATTGTAATCTTTAACGCCGAAAAAATGAAAATTTTAAGAAGAAAAATTGTGATATTTTTCTTATTTCTGCTCAAAATATAGATTATGTGTACTCGTTAGAACCCCCTCATCGAGGCGGTTCTAACGTGTTCCCACAATCTATATTTTAGAGCAGAAATAAGAAAAATAAGGTTTACTCCTGCAACCTCAGTTTTACTATTTAAAAGTGGGGTTCAAGGGGGTCAAAATTATATAGGCGTGTTTTCGTGATGAAACTAGCATATGCACAATGCCCTCTCTTACTTTTATGTTTTAATTTTCAAATTGCCGGTCTATCAACACAGTCATAGCCTTCAATAGAGTAACTATCTTTCGATTTTTGCCAAGTCTCCTTATCGAACCACCATTTTCAGATGATCTCCAATGTGAATTTTGTTTCCATTTTAATTCGTCACCAGAAGATAAAAGCATTTTCAAATCCTTTATGCATGGTAATAAAGTGCATACCCTCGGAGGATTCCAGTCAATGTCACTAAAAGGTTTCCCCGTTCATTCATTTAATATTCTTACCTTCCGTCATGAAAACACGCCTATATAATTTTGACCCTTTATTTACTAAAACTTGGGTTTACAGGAGTAAACCTTATTTTACTATTTCTGTTCTAAAAGATAGTTTGTGCGTACTCATTTTCTTATTTCGGCAAAAAATATCAATGTTTTTCATCTTAAAAATTTCATTTTTTAGCTATAAAGGTTACAATGTATTTGTATAGGCGAGTTTTTCGAAATGTGTTGTGATTTTTTTTTATTATTATTATTTTGGATATCTCGTTGGCCATTCCGCTTGTGATGTTTTCATTAGGGTTTTGTTATTTGAGACCCGCCAAGCGAATTTGTGTCTTCGAGCATTCCGTCATGACAAATTTTAACTGCGCATGCCCAGCCATTCAGAGGGGCCAGGGATATGGCTATCTGTCTGAAGGTTCCTCTTGATTCACTGCTTGTATGAGCGAGCAGCGAGGGTTCTGGTGAGACTGCGCGGATGCGCAGGCTCGCCTGAACCTTCGCCGATCGCATAGGCGATAAGTACCAAAATCGCTTGACGGGGCCCATTTCATGTTCGTGTTTCTTTATGACGCTTATGACCCACAAAGAGGGTTGACGCGTCGTTAAACACGACATCATCATCATCGTCTTTATTTGCCTTTGGTGTCTTTGATGGGAGGTGTGGTGTAATTGTATCGATTCTTGACCATTGCGTTCACTTCCATTTTGTCACAAGGAACAATCATATATGGTTAAGGACAACATTAGGATTGGGAAACTAGACGGTTTCTGAGATATTAAAACGTCTCCCCTTGTTTCATTATTGTGCGGGTTATATTTTTATTTTCTTTGGATGCATCGAGTCCATTGCGAGTAATTTGAAAACTGAATACCACTAAAATCGATGCTAGGGGGCTTGCAGACAACAGTACTGTTTAAGAAGAAACTCAATAAAACCGCGTTTCCGGTTTTCATTCTAATATGTTTTCTTCGCTTCCAAAATCAACATTTTTTATTTATTTTACGAAACTGCAGCTGGTGTTTAGTGCGGAGTGGCGGCCGTAAAACGTCTCCCCGTGTTTAGCATAGTGCAGATTATATTTTTATTTTATTTATTTTTTTTTTGGAATCATCGAGTTCATTGCGAGTAATTTGAAAACAGAGAACCACTGAAATCGATGCTTCAGCCTTGAGTTAAGAGACCTTCATGCGGACTGAACAAAGTTTTTGTTTTAATCGCGACGGAAGTAAGGGCAAGGATTACGACCGCATAAACTCTATTTAAGTCCCCCCCCAACCACCACCCCGCCCCGCCCCTAGTGGAACTCGTTTCCCAAACCGTTGAAGGCGGTTCTTCTGTCGCGGTTTATTGTGTTATGGTTTGTCTTTGAGTGTGTGTATCGCTTATATTTTTGTTTTGGATAGCCAATTGGCCATTTTGTGGGAAAGCAACCGTCCTTTTGACATTCCGCTATTGATGTTTCTATTAAGGTCTAGTTATTTCATGTTTGTGTTTCTTTCCATCTCTGGTGGGAGCTGTGGGTTAATTGTATCGATTCCTGATCATTGCCTTCACTTCTGTTTTGCAAACAACAGTGCCTATTACGAAGCAACTTAATGAAACCGAGTTTCCAGTTTTCATTGTAATATTTATTCTCTGCAACCGAAGTCATCTTTTTTCATTCATTCTAAAAAGTGGAAGGATTTTGGGAATTCGATTGGGGGGGGGGGGGGGGGGGGGGGAGTGGGGAACAAAAATGTCTTATCATAAGGAGCAATACTATAAATGGTTTATAACTGGGAATCTGAGATAAGATATGAAGCCTTATGTGAACTGGAAGGATGAGACATTACCCCTAGCGAATCGCGGTTGGTATCACTGATTGCATCTTGTCATATATGGTTAAGGGGATCTGAACGGTTTCTGAGATATATGTATTAGACCTCATATGAACTGGGGTGGTGATGGCATACCCCGGTTGGTCGTCAATAAATATATCGTATCAACAGAGACAAAAATATGTATATTGTAAGGGATAGAGATCTGAACGATTTCTGAGATATTAAGCCAAATGTGGATTGGACGGAGTGGAGTCATTGATTGTACCTTATCATTATGAACACTAATAAATGCATTTGGTTTAGGAGTCGGAACCTGGAGTATTTCTGAGAAACATGTATAAAGCCCTAAAAGAACTGGAGGCCTTCATGCGGACTGAACAAATTATTTGAGCCAGCGCACAACAAAACCTTCAATAAGACATGTGCGCCCATCGAAGACTCAGATCAGCTTGCGCATCTATATAGTCTAACCAGAGACTTCTCTTGCTGCATGAAGGAGTATTATGCCCTTCCTTAGCTATCCTTAGAGCGCACAGCGAAGACTCTGATCAGACTGCGCGGATGCGCAGGCTGGTCTGAGTCTTCGTTGGGCGCTCATGTCTTATTGTAGATTTTGTCATGCGCTGGCTCATTTGTCTAAATCGCTACGGAAGTAAGGGCGAGGACTGCAGTTGCGTAAAATCGATTCACTGACCGTTCCAAGGCGATTCTTCTGTCGCGGTTTATTTTGGTATGCTTATGGAACAAGAAAATATATAGTATATGGGTGGGGAACTGAATGGTTCCTGAGATACTAGGCCCTCAGTGGCGTCGTCAGAGTGGGGCATACCTCGGGGCCCCTCCGGTTGGTGTCAAGGACCCCAGATTTGTGTCACTAAATGAATCTTACCATAAGGAACAAGTAGACATATGGTTCCTGTTGAAGATCTTCATACTGATATCTAACATCCCCAAATTAAATCGAAAAATACATCATTCGGTTACACGGACCAGTGTTTCCCCGTGTAATTGGTGGCATACCCAAGGGGGATCCCCGATTTGATGCCAAGATATGCACCTTCTCAAAAGAGACAACAATATATATATTAAGGGATAGGGATCTGAAACGTTTCTGAGATATTAAGCCAAATATTAATTGGTCAGGGTGTAGTCATTGATTGTATCTTATCATAATGCACACCAATAAATATTATGGTTATTGGGTCGTGATCTGAAGGGTTTCTGAGATACATTGAAACAACCCTGTAAGTTCTGGAGAGGGTGGGGCATACCCAAGGAGCATCTTCGGTTGTTATTCATTAAATGCGTCTAAACGAAACAGTATATATGGTTATGAACAGGGAATCTGTAAGGTTTCTGAGATATTAAGCCTTATCTGAACTGGAGGGGGGTGTGGGGTTGGGTATACCACATGTGGTTAAATGATGGTGTCACGGATTGCATGTTATCATAATGAACTACAGTGTATATGGTCTGGGTTGGGGATCTAAATGGTGTCTCAGATATACAGCTTTATATGTCGAGCATGATAGCTCAGTGTAAGTGCACTTGCCTCTGATGCTAGAGGCCTCGGTTCGATCCCCGGCGGCGGTGATTATTTTGGTGTCCGAACACGCTCCATTGGCATCATTTGCAGGGATGAATGTCAAAAAGTGCACCATTCTTCGGAGCGGGACGTTAACTGGCGGCCCCTTTTGCAGGGAGAGTCATCCACTGTGCAGCTTAAAGACCCCTGCTGTAATTATATGATTACTGTGTGGGCTTTCATCCTGCAAACCTGGTGTGTACGTAATGCACACTTGCGAGTAATGGTCAAATTTGACAGATAGATAGATAGATAGATAGATAGATAGATAGATAGATAGATAGATAGATAGATAGATAGATAGATAGATAGATAGATAGATAGATAGATAGATAGATAGATAGATAGATACATACATGTAGATAGATATGAAATACTGGTTTGGAGAGGGGAAGGCAAATCCCTATAGCGAGGCAGTTCAAATCACTGAATGCGTATTATCCTAAGGAACAAGAATACATTATGATGTAGGAGGTGTTTCTTTCCTTTAAGAGTTGACCCCTAGTGACATGGGAAACAAAAAACACTTTTGAAGGAGTTGCCTCCCCCTGAATGTGTAGCCATTTCCCTTAAGGAACGGAAATCTAAACTGTTATGCGACATTAGGCCTTCAATGAATTGACGGTGAGGGATGTGGCCTCGGCGAACCCTAAATTTGTGTCACTGAATTCGGCTAATCACAAGGAAGAGGAATACATATGGCTTAGGGATAGGGATCTGAACGGTTTCGGAGATAACATAGACCTTTTAAGAAGTGTGGAGAGGGGGCCTTTAATCGGGGAACCCTGTTTGGTCTCATGTATACCCTTGTGGTGTCACTAAATGTGTCTTAACACACGGAACAAGAAACTATATGGTATTGAAGTGGGAATCTGAATGGTTTCTGAGATAATAGGCTCGCCATGACGTGATGAGGGTGGGGCATACCCCGAGGCTCCTGTGGTTGGTCACTGAATGCGTCTTACCATAAGGAGCAAGACTATAAATGTTTACAGTGGCAAATCTTCATATTGATATCTATCATACCTCAAAATAACCCATTGTATGTTAGACAAGTCCATTTTTCATGGAAGGGGTGTCAGGCCTGTTGTTTCGTTTTTATTCTATTTTTGATGGAAAATTCGGTTTGCAAAAGTTCAGGCCCTGACCAGACGCCGCGTTTTGCACTGTTTGCCAAGGTACCCCTTTAAGGGTTTCCCGCACAAATTTTGAGCAGAAAGGCGGGGGGTGGGGGGGGGTGCCCATTTTGGGGTATTCTGGCCTTGTACCAAATTCATTTTATTTTGCAGGTAAATAGCCTAACATGTGTACTTTATAATGGCATACCTCGCGCGCAAGGTTGGGTTTTTTCGAGCTACAGGCCTTTAAAAGTGGGGTAGGGTAACTTAACATGACACTGTAGGGTATTTTGAAAGTTAACTCTGGTTATTACCTGTGTGCTCTTTCACTGCATTTTTTTCTTAGTTAGACTGAAGGATGTCTGAAGTGATGTTTAGAAACATTTTTCGAAACAAAATTGCAACTTAGGAAGATTAACTGCATTTTCCAAACGCTAAAGCTAGTTTTACTTATTTTTTAACCTTAATCTTTAAATTTTTCAAAGTTTCTGGTAATATGGGAGGAAACCAATGATGATTCTTGGATAACAGTATCATTTTTATCAGTACAACTGGTAGCAGTGTGGAACCCGATGAAATGAGCAACACTTACTAGTTCAGTGAACACAGAATTGCCAATGGGTGGGGTAATCAGATTGCAAACTCAGTTACTTTTCAACCACTTTACCAATACATCAAAACCATGCACGAGATTTATTTAACAGATGTCCTATCATGTAGATTTCACAGGAGCCGGGCCCGGTAGTCCAACTGAACCCTCAACTGAATATGAGTTCAACTTGAAACAAAGTGAGCGAGCGTTTGATTCTCAGGTCCGGCACAGCTTTCCGTGGAAAAATTCCTCCCTACCTTTAATTGAAGTAGTGCAGTCTACCATTGGTTTGCAAAAGGATGGGTAGTTAGAAGTTTCAAGCTAGCCCAAGATACATCTGAGGTTCAAAGCCTACACAAAAGAGGGTTATAGATTTGTAGGGTGTTAAGATACATCTGAGGGTACAAAATACTATCCAAAATAGGGTTATAGATTGCAGGGTGTAAGATACATCTGAGGATACAAAATACTACCCACGAGAGGGTTATAGAAGAGATTTGTCAGACGCTAAAGCCTTAAAATCTACAGTATATAATTGCAACACGCAACACTATGACCTTGTCCGGAACAATCCTTCGTGGGCGCACACTGTTCGTGTTGGGGACATTGCAGTTACACTTATAGAATATCAACATTTCAGCCTGAATCGCTCACCTGACGTCAATCATTGATATGAGGCATTGTTGATATAAGGCATCGTTAATATGAGGCATCGTTGATATAAGACAACGGTGATACGAGGCATCAGTGATATGAGGCATCAGTGATATGAGGCAGTGATGATATGGATGATGAGTATAGAATGATGTAAAGAAGTTTATGTGTCCCCCACCCCTGTTACTACATTTTATTCGGCGGTGAGCAGCTATAGATGTAATCGCCACGGTATAACACAGAGGCAAAAACTGGTTGGTGAAACAGTCATTACCGTGAATATACTGGTTAATATAAGTTTATATAAAACATTATGGTGCCATAAACACTCATCAGGTCCTTATCATCAACAGGAAGGGAGAAAGAACATTATGTTAAGTATGTGAGGGTGTGAATGAGTGTGTGTACTTCATGTGTAATTCAAGTGTGATTCAAGTGTATTCCCCTTGTATTAAGACAGAAATTCAATTGGGCCCAGACTAATTTTCATTCTGTCTTAACCTAAGTGGAATAGATTGCGAGACAACTGTCCCTTTAAGTTTGTCTTTGTAAAATTATGTAACCAGTGTTGTTTATAAATATTAGACATTCCATATAAATATTGTAAAGGATTCTAAGTATCTTAGAATTTCCTTTGCGTTAATGCCCCACAAGTGGACATAGATTCGAGGTTCCCTCGTGTTGTCCCGTCACATATACGTTTTGCCAGCCCCCGACATATGAAACAAGTGTCTTTGGTGGGAACAGTGTATTGAACATAGCTTCAGAAACTGTCCGTGCTGGGAACAGTCTATTAAACATACCTACAGAAGTGTACGTGCTGGGAACAGTCTATAAATCATAGCTCCAGAAAGTTTCCGTGATGGGAACAGTCTAATTGACATAGGTTCAGACAGTGTCCTTGGTGGGAGAAGTCTATTAAACATACCTACAGGAGTGTCCGTCCGTCTATTGAACATACCTTCAGAAGTGTCCGTGCTGGGAAGAGACTAATATTCATAGCTACAGAAAGTGTCCTTATCGGGAACAGTCTACTAAACATAATTACAGGAAGTGTCCTTGGTGCCAACAGTCTATTAAACATGGCTACAGAAAGTGTCCTTGGTGGGGACATTCTATTAAACATAGCTACAGAAAGTGTCCTTGGTGGGAACAGTTTATTCAACATACGTATAGAAAGAGTCCTTGTTGGAAACAGTCTATTAAACAAATATACAGAAGTGTCTGTGCTGGAAACAGCCTATTAAACATAGCTACAAAAGATGTCCATGCTGGGAACAGTCTATTAAACATAGCTACATGAAGTGTCCTTGGTGGGAACAGTCTGTTAAAAACGGCTACAGAAAGTGTCCTTGGTGGGGACATTCTATTAAACATAGCTACAGAAAGTGTCCTTGGTGGGAATAGTCTATTAAACATAGCTACATGAAGTGTCCTTGGTGGGAACAGTCTGTTAAAAATGGCTACAGAAAGTGTCCTTGGTGGGAACAGCCTATTAAACATAGCTACAAAAAGTGTCCATGCTGGGAACAGTCTATTAAACATAGCTACATGAAGTATCTTTGGTGGGAACAGTCTGTTAAAAATGGCTACAGAAAGTGTCCTTGGTGGGAACATTCTATTAAACATAGGTACAGAAAGTGTCCTTGGTGAGAATAGTCTATTAAACATAGCAACAGTAAGTGTCCATGCTTGGAACAGTCTAGTAAACATAGCTACAGAAAGTGTGCTTGGTGGGAACTTCTTATTAAACATACGTATAGAAAGTGTCCTTGTTGGAAACATTCTATTTAACATACCAACAGAAGTATCCGTGCTTCAAACAATCTATTAAAATACCTTCAGAAAGTGTCCTTGGTGTGAACAGTCTATTAACCATATCTACAGAAATGTCCGTGCTAGGAACAATCTATTAAACATACCTACAGAAAGTGTCCTTGATGGGAACAGTCTATTAAACATAGCTAAAGAAAGTGTCCGTGCTGGGAACAGACTATGAAAGTGTCCGTGGTGGGAACAGTCTTTTAAATATACCTACAGAAAGTGTCCATGCTGGGACCAGTCTTTTAATGATAGCTTTAGAAAGTGTCTGTGCTGGAAAATGTTTACTAACCATAACTACGAAAAGTGTCCTTGGTGGGAACAGTCTATTAAACATACCTATATAAATTGTCCTTACTGGGAACAATCTATTAAAGGAGTCCATGTATAGAATCCACCAATCGCTAAAAACAATTGCAGGAAATTGTTCAAATGTCTAGTTTGCTTTAAATAATGTGTATTAAATTAGGCTAAAAGGATGCCCTTTGAGAACCATGAACCATGAACGCATTCAAAAACGAAAACGAGCAGAATCCATTTGTTGTTTGGGCCAGACAAGCTTGTTTCGGCCATCAAGGCCTCATCAGTAGCCCTAAAAGAAATGCTGAAAACGAGTATCAGCGTAAAACGTGACGTTGAAAGTTGACGTTACGTCAGAAGAAATTTCCAGTTTAATTTAACGTCATGCGGCAAATTTTGATTACGGATTATTTTGCTCCAGACAAGTGGAAAGAGCATGTATTTGTATGCGGTTTGTAGCCTGCTTCCACAATGTAATAATTTTTGTCTTTTAGTCAGTATGTTTCTTTTGTAAGGACTAATTGATTCTTAATTAGCTGGGTTAAAAGCTTCTTTAAATGGACATTTTACTGACTCCTTTGATATTCATTTTGGATCACGATACAATGAAAAACATCCCTTCGAATTCAACGTTGTTCTTCTTCTTTGTCCTGATGCAAAATAAATAGATGACTGACGGATGTTTTTAAGGTAACCGGGCGCCAAGGGCACATAGGGGCTACCCCCAGTTCGCCAGCTGGGATTAGTTGTAGGTACTGCTCTTTTCCCTAGGCTGCCAATATGCTGACTCCTGTCTGCTTGACAGTTATCAGCTAGCCGATTGGGAGTTAGGCGACTTCTTCCGCGGAGGACCGCAACTTACTATTAGTATCAAAATAATTTCAACTATGAAAAGGTTTATTACCAGCAAATATTTTGTCACCAATAAAAACTGGAATAGATTCATAAAACTTTATGTTAGGCATATTTTTATGTATTTTTTAATTGAAATCCTTTAATCAAAATTAAAGTGATTAACCAAACTATTGCAAAATATGCAGAGTGTTGATTTTTTTGTTTGTTATGATTTGTTACGCCCCTTGAAAGTCTTATAAATAACTTAGTATGACACGCCAACTATTCAACAAAAATGCGAGGCGTTATCAAATTTCATAACAGTCATAAAAATAAATAACTTTTAATAAACGACGACTGTTATTCGCTTGACCCAAATGAAGAGAATAGAACACGATACATTTAAATTAATATGCAAAGATAACCCAAATTTTATGGTTTTCTGTATCTACAACTGCTAATTTCCAGTGTCCCCACCACGGACACTTTGTTCCGGCGAACGACTGCTCCCACGAGCGACATCATTTTGTGTGTTGCAAATATACCCTACTCCTTAAAATGGTGTTAAGGTACATCTTAGGTTACAAAATACCACTCAATAGAGGGTTATAGAAGAGATTTGAAGAAGCTAAAAGGTGTAAATGTACATCTGTGGTTACTAAACACTAGTCTAGGAGTGTAACGATGCATCGGACCATCGATGCATTGCGATAGGCACTGGGTCGATAGTACTGCATCGATGGTAAAGTTAAACATCGATGACTATCGCCGATAGTGTTTTGAACTATCGATAGTTTCGATAGTTTTCTATATCACAAGTGTTTCAGATAATTCCCGACGTTGTTTTCATTCTTATTCTTTATTACCACCTCCATCTTGTACCCGGTCAGGCGTCAAACTGTATATTGTCCTAATTATAATTCAATAATCTCCTGTGTCAGTGGGAGTCAACGGCTGTTTGTCGCCAGATAAAGGCAATTAAAATTACAGCCAAGTCGTGATTTGGCGGTAGCCTACTGATGCAATGTGTTCATGCTTCCTATTTTGTTATGCATTATGTCGGTATAGAGTCAGTACGCTGAATATTCCATCATTGAACTGGTAAATTAGCGGCTTTCTGAAGCATATTTCAACAGTACTTTGATGTTAATTGATTTCAAAATAAATGACATGGACGACCACGCATATTTTGATTACGCTAATCTGCAAGCTGTCTGTAAGCCAGTGATAAGAAAAGCGATAATTAATGCGTGTTTACACTGGTATTTATTATCAAAGGGTGCCGCCCGCATTAGCACATGAAGCATGGAAAGTCCGCACGTGTCACTACCGCTTCAAGAGATGCAAAACATTGTTCTGGTCGATGTTTCAGAGGATTCTTTTTTTCTCTCAAAAAACAGACATCAAAGGAAATGAAATACGTGTCGTCCTGCAAAGAACGTTTATAATTGGGCATCCAGACTTGTTTATACAGCCGAGAAATTAATTTTGAATCTTGGACACCGTGTATTCAAAATACACACAGGGAAATACCGCACTAGAAAACAATTAAAGAAATAAAAATGTGGTATGATTTTCTGTATATTTGTTTTGCTAAAATATTTTAAAACATTTTACCAAACAAAATAGTCATACAAATGATGTGGGAAAAAAATCATTACACAATGATTAGATAAGTTGGCTGATGCAAGAACGGGATGACGTTGTAAGGCCTGTCCGGCACGTTAGTGATGACGTCTTCGGTCGACCGGAGCCGATTTGGAATGGTGTTTCGTTTAACAAACGCATGCGATCGTTTGTGTACCGAAACACTGAGACTTATATTAAAAATTTCCTCAGATTTTCAGTCAGAAGATTCAAATCTAACTTTCGATATCACAGGTCCTGATGTATGAATGTCTTTTGACGTGACACCAGCAACAATTCTGATTCTGAATCGTATGCATTGCTGACCTATTTTTTTTTTTCATTTATCTACTATCTATTTTAATGGGACCTATTTCTTTCATAAAAAAATGTTTGTAATCGGTAAAATATAGTTTCTCGATAGCTTAACGGTTGTGGATAGAGGTGGATAGAAAACGGCGCCCTGCAAAAGTCCCGACTTATCATCGGAAGCTCGATCCGTGTCAATAACCAACACTAGCATACAGATGTGTTTACACAATTTAAAGCGTTCGACTTTTCCCCCCAAGCGTCTGCTATTTTGGCGCAAAAACATAACCATGCACGAGACAGTAGAATAGTTCATTTTTATTAATACATGTATCCATACATCTACCGTTAGATGTAGCTACTCATCTTAGGAGCGATTTGATTGTAGATTAAATTTTATGATCGAGGGATAAATGCAAATTAGAGACATAACTCGATCTTATTTTCACACCTTGTTACGCGGAACATTGTGGGCTTATCGGTAGTGTAATAGTAGACTAGACTGATCCGTGACAAATACGGTCGGCTTCGGTAACACGATTCGGTTAACTTACATGGTCCGTTTGGTTGGACCCAAAATCCTGTGTTATAACGAGGCTGAGGTGTATTTATTCATTTTATCATGTCTGAAGTGATTTTGAAGACAAGCAAAGATTTCATTGCCTTCGTGGAGAGCTTTCATTTATTTTGAAAAAGAAACTGATATCACATTCTCAATGTGAATTGATACATGTAAACGTACTTGGCTACGTGTACTTCTACTTAAATGAGTCTACCGGCTCTTCCAGGAGGATTTACACTTAGAGGAAAAAATATGTTCCTGGGGAGCTATTTCCTCTTGTAGGGCAGACAGAAAAGCTAACAGGAGTTTACAACAGTTGACCCTCGGTGTAAAGTATCCTGTTTATTTCTTTTATGCAGATAAAAGATACTTAAAAACAGTTTGAATAGGTTTTATTTCCTTCTCAAACAAGAAAATATGTTTCAGGCAATAGTATCGCAATAGTATTGCAATAGTAGTCAGCAATAGTAATAGTATCGCAATGGTTCTTCTTGCAATGTCAATACTATCGCAATAGTCATTTTCTGACTATCGTTACATCCCTAAACACTACCCAAGAAAGGCTTATAGAATAGTAGGACAGAAGCTACATGATGTTAAGGTACATCTGAAGCTGCAACATATAACCCAAGAGAGGGTCATAGAATAGATGTAACTTAGCTAATAAAGATACCATTTGTGATACCAGACAATACCCAAGAGAGGATTAAAACAAGAGATTGAAAAGAAGGTACAGTGTATAAAGCTACTGCCGTGGCTACAGCACTATATCCAATAGAAGGTTTAATGATGGATTAGATAGAATCTGAAGGTTGTAAAGATAGCACTGTGGCCTCTAAACACTAACGAAGGGAGAAATAAGTGATGAGTTATATCTAAAGCTTCAAAACACTATTCCAAACAAGATGTGTTTGTGAAACACAAACATGTCCCGGGTCATGGTCATTTTTTTTCAAAGTTGGTCACAGTTCAAGGTCAAGGTCACAGGTCAACATATCTTGTTTGAGTGGGAAGCCCTTGGCACAAGGAACTTATATGCCAAGTATGAAGGCTCTATCTTAAATGGTTCAAAAGTTATGAACAATAATATTTTTTCTTTAAAGTAGGTCATGGGTCAAGGTCACAGGTCAATTTTATTTCTGTATGAATGTAAAGATCTTGCCACAAAGAACCTACATGCCAAATATGAAGGCTCTTATCTTAACCGGTTCAAAAGTAATAAACAATTTTATTTTTTCTTTTAAGCAGGTCCATATTCAAGGTCATGGTCAAAATTTTTTGCATGAATGTAAAGCTCTTATCACAGAGAACCTACATGTCAGCTATGAATGCTTTATCCCAAACGGTACGAAAGTTATGACCAAAATGTTTTTCTTTTTAGTAGGTTAATGGTCATGGTCACAGGTCAAAATGTTTTGCCTGAATGTTAAGCTCTTGTCACAAGAAACCTATATGCCAAATATGAAGGCTGTATCTCAAATGGTTCAGAAGTTATGACCAATGTTAACTTTTTATTTTAAGTTGGTGACGGTCAAGGTCACAGATCTAAATTGTTTGCGTGAATGTAAAGCTTCTGTCACAAGGAACATACATGCCAAATATGAAGGCTGTATCTCAAGCGGTTCAAAAGTTATGACCAATGTTTTTTTCTTTTAAGTAGGTCAAAGGTCAAGGCCACAGGTCAATTGTTTTGCATGAATGTGAAGCTCTTGCCACAAAAAAACCTTCATGCCAAATATGAATGCTCTGTCTCAAACGGTTCAAAAGTTATGACCAACGTTACAGTTGTCCACGTACAAATCAACAAACAAACAATCAAACAAACAGACAGGGCAAAAACAATACATTTTTGGAGTTCACAGACCTGCTTCAAAACGTAGACTATCTGAGATAAAAGCGTAAAACATTTCTGAGGGTTCTGAGACAGAATATTCTGGTAAAGATTAACTACGCGTGACAAATGAAAAGCCCATTTCAGGTATCCCCATCATCAGTGCATACACCAAGTTGGGTGACAGCCCATTAGTGTAATTTGTCCTGAAACTATTATATCTTTGAATAAATATATCAGACAGATTAATAAATAATCTCACACTACATTATTGTAACAACACGATTTTGATGTATTGGCATGGTGGTTGAATAGTAACTAAACTCACAATCTGAATTACCCAACCCATTTCCCATTCTGTGTTCACTGAACCATGAAATGTAGCTCAAGTCAACCATTTCTACATCATTATCAATTGTGCTGATAAAAATGATACTGTTGTGAAGGAATCACAATTGTTTGCCTCCTACATATTGAACCAGTAAAACGCCTAGCATGTGTACTTTATTATGGCATACCTCTGGTCGCGCGCAAGGTTGGGGGTTTTCGAGCTACAGCCCTTTAAAAGTGGGTGGAGTAGCTTAGCAAGACACTGCACTGTATAGTGTATTTTGAAAGTTAACTTTGGTTATCACCCATGTGCTGTTTCACTGCA
Source organism: Lucinisca nassula (assembly GCA_963580285.1). Classification (NCBI taxonomy): domain Eukaryota; kingdom Metazoa; phylum Mollusca; class Bivalvia; order Lucinida; family Lucinidae; genus Lucinisca; species Lucinisca nassula. The sequence goes on from OY757013.1 coordinate 44,437,699, forward strand.
ATTTGTTCTTAGGTAATATTTAATGATTAAGTGAGTGAGTGAGTTTTAGTTTTACGTCCCACCAACAGCGAAGGTCATACGGAGACGGGACCTCGGTTTAAAGACTCATCCGAAAGTCTGGAGAAGCCCGGGATCGATCCTGCGATCCCTTGTTTACAAGGCGAGTAGCGTAACCACTGCACCACGGAGGCTTCTATATTTAATGATTAAGGTTAAAAATAAGGAAAAGTTCCTTGATGTTAGAAAAATGCATTTGATCTTTCTAAGTTGCAATTTTGTTTCGAAAAATGTTCCCACACATCACTTCAGTCTACCCAAGAACAAATTGCAGTGAAACAGCACATAGGTGATAACCAAAGTAAACTTTCAAAATACACTACAGTGCAGTGTCTTGCTAAGCTACCCCGCCCACTTTTAAAGGGTTGTAGCTCGAAAAAAAACAACAGTGCGCGCGACCAGAGGTTTGCCATAATAAAGTACACATGCTAAGCGGTTTACCTGCAAAAATAAAAAGATTTGGTACAAGGCCAGAATACCCCCAAATCGGCACCTCCACACCATTTGTTATCCCACAGGGGGTTCTTTCGAGTCCGCGGGTTTTTTGAGTTTTGAAACCACCTTAATGACCATATTTATAAATTCCTAACTTCCACAACTATCCGTGCAATGTTTTCTGAGGGCTCGTCCGGAAGAAGAAGAAGAAGAAGAAGAAGAAGAAGAAGAAGAAGAAGAAGAAGAAGAAGAAGAAGAAGAAGAAGAAGAAGAAGAAATCGAAGAAGAAATCGAAGAAGAAGAAATCGAAGAAGAAAAAGAAATATATGGTTATAATTAAGCGATTATACAATCTCCCAAACGAATCTCCTTACCCGTGTGGACTATGTTACCATTTTAATTCGTCATCAGAAGACAAAGGTATATTCGAACCCTTTTGCATGGTATAATATAGGCATACCACGCCAGAGACTACAGTCAATGTCAGAAAATGCGTGTCATTACGAAAACACGTCTATACAAATATCCCGCTGAAAAAAATGAAAAAATTAAGTTGTAAAAAATTGTGATATTTTTCTTATTTCTGCTCAAAAAACATTACGATAACACACCCATGCGACATAGTGCATATTTCTCATCTCCATAATGGCTACGTTTCTGATGAAAACCCTTGATTTTTTCCTTATAAGTACTGCAAACATAGGTCGTGGGTGCTCGTAAGAACCGCGAGGCGGTTCTAACGAGTACCCACAACCTTTGTCTTGGAGTAAAAATAAGAAAAATAATGTATATCCCCGTAAACTCCCGTTTTCTCTTTATAAAGTGGAGTATAGGGGGGGGGGGGGGTGTCTTCATTTCACGGACTAGTTCACGTGGTGTAGACTGCTGGTACTCGTTAGAACCACCTCATCGAGGCGGTTCTAACGAGTACCGACAATCTATATTTTAGAGCAGAAATAAGAGAAATAAGGTTTACCCCTGTAAACCACAGTTTTACTATATAAAAGTGGGGTTCAAGGGGGTCAAATTATATAGGCTTGTTTTCGTGATGGATCATAGCACAGCACACTGGTTCTCTTATACCGTTGCAGCGATGTGCAAAAACAGCAGTGTGTTAAAACTGTGGACTGTTACATAGAACGTAACCCCACTACTGCTAAGGCAACACTGTAAAATATTATCTTCTTTTTCACATCACGAAAACACGCCTATATAATTTTGACCCCCTATATCACCAATTTTATATTTTTCCTATTTCTGCTCAAAGATATAGATTATGGGTACTCGTTAGAAACGCCTCGATGAGGCGGTTCTAACGAGTACCCACAATCTATATTTTGAGTAGAAATAAGAAAAATATCACAATTTTTCATCTGAAAATTTTCATTTTTTTCGGTGATAAATGTGTCAATGTATTTGTAAAGGGGTGTTTTCGTAATGAGAGACAATTCAAATGAAATGTCTAATCTTCCTTTCCCTGAAAAAATAGAACGGAATATTTAAAAATGTCACCTGCCATTCTTCTGAGTGGCACATTCAGGCCCCGAGGTTATAAAACTTTTTTCATGCTCAATTGAGCTGAGGATGAAACTTGTTGCATTTATAAAAATAAAAATACTAAAAAGTTGAGCGATTTTTCTTTCTCAGATAGCAGAGAATGTTATTTGTCCTGCTCACAAATTTTAAAATTTGTGAGCAGGACAAATTTCATGCTCAAATGAGTTGAGCATGAAAAAAGTTTCATAACCTCGGCACTGCAGAAAATTCTTTAAGCAAGCAATAGTTTTTCACTGAAAATGCAGCTTGAAATGTGATGTAATTCGTTTGCCCGATAAGCTTTATTTTAGCTGAAAAAAAAAAAAACCCTTTGCAAATGCCGTCTATAAAACGTGCTGTGCGCTTGAAGGTGTACTGCCAGTTGGAACCTGATCGGGCCCACCGGAGTCCAAATTGTTGGTTTTCTTTTGCTCCAGAAAATCATTTTTTTTAACTCATCAGAGCCGAAGACTCCGCGGGAGCTTATAGTAAAGGCAGTGGTCCGTCGTCCATCGTCTGCGTCGTCCTCGTCGTCTGCGTCTGCGTCCTCAGCATTTTCAAACGACATCTCCACTGAAACTAATGGGCCAATCGAAACCAAATTACATGTGGAGCCTCTATGGGAAGGGGAAACAAAGTTTGTTCGCAAGGACTGGGTCACGTGACCAATATGGCCGCCATGCCCATATATGGTAAAAAATCTTTAAAAATCTTCTTCTCAGGAACAGAATGGCCGATTACCTTGAAACTTGGTATGCAGCATCGGGGAATCGGGCATTACCAAGTTTGTTTAATGATGACCTTTGATTGACCTTGACCTGTTTTACATGTACGTCAACGTCAAATTTTGTCACTTAGACATTTGTATGGATATAAGGCAAAACAGTGGATTTTCTGATTGCATGGTAGCCTGTGGCATCAGAAATGTTATTTGCAATCAGCTGAATGGGGGTTTATGAATTACAAAGGTCAAGGTCATTTACTGACCTTTGTCCTGGACGGCTAAGATTCAGTATTTTTATCTTAAACTGCTGGGTTGATTGAAACTAAATTACATATGGAACCTCTGTGGGAAGGGGGAACGGACGTTTGTTTGTAAAGACTGGGTCACATGACCAATATTGCTGTCATGCCCATATATGGTAAAAAGTTTAGAAAATCTTCTTATTAGGAACAGAACGGCCGATGACCTTGAAAATTGGTGTGCAGCATCGGGGATTCGTCCCCTACCAAATTTGTTCAAATGATGACCTTTGGTTGACCTCGACCTGTTTTTCGTCAAGCGAGGCTCGAACCACACCGGTGACAGACCTAATGAATAAGAGACAGCGCTCTTATCCACTTGGCCACAGAGACCCATAAATTACATGTAGAGCCTCTTTGGGAAGGGGGAACGAAAGTTTGTATTTAAGTACTGGATCACATGACCAATATGGTAAAAACCTTTATAAATTTTCTTCTAAGGAACCAAACGACCGATGACCTTGTACTTTGGTATGTAGCATTTGATACTCGGGACCCTACCGAATTTGTTCAAATGATGACCTTTGGTTAACCTTGACCTGTTTTACATCAAGGTCAAATTTGGTCACTTAGACATTTGTATGGAAAAAAAGGCAAAACAATGAATTTTACTGATTGCATGGTAGCCTGTCGCATCAGAAATATTATTTGCAGTCAGCTGAATGGAAGTTAATCAGTCCCAAAGTTCAAGGTCATTACTTACCTTTGTCTACGATGGCTCAGGTTCAGTATTTTTATCTCCTTTTCCAGCTAAATTCCTGGGATGATTGAAACCAAATTACATATGGAGACTCAATGAGAAGGGGGAATAAAGACTGGATCACATGGCCAATATGGCAACCTTGTCCATATATGGTAAACAACATTAAACATATTCTCCTCTCAAACTCAATGACCAATGACCTTCTGACTTTGTATATAACATTTGGGGCTTGGGTCTTGCCAAGTTTATTCAAATGATGACCTTTGGCTGGCCTTTACGTCAAGGTCAAATTTGGTCACTTAGACATTTGCATGGAAAAAAGGCAAAACAATGTATTTTTCTGGTTGTACATGTAGCCTGCGGCATCAGAATTGATATTTGCAATCAGCTGAATAGACGTTTATCAATTCCAAAGGTCTAGGTCACTGAATGACTTTTGTTCTGGATGACTTAGTTTGAGTATTTTTATTTTCTTCTCAACTAAAACTAAGGTGCTGATTGAAACCAAATAACACGAAGAAGCCTCTCTCGGATTAGGCAATGAAAATGTAATTATGGAATTGTAGTCACACGACCAATATGCTGTCGAGTCCTGATTGTTGTTTCATCTATGTATTTGTTTGTCTTTTATGTTTTCCATCACGGAAACACGCCTATACAATTTTGAACCCTTGAACCCCACTTTTATATAGTAAAACTGGGGTTTCCGGCGGTGTAACTTATTTTTCTTATTTCTGCTCTAAAATATAGATTGTGGGTAATCGTTAGAACCCCCTCATCTTCTTATTTCTACTCTTAAATATAGATTGTGAGTACTCACAATCAATATTTTGAGCAAAAATAAGAAAAATATCACAATTTTTCATCAATTTTTTTTATTTTTGGCGATAAAGGTGGCAATGTATCTGTATAGGCGTGTTTGCGTAATGGGAGACGTAGCACTGATGAGTTAGAAAGCCTTCATGCGGACCGAACCAATTATTCGTCTAAACAAAGACAGAACACAAAGGGCGAGGATTATGGCTAACACGTAACCTTTGCCTCACCAAACCAATTGACTGTTCCAAGGCGGTTCTTCTGTCGCAGTTTATTTTTGTTATGTGTGTATTGCCTAATAGTATATAATTTTATTTTGGATAGTCATTTGACCATTTTGTGGGAAAGAAACCTTCCTTTTGGCTAACCGCTAGTGATGTTTTATTTAAGAAACAGATCAACTCTAGCTGTGATTTGATGAGTAATAAATCACAGTTTGGAGGCCAGTTGTAAAGTTGACAAATCACGAGCGCGTAGCGCGCGTGCTATGTCTACTTACAACTGACCGCCAAACTGTGATTTATTACCTAACAAATCACTAGCTAGATCTGATCTATTTCGATTCTAACACGCTGAAACTTGGCAATAATGCTGTTGTTTCCTTCAAATTCTCACAACTTTTCGCCATTGTTACAAGAAACAACGCTGAAATTATCGACTAAAACACATGCATTTATAGCGACACCGCCTTGTGGCTGCGAAGCAGCCACGCGGTGGCGTCAAATGGTAACGCGTATGGAACTATGGGATAGAACATACCATAGGCCTGAAAAGCTTTCGTCAAGGTACGAAAAAAAATTCGAATGATTAAAACACAGCGAATAACTCTGAGTATTCCAATTGAACCGTGATCCAATGAAATAACGTCTATGTTTAAGCTCATGAATAATGGTTACCGATTATTTTGCGTCTTTCTCGCCTGTGAGAGTAGGCGACGGAAACCAGTAGCTCCCCTTTGCATACAATAATTATTGTTGACCGATATGTCACCATTTTGTTTTCAAGCTGTCAGCTGGCCAGAGGCGTATAATTACCAATGCCTTAGTTATTAGAAGAATTTCGGTAAGAACAACAATGCAGTAATTTCACATTTAGTTGGAACTTCAAAGACAACTATATTTTATATAAATATTTGGGCCAATATTTGCGTATTTCTCACGTTACAGTTGGCCGAGCACCGAGGCTGAAACTGAAAGTACAAAAAATTGACCAGCTCACAGCTGCAGCACAAAAGACCTGCTCAACTGTTTGACATTGCAGTCGATATACCTACAAAGTACGTTGGCAATCATGGGGCCCAATCATGTACTAGTCATTCCCACAGAGGGCTTTAACCTGCAATTTTTCGGGATTCAAGTCCCACGCCAGAAATCTTTCTACGTTGCTTCCAATTTTGTGGGACTTTAATGCACTAGTCATTTGTAACCACTGCCCCCCCCCCCCCCCCCCCCCCCACACACACACACACATTCAGGGAATAGCAGGGCTAATGTGCGGGTAGTTACCCTCTGTCCCCGCAGTGCCGTTAATTTTGTTTGATTTGATGTTTAACGTCCCCATTAACACTATGTAGGTCATTTTGGAGATGTTGCTTCCAATTTTGTGGACTTTTACCCAACAGTTAGATGAAATGACATCTCAAGCCCTGTCGCCCAATGAAACCGATAGGGTTTATAAGCATGGACGGTCAGGTCCGACTCGCATCGCATTGCCTGGGCAGGCTTAGACCTCTAAGCGGTTTACCAGTACTCGTGTGCGGGCCGGATTCAGCTCTGTGTGGAAGCATCATGCAGCCCATTTATTTCTCCAAGCCCCAATGCAGTGCCGGGTTAATGCGGGGGTTTTGATCAAGGTTGGCAAAAAATCGGGAAATACTCATATTTCCCTAGACGGCAGGAAATACAGGGAATTCCCGGGAAATACTGGGAAATATATATTTACATAGGTGGTACCAATTGAGACTGCTAAATATACCCCAACTACCTAGCTATTTGAAAGCAAAATTATTTCAAGTTCATGCAGGGCTTGAAAATTCCACTTGTCTGCTTGCAATGACAAAAATTGAAGGACAAGTAAAAGTTTGTTTAGTCCTTACAACATTTACCAAAGTTTACATGCACTTAGTTATGTAGGACATATGAATTTTTGGAGAATTTTCCAGCCCTTTTTACATTGAATAACTATAAAGATCTATAGTCCCTTGCCTGCATATAGAATGTATATAATTTCTTTTCAAATGTGATTCTAAAATATAAGTTTTTAACTTTCAGCGATTTCCCTTGACTTGTAATACATGTAATTCTTTCTGTAGCTAATTTAAGAAACCTTTTATGCTTAAATTCCTGTAACTGTGTTCTTTTAATACCTGTCTCAAACAAACAATTAAATTATCACACCATTTAGCATTAGGAGTGTGATTACTTGGCAAACTTGCAAACAAACCTGTTCTAACCAATTTTACCAGGGTACCCTGGCAAACAGTGCAGGCCCAGATCAGAACTTGGCATCTGATCAGGGCCTCCACTGTTTGCTTTTTAAAAGTTTAGTCATTTTCCAAATGAATTTGAATAAAAACACAACCTGACACCCCTAAATTTTGAAATGGACTCCTGCTATATATAAGAAGGAAGATTCCATTTGGTACCAAAATGGTTAAAATTCAAACAGCCAAAGGGTTTTTGTAAATCTCAAATAAATTGAACTGTATGGTTACACTAAAATACAAAACATTTAGTTCCAATGGCAAACTCTCTTAAAGAAGCTAAGTGATTCTGATCTGGGTCTGCACTGTTTGCCCAGGCATGTCTGTCCCAAATATTGGGATCATTATGGTATATTATCTTCTTAAGCATATGAGTGATTTTAAATAACTCTTCACCCTACATAACCACAGATCACTTTATATTTATGCTTGTGTTTGAATGAGTAAAAGCAGACTTATGACATATATGTATGGGGAAGCATACTGCAAAATAGCTAACTGTTCATTATTTCAATTAAATTACAGAAATATTATAGTGTTTTTCTATGAAATAACTAAACAAAAATCATATTTCCCAGTATTTCCCATTTTTGCTGAAATTTGGAGTATTTCCCAGGACGGTAATTACTGGTAAATACCAGTGGGAATTCACACCAACGATATTTACCGACTAACCTTGGTTTTGATATGCAACTATACCCCCAGTGGAACGAACTATTATAAACAGCGGGGCTGTGACCTTCTGGAGGTCCCCCCCAGTGCAGGGCTGTGAAAAGTGAAAAGTCATTGTCCGCGCTCTCCCCGTTGGTGGGGGGCATTGGTTTCAAATGACTGGTGCATTACCCGACACTGAGATGGAATGACTTCTCAAGCCCTGTGGCCCAATGAAACCAATAGGGTTTATAAGCATGGACGACCTGACTCGCACCGCATTGCTATGACAGGCTTCGATCTTCTAAGCGGTTTACCAGTACTCATGTGCGGTCGGATTTCAGCTCTGCATGGAAGTATCATCATGCAGCTCATCTATTTCTTCAAACACCAATGGGCCGGGGCCGCTACGCTATCTGTCGACAGGCCCTCGTGGCCAAGTGGATAAGAACCTGTTAATCAGTAGGTCTCTCAGGGTTGTGAACTTGTGGTTTGAGTGCTTGGGTCACATGTGAGATGCAGTGTTCTGCAACGGAAGGTCAGGTGGTTTCTATCCAGTTTTTGTCCACGATCGGCTTGATTTTAGTGAAATAAGAGTCTGATCTTTAAAGGGTCATCAAACCAAAGCCCAAAAAATATCAATCTGTCAATCTATCCTTTTTCTTTCATCCAATACGTCTAAAGACACGTCTGTCTACATGTATCTATCTGTCTACTGTTTAAAAGTATATATGGGCTGCATGATGCTTCCACGCAGAGCTGAATCCGGCTCGCAAACTAGTACTGGTAAACCGCATAAGGATCTAAGCCTGTCCAGGAATCGCAGTGCGAGGCGGACCGTCCATGCTAGTAAACCCTATTGGTTTCATTGGACGACAGGGCTTGAGATGTTATTTCATCTCAATGTCGGGTAAAAGTCCCACAAAATTGGAAGCAACGTCTCCAAAATGACCTTTACAGTGTTGACGGGGACGTTAAACCTCAAATCAAACAAACAAACAAAACTGTTTAAAAGTACTGGTAAACTGGTAACAGGATCTAAGCCTGTCCAGTCAAAGCAGTACCCTCCTGGCCTTTCATTCCTATAAAACCTGTTGGTTTCATTGGGCCACAGGGCTTGAGATCTCATTTCCTCTCAATGTCGGTTAAGAGTTGTGACCTATGACCTCAGCCAATGATCCCAGGGGTTCAGATAAAAATTTGGATACCCTCATGCACATCTGCAGTACCTAAACAATCTACATGTATGTAGCAAGTTTTGCAACCATACTTGAATAAATATTTCTTTGTCAGCATTGTATAGGTGGAGATTTGATTTTGGTTTTACATCCCTTTCAAGATTATTTCACTCATACCAAGGCAATTGTTAATCAGAGGTGGGCAAAAACTGGAGTATCTGGAGAAAACCACCTGACCATCCGTTGCAGGAATCGTTTTGGAGACATTGCTTCCAATTTTGTGAGCCATTTACCCGACATTGGGATGCAATGGCATCTCAAGTCCTGTTGCCCAATGAAACAGTAGGGTTTATAAGCATGGACGGTCTGATTCGCACCGCTTTGCCTGGGCAGGCTTAGATCCTCTAAGTGGTTTACCAGTACTCGTGTGCGGGTTGGTTTCAGCTCAGTGTGGAAGCACCGTGCAGCCCATCTATTTCTTCAAGCCCCAAAGGACAGCTGCCGTAGTAGTAGTTGCATTCACAAGTATTTTTATGAAAATTTGACTTTTGACCTCACTACAAAGATCAAAATTTGGATACCCTTATGCACATCTGCGCTCCTAAGCGATACATGTACCAAGTTTGGTGACCATAGTGCAAGAAATAAAAAGTAGTTACTGTTACATTCACAAGCATTTTCTTGAAAATTTGACTTTTGACCTCACCCCATGACCCCAGGGGTCCAGATCAAAATTTGGATACTCTTTATGCACATCTGCAGTTTCTAAGCAACATATATATGTGTATAGGGCAAAAAATAAAAAAGTAGTTACATTGACAAGGTTTGTGGCCGATCATTAAGATAACACCCATGGAAAATATTACATTTTTTCACCTCTTCAATTTAAATGGCTTCTTTTTTGATGAAAATCCATGATATTTGTCTTATTTTGACTGCAAACATATGTTGTGGGTACTCGTTAGAACCGGCTCAATGTGGCGCTTCTTACGAGTACCCACAACCTATGTCTTGCAGCAGAAATAAGCAAAGTAATGTATACCCCCGTAAGCCCCCGTTTTCAATATATAAAGTGATGTTTAGTGGTGTGTTCATTTCACGGACTTGTTCACGTGATGGGAAGGACGGACAGTCATCCAGGCGAACACCCATGACAAAACTTAAATACCAGTTTTTTTAGCTCACCTGACCGAAGGTCATGGTGAGCTTTTGTGACAGTAAGATGTCCGGCGTCGTCGTGCGTCGTCCGTCGTGCGTCGTCCGTGCGTAAACTTTTTCTTGTGAACACACTAGAGGCCACAGTTTTGGTCCAATTATCATCAAACTTGCTCAGAATGATAATCATGACAATATCTCGGTCAAGTTCGAATTTGGGTCATGTCGGGTAAAAAAGTAGGTCAGTAGGTCAAATCATAGAAAAACCTTGTGAACACTCGAGAGGCCACAATTTTGGTCCAATCATCATCAAACTTGCTCAGAATGATCATTGTGACAATATTTTAGTGAAGTTTGAATATGGATCATGTCGGCTTAAAAAGTAGGTCAGCGGGTCAAATCATAGAAAAACCTTGTGAACACCCTAGAGGCCACAATTTTGGTCCAATCATAATCAAACTTGCTCAGAATGATCATCATGACAATATCTTGGTCAAGTTCGAATATGGGTCATGTCCGGTCAAAAAGTAGGTCAGTAGGTCAAATCATAGAAAAACCTTGTGAACACTCTGAAGGCCACTGTTTTGGTCCAATTATCATGAAACTTGCTCAGAATGACCATTGTGACAATATTTCAGTCCAGTTCGAATATGGGTCATATCGGGTTAAAAAGTAGGTCAGCGGGTCAAATCATATAAAAACCTTGTGAACACCCTAGGGGCCACAATTTTGGTCCAATCTTAATCAAACTTGCTCAGAAGGATCATCATGACAATATCTCGGTCAAGTTTGAATATGGGTCAAATGGTTCCGGTCCGTTGCACATCTAGGTCACAGGAGCCAAAAACAGATTTTTTTCACCAAAAACTTAAAAAATCTTCTTCTCTGAAACCACAAGGCCCAGGTCTTTGTTATTTGGTATGAAGCTTCATCTAGTGGACCCCTACCAAGATTGTTCAAATTATAGTGCTGGGGCCAAAAATGCCCCCGCACGGGGGCCCTTTGGTTTTACATAGGCTTATATAGGGAAAATCTTTAAAAATCTTCTTCTCTGAAACCACAAGGCCCAGGACTTTGATATTTGGTATGAAGCTTCATCTAGTGGACCCCTACCAAGATTGTTCAAATTTGAGTGCTGGGACGAAAAATGCCCCCGCCACGGGGCCCTTTGGTTTTACATTGGCTTATATAGGGAAAATCTTTAAAAATCTTCTTCTCTGAAACCACAAGGCCCAGGTCTTTGATATTTGGTATGAAGCTTCATCTAGTGGACCCCTACCAAGATTGTTCAAATTATAGTGCTGGGGCCAAAAATGCCCCCGCCCCAGGGCCCTTTGGTTTTACATAGGCTTATATAGGGAAAATCTTCAAAAATCTTCTACTCTGAAACCACAAGGCCCAGGACTTTGATATTTGGTATGAAGCTTCATCTAGTGGACCCCTACCAATATTGTTCAAATTATAGTGCTGGGACAAAAAATGCCCCCGCCACGGGGCCCTTTGGTTTTACATTGGCTTATATAGGGAAAATCTTTAAAAATCTTCTTCTCTGAAACCACAAGGCCCAGGTCTTTGATATTTGGTATGAAGCTTCATCTAGTTGACCCCTACCAAGATTGTTCAAATTACAGTGCTGGGGCCAAAAATGCCCCCGCCCCGGGGCCCTTTGGTTTTACATAGGCTTATATAGGGAAAATCTTAAAAAATCTTCTTCTCTGAAACCACAAGGCCCAGGTCTTTGATATTTGGTATGAAGCTTCATCTAGTGGACCCCTACCAAGATTGTTCAAATTTTAGTGCTGGGACAAAAAATGCCCCCGCCACGGGGCCCTTTGGTTTTACATGGGCTTATATAGGGAAAATCTTTAAAAATTTTCTTTTCTGAAACCACAAGGCCCAGGACTTTGATATTTGGTATGAAGCTTCATCTAGTGGACCCCTACCAAGATTGTTCAAATTTTAGTGCTGGGACAAAAATGCCCCCGCCACGGGGCCCTTTGCTTTTACATTGGCTTATATAGGGAAAATTTTTAAAAATCTTCTTCTCTGAAACCACAAGGCCCAGGTCTTATATATTTGGTATGAAGCTTCATCTAGTGGACCCCTACCAAGATTGTTCAAATTATAGTGCTGGGGCCAAAAATGCCCCCGCCACGGGGCCCTTTGGTTTTACATAGGCTTATATAGGGAAAATCTTTAAAAATTTTCTTCTCTAAAACCACAAGGCCCAGGACTTTGATATTTGGTATGAAGCTTCATCTAGTGGACCCCTACCAAGATTGTTCCAATTTTAGTGCTGGGGCCAAAAATGCCCCTGCCCCGGGGCCCTTTGGTTTTACATAGGCTTATATAGGGAAAATCTTTAAAAATCTTCTTCTCTGAAACCACAAGGCCCAGGACTTTGATATTTGGTATGAAGCTTCGTCTAGTGGACCCCTACCAAGATTGTTCAAATTATAGTGCTGGGACAAAAAATCCCCCCCTGCCACGGGGCCCTTTGGTTTTACATAGGCTTATATAGGGAAAATCTTTAAAAATCTTCTTCTCTGAAACCACAAGGCCCAGAACTTTGATATTTGGTATGAAGCTTCATCTAGTGGACCCCTACCAAGATTGTTCAAACTATAGTGCTGGGGCAAAAAATGCCCCTGTCCCGGGGCCCTTTGATTTTACATAGGCTTATATAGGCAAAATCTTTAAAAATCTTCTTCTCTGAAACCGCTAGGCCCAGGTCTTTGATATTTGATGTGTAGCTTCATCTAGTGGACCTTTGACAAGATTGTTCAAATTTTAGCCTTTGTTGATGTTTGGTATGAAGCTTCACCTTTAAGACCTCCCTCAACATTATGTACATTAAAGCCCTGGGGCCAATAATGGCCCTCTCTGGGGCCCACTTGTTACACTATGGATCAGGTGAGCGATCCAGGGCCATCATGGCCCTCTTGTTTTAGTTTTTTTTTATATATAAAGCTGGTATTACAACATGAAACCACATTCTCACTATAACAAAGTTGTTCATTACAGGGACTTGTTATGGTGATGAGTAGAAGTGCTCTGATTTGGGTACATCTTTTTGATGTTTTATAAAATAGCAGTATGTTGTGTGTACTACTTGGTAGAATTGCTCATCCAGGCAATTTTAATGCGTTCACGCAACTTACATGTTCAAGATAAAAGTAACTTAGCAAGATAAAAAGTGCGAAAATCTTCCTAGGTCACCCTTCAAATTTCTCATCTACAGCCAAGATTCCCTATGGACACACGAATGGGCTTGATTAGGTCATGGTCAACAAGCTACTGGGGCCGGCCTCAGTAGATTAGTTGGATGCGCATCCAACTGGTGATCAGGACGCAGGTTTTATGCCTGCCAGGGTCGGCAATGTTCTTTAGTGGAGGTTGATCATGAAATCTTTCCTTCGGTCATTCTCCTTCCCCTGATTCAAGAAGGGCAGTTGTCAGTTTCTGGCGAAAGAATGTGCACTGTACTGGTTAACCGCTTACATTTAAGCCTGTCCAGGAAGTGTGAATGGGCAAACTGACCGGCTCAAAAATGACATAGACTAGTGTTGACTGGGCCATTAAACTCCAATACAAACAAACAAGGCACTGGTGCCCTTCGAGGCTTGGAGAAATAGATGTGGGTGCAATGTGATTCCACGCAGAGTTAAAACGGACTGCAAATGAGTATTGAACATTGGTAAACCGCTTAGAATGTCTAAGCTTGCCCAGGAATTATTTGTTTGATTTGAGGTTTAACATCTCCGTCAACACTATTTAGGTCATTTTGGAGAAATTGGGACTCTTGCCCGACATTGAGAAGAAATGACATCACAAGCTCTGGCGTCCAATGAACCAATAGTGGAGCCCTTTGGTGCAGTGGTAGCACATCAGATTTGTGATTGAGAGGTTCCGGGTTCGAGCCTCACGCTGACCAAATTGTTGTGTCCTTGAGCAAGGCACTTCATCCACATTGCTTAAAAAATAAAATAATAAAAAAAAAAGTACTGGTTAACACCCAGGAAATCCTGCTCGTAATGCTCAGATGTGAGCAAGTAGCAGTAATAGGTGAAAAATAGGGTTTACATACATGTAAAGACCAACTCGCATCGCCTTGCTTGGGCAGGCTTAGACATTCTAAGCCGTTTACCAGTACTCGTGTGGGGTTAGATTCAGCTCTGTGTGGATGGCAGGGCTTGAGATGTTATTCTATGTCGGGTAAAAGTCCCACAAAATTGGAAGCGACGCCTGCAAAATGACCTAAACAGTGTTGACGGGAATGTTAAACCCCAATTCAAGCAAGCAAATACACTGTTGGAGTTTGAGTCATTGAAGTTTTTTGGTACATCAGAATAGACATAAATACTCCATAGAACTGCATTTGCAGTTAATAATTAGCCTGTCTTCCTCCAATTTCTGAAGTGTCGATGTGGAGATCTTTGATATTGGATTCATCCATTATTGCATATATATAGAGTGTTTTTAAAATCAGCATTATTAACAAGATGTTGATCCTGATTGGATGACTTGTTATGAACAGTCTACTCTGGATCTACATGTTTTGCATGGTTGAAATGGTTAACACAGACTTTTGTTTAATTTCCAACAGGTATGACAGGGACTTCTGAGCCTGTCTCGGAACATTTGAGACCAAGTGAAACAGGAGCTGCTTAAGACACATTCTCGGTGAAACATCAGTCACAGACATTTTATCAACTTTAAGCCCAAACTGTTAAGATATTAGCCATTATGGGTTGGAAACCAGTCATACCTAATGAAGGTAAGTGTACTCTAGGTGAATGGATGCACCAGGGCCTAGTTGATGGTCAAAATGTTGACTGCATATGAATGCCCAAGCAAAGCCACATATAATATTATCTGGAATAGATCAGAGGTATGAGTACTATTTCATCCCCCACCAATTTGGGCTTGAAGAAATAGATGAGGTGCATGATGCTTCTACACAGAGCTGAAACCAACTGCACAAGTATGGGTAAACCACTTAGAGGATCTAAGACTGCCCAGGCAAAGCAGTGCGAGTCGGACAGTCCATGCTTATAAGCCCTATTGGTTTCATTGGGCGACAGGGCTTGAGATGTCATTTCATCTCAATGCGAGGTATAAACCGCACAAAGTTGGCAGCAACGTCTCCAAAATTACGTGTACCATGTTGACGCCTTCGTCGGGACGTTGACCCTCAAATCAAACAAACAAAATACTATTACCCGACTTTAAATTTTTTATAGTGATAATTTTACTAACACTAATGTGGCATTAGACTTATCACTATAAAATTAAAAATCTGGAGAGTTACTTTTCAAAAATACCACCGCCTATTGGGGCTTGCCCCCGCCCTTGAAGGCTTTGTGAAATGGATGGATGGACTGACAGCTAGATCCATCCATGGCAGAGCTGCAAGAGTGAGTATGGGTTAACTGCATAGATAATTCAAGTATGCTCAAGAAAGATAATTTAGCTATGCTCAAGAAAAGTGATTTTGGGTTCTGGCTGCCCCAATAATTAATTTTGTAAATAAACTTACATGCATAACATAATATACATAATGGTAGAATGAGATACTGCAGGACTTGAACATCGATTCTTTGCTCTCAGATCAGACAGGGCCTGATTAATCTTAATCCACTGCCTGGCTGCCCGATACAAGTCTAAATTTTGACTGGGCAAGAGTTTCTTTTATTTCACTTGCCCAGAAAAATATATAGGACATAAAAAAAAATCTTAAGAAATATGGTAATTCTAAGCTATTTTCAAGATGCTGTGGAATGCCGGGCAAGTGGTTGAAAGTTTGATCTGTCAGGTCCTGGATCAGGTAAAAAAGCCCACACAGGTTTGAAAGCAATGTCACCGAAACTGTTGTTGCTATTAATGCTAAACCTCAACAAACAGATCTTTAAGAGAATTTTTAAATATATTTGATAAATATGATCAGTGATCTGTTATAAGATTAAAGTAGTGTTAATTTAACTGTAATAGAAGTCTGTGATTGTTTTTTTAATTTTTTTTTGGGGGGGGGGGTGTTTTTGTTTTTTTCTCATTATTTTTCAGTGAAAATCAGGCTTGACATTTCATCTGAATTGTCTGCCCAATAGATTATTCACATGCAATGTCATGCCTTTTTTTCCACTGCAAAAATAAAAATCAATTAATGACATATACTTTGAAAATGCTGTCTTTTTCTTATTACATGTAATATTACTAAATCCACTCATAAGATATACCATAAAAATCCTAAAAATTTTGACACTTTGAGGAGTTAATGTTTGTTTGATTTGAGGTCAATGTCCCCGGCAACATTTTTTAGATTATTTTGGAGGCATTGCTTCCAATTTTGTCAGACTTTTACCCACCATTGACATGAAATGACATCTCAAGCCCTGTTGCCCAATGAAACCAATACAGTTTATTTTCGTGGGCGGTCCAACTCGCACCACTTTTCCGGGCATGCACAGAACCTCTAAGCAGTTTACCAGTACCCATGTGTGGTCGGTTTCAGCTCTTCGTAGAAGCATCATGCAGCCCAATCTATTTCTTCAAGCCGTGATGGGATTGGATCAGAGAAGTTACTGTAATTGTAAAATTTTAACAAGTTTGTTTCATGATCCAACAAAGAGTCCAAATGGTGCAGACAGAATAGTAAACAGTGCAGACCCTGGTCAGACTGGATCTGGGTCTGCACTTTTTGTCTGTCTGTACGAATATTTAGGTTAATAATGATAGATTTTTCACTTTATTTGATGTTTTGTTTTCCCTATCATTGGAGGGTGGGGGGGGGGGCATCTTTTTGCTTGAATCACCTTATTCACAAGGTGATTATATTTTGTACTTACCATGCTTGCCATTGCATCCTACATGAACCAAAAATTTCAACAATAGATTTTTATGACATTTACCTCAGTTTTAAGGTCAATCACACATACAAACACACACATACACACACACCAACTGACAAAATTAACTTTGGGTAAAAAGATATCTTCAAGCGAAAAGATTTGTTGTTATCTGTGGTATATGTCATTGAAACCTTACAAATTTTAGATTATGCCAAGAATTGGTGCAATATAGTACATGTATTACAAATAGCCGGAGCACAACATTCCCTACAATTTACATGTGTACCTAGCAAAGACTCAGATCAGCCTATGCATCCACACAGTCAGATCAGTGTCTTGTTGTACACTCAAAGGATAGCTAAGGGCCCAATGCTCCTTCATGTAGCAGGAGAAATCTCTGGTCAGACTATATAGATTGGCAGGCTGATTTGATTCTTCACTGGGTACACATGGACATTGTAGGAAATGCTGTGCCCTGGTGCAGATATCAAAGATTTGATTTTGGTGATCTTCTCTTTTCATGACCAAATGGTGCAAAGATTTCTAATTTTGCCTTGTCTGCACCATATCTCATACAACAATGGATGAATTCTGACAAATTGAACATAGAAAGACTTGATTGGATTTTAGAGGCCATTAACTACAGTAAAGCTTGTTATGGTGGCCACCACTGTTAAGCAAGTAACATGCCTAATGCAGTCATGCTTTTGGTTTACGATAAACGCAAATGCATTAAGACTGATATGTATTAAGCGAGTATATGTCCTAAGCAAGCACATTTTGGTTATCCCCTAGGTGCTTGCTTAATACAGGTTGGGCTTTTTTTTTAGGTTTCTTGAATTTATAGATTGCTTAATTTTTGCATGTACCATAATGATCCTTAGTATTGGGACATGCAGGCCTAAGCAAACAGTGCAGGCCTAGATCAGACTGCTCATGAAGCAGCCTGATCAGGGTCTCCACTGTTTACCATTCTGTCTCCACTCTTTGACTCCTCGGGAAACAAATTTTCTAACATTTTAGGAGATTTTATTCAATTACATCAAGTCCTCAAGGTGTCTGATTTTTTACGGTATGCACCTTCCAAGTCCAAGTGGTTGTAACAGTCATATTTATGGTTGGGAGGGAATGGGAGGATGCAGTTTTCTTCTGAAAACATTTCTAGTCTATGTTATGGTCACATGTACATTTATTTTGTTCTTTTCCTTATTTTCTTTTTTTTTAAAATCTTTTCCAATTTTTTGTTACAGGTTCAGCATGGAAAAACCCACATACAGTTTAAATCAGAGGAACCTCGTTTCACCAATAGCTAACAGCTGACAGCCTATATAGTCCAACTACCTACTGGCAGAAAAAGGACTGAATTATTTAATGCCTAGAACTTCTAGATGGCAGCTGTGTTTTTGAACCACTGGATCATGACTGACAATAATTTGTTTGTTTCATTGAGGCTTAACGTCCCCGTCAACACTGTAAAGGTCACTTTGGAGATATTGCTTCCAATTTTGTGGGACTTTTAGCCGATATTCAGATGAAATGACATCTCAAGCCCTGCCACCCAATGCAATGAATAGGGTTTGTAAGTATGGACGGTCCGCATCGCACTGCTTTGCCTGGACAAGCTTAGATCCTCTTAGCTGTTTACCAGTACTCGTGTGCGGGCCAGTTTCAGCTATGCGTGGAAGCATCATGCAGCCCATCTATTTCTTCAAGCCCCGATGGGTGGGGGCAATTGACTGACAATAAAGAATGGAAGAAAGATCAATAGCTTTTGAATAGTTTAGGCGTTAACATTTATATATTTTAACAGCCAGAAAAGTGAAATTAAAGATGGTGATGACACAGACTTGTTTGGACATTCGCAATTCCCCCCGCCCATAGGGGCTTGAAGAAATATATGGGCTGCATGATGCTTCCACGCAGAGCTGAATCCGGCCCGCACACTAGTACTGGTAAACCGCTTAGAGGATCTAAGCCTGTCCAGGAACCGAGGTACGAGGCGGACCGTCCATGCTAATAAACCGACACGCCTTGAGATGTCATTTCATCTCAATGTCGGGTAAAAGTCCCACAAGATTGGAAGCAACATCTCCAAAATGACCTTTACTGTGTTGATGGTGTTGTTAAACCTCAAATCAAACAAAACAAAAACAAAAAAAGTGAAATTTCTATATATTAAGACTATCTTTTGGACTCATTAAGACTACTTTTGAACAGCCCCAAAAATGGTACATCTTTCATGAAAACATGCCTAATAAATTTTGACCTGCTTTGAAAGCAGACGACTTTTGAACAGTCCCAACAATGCTATGCCTAATATATTGACCTGCTTTAAACCCTACTTTAATGGGGTTAACAAGGCTACATATAAATTTTATTTTTCTTACATGTTAACTCCTCAAAAACAATGATTGTGGGTACTCGTTACAACTGCTTGGTCGAGGCGGTTCTAACCAGCACCCACAATCTGTTTTGTGGAGAAATTAAAAAAAAATATCAGATTTTTTTATTTGAAAATTTTTGTTGAAAAAAAGTTATATACTTGAAAAGGCATATTTTCATAATGTTACATAATATGACACAGGCTGTAGAAAGTACGTGATGAAAACTGAAGCCTTTTAAATAAGTGTTTGAAAGAAGAATAAGTTACGAGTTTAGCATTTCTGAATAGTTCAATTTCGATGTACTAGACAAATTCATTTATGGATCAATTTTTATGCCCTGCCACAAAAAGTGACAGGGTATGATGTATACCC
Source organism: Lucinisca nassula (assembly GCA_963580285.1). Taxonomy (NCBI): domain Eukaryota; kingdom Metazoa; phylum Mollusca; class Bivalvia; order Lucinida; family Lucinidae; genus Lucinisca; species Lucinisca nassula. The sequence continues at coordinate 44,457,339 of OY757013.1, forward strand.
TCCGAAAATTTGAGTATCCACCCGTCCTTCCCTCAATCCATTTGAGATATTTTCATGAAACTACACAAATATGTAAATACCCACAGGACGATGTGCACAACATATGAGTTGAAACTGGTTTTCCTACTTTTGCAGTTATTATGTTCCGCACTAGGGGGGGTGGTGGGTGGGTGCATAGTGTTTTTTTGTGCGGATTGCATCAGTGTAGCCTGTTTGAAGCACTATATCTCCTGAACCTATTGAAGGAATCTGACCAAACTTGCATTGTTCCATTTCTAGGATGGGGAAAACAGCCATCAGGTTTTGGTGACCGTGACATTATTTTCAATGGCACAGGCCCCAAAAACTGTAAATTTCAGACCAAAAGTGGCGTGTCTGCCTCCTATGAATCTATGAAATTCGGTCAAACTTGGTATAGCATTGGTACAATATATCATTGCCACTTACCATTTTGATAACATTGACCCTTATATTTAAGATTACAGGCCCTCAAAAACTGTAAATTTTGTCTTTTCCCATCCTATCTTGCAAACAAATTGATAAAATATTGTCAAACTTGGTTGAGTATATCATTGAATCTATCATAGATGTCATTAGATTTTGTTGATCTTAACCTTATTCTCAAGGGCACAGGCCCTCAAAACTGTCAATTTTGGGACAGAAATGGCTTGTCAGCACCATGAACGAATTGTTAAAATTTGCTCAAACTTTGTACATTATGCCACTGCAACTTACGAAAGATTTTAGTAGATATTGGTTACGTTGGCCTTATTTTCAAGGCCACAGGTGCCTGAAAACCATCATTTTTAGCTTGTCTGCGCCCTATGTGAACAAATTCTTTAAGTCTGCTCAAACTTGGTACAACATGTCAATGCAACCTTCCAAAGATTTGATTATATCTTGTTGACCATGAACTTATTAATGTTTCAAGGGCACTGCATTGGGAAAGTGTAAAAAAATCTGCTTTGAAACCAAAATGACCAGACCTTTTATTTTATGTGTAGCATTGCTCCAATCATATTCATGTGGTCAAACATTGTCCTGCTCTAGGGGGTCACTTAAAATTTTCTTTCCGAATACCAGAAGGCCAGTGCTTTTGGTATTCATGCGTAGTTTTGATGATCGAGACCTCTACCAACATTGATCAAATTTAAGCCCTGGGGCAAAAACGAACCTTCCACAGTAGTCTTTTTTTTAGCATAGACCATGCCTTTGATATTTGGTATGCATCAAATGGAATCTACCACTGACACTTCGGTAAAAATGACTCACTCCAAGGTTAATATATTGTACACTGATTAATTTAGGAAAAAAAAATAAGATATTATATCACATGACATCATTGATAAGCAATGGATAACATCGTATTATAAAAATCATGGAAATAGTGTCAAATTTAAAGGCGATAAAATCCAATTTAAAGTGGTCATATGATAAACAGGATCCTACACTTGTGGTCATTTCATATGAAATGATCACTCATGTAAGATCCTCTAATTATGAAACATAAAACAGGAACTGCTTGTCATTTACCACATTGGTACTCTATGTACATGTAGGATCATCCTGTCAATCAATCCGAACAACAATCTTGAAGCAGTACCCTTGTGTTCAATACATTACTATAATACTAAGGAATCAGGATTGGCTAGCTATGGTGATGGATATAGGGCCATCAGTGTCCTTGTTACAATGGCTGTTACAACTGTAAACTTGTAAAGTTCTTAAATGAGTGAGTGAGTGTTTTAGTTTTACATCCCACCAACAGCTAAGGTCATATGGAGACGGGACCTTAATTTAAAGACTCATCCGAAAGTCTGGGGATGCCCGGGATCAAACCTGCAACCTCTGGTAAAGTTCTTAAATAAAGTATGTGGACAGTCTTAGCCTAATGTTATGCTGTTTTGAATTTGAAAATTAAATTTAAATAAACTTCTTTGTATTATCACTACTTGTACATGTATGTTTCAATAATTTTGCATCAGTGGGGACTGAATGAATATCTCCTAAAAAAGGGTTATCCTTCAGAAGCAAGGAATAGTCTGCAGAACTGATAAGTATGGGTGTGCAAGTTTTCTGGGCCAGACTTCATGTAAATTTTGTTTGTTATGGGATGCGGCTTCACTATTTAATACAATTTCAAGATATCTATAATTTTATTATAGATATCTAAAAATCAAATTATAAATATCTATAATGAACATTATTGATTTCTATAATAATCAATATTTTTGATATCATAAAATGTAATCAGAGATGTGAAATATATATTTCTTGATTTTTTTTATTCCTTAGCATATATAGATATCTAAAAGTCCAATTACAGGTATCTAATAATATTGATAGCCTATATTTTTATTATAGATATCTATAAATCAATTTATAGATATCTAAAAATCAAAATATAGATATACATAAAACAAATTACAGAAATCTATAATAGAATTAAGATATCTATAATTAACATTATAGGTATCTATAATTATCAGTACTTTTGATATCATAAAATGTAATCAATGATATGAATTATATATTTCTTGATATCTATAAATTTGTTTTATGATATCTACTTTTCCTTTGCATCTATAGATATCTAAAACTCAATATTTGATATCTATATATCAAATAATAGATTTGCATAAAGGAAACAGGATTCTGATCCAGTCCCTTATCTCAGAATTATGTGCCCTTAAAAGACAAACATGTTGGCCATATGTTTAGCATAGGAGGTTAAATAGTACCGTTCATGTCTCAGCAAATTCTCCTACAGCATTTGATCCTGGACTTCGAAACTTAGCAACACAGTCCAGACATGCATTCAACATTTGCATAAAGGAAACAGGATTCTGATCTACCCCCATTGAAATACTCGTCTTGTAAGACATATGGTGTGTGCAATTATCATCCCTAGTGATTGTCTATTTTTTTTTTTTTTTTTTTAATTTTTTTATGTCACCGTCACGAAGTGTGAAGGCCAAATAGTTTTGCACTTATCCATATGTCACACTTTTTTTTATCCTATTCTTGACTCTGCAACTCATCCTACAGTATTGGATGCAGGACATTGAAACTTGCAACACACTTCCGACATTCATTCAACATACATATAAAGGAAGCAGGATGCTGATCCAGCCCTTATTGCAGAATTATGTCCCCTTGATTGACATTTTGATCATGCATGTATGTGTAGCATAGGAGGTTAAATAGGACTGTTCGTGTCTCTGCAACTTCTCCTACAGTATTTGATGCCGGATTTTGAAACTAACAACACAGTTCAGACACTAAACATGTGCATAAAAGAAATGTTCAACTACAGAATTATGATCCAGCACATTATCGCAGGTTAAATAGTACTTTTTGTTTGTCCACAACTCCTGTAGTATTTGGTGCTGGATATTGAAACCTGCAACACATTTTAGACATGCATTTAAGATGGGCATACAGGAACCAGAATTTTGATCCGAATTATGTTCTCTGGAACGAGGTATACATTTTGGCCATGTGTTTCTTGGATAATATTCAGTTTCTAGAATGTCTGCATGGCTACTGCATATGTCAAACAAATTACTCATCTAGTGAGGCTTATGGCAGGAACACTCATCACCTTAAGTGATTGTCTACTATTGCACCAAGAGTGTACAATGCGGTGTCGCAAAGAAGGCAATGCCTTAATTTCATATTATCATTTTCTAACGCCGTTTCGATGCGACAAATTGACGCTACACCGTCCGACGTCAAGGAAATCGACTAGTGACGTCATAACTTTGGAGTTTTTAATGACGTCATTCGTCAGGCTCCTCCTTGTCGTAATTTGTTGTAGAATAAAACACAGTTATTTTCCATTGCGTATATAGGCGCGCTGTGTTAGAATAGGGTTTATATTTTACTTTTGGTCCTTTGAGATCAGCGTGAATATTCTGAGAATTCAGAAATAAATTATTGGTTAGACTCATATTCTAGACAGGTTTTTAATTATTTTGATCCCATTTAGATTTATATCAGTCTTTGAATTGACTGCCTATTCGAAATTCGCAAAATTGCAGTATGTTTCCTCTGGCTTTCTTTGGCGGATCATTACAGGGTCACTGATGAGGCTTTATTAGCCGAAACTACGTAGTATGACCCATCTTCTTTCTTATGAATGTTTTCATTGCTCTTAAAGGAACTCATTTTTGATTTTTATTTAGTTACTTCATGCTCGTGATTCTTTCCCTTTCGTGTCTCTGGTAGAACATTACGATAACAAACCCCTGCGACAAAGTGCATTTTTTCACATCTCCAAAATGGCTACTTTTCTGACGAAAATCGATGACATTTTCCTTATTCATAAAGCAGGCATAGGTTGTGGGTGCTCGGTAGAACCGCCTCATTGAGACGGTTCTAACGAGTACCTACAAACTATGTCTAGGAACAGAAATAAGGAAAATAATGTAGACCCCCGTAACCCCTTGTTTTCTATATAAAGTGGAGTGTAAGGGGGTGTTCATTTCACGGACTAAATAGCGTGATGGATGCGGGGTAATTGTATCGATTTCTGATCATTGCTTTACATTATTTTTTTATTTAATTAACACCAGTAAAGTATACTGGAGGACCAATGGTCCCGAGTCGCTCACCTGATTGCTGAGAGTTTCTGAAGGATTTTGACCTTATATGGGCATGGCGGCCATATTTATCATGTGACCAAATTCACTTAAATTAATATTTATTTGCTTCTTTCATATGAAATTTGATTACAAATGGATTAGTGATTTCTGTGAAAAATAGGTTTTACTTTTCATATCTAAATGACCTTGGGCCAAGATCAGAAAATGACCGTGACCTTTACTACTCAAGTTTTTTCTTTCACCCAATTAGCTAACTACATCTTCCAATTTTAAGATCACCGGCTGCAATAGTTTCCAAAAAATACACGTTCTTAACTTTTCCCATACGAATGTCTATGTAACTTAATTTGACCTTGGTGTAAATTAGATCAAGTCCATCAAGGGGTATTGATTTGAGGAAACTATAATGGTCCCAAGGCGTCAATGCTACATACCTAGTTTCATGAACATCGGCCTATCGGTTGCGGAGAATTTCTGAAGTGTTTTTTCCTATATGGGCATGGTGGCCATAATAGTCATGTGACCAAACCGATATTAATAAATTGTCATTTACTTGCTTGTATAAGCTTTTTTATAAAATTCGGTCACAAACAGCCTACAGGTTACGGTGAAAATAAGGCTAATCCTCCTATCTAAAAATACACAATATTGACGTTTTCCATACAAAAGTCTATGTGACCATATTTGACCTTGGCGTAACATAGGTCAAGATCATCCGAGGGTCATCATTTGAACAGACTATAATGGGCCTGAGTCCACAATGCTAAATACCAAGGTTCAGAGCAATCGGCCAACAGAGACAAAGATTTTGAAGGGTGTTTACCTTATATTCGCATGGCGGCCATCTTGGTCACGTTATCAAACTCATTTTAATTAATTTTCAATTTCTTGTTCCTAAAGATATTTACATGACATTTGGTTACAAATGGCTTAGTCGTTTCTGAGGAATATAAGTTTTTATATGACATTGGGCCAAGGTCAAATGACCTTGACCTTGAATGTTGATGTTGTTTCATACACTCATTTAGGTACCTGCATCTACCAATTTTCAGATCACAGACTGCAATAGTTTTGACTTTTTCCAATGCAAAAGTATATGTGACCAAATTTGACCATGGCGTAAAATAGGTCATAGTCATCTGAGGGTCATATTTTGAACAAACTGTGATGGGCCCGAGTTCACAAAGCTGCATACCAAGTTATATGGCAATCGGCCCACTGGTTCCGGAGGAGAAGATTTTTGAAGGGGTTTTAACATATATGGGCATGACGACCATCTTGGTTATGTGAACTGGACCTTGCGAACAAAAATTTGTTTCCCCAATCCCATGGATGCTCGATATGAAATTTGTTTTAAATCGGCCCAGTGGTTTCGGAGGAGAAGATGTTTGAAAATGTTGACAGACAACAGCCGACAGACAGACAACGGAGCCTTGTCATACTACAGGAGCCTCCTTGGTGTATTGGTTACGCTACTCGCTTTGTAAACCAGGGATCGCAGGATCGATCCCGGGCTTCTCCAGACTTTCGGATGAGTCTTTAAACCGAGGTCCCGTCTCCGTATGACCTTAGCTATAGGTCGAACGTAAAACTCGAACACTCACTCACTCGCTTGCCAAACTATAAGCTCACCTATGCGCCCTCGGCTCAGGTGAGTTCAAAAGCCTATCTGAATGAGTGGTTGCCTACTTAAGAGAGTATCCATTGGGTTGCAATCTTGTATTTCGCCATCAAACATAATCTATGAGGAAATCGTTACAAGTTACTTTTACAACTAAATTATTTGGCCACACAGACGTGTTAAAATGAACACATCATTTATATGAGGTGAAACTTGAGCTTATATGAATTAACATTACTTGATTTAGCTTACCTGTCACGTAGTGCCGAAGTGAGCTTTGGGATCACTTTTAGTCCGTCGTCCGTCGTGCGTGCGTCCGTGCGTCCGTAGACAATTTCTTCAAACGACACGTCCTCCTAAACCACTGATCGAATTTTGACCAAATTGCACAGGCATAATCCTTAGGTGGTTCCCTTTCAAAGTCGTTCAAATGGTTTCAGTCCGTTGCACATCTAGGTCACATGAGCCAAAAGTAGATTTTTTACTGAAAAATTAAAAACTCTTCTTTTCTCAAACCGCATGGCCTAGGTCTTTGGTATGAAGCTTCATCTAGTGGACCTCTACCAAGATTGTTCAATTATAGCCCTATGGCCAAAATTGCCCCCGTACCGGGCCCACCAATTTTGCATAGACTTACACAGGAAAATTTTTAAAAATCTTCTTGTCTGAAACCAGAAGGCCCAGGTATGAAGCTTCATCGAGTGGACCTCTAACAAGAGTGTTCAAATTAAAGCCCTGGGGCCAAAAATGCCCCCGCGCCGGGGCCCCTGAGTTTTACACAGACTTATATAGGGAAACCTTTAAAAATCTTCTCGTCTGAAACCAGAAGGCCCAGGTCTTTGATATTTGGAATGGAGCTTCATCTGGAGGACCTTTACCAAGATTGTTCATAATCCTTGGGCCAAAAATGGCCCCGCCTCAGGGTCCCACTGGTTTTACATGGACATATACAGGGGAAACCTTTAAAAATCTTCTCGTCTGAAACCAGATGCCCAGGTATTTGATATAGTGTATGAAGCTTCATCTAGTTGACCTCTACCAAGATTGTTCAAATTTTAGCCCTAGGGCCAAAAATGGTCCTGCCCCGGGGCCCACCAGTTTTACATAGACTTATATAGGAAAACCTTTAAAAATCTTATTGTCTGAAACCAGAAGGCCCAGCAAGGTCATTGATATTTGGTATGAAGTTTCACTTAGTGGACCTCTACTATGATTATTCAGATTATAGCCCTGGGACCAAAACTGGCCCTGCCCCAGGGCCCACTGGTTTTACATAGACTTACATTTATATAGGAATCATCTGAAACATCTTTAAAATATTCTTGTTTGAAACCACAAGGCCCAGTATTTGATGTTTGGTATAAAGCCTTATCTAGCGGACTTCTACCAAGATTTTTCAAATTATAGCCCTGTGATCAAAAATGGCCCCACCCCGGATCCGGATCCCACTGGTTTTACTTTGACTTATTTAGGGAATACCATTAAAAAATCTTCTTGTCTGAAACCAAAAGGCACAGATCCATGCTATTTGATATGAAGCTTCATCTGGTTGACCTCTACTATGAAGTTTCAAATTATAGCCCTGGGGCCAAAGATCCCCAAGGCAAACGGTTTTACATAGACTTATATATGGTATTTTTCTCTAAAATCACAAGGCACAGGTCTTTCATTCTCAAGCAAATCAGCCTTTTAGGGTGTTGGGCTTACAGTCGAGGTTCTTAGGACTTTTTTTTTTAGAAAAGCTTTGTTTCAAAGTAGGGCCTACATTTATTTATGGATTTTAATGTAACTTCACACAACTGTTGGATATGATAATATCTCCAACAAGTTAGACATCAGGGTCACAGATGCAGTGGCTATTGTCAGGAAAAACTTTGTCATCCCTCTAGCGCCTCCATTTATTAAAGGATGTTGAAGAAAAAGATGGTCTGCATGATGCTTTCACGCAGACCTGAAACCGACCCATACATAAGTACTGGTAAACCGCTTAGAGGATCTAAAATAAAAAGCCTGCCAAGGCAAAGCGGTGCGAGTGTCGGACCGTCCATGCTCATAAACCCTATTGGTTTCATTGGGCGGCAGGGCTTGAGAAGTCATTTCATCTCAATGTCGGGTAAAAGTCCCACAAAATTGGAAGCAACGTCTCCAAAATGACCTTTACATTGTTGGCGGGGACGTTAAACCTCAATTCTAACACAGCGCGCCTATATAGGCAATGGAAAATAACTGTGTTTTATTCTGCAACAAATCACAGCTCGGAAGAGCGTGAAGGGTGACGTCATTAAATATGTTCTATAAAAGGGTTATCCTTTGGAAGCAAGGAATACACCACAGAAGTGAAAAATGTGGGGTGCACATGTTTTCTGGGCCAGACTAGCTGTTTCGGCCAATTAGGCCTCATCAGTGACCCTCAGATATTTTCAAAATTCCACAATGGAATCAATGATCCCAAAAGACAAGAAAATATAATCTACACTATGATGTAGGACAAAGAGACGTTTTACCGCCGCCACACATTCCCAAGCAAGGAATACGCCACAGAAGTGAAAAATGTGGGGTGTACATGTTTTCTGGGCCAGACTAGCTAGTTTCGGCGAATTAGGCCTCATCAGTGACCCTCAGATATTTTCAAAATTCCACAATGGAATCAATGATCCCAAAAGACAAGAAAATATAATCTACACTATGATGTAATTGCAAATTTATGACGTAACTAGTCGATTTTCTTGACGTTAGACGGTGTAACGTCATTTTCTCACATCGAAAACGTTAGAAAAGGATAGAAATGCATGTGTTTCAGTCGAGAATTTTAGCGGGATTTATTCTAACAATGGCGAATTGTTGTGAACTTTTGAAGGAAACAACAACATTATTGCCGATGTTCAGCGTGTTAGAATCGAAATAGATCAGCTCTAATCTGTGATTTGTTGAGTCAGTTGTAAGTAGACAAATCACGCGCGCTACGCGCTTGTGATTTGATCTACTTTACAACTGACCTCCAAACTGTAATTTATTACTCAACAAATCACAGTTAGAGCTGATCTATTTCTTAAATCAAACAAACAAACACAAATGTATGATACTATCTAAAGGAAAATTGACTTTCAGAATTCTGGGCTCAAGATCACTGTGGCTATTTTATATTTGACATATCGCTCTAGCGCCTACATTTATTCACGGATTTTAATGTAACTTATATGAAGCAAGTTCGACTTTCAGGGTCCTGAGGTCGGCTCGATATGATTGAAATAATCTTGAAAGGGCCGTGAAACCAAGACCATAACCAAACCCAAAAACTGAATGACAAACAATAGAAATCCTGAATAGATGACTTTAGAAGTATGGCCATCTGATCTGAATCTTCACTGTTTGCAAAGATAAGGGTTCCGGATTAGCAGGACAAAGACTAGACATTACAATAACACGCCCGTGTCACACAGTGAATTTTTCATATCCCCAAAATGGCTACTTTTCGAATGAAAATCTGTTTAATTTTTGTTATTTCTACTGCAAACATATGTTGTGTGTACTCATTAGAACCGCCTCATTGAGGCGGTTCTAACGAGTACCCACAACTACGTCCTGGAGCAGAAATAAGAAAAATAATGTAGACCCCCGTAAACCCCAGTTTTCCCTATATATAGTGGGGTCTTTTGAGTGTTCATTTCACGGACTTGTTCACGTGATGAAGTAGTTGTCTTTCATTTGAAAAGAGACCAACTCTGAAAGCTAGAAAATTGCTTCTGGGAAGATTTTTTATTTAATATATAATAGGCCGGCCTTCTTTTATCTATATAAAAAAGAATCATTGCTCATTCATTGTATTGTGCATAGACGCAGACCAACCTTGGCAACCGGTCTTTAATTTACATAGCAACATATTAATAAAGTATTTTGTAATAATTGGAGGATGGTTTTTGTCAGTTCTCAAGACAAACCTATGTTGTGGGTATTCAATAGAACCGCCTCGGTGAGTACCCACAACATAGCTTTTATATGGACCAATAAGAAAAACTCTCCTTCATTTATCACAAAATACGTACCTTATCTGTTGCTAAGGTCGTATCCGAGCCATGACTATTTACCTGGGTCTTCAGTGAGTACACTAGACTTCAATAAAGTGCATTTGGAATTTAATATTAAACCTAAAACTAGAGCTGTCAGAGGATCTGACTATAGCCCCGCTTCAGCGCTGTCAGAGAAGAAAGTTATTTAAGCTGCAGAGAAAACAGTTATGAACAAGAAATAACTGTTGAAAATTTTGCATTATCTGGAAAAACTCTAAGAGTTGTGAGCCCTTGTCCCTCATTTCAATGAGCATGATACATTACCAGAATGTCCATGTTTATACTAAATTTCATCTTCCATTTTTCAATGTTCAAAGGGTAATAACTCCTAAAGTAGGCAAATCAGAGTCAGGGTTCCTGCGCTCTGCACATTGTCTCATGGTGCTTTACACTTGTGTGAAGTGTCATGAAAATATCTCAAATGGTTTGTGAGTTATGGAGCCGACACAGTCAAAATTGCCTTTTTAAATGTTCAAAGGGCAATAACTCCTAAAGTAGGCAAACCAGAGTTATGGTTCCTGCACTCTGCACATCATCTCAAGGTGCTTTTCATTTATTTGAAGTTTCATGAAAATATCAGAAACGGTTATGGAGCGGACATAGTTAAAATTGCAATTTTTTAATATTCAAAAGCCTATAACTGAAAAAGTAGACAATCCAGAGTTTGGGTTCCTGCGCTCTGCACACGTAATATGGTGCTTTACATTTGTGTGAAGTTTCATAAAATTATCTCAAACGGTTTTTGAGTTATCGAGCAAAGACGGCTAAAATTGATATTTTTCAATATTCAAAGGGAAATAACTCAAAAATTAGGCAATCCAGAGTTATGGTTCCTGCACTCTGCACACCATCTCATGGTGTTTAATGTTTGTGTGAAGTTTCATGAAAATATGTGAATGGGTTTTAAAGTTATGGAGCGGACACGAAAATTGTTAACAGACACAGACAGACACACAGACAGACACACAGAAAATACGAAAACCAGAGTTATGGTTCTTGCGCTCTGCACATTGTCTCATAGTGCTTAACATTTGTGTGAAGTTTCATGAAATTATCTCAAACGGTTTTCGAGTTATGAAGCGGACACTGTTAAAATTGCCATTTTTCAATGTTCAAAGGGCAATAACTCCAAAAATAAGCAATGCAGAGTTATGGTTCCTGCGCTCTGCACATCGTCTCATAGTGCTTAACATTTGTGTGAAGTTTCCTAAAAATATCTCAAACGGTTTTCGAGTTATGAAGCGGACACAATTAAAATTGCCATTTTTCAATGTTCAAAGGGCAATAACTCCAAAAGTAGGCAATCCACAGTTATAATTCCTTCGCTCTGCACATTGTCTTATGGTGTTTAACATTTGTGTGAAGTTTCATGAAAATATGTTAAGCAGATACAAAGTTATGGAGCCAACACAAATTAACGGAATCACGGAATTACGGAATTACGGAAAATGTTCAAAGGGCAATAACTCCAAAAGTAGGCAATCCACAGTTATAATTCCTTCGCTCTGCACATTGTCTTATGGTGTTTAACATTTGTGTGAAGTTTCATGAAAATATGTTAAGCAGATACAAAGTTATGGAGCCAACACAAATTAACGGAATCACGGAATGACAGAAGGACATGGCAAATCCAATATAGCCCCACTTTTTCAAAGCGGGGCTATAATAATCAAGATAATTAATACTGTACGAGGGTAGGCAGAAAAGTTCTGAGCCTGACCAAGATCCAATGGTTTGTCCATGCTGAAAGTGCCTTATTTTTCAACATAGACTCCCTTCCTGTCCACACACTTCCTCCAGCGATGCTAGAGTCCTTGGATCCCAGTGGTATAGAAGGTCTTATCTTGGTCCCTGAAAAACTCCTCCACAGCAGCTATCACCTCCTCGTCTGACCGAAAATGTTGCCCAGCCAAGTGCTTATTCATGTTTGGAAACAGGAAAAAATCAGATGGAGCTAGATCAGGTGAATACGGAGTGTGATCGACAAGTGTGAAGCCAAGTCATGCACAGCAGCCATTGCGAAAACCGATTTCTTAGCAGGCGCATTGTCCTGATTGAACAAGACCCCTTTTGTCAATTTTCCGGGTCGTTTAGCTTTAATTGCTTTTCGCAATTGTTTTAGCAGATCTGCATAATACTCCCCATTAATTGTTCTGCCCTTTTGAAGGTAATCTATGAATATCATACCCATTGCATCCCTGAACACTGATGCCATCACCTTCCCTGCAGAGGAGACGACCTTTGCCTTCTTTGGAGGGGGTGAGCCAGGGTGCTTCCATTGCATGGATTGTCTTTTGGTCTCTGACTCAAAGTGATGAACCCAACACTCATCCTGAGTGACAAAACGGTCAAGAAAACCATCTTGGTCTGCTTCAAAAATAGCCAAGTTGGCTTGTGACAAGTTCAGTCTGGTCAGGCGTCAAAATTCCTAATTCACTGTGTAGAATGTTCTCTACTTGTTCACGGGAGATGCCTACAGTGTTAGCTAACTGATTCACAGTTAAACGCCTGTCATCCATCAGGGCCATGTGCACTTGGCTGATGGTTTCCTCAGTTGTTGCCGTTGTGGGTCGTCCACACCGGTCATCATCTTCAAGGCTGTCCTTGCCCATCTTAAAATTTGCTGCCCACCTTTTCACGGTTGCATACGAAGGAGCATCATCTCCTTATGTAGCAACCATATCGGCATGAATGTCCTTAGGAGCTAACCCCTTTTATGGAGGTACTTGATGACACCACGATGCCAGATTTTGTCCATTTGCTCAAAATGTGCTAGTATCAATTTTAAAAGTCTATCATTTCTACGTTATTGCCGGTAAACTTGAACTCATTTGAGTCAAATCAAGTAATAAAGGTTTGGATTTAATGAATACAAAATTTCATGGCTGTTCGATGCCTGCTTCTTGGTCAGGCTCAGAACTTTTCAGCTTACCCTCGTACATTACGAAAACACACCCGTGCGACAAAGTGCATTTTTCACATTTCAAAATTGGCTACTTTTCTGATGAAAATCCGTGATATTTTTCTTATTTATACTGCAAACATTGGTTGTGGGTGCTCGTAAGAACCGCCTCATTGAGGCGGTTCTTACGAGTACCCACAACCTATGTCTGGAGGCACAAATGGGAAAAATAATGTATACCCCCGTAAACCCGCCTTTTCTCAATAAAAATCGGGGTTTAAGGGGGTGCTCATTTCACGGACTTGTTTACGTGATGGTGATGATAAGAAACCTGTCAGGGTCCAGATCAGACTGTAGGGGCATCCAGCATTTTGATCTAGACATTTGCTGTGTGCAAAAGCAGATGGTAAAATATTTATGGCAAAAACTTCGGTTAAAGAATACAAGTCTATGATATCTTGATAGGAAAATCCTCTTTAAATGGGAAAAAGGCTTTTTTTCTTTTCAGAATGCATGTTGAAAAGTTTATGCTCTGTCGAATGCAACAATTTACATTAATATGTCCGCCAATTTTACTTGATTAAAACCCGTTTGAAACTTCTATAAAATTCATTTTATACCGCATAGTCTTATTAATAAAACATACCTTAATTGATGTCATTAACAGTGTCATATCATCAGTCCCTTTGGAATCGGTTTAGGAGAATAAATTAAACTTGCATATCCTCACGAAAACACGCCTATGCAATATCGAACCCCTTAAACCCAACGCTTATATAGTTTGTTTGTTTGTTTTGTTTGATTAGAGGTTTAACGTCCCCGTCAACACTGTAAAAGTCATTTTGGAGACGTTGCTTCCAATTTTGTGGGACTTTTACCCGACATTGAGATGAAATGACATCTCAAGCCCTGTCGCCCAATGAAACCAATAGGGTTTATAAGCATGGACGGGCCGACTCGCACCGCTTTGCCTGGGCAGGCTTAGATCCTCTAAGCAGTTTACCAGTACTCGTGTGCGGGTCGGTGTCAGCTCTGCGTGGAAGCATCATGCAGCCCATATATTTCTTCAAGCCCCGATGGGCGGGGGCCTACGCTTATATAGTACAGGGGTGTGAGTGAGTGTTAGAGTTTTACGTCCCACCAACAGCTAAGGTCATACGAAGACGGGACCTCGGTTTGAAGACTCATCTGAAGTCTGGAGAAGCCCGGGATCGATCCTGCGATCCCTGGTTTACAAGGCGAGTAACGTCACCACTACACCACGGAGGCATCAGTACAGGGGTGTACTTTGATTTTCTGGTCTTCGCTAAAACATTGGCTGAGGGTACTCGTTAGAACCGACTTGCCGAGAATAATCAGAATTTGTTATCTGAAACTTCATGTGGTGGTTGTAAAATGTTCAATATAGTTTTATACGCATGTTTTCTTAATGTATTCTGTCATTTTTGCACAAGAGGCAACTTTTATGATTTCCCGTTCAGAAAGATCATTACGATAAGACACCCGTGCGACATATTGCAGTTTTCACATCTCCAAAACGGTTACTTTTCTGATGAAAATTCGTGATATTTTTCTTACATAGGTTGTGGGTGCTCGTTAGAACCGCCTCATCATTGAGGCGGTTCTAACGAGCACCCACAGTCTATGTCTCGGAGCAGAATTATAAGAAAAATAATGCATACCTTCGTAAACGCCAGTTTTCTCTGTATAAAGTGGGGTTTAGAGGAGTGTTCATTTCACGGACTTGTTCACATGATGTTTAAGAGCCTTTAAACTTTTTGTTTGTCCATGATAGTGCTTTTATTTCTTATTGTTGACATAAATTGATAACTTCAGGTCTGATTTTCAAGAAATTTGTATGTATGGAATAGCAGATAGTGTTACCGTTGTATGTATATTCATGTATGTCTGAATGTGCATGCATCTTGCCCATTCATTACGGAAATACGCCTATAAAAACTTAGTTCAATTTATCGCCGAAAAAAAATGAAGATTTAATATTTTCCTTATTTCTGCTCAAAATAAAGATTGTGGGTACACGTTAGAACCGCCTCATCGAGACGGTGATAGAGTGAGTGAGTGTTCGAGTTTTACGTCCCACCACAGCTTAGGTCATACGGAGACGGGACCTCGGTTAAAAGACTCATCCGAAAGTCTGGAGAAGCCCTGGATCGATCCTGCGATCCCTGGTTTAAAAGGCGAGTAGCGTAACCACTGCACCACGGAGGCTTCTACATCGAGACGGTTCTAACGAGTACCCACAATCTATATTTTAGAGCAGAAATAAGACAAATAAGGTTTACCACTTTAAACTTAATTTTACTATAGAAACGTGGGGTTCAAGGGGTGGGGGTCAAAAATTATATAGGCGTGTTTTCGTGGTGACGACACATTTTGGTTCTGCTCGTGTCTCTATTACTCCTTATTGTGGATTGAAACCTTGCATGGTAGCTAGTATAAAGGTAAGGGATTTGCATGATTTAAGGTCAGAGAACTCTGTTCAGACTATGAAAGGAAGAGTTGCATTCCCTATAGACATTGTGATAACACACCCATGCGAAAAAGTGCATTTTTAACATCCCAAAAATGGCTACTTTTCTGATGAAAATCCGTGATAGTTTTCTTATAAATGATCAAAACATAGGTTGTGGGTGCTCGTTAGAACCACCTGATTGAGGCGGTTCTAACGAGTACCCACAACCCATGTCTTTGAGCAGAAATTCGAAAAATAATGTATACCCCCGTAAACCCCAGTTTTCTCTATATAAAGTGGGGTTTAGGGGATCTTCATTTCACGGACTTGTTCACGTGATGTGTATCATCGAAAGTTCAGAATCCAGCCGGCTCTTGAGTCAGTAATTGTAGAGGGTCAATGATTTTATACAGTAACATTCCTATATGAAGACCACTTTTAGGACTGTTCAAAAGTGGTCTTTAAGACCATTTTGGAACAGTTCCAAAGTTGGTCGGTCTCTGACTAGAGTACACTGTGTGCTGAAAACACAAAGAAAGAATAACTTAAACTTTCTAAATAAGCTTTTTTAAACAGAATTAGTCTCAATTTTTGGTGGACTTAATAGCGGAATTTTACTACATGTATATTTTCAGAATCTGCACTCATATTCTTATTTAATCATTATCACACCCTTTTATCACCCCCGTTTTCCCGAGTTATCTGCAAGACAATGCGAAATGAACCACAATGATTGAGTTATTTCTGAACACGACGTCCTGCATAAACAGGTGATTTGAGTATATTGCTTTTAAAGCATGTTCAAACTGAGACTGTATCGCCCATTTTGTACCGGAAACCCCGAAACGGGTACCCTGGCAAACAGTGCAGGCTCAGATCAGACGCCGCAGAACGCGGCGTCTGATCAGGGCCTACACTGTTTGCAAAAAGTTAAGCATTTTTCCGAATAGTGTTTTAAGTGTGTGTGTGTGTGTGTGTGTGTGTGTGTGTGTGTGTGTGTGTGTGTGTGTGTGAATTCGGGTTTAACGTCGCTTTCAACAATTTTTCAGTCATATCACGACGGTGTCTGGTTGCGACAGGGAGCTCCATGCTCACTTTTATAGTGCTGCCTCACTGAAGTATCATGTCCCAGACACATTACATGATACCACACCCAGTCACATTATCCTGACACTGGGTCGACCAGTCCTAGCTCTACCCCGTAAATCTGAGTGCCAAGCGAGGAGCAGCTAGTACCATTTTTAACGACTTTGGTATGTCGCGGCCCGGGATCGAACCCGTGACCTCCCGTTCCCCGGAGCGGACACTCTACCAACTGAGCTATCGGGGCCGGTAATAGTGTTTGAAGAAAACAGAACCTGACACCCCTACATTTTGAAATGGACTCGTGCTATGTCTAAGGTGGAAGATTCCATTTGGTACAAAAAGGGTTAATTTTACCAAATGATGCAGCGTATTATACCTGTGCCAACAGCAAAGACTCGGGTCCTTGCAATTTGACTAGAGTCTTGGCGGTTTGCTTGAGCCTTTTACACCGTCTTTGCTATTCATCACGTGAACGTCCGTGAAATGAACACCCCTACACCACACTTTATAAGTAATCATGCTCTATCTCTTCTTCTTCTTCTTCTTCTTCTTCTTCTCTTCTTCTTCTTCTTCTTCTTCTTCTTCTTCTTCTTCTTCTTCTTCTTCTTCTTCTTCTTCTTCTTCTCGAATAAGTGTCATTCTACATTATTTTTGTATTACATTCATTAGTTCAATCTATATAATTAACATATATGTATATGTCTACAACACCAATAAAGGAGAGAATAAATATAGGCTGTGCCTACATCCAATCCTTTGACATTTTTATGTATATTTGTAATACAGATGTATGTATATGTCATAAAATTTTGAATAAATAAACACTTTATAAAGAGAAAACTAGGGTTTACAGTGGTACAGTGTATGTACTGCTCCAAGACATAGGTTGTGGGTGCTTGTTGGAACTGCCTCAATAAGGCGTTTCTTAAGAGCACCACACAGCCAAGCCCAAAGGGGCTTGAAGAAATAGATTGGGCTGCATGACGCCTCCACGCAGAGCTGAAACCGACCGCACATGAGGACTGGTAAACCGATTAGAGGTTCTAAGCCTCCCTAGGAAAAGTGGCGCGAGTCGGACCGCCCATGTCCATGCATACAAACCCTTGGCCCGCGCCCATTGGGGCTTGAACAAATAGATGGGCTGCATGATGCTTCCGCGAAGAGCTGAAACCGACTGCACACGAGTACTGGTAAACCGCTTAGAGGATCTAAGCCTGCCCAGGCAAAGCGGCGCGAGCTTAAAAACCCTATTGGGGTTTCAATAGGCGACAGGGCTTGAGATGCCATTTCATCTCAATGTCGGGTAAAAGTCCCACAAAATTAGGAGCAATGTCTCCAAAATGACATTTATAGTGTTGACGAGGACGTTAAACCTCAAATCAAACAAAAAAGCATGCAAACCCTATTGGTTTCATTGGGCGTCAGGGCTTGAGATGTCATTTCATCTCAATGTCGGGTAAAAGTCCTACAAAATTGGAAGCAACGTCTCCAAAATGAATAAACCCCAAATCAAACAAAACTAACGAGCACCACAACCTATCTTTGCAGTATAAACAAGACGAAAAATCACGGGTTTCATCAGAAAAGTAGCCGTTTTGGAGATGTGAAAAAGATGCACAACGTCTGATAATGTCAAAAAAGCTAGCAGCGAGCGCTAGCTGCTGACCAGCCTGTCTTGTGGCACAGGTTAACCCGTGCCTTCGCTGATCACACTGGTCTTATAGCAGGTTTAGTTATGCACTGGCCCAGATTTATTTCAAGAATATATATTCTTGGACACTTCTTATATATAATTACCATGTATTTATAATGTATATAGTATACTGCTCTAAAATGATGTGATACTTATTTGTTACATTACGAAAACTCACCTATACAATTCCACTGTACATTTTACCGCTGTAAAAAAAAACAAAAAAACTTAAGGTGAAATATTTGTGACATTTTTCTTATTTCTGCTCAAAATGTAGTTTTTGGGTGCACGTTAGAACCGCCTCATTGAGGCGGTTCTAACGAGTACACAAAATCTATATTTTAGAGCAGAAATAAGAAAAGGAAAGGTCTATTGCCAGTCAACTGGCAATAGCCAAAACACGTTAAAATGGCTATTGACAGTCGACAGGCAATAGCCAAAACACGTTAAAATGGCTATTGACAGTCGACTGGCACTAGCCATTTCAACGTATTTTGGCTATAGCCAGTCGACTGGCACTAGCCATTTTAACGTATTATGGCTATTGCCAGTTGCTTCTTGTTTTTGTTTTTTTTGTTTTTCTCCTTTTTTTATTTATACTGTACGATTGTTATTATTTTTACAGCAGGTCATATTTCATATACACCATGATCCTGGGCAGACAAACATATACTGCGCCGCTCCGAGGCGGTTCTGATGTTTGTCCATCCTGAACGGTTTTTAGCAGTAAATCAGCTAACAGGTCCTTATGAGGACCACCACCCCTGTTAACATTACTTTTTACCGAACAAATATGGACTTTACAGGGGCATGCCTCAATCTCCTATACTCTTTGCTTAGAACATAGAATTTTGATAACTGGTTGAGGCGTTTCTACCGAGTACCCCCGTCCCCTTTTTATGTTTAGACTCAAAACAATACTCAAATTTCAGCTGAACGATGCTAGTTCTGGAGATAAAATGGAGTTAGTTTAAGATTTTCTTTCCGGATTCCCTGCTACATACATTCTTGTTTCCAAATACATACATGGATATTGCGTCGCATCGAGGCGATTCTAATCAGTGTCCATCATCATCGGTTTAGCAGTACTAACAAGTCCGTATAAGGAACACTTCTGTTAGCCACACTTTATACAGAGAAAGTAAGATTTACATGGGTGTATCTTATTCTCATATCATAGATTTTGGAAAGTTCTAACGAATACCCACAATCTATGTTTCGACTGAAACAATATGTATATAAACCCTATTGGTTTCACTGGTCGGCAGGGCTTGAGCTATCATTTCATCTCAATGTCGGGTAAAAATCCAACAAAATTGAAACAACGTCTCCAAACTGACCTAAACTATGCTGACCTCAAAACGGCGGATTAAATACTCGTCATACAACTATGAAGGAATTATGGCAGGGGGTATGTCCAGGGGAATTTTGTCCATCTAAGCAAATGATGGGGGATTTTGCCCGCCTTTACAAAAAAGGGAGGGGAGTGGGATTTGTCCGGGGGATTAGATTCGGAGAAAATAGTGATTTGCGGCGGTATTCATTTTTTACTTATTACAAAGGGTATGGATACTTGTTAGAAGGGTGGTTATAAAGAGCAACAATAATCTACACTTCGGCTAGAAAAAAAAAGAAGAAGAAAACTATTGAACATGATTAAAACCAATTTTGTGATGTTTTCCGCGTTCTTTCTTTCCTACATTCGTTAGATTTTGTTCTAAACATAGATTGTGGATACTTATAGACTAGAAATAAGAAAAAATACTGAACATGATTAAAACCAATTCTGTGACTTTTCTTCCGTGACTTTTTAGCTCATCTGTCACGTAGCGACGAGATGAACTTTTGGGATCACTTTTGAGCGTTGTCCGTCATGCGTCCGTGCGTGCGTGCGTCCGTGCGTTAACTTACTTTTCTTGTGAACACACTATAGGTCACAGTTTTGGGCCAACCATCAGCAAACTCGGTGAGAATGATCATCATGACAATATCGGTCAAGTTCGAATATGGATCATGGCATGTCAAAAAGTAGGTCAGTAGGTCAAATCAAAGAAAAACCTTGTGAACACTCTAAAGGCCAAAGTTTTGGTCCGATCGTCATCCAACTTGCTCAGAATGATCAACATGACCATATCTCGGTCAAGTTTGAATATGGGTTATGTCGGGTCAAAAAGTAGATCAGTAGGTCAAACCATAGAAAAACATTATAAACACTCTAGAGGCCACAGTTTTGGTCCAATCATCATCAAACTTGCTCAGAATGATCAACATGACTATATCTCGGTCAAGTTCGAATGTGGGTCATGTCGAGTCAAAAAGTAGGTCAGTAGGTCAAACCATAGAAAAACATTATGAACACTCTAGAGGCCACAGTTTTGGTCCGATCGTCATCAAACTTGCTCAGATTGATCGTCTTGACAATATCTGGTCAAGTTCGAATATGGGTCATGTCGGGTCACAAAGTAGGTCAGTAGGTCAAATCATAGAAAAACCTTGTGAATACACTAGAGGCCACAGTTTTGGTCCGATAATCACCAAACTTGCTCTGCATGATTATCTTGACAATATCTCGATCAAGTTCGAATATGGGTCATGCGGGGTCAAAAAGTAGGTCAGTAGGTCAAATCATAGAAAAACCTTGTGAACACACTAGAGGCCACAGTGTTTGTTGTATCATCATCAAACTTGCCCGGAATGATCATCTCGACAATATCTCAGTCAAGTTGGAATATGGGTGTTGTCGGGTCAAAAAGTAGGTCAGTAGATCAAACCATAGAAAAACCTCGTTAACACTCTAGAGGCCACAGGTTTTGGTCCAATCATCCTCAAACTTGCTCAGAATGATCCCCAAATCATAGAAAAACCTTTTTGAACTGTGACCTTGACCTTTGATCTTTTTTGTCGTAACTTTTGAACCATTTAAGGTAGAGCCTTCATATTTGGCATGTATGTTTCTTGTGACAAGGTCTTCCCCATCATGCAAAAGAATTGATCTGGATCTGTGACCTTGACCTTGATCTGTGACCTACTTTATCGTAACTTTGGGACCATTTGAGATAGAGCCTTCATATTTGGCATGTACATGTATATTCCTTGTGATGATGGCTTCACACCATACCAAAAGTTTGACGTGTGACCTTGACCTTTGACCTACTTATCATAACTTTTGAACCATTTAAGATAAATATTTCATATTTTGCATGTATTTTCCTTCTGACAAGGCACCTTACTGTATTACCTACTTTCATTGCAACAGTGTTGATCAGGAGAGCGATCCAGGGCCATAATGACCCTCTTGTTTTCCTACCCAAAACTGCGATTTTATTTCCGTGACTTTTTTTTGCCTATGACTTTTTTTCTACCTGTTATGTACATTCGTTTGGGAGAGGCGATCATCTAGGTGGTCAGATGCTTGATCAGACACTATTACTCAAAACTTTTATTTTACTTGTCTTATGTTCTAGTGTATTTGAATATCCCCATGAAAATCATCACGCAAACATGCCTATATAAGTTTGACCTCCTTGAAAAGTAGAAGTAAAACAAAGATCAGGAATCGATACAATTAACTTACTCCACCCATCAAAGACACCAAAGGGAAAGAATGCAAACATTAAGCGACCAGACCATAATGGAAACCTAAACAAAGGAAGGCCATAAGGACAGTTACTTTCCCACAAAATGCCCATATGGCCATCCAAAATTAAAAGACACAAGTGATACACACAGTAAGTAACAAACAATAACATAAATAAATCGCCACAGAAGAACCGCCTTAGAACGGTCAGTGGAAAGATTTCCACTGGGGGGCTTAAATCGATTTTACGTGGCCACAATCTTCGCCCTTACTTCCGTCGCGATTTAGACAAATAATTTGTTCAGTCCGCATAAAGGCCTCCTAACTCATCAGTGCAACATCTCCGTGAACACAAATAATCAAAGAACCACAGAGGTGAGACAACGGTGAGGACTCGACAGCAAGAAACCACTGAAATGCTGGAGCAAAAGAAAACCAACAGTTGAACCCCACATTCATATAGTAAAACTGGGGTTTACAGGGAAAAACTTTATTTTTCGTATTTCTGCTCTAAAATATAGAATGTGGGTACCCGTTAGAACCACCTCAATTGAGGCGGTTCTAACGAGTACCCACAATCTATTTTTTGAGAACAAATATGAAAAATATCACATTTTTGTATAGGCGTGTTTTCGTAGCGTTGGGAAGGATGTGCCTTTACTCAGAGTGAACAAACAGTGACGACCCATTCCATCTTACTCAGGTGGTTCTAACGAGTACCCAAAACCTATGTTTTGGAGCAGACGTTTACCCATCACCAATTTTCTCTATAAAAAGAGGGGTTTAGTTAGGGTGATTATGGCACGGACGTGTTTACATGATGTGGACACTCATTAGAAGCGCCCTATAATACACATGTATTGAAGCGCCTTTCACTAAACGTATTATGAGTACCAGTACTCACAATATACCTATAAGCCTGCGCCGAAAAATGTGGATAGATAGTGACAGGTTCAAAATGACCAAATAGTACAAAAGCTGATCACAGAAGTTTATGGCGAACCATATAGACCGGTTCATTTAAGAAATGAAATTTATTTTTCTGCAGTTCATGGAAGTATGAACGCAGTGGTCGCGTGCAAAGTAAATGAACCCCGTAGGGGTTCATGTAAGCTTTGCTAGCGACCCACTGTCGTTCATACTTTCATGAAAAGCAGAAAAATTAAGTTTATTTTTTATATTTACATTATTTGCCCCTCATCACTGGGCGAAAAAATGCTCGTAGTGCAAACTTTTAAATCTGAAAACATTTACACGCTGTGTTCTACAAAGAGCGGAGCAGCGTTGACGTCATCAACGCCCGTAGAGAACAATGGTTTAGAATGACGTCACTTAACGTCACTGAAAATCATGTGATTCGATGCGTTCATGGGCGTATGAACGCAAAATTTTTCTATAGGTTTACATTAGACTTTACACTGGAAATGTAAATATATACCTATGCAAACAGTGTAGATCCAGATGAGGCTCAAAGTGCACCGTCTCATCAGCAAGTAAGCGAATTATACTCGGATCCAATACAGAGAATTATATTACAAGTTTATTCGATTCCTTCAGAACATAATTTTGTTTGTTTTTATTTGATTTGAGGTTTAACGTCCCCGTTAACACTGTAAAAGTCATTTTGGAGACGTTGCTTCCAATTTTGTGGGACTTTTACCCGACATTGAGATGAAATGACTTCTCAAGCCCTTTCGCCCAATGAAACCAATAGGTTTTATTAGCATTGACGGTCCGCCTCGCACCGCGGTTCCTGGTTCTAAGCGGTTTACCAGTATTAGTGTGCGGGCCGGATTCTGCTCTGCGTGGAAGCATCATGCAATCCATATATTTCTTCAAGCCCCTATGGGCGGGGGCCGGAACATGTAATATGAGGTGGGAATTATTACATGCAAACAATATTATTTGGAACATACGCTGTATGTAGACGGTAAACCATGTAGATACCCACACTGCAAAGCCCTTACATACCACATACACACGCACAAAGTAGATGTAGACTTTCTAAATGAATGTATTGCTATCGAGGACGTATTTTAGATGTATCTTAAATTATTTATAGAAATTTGCATAGGCGCCTTAATTTCATAATATTTGATTCATTAAACAAATTGCGAACAAAAGACAATTTGCACGTCTTGTAATGTTTGGTAAATACAATGATCTTTCAAAATCGAAAGATAAAACTTGTAAACTTATATAGAATTACATGTATATTTGAAGTCATTACTTGTGATCAATTACTAATCTCGGGGTGAAAGGGTTATTTACCTATCCCTTAGGGGTAAACAATAGGTAATTATTGCTTGTCCTGGATAGCGCAATAAACACTTTGGGTGACTTATAAAAATCATAAATTTACTTGATTCCAGGGCAAAATCCTCCC
The DNA here is from genome assembly GCA_963580285.1 of Lucinisca nassula. Classification (NCBI taxonomy): domain Eukaryota; kingdom Metazoa; phylum Mollusca; class Bivalvia; order Lucinida; family Lucinidae; genus Lucinisca; species Lucinisca nassula. Next base: position 44,481,751 of record OY757013.1, read on the forward strand.
CCCGGACATAACCCCCCCCCCGGACAAAATCCCCCCTTTTTGTAAAGGCAGACAAAATCCCCCCCCCAACATTTGTTCAGGTGGACAAAATCCCCCCTGGACCCCCTGGACAAAATCCCCCCGGACATAATCCCCCTGCTGTTTGTAAAGGTGGACAGTATCCTGCACACCTCCACATGCACAATTACTGGTTTTTGAAACTCAGTCTGTCGTTTTGAAAACTGCAGTTTCCATATCAGATTTGGTGCAGTACTATCAAAGCTATATTGGTCCTAATGGAGAAATTATTGCCCGTCAACACTGTATAGGTCATTTTGGAGATGTTGCTTATAAGATCAAAGTAAAAAGGACATACTTGTATTAACTTTTTGTAATTGTACATGTGTGCTTTGGGGTTTTATGGATCTCTCAACCCATTAGGATTATATCTGGCATGATCAGTTAACCTAACCCAGTTCCAGGCACACTTAGATTCCAGATCTTCGATTCCTGATCTGTATTGATTCCTGATCATTGCCTTCACTTCTATTTTAGAACCTCTACCATTATGAAAAACGCCTGTTCAAATATATTGAAAATTGACATATTCCAATAACAGATTCCGATATCTTTCATATTTCTGCTCAAAAACATAGATTGTGGGTAGTGGAAGGATAATTAACTAGAACAATTTACAGAAAGGGTGTTTTTTTTTTCGGGGGGGGGGGGGGATTTTGTCCAAGCTGACATACAGCGAGGGGGATTTTGTCCGGGGGGGATTTTGTCGGAGGGGAATTTTGTCCGACTTTACAAAAAGGGGGGATTTTGTCGGGGGGGGGGGGGGTTATGTCCGGGGGGGGGGGGGGGGGAATTTGTCCGGCTACCAAATTTACTTAAACCTTAAGATGTCAATCAAAACAATTCGCGTTGGCTTTGTTGTCAACAGGTTTGTTGCAAAAAATTGTAAACCCAGAGCAAACTGCTACTTGACGAGCAGTAAGATCGGGATCTATACTGTTTGCACGCATGCCAAATGTTTTCGAAAGGTTGCAAGTATGAAGCAGACGACATAAAATGACAATATTTTCACATGCAGTTTTTCGTGGCGATTCATCACGAAAACACGCCTATATATTTACATTTCCAGTGTAAAGTCTAATGTAAACCTATAGAAAACAATTGCGTTCATACGTCAATGAACGCATCGAATCACATGATTTTCAGTGACGTTAAATGACGTCATTCTAAACCATTGTTCTCTACGGGCGTTGATGACGTCAACGCTGCTCCGCTCTTTGTAGAAAAACAGCGTGTAAATGTTTCTCAGCTTTAAAAGTTTGCCCTACAAGCATTTTTTCGCCCAGTGATGAGGGGCAAATATTGTAAATATAAAAAATAAACTTAATTTTTCTGCTTTTCATGAAAGTATGAACGACAGTGGGTCGCTAACAAAGTTTACATGAACCCCTTCGGGGCTCATTTACTTTGCACGCGACACACTGCGTTCATACTTCCATGAACTGCAGAAAAATAAATTTCATTTCTTAAATAATTTTGACCCCCTCGAACCCCACTTTTATAAAGTAAAACTGGGGTTTGTAGGGGTAAACCTTATTTTTCTTATTTCTGTTCTGAGATATAGATTGTGGGTACTCGTTAGAACCGCCTCGACGAGGCGGTTCTAACGAGTACCCACAACCTATATCTCAGAACAGAAATAAGAAAAATATCACAATTTTTCATCTGAAAATTTTCATTTTTTCGGCGATAAATGTGTGAATGTATTTGTATAGGCGTGTTTTCGTAATGAGTACATTTGTTTGTATTTGATTTGAGGTTTAACGTCCCCGTTAACACAGTATAGGTCATTTTGGAGACGTTGCTTCCAATTTTTTGGGACCTTTAACCGACATCTCAAGCCCTGCCATCCAGTGAAACCAATAGGGTTTATATGCATGTGTGGTTGGACTCGCACCACTTTAGAACCTCAAAGCGATTTACCAGTACTCACGTGCAGTCGGTGTCAGCTCTGCGTGGAAACGTCATGCAGCCGAATCTATTTCTTTAAGCCCCGATGGGCTGGAGTCAGAAATTAGTACAAACTGGGAAAGTATTTTTACTAATTACAATTAACACATTCTGATTGGAAAGTAAAGGAACGTATCAGCAACCCCCCCCCCCCCCCCCTCCCTAACACCACCTCAAGAATATGGGACGTTTTGTTCACCCTGTCAAATTAGCATGGGACGTTTTGTCCACCCTGTCAATATCGTGTGAGACGTTTTGTCCACCCTGAAAAAATGATGTGGGGCGTTTTGTCCACCCTGAAAAAATGACATGGGACGTTTTGTCCACCTAGTCAAAAAAGGCACGGGACGTTTTGTCCATGGGACGTTTTGCCCTACATTCGATACTGACGTCCCTTTTGTTGATATACGCAAATAGACAAATGCCGCATCTGATCTGGGCCTTTACTGGTCAATCAATTATATTCAAAGCATTATAATATCACGAGAAAGAAACCTGTTTATGCCATACGTTTCGAAAACATGCCTATTCATATATTTTCATAATTCTGCTAAAAACATAGATTGTGGGAACTCGTTAAAACCGCCTCGGCAAGTAACGATTATACAACATGTCTGACTGAGAGCAGAAATAAGGAAAATAATATGAACCCCTATAAACCCCAGTTCTATTATATAAAAATGAGAATAAGGGGGTCAAAATTATTTTGTTTTGTTTGTTAGATTTGAGGTTTCCAGTCTCCGTCAACACTGTATAGGTCATTTTGGAGACGTTGCTCCCATTTTTGTGGGACTCAAATCAAACAAACAAAATGGTCATCCCTACAAAAGTTTAGTGGTGTGCCATTGTCCTGTGGGATAGTGTCCAATAGGTTATTGCCCTAGTGGGCTTTTGTTACAGTGGGCTCTTGTCCGTTCACCATAATGGCACTTTCTGTGTCCTCGCCCGCTAATGATGCAGAAAGCAGAATTCCTTGCACATAAGCCCTCTTATTACATAAAAGTCTGTTGTTTATCGGTGTCTGCTCACAAACCCGGCCATATGAATAAAATGCAGTCAATTCGATGTGAACACGAACAACGCTACCCTGAACAACCCTAGTCCTTTTCTCTATATAAATTGTATTGGCTAATCGGACTTAATTTCTAACAGAGGAATTCTCGAGTGATCAGGGGGGTTCTTTTACTGTGTTTTCTGAGAAAATCGCCAGCATCTAAGAGTTTAACTTGATGCAAACTTACGTTAAACGGGCGACTGGCAATAGCCAAAAAAAGTTAAAATTCCTTAATGACAGTCGACTGGTAATAGCCAAAACACGTTAAAATGGCTATTGCCAGTCGACTGTCACTAGCCATTTTAACGTATTTTGGCTATTGCCAGTCGACTGTCACTAGCCATTTTAACGTATTTTGGCTATTGACTGGCAATAGCCATTTTAACGTGTTTCGGCTATTACCAGTCGACTGTCAATAGCCACTCCGACAAGAAAAAATAAGGTTTACCCATGTAAACCCCAGTTTTGCTGTATAAAAGTGGGGTCAAGGGGGTCGAAATTATATAGGCGTGTTTGTGGAATGGAGAAGATAGTACATGACAGAATAATATGTTCATTTTTAGCTCATTACCCTTTCCTGTATTCAAGTACCAGGATTTGTTTGTTTGATTTGAGGTTTAACGTCCCCGTCATCACCGTAAAGCTCATTTTGAAAACGGTGCTTACAATTTTGTGGGACTTTTACCCGACATTGAGATGAAATGACATCTCAAGCCCTGCCGCCCAATGAAACCAATAGGGTTTATAAGCAAGGACGGGCCGGCTCGCACCGCTTTGCCTAGGCAGGCTTAGATCCTCTAAGCGGTTTACCAGTTCTCGTGTGTGCTGGTCGATTTCAGCTCTGCGTGGAAGCATCATGCAGCCCATATATTTCTTCAAGCCCCGATGGGCGGCGGTCGTCAAGTACCAGGATGAAAATACAACTATATTCTACGTTATTTAGAACCTTCATTTTGAACAGGAAACTTATGTTTTCCTCATCTGTGCTCAAAACATTTTGGGGTGCCATCACGAAAACACGCTTATATAATTTTGACACCCTTGAACACCACTTTTTTATATAGTAAAACTGGGGTTTACGAGGGAAAGACACCGGTGGGCCAGATTATCTCGAATACATGCCTATATAAGTTTGACCCCCTTGAACCCAACTTTTATGTCGTAAAACTGCAGTTTACGGGGGAAAACTTATTTTTCATATTTCTGCTCTAAATTGTAGATTGTAGGTACTCGTTAGAACCGCCTCGGCGAGGCGGTTCTAACCTGTACCAACAGTCTATAATTTTAGCAGAAATAAGAAAAATATCACAATTTCTCATCTTAAATTTTTCGTTTTTTCGGCGTTAAAATTTACAATGTATTCGTATAGTGTTTTCGTAAAGCTGGTTAGAAATATCTCACTGATGCAGCTCTGTTCTCAGGAGCACTTACAATAAAAGTTTTGAGCAAAAAAATAAAAAAATAAATAAGAATATTAGGCTTGAAACCCTCATTTCACATGTATAAAGTGAGGTTTGCTAGTCTTTTCAATACACGGGCTTGTTAACATTATGATAACATGATGCATTTTTTACATCTCCAAAATGGCTAATTTTCTGATGAAAATCCGTGATATTTTTCTTATTTTTATACTGCAAACATAAGTCGTGGATGCTCGTTAGAACCGCCTCATTGACGCGGTTCTAACGAGTACACGAGAAGCTTCCGTGGTGTAGTGGTCACGCTACTCGCCTTGTAAACCAGGGGTCGCAGGATCGATCCCGGGCTTCTCCAGACTTTCGGATGAGTCTTTAAACCGAGGCCCCGTCTCCGTAAAACCTTAGCTGTTGGTGGGACGTAAAACTCAAACACTCACCCACTCACTCACTCTAACGAGTATACAACTTATGTCTTGGAGACGTGATAAGAAAATAATGTACACCCCAGTAAACCCCAGTTTTTCTCTATATAAAGTGGTTTTTTTCCCGGACTTGTTCACATGATATGTGACATTAACAAGTTTATGAAATGTTCATACTATAAAAATAGAAGTGAATGCAATGATCAAGAATCAATACAAATACCCCCACACCTCTAATCTGAGACACCAACGGGAAAGAAACACGAACATGAAATAGCTAATTTACCTCACTAGCGGAAAGCCAAAAGGACAGTAACTTTTCCACAAAATGGCAAAATGGCTATCCACAATATTAAGATATAAACAATGCACACATCACACATGCAAAAAGTACACCATGACAGAAGAACCACCTTGGAACGGTCAATATATTTCACTGGGGGTGGGGGTGGGGGTGGGGGTGGGGGAGGAGCTTAAATCGACTTTACCTGGCCACAATCCTCGTCCTTGGTTCTGCTGTGGTTCACGGTTCAGACAAATAATTTGTTCAGTCCGCATGAGGGCTTTCTAACTCATAAGTGCTGTATATCTCCGACCGGCCCCGATAGCTCAGTTGGTAGAGTGTTCGCTTCGGGGAACGGGAGGTCACGGGTTCTATCCCGGGCCGCGACATACCAAAGTCGTTAAAAAATGGTACTAGCTGCTCCTCGCTTGGCACTCAGAATTACGGGGTAGAGCTAGGACTGGTCGACCCAGTGTCAGGATAATGTGACTGGGTGTGGTATCATGTAATGTGTCTTGGACATGATACTTCAATGATGCAGCACTATAAAAGTGAGCGTTGAGCTCCCTGTCGCAATCAGACACCGTCATGATATGACTGAAAAATTGTTGAAAGCGACGTTAAACCCGAATTCACACACACACACACACACACACACACACACACACACACACACACACACACTCACACACACACACACACACACACACACACACACACACACACACACACACACACACACACACACACACACACACACACACACACACACACACACACACATACACACACACACACACACACACACACACACACACACACACACACACACACACACTGTATATCTCCGAGAACATTGTAATCGAATGAAAACAGAGACGAGACAACGTTGAGAATTCGACAGCATGGAACAACTTAAATGACGGAGCTAACGAAAACCAACAGTTAGACTCCGGTGGGCCCGACCCATCACGAAAATATGCCTATATAGGTTCGACCCCCTTGAACCCCACTTTTATATAGTAAAACTGAGGTTTACAGGGGTAAAACTTATTTTTCTTATTTCTGCTCTAAAATATAGATTGTCGGTACTCGTTAGAACCGCCTCAATGAGGCGGTTCTAACGAGTATCCACAATCTACATTTTGAGCAGAAATAAGAAAATTATCACAAATTTTCATCTGAATATTTTCGTTTTTTCCCAGTAAAATTTACAATGTATTGTAGGCGTGTTTTCGTAATGAGAGACAGAAAACAAATAAATATTATGACGTACAACTATGGATTACAGTGGTGTAGATTTTAGCACCCTTGAGTCAAAGGCTCCGGGAGAGATTATAGGATGGTAGGCCTCCGTCGTTCATCCGTCCGTCAACCATTTTCAAATGACTCTTTATCCGAAACTACTGGGCCAATTTCAATTAAATTTCAACCAGCCTTGACAGTTTGCGCAAAACATCCAGGTCACATGACCAAGGTGGCCACCATACCCAAATATGGTAAAAATCTTCAAAAAAAAATCTTCTTCTCCAGAACCACCAGGCTGATTGTTTTGAAACTTGGTATGTAGCATCGGGTGATGTTTGCAAAAATGATGACCCTTGTTGACCGTAACCTATTAAACGCCAAGGTCAAAATTGGTTCTTTACGCTTTTCAATTGGGAAAAAAGATGAAACAGTGCATTTTTTTTTTCGAAAGACATTCTGGTCTATGAAATGAGAATAGGTACAAAATGAATGTCTATGAATGCTAGAGGTCAAGTTCATTCGGTAACCATTTGCCCAAAGTGACTGAGATTGCAGGTCTATTGACATTTTAAAATACACTTTCCCTTATATCACTGAGCCAATTTATGCAGCCTTAGAACAGTAAGGGAACGAAAAGTTATTCGAATCGTCTAGGTCATTGACCAAAATGCATGGCCGCATTACCCATATATGGTAATAAACTTGAAAAAATTTCTTCTGAACCACTACGCCGATTGTCTCGAAACTTAGAATGTAGTACTGGATGCTTTATCTGTAGAACCAAGTTTATTAACATGCTGACCCTAGGTTGACTTTGACCTAATTTTTGTTTGTTTTTGTATTGGAGTTTAACGGCCCAGTCAACACTATTTAGGTTATTTTGAGCCGGCCAGTTTACCTATCCACACTTTTCCTGGGCAGGCTTATACGTAAGTAGTTAACCAGTACGGTGTGCATTGTTTCACCAGAAACTGAAAACTGCCCTTCACGAAACAGTGGAAGGGAGAGAATGACCGTAGAAAAGATTCCATGATCAATCTCCACGAAAGATTATTGCCGACCCCGCGTCGTCCTGATCACGAGTCAGACACGCAAACGACTGAGCTACTGAGGCCGGCAATGTCATAATTGATTCCTTAGCCTTTTCAATGAGAAAAAAGTTAACATTGCTTTTATTCGAAATATATTGTGGTCTGTGACATGAGAATAGTTACAAAATGAATGTCGGTGAATGCTAGGGGTCAAGGTAATTCGGTGACCTTGGCGCAATGTCACTTGCAGTGCACGTCCTTTGACATCTATCTATCTATTTATATATATATATATATATATCCTGCAGCACCCTCTCGCGGGGATTATGTGCAGCTGCGCGCGCCAGAAAAAGAAAAGTGTGATAGAAGAAAAAGTATTAGATTTAAGGAGAATTGAAAGTAAAAACAGTGTTAGTAAAGTAGAGATTAAAAGCAGATAAAAACAATGTTTCACGGTTCATGGCATTGGGTGATGGAGGGTGCATATGGTCGATCTGAAAGAATCCAGATCGGAGCACACAACAGCATGAGGAGGAAGGTGATTCCATTGTACCACAGCCAAGGGGAAGAAACTGTATTTATAGTAACTGGCAGTAGTAGGGATTTGAATATAGTGCATAGTATGCATGTTTTTAGTAGTTCTGATTGGATGTCGGATGTATGTAAGGAGCGGAATCTCGACAAGGCCATATACTATCTTGTAGAACAATAGGAGGCGAGAATCTGCCCGCCTCTGTTCCAATGATCTCCATTCCAGGGTATTGAGCATCTGGGTCACACTACTATATGAAGAGTAGTCATGTTTGACCCATCTAGCTGCTCTTCTTTGGACTTGCTCAACCTTGTTTATATTTGACTGGGTATATGGGCTCCACACAGGGGAGGCATACTCAAGCTGGGGCCTAACAAGAGTATTATAAGCTGTTTCACGTATGCCTTGATGTTTGGTGCGTATATTCCTACGTATGAAGCCCAGGGTCCGATTTGCTTTGGTGGTCACGTTATGAATGTGGGTGTTCCAAGTTAAATCACGGCTAAACTCAAGGCCCAGGTACTTGGCATGATCAGCCTCCTGGAGGACTTCACCGTGGAGAATGTAATTGTGTCTAATGGGTTCTTTAGAACGGGACGTGTAGGACCTGACATTTACCAGGGTTAAATTCCATTTCCCAGTTCTTTTCCCAAGTTTCAAGCTTTTGGAGGTCCCTTTGCAATAAGGTACAGTCAGCATCACTGCGGACAGCCAAAATATATTGCCGTGTCATCTGCAAAAAGTCTGACCTGTGAGTGGATCTGCTCTGGTAGGTCATTCATGTATAAAAGAAACAGGATCGGTCCCAGTACTGATCCTTGGGGAACCCCAGATGTGACCGGAATTTGTGATGAGGTTTCCCCCTCTAGGGCTACACGTTGGGTACGGCCAAAAAGGAAAGCTTTGATCCAGTTTAGGGTGTTTGCGGTTATGCCATGTTGGTGCAGTTTGTGGAGTAATTTAATATGGCTAACCTTATCGAATGCTTTACTAAAATCCAGGAGTATCAGGTCAGTCTGGTGACCTGCTGATAGATTTCGTGCAAGCTCATCAACAAGTTGGATGAGCTGTGTTTCGCAGGACCTCCTTTCCCTAAATCCATGTTGAAGATCATACAAGATGTTATGTTTGTCAAGATGCTTTGTAAGGTTGGATGCAACAATATGCTCCATTAGCTTGCAGCAAATGCAAGTTAAGGAGATAGGCCTGTAATTTGCAGGGTCACTTTTGTCACCCTTTTTGAACAGGGGAGAAACAATGGCTGTCTTCCAATCCGAGGGGATTTGACCACTGGATAGTGATTTCTGGAAAATGACCTGAAGCATGGGCGCTATTTGGTCTCTAAGGGATTTAAGGACTACTGGTTTAAGAGCATCTGGACCGGCAGCTTTGGTCGGGTTTAAGTTTGATAAAAGTTTATGAACTCCTGCTGCTGATATGTTTATTGTAGGCATTTCCGGGAATTTGGGTAAATATTCTTCCGGAACAGATTCTTTATTAATGGTGCCATTTGCCAGTCCATTCTTTAGAGCATTGTCAGAAAGCTGACTTAAACTCAATGGTGATATGGGTGTGAAGGAGGACTGAAATTGTCTGTTGAGAGTACTTGTCTTATCTAAATTGGTTCTGGAATATTTGTCAGTTACAGGATCTAATAATGGACCTATACCTTGGGTGTCTTGCTTGCAATTTTTTATGAAAGAGAAGAGTTTTTTTCATGGAAAATTTGGCAGAACTAGCCTCAGAAGGTTCAGAGGCATTTTCAGGTTTATCATTTAATCCAAGGATTAAACGAGTAGGTCAACAAGGTATTTAATTCCAAAATACATTTTCTCTGAAATCACTGGGTCAGTTTCATTAAATTTCATATGCAGCCTTAGGACAGTGAGGGATCCTTATTTTTCTTTTTTATTTCTGCACTAAAATATAGAGTAACGAGTACCCACAGTATATATTTTGCGCAGAAATAAGAAAAATATCACAATTTTTCATCTTAAAATTTTCGTTTTTTCGGCGGTAAAGTTTACAATGCATTTGTATAGGCGTGTTTTCTTAATGATTACCGATTTAACCCATTTGGAGAGAGTATCAACCCCCACGTCCTCTTTCTTTGCCCAGTGTCGTGCATACTCTGACATAGTAAATACACGGTTAGTGTCTTTAACTCTTATCATGCTGTTCACGACAACCCCTATCTTTGGAAACAGTGTAGATCCAGATCAGATGGCTTCTGAAGAAGCCATCTGATCAGGATCTACACTGTTTGACATTCTATTTATGAATTTGTAGGAATAAATTACATCAAGCAATTTGATTGGTTCAAAGTTTGAAATGGGTGTGGCTAATCTGAATATTCAGCAAGAGAAGGGTTAATGGTGAGCCGTAGACAATTTTATAGGGGAGAGCATTAGCGAGCCCCTATGAAATTGTTGCGTCGAATCGATTATATTTTATTATTAAAGACACTAATCATGTATTCAGTTTATACCGCAACTCAAAACACGGGGTTTTGCAATAATTTAGCAAATTTAAACAAATAAAACAGCAGACAGCGTGGCATGTTAAACGACATTAAGTGCCATGGCGAGCACACGCAGTATAACGTGACGTCAAATAGTGCTAGGTTTCTGACGTCACCGCGCCACAGAAACAACATGGACGTTAGAATAAAAAATTCTCAGCGCTTTACATTCTGTGTGAAAATCTGCAAATAAATAGTTTAGTTTAGCTTTAGAAATCATTTTGGAGGTTGAGGTGCAACCGCATTAAAGCAGTGCGCAATAATTATTATTCCGTTGCAATAACTGCGCACCATTCAAACTAGGTAAGCTTGAGAAGGTAAGAATTTAGCTGAAATTTCTGAAAATCTGTTTAGGATTTAAACTTGCTGTTTCATTGTTTTCCTGTGTATAAAAGGTTGCATGCTATTGTTTACACTTGCAAATTAGGGACCTGAAAAGTAGGTCCTTATATGTATTATAGGTCAGTAGATTATAGGTCACTACTGATTATGGTGAGCAGTTATTCGACCCCCTTCCCAGCAGGTACACGTCGCTAGGGCCACGTCAAATCAACGTCGGTGCAACGTCACGCACCGACGTAGATGTGACGTTGCATAAAAGTCATGACGTTGCACGGACGTTGGTGTGACGTCAAAATTACGTCATCTGCCTGCAGGGTTAATGCCTGATTGTGGTATAAAGTAGAATCTAAAACCAGTCCAAGTAAAAGACCAGGGTTCCCTGTGTTAAGAGCCAGCAGACACATGACGTAATTGTGACGTCACATCAACGTCGGTGCAACGTCATGACTTTAATGCAACGTCATATCTACGTCGGTGCAACGTCGTGACGTTGCACCGACGTTGATTTGATGTTGCCCTTGCGACGTGTGCCTGCACGGGAGCCTTTTGAAAGAATGCCCCTAAGTTTGCTACATGTATATCCAACCGTATTGCGGTCCCCTGTTATTGTAGCAGACTTTCAAGGAGCATGCTGAAAGTATTTGTCTTATGTTCTCAGTATTCAGACCTTGCAGCAAACTTTAATTGGAGACAAATCACTGTCAGAGATGGTCGCTAGTCTCTGGTTTTTCAAGTAAGCTGGTATGGTTGAACTTACTTTCTTGTGGTTATGTACATTGCGCATGTAAAGGGCGGCAAGACCTTTTGTTTCAAAACCCCATCATGAGAACAAGTCTGTGAAAGGAACACCCATCTAAGCCCCATTTTATATAGAGAAAACTGGGCTTTACGGGGGTATACATTATTGTTTTTATTACTGATCTAAGACATAGTGAGCACTCAAAACCAATGTTTGGAGAATAAATAAGAAATATTATCGCCAATTTTTATCGGTAAAGTAACCATTTTGGAGATATGAAAGAATGCACTATCTCACACGGGTGTGTCATCGTAATAAGGTGTCAGAAAATTATGATTTTGAGTCTTTTATTGAGTAGACAGCCAGCAACATCCTAAATGATAGCCACCTGCATGTTTTCCGAACGTGTTTGTATCCAAAGCTGGATCCAACTTGATACGAATATAAAGATCGGATGCGCGTCTGACTGTTGATCAGGAGGACGCGGGTTCGATACCTGCAGGGGAAGGCAACATTATTTCGTGCAGATTGATCATGAAATCTTTTCTACGGTCATTCTCTCTCTTCCACTGATTCAAAAAGGGCAGTTATCAGTTTCTGGCGATAGAATGTGCACCGTACTGGTTAACCGCTTACGTATAAGCCTGCCCAGGGAAGTGTGGATAGGTGAACTGACCGGCTCAAAAATGACCTAAATAGTGTTGACTGGGCCGTTAAACTCCAATACAAACAAACAAACGAATATGAAGAACTCCTAATTGTTCTTGTACATGTGGAAAAAGAGTTTCAAATGTGACTTTAGCATAAAAATTAAGGGTAATGGGAACACCTAGCACATTTTTCCGCCATTTGTTTCAAAGGGAGATAACTTTCGGAACTTCATGTACGGTTTTCTGTTAGCCCTGTCCCACTGAAAAAGGGGTCTACTCTTAAAAGAAAGAATTTGCTCCTCAGGAGCAAATTTTGTCTACTCTTAAAAGAAAGAATTTGCTCCTCAGGAGCAAATTCTTTCCTTTAAGATTTGACCCCAATTGACATGGGAAACAAAAATACTTTTGTAGGAGTTGCCTCCCCTGAAGGTGTCCCCATTCCCCTTAAGGCGACTGAAGTGCCGATGTCCATAACTTTTATTTACGTCTTTGAGAGCTTACATCACTAAAGCCTCATCACATTAACCGAGTTGCATGTTGGTAAGATTCCTTAGAGAATCTATTTTGCCATTGCAATCATAGGGCGCTGCAGTGCCGCACTCTCTGATCCAGAATTTCTCACAGTGTCTTGTGGCATTGCTTGTGCTGTGGTATTTCTTTTTCGAGCATTGTGCATCAATGTCTGTGCAACAGAAATGTATTTCCAATAAAATCCTTGATACCCAGCTTCAGGTCAATGAAAATTGGTTTCGGTCTAGGCGGTAAAAAGTTAGTGTTTTGTTTGCTTGTTTGATTTGAGGTTTAACGTCCACGTCAACACTGTAAAGGTCGTTTTGGAGACGTTGCTTCCAATTTTGTGGGACTTTTACCAGACATTGAGATGAAATGACATCTCAAGCCCTGTCGCCCAATGAAACCAATAGGGTTTATTAGCATGGACGGTCCGCCTCGCACCGCGGTTCCTGGACAGGCTTAGATCCTCTCTAAGTGGTTTACCAGTACTAGTGTGCGGGCCGGATTCAGCTCTGCGTGGAAGCCATGCGGCCCATATATTTCTTCAAGCCCCTATGGGTTAGTGTTTTGAAAATTGGAGTTGATACGTTGATCAAGTACTTTGAAAATGTTACCTTCCATTCCTTTAAGGCATCAGACGCAACATGCACCAGCTTAAACCACCTATCAAAAATAGCCCAACATTATCAATACGGTTAGGAAATCTATGTTTTGGTCTCTCCGAACATATGTTAGGAGTTTTTTAATCTGAAATTACTTTGAAACTCCCTGTAATAACATAGACAGGGTTGGGAAAGATTCTATACAAGGTAGTTTTCATTACGAAAACACGCCTAAACAAATACATTGTAAACTTGACCGCCGACAAAAAACGTATTTTTTACGATGAAAAATTGTGATATTTTTCTTATTTCTCCTCCGGAGAAGAAATAAGAAAAATAAAGTTTACCCATGTAAACCCCAGTTTTACTATATAAAAGTGGGGTTCAAAGGGGTCAACATTATAGGAATGTTTCCGTGATGCCAGGTATCAAGATCTAAATAAGTTTACTAAAATTAAATATAGTGTTTCTTGTGGGTCTGTTATATGTTATATTTATATACCATAATTGTTGGCTCCCCATTTTCGAAATAATTCGGGATGGATTGAGTAACAGACCGATCTTTAAAGATTCTAGGTAGGTCAATGAAATAAATTAGTATCTTTATACCATCACGAAAATACGGAACCCGGGAAGGGACATTATTTTTTTTTTATTTTATAAGTTGTGCGCACAAGATAATATCTTGTGCGGACAAGATACTATCTTGTTCGGACAAGATATTATCTTGTCCGCACAACATATTATCTTGTTCGCACAACATATTATCTTGTGCGGGCAACATATTATCTTGTGCATACAAGATAGTATCTTGTCCGCACAAGATATTAAGTTTTGCGAACAAGATATTATCTTGTCCGCACAAGATAATATCTTGTCTGCACAACATAGATCTTGTGCGAACAAGATATTATCTTGTGCGGACAAGATATTATCTTGTGCGCACAAGATAATATGTTGTGCGAACAAGATAATATCTTGTCCGTAGAAGATAATATCTCGTTCGTACAACTTCCCAAGATCAATGTTGTGCAAACAAGATAATATCTTGTGCGAACAAGATATTATGTTGTCCGCACAAGATAATATGTTGTGCGAACAAGATTATATGTTGTCCGCACAATATAATTTCTTGTGCGCACAAGATAATATGTTGTCCGAACAAGATAACATCTTGTCCGCACAGGATATTATCTTGTGCGCACAACTTATAAAAAATAAAAAATCATGTCCCTTCCCGGGTTCCGTAAGAAAACACGCCTGTACAATTTTCACTGGGGTTTACAGGGGTAAACCTTGTTTTTCTTTTTTTTTGCTCTAAAATATAGATTGTTGGTAGTTGTTAGAACCGCCTCGATGAGGCGGTTCTAACGAGTACCACAATCTATATTTTGAGCAGAAATAAGAAAAATATCACAATTTTTCATCTGAAAATTCTCGTGTTTTTTATTTATTTTTTTTCGGCGTTAAAGTTTACAATGCATTTGTATAGGCGTGTTTTGGTAATGCAAGAAATTTTGATAACATAACTTTTATGGCTGACCTCAGAATCGATAATTGTACGAAGAAACATCTTGTCGGAGTGCAAGGTCGTGAAACGAACAGAATATGGACAAGTAAAAAACAATGAACATTTTTATAATTCAAATATAAATGAATATTTGTATTGTAATGGTAAAACAAACTAAAGGTTTTCATAGCTCGCCTTTGTCAACAATTTGACAAGGAAATCGTTTACTGGTTGTTTAGGCGTAAAAAGCTGTGTTTCTGCTAAAATGTGGAAAAAAAGTTTGGTCGGTAGGTTGGAGAAACTTGTTTTTATTATAATTTTTTCCACCGAGAAAAACAGGGTCGGGCCTGTACTGTTTTATGTGTTTTTGTTTTTGTACATGTTTTTGTTAATAACATTGTCATGTTGAGACTTGCACTGTATAGTATAATTCATTTTAGATGCTCAAAAAAGTCAACTATGTATTTTGGAAGGTACTAAATGCCAAAAGCTACAACAAATGTACTTAAAACGCGAAATTACTATATATGGGAAAATAAAAAAACGACACTGGGTAGGTCGGCAATTGAAAACGGTAGGGTCGGTGTTTTAATTTTCATTTTGTTCTTTTATTGATAAAAATAGCAGAGTCGGGCTGGGGGGGGGGGGGAGGGGCCTGAAACAGGGTCGGTCGGGTTAGCGGAAACACGGCTATTTTTTGTTTAGGCCTTATTGTTGATATTGTTGTCAAATGACATAGCTAATAGGTGTGTTTTTTCACATTTTATCTGCCCGGATATTAAAAGAAAATACACACGGACATGTCTGTGACTGTACATATATATGTTACTTCACAGTGATAAAGTGTGTAAATTATTACAACGTTCATGATAGCCGTGTCACTTTGTCGACCCACTGAGGCTGGCATTGTATTTTGCTTAAAATATAGTACCGCTAAAACTAGAAAACTTGGAAAAACCCAAGAAACTCATCTTTCTGTCAAACAATCAAGTGTGGACTTGTTAGGATAATAAGGAAAACCAAATGAATTATATATTAAAGTTAAGAAATAGATTAGCTCTAGCAGTACATTATACGGTCAGTTGTGAATATGTTCTAGGTATCCTTTGGAAACAAGGAACACACCACAGAACTGGAAAATATGGAGTGTACATGTTTTCTGGGCCAGACTAGCTAGTTTCGGCCATTTAGGCCTCATCAGTGACCCTCAAGTATTTTCAAATTCCACAATGGAATCAATGATCCCAAAGGACAAGAACATATAAATTACGCTATGATGAAGTACTATGAAGTACATAGAGGATCTTACATGAGTGCTCATGTATTATTGAATTTATTAAACGAGTTGAGGAAAAGGGATAAAATGCGAGGCTTTGCCGAGCATTTTATCCCTTTTCTTCAACGAGTTTAATAAATTCAATAATAACTGTACATAAGCACAAATGCAAGATTCTATTTATCATATGACATTTAAAATGTATTTTATTAACGATTGTTTAACAAAATTGTCAATATTCCGCCATTAGTAAACGCGACGTTGTTAAGGACGTCATACATGTAACGTTACGAGGCGTATCTAACTAATTTGCATATTTAATCCACTAGTGGATTATCGAATTTATTACATGGCGTTATTACACTCTCAGACGCGACGTCATATGATAAAAACAATTATGAGTAGCGTGCGTTTTACTTCTTACAACTGACCGATACACTGCGATTTAATACTACTTCTAACACTGGTCGCCTATATAGCCAATGGTTAAATAGTGACAAATCACTAGGCGAAAAGCGTGACGCAAAGGGCCGCCGTTTTATGACGTTTTTGCGACGTCATCGATAGTTTCCGTGACGTTAGACGGAGTAACGTCTTTTTCACGCATAAAGTAGGTTTCAAAAACAGGTAACTGCATGTGTTACAGTCGAACAGTGTTTGCGAGATTTCCTCAAACAATGGCGGAATGTTGAGTGAATATGAAGGAAACAACAGCATTAAGTCCACTCGACTTTCAGTGTGCTAGAATCGAAATAGGTCAGCTTTATTGCGTGATTTGTTGAGTAATATATCACAATTAGTCGGTCGGCATTTAGTCGACTTTCAGTATGTAAGAATCGAAATAAATCACAAACTAGAGCAGCTCTATTTCGATTCTAACAGGCAGAAAATCGACAATAATGCTGTCGTTTCCTTCAAAATCTCACAACTTTTCGCCATTGTTAGAAGAAATCCCGCTAAAATTATCGACTGAAACACACGCATTTATACCCTTTTCTAACGTTTTCGATGCGAGCATATGATGTTACACCGTCTAACGTCAAGGAAATCGACTACAGTGGAGGTTAAATAGTACGGTTCATGTCTCTGCAACTCCTCCTACAGCATTTGATGCAG
Organism: Lucinisca nassula; assembly: GCA_963580285.1. Lineage (NCBI taxonomy): Eukaryota > Metazoa > Mollusca > Bivalvia > Lucinida > Lucinidae > Lucinisca > Lucinisca nassula. The sequence goes on from OY757013.1 coordinate 44,499,015, forward strand.
GACATTGAAATTTGAAACATTGTTTGGGCATGCGTTGAACATGTGCATAAAGGAAACGGGATTCTGATCCAGCCTAGTCCCTTATGGGAGATATATGCCCCCTTAAACAATTTAAACATTTTGGCCATAGGAGGTTAAATTGAACAGTTCATCTTTCGGAAACTCCCCAGTATAGTACTTGCAACACAGTAAAGACATGCATTTAACGTGTGAAAAAAAGGAAACAAGATACTGATCCATCCCCTTATTGCAGAATTATGTCCCCTTGAATGGCTATGTGAAATAAATTACTCATCTAGTGAGGGAACGGGCCTCCGTGGCCTAGTGGATAAGTACGTTGACTCTTAATCATTAAGTCTCTAACCGCTGTGGGTTCGAGCCTGGTTTGGGTCACATTTGGAAGCCAAGTTCTGCAACGGAATGTCAGGTGGCTTTTCTCCGAGTACTCCGGTTTTCGCCCACCTCTGATTAACGATCGACTCGATATGAGTGAAATGATCTTGAAAGGGTCGTAAAACCAAACCAAAACCAAGACAAAAAAGAATCTAGTGAGGCATATGACGGGGCATCCATCACCCTAAGTGATTGTCTTTTTTTTTTCCAGAAAACCAGGCTTGTAATTTCATAAAAAAAATATAATGTAGCATGTAATATCAGTTTCTTTTCTCTGAATAACATATTTGAAAATGCCGTCTGTAATAGAGGATCTTACATGAGTGCTCATGTATTATTGAATTTATTAAACGAGTTGAGGAAAAGGGATAAAATGCGAGGCTTTGCCGAGCATTTTATCCCTTTTCTTCAACGAGTTTAATAAATTCAATAATAACTGTACATAAGCACAAATGCAAGATTCTATTTATCATATGACATTTAAAATGTATTTTATTAACGATTGTTTAACAAAATTGTCAATATTCCGCCATTAGTAAACGCGACGTTGTTAAGGACGTCATACATGTAACGTTACGAGGCGTATCTAACTAATTTGCATATTTAATCCACTAGTGGATTATCGAATTTATTACATGGCGTTATTACACTCTCAGACGCGACGTCATATGATAAAAACAATTATGAGTAGCGTGCGTTTTACTTCTTACAACTGACCGATACACTGCGATTTAATACTACTTCTAACACTGGTCGCCTATATAGCCAATGGTTAAATAGTGACAAATCACTAGGCGAAAAGCGTGACGCAAAGGGCCGCCGTTTTATGACGTTTTTGCGACGTCATCGATAGTTTCCGTGACGTTAGACGGAGTAACGTCTTTTTCACGCATAAAGTAGGTTTCAAAAACAGGTAACTGCATGTGTTACAGTCGAACAGTGTTTGCGAGATTTCCTCAAACAATGGCGGAATGTTGAGTGAATATGAAGGAAACAACAGCATTAAGTCCACTCGACTTTCAGTGTGCTAGAATCGAAATAGGTCAGCTTTATTGCGTGATTTGTTGAGTAATATATCACAATTAGTCGGTCGGCATTTAGTCGACTTTCAGTATGTAAGAATCGAAATAAATCACAAACTAGAGCAGCTCTATTTCGATTCTAACAGGCAGAAAATCGACAATAATGCTGTCGTTTCCTTCAAAATCTCACAACTTTTCGCCATTGTTAGAAGAAATCCCGCTAAAATTATCGACTGAAACACACGCATTTATACCCTTTTCTAACGTTTTCGATGCGAGCATATGATGTTACACCGTCTAACGTCAAGGAAATCGACTACAGTGGAGGTTAAATAGTACGGTTCATGTCTCTGCAACTCCTCCTACAGCATTTGATGCAGGACATTGAAATTTGAAACATTGTTTGGGCATGCGTTGAACATGTGCATAAAGAAAACGGGATTCTGATCCAGCCTAGTCCCTTATGGGAGATACAGATAAGCTCGAGTAGAACCTAACCATTTTCGCGTTTTGTCCGCGGAACATACGCGCATTGCGTGCGTGTAAAATTTTCGAGTTTCAATACGCGGTTCATCGCGTTCATACGCGATTGCAACGCGTTTAATATCAGCCAATGAAAGTGAGTATTCGTAACGCGTAAGGTTAACTCAATACGCGTTTCTTTGCGAGAGAATTCCAACCAATAAGAATAAGACAGGTAAGCGAAGATAAACCGCGTGAATGCGAAAGAGCACGGACCAATCAAAATCCTCTTAGCTCGTATGTTTGACCAATATTCTTTATTTTATTTTTTTTTATTCATTCACAAATTAATTGCGGTAATGGCCTCTCTTATCAGTAGTGATTTCTTCGGATAAACACACACAATAATATTTACATTTAAAGACATATTTTGGATTGCATAACTCCCTAATGTCTGGCAGTTTAGAGATAATAAACACTCGGGGTATTCTGATGCATATGGTGTAGGGAACCAAGAGGTTAATCGTTATCCTTGGATATTTGTTTGACAAGTCACGTCTATTTACTTGTTTGTGGGCGCTCATCAGAACCGCCATTTAATGGGTGTTTATGGTGTTTCTAACACATCTTGAAACACACCTATACACAGTTGACCCCGCTAATCCCCAATTTTAAATAGTAAAATTGGAATTTAAGGGGGTATATATTCTTCTTATTTCTGCACAAAATAGAGATTGTGGGTACTCGTCAGAACCGCCTCGCCGAGTCGGTTCTAACGAGTACAATAACCTATGTCTTGTGCTGAAATATTAAAATAACGGAAAATATTCAAGTTTGGTGGTAAAAAAAATCAATAGACTTGTATAGGCGTATTTTCGCAATGAAGCTCAAACAATCTCTGTTTGGATCAAAGACAAATAAATGAATATATAAGCACATAAATAAAAAATAAGGAAAAGGTAAAGGCTGAAATACGCACATTTCTTAAAGTTCATAAAGTTTAGCGCCAAATGGCAAACAGTGCAGGCCCAGTTCAGATGCAGAAAAACTAGCCGTCTGATCAGGGCCTACATTGCTTCCAAAAGCTTCAGAAATTTTCATAATATTTTTGAAAAACAACATAACCTCACTCTTTTAAATTTTGAACTTGTCTTGTGCTATTTACAAGGTGGAAGATTCCATTTGGCGCCAATTGGCAAAAAAGTGCAAACCCAGATCAAACGCAACAGAACTAACGTCTGATCAGGAACTACACTGTTTGGAAAAAGTTCAGGAATCTTTTTTTCCAAATTTATTAAATTTTGAAGAAAATGGGAAAAATGGTAATAGTAAAAATGCCCCAGGTCAGGCGCAGCAGAAGTAGGCGTCTGATCAGGGCCTAGATTATAGAAGATTACGAAATGTTCAGTTATTTCCCAAATAAATTTCGAAAAAAAAAAATGTATGTTAGGTGGAAAATTCCATTTGGTAAAACAAATGTGTTAATGAAAACAAAATAAATGAAAATTACAGCAATAAGTAATTAAATAAATGAGCTGCTTCTGTGAGTGACGGAACATCAATTATTTCGGAAATTTTGAAGAAAAGACAACCTCACACTCTTATATTTCGAAATGGTTTTGTGCTATTTACAAAGTGGAAGATGCCATTTGGCGCCAATTAGCAAAATGTGCAGACCAAGATCATTCGCAACAGAAATAGGAAATTGGCACCTGATAGGGGCCTACATTGTTTCAAAAAGCTTCAAATATTTTCAAAATAAATTTTGAAGAAAACACACCCTCACACTCTTAAATTTTGAAACGATCTTGTGCTTTTTACAAGGTAAAAGATCCAAATGGAAAAATAAAGTGAAGATCCAGATCAGACCTGGTAGGAGTAGGCGTCTGATCAGAACCTACTCGGTATGCCAAAATAAACAAAGAAAACAAAACTTCAACTTTAATTTTGAAATGGACTTGCTCTATTAATAAGGTGGAAGATTCCATTTGTTGCCAAATGCCAAAAACCATGCAGACCCAGATCAGACGCAGCACACCTAGGCCTCTGATCAGGGCCTAAATTTTATGCAAAAGGTTCAGGCATTTCCAAATAAATATCGAAGAACATGCAACTTGGTTCTCCGAGTTAATTAAACAAAATAAATGAAATTTACAAAAATAATTAATTGAAAATTGGGCCGCTTCTGTGAGTGAAAGAACATTAATTATTTCGGACATCTAGAATAAATGACGATAATGAGATGTTGTTTTAAACTGATATCTTTATAGCCCCCCAGTTGCACCTGGGTGTCATAAAACCATTGGTCAATAAACATCCTGCATTTTGACAGTCGACTTCAATCACAACTCAGTACCTGTATTTTACCCTTTACCCCCAGGCAAATGTAAATGGATAATTGACTAGTCCACCAGATTTGTTATGTTCAAACAGAAACAATATCTGGAATAAGGAAAATTTGAAGAAATAGAAAAAAGAAACAAAAAAGAAGGATAAGTGTGAAATAGTTACGCGGTACTGATTGGTTGCTTTTGAAACGCGAAGCATTCTGTGAATGTGCACTATCTGCGTTTTTGACACTCATGTTTGATTGGCTGGTCAACAATCGCGATTTACACGCAATATCGCGTTATTCATAAAAGCAATTGATTGGCTAAAATGTCGTTCGCAAGTGAAACGCGTGAATCACGAGTGCGAATCTCGCGCGTTACAAATGCGAAACAAATGCGTGTGCGCTGTAAAGTTCTTCTCAATCTTAACTGTATATGCCCCCTTAAACAATTTAAACATTTTGGCCATAGGAGCTTAAATTGAACAGTTCATCTTTCGGAAACTCCCCAGTATAGTACTTGCAACACAGTAAAGGCATGCATTTAACGTGTGAAAAAAAGGAAACAAGATACTGATCCATCCCCTTATTGCAGAATTATGTCCCCTTGAATGGCTATGTGAAATAAATTACTCATCTAGTGAGGGAACGGGCCTCCGTGGCCTAGTGGATAAGTACGTTGACTCTTAATCATTAGGTCTCTAACCGCTGTGGGTTCGAGCCTGGTTTGGGTCACATTTGGAAGCCAAGTTCTGCAACGGAATGTCAGGTGGCTTTTCTCCGAGTACTCCGGTTTTCGCCCACCTCTGATTAACGATCGACTCGATATGAGTGAAATGATCTTGAAAGGGTCGTAAAACCAAACCAAAACCAAGACAAAAAAAGAATCTAGTGAGGCATATGACGGGGCATCCATCACCCTAAGTGATTGTCTTTTTTTTTCCAGAAAACCAGGCTTGTAATTTCATAAAAAATATTATGTAGCATGTAATATCAGTTTTTTTTCTCTGAATAACATATTTGAAAATGCCGTCTGTAATAGAGGATCTTACATGAGTGCTCATGTATTATTGAATTTATTAAACGAGTTGAGGAAGAGGGATAAAATGCGAGGCTTTGCCGAGCATTTTATCCCTTTTTCTCAACGAGTTTAATAAATTCAATAATACATGAGCACGAATGCAAGATTCTATTTATCATATGACATTAAAAGCGTATTTTATTCACGATTGTTTACAAAAATGTCAACATTCCGCTGTTAGTAAACGCGACGTCATTAAGGATGTCGTACATGTAACGTTACGGGACGTATTTAGCTAATTTGCATATTTAATCCACTAGTGGATTATCGAAAATATTACATGGCGTTATAACACTCTCAGACGCGACGTCATATGATAAAATCTGTAAGACAATAATTGGTGCTCTAAGAACAAATTAACTGGTTGGCATTTCGAACATCACCTCGTACAGCTTAACATGTGAATCAGTTGCAGTGCTAAGGAACAAATGTGTGGCAATGTTCTTGTTTAGTCTGTGATCAAACTTGTGTAGTGGCATATCATCACTCTGTATCTGAAATACAATTTATAGAGGATATTTACTTTTTTCGATAAATATCAAAAATATTTCATCGAGTGTGTTGAAAATATCAGAATTTTCAACACGCTCTAGCTTCGCACTCGTGAAAATTCTGATATTGTCAACACACTCGATGAATTTTTTTTTTATATTTATCAAAAAAAAGTAAATTTTCTTTTTATTTTATAATATTTAAGGATACTTACTGTAATTGATCAATCGGATCTTACGTCACAATTTTTGTCTTGGCTATGACGTCACAACTGTCAGTTTTACAGTTCAAAGAATGTTTTTTCAAGGTATTTTACATAATTATTTTACAGATACATGTAAAATATGAATTTTGGCGAGAAAAGTAGTCCGGGCTGCTACTGTGAAAATAAAATGGTCATGTTATTATTCACACTGTGAATATATCATTTATATTTTCAAAGAGTGAAAATATCACTTTTATTTGTTTCCGATATGCATTGATTTCACTGCTATGTATAAAATAAAAACGTTTTGATCCTTTAAGAACACAACAGAACTGTGCAGAAGAAGACAACACGTACAGTGCTGAAGAAAAAGTTTGCTTGATATATCTGCAAAGTAGAAGTAAAACAAAGATCAGGAATTGATACAATTAACTTACTCCATCCATAAAAGACACCAAAGGGAAAGAAATACAAACATTAAGCGACCAGACCATAATGGAAACCTAAACAAAGGAAGGCCATATGGACAGTTACTTTCCCACAAAATGGCCATATGGCCATCCAAAATTAAAAGACACAAGTGATACACACAGTAAGTAACAAACAACAACATAAATAAATCGCCACGGAAGAGCCGCCTTGGAACGGTCAGTGGAAGATTTCCACTGGGGGGCTTAAATCGATTTTACGTGGCCACAATCCTCGCCCTTACTTCCGTCGCGATTTAGACAAATAATTTGTTCAGTCCGCATGAAGGCCTCCTAACTCATCAGTGCAACATCTCCGTGAACACAGAAATCAAAGAACCACAGAGGTGAGACAACGGTGAGGACTCGACAGCAAGAAACCACTGAAATGCTGGAGCAAAAGAAAACCAACAGTTAGACTCCGATGAGCCCGACCAGAGACAGAGCATCAGGCACCAACCAACATTATCTCTTTAATTTTCAATAAGCCTTTACGTTGGAGCCGTCATAGAATCTGAGGCCTGACCCACCGGCATGCAATTAAAGAGGGAAGCAAAGTTGCCAACCGTGATTGGGTTAACTACCATGCATGCAGTCTGTCGTATAATATCCATGTTGTACCCAATCTTTTTATATCGAAGAATGATTTTACGAAATTGGGTGCTGAAGTCATTGCGGTTATATATTTTTCTGAATTTATATACTAAGTCACCATAAAATTCGGGTTCCGATAGACCTTGTTGCAGAAGAGATTTAAGTCCAATACTGAATTTTGAAATTAAATCAGAATGGCGTCTATAAAATTTTGAAAAGGCTTTGCGTAGTTTATGGTACCGATAACCCTGATTAAGGAGTTTAGCCGTTAAATATTTATTACGAGTGTTGAAGTCCGTTACATGACTACACACTCTAGATAGCAAATCGAATTAATTGCGAAATATAAACGCCATAGGATGGCGCATGAGGAACATCACCATCCAAAAAAGGAAAATTTACAATCTCAAAATCAAGGTCATCGCGTTTATCATAAATTTTGCACGAAACAAATCCATCTACAATAGATAGATGTAAATCCAAAAACGGGGCCTCGGTATCAGTAGAATTTGCTTTATTTAACTGAATTTCTAGGGGGTAAATCTGACTGATCAAACCATCAAAATAGGTATTATCAATATTTAATAAATCATCTAAATATCTAGAAGTAGAGCTAAAAGCTTCAATAATTTCAGATTGGTTATCAATGGAAAGCGACAAAATGAAGTCTCTTTCATAACAATACAAGAACAGATCAGCCACAAGAGGTGCGCAATTAGTACCCATCGGAATACCCACAATTTGTCTAAATAACTTAGTACCGAATCTAATATAAATATTGTCAAGTAGAAAGGTGAGGGCATCACACACTTTCTGACATGACCAAAGTGTATAATTCTTATGCTCTTTAGAAGTGAAAAATGCATTTCTGACATTACATGCAAGATAGAGAGAATCTTCTCTGTGAAAAGCCCATTCAATTAAATCATTAAGCTTTTCTTTTATAAGATTATGAGGAAGTGTAGTGTAAAGAGTGGAAAAATCGTAGGTAGACAGACTAGAAGCGCGAAACTGTCTAGATATCAATTTATTTAAAACCTCATTCGAATTTTTTATAGACCAAAACAGATTTCTTCCTGATCTTTCAAAGACTTTATCACAATATTTAATTACATGCGTTTTAATAGCAGTAAGACAGGAAGTTAATAATTTAGAAAGTTCAGTGGTAGTGCAAGAACTAGAATTTGCAATAAACCGTGCTTTGTAAGGTTTTTTATGAAGTTTTGGTAACCAGTATAGCGTAGGAAGCTTGTCTTGGCCTTCGTTAACACACACAGCAAACTTGGTGGCTGAAAGACAAACATGTTTATCTACTATAGCTCTCTCTTCAGCCAAAGGCTGAAGTTCATAGGCCTTAGTACCACCAAGCTCCTGCTTAAGCGTGTTAACATAGTGGAGCAGTCACACAACGACGACGTTATTAGCGGCCTTGTCTGCTGGGGCCAAAACAAACTTCTTATGAAATTCTTGAATACCTAGTTTAAGATGACGTAAAGACGTCTTGGGCTTAGGAGGTAATAAGTTAGTATTTAGAGAATAGAAAGAAATGCGTTTATTCACTAGTCTTAAAATGCTAAGTTTCCAGTCCTTAAGGGCTTTACACTCAACATACTCTCGCTTACACCATCGATTACCGAATTCATTCAAGGAAGCAGCGATTTCATCTCTACATTTACTGAAATCAATTTTAGAAGGAAACCGATATTTCGGTCCTTTAGAAATTATATTCCTTATCCTAGAATCAGGAATAATTTTCAAATTGCCAGTAATTACATGACCAGCAGCAGGATAGCAATACTTTGAGTTTTTACAATCACATGAATCAGGAGTATTAGTATCAATATCAAGATCTGAAACAAGTTTATTGAAATTAAAAATGATAGATCTAACAGGTTTGTTATATTTATAGCAAATTATAGGTGTTTCAGTATTTTGAAAATAAGCAGGAATGGAAGAAAGCACCGATCTCTCACGGAAGATACTGGGCAAATCTATAAAATCCATACCCTTATTAATGAAGGATATTTTGAAGAAATGACGTTTATGATTAATTTCAGAATCAATGTAAGGACGGAGAGTATGCTGAGTATAGCCTCTAGTTAAGAGAGCCGCATCATATAACTGATGAGAACTATCGTAGAATTTATTCGCCTCGGTGTCCAGAAGACGTAAAACAGAAACGGGTAATGAACTTAAAAATGAAAGCATAGAGTGGCGTCCATGATTTAATTATATAATTGACAGTCACTTCAGTCTAGTATTGTTTCGTGATTTACGCACGTGATTTACGTTTAAAGTTACCATTTTTCCTGGTGCCGTGAGATCTAGTTCTGCGTTTTCGACATTCCAGGAGTGAGAAAATATCAAAGTCCGGCATTCTGGAAATATTACCCTCATGATAAATGTTGTCATTAAATCCCAGTGGAAAAGGTGTCTGTAAAAATTTAATCCATTTCAGTTCAGCTTCATGTCTTTTGATTATTTTGAATCTAGATGTAGAATTTGCATCGTAATAAAGTTTTTCCACTGGTTGTATAATAATGTTATTTACAGAATGACCTGTACGTCGAAAGTGACGGTACAAGAAAGTGTCAGTTTTCTTAGGCTTACTCATTCTACGATAATGCTCGTTCAATCTAGTTTTAAGCATGCGGTTAGTTTGACCTTGTTTTATCTGACAAGAAAAACCTAAGGGTGAAAAGAATGAAAAAGATGCCATTCGCTATGGTTATGAGTTTCATACACTACGACAATCCTTTACCGGCCCCGATAGCTCAGTTGGTAGAGTGTCCGCTCCGGGGAACGGGAGGTCTCGGGTTCGATCCCGGGCCGCGACATACCAAAGTCGTTAAAAATGGTACTAGCTGCTCCTCGCTTGGCACTCAGATTTACGGGGTAGAGCTAGGACTGGTCGATCCAGTGTCAGGATAATGTGACTGGGTGTGGTATCATGTAATGTGTCTGGGACATGATACTTCAGTGAGGCAGCACTATAAACGTGAGCATTGAGCTCCCTGTCGCAACCAGACACCGTCGTGATATGACTGAAAAATTGTTGAAAGCGACGTTAAACCCGAATTCACACACACACACACACACACGACAATCCTTTTCTTAGTTTTACACACGTCGGAGCCTATCGGAGTCTAACTGTTGATTTTCTTTTGCTCCAGCATTTCAGTGGTTTCTTGCTGTCGAGTCCTCACCGTTGTTTCATCTCTGTGGTTGTTTTTTGTGTTCTCGGAGATGCTGCATTGATGAGTTATGAGGCCTTCTTGCGGACTGAACAAATTGTTTGTCTAAATCGCGACGGAAGTAAGGGCGAGGATTGCGGCCGCGTAAAATCGATTTATGCCCCTCAGTGGAATTCGTTTCACTGACCGTTCCAAGGCGGTTCTACTATCGCGGTTTATTTTCTTATGGTTTGTCCTTGAGTGTGTGTATCGCTTAAAGTTTTTGGTTTTTGATAGCCAATTTGCTATTTTGTGGGAAAGTAACTGTCCATTTGGCTTTCCGCTATTGGTGTTTCCATTAGGGTCTAGTTATTTCATGTTTGTGTTTCTTTCCCTTTTGCGTCTCTGATGGGAGTTGTTGGTTAATTGCATCGATTCCTGATCATTGCCTACACTTCTATTTTGTCATTCTCATTTAGTTTCTCGTAAATTCAATGTTGGACTCAAATCTCTTCTGCGAACCCGAATTCTATGGTGACTGAGTATATAAAATAGAAGTGATGGCAATGATCAGGAATCGACACAATTAACCCACAGCTCCCATCAGAGACAACAAAAGGAAAAAGGCTGTTCTTCTGTCGTTGTTTATTTTTTGTTATAGTTTGTTTTTGCCTGTATGTTTTGCTTATACCTTTTTTTATTTTGGATAGCTGTTTGGCCATTTTATGGGAAAGTAACTGTCTTTACGGCTATCCGCTTATGATGTTTGCGTTATGTTTAGTTACTCAATGTTCGTGTTTCTTTCCATTACGCAAACACGTCTATACAAATACAAAGCCACTTTTATCGCCGAAAAAAATAAAATTTTAAGATGAAAAAGTGTGATATTTTTCTTATTTCTGCTCAAAATATAGATTGTGGCACTCGTTAGAACCGCCTGGATGATGTTAATAATGCAACCAAAATAAAATTTTACTTTATTTATGTCTCCAGCTTTGAAAAGGCTGGTAATGCAAACATTTAGGCTTGTCCATTTGTTCGTCCGTTGGTTAGTAACGCCATTTTTGTGCATATATATTTTGAACCATGGGTGGCGCAGTAGGTTTGACTTTTTCATAAATGGATACTTCATAAAGGGACATATGTATTCTCATGCCATTCTTATAAGTCGGTAAGGCATATTGCTTTTGACTTGTCCGGCCGTCTGTTAGTCACGCTTTTTGGCTACCAATTTCGATTGGAAACCATTAAGTTTTGATTGGTGATACCCCAATTTATTTCTGAACGTTTATGACGTGCCTGGGAAAGCACTTCAAATAAGACTGCTCACCACATATTTACGCAGTGATAACGCGTTCGGAAGAAACAGAATGCCGCACCCGTCGATGTCTATTTATAAATTGTTTCCTGATATCTATTTATAAAGCGTTCCCAAGAAGTCGGGCCAAAAATCATTTCCAAGAAGTCAAGCCAAAGAAAAAAGAATGTTACAGTAGAAACAGATCCTACTCTCACTTTCGTCCTTTGACTTTAGCTGTTGTGCGTCACCTGTCGTTGTGCTATTGGGGGGTGGGGGGGGGGGGGTGGTAATTAATCCATAAATGCCAATAAAATATTCTTTTATAAGTCTGTAGTGGTCAATTTCTAAGCATAGGGATGTCAGTATTTTTTATTGTGGTGGTGGGTAAGCTTTACAAAAATGCATTGTTACAACGCATAATGTAGTAATGTAGTAATTTCTTCATTTTGATTTTTTTTACTACATTATGCGTTGGCATAGTCGACGCGAAATGAAGTAAAAAAATTATTTCATTTCGCGTTGATATGCACCATATCGACGCATAATGAAGTAATGATGGTAGAACATAGCTGTCTTCGAAAAGACTTAGCAAGCAATACAGTTAAATTCCTACAATTTAGACCACATTTGAGACGGTTCAAAAGTGGTCTTTAAGACCACAGTTGAACAGTCCAAAAGACGGTCTTCCACAAAAGCACACTGAAGGTCAAAATCACAAAGAAAATGTAGCTTTAACCTTCCAAATATGCTTCAAAAACAAAATTTGTATTAATTTTAGGTGGTCTTAATAGTGGAATTTCATTGTATTTGATTAAGCCAGTAGAATTAAAATCGTACGCGAAATTGGAAGCAACGTCTCCAAAATGACCTAAATAGTGTTGACGGGGACGTTAAACCTCAAATCAAACAAATCAAACAAAAGACAGACAGGCAGACAGACAGACAGACAGACAGACAGACAGACAGAATGGACAAAAACTATATATGCCGGGGGTATAAATAGATGGGCTGCACGATGCTTCCACGCAGAGCTGATACCGCCCGTACATGAGTCCTCGTAATCTGCTTAGAAGGTCTAAGCCTGTCCAGGAAAACTGCTGCGAGTCGGCCCATCCATGCATATAAACCCTATTGCTTTTAATTGGACGGCAGCGATTGAGATGTCATTTCATCTCAATATCGGGTAAAAGTCCCATAAAATTTGAAGCAATGTCTCCAAAATGACCTAAATAGTCTTGACGGGAACGTTAAACCTCAAATCAAACAAACAAACTGTTGACGCATAATGAAGTAAAATTAAGTATGCCACCCATCGCCGCAAAATGAAATAATTCTTTCATTTTGCTCAAACCTCTTAGTATCGACGCATAATGAAGTAAAAACGACATTTTATTTCATTTCGCGTCGACTATGCCAACGCATAATGTAGTAAAAATTTCAAAATGAAGAAATTACTATATTACTACATTATGCGTTGTAACAATGCATGTTCGTTGAGCAAACAGTTTAGATCTTGATCAGATGCGGCGTCTGATCTGGGACTGCACTACTTGCCAATGTCCCAAAATATATAGATTAATTACAATAGTGAAGGTCAAGGTAAACAAGTATTAGCTTTTTGAGTCTACGCTCAACACACACTAATTTGTGTACTACCTGGACTGGAAAGTATAATGACAAAACTAATCTCGTTTATGTTGTAATAATTTGTCAGTTAATTAGTATTAGTATGACAGTCACAGATCACAAATAAGGATTAACATATGTTCTCTTCAATGTGACATAAAAACAATTACCGATTACAACTACTTATACTACATGCCTACATTTACTGTTTCTTTCATTTCGCATTCTTGGTTAACCTTTTCATTTCGCATTCTCGGTTAACCTTTCATTTCGCATTCTAGACCATTCCAGCTTGCCGGAAAACAAATCAACAAAAAAAAAAAAAAAAAAAAACACTAGATGTGTTGTATTATGAGGGCAAAGTCAACAGCATTTTATCCACGAATATATGTTAGTTTTGAAAAGCGTGAGAGCACTCATATGTGCACATGTGATAAACTTAAGGCAGCGTTCCGGTAATTACCGGGTTTAAATGATTATGACAAATAACTATGATGACCAATCAACAGAAAAACATTCAAACTGCCGTGACCTTTTCTTAAATGATTTCGGAGCAAAAGTCATCATTAAATAGTCTACGCCCGCTGGCGTAGACAAAAATCAGGCAAACTCTCAAATCTTTTCCCATTTGCCCGGTACGCCGTGCATGGTGAAGTTATCCCTATTGCTGTATCTTAATTGTCGTATTTCGACGTAACAAGTATTAGCTTTTATAAAAAGCTTGAGTCTACGCTCAAAACACACTAATTTTGGTGGTACCTGGACTGGAAAGTAAAATCACAAAACGTATCACATGTAGTTTGTAATAATGTATCCGTTAACCCTTGTCCTGCTGAATATTTATATATGCCACACCCACTAGTGATTATCAACCAATCAGATCACTTGATGCAAATTATTGCAACAAATTCACAATCTGAATGGCAAACAATGTAGATCCTGATCAGATGGCTTCATCAGAAGCCATCTGATCTGGATCTACATTGTTTCAAAGATAAGGGTTAATATGTAAGTGTATAACAGTCACCGATTATAAATAAGGATTTCCAAATGTTCTCTCCAATGTGACCTAAAAGCAAAACTACCGGTCTTTTTCTATCAATTACAACTACATGAACTACATGCCTACATTTATTGTTTCTTACATTCGCATTCTAGGTTAACCTTTTCACTTCGCATTCTAGGTTAACCTTTCATGTAATCATTTCAGCTTGCCGTCAAAAAAAAAACATGGAACAACTAAATGTGGTGTATTATGAGGGCAAAGTCAACAGCATGTTAACTACGAATGGATGTTTATCACTGGTTGGGAGCGTACAGTACACTTAACCCGGATGTTCCGATCTGTATAGTGGACAGATCCTTGTCTTTTGTTATGACCTTGAAGGTGTATATGCGTGGTCTGTCTTCTATATTTGTATATTTATTTTTTTGGACATAAACAACTTGGTAAGTGTGTTTTATTTATTTTGTTTTCCATACTGACCATCTTTGGGCACGGCAAGATGTCGTTTTCTATGCTTTAAATCTATTTTTCAGCTGCAAATCACTAGTGTTTGTAAGAATCACACCTCACCTGTGACCAGAAAATCGACCAATTGAGAGCTTTAATCGAAAGAATAATGTCTTTTAAGATAGTTTTAAGATAGATTAATAATCTATAATGAGTTATACTAAAAATAAGTGCCTCTAGAATTCCATACGAAATCACACGAAGAGCAAGACTGACCATCCCATAAAATTTCTGACTGTATGGTATGTCTCATATTTACTGTATAACTTGTCTTAAGATACTTGATTTTGACTATGGGATGTCGCTTTTAATGTGTGTAAGTTATTCAAAGGTACATTGCAGTATTTGTCTATGCAATAAGATGATAATGATTAAACAATTGCAATTCTACGTAAAAATATTAATTACCTATAAATTCCCGAAATCTTGGAGAAATTGCAAGTGCTGTGTGCTGCATGTCACTGAAACTTTAGAGCACTACAGACTAGAGGTCTTAACCACTCGGCCAAAGGAGCCAGCCTTCGACGACTGTCTTCAGGTGCGAAATATTTAACAAAATGAGTCGCATCGTCACGCGTCTCTCTTCATCCACAGAACGCATAGCAAATACTCTGATCAGACAGCACAGAAATGCAATATGATTAGTTACGGACTATGTGTTCAAGACATAAACGTGTAAATTTATATAAAGAAATGAAGAGCTGTGGACCAGTCTGTGAAAGATAATTTCCTTTTCATCCCCCGACCGAATAGATTCGGGGGATATAGCGATCGGCTTGGCGTCCGGTCGTCCGTATATTGATGATACTTGGCAAAATGGTAAACAGTGTTGAGATGGCGTGTCTTGCGCAAGAACCACAACCCTGGGTACCATGGTATTTCAGTTATCTCCCCTTTCAATAAAATAGAATGACTATCCTGTGATCTCTATAACTCCAATATCCTTCGAGATATATTGATGATACTTGGCAAAATTGTAAACAATGTTGATACGGCATGTCATGGGCAATAGCATCAACCCTTGGTGCCATGGTTTTTTTAGTTATCTCACCTTTGAAAAAAAAAATAGAATGACTATCTTGTGATCGCCATAACTTCAATACCCTTCGAGATATATTGATTAAACTTTGTACAATTGTTCACAAGGTTGAAGCAGTATGTCACGTGCAAGAACCAAAACTCTTCGTGCCATGCCATTTGAGTTATCTCCTCTTCCAAAAAAATAGAATTGTTATCTTGTGATCGCCATAACTCAAATACCTTTAGTGATATATTGATGAAACTTATCATCATAATCGTTCACAAAGTTGAAGCAGCATGTCAAGCGCAAGAACCACAACTCTTTGTACCATTGCATTTGAATTATCTCTCTTCCAATAAAATAGTATAACTATCTTGTGATCGCCATATCTCCCATACTCTTGGAGACATGTTGATAGAACTTGGTAGTGTTGTACATGAGGTTAAGCAGGCGTATCATGTGCAAGAACCGCAGCTCTTGGTGCCATGGCATTTCAATTATCCCCATTCCAATAAAAGTAGGATGACTATCTTTTGAGCTCCATATCTCCAATATTCTTCGAGACATGTTGATAGTACTTGGTACAGTTATACACGAGGTTATGCAGACGTGTCATATGCAAGAACCGCGACTCTTGGTATACGGGTTTTTGAGTTACCTTCCCTGACAAAATA
The DNA here is from genome assembly GCA_963580285.1 of Lucinisca nassula. NCBI lineage: Eukaryota > Metazoa > Mollusca > Bivalvia > Lucinida > Lucinidae > Lucinisca > Lucinisca nassula. The sequence continues at coordinate 44,515,367 of OY757013.1, forward strand.
ACATTGTGATGGCCATAACTCCAAAACCCTTTGAGGTATATTGATGATACTTGGCATGTTTGTTCTCAAGGTTGAGACAGTATGTCATTCACAAGGCCCACAGCTCTGGGTGTCATGGTTAATATTGTATTTGAGTTATCCCCCTCTAATAAAATTGTATGACTATCTTGTGATCGCCATATCTTCAACAGTCTTCGAGTGATGTCCATTGTTTAAGTTAAGCAAGCCTGTCACGGGCAAGGACCTCGACTCTTGGTGCACTGGTTTGTGAGTTACCTCCCCTGACAAAATCTTGTGCGCCCTAGCTAAGAAACCCTTTGAGATATATGGATAATACTTGGCAAGATTGAGACAGCATGTCATGCGCAGGAACCACAACTCTAGTGCGATGGTATTGGGTTTTATCCCCTTCTAATAAAAATATATCCTCTGAGACATGATGGGATTTGGTATAGTTGTACGTGAGGCTAGGCAGGTGTTTCATGTGTGAAAATCATGACTCTGGGTGCACTTCTTTTTTTTTAGTCATTTCCCCAAACAATATAATCTTGTGATGACCATAACTTGGATACCCTGTGAGATATATTGATGGTATTTGGCACAGTTTTGGAAAAGGTTGAAACAGTGTGCCATGCCAAAGAACCACCAACCGGGTCCACCAGGAACGACTAATTCATCACGTCTGAATTAGTGAAAGAAACAAAATTGGACTATTTCAACTTGAGCGTAACAAAACAAAAACTTATCTATGCGTCCAGCAAAGACTAATCTCAGTCTGATCATCTGCCCAGTCTGAAGAATGTGAAAAAAGTGAAAAAAAAAAAAAAAAAAAAAATGAGTGGTAAACGACCCACCAAGTGCACACCGAAGAATATTATCAGACTGGGTGGATGCGCAAGCTGATCCGAATCTTCATCGGGCGCAGTCATTTTGTCATGTTTTGTAATCCTTCTGAGACAGTTTGAAGAACCCGATGAAGAAAGTGTGTATATGCTAAGTTTCCACATTTCAGAAACAAAATAGCTAACGTATTTAAATGTTATCCTACGAATATGTCGAAATCGCTCTATAGTATTATCAGGACACACAATATAAAATGATCGGAACACGACATACAGTTCTGAGAAATCATTTTTGCGACATGCGATACAAACCAGTTTTTGACCCCTCTATCGTTTTCTTTGAAAATAATTGCCCTTACATGGCAAGATGTTTAGTACTATTAATAAAAGCTGACCCGAAATACATCATAAAATAGTTTAAATGCATTAGCAGTCGTTTCATGTAAGGTTGGTGGCAAAGCTTGATTAAATTGTACCGGTGCAGCGTTTGAAATCGAAAGTAGGATAATGATTTTCTAGAAACAGATGTGAAAATAAACGAAATCATAGCAATAAACAGGAAACCAAGGTAGCATGTCGAAAAGACTTTTAGTTATGCTTCCCGAACTACTGCTATGAAGTTGAAATTCTAATGATTAATAGTTTCCAAACACAAAAATAAACATTCTGTAACATACCCGACATATCGGAACAAGGATCTGTTCACTATACAGATCGGAACATCCGGGTTAAGTGTACTGTACGCTCCCAACCAGTGTTTATTTCTCAAACGTGAGAGCAATCCTGTATGCACATGTGATAAACTAAAGGCAGCGTTCCGGTATTACCGAGTTTTAATAAATGTGGCAAAAAACTATAATGACCAGTCAACAGGAAGTCATTCAACCAGTCGTGATCTTTTCTTAAATGATTCCGGAGCCAAAGTCGTCATTAGATAGGCTACGCCCATAGTGTACTTGTTGTCACTCGAAACTAACCATATTTTCTGTATAACTTGTCTTCTGATCTGAGGCCAAAATACGTATAAAACATAAATGTGCTAAAATTATTGCTTTTATATCTCATGAATTAGCATTTTTCAGTTCATTAGGAAAACACGCCTATTCAAAATATACACCAAAAATAAAAATTTTCCGATAAAAAATTAAGAGTTTCCATATTTCTGCTCTAAACATAGAGTGTGTGTTCTTGTTAGAACCGCCTCCATGACGCGGTTCTAACGAGTACCCACTGTCTATGTTTGAGCAGAAATTACAAACATATTGTATATCTCTGTAACCCCCAGTTTAACTACATTAAAGTTGGTTTTGAAGGGGGGTCAAAATTAGGCAGGCGTGTTTTCGTGATGAGAAAACAAATATTATTTTTTTTTTCTAGTCCAAATATAGATTGTAGGTGTTCGGTGTTTTGAGCCCAAAAAATAGGGGTAAAATAGTGTGTACCCCTGTACACCCAACTTTCTCTAAATAAATTTGAGTTTAGAGGGTTATTCAGTAGGGGTAAAATAGTGTGTACCCCTGTACACCCAACTTTCTCGGTGACGCGGTTCTAACGAGTACCCACTGTCTATGTTTGAGCAGAAATTACAAACATATTGTATATCTCTGTAACCCCCAGTTTAACTACATTAAACGGTTGGTTTTGAGGGGGATCAAAATTAGGCAGGCGTGTTTTCGTGATGTGAAAAAAAAATTTTTTTTTCTAGTCCAAAAATTGATTGTAGGTGTTCGGTGTTTTGAGCCCAAAAAAGGGGGAAAATAGTGTGTACCGCTGTACACCCAACTTTCTCTATATAAAGTTGGGTTTAGATGGTTATTCAGTACACGAACTTGTGGCGTAATCATCACGTAAACAATTCCGTGAAATGAACACCCCCTTACACCCCACTTTATATAGAGAAAACTGGGATTTAGGGGTGTATACATTATTTTCCTTATTTCTGCTCATAGACATAGATTGTCGGTACTCGTTAGAACCGCCTCAATGAGGCGGTTCTAACGAGCACATACAATCTATGTTTTGAGTATAAATAAGAATAGTATCACAAATTTTCATCAGAAAATTGATCGTTTTGGAGATATAAAAATGCATTATGACGCACGGGTGAGCTATCGTAATGTGCTTTTCTTTTCTCAAGGATTAAAAAATTCGCCTACATAGCATACAATAGCTTATTATGTCACTTGAGTCACACTTCTCTCGGAGTCTCAAATTTTTTCTGGTCACTCAGAATTTCCAGGACGAGTTTACCAAGAGAAACTCAAATGAGCTGAAATCAGTAAAAAACCTGCAGGCACAAAACATTGACTCAACGTTGAACTAACGTTGAAACAACTTACGTTGCTTCAACGCAGACTGCCTGCCGGGAATAGTTTTGCAGAGTCCAGTTACCGACAGATAGTCGAACTAGCTGGTAACTTATTGTATAAAAGTTTTTTTCCCAGTTGTATTTCACTTTTTTTTTGTTGTTTTTTATTTATTTAGGAACATTATTAACCATTCCTTCCCCCCCCCCCCCCCCCCAATAGACGAGTTGCATGTTGCTTCCACGCAGAGTTGAAACCGACCCGCACACAGGTACTGGTAAACCCCTTAGAGGATCTAAGCCTGCCCAGGCAATGTGGTGCGAGTCGGCCCGTTCATGCTTATAAACCCTATTGGTTTCATTAGCGGCAGGGCGTGAGGTGTTATTTCATCTCAATGTCATGTAAAAGTCCCACAAAATTGGAAGCAACGTTTCCAAAATGACCTTTACATTGTTGACGGGGAAGTTAAACTTCAAATCAAACAAAACAAAAATTATTAACAGTTCCTTTATCAGAGGTGGGTAAACACCGGTATGTATGGAGAAAAACCGTTTTAAACCACCTGACCTTTCATTGCAGAACTTGACTTGATTAGACGATCTAAGCGTGTCCAGGCAAAGCGGTGCGCCATGCTGTCCGTCCATACTTATGAACCTTAATGGTTTCAATGGGCGACAGGGCTTGAGAAGTCATTTCATCTCAGTGTCGGGTAAAAGTCCCACAAAATTGGAAGCAATGTCTCCAAAATGACCTATACAGTGTTGACGGAGACGTAAAACCTCAAATAAAATCAAACAAAAGTACTCATGTGCGTTCGATTTCGGCTTTGCGTGGAAGCATCATGCAGCCCATCTATTTCTTCAAGCTCCAATGGGCGGGGCGGGGGAGGGGGGTTGGTTGGGGGCAGGTGAATCGGGTGAAAAAGAATATGTAAAATATTTTATTTTACCAATTGATAACTTTACTTGAATTGTTTTTTGTAAAACAACACAAAGGATTGCTTGCAGGTAAACTTTAACCAAATGCGGACGCCGACGCTTTCGGCGACAACGGACGCCGGTGGTATGGCAATAGCTCCCCCTACTTTCGAAAGGCCAACAAAAATGCCGATGACGGACGCCGGGGGTATGGTAATAGCTTCCCCTCCTTTATAAAGGCGATTAAAAATGGTCGATTTCCAAATTTACAAAGTGGGGAAGCCTTCCTTTTAAAAGGAAACTTTGTAATTGCATAGCACTGCTTTAGAACCACGTATGCTATGTTGTTTTTCTTTTAATTTAAATTTCATATGTAGATTTTTGCTAGAATTTTCTACAAATGCACAGATGTCTCCCCCTTTTTTACCTCTATGTATTACCTTGACACTGGAGGAATTGACCTGAGTCTTGTGTGCAACACATCATCTAATGAAGATGAACATTTCTGCAAGTAGCTTAAAAAAGTCAATCTAGAAATAAGAAAGTTACTGACCTCTAAGTATGGCCTTGACCTTTGAGGTCCCTTGGATCTTGGACGCAACACATCGTCCCATGATGGTTAACACATATCTGCCAAGTATGTTCATAATCCATCAAAGAATAAGTTATTGACCGTACACGATAAAAGGGCCCCTTTTTACCTTTGACCTTGACATTGGAGGTACGGACCTTGGTCTTGCACACGACACATCGTCTAACGAAGGTGAACATTCTTCAAGGTTAATTTAAAAAGTCCATCCAGAAATTAAAAAGTTATTGACTGGACACGATTAAAAGACCCTTTTTGACATTTGACCTTTAACTTTGACCTTGACTTTGGAGGTACCAACCTTGGTCATGCGCGCGCCACATCGTCTCATGGTGGTTAACATTTCTGCCAAGTAATTTCAAATTCAAAATCCATCTAAAAATAAGAAAGTTATTGGCCGAACACGAAAAAGTCCTTTTTTAACCTTTGACCTCTAAGTATGACCTTGACCTTTAAGGTACAAACCTGGGTCATGCGCACGACACAGTGTATCATGGTGATTAACATTTCTGCCAAGAAATTTCAAAATCTACTAAAAATAAGAAAGTGTTTTTACCGAACAGGAAAAAGGCCCCTTCTTTACCTTGACCGCTAGGTATGACCTTGACCTTTGAGGTACCAACCTGGGTCATGCTCTCGACACATCGCCTTATGGTGGTTAACATTTCTCCCAAGTAATTTCAAAATCCATATAAAAATAAGATATCTATTGACCAAACACGAAAAAAGGCCCCTTTTTTCGTTTGACCTCTAAGTATGACCTTGACCTTTGGGGTACCAACCTGAGTCATGCGCATGACACATCGTCTCATGTAGGTTAACATTTCTGCCAAGTAATTTCAAAATCCATCCAAAAATAAGAAAGTTATTGACCGAAAACGAAAATAAAGACCCTTCTTTGACATTTGCCCTCTAGGTATGGCCTTGACCTTAAAGGTACCGACCTGGGTCAGGCGTACGATACATCGTCTCATGGTGGTTAACATTCCTGCCAAGTAATTTCAAAATCCATATAAAAATAAGAAAGTTATTGACCGGACACGATTAGCCCATACATACATACACGATTTTGTGACCGGTCACAAACTTCCAAGGTAGATAACTCTAAAAGTATTAGCGAGGGTTACGGTTCTTGCATTCTGCACGTCGTCATTTATATGACGTTTCGTGAACATATCTTGAACGGTTTTTAAGTTATAGAGCGGACACGACTTCGTGACGGACAGACAGACAGAGACGTTCGGGGGAAAAACAATATGTCTCCCCGAAATGTTGTTTAGTTTAATACGTGACGTAGCCCATATTTCAGCACGATATGTTATAATTGGTCTTATCGTGGATTCAAAAAGCGTCATGCCCACATGCACATTAATTTCTCTTGATGATAGTTTCTGTTTCATGGCAAACGGTGCTTTCATACCTTTGTGAAATAAAGTTTTGATGTCTATAATTCCAGAAGCTTTAATAATTATACCCAAATATCGATATTCATTGACTAATTCTAGAACTTGACCATTAAAGAAGAATTGCAATTGATTCAGTTTACGACCAGGGACCAGTTGTTCAAAACTAACGACGTCGTTAGTTCACGTATCGTTAAAACTTGGATCATTAAATATGGAAAATATGCCAAAATTTTTTCTGAAAAATGTGAGCAGCTTTTGCATCCGCAAAAATACCATTTTTTATATTTTACTTGTTAGAACAGTTAACAATTTGACCACTAACGAGCTTGTTATGCTTTGAACAACTGGCCCCTGACTTATTAAAAATGATGATTTTACTTTCGGAGACAAGTGAGTCTAACTATATCTTTGCTTCTACATTTTGCTTTTAATGTTTAGAAGAAATAAATATAGGTAAAAGACAGGAAGAGGTTTTACCTATCTTGACACTATTCCGAAAGTTTTATTCCAAGAAGTTAAGATCATAGAGTTAAGCGTTTCAGTAATACAGACAAAGTACCGGCCCCCGCCCATAGGGGCTTGAAGAAATATATGGGCTGCCTGATGCTTCCACGCAGAGTTGAATCCGGCCCGCACACTAGTACTGGTAAACTGCTTAGAGGATCTAAGCCTGTCCAGGAACCGCGGTGCGAGGCGGACCGTCCAGGCTAATAAATCCTATTTGGTTCATTGGGCGACAGGGCTTGAGATGTAATTTCATCTCAATGTCGGGTAAAAGTCCCACAAAATTGGAAGCAACGACTCCAAATGACATTTACAGTGTTGACGGGGACTTTAAACCTCAAATCAAACAAACAAACAGACAAAGTACATATTACAGAATCCTCAGCTATGGTTATGGCAGTCACGTGAACAAGTCCGTGAAATGAACACCCCATTAAACCCCACTTTATACAGAGAAAACTTGGATTTACGGGGGTAAACATTATTTTCCTTATTTCTGCTCCAATGCATATGTTGTGGGTACTCGTTAGAACCGCCTCAATGAGGCGGTTCTAACGAGCACCCAAAACCTATGTTTTGAGTATAAATAAGGAAAATATCGCAAATTTTCATCATTAAAAAAATACCTTTTTTGAGGTAAGAAAAAAATGCGCTATAACACACGGATGTGTTATCGTAATGAGTATTTCCACCAACCCGAGAAATGCACCAACAACTATCCCGCGCTTGCCAGCAATACCCTGTCACGGACTTGGAAGGCCTGTGTTTAAGTTTTGTTAGAGCTAATATTTTCCAAACTATATGATGGGTGGATATAATGACAGGTCCAAAATGTTAATAAGGCTATACCTCCATCTATGCCCATGACTTCAAAGACACGTTTCCAGGCGAGCTACGCTGTATAATGACAGCTCTGAATTAGCTTGTGATAGTTTTTGTCAAAAAGACCACTCTGGGACTGCTTTGGTGCGATTCAACGAAAACAAAATATCATTTCGACGTTTACGGCATAACATGAATGAAAGTGAAGCAAATTTACATTTTATGTGGTTTAAGGTTGTTTTTTGAATTTTCAACAGATTAAAACTAACGAGAATGTGGTAAGGGTCTGCGAGCACACACACACACGCACGCACGCGCGATAAATCCTTACTTTTGCAAACAGTGTAGAGCAATAGGATCTACACTGTCATGCTGTTTGTGAATTTTATAAGCATTTATATCAAGTGAAATTGATTGGTTGATGGTCAGCCACTGGCATTGCTCAACTCATTCACGCAGCAGGATAAGGGTTAAGGCTGACACGATTAATCGTATAATCGATTAATCGATCTATTAATTCAACAAATACGATTATCATTTCTGATTTGCTTTTAATCGATTACTTGATAGGTACAATTTACTATCCAAAGTTATGCCTAAAATAACTGGATGAGTGGCAAACAGTGCAGACCCAGATGAGACGCATTCTGCGGCGTCTCATCTGGGTCTACACTGTTTGCATAGGCCTGTCTGTTCAAATATACATATGGCAAAGTGCAACATATGGTAAGAGTCATGCTCAGAGAAAAGTCAGACAGGTAAAATTATGACAAAACCTTAGCGATTACTAATCAATTATCGATCGCAATGACAGGAATGATAATCGATTATCTTTTCAGCACCGATTAGTCAGCCCTAATAAGGGTTAAAATGAATAAAACGTACCTCAAAATGCGTGCTTTGCACGACTATGGTGAACTTATAGATGTCATTCTGTCGATAGTTGAAGCCCCCAGGTGGTAAAATATCCTCTAATTGTTCACTTTTTTTCCCATCCAGAATGTGTTTAAACCGCACTATTTTCTTGTCGTTTCGGATACCAATATGTAGTGGTCTGTTTTGAAGCGTCACGTCTGACAATGCAATCGTTATTCTTCAAAAGAGGATAAGCATGAATTGATTTGCTATAAACGGCGAAACATGAAAAACTTCATTCCAGTGCACTTGCAAATATGACCCGACGTCTGATTGGATAACTTCAAAATTTGCGACGGTAAATCCTGCGATATACTGTCGGAAAGTAACTTCGTGCTTTTTCATTGACTGGCTTTTGGTTTTACGTAGCTCATGGCGCTTTCCGCTTTGAACAAGTACTACCTTTGTTTGACAAAACAACTTATTAAGTGCATTAGAATGGGGATAACTGAATTCAAAATTCTATATGGGGAGGTAAATCGTCATTTTGCGGTCGCAATTACGTTTTACGCCCCCGCTGGCGCGCGGCCGTAAAACGAAATTGCCTACCGTTAAACCGCCAATTTACCTCCCCTGATGATACTTTTGAAGACAGCTATCGACTAAATGAGTCGAAACCCCGATGGCCCTTTTACTGCAGCTGGAACTCGTTCTTGAGTCACTAAGAAACAGTATTTCCAAAAGAGATTCAGGCATGGACTCTCGGGCAGCTCGTTATTCTTTACCACGGCATTTTGGCATCCATTACGTTAACATAGTGCATTTTCACTTCTCCAAAATGGCTACTTTCCTGAAGAAAATTTGTCATATTTTTGTATTTTTTACTTCAAACATAGATTGTTGGTGCTCGTTAGAACCGCCTCATTGAGGCGGTTCTAGCGAGTACCCACAATTTATGTTTTGGAGCAGGAATAAGAAAAGTAATATATATCCCAGTAAACCCCAGTTTTCTCTATATAAAATGGGGTTTAGAGGGGTGTTCATTTCACGGACTTGTTCACGTGATGCAAAGAGCTGAGAGCTTCCTCATGCCCAGCCGATCATGTAAAATGGTAAAAAGAAAACGCTCCAATCTTCTAGCCATTTCTGAAACTTACATTCGCCTCCCCTGCTTTAAAAGTTCCCTTAGATTTCATTAGTGACGTTATCAGTAGTGGTCACAGGTCTTCCACTGCAGTTCTCGTCTTCTAACGTTGCCCGATCACGTTTAAAATCAGCCACCCAATTTTAACCCATTTAGTACTGAAAACCCCAAAACGGGTAGTTGGCAAACAGTGAAGGCCCAGATCAGACGCCGCAGAACGCGGCGTCTGATCAGGGCCTACGCTGTTTGCGAAAAGCTAAGCCATTTTCCAAATAAATTTTGAAGAAAACACAACCTGACACCCCTAAATTTTGAAATGGACTACTGTTATATATAAGGGGAGATATTCCATTTGGTACTGAAAGGGTTAATAGTTGAATATGATGGAGTAGTGTTTCCTTAAATTTTACACCATTCCTCATACTTCCTGGTGGTTCATCTTCGTTTAAAAACCTTCAATAAGACATGTGCGCCCATCGAAGACTGAGATCTGCCGGCGCATCCATATAGTCTAACCAGAGACTTCTCTTGCTGCATGAAGGAGCATTGGGCCCTTAGCTATCCTTAGAGCGCACAACAAAGACGTTGATCAGCCTGCGCATCCATATAGTCTAACCAGAGACTTCTCTTGCTGCATGAAGAAGCATTGGGTCCATAGCTATCCTTAGAGCGCACAACAAAGACACTGATCAGCCTGCGCATCCATATGGTCTAACCAGAGACTTCTCTTGCTGCATGAAGGAGCATTGGGACCTTAGCTATCCTTAGAGCGCACAACAAAGACACTGATCAGACTGCGCGGATGAGCAGGCTGATCTGAGTCTTCGTTGGGCGCACATGCCTTATTGTAGGTTTTGTCATGCGCTGGCTCATGTATCTAATCACTGCTCTGTACTCGATGTGTGAAGACAATTCGGCAGCACTGACCCTTGTCATGTTATTTTACCTCGCACGGGCTACAAATACTAGACTGACCGATTAAAATTTTTGTGCAAGGCATTGAGGTATAATATGTGAAAAAGTTGCACTTGGAATGGCTCAGTACCTGTGTTGGGCGAATTAATATTGAACGACCCTCGTAGAACTTTGAGCTTTCTGAATAAGTACCAAAGGTTATGGTCACTCAGATATGGAACAAATTGAAAAACAAACTGAGGGCTCAGGTGAGCGATCAGACCGGATGATCCACATGTTTATTTTTGTACCGAAACATAGATAGAACCGATAGCTCAAATGAATCACCAAAATCTATGTCTCAGGCAGAAATGAGTAAAAAAAAACAACAACAAACAAGAGGCCCATGATGGTCCTATATCGCTCACCTGAGCTAAGAGATAAACACGTAGGTCCCAGGGCGGTGACATTTTTGGACCCAGGTCTATAATAGGACAATCTAAGCAGAGGTCCACTGAATGAAGCTTAATATCGAATATCAAAGGCATGAGCCTTCTGGTTTCGGACAAGAATATTTTTAAAAGTTTCTATATATAAGTCTATGTAAAACCAGTGGGCCCAAGGGCGGGGCTTTTTTTATGGCCCCCATGCTATGATTTAAACGATCATGGTAGAGGTCCTTTAGATTAAGCGTCATACCAAATATCAAAGACCTGGGCATTCTGGTTTCAGAGAAGAAGATTTGTAAAGGTTTCCTCTCTATAAGCCCATGTAAAACCAGTGGGCCCTGGCACGGGGGCTTTTTTTGCCCGAGGGCTATAATTTGAACAATCTTGGTAGAGCTTCACTAGATGAAGCTTCATACCAAATATCAAAGACATGGGCCTTCTGGTTTCAGACAAGAAGATTTTAAAACGTTATCCCAATATTAGCCTATCGCCCCCGCCCATAGGGGCTTGAAGAAATATATGGGCTGCACGATGCTTCCACGCAGAGCTGAATCCGGCCCGCACACTAGTACTGGTAAACCGCTTAGAGGATCTAAGCCTGTCCAGGAACCGCGGTGCGAGGCAGACCGTCCATGCTAATAAACCCTATTGGTTTCATTGGGCGACAGGGCTTGAGATGTCATTTCATCTCAATGTCGGGTAAAAGTCCCACAAAATTGGAAGCAACGTCTCCAAAATGACCTTTACAATGTTGACGGGGACGTTAAGCCTCAAATCAAACCAACAAACAAACAAAACAATATTAGCCTATATAAAACCAGTGGGTCCCGGTGTGGGGGCGTTTTTGGCCCCAGTGCTATAGTTTGAACAATCTTGGTAGAGGTTCACCAGATGAAGCTTCACACCAAATATTAAAGATTTGGGCCTTCTGGTTTCAGACAAGAAGATTTTTAAAGATTTTCCCTATGTACGCCTATGTAAAACCAATGAGCCCTGGCGTGAGGGCATTATTGGCCCAAGGGCTATAATTTGAACAATCTTGGTATAGGTCCATTAGATGAAGCTTCATGCCAAATATCAAAGACCTGGGCCTTCTGGTTTCAGAGAAGAAGATTTTTAAAGGGTTTTCCTATGTAAAGTAGAAGTAAAACAAAGATCAGGAATCGATACAATTAACTTACTCCACCCATCAAAGACACCAAAGGGAAAGATACACAAACATGAAGCGACCAGACCATAATGGAAACCTAAACAAAGGAGGGCCATTAGGACAGTTACTTTCCCACAAAATGGCCCAAAGGCCATCCAAAATAAAAAGACACAAATGATACACACAGTAAGTAACAAACAACAATATAAATAACGGAGTGTCTATTGACAAACGTTTGTCAATAGCACAAAGTCGGTAAAAATGCTATTGACAAATGTTTGTCAATAGCACAAAGTCGGTAAAAATGCTATTGACAGACGTTTGTCAATAGCACAAACTCGGTAAAAATGCTATTGACAGACGTTTGTCAGTAGCACAAACTCGGTAAAAATGCTATTGACAGACGTCTTTCAGATTTCAGAGTCGAAATGCGAAAGTTTTTTTTTTATATTTCTTTTCAAGGATTTCTGTTTTTCCTGTCATTTCTGACAGAAACATAAACATAATAGATTTCATGTAACTTTTGTATTTTATCATATTTCTCTGTCTTTTCTCTCCTACGACTCATGTTTAAGTATCTAAAAGTCAGATTATGATTTAAGTACGATTCTTGGTTACATGGAAATATCTAGCGGGTAGAGGGGAGAGGGAGCAAAAATGTGTCGGTAGGGCAAAATTTAACCAATACTGTTGCTGAAACCGCCCATCTTTTCTAAGGGCTCATCTGCATCCTAGGTTTGTAGCATTGAAACCGTTGTTTCAAATGCTGAGAATAAAACATGTACACTAAAGCGAAACATTGACTTGCTACTTTCCGCTAGAAGCGGTTTGAATTAACTTTCGACTGGAGCCATAGATGATGCGGGTTTGGCCCACCGGTTCGCGGCATCTTTCTTTTGAAAGACATTCCTCCTTCCGCTGGTTTGTTTGATCTGAGATTTAATGTCCCCGTCAACACTGTATATTTCATTTTGCTTCCAATTTTATGGCTCTTTAACGCATCATAGGAAAGAAATGACATTGTAAGACATGTCACCTAATGCAACTTGTAGTGTTTATTAGCATGGACAGTCCTATTCGCACCGCTTAGCCCGGGCAGGCTTAATTCTCTCAGCGGTTTAACCGCAAATTTTGTGCGGTCGGTTGCAGTTCTGCGATGAAGCATCATGCAGCCCAACTATTTATTCAAACCGCGATGGGCGGGGGCCGTCCTTCCGTTGGTTCAAGTAGGACAATAGTAGGTAGCAGATAGTATGAGGAGTGCTTAGATTGGAAGGTCTATGCTTGTTGAGGAAATATGTTATAAGTATTATAAATGTCACTAAAATGACTTAAATGTGATGACTGGGACTTATCTTGTATCCCAAAGATCATCGTTTTTCTTTCTTAATCTGAAAGAAATATAAAAAGAAAAACAATTTTCGCATTTCGACTCTGAAATCTGAAAGACGTCTGTCAATAGCATTTTTACCGAGTTTGTGCTGTTGACAAACGTCTGTCAATAGCATTTTTACCGAGTTTGTGCTATTGACAAATGTTTGTCAATAGCATTTTTACCGAATTTTTGCTATTGACAAACGTTTGTCAATAGCATTTTTACCGACTTTGTGCTATTGACAAACGTTTGTAAATAGACTCTTCCTATAAATAAACCGCCACAGAAGAACCGCCTTGGAACGGTCAGTGGAAAGAATTCCACTGGGGGCTTAAATCGATTTTACATGGCCATTATCCTCGCCCTTACCTCTGTCGCGGTATATACTAATTGTGTTTAGTCCGCATGCAGGCTTCCTAAATCATCAGTGTAACATCTCCGAGAACATAAAAATCAAAAATCTACAGAGATGAAACAAGGTTGAGGACTCGACAACATACAACAACAGAATTGCTGGAGCAAAGGAAAACCAACAGTTAGACTCCGAGGGGCCCGACCAAAGACGGAGCATCAGGTGCCAACCAACATAAAGAATACTAAAATAAAATAAAATCCCATTTATGTTTTTACACTGGAACCGTCATATAATCTTAAGCCCGACCCACCAGTGTGCAATCAAAGAGGGAAGCAAAATTGCCAACCGTGATTAGGTTAACCACCATGCATGCAGTCTGTTTTATAACATTTATGTTGTACCCAATCTTTATGTATCGACGAGCGATTTTACGAAATTGGGTATTAAAGTCATTAGAGGCATGTATTTTTCTAAATTTATATACTAAGTCACCATAGAATTCGGGTTCCGATAGGCCATGTTGCAGAAGTGTTTTAAGTCCAACATTGAATTTTGAAACCAAATCAGAATGACGTCTATAAAACTTAGAAAAGGCTTTACGTAGTTTATGATACCGATATCCCTGATTAAGAAGTTTATTTTTTTTTTTTATTTGGGTTTTACGGCCCTTTCAAGATTATTTCACTCATATCGAGCCGATCGTTAATCATAGGTGGGCGAAAACCGGAGTACCCGGAGAAAAACCACCTGACCTTCCGTTGCAGAACTTGGCGTCTCACACGTGACCCGAGCGAGGCTCGAACCCACGGCGGTGAGAGACCTAATGACTAAGAGTCAGCGCTCTTATCCATTAGGCCACGGAGGCCCGTTGATTAAGAAGTTTAGCGGTTAATAATTTATTACGAGTGTTGAAGTCGGACACATGACTAGACACTCTAGCGAATCGAATTAACTGCGAAATATAAACCCCGTACGATGTCGCACGAGGAACATCACTGTCCAAAAAAAAAAAAATTACAATCTCGAAATCAAAATCATCACGTTTATCATAAATTTTGCAAGAAACAAATCCATCTACAATAGATAAATGTAAATCCAAAAATGGGGCCTCGGTATCAGAGGAATTTGCCTTGTTTAACTGAAGTTCTAGGGGATAAATCTGACTGATCAAACCATCAAAGTAAGTATTGTCAATATTTAATAAATCATCTAAATATCAAGAAGCAGAACTAAAAGCTTCAATAATTTCAGATTGGTTATCAATGGATAGCGACAACATGAAGTCTCCTTCATAGTGTAGTGTAAAGAGTGGAAAAATCGTAAGTAAACAGACTAGAAGCACGAAAACGTCTGGATTTCAATTTTTTTAAAACACCATTCGAATTTTTTATAGACCAAAAAAGATTTCTTCCTGATCTTCCAAAGACTTTTTCACAATATTTAATCACATGCGTTTTAATAGCAGTAAGACAGAAAGGTAATAATTTAGAAAGTTCAGTGGTAGTGCAAGAGCTAGAATTTGCAATAAACCGTGCTTTGTAAGGTCTTTTATGAGGTTTTCGTAACCAGTATAGCGTAGGAAGCTTGTCTTGGCCTTCTATAACACACACAGCAAACTTGGTGGCTGAATGACAAATATGTTCGTCTACTATAGCTCTCTCTTCAGCTAAAGGCTGAAGTTCATAGGCCTTAGTACCACCAAGCTCCTGCTTAAGCGTGTTAACATAATGGAGCCGTCACACAACGACGACGTTGTTAGCGGCCTTGTCTGCAGGGGCCAAAACAAACTTCTTATGAAATTCTTGAATACCTAGTTTAAGATGACGTAAAGACGTCTTAGGCTCAGGAGGTAATAAGTTAGTATTTTGAGAATAGGAAGCAATGCGTTTATTCACTAGTTTTAAAATGCTAAGTTTCCAGTCCCTAAGGACTTTATGCTCAACATACTCTCGCTTACACCATCGATTACCGAATTCATTCAAGGCAGCAGCGATTTCATCTCTACATTTACTGAAATCAACTTTAGAAGGAAACCGATATTTCGGTCCTTTAGAAATTATATGCCTTATCCTAGAATCAGGAATAGTTTTCAAATTGCCAGTAATTACATGACCAACAGCAGGATAGCAATACACTGAAGTTTTACAATCACATGAATCAGGAGTATAAGTATCAATATCAAGATCTGAAACAAGTTTATTGAAATTAAAAATGATAGATCTAAAAGGTTTGTTAAATTAATAGTGAATTATAGGTGTTTCAGTATTTTGAAAATAAGCAGGAATGGAAGAAAGCACCGAGCTCTCACGAAAAATACTGGGCAAATCTATAAAATCCATACCCTTATTAATGAAGGATACTTTGAAGAAATGGCGTTTATGATTAATTACAGAATCAATGTAAGGACGGAGAGTATGCTGAGTATAGCCTCTAGTTAAGAGAGCCGCATCATATAACTGATTAGAACTATCGTAGAATTTATTCGCTTCGGTGTCCAGAAGACGTAAAACAGAAACGGGTAATGAACTTAGAAATGAAAGCATAGAGTGGCGTCCATGATTTAATAATATAGTTGACAGTCACTTCAGCGGCCCCCGCCCATAGGGGCTTGAAGAAATATATGGGCTGCATGATGCTTCCACGCAGAGCTCAATCCAGCCCGCACACTAGTACTGGTAAACCGCTTAGAGGATCTAAGTCTGCCCAGGAACCGCGGTGCGAGGCGGACCGTCCATGCTAATAAACCCTATTGGTTTCATTGGGCGACAGGGCTTGAGATGTCCTTTCATCTCAATGTCGGGTAAAAATCCCACAAAATTGGAAGCAACGTCTCCAAAATGACCTTTACAGTGTTGACGGGGACGTTAAACCTCAAATCAACCAACCAACAGTCACTTCAGTCTAGTATTGTTTCGTTTAAAAGCACGTAATTTACGTTTATAGTCACCATTTTTCCTGGTGCCGTGAGATCTAGTTCTGCGTTTTCCACATTCCAGGAGCGAGAAAATATCAAAGTCCGCATTCTGGAAATATTACCCTCATGATAAATGTTGTCATTAAATCCCAGTGGAAAAGGGGTCTGTAAAGATTTAATCCATTTCAGTTCAGCCTCATGTCTTTTGATAATTTTGAATCTAGATATATAATTTGCATCGTAGTAAAGTTTTTCCACTGGTTGTATAACAATGTTATTTACAGAATGACATGTACGTCGAAAGTGACGGTACAAGAAAGTGTCAGTTTTCTTAGGCTTACTCATTCTACGATAATGCTCGTTTAATCTAGTTTTAAGCAAGCGGTTAGTTTGACCGACGTACTGCATATTACAGTTTGCAGCACGTCATGTAATTCGATAAATTAAATCTGTGGACTGTCGTGTCAAATCAGACATGTTAACTACAGCGAAGCGTCTACCGTTTACCGATAAAGTAACGGTAGACGCAGTGCTTAAATGCGAACAACATCTGCACCTCTTGGCATTGCACTTAGAAATACTAGGGTACATTCCACTTCTTTTCCACGGATTAGTACATTTTCGAAGAATGGGTGACTTGAGAGGAGATACTCTTATACGAAGATTATTTTGAAACATATTGGTATTGCCTGCTCCATTGAGATTAACTGAAGTTACAGAAGACAAATTTAAGGGTCTGACCAATACCGAAGGCAACATAGTATTAAAGTCTTAATAGAATGGGGAATCCGCACAGAAGAAGCAGAGTGTAACCTAAGGGGTTATATTGATAGTTTAAATGAATTTGTGATACTCATATGGGTTTATAAGGTTTTGATACCGTCAAAACTAAAGCGATCTTCATACCAGTCATTAAGTAAAACACCATATAAAATTACTGAAGATAATTCCTTCGAATAGAAGGAAGGTACAACAAAAGCCCACAAAACATCTTTGTCTACTTAAAGTCCAGGGATGTCAAACAAGCAGTTGTTATACAACGAGGAACGAATATCGGTTTAATAATGACCTTCAACAGGTATCTAAAGGATGTCAATAGATCGAACAGTGAAAAGCAATTGCATAAGCAATCCTTGAGGATCAGAAGCCTATGTAAAACCAATGGGCCCCGGCGTGGAGGCAATATTGGCCCCAGGGCTATAATTTGAACAATCTTGGTATAGGTCCATTAGATGAAGCTTCATGCCAAATATCAAAGAACTGGGCCTTCTGGTTTCAGAAAAGAAGATTTTTAAAGGTTTTCCTTATTTAAAGGCATTTATTCTTGATTATTGAGGACTATCATCTCATTACATAATATTATGTAGCCCTCAGAGCTGACTGAAGAGACGTCCCCTGTCTTCAACAGGTAAGGGGCCTCCTTGGGGAAAATCAATTAATTACTTACTGTTGACTGGTGTACATTATTGATTTTCCTCTTAAGTGCCTCAGTCAGGGGATACAACAAGACCTACTAATCACCCTATTAAGGGCCGCCTTTGATCGGCTATAGTCAGTATATCACAGGGGGCAATAAAACAATTATGAAACCACGGTGTGTTCTACCGTTACAGAATAAATGCCTTTAAGCCTATGTAAAACCAGTGGGCCCCAGCGCGGGGGGGGGGGGTGCGTTTTTAGTCCCAGGGCTATAATTTGAACAATCTTGGTACAGGTTCACTAGATGAAGCTTCATACCAAATATCAAAGACCTGGGCCTTCTGGTTTCAGACAAGAAGATTTTTATATGTTTTCCCTATATAAGCCTATATAAAACCAGTGGGCCCCGGAACGGGGCCGTTTTTGGCCCCAGGGCTTTAATTGAACAATCTTGGTAGAGGAACACCAGATGAAGCTTCATACCAAATATCAAAGACCTGGGCTTTCTGGTTTTAGACAAGAAGATCTTTAAAGGTTTTCCCTATATAAGCTTATGTAAAAGCAGTGGGCCCCGGCGCGGGGCATTTTGGACCCCAGGACTATAATTTGAATAATCTTGGTAGCGGTCCACTAGGTGAAGCTTCATACCAAATATCAAAGACCCAGGCCTTCTGGTTTCAGAGAAGAAGATTTTTAAAGTTTTTTTCTTATTGTCCCTTTTCGTTGCTATGGCAACCAGAGTTCTGCATGGAATTAAATTCTTTGAACAACTTTGAGAGAAGACCACCTGAGGATCATTTCTGCTAAGTTTGGTCACAATCTGTTCAGTGGTGTAGGAGGAGATGTCGTTTGAAGAAATGGTGGACGGGCGGACGACGTCGACGACGGACGGTGAGTGATCACAATAGCTCCCCCGGAGCCTTCGGCTCAGGTGTGCTAAAAAAAGAAAAAGGTTTAGCTTTTATGACTCGAACCCGTGTCGCTCGTGTTTCATGCCCCCGCCCATAGGGGCTTGAAGAAATATATGGGCTGCATGATGCTTACAGGCAGAGCTGAATCCGGCCCGCACACTAGTACTGGTAAACCACTTACAGGATCTAAGCCTGTCCAGGAACCGCGGTGCGAGGCGGAGCGTCCATGCTAAAAAACCCTATTGGTTTCATTGGGCAAGAGGGCTTGAGATGTCATTTCATCTCAATGTCGGGTAAAAGTCCCACAATATTGGAAGCAACGTCTCCAAAATGACCTTTACAGTGTTGACGGGGACGTTAAACCTCAAATCAAACAAACAAATTCATGGCTGATTCGATTCGTTCGATTCTCCCCAAGTCCCCACAGATACCAATATACAATGAAATTCCGCTGTTAAGACGACCTAAAATTAAAACTTATTCTGCTATAAAAAGCTTATTTAGAAGGTTTCAGTAATGTTTTCTTCGCGTTTTCTTCAACCAATGTCCTTTGGTCAGAGACAACCTTTGGGACTGATCAAAAGTGGTCTTTAAGACCACTTTTGAACAGTCCCAAAGGTGGTCTTAATAAAGGAATTTTACTGTACATGTATGTATTAGGCAGCTGTCAGTTTCTGGCGAAAGAATGCGCACTGCACTGGTAAGCAGCTTACGTATAAGCCTGCCCAGGAAAAACTGACCGGCTCAAAAATGACTTAATAATTGTTGACTGGGCCGTTAAGATCCAATACAAACAAACAAAGAAACAAACATGTATGTATTGTGGATGACTTAGTGTTTCATCTCGATGTTTTTGTTGCGTGTGCGCATTGAAATATCCTTGGTGAGGCAATTCTGATCAGTATGAAAACACGCCTTTACAATAGGTTTGTAAACGAAAATATTAAGATGACAACATGATATTTTTCTAATTTCTGAAGAGGCGGTTCTAACGAGTACCCATAATCTATATTTTAGAACAGAAATAAGTAAAATTAGGTTTAACCTTACTGTATAAAAGTGGGGTTCAAGGTGAACAAAATTATATAGGCGTGTTTTCACACGGAGCTTTGAATAACCCTGATTCTACCTCTATCTCTGACAGCCACATGGTCTCAAAGCGGTCCGAACCATTAAGCGGAATGGATACACTTTTAGCGGAGACAACTCCAGCAAATGTATTTTTGTCTCACATGCCAATAGGGGTCACAGCTTAAAGGAAAGTATTTGCTCCTATGAAGCAAATTCTTTCCTTTAAGAGTAGACTCCTTTTTCCATGGGACAGAGTTATAACTTTATAGAATAACGAACACTTTTTTAAGAAACCCCGAAAGTTGTCTCACTTTGAACAAAATGGCAGTTTGTGTGTTTGATTTGAGGTTTAACGTCCCCGTAAACACTGTATAGGTCATTTTGGAGACGTTGCTTCCAATTTTGTGGGACTTTTACCCGGCGTTGAGATGAAATGACATCTCAAGCCCTCTCGCCCAATGAAACCAATAGGGTTTATAAGCCCGCTTTGCCACGCAGGCTTAGATCCTCTAAGCGGTTTACCAGTACTCGTGTGCGGTCGGTTTCAGCTCTGCGTGGAAGCATCATGTAGTCCATCTATTTCTTCAAGCCCCGATGGACGTGAGCCGAACAAAATGGCAGAAAAATCTGCCAGGAAAATTCATTCCCTATAAAAATCGACTGTTTTGTTTGCTTGATTTGATGTTTAACGTCTCCGTGAACACTATTAAGACACTGCTTCCAATTTTGTGGGTCCGTTACCCGACATTAAGATGAAATGACATCTCATTATCTGCCGCCCATTGAAACCAGTAGGGTTTATGTGCATGGACGGTCCGACTCGCGTCACCCTTCCTTTTCTAAGCGGTTTACCAGTTTTCATGAGAGGTCGGTTTCAACTCTGCGTGGAAGCATCATGCAGCCCAATCTATTTCTCCAAGCCTCGATGGGCGGGGCCAAAAATCGACTGTATAAATATTTTCTGTCTGTTTGTGTTGAGGCTTTACGTGCCCGTAAACACTATTAAGGTCATTTAGGAGACAACTGTTTTCGATTTTGCTGGACTTTTACTCAATATTGAGATGAAATGACTTCTCCAGACCTACCGCCCGAAGACCTCGCTAAGGTTTAAGAGACCGACTCGTGCCATTTTTTTCCGGGCGGGTTTAGACCTTCCAAGCGGTTTACCAATACTCAAAAAAATTGATCAGCTATGTACAAAAGCGCCATTTCACTAAGACCCGATGGGCGGGAATAGTTTTAGTTTGGGGGCTACCAAAAAAAAATTCAATTTACTACTTGAATAGTTTATCTTATTGGGCGAAAGATTTATTGGCTCGTATGCATGGATTTGGAAAGGGCCTTTCCAACCATAATGATGTTTGGGGAGATAGGAACCTTGCCGCAGCGCCAGTTCCAATCGACCCGGTCCGTCATTTTTCCGATTGGAAGCAGTTATGTTTTACATCCACGCCTACCGAACAATATTGTCCCATTTTGTACCGGGGACGTAAAACCCCAAAACAAACAAACAAACAAATTCATTTGGAACAAAATGGGTTACATGTATGCATAACCGGTGGTACATAACGCTATATTTTGACACTGAAAAAAAGAAAATACAAGCATATTTCTCTCTCTCTCTCCTCTCTCTCTCTCTCTCTCTCTCTCTCTCTCTCTCTCTCTCTCTCTCTCTCTCTCTCTCTCTCTCTCTCTCTCTCTCTCTCTCTCTCTCTCTCTCTCTCTGATACCTACATTCTCTTCTCTCTGATACCTACATTCTCCAAGGATCAACTGGTTGAAATGTAACTTTCACCACCAAGCCAGTCTTCATTTCCCCAGGAATCTCAGATAAATAGAAATTGTTCACATACAGTAACTTCTGAAACAGGAGAAAAATAATGTTAGTGCGTTTTATTATTATTATTATTATTTTTTATTATTATTATTTATTTATTTATAATTCCATTATTTTTCATTTTGTATTGTACACTAGCTACATTCAAACATAACGATAACACATCCGTGCGACATAGTGCATTTTTTCAAATCTCCAAAATGGCTACTTTTTTAACTTGATGAAAACCCGTGATATTTGCAAACATAGGTTGTGGGTGCTCGTTTGAACCGCCTCATTGAGGCGGCACTGTGTAATGGTAATATATGCGGTGATCTCCCATCACGAAAACACGCCTATATTATTATGACCCCCCCCCCCCTTTTAACCCCACTGTTATATAGTAAAACTAGGGTTTATAGGGTTAAATATGTTCTATAAAAGGGTTATCCTTTGGAAGCAAGGAATACACCACAGAAGTGAAAAAATATGGAGTGTACATGTTTTCTGGGCCAGACTAACTAGTTTCGGCCAATTAGGCCTCATCAGTGACCCTCAGATATTTTCAAAATTCCACAATGGACTCAATGATCCCAAAGGACAAGAAAATATAATCTACACTATGATGTAGGGCAGGGAGACGTTTTACCGCCGCCACACATTCCCACACACCAGCTGTAGTGAAGTTAAATATGTTCTATAAAAGGGTTACCTAAATTCTGCTCTAAATTCTAACACATCGCGCCTATATAGGCAATGGAAAATAACTTTGTTTTATTCTGCAACAAATCACAGCTCGGAAGAGCGTGACGAGTGACGTCATTAAAAACTGCAAATTTATGACGTCACTTGTCGATTTCCTTGACGTTAGACGGTGTAACGTCATATTCTCGAATCGAAAACGTTAGAAAAGGATATAAATGCGTGTGTTTCAGTCGGTAATTTTAGCGGGATTTCTTCTAACAATGGCGAAAAGTTGGGAGATTTTGACAGAAACAACAACATTATTGCCGATTTTCAGCGTGTTAGAATTGAAATATATCAGCTCTAGTCTGTGATTTGTTGAGCAATAAATCACAGTTTGTCGGTCAGTTGTAGGTAGACAAATCACGCGCGCTACGCGCTTGTGATTTGTCTACTTTTCAACTGACCTCCAAACTGTGATTTATTACTCAACAAATCACAGTTAGAGCTGGTCTATTTCTTAAGTATAGACTGTTGGTACTCGTTAGAACCGCCACGATGATAATCTTTATTTTGAGCCGAAATAAGAAAAATATCACATTTTTCAGGTTAAATTTTTCATTTTTTCGGCGATAAAGGTTGCAACGTATTTGTATAGGCGTGTTTTCGTAATGATCACCGTTACAAGTCCGTGTAATGAACACCCCGAAACCACCACTTTATATAGAGAAAACTGGGGTCTACAAGAGTATACAGTAGAATGTCGATGGCACGAACATCAATGAATCGTTTACTATGGCTGGATCTAATCCGTTTTTGAGTCCCCAGGGACTTTCCCTGCATAAGAAATCATTACGAGAACACGCCTATATTAATACATTTTAGTCTTTATCGCTGAAAAAATGAAAAATTTAAGATGAAAAATTGTGATATTTTTCTTTATTTCTGCTCAAAATATAGATTGTGGGCACTCGTTGGAACCGCCTCATCGAGGCGGTTCTAACGAGTACCTACAATGTATATTTTAGAGCAGAAATAAGAAAAATAAGGTTTACCCCTGCAAACCCAAATTTTACTATATAAAAGTGGAGTTCAAGGGGGTCAAAATTATATAGGCGTGCTTTCGTGATGAGTAAGGGAAATTTAGGATATTTGTGTCTATTATCTTGCAAATGTATGCTGTGTGTAATCATTAGAATCTCCTCAATAACAACTCGAAATTGCGTTACATTAACTATAAATGTCGACTTAGTATCTCGAAAAATTGACTTTTTCTCCGAATTTTGCTCTCATCGAAATTTCGTGATAAGTCGAAATTTCCGAGTTCACGATTTCGTGGTCAAATTTTTCAGGTAATAAGTTACGAGATAATTTGTCGAAATTTTGAGTTTGTTAGTCGGTATTTTGAGATCGTATATGGCAACTTCGATTCAGGCAGCGAACTTTGCGATACTTAGCCAAAATTTCTATATAGTTGGTCGAAATTTCGAGTTATTATGTCGAAAGTTCGAGTCATTTCGTCAAACTTTAGAGTATATTCCAAATTTCGAAGTCGGAAATTTTCGGGTTGGAAAGTCAAAAGTTGAAGATATAAGATTGCAGTCTAAACTTTTGATTCTTTTGCTGTAACATTAGGCCCTACGCAAACACGCCTATACAAATACATTGCCACCTTTATCGCCGAAAAAAAAATGAAAATTTTAAGATGAAAAATTGTGATATTTTTCTTATTTCTGCTCAAAATATACATTGTGGGCACTCGTTAGAACCGCCTCACCGAGGCGGTTCTAACGAGTACCCACAATCTATATTTCAGAGCAGAAATAAGAAAAATAAGGTATACCCCCGGAAACCCCAGTTTTACCATATAAAACTGGGGTTCAAGGGGGTCAAAATTATATAGACGTGTTTTCGTGATGAATGTACGAGTTATATCTCGTAATTTCTAGATATATTGTCGAAAAATCAAAATTTGAATCAACAAAACAAAATGAAAGTAGACCTTTCCATCATATGCAAGTAATTTTTAATGGAGCAGCTGGTCAACATCACTAAAGCACACCTATATAATTTTGACCCCCTTGAACCCCACTTTTATATGGTAAAACTGGGCCACGGTTTGTAGGGATAAATCTTATTTTTCTCATTTCTGCTCTAAAATATAGATTGTATGTACTCGTTAGAACAGCCTCGATCAAATGAGTACCCACAATCTATATTTTGAGCAGAAATAAGAAAAATATCACAATTTTTCATCTTAAATTTTTTTATATTTTTTTCGGCGATAAAGGTTACAATGTATTTGTACAGGCGTGTTTCGTAATGAGAAAACACAATAAGCAATTTTACTATATGGAACGCCAAAGCTGTCTAGTGGTGAGGTAAAAAGCTCTGGTATGTCCTAACATACTTCTATAGTGCAAACATTGTTATGTTCAACTCATATTTTATCATATCCTGCATGATATTCAGTTGCCCCCCGCCCATAGGGGCTTGAAGAAATATATGGGCTGCATGATGCTTCCACGCATAGCTGAATCCGGCCCGCACACTAGTACTGGTAAACCACTTAGAGGATCTAAGCCTGTCCAGGAACCGCGGTGCGAGGCGGAGCGTCCATGCTAATAAACCCTATTGGTTTCATTGGGCCACAGGGCTTGAGATGTCATTTCATCTCAATGTCGGGTAAAGTCCCACAAAATTGGAAGCAACGTCTCCAAAATGACCTTTATAGTGTTGACGGGGACGTTAAACCTCAAATCAAATCAAACAAAGCATGATATTCAGTATATATTGTATCATCTACTTTGGCGTTCCATATTATTAACATAATGCCTGTAATAGTCTGTAGTTTATCAGACCATCGAAGATACACTTGGTGCGGGCCTAGGAATCAAAGATGGCGTTCAAGATGGCCGCCATATATAACAAAAAGGAGTGTATACAAAAATGAAACATCGATGTTCTATACATAGTCAAGAAAAAAATGTTTACCTGTGGGAGAAAGGTAAAGCGATTTCTTATTTTCGCCATTTGTATAATATTCTGTGAGTTATCCGGCAAAGTTTCATCACCCTGGTTTCCAAAGCACTCTCCCGTATACATATTAACGCTAGCCCCAGTGTATTTGGAATCAGTTGACATTGCACAACACTGTAGAATTTCCTTCGTATCCACGACACTGGTCATGGCACTGGAGCTGTGAGATCTAAAAACCGCTGAAGTAACTGAAGAGTGGGCATAGTGAAAATAGAAAGTCACACACAGAAACAACACTTTTACAATGTACCATCCAGACATTGCTGATTATGTTACGGTATCGGGTGTTCACGAAATCTGATAAAACGCAACTCTAATCCACTTGCGTATGAAACGTGACGTTTGGTTTGATAACGTCAACAATATCCTGCGATGTGCTGTCGGAAACCCGATGTGCTTTTCAATGGGTAACGTTTGGTTTTACGCAGCTCACAACTCTTGCCGCTTTGAGCAACATAGTACAAAGTTTAACAAAACAACTGAATAAGTACAATAGAATTAGGATAACTGTATTGAAAACAGTCATTTGGGGAGGTAAATCGTCGGTTTTACGGTCGTAAATTCCGTTTTACGGCCCCGCTGGCGCGTCGCCGTAAAACGAAATTTTCGACCGTAAAACCGCCGATTTACCTCCCTAAATGACAGTTTTGACTACAGTTATCGCCTTATTCAACACGTTCGAACAAAGTGGATCGATCTTTATTAACCCAACTTTATAGAGGGAACTTTGGGGTTAAGCGAGTCAACTTCTTTTTTCTTCATTGCTCTTAAACGTACCAAATTCTGCGTCCAGAATCTGCAGTTAACATACAATGGCTCGAACTCAGATTTTCTATTTTTATCTGATTTGTGAAAAGTGCGTTGTGTGCCCACATTGTGTGCCTCAATGAGGCGATGCTAACGAGTACTCACATTATACCTTTATTTATAGAATGCTAGAAGGATATATCTAATTCATTCTAACCTGATTGGCTCGATTATTAAGGGATAATTTGGGGATGCATCATCACGAAAACACGCCTGTATAATTTTGATCCCTTTGAACCCCACTTTTATATAGTAAAACTGGTGTTTGCAGGGGTAAACCTTAATTTTCTTATTCCTGCTTTCAAATATAGATTGTGGGTACTCGCTAGAACCGCCTCATCGAGGCGGTTCTAACGAGTACCCACAATCTATTTTTTTTAGGAGAAAAATATCGATTTTTCATTCTAAATTTTTCTTTGTTTTCGGTGGTAAAGTTTACAATGTATTTATATAGGCTTGTTTTCGTAATGTTTCTATAAAATATGTGTTGTGTGTACTTATTAGAATCGCTCAATGTGGCAATTCAAACGAGTACACACATCATACCTTCAGTTAAAGAACGCCCAAATATATATCTTTATCATATGACGTCGTGTGTGAGAATGCAATAATGCTATGGAATTAATAGAGGATATTTACTTTTTGAGGTTTTGTTTGTTTGATTTGAGGTTTAACGTCCCCTTCAACACTGTAAAGGTCATTTTGGAGACGTTGATTCCAATTTTGTGGGACTTTTGTTTGTTTTGGAGTTTAACGGCCCAGTCAACACTATTTAGGTCATTTTTGAGCCGGTCAGTTTACCAATCCACACTTTCCTGGGCAGGCTTATACGTAAGTGGTTAACCAGGACAGTGCACATTCTTTCGCCAGAAACTGACAACTGCCCTTCTTGAATCAGCGGAAGGGAGAGAATGACCGTAGAAAAGATTTCATGATCAATCTCCACGAAAGAATGTTGCCGACCCCGGCGGGAGTCGAACCCGCGTCCTCCTGATCACCAGTCAGACGCGCATCCGACTGAGCTACCTAGGCCGGCTTGTGGGACTTTTACCCGACACTGAGATGAAATGACATCTCAAGCACTGCTGCTCAATGAAACACATAGGGCTTATAAGCATGGACCGGCCGACTCGCACCGCTTTGCCTGGGCATGCTTAGATCCTCTAAGCGGTTTACCAGTACTCGTGTGCGGGTAGGTTTCAGCTCTGGGTGGAAGCATCATGCAGCCCATATATTTCTTTAAGCCCCGATGGGGAGGGGCCGTCTTTTTGAGAAGGATATCAAAAATATTCCATCAAGTGTGTTGAAAACGTTCAATTTTTTCACGGGTGCGAAGCACGAGTGAAAATTTGGATCTTTTCAACACATGAGATGAAATATTTTTGGTATCCGCCGAAAAAAGTAATTTTTCTTTTCATTTGTATACGGATATTTTTACGGTAATTGATCAATAGTATCGGACGTCACAATTGACGACACAACTGTCAGTGTCAAAACATAAACAGATCGCCATTGTGAATACTGCATTTTCACAGTTCAACAAGACTGCTTTTCAAGTTATTTTACAGAATTATTTTATCCATAACATATGAACTTTGGCGAGAAAAAAGTAGTTCGGGCTGCTACTTTGAAAATAACAAGGTCATACAACTTTTTACAGTGTGAAAACATCATATATTTTTACTGTGAAAATAAGCAAAGTGAAGTTGGTTTGTTTTTCGTTTTTCGATATTCAATTTCTGGTGAAAAAGGTGAAGTTGGTTTGTTTTTCGTTTTTCGTTTTTCGATATTCACTATATGGCGAAGATAGGTGAAGTTAGTTTGTTTTTCGTTATTCGTTTTTCGTTATTCGATTTGAAGCCGCATATCGTATTTTAACATTCGAAATCCTATTTTTTGAACTTCGAATAGGGACCGAATATCGCGTTTTGACATTCGAAATCCTATTTTGACATTCGAATTGGGACTGAATATCGTATTTTGATATTCAAAATCCTATTTTGACATTCGGATTGGGGCAGAATATAGTATTTTGATATTCAAAATCCTATTTTGACATTCGGATTGGGGCAGAATATAGTATTTTGATATTCAAAATCCTATTTTGACATTCGGATTGGGGCAGAATATCGCATTTTGATATTCAAAATCCTATTTTGACATTCGAATTGGGACCGAATATCGTATTTTGATATTCAAAATCCTATTTTGATATTCGAATTGGGGCAGAATATAGTATTTTGATATTCAAAATCCTATTTTGACATTCGAATTGGCCCCGAATATCGTATTTTGATATTCAAAATCCTATTTTGACATTCGGATTGGGGCAGAATATAGTATTTTGATATTCAAAATCCTATTTTGACATTCGGATTGGGGCAGAATATCGTATTTTGATATTCAAAAGCCTATTTTGACATTCGAATTGGGGAAGAATATCGTATTTTGATATTCAAAAGCCTATTTTGACATTCGAATTGGGAACGATTATCGTATTTTGATACTCAAAATCCTATTTTGACACTCGGATTGGGGCAGAATATCGTATTTTGATATTCAAAATCCTATTTTGACTTTCGAATTGGAACCGAATATCGTATTTTGATATTCAAAATTCTATTTTGACATTCGAATTGGGAACAATTTATCGTATTTTGATATTCAAAATCCTATATTCTGCCCCAATCCGAATGTCAAAATAGGATTTTGAATATCAAAATTCGATATTCAGTCCCAATTCGAATGTCAAAACAGGATTTTAAATATCAAAATACGATATCCAGTCCCAATTCGAATGTCAAAATAGGATTTTGAATATCAAAATACGATATTCTGCCCAAATCCGAATGTCAAAATAGGATTTTGAATATCAAAATACTATATTCTGCCCAAATCCGAATGTCAAAATAGGATTTTGAATATCAAAATACAATATTCTGCCCCAATCCGAATGTCAAAATCGGATTTTGAATATCAAAATACGATATTTTTTCCCAATTCGAATGTAAAAATCGGATTTTGAATATCAAAATACGATATTCTTCCCCAATCCGAATGTCAAAATAGGATTTTGAATATCAAAATACGATATTCAGCCCCAATTCGAATGTCAAAATAGGATTTTGAATATCGAAATACGATATTCGGGGCCAATTCAAATGTCAAAATAGGATTTTGATATCAAAATACTATATTCTGCCCCGATCCGATCGTCAAAATAGGATTTTGAATATCAAAATACTATATTCTGCCCCAATCCCACTGTCAAAATAGGATTTTGAATCTCAAAATACGATATTCAGTCCCTATTCGAATGTCAAAATAGGATTTTGAATATCAAAATACGATATTCGGGGCCAATTCGAATGTCAAAATAGAATTTTGAACATCAAAATACTATATTCTGCCCCAATTCGAATGTCAAAATAGGATTTTCAATATCAAAATACGATATTCGGTCTCAATTCGAATGTCAAAATAGGATTTTGAATATCAAAATACGATATTTGGGGCCATTTCGAATGTCAAAATAGGATTTTGAATATCAAAATACTATATTCTGCCCCAATTCGAATGTCAAAATAGGATTTTGAATATCAAAATACCATATTCGGTCCCAATTCGAATGTCAAAATAGGATTTTGAATATCAAAATACGATATTCTGCCCCAATCCGAATGTCAAAATAGGATTTTGAATATCAAAATACTATATTCTACCCCAATCCGAATGTCAAAATAGGATTTTGAATATCAAAATACTATATTCTGCCCCAATCCGAATGTCAAAATAGGATTTTGAATATCTAAATACGATATTCAGTCCCAATTCGAATGTCAAAATAGGATTTTGAATATCAAAATACGATAATCGGGGCCAATTCGAATGTCAAAATAGGATTTTGAATATCAAAATACTATATTCTGCCCTAATTCGAATGTCTAAATAGGATTTTGAATATCATAATACGATATTCGGTCCCACTTCGAATGTCAAAATAGGATTTTGAATATCAAAATACTATATTCTGCCCCAATTCGAATGTCAAAATAGGATTTTGAATATCAAAATTCGATATTCGGTCCCAATTCGAATGTCAAAATAGGATTTTGAATATCAAAATACGATATCCTGCCCCAATCCGAATGTCAAAATAGGATTTTAAATATCAAAATACGATATTCTTCCCCAATCCGAATGTCAAAATAGGATTTCGAATGTCAAAATGCGATATTCGGTCCCTATTCGAATTTCTAAAAATAGGAATTCGAATGTTAAAACACGATATGCGGCTTCAAATCGAATAACGAAAAACGAATAACGAAAAACAAACTAACTTCACCTATCTTCGCCATAAAGTGAATATCGAAAAACGAAAAACAAACCAACTTCACCTTTCTTCACCAGAAAGTGAATATCGAAAAACGAAAAACGAAAAACAAACCAACTTCATCTTGCTGTGAAAATACCATTTTATTGGTTTAAACAGTATTTATTGAATGACAATACCATACATTGAACAATACAAACAAAATTTATTTATTTCAGATATGCATTGATTTCACTGCAGAGTATAAAATAAAAATGACATAGCAGTAAAATCAATACATATCTGAAACAAATAAAAGTGTGAACATATAAATGATATTTTCACAGTGTGAAAAATAACATGACCCTCTTATTTTACAGTAGCAGTCCGGACTATACTTTTCTCGCCAAAATTCTTATATGTTTTCTATCAAATAATTCTGTAAAATACCTTGAAAAGCACTCTTTGTCCTGCAAAAATGCTGTATTCAAAATGGCGATCTGTGTATGTTTTGAAACTGACAGTTGTGACGTCATAGCCAAGTAAACTATTGTGACGTAAGATCCGATTGATCAATTACAGTAAGTGTCCTAAAATAGTATAAAATAAAAAGAAAATTTACTTTTGTTTTCGATAAATATCAAAATATTTCATCTCGTGTGTTGAAAACATCAGAATTTTCAACACACTCGATGAAATATTTTTTATATTCATCTCAAAAAAGTAAATATCCTTTATTTATTTATTTCAGATATGCATTGATTTCACTGCAGAGTATAAAATAAATTCAATAATTCACTATTGGATTAAATATACGCATCGATCGTTACGTACGACGCTCTTAACGACGTCGCCTTTACTAACTTTTTTTTTTGTGTGTGAAAAAAAATCGTCAATAAAATGCATTTTAAATGCCATATGATAAACAGAATCTTGCATTCGTGCTCATATATAATTCAATTTATTAAACTCGTTGAGAAAAAATAGAGGATCTTACATGAGTGCTCATGTATTATTGAATTTATTAAAAGAGTTGAGGAAAAGGGATAAAATGCGAGGCTTTGCCGAGAATTTTATCCCTTTTCCTCAACGAGTTTAATAAATTTAATAATACATGAGCACGAATGAAAGATTCTATTTATCATATGACATTTAAAGCGTATTTTATTCACAATTGTTTACAAAAATGTCAACATTCCGCCGTAAGTAAACGCGACGTCATTAAGGACGTCGTACATGTAACGTTACGGGACGTATCTAGCTAATTTGCATATTTAATCCACTAGTGGATTATCGAAAATAATACATGACGTTATTACACTCTCAGACGTGACGTCATATGATAAAATGAGATAATTCACGAGCGCTCATGTAAGATCCCCTATAAATCATTATAATCTGACGCTATGTATAACCCTCATTAGCTTGAAATACTCATGACTCGGAAAATTGTTCCTGGCCCCAAATGTGTTCGAACCACTGATTTTGCATTACGCAAACACGCCTATACAAATACATTGCCACTTTTATCGCCGAAAAAATGAAAATTTTATGATGAAAATGTGTGATATTTTTCTTATTTCTGCTCAAAATATAGATTTTGGGCACTCGTTAGAACCGCCTCATCGAGGCGGTTCTAACGAGTACCCGCGGTATTAACGAGTACCCCCAATCTATATTTCAGAGCAGAAATAAGAAAAATAAGTTATACCCCCGGAAACCCCAGTTTTACTATATGAAAGTGGGGTTCAAGGGGGTCAAATTATATAGGGGTGTTTTCGTGATGGACTGTATGTTTGGAGCAAAGGTAGAGAAAAATATCACAAATTCCCACCAGAAAAAAAAAAACAGTTTCAAGAGCCATTAAGGATAGCATTATCTCGCACTGGTTTGTTATGATTGGTTTAACCTTTTCAGGCTTGAGTCTCTTCAATCTTCAATTTTGGGATGCATCTATGCATTACGAAAACACGCCTATACAAATACATTGTAAATTTTACCTTGCAAAACCGAATTTTTTTGATGAAAAATTGTGATATTTTTCTTATGTCTGCTCAAACTATAGATTGAGGGTACACGTTAGAACCGCCTCGCCGAGGCGGTTCTAACGAGTACCCACAATCTATATTTTGGAGTAGAAATAAGAAAAAAAAGTTACCCCTGTAAACCCGTATTATTCTATATAAAAGTGGGGTTCAAGGGGATCAAAATTATATAGGCGTGATAACGTGATGATCTGGATCTACACTGTTTCCATTTGTTTCATTTGAGGTTTAACGTCCCCGTCAACACTGAATAGGTCATTTTGGAGACGATGCTTCCAATTTTGTGGGACTTTTTGTGAAGACATCTCAGGCCCTATAGCAAAATGAAACCAATATGGTTTATATGCATGGACCGTCCGACTCGCACTGCTTTGCCTGAGCAGGCTTAGATCCTCTAAGCAGTACGTGAGCTGTCGGTTTCAGCTCTGCATGGAAGCATCAAGCAGTTCATCTGTTTCTTCAAGCCCCGACGGGCGGGGCCGCCACACACTGTTTGCGTAAGTTTCTGACACGCATTATGAAAACACGCCTATACAAATATATTATAAATTTTTCCACCGAAAAAAAAAAAAGAATTTTAAAATGAAAAAATGTCATATTTTTCTTAATTCCGCTCAAAATTTAGATTGTGTTACTCAATAGAACCGCCTCATCGAGGCGTTTCTAACGGGTACCCACAATTTAATTTAGAGTAGAAATAAGAAAAATAAGGTTTACCTGTGTAAACCCCAGATTTACTACATAAAAGTGGGGTTCAAGGGTGTCATAATTATACAGGCGTGTTTTTGTGATGGTGGAGCTACATGATTGAAAGGTGTAATGAAAATATTAAAACACTCCGCTTTATAAATAATATCAAAACAATCCGCTTACAGAAAATAATAAACATCCCATGTTTTTGTTTGAATTGAGGTTTAACGTCTCCGTCTACACTATATAGAGACATTGCTTCCAATGTGATGGTACATTTTACCCGAGAATGAGATGAAGTGACATCTCAAGCCCTGTAACCCAATGCAACTAGTAGGGTTTATATGCATGGACACGCTCCACCTCTTCAGTTGTACGAGACGGTTTTCAGTTGATTTTTTTCCTTATTTGCAATCCAAATACTGAACGTGGGAACTCGTGAGAACAGACTCATTAGGAAAACATGTCCGTGTGAAATAATGGCATCCAACATGGTGTCAGAAGTGACAAATTTTAGGTAAAAATTGATAACATCTCTCTTATTTCTGCTTTCAACATAGATTGTGGGTGCTTGTTAGAACCGCCTCAATGAGGCGGTTCAACATAGATTGTGGGTGCTTGTTAGAACCGCCTCAATGAGGCGGTTCTAACGAGTACCCACAATCTATGTTTTTGAGCGAAAATAAGACAGATAATGTATACCCCCGTAAACCCCACTTTTCTCTATATAAGGTGGGGTATAGGGGGTCTTCATTTCACGGACTTGTTCACGTGATGCAAAAAGCGATTCTGATAGGTTCCCAAAATCTATATTTTTTAGCAAAAATGGTGAAAACTTTATATAGTAAACCTAGGATTTACTGGGGTAAGCACTATTTTAGAGCAGAAGTAAGAAAAATATGATCATTTTTCATCTTAAAATTTTCGTTTATTCGGCGGTAAAATTTAAAAGGAGTTTGTTTAGGCATGTTTTCGAAATCCGTATTAACCTCATATTTTTTTTTCTCTCTACCATTTCACGGATTCGGTTTAACAAGTTTTTTTTTATATTTAAAATATATGTTTTCGTGACAGTTTTAATCCGAACTGAATTTTATTTTTCCTGATGTTGATTATTTTATAATTAAAAAAGAGCCTCACTTTGATGTACATTCTGTTATTCATTCATAAATTATTCAAAGCAACAATTAATCAACTTGTATGCGACACTTTAAAAAATGCATAAAACACATTTTAAGGTTAATGATGGTTATCGAGACTTGCCGAGCGAAAGTTTGTCTCAGGTCATGTGCATCTAGAAAAAAAGACAAATTACCTTGCATTTGTAAAGAAGTTGTGGATCGAGGCACTGTAGTGTTTGGGTTTGTGCCAGTGTTAACAAGTCCATGAAATAAATACGAGGGATGTTCGAAAAGTATGCGGAAAAGGTTCATAAATTACAGTAAAATTCTTATATTAAGACCACCTTTGGGACTGTTCAAAAGTGGTCTTAAAGACCACTTTTGAACAGTCCCAAAGGTGGTCTCTGACCAGGGGACTCTGTATGCAGAAAACACAAAGAAAGAATGACTGCAACCTACTAAATAAGCTTTTTATAGCAGAATTAGTCTTAATTTAGGTGGTCTTAATACCGAAATTTTACTGTTTTTATTTTAGTATATTAGGATAAAATTTTCATAAGAGCTACTTTGATAATAATTATTATATGCGCATAATCAAAAAGAAAATTAATACAAATTGCTCTGGTGCACAATCCATAGTCACTATGACAAGATTGGGTAACGTTGAGCGGGGCAAATTTTGAAATTTGCCACATGTATAGGTGCCTTTAGAGAGAGAAAAGAAAACATGTTCCCTACGTCAAAATCAGTTCAATTTTTACGTTACGCTTACAAAATCCTGTGCAGCGCGACGGGCTGAAATGGGACGTTAATTTCATAAACAACGGAAGTAGAGAATAGTGGCGGTCAAAAATGGCAGTTGAACAGCAATATCCCATAAAGATTTGTTAACATCACGAAAACACACCTATATAATTTTGACCCCCTTTAACCCCACTTTTATATAGTAACACTGGGGTTTATAGTTTAAACTTTATTTCATTCAAATATAATAACACAAAACATATGAACACAATATCATTGGATAAGTACAATTATATCTGAAAGGGATACAGAAAAAAGTCGGTGACTTGTATGATCTGCTTCCCAGTAGTTCTAATCTAAACATAGACATACAATGATTTCTTAAAATGCTTTATGCATGAGTTATGTTGTCGCCATTCATATTTTATAATTTTAACACTGGGGTTTACAGGGGTAACATAATTTTTCTTATTTTTGCTCAAAAATAAAGATTGTGGGTACTCGTTAGAACCGCCTCATCGCGGTTCTAGTGAGTACCCACAATCTATATTTTGAGCAGAAATAAGAAAAATATCACCATTTTTCGGCTTAAAATTTGCATTTTTCGGCGGTAAAATTCGCAATGTATTTGTATAGGCGTCTTTTCGTAATGCCGCCGTGGATGTGAAACGCTTTCTATTACAACGAACACATACGGTTCAAGTTCAGTGAAGAAAACCAGCGTATATGAGTGGTTCAACGTATTCATTATCCTTCGCACGATGTTACTGTGCCTGTTGTGTGTATATTACGCAAACATGCCTATACAAATACATTGCCACCTTTATCGACGAAAAAAAATGAAAATTTTATTATAAAAAATGTGATATTTTTCTTATTGCTGCTCAAAATATAGATTGTGGGCACTCGTTAGAACGAGTACTCACAATCTATATTTTAGAGCAGAAATAAGAAAAATAAGGAACACCCCCGGAAACCCCAGTTTTACTATACAAAAAAGTGGGGTTCAAGGGGGTCAAAATTATATAGGCGTGTTTTCGTATTGGTGTGAAAAAATGGGCATAATCGACCATTTTACTATTGCGTGTACTAGAAAAATCCATTTTAGCAGGGGGAAAATTCACATAAAAAAATACAATATCGAACTTTCAAAACTTTTGACGAAAATGCTTTTCTTAGCAATCTTTCTTCCGCACCTTGGTATTAAATTGATTCTTTAGAAAATATCGATGGTGTTCTTGCAGTTTGGTAGTCTCTTTTCATTACAGTCATCGCGAAAACACACCTATATAATTTTGACCCCCTTGAACCCCACTTTTATATATTAAAACTGGGGTTTACAAGAGTAATATAGATTGTGGGTACTCGTTAGAACCGCCTCACCGAGGCGGTCCTAACGAGTACCCACAATCTATATTTTGAGCAGAAATAAGAAAAATATCATAATTTTTCATCTTAAATTTTCCATTTTTTCGGCAATAAAGATAACAATGTATTTGTATAGGCGTGTTTTCGTAATGTATAGATAAGCATGCCCCAATAAGAAAGCGCCGAATAAAACATGAAATTCAAGCTGACTGGTTGACATCTGAAATTCTAGATAAGATCAAAGAGATAAACTGAAAAATTGCGGTAGACATGATGATTATAAAATTTTACGCAATGACGTATCTACTCAAATTCAAAATTCAAAACAGGCATCATACAAATCTAAGATAGAGGCAGGTAAGGACGATCCAAAGTCACTTTGGATTTTTTTTAAAGAATTCGGTGCATCTAATAAGAAAAGAGATGATACTGAATGTTTAATCTTAACATAGATGACAACTTAATCACAGACACAAAAGACATAGCAGATAAATTTAATGACCATTTTGTTAATATTGCATTAAAACTTAAAGAGCCTATTGAAGACTTCGATTTTACACAGCTAAAGTTTGTTTGTTCGATTTGAGGTGTAACGTCCCCGTCAACACTGTAAAGGTCATTTTGGAGACATTGCTTCCAATTTTGTGGGACTTTTACCCGACATTGAGATGAAATGACTTCTCAAGCCCTGTCGCCCAATGAAACCAATA
Organism: Lucinisca nassula; assembly: GCA_963580285.1. Classification (NCBI taxonomy): domain Eukaryota; kingdom Metazoa; phylum Mollusca; class Bivalvia; order Lucinida; family Lucinidae; genus Lucinisca; species Lucinisca nassula. The sequence continues at coordinate 44,552,626 of OY757013.1, forward strand.
GGGTTTATAAGCATGGACGGTCCGACACTCACACCGCTTTGCCTGGGCAGGCTTACATCATACATCATAGTGTAGATTATATTTTCTTGTCCTTTGGGATCATCGATTCCATTGTGGAATTTCGAAAATATCTGAGGGTCACTGATGAGGCCTAATTGGCCGAAACTAGCTAGTCTGGCCCAGAAAACATATACACTCCATATTTTTCAGTTCTGTGGTGTATTCCTTGCTTCAAAAGGATAACCCTTTTATAGAACACATTTAACTTCACTACAGCTGGTGTGTGGGAATGTGTGGCGGCGGTAAAACGTCTCCCTGCCCTACATCATAATGTAGATTATATTTTCTTGTCCTTTGGGATCATCGATTCCATTGTGGAATTTCGAAAATATCTGAGGGTCACTGATGAGGCCTAATTGGCCGAAACTAGCTAGTCTGGCCCAGAAAACATACACACTCCATATTTTTCAGTTCTGTGGTGTATTCCTTGCTTCCAAAGGATAACCCTTTTATAGAACATATTTAACTTCACTACAGCTGGTGTGTGGGAATGTGTGGCGGCGGTAAAACGTCTCCCTGCCCTACATCTTAGTGTAGCTTATATTTTCTTGTCCTTTGGGATCATCGATTCCATTGTGGAATTTCGAAAATATCTGAGGGTCACTGATGAGGCCTAATTGGCCGAAACTAGCTAGTCTGGCCCAGAAAACATATACACTCCATATTTTTCAGTTCTGTGGTGTATTCCTTGCTTCAAAAGGATAACCCTTTTATAGAACATATTTAACTTCACTACAGCTGGTGTGTGGGAATGTGTGGCGGCGGTAAAACGTCTCCCTGCCCTACATCATAATGTAGATTATATTTTCTTGTCCTTTGGGATCATCGATTCCATTGTGGAATTTCGAAAATATCTGAGGGTCACTGATGAGGCCTAATTGGCCGAAACTAGCTAGTCTGGCCCAGAAAACATACACATTCCATATTTTTCAGTTCTGTGGTGTAGTCCTTGCTTCCAAAGGATAACCCTTTTATAGAACATATTTAACTTCACTACAGCTGGTGTGTGGGAATGTGTGGCGGAGATACACTCGAATACCATGGCTGAGTTGAACACTTTATTGGGTCCCTGGAGGGTTCCGTTATATGGAACAATGAGGGAAAGTTGCGGGAGTTTTTTTTTTTTTTTATCTTGCAGATGTTCGTTGCCTGAACTCGATAGGGTCGCCTCGATGAGGTGATTCCAGGGAGTGCACACAGCAAGAAGACTGAAGGGACATCCAAAGTCTTCATTATGCCTCCTGGTATGGCACTTAATGGAACCCTCCTTGGATCGGGCTACTGCTGTCTCGAATAAGTTTCCATGGTCCCAAAAGGGTTCGAGCCATCGAGGTTCGGTTGTACATTGATCGGATGATTTGAGGTTTGGTGGCGAAAAGTATCGTGTAGTGATCAATAGAGAATACCAGGTGAGTGCCTTTTTATATCTAGCTTCGAGAACGCTTGTGGAATTGCGAGGCTTGCCGAGCGATTCTACATGCGTTCTCGAAGCCGAGCCTGATAAACTTGATATCAAATGACCCGAATCTGGTATGGTATTCTATTTATCAGTTTATCCCATTATACACTTATTTTTTTGCCCTTTTTTCCAGCAGTCCAGTTTCTAAGAAGTGCAATGTCACTTTGACCTGACAAAGCTCACTTGTCCTGAGATAGCATATGTTTATCAGGTCAATGTGCTACAATGCAATTAATTTAGGGGGTGACTGATTAATTACCCCTCCGCCTTGTACCGTCTGGGCCCAGTTGTGTATGGTATGAATAGCGTTGGTTAGTGAGGCCGTATTTGCAGAAAAATGTTTGCAGCTTTTGCATTGCGTTAGCTGCCAACATTTCCCTCTTTTTTCTTTTTTTTCTCTCAGTAAGGGTACTGGATTATTCAGTATATCCCTGCCACCAAGGGTGGCGGAGTGACGTTAGCTAATCTGGCTGGCGTTGTTTTGGAAGGCTGGGCTCAGACGGAGGGCGCTTGATGTGTTGTCTTTCATGTTAACGTTGGGATTTCTGTTAACATGTTGACATTCCATTAAAGTTGGTATAAATTACAATAGAACTTTGCCATGTCACACATGGTTTTGCATGTGTTGACATTTCATGAGAAATTTGTGTAACTGGTCTAATGGCTTGTTTCATGGGTTTTATATATGTTAGTTACTTTTGTAAGTCTCATACATATGGATTGATATGTTTATGTCATTTGTCTCTGCTAACTCAAAATATGACCTAATGTCGTATAAGACCATTTCTATTAGTTTACAAAACGTAAATGGGCTATTTGAAAGAGTTGGTAAGGCACGGTCATGCAAGTTACTGAATAGCAGCTATGCTAGGCAACTTATGGGGCCTCATTGAAGATTAGTTTTGCAACTAAATGTGTTACCCTCTCAAAATAAAGTCGGTTATTATTATTTGTCATATGACGTCGCGTCTGAGGGTGTAAATAACCCATGTAATATTTTCGATAATCCACTGGTGGATTAAATATGCAAATTAGCTAGATACGTCCCGTAACTTTACATGTACGACGTCCTTAACGACGTCGCGCTTACTAATGGCGGAATATTGACATTTTTGTAAACAATCGTGAATAAAATACGTTTTAAATGTCATATGATAAATAGAATCTTGCATTCGTGCTCATGTATTATTGAATTTATTAAACTCGTTGAGGAAAAGCGATAAAATGCTTGGCAAAGCCTCGCATTTTATCCCTTTTCCTCAACGCCGAGCATTTTATCGCTTTTCCTCAACGAGTTTAATAAATTCAATAATACATGAACACTCATGTTAGATCCTCTATTTATTATTTAACTTAAAAGTGACATAATCTGCTTGGCAGAGACTCACTGTTTCGCCAGTGAAAATGTAGCCATGCAGGGATACACTTTGAGAACGCGTGTAGAATCGCGAGGCTTGCCGAGCGATTCTACACGCGTTCTTGAAGCCGAGACTGATAAACTTGATATGAAATGACACGAATCTGGTATTCTATTTATCAGTGTAACCCCTTGTATAGTAGTCGCAGATAAGATTGACTAGGCGGAGCTATCATTTGTACCAATCTTAGGAATATTCCATCAATAAAAAGGTAAACCAAGTCACCCGATTTGTGTGAATTCAACTGTAACACAAGCATAGCTGTGGCGTATATGATCATTTCGTCCGCTTGTAGTAAGCGAGCGAAAGGCACTCTACCGAATCTGCTGGTGGACTCAGCGAATTTGACATATACATGTATTGACAACACCTGAATAGCTACGCCTAGTCAATCTTATCTGCGACTACTATACACTCTTTAAATATGCAATTTACGATAGATTACTGATAGTCCCCAGTTCGTCCCAATATTCCGGCGTGCAATAATCGGTCCATATATTTAGTATCATGCGATCGTAATTTTTCCTATGATATTTTTCATGTATTTTTTTTTCTCCAATTATTCCAGTATTTAAAACATTTTTGTCAATATTTCCAGCAGCACGGTTCATTCGTAAAAGTGCGATGTCACGTTGATCTGATAAAGCTCACTTGTCCTGAGATAGCATATGTTTATCAGGTCAACGTTTTACAATACAATTTATATAGGGGGTAACTGATAAATTGCATTGTAACACATTGGCCTGATAAAGATATGCTATCTCAGGACAAGTGAGCTTTATCACGTCAACGTGACATTGCACTTTTATGAATGAATGGGACTACTGGAAAATGACAAAAATGTTATTGTAACTGGAAAAAATGGCAAAATTACTTGAAAAAAAAATCATAGGAAAAACATGGTCAGTTGATACTAAATATATCGGCCACCAGAATGCTTGGACGCACTGAGGACTGACCGTAAATTGCTAATTTAAGAGTACTGATAAATAGAATACCAGGTTCGTGCCATTTGATGTCAAGTTTATCAGGCTCGGCTTCGAGAACGCATGTTGAATCGCTCGGCAAGCGTCGCGATTCTACAAGCGTTCTCGAAACCTTGCCGGATAAGCTTGATATCAAAAGACACCAACCTGGTAGTCTCTATGTATATTAAACTACCGGCCAAAAGTAAGAAAGAAACCCTCAGGTGAGTTAGCCATTTTAGTTAAAGATAATTTCAGACGCGGTGTTAAGTTCGAACCTCAAACTAGCTCTGAATTCTACCGGTTTAAATTATGCAAAAGCTTCTTTGGCATGGCGAATGATATCTATGTTTGTGTGGTTTATGTAGCTCCTAGAAATTCTAACTATTCTAAAAAGTATTTATCTGATTGTAATATTTTTGATCAGCTTGAAAAAGATATATCTAAATATTCACAGCTAGGTAGTGTTATGCTTGCCGGTGACTTTAATGGCATCATGAAAACATGCCTATATAATTCTGATCCCCTAAAACCCTACTTTTATAGAGGTTTCCAATGGTAAACATTATTTTTCTTATATCTGCTCCAAAACATAGATTGTGGGAACTCGATAGAACCGCCTCGTCGAGGCGGTTCTATCGAGTCCCCACAATATATGTTTTGAGCAGAAATATGGAAAATATCATTATTTTTCATCTTAAAATTTCCATTTTTTGCCGCAAATATTGATAATGCACTTGTATATGCATGTTTTCGTAATGGCCGTGAAGACACCTCTGATTTGGATTACATAGCCCATGCTAGCACAAGACATGTTGATTTGCCAACAGATTATTTTCCTGATAATGTTCACTTGAATAGGAACTCTAGAGACCAGTCTACCACTGATGGACCCGCCCCGATAGCTCAGTTGGTAGAGTGTTCGCTCCGGGGAACGGGAGGTCACGGGTTCGATCCCGGGCCGCGACATACCAAAGTCGTTAAGAATGGTACTAGCTGCTCCTCGTTTGGCACTCAGATTTACGGGGTAGAGCTAGGACTGGTCGACCCAGTGTCAGGATAATGTGACTGGGTGTGGTATCATGTAATGTGTCTGGGACATGATACTTCAGTTAGGCAGCACTATAAAAGTGATCATTGAGCTCCCTGTCGCAACCAGACACCGTCGTGATATGAGATGACTGAAAAATTGTTGAAAGCGACGTTAAACCCGAATTCACACACACACACACACACACACACACACACACACACACACACACACACACACACACACACACACACACACACACACACTGATGGGCATGGTAAAATCAATGATCGTTGCCACTCTGCACAACTTCGTATACTTAATGACCGTACATTGGGCGATTCTTGTGGTGATTTTACTTGTTATCGTTACAATGTTTTTTCAGTTGTGGGCTGGTGGCTGGTTGATCATGATTTACTTGATTCAGTAGTATTTTTTTCGAGGTGAGAATTTTTCTCCCATGTCAGACCACTGCCAGCTGTCTATGTCCCTCAGGGTGGGCTGTTTACCTGCAGTCTTTAAGCATGAGGATTTACAACCTTCTTCTCTCACTGGTCCTAAGTGGAACAGCTTATTTAAGTTTACATACGAGTCGCACTTACAATTACAGAGTACACAGGATGCAGCTGATTTGTTTCTGAACTCTGATGCTAATGCATCTGACTTGGCTGTTAAATTAACTGGTTTGCTTTGCTGCAATGGTTTTAATTTCGCTCATAGAAAACGTCGTAAAAACGTCCTCGGGAAAAATGGTTTGACAAAGACTGTGGTGAACTCCGTAAACACTTATTTTATCTAAGTCGCCAGCTGAAGGGTTGTCAAGCTTGTGAGTTACCAGAAAATTTAAGTTTTTTACAGAACTAAGAAGCGATATAAAGCTTTGCTGCGTAAAAAGCATAGGATTTTCAGAGCGGCATTAGTTAATAAATTATACGAACCCTAAAGCTTTTTGGGATACCCTGAGAGAGATAGAGGTCGCAGAAAAGGTTGATTTAGATTGCAATACTGTTATTTCACCGACGGACTGGCTTCCCCACTTTAAGTCACTTATGTCTAAAAATATTAATAACTCTGCACCTCATGATGCTTATTATGATTGAAGTATTGTCAGTAATAATTTATTAGACTTTGAGATTTCAAAAAAAAAGAGCTATTTTGCGCAGCTTCCAGTCTTAAGAACAACAAAGCTTGCTCATTTGATCTTTTGAGTAACGAGATGATTAAATGCTCTGTGCAAGTTTTCTCATCTTGTTGTTTAAAGTTATTTAATTCCATTCTCATTGTATAAATCAGGGATAGCGGATGACCCCTCCAATTATCGTGGTATAGCTATATCTAGCTGTTTAAGTAAACTATTTTGTAAAATCCTACATTCCCGTTTGCAGAAATTTTTATATCAAGAAAATATATTGTCTAAGTGCCAAATTGGGTTTAAACCTGGATATCGAACCAGTGACCATATTTTCACATTGCATAGTATCATTGATAAGTTTATTTCTAAGAAAAGGAATTTATTTGCCTGTTTTGTTGACTTGAGAAAGGCTTTTGATACTGTTTGGAGGGAAGGTATGTTGTATAAACTTAAACAATACGGCATTCGGGGTAATATCTTTCAAGTCATCAAAAGCATGTATGCAGATGTTCAGTTCTGTATCAAATTTGATGGCCACATTACTAAAAGTTTTAGTACTAATATTGGCATCAAACAAGGTTGTGTCCTTAGTCCTAAACTATTTAATTTGAACATCAATGATATCTCTTCTATTTTTAACGATTGTTGTGACCCTGTGTACATAAATGATGAAAAAGTAAGCTGTTTAATCAGTCTTTGAATCGACTGCCTATTCGAAATTCGCAAAATTGCAGTATGTTTCCTCTGGCTTTCTTTGCCGGATCATTACAGGGTCACTGATGAGGCTTTATTAGCCGAAACTACGTAGTATGACCCATCTTCTTTCGTATGAATGTTTTCATTGCTCTTAAAGGAACTCATTTTTTATTTTTATTTGCCTTCACTGCAGCTGGTGTTGTGCCGTGTGGCGGCCGTAAAACGTCTCCCCGTACATCAACCATAGTGCAGTTTATATTTTACTTTTGGTCCTTTAAGATCAGCGTGAATATTCTGAGAAATCGGAAATAAATTATTGGTTTAGACTCATATTCTAGACATGATTTTAATTATTTGGACCCCATTTTGATTTATATCAGTCTTTGAATCGACTGCCTATTCGAAATTCGCAAAATTGCAGTATGTTTCCTCTGGCTTTCTTTGCCGGATCATTACAGGGTCACTGATGAGGCTTTATTAGCCGAAACTACGTAGTATGACCCATCTTCTTTCGTATAAATGTTTTCATTGCTCTTAAAGGAACTCATTTTTTATTTTTATTTGCCTTCACTGCAGCTGGTGTTGTGCCGTGTGGCGGCCGTAAAACGTCTCCCCGTACATCAACCATAGTGCAGTTTATATTTTACTTTTGGTCCTTTAAGATCAGCGTGAATATTCTGAGAAATCGGAAATAAATTATTGGTTTAGACTCATATTCTAGACATGTTTTTAATTATTTGGACCCCATTTTGATTTATATCAGTCTTTGAATCGACTGCCTATTCGAAATTCGCAAATTTGCAGTATGTTTCCTCTGGCTTTCTTTGCCGGATCATTACAGGGTCACTGATGAGGCTTTATTAGCCGAAACTACGTAGTATGACCCATCTTCTTTCGTATGAATGTTTTCATTGCTCTCAAAGGAACTCAATTTTGATTTTTATTAATGTATGCTGATGACATTGTACTGTTGTCTACATCCGATAAGGGTTTGCAGACTTCTCTTAATCATTTAAGCAGCTACCTAATGAAGTGGCGGCTAGAATTAAATACAGATATGTTTTTAATAAAAGTGGTCGATTGTTGAATAAGTTTCATTTCCATTATAATAGCTGTCAACTAGCATTGGTATCCCAGTACAAATATCCAGGGTTAACATTTCGCTCCTCTGGCAAAACTGATTTTGAAAATTTATGTAAGAAAGGTTTAAAAGCTACCTTTTTAACGAAAAAGAAACTTTCATTTGACGAAATGACTGGTCAGTTGGGCTTAAAATTGTTCGACAGTATGCTGAGACCTATTATTTGTTACGGTAGTGAGGTCCGGGGCCCTCTTGCCACGAATATGCAAAAGATGATACTTACTTCTTCAATTGAAGATAAATATGATACACTAAAATTTGACAAGTTTCAGTTACGTTTCCTTAAACAATTATTAGGTGTTAATAAGTATTCCACCAAGATCGCTACTAGGGGAGAGCTGGGTTCCTTCCCTATCTCTATTTATATCATGATCATCAGTCAGTAAAATTTTGGCTTCATTTACTTCAACTGCCTAAAAATTCTTTAGCTTATGAAAGTAGAATTAAAACAAAGATCAGGAATTGATACAATTAACTTACTCCACCCATAAAAGACACCAAAGGGAAAGAAATACAAACATTAAGCGACCAGACCATAATGGAAACCTAAACAAAGGAAGGCCATAAGGACAGTTACTTTCCCACAAAATGGCCATATGGCCATCCAAAATTAAAAGACACAAGTGATACACACAGTAAGTAACAAACAACAACATAAATAAATCGCCACAGAAGAGCCGCCTTGGAACGGTCAGTGGAAGATTTCCACTGGGGGGGGGGGGGTGCTTAAATCGATTTTACGTGGCCACAATCCTCGCCCTTACTTCCGTCGCGATTTAGACAAATAATTTGTTCAGTCCGCATGAAGGCCTCCTAACTCATCAGTGCAACATCTCCGTGAACACAAAAATCAAAGAACCACAGAGGTGAGACAACGGTGAGGACTCGACAGCAAGAAACCACTGAAATGCTGGAGCAAAAGAAAACCAACAGTTAGACTCCGATGAGCCCGACCAGAGACAGAGCATCAGGCACCAACCAACATTATCTCTCTAATTCTCAATAAGCCTTTACGTTGGAGCCGTCATAGAATCTGAGGCCTGACCCACCGGCGTGCAATTAAAGAGGGAAGCAAAGTTGCCAAAGTTTATCTGAAGCAACCTCCAATAATACTAATTGGGTTTTATGTACTCGTATTCAGAAGATCTTTTCACACTTTGGTTTCCTTCATGTCTGGGATAACCAGACTACTTTTAATACTGATAACTTGATATATGCACTTACACATAAAATGCAGCAAAATTACATGAATTGGTGGGATCATAAAATCAAAACGTTTTCAAAACTTGACTTCTTCAATAAAATTAAGACCAATTTTACATTAGAAAAATACCTTCAGTGTCGCGATGTGGACAGGCATACACGCTGTTGCTTTTCTCGCTTTAGGATTAGTGCACATTCTTTACTGGTTAAAGTAGTTAGATATAGTAAATTAAAATTGCCCTTTCTGTAGTAAAACAGTTGAAAATGAGTTACACTTTCGGTTGTGTTGTAGTCTATATGATTCACTTAGACATAAATACTTTGGCTCTATAAGGGACATATCTGCAGTTTCAGGAATTGATGAAGAATTTATCCTTGACATTTTAAATTATTTTGATGCTGAATTTACATTTCTGCTAATGGAATTCATTTATGATGCTTTTCTGGTTCGACGTGAAGTCTTAACAGTAAGTTAGGGTGCTTAGCCTGGAGTAACTTGAACTCCTATATTTATGGATGTTTGTTAACCCTTGTGCTGCTGAGCTTGGATTTGTCTTATCTTTCAAAATATGAGGATCCAGATCAGATGGCTTCTGAAGATCCACATTGTCATTCGGATTGTAAATTTGCTGTAATAGTCTGATAGGAGCCTTAACAGTAAGTTGGGGGGTACTTAGCCTGGAGTAACTTGTACTCCTATATTGATGGGTGTTTGTTAACCATTGAGCTGCTGAGCCCAGATATGTCTTATCTTTCAAAATATAAGAAGCCATCTGATCAGGATCCACATGCTTCTGAAGAAGCCATCTGATCAGGATCCACATGCTTCTGAAGAAGCCATCTGATCAGGATCCACATGCTTCTGAAGAAGCCATCTGATCAGGATCCACATTGTCATTCAGATTGTAAATTTGTTGCAACAGTTTGCTTTAGGTAATAAGAGTTAAGCCTTAACAGAATGTTGGAGTAACTTGTACTCCTATATGTATGGGTGTTTGTTAACCATTGAACTACTGAGCCCAGATATGTCTTATCTTTCAAACATGGGGGTCCAGATCAGATGGCTCAGGATTCACATTGTCATTCAGATTGTAAATTTGTTGCGGTAGTTTGCATTAATTAACCTGATTGGCTGATAACTGTCAGTGGGTATGGCATATTGGAATATTCAGCGGGACAAGGTTTAATAGATATGTATGGATATATTCATGGTTATCCATACATTTATGTGTATGCCTGTAAATGCACATATATAGAAATATTGATGTGGAACACAGCTTACATGGTACATTATTGGTATTTTGCAGTTGTGTTGGGAAAGACAGTTCGTGGTGCAGTTTCTAGTGTCGGGCTCTACTCGACCTGTTTGTTATATACTGTTTCAGTGTTGGTATATTTTGTAATTTTGTCATACATCTTTGTATAGGTGTTGAGACAATAAACTAATGTGTGTGTTTGTTTGTTTCATTTGAGGTTTAACGTCCCCGTCAACACTGTATATGTTATTTTAGAGACATTGCTTCCAGTTTTGTGGGCTTAATTTATTTGCAAGAGCGGAGACGCTAATCAGACATCGTGATACGGGAGAGCACTATTTGTTTCTGTCCCAAAAGGCTCAAATGGTCAACTGAAATTTATCACCATCCACGGCGTCGCTGCAAACATCCATGTACTGCATTAGAGCATAACTTGGACTGTACGATTTAGGGTACACCCCTGAATGTAGTCCGAGAACAGTTAAAGGATTGTTTTGTTTGTTTGATTTGACGTTTAACGTCCCCGTCAACACTGTAAAGGTCATTTTGGAGACGTTGCTTCCAATTTTGTGGGACTTTTACCCGACAATGAGATGAAATGACATCTCAAGCTCTGTCGCCCAATGAAACCAATGGGTTTATAAGCATGGACGGGTCGACACGCTTTGCCTGGGCGGGCTTAGATCCTCTAAGCTGTTAACCAGTACTCGTGTGCGGGTCTGTTTCAGCTCTGCGTGGAAGCATCAAGCAGCCCATATATTTTTTCAAGCCCCGATGGGCGGGGGCGGGATTAAAGGATTGTACCCCAGTTAAAGGATTGTACCCCAGTTCAAACACCACAGACATAGGCCATACATTTTGTACTGCAACAACCTAGCTGTAACTGATCACACTGGCTGGGAAACACCCTGTTACAAAGGTGATTTTTATTGATAATATATTTGTTTTGAAGAACGGTGATTACCTCCGACAGGGAGAATTCTGTAACTGCAATAAGATATCTTACCATCAGACACCCTCGGACTCACGGCTGTATACGGAATGAAGGGTGTGTGTGCGCGCATACGTGAATGCGCCAGCATCCGTGTTCGGGCATACATACACGGATGCATCTGCGATCATAAAACCACATCTATCCAAGGCCGTATAAAAATAGAAGCGAATGCAATTATCAGGAATCGATACAATTAACGCACAGCTCCCAAGACAGACATGGAATAACTAAACCCTAATGGAAACATAAATAGCCGAAAGCCAAAAGAACAGTTACTTTCCCACTAAATGGCCAATTGGCTATGACAAATAAATAAACCCGTATGCGCCTGTCCACGCAGCCTTGTACTTTTAAATGAACGGACACACAAGCGTACCCGAACAATGAATAAAACCTGGATGGTTAGTTTAAACGTGCTCCCAAAATGACCATCTCAGATGAGGTCAATGACAAATTCTGTGATGATCTCTGCTACACTCCGAACAAGCACATTCATCCTCAACGGAGACTTCAATATTTGAATTGCCATAGACCACCAAACTTGGGAAGTAGTGATTGGGACCGTAGGAGTAGAAAAGTGCAACAGCAATGATCTCCTTTTATAGAAATGGGCAGAACATGAACTGCAGATCACTAACACAGTCTTCCGTATGTCAAATGACAAATGGCAATGCGTCCTCTCTCCAAACCTGGCATCTCAGTGATTATGCCATAGCACGAAGGAACGACAGACAGTATGTCAGAGTGACAAAGACTGTGTTTGGTGCAGACTGTTCGACAGATCACAGACTTCCCCGCAGACACACGTCGCTAGGGCAATGTCAAGTCGACGTCGGTGCAACGTCGACGTTGATGTTGCATAAACGTCATGAAGTTGCAACGACGTTGATGTGCACGTGACACAATTACGTCATGTGCCTGCTGGGTTGATGTCAACAAACTGCACATCGCATTCAGCCTGGACGGCGACCAAAAGGCAATAAAATTGTCCAAGACACTTGAGGCAAGTCTTCATCTATGACATCTACAGCAGACTAGATGCAACTGAACTCAGTTCAGACGATCAAGAAGAGAACGTGACAGTCTTCAGAGACACCATTCACTCTTCAGCTATGGATTCCATTGGATACTTCAAGATGGACGAAGAAAATCCAGATACTGTTTGAAGAGAAGCACCACCAGAAACGCAAGGCATATCTCAGAGGCATCAGTATCCAATAAGGCGGTATATTCAAATACAGTAAAATTCCGCTATTAAGACAAGCAAAAAGTGGGACTAATTTCTTTTAAAAGGCAAATTTAAAAGGTTTCTATTCCTATTTCTTTGTTGTTTCTACATCCGGTGTCTACTTGTAAGAGACCACCGTTGGGACTGTTCAAAAGTAGTCTTTAAGACCACTTTTGAACAGTCCAAAAGGTGGTCTTAATATAGAAATTTTACTGTATATGCAAGACAGTCCAGACTAGGCACAGAGATATGCAAGACTCCTGCCTGAACAGTAAGGCCGATGAAATTCAATCCTTTTTGGATAGAAAAGATATGAAGTTCTTTGATGTGCTAAAGACGGTTTATGGCCCCCAGAGCTCAGGAACCACACCTCTTCTCAGTGCAGATGGAACTAGTCTTCTGACTGACAAAGAGGCTATCTTGAAACGATTGGCTGAGCACTTTGTAGTGACAGTATTCTTTAATCATCCATCATCTGTCAATGTTGACGCTATCCACAGACTGCCACAGGTGGCGTGTAATCTGCTGCTTGACGAGTTCCCAACCATTTCTGAAACTGTGAAAACATTAAAACTTCTTTGTTGTTGTATTTTTCGGATTTTGGTTAATTCTCTCAGCAGTGGCAGCGACGTATTGTCTTTTCAACCACACTGAAGACATAATCAGGGATAAATAAACATTTGCGATTGCCATGTTTAGAACCCACCGACAGATGCGGCGACGTCGCCTAGTACTGCAGTGGCCGCGCATCCACCGAGGCACCCCCATATGATGCATATATAAGGCTTCCCGGCACTGCACTACACTCTGTGTATAGGGGTTTATTTGATAATACTTTGTTGATGACTTTTTTTTTCAATGTTTTTTTACTGATTATGGTCAATCCCTCAGCAATGACAGCGACTATCATAGTGGAGACTTAAACTTAAGCAGAGATAAATCCCTGATTATGTTTGTTTGTGTGTTTGATTTGAGGTTTAACGTCCCCGTCAACACTGTATAGGTCATTTTGGAGACGTTGCTTCCAATTTACTGGCACTTTTACCCGACATTGAGATGAAATGACATCTCAAGCCCTGTCGTCGTATGAAACCAATAGGGTTTATTAGCGTGGACGGGGTGACTCGCACCGCTTTGCCTGGGCAGGCTAAGATCCTCTAAGCGATTAACCAGTACTCGTGTGCGTTCGATTTCAGCTCTGCCTGAAGCATCATCCAGCCCATCTATTTCTTCAAGCCCCGATAGGCGGGGGCGGCCCTAATTATTTTTCCACTATGGTTGAAAAGACAAACATTCGCTGCCATTGCTAAGAAAATAAGCCATAAGCCAGAAAAAAGCAATATCTAATAAATCCCAATATATAGAGTGTACTGCAGTGCCGGTTGGACATATTTGCACTATATGAGCATCCTTTTTGGCCGATGCCTCTGTACCGCAGTTGGTAAGGACGCGCGGTCACTGTGACGTCGCCGCATCTGTGTGCGGGTTCCAATCACGGCAAAGATGAAACTTCTGCCATCTGGCAAGGCTCCAGGTTCAGATGAAATACCTGCTGAGATCTACAAAGAGGGGCTACCGTGACATCTCTTTATTGTCAATTGCTGGGAAGGTCCTTACAATAGTTCTACGTAACCGACTGAATGAACATCTTGAACAATCAGGGTTTAAACCAGAAAGCCAGTGTGGATTTAGAAAGGACAGAGGAACAATTGACATGATAATCACAGCAAGACAGCTTCAAGAGAATGCTATGGGGACAGAACATGGACCCACTACTCATCAAAGCAAATGACATGGTCAACCGTGATGGTCTTTGGAAAATTAGTGCGAAGTCTGTTTGGCTGTCCGACGAAGTTCAATGCAATAGGGAGGCAGTTCCACGATGGTATGCTTGCACGGGTCCAAAAATTTGGCGAGTTTTCTTATCCATTCCCTTCAAGCAAGACTGTGCACTAGCCCTCACTCTGCCATGCTCACAGGTGCATTCCAGGACGGTGACAATGGTATGCCTATTTGGTATCGCTATGATGGGAAGCTTTCCAACCGAAGGAGGTTGCAAGCCAAATCAAAGGTGCAGACATAGGTTTTAGACGAGTTCTTCTTGCACACCAGACAAGGAAATCCGTGATTTTAACTGGGATAGAAATTTATGTTCTGACCCTGGTGTTCCGACCCCAAATCGAATATAATCGCGTGTTTGATAAATGCACTGGTTGATTACAACATGTGCGCGGCGTCGTCATGCGTGACGTCACTAAACATTCCTGTTGTGCCATCACAAAATGGCGGACGTCGGTAACCGAAGTGACAGCAGCATTAAAAATTTGCAATAGAAATGGAAGGTATGCAAGAAAAAGAATCCGTCCCTCGGGATCACTGTCCGGCATCACTCGGCAAGCCTCGTGATGCCGAACAGTGACCCTCGGGACGGATTTTTCCATCCACCCCTCACACCCATATAGGATTCTTATAATCTTTTCTGGTGACATGGCAAGGGGTGATCCAACAGAAGAAAAGATGAAAAAAGGTGTAGATCAAGTATCTTACTCCCGTCCCAGCTATGACCTCACAATTAGCATCAAAGACCGAGATGGTTTATCAACCAGCACCTAACAAGCCTTACAAGGATCCCGCCATTACAGTGAAAGATCGAAACTAGCAAGTGGTGGACAAGTTCACCTACCTTGGAAGTTAATGTCGGCATTGACAAAGCTAGCAGTGTTTGAGATCGAAGTGGAATCAGGCTTGACACAAAGCTGAAAGTCTTCAGAGCTGTGGTGCTGCTAACACTGTTGTATGTATGCGAAACGTGAACAGTTTACCGATGGCACGTCGAATGACTGAACCACTTCCATACAAGCTTTCTTAGAAAGCTTTAAAGATTAAATGGCAAGACACGATTCCCTGAAAAGGGCAGGAATGAAGAGTGTACATACTCTTCCGAAACTGGCACAGTTAAGATGGACAGGACATGATACCAGGATGCCTGAAGGTCACGGGTTCGATCCCGGGCCGCGACATACCAAAGTCGTTAAAAATGGTACTAGCTGCTTCTCGCTTGGCACTCACATTTACGGGGTAGAGCTAGGACTGGTCGACTCAGTGTCAGGATAATGTGAGTGGGTGTGATATCATGTAATGTGTCTGGGAATGATACTTCAGCGATGCAGCACTATAAAAGTGAGCATTGGGCTCCCTGTCGCAACCAGACACCCTCGTGATATGATTGAAAAATTGTTGAAAGTGACGTTAAACCCGAATTCACACACAATTCTTGAATCATGTTTAGTCTTAAAGAAATGCTTTTAAACATGTATAGTGATATTTTAGAGATTTTTTTCTCCTTTAAAAGGGAAATGTACACTTTGTGTACTCATTAGAATCGCCCCGATGAGGCAATGCTAATAAGTACACACACTATTCCCATGTTTTATAGAATATCTGAAGGAATCCTTTATTACAGTAAAACGTCGATTGCTCGAACACCGAAACCTCGTTTACCACGGCTGTTTCGAAATCGTTATTTACATCACGTAAACATCTCCGTTAAATGAAGACCCCCCCCCCCTAAACCCCAATTTATATAGAGAAAACTGGGGTTTAGGGGGTAAACGTTATTTTCCTTATTTCTGCTCCAAGACATAGGTTGTTGGTACTCGTTAGAACCGCCTCAATGAGGCGGTTCTAACGAGCACCCAAAACCTATGTTTGGAGTATAAGTAAGAAAAATAACACAAATTTTCATCAGAAAAATTACCTTTTTTGAGGTTTGAAAAATGCACTATATCACACGGATGTGTTAACGCAATGGTACCTATGGAAAAAACTCCCATAACTGAAGACATAAATGTTGAAAGGGCAGCAAAGCCAAACAAATAAAAAAATACTATTTTAAACTGGCATACTTTAGTAATCCAGTTTCAAATCATTATTCCTTTGATCAATACACATACATAATCAAATTCTTTAGAGCCCATATCTTCCTAACTTCTTCAAAATGGAACATTGCCAAACCGTGTAAACCTAGATCAAACGCGGCATCTGATCTGGATCTACACTGCTTGCTCAAAGTATTAGCATTTTTTTTTATATTTAAACAAATAAAAGATAAATGACCCACCTTTAAATTAATAGGAATTGGTCAATTCAAAGCTGTTAAGTGGGGGATTTCATTTGTTATATAGGGTGAATTAAAACGTAGAAAGATTATACAGTAAAATCGATCACTATTTGAATTTGATAAAATTTGGGATTGAAAACACACGGAACCGATAACATGTTGATAAACGGGTTTAAAATATTTTGAATGTAACTTTTTTGAACACATGCTTACAAAATATACGCCGCTCAATTACTTGAAAGACCAATTGTTGTAAAATATTAATAGGTCCGATCGACTTAAGCATAAAGTATAGTAGGCCCATTGACGGAATAATTGTGTTAATCAATAGAAAAGTATATTAGCTTTTAGTCTTACAAGGTTGTGCTCTTGCTATAAAAGCATACAAAGACGTTCAAGAGAAAGAAATCTACATGTATCTACAGGTATGTATATTTTTGTTACCATTACGAAAAAACGCCTATACAAATGCATTGTAAACTTTACCGCCGGAAAAAAACGAAAATTTCAAGTTGAACATTTATTTTTCTTATTACTGCTCAAAATATAGATTGGGGTACTCGTTAGAACCGCCTCATCGAGGCGGTTCTAACGAGTAACCACAATCTATGCTTTAGAGCAGAAATAAGAAAAAGTAAGAAGGTTTACCCCTGTAAACCCCAGTTTTGCTGTATAAAAGTGGGGCTCAAGGGGGTCAAAATTATATAGGTGTGTTTTCGTGATGCTTTTACGTGGTTCCATATAAATGAAATGAATGATAGTTAAGAAATAGATCAACCCTGGCAGTGATTTATTCAGTGATTAAACACTCTTTGGAGACCAGTTGTAAAGTAGATCAAATCACGAGCGCGTAGCGCGGGTGATTTGTCTACTTACAACTGACCGACAAACAGTGATTAATCACGTAATAAATCAGAGCTGATCTATTTCAATTGTAACACACTAAAAGTCGATGAAAATGCTATTGATTCCTTCAGATTCTCCCCCATCTTCTGCCATTGTTTAAAGGAATCCCGCCAATATAACTGACTGTATCACATGCGTTTTCCTGTTTTTACGAGAAAACAACGTTACACCATCAATGAATGACGTCATGAAACGGGACAAAAAGGCGACTATTCGCGTCGCGCCCTTCCGCCCAGTGATTTATCTCTCAATATATCGCAGGGTTTTACTATTGTCTATATAGGCGAGCAGTGTTAGAATTAAGAAATAGATCAGCTCTAACTGTGATTTGTTGAGTAATAAATCACAGTTTGGAGGTCAGTTGTAAAGTAATCAAATCACAAGCGCGTAGCGCGCGTGATTTGTCTACTTACAACTGACCGACTGTCGGTCAGTTGTAAAGTAATCAAATCACAAGCGCGTAGCGCGCGTGATTTGTCTACTTACAACTGACCGACAAACTGTGATTTATTACTCAACAAATCACAGACTAGAGCTGATCACTTTCGATTCTAACAGGCTGAACATCGGCAATAATGTTGTAGTTTCCTTCCAAATCTCACAACCTTTCGCCATTGTTAGAATAAATCCCGCTAAAATTCTCGACTGAAATACATGCATTCATATCCTTTTCTAACGCTTTCGATGCGAGAAAATGACGTTACACCGTTTAACGTCAAGAAAATAGACTAGTGGCGTCATAAATTGGCAGTTTTTATTGATGTCACTCGTCACGCTCTTACGAGCTGTGATTGTTGCAGAGTAAAACACAGTTATTTTCCACTGCCTATATAGGCGCGCTGTGTTAGAATCAAGAATAATAACTTTAAGTTTCTTTAACTCATATATGTCTAGCATCCCTTTTTGGGAACGTTCACAAACAGTGTAGACCAAGATCAGATACCGCAGAGCTCGACATTGATATTGCCTACCATGACACTTATAAAACCATTACTCCACCATTGAGTATATTTACAGCGATTTGATTGGTTGAAATAAAACTTTTATACTTCGCTAAATAATATTCCATGAGCAAGAATCCACAACGACTGGTAGTAATATAACGTGACGTCAAAGAGCACGTTTAGAACCCGCGCGTTACGTCATGGTTTATGAAACGACGTCAACAGCGATCGATTAATTCATTACGCAAACACGCCTTTACAAATACATTGCCACCTGCATCGCTGAAAAAATGAAAATTTTAAGATTAAGAATTGTGATATTATTCTTATTTCTGCTCAAAATATAAATTGTGGGCACTCGTTAGAATCGCCTCATCGAGGCGGTTCTAACGAGTACCCACAATCTATATTTTAGAGCAGAAATAAGAAAAATAAGGTTTACCCCTGTAAACCCCAGTTTTACTATATAAAAGTGGGGTTCAAAGGGTCAGAATTACATAG
The DNA here is from genome assembly GCA_963580285.1 of Lucinisca nassula. Lineage (NCBI taxonomy): Eukaryota > Metazoa > Mollusca > Bivalvia > Lucinida > Lucinidae > Lucinisca > Lucinisca nassula. The sequence continues at coordinate 44,571,679 of OY757013.1, forward strand.
GCGTGTTTTCGTGATGGGAAACGTAAATGTTAGAAGACATATAAACTGAATTTAAAGACTTGACGTTATTTTTTTTTATTTATTATTATTATTTTTTTTTTTTTCGCAAGGGTTTCTTTAAAAGATGGCAGCTTCTATAATTGAATAATCGTTCCGACGTGGCCGTTGGTAAGCTCAATCTTACGCTTTCGAAAGAATTCCTAAAATTTACATATTTTGCTGCAGTTTTAGCATTTCGATGACAAAAGTTGGAATCGTAAGGAATGAAATATCATAGTTTTGTAGATTCTATCAATGTGTAAACTCCGGCGAATCACTTGCAAACTTAGCATAAAACCATTCGGGCTTCATGTAGTTTGTGAGTGATTCGGGCTTCATGCAGTTTGTGGGAGAAGCCTCCGTGTTGTAGTGGTTATGCTACTCGCCTTGTAAACCAAGGGTCGAAGGATCGATCCCGGGCTTCTCAGAGACTTTCGGATGAGCCTTTAAACCGAGGTCCCGTCTCCGTATGACCTTAGCTGTTGATGAGACGTAAAACTCAAACACTTACTCTCATGCAGTTTGTGAGTGATTCGGGTTTCATGCAGTTTGTGAGTGATTGGCCGGAGTTTACACATCAATACAATCTACAAAAAATGATTAGTAATCTAAGCATTGAAGAAGAAAAGGGATGTTTACATATTTATAGTCTTTGAGTATGGCTACATTAACATACAGCCAAGATGACTTAAAAAAAACTCAAAACACGCGGCATCTGGCAAGGGTCTATATACAGTCGAACTTCAATGGCTCGAACTCCTTAGGGGCCATGAAAATTTGTTCGAGACAGCGGTAGTTCGAGCCACAAACGGGTTACTGTTAGTGTCATACCAGGAGGCATAATGAAGATAATAGTGGGATATCTTTTCGGTGTTCGATTTCATAAATGTATGTTGTGTGTACTCATTAGAATCGCCTCATTGAGGCGATTCTAATGAGTACACACAACATACATTTGCAAGATAAATGAAGTAAATCTACCTAAATTATCCCTATATCGTATTTGGAGGAATTTCCTGCGGACTCAAGAACGGGTTCGAATCATCCATGGTAAACGAGCCACCGGGCTTCGAGCCATTGAAGTTCTACTGTATTTGCTATAAGTATAGACGTCACGACCTTGATACCACTTACCTGGAATGGACTGCCAAAAGCTTGTAGTAGGCTAAGGAAAAAGTATACATGAGCCTGCATGTGGAAGCCAAGAAAAACTGCATCAGAAAATATCTTGCAAACTACATATTTTTTGCATACTGGTAAACAGTGACCATGATCGGCTGATCTGGGTCCACATTGTTTGCGCAAAAATGATTTTGAGCACAAGCAGACGACAACTGTTGTGAGTGACGTCTTAAGGGTTAATGAGAACTAAAATGTACACGGCAACTAACAATGCTTCTTAAATGAAAAGCTTTGCTCTTTGAAGAATTCATTTCTTTTAATCTATACTCTCTTGGATAATTCAGCAAACGACAAATTGTTGGTATTTTTCTTATTTTCCCCCAAAAGCAGGACTTGATACCTTATGCAAATTGTCTCCTATAGAGACACTTTGCATGAAATGTCTAATCCCGATTTCTCTATGAAAAATAAGGAAAATATTTCAAAATGTCGTCTGCTGAAAAGTAATGGCCATCCTCAAAAGTAGTGCTCTCACTAAGATGTCTTGGCGTTTCTGTTAGGATGGAAAGGTGGGGTAGGTGACCCCTCTCAAGAGTAGCCGATATTTGTCATTAAAGGAATGTCGGTATTAAACCCATATCTTGCTGTTCACAACAACCCCTATCTTTGCAAACAGTGTAGATCCAGATCTGAAGCCATCTGATCAGGATCTACACTGTTTGGCATTCAGTTTATGAATTTGTAGCAATAAATTACATCAAGTAATTTGATTGGTTGATAGACAGCAATGGGTGTGGCTTAAATGAATATTCAGCAAGATAAGGGTTAAGAGGCTTGGCTGTAATTACAAGAAGCTTGCGATGAATATATACCAATCAAAGCACTGACAGCACTGCTGGGTCGATTGTCCCTAAGTGTAGGCTGAAAAAAAGGTCCTCATCACGAAAACACGCCTATATAATTTTGACCCCCTTGAACCACACTTTTATATAGTAAAAAACTGGGGTTTACAGGGGTAACCCTTATTTTTCTTATTTCTGCTCCAAAATATAGATTGTGGGTACTCGTTAGAACCGCCTCATCATTTCTGCTCCAAAATATAAATTATGGGTACTCGTTCGAACCGCCTCGATGAGGCGGTTTTAACGAGTACCACAATCCATATTTTGAGCAGAAATAAGAAAAAATATCACAATTTTTCATCCTAAAAATTTCATTTTTTCGGCGATAAAGGTGACAATGTGTTTGTATAGGCGTGTTTTCGTAATGTGAGCCTGGCAGCGGCGTGCAGTCAGAATATAAGAATCTTATATGGGTGTGAGGGGTGGATGGAAAAATCCGTCCCGAAGGTCACTGTCCGGCATCACGAGGCTTGCCGAGTGATGCCGGACAGTGATCCCGAGGGACGGATTTTTCTATCCACCCCTCACACCCATATTGGATTCTTTTCTTGCATACATTCCATTTCTTAGCGCGGATTTTTATTTTTTTAATGCTGCAGTCACTTCGGTGACCGCCGTCCGCCAAACTGTGATGACACTACAGGAATGTTTAGTGACGTCACGTAACGTGCTGTGATGTCAACCTTAACGACGGCGCATACGAGGTCGTATTCAACCAGTGCATTTATCAAACACCCGATAATATTCGAATTTGGGTTAGAACACCAGGATTTGAACAATTTCTATCCCAAGCTAAAACTATTGATTTCCTTATCTGGTGTGCAAAAGCATGGCCTCTCATTCGGGATACGATAGGGCATTTTTCACATCTCCAAAATGGCTACTTTTCTGGTGAAACTTCGTGATATTGTTCTTATTTTTACTGCAAACATAGGTTGTGGGTACTTGTTAGAACCGCCTCATTAAGGCGGTTCTAACGAGTACCCACAACCTATGTCTTGGAAAAGAAATAAGAAAAATAATGTATATTTCTCTATATAAAGTGGGGTTTAGAGGGTGTTCATTTCACCGATTTGTTCACGTGATAAGTGGCCCAGCACATGGGACCAGTCTCTGTTTTAAAGATAACTCTTTTCACACATCACTCTTTCGTCACAGCGACAAGAATTTTGCGGCTATAAATAACCGATACCTGGATTTTGCACATTTTGGCGAAAGGCACATGCCAGGTTAACTTGATCATTGAGATGAGCAATCGACCAAAACACTTAAATTACTGAAACTGATATATGTTTGACTGATATTGGTTTCAAAATAGAGATAACATTAACATCAATTTTATCAAATCGTAGCTCGATACAATATACAGTAAAATTACTGTATTAAGACCACCTTTGGGACTGTTCAAAAGTCGTCTTAAAGTCCACTTTTGAACAGCCCCAAAGGTGGTCTCTTATTAGGAGAAACCGGGTGTAGAAAACACAAAGAAAGAATGTCTGAAATCTTCTCAAAACGCTTTTAAAAACAGAGTTGCTCTTAACTCTTATCATGCTGTTCACGACAACCCCTATCTTTGGAAACAGTGTAGATCCAGGTCAGATGGCTTCTGAAGAAGCCATCTGATCAGGATCTACACTGTTTGACATTCAATTTTTGAATTTGTAGGAATAGATTACATTAAGTAATCTGATTGGTTCATAGTCAGAAATGGGTGTGGCTAATCTGAATATTCAGCAAGAGAAGGGTTAAGAGTGGAATTTTACTGCACTCGTACGAACATATTTACTCAGCAGTGGATTTATACTTCATTTTTGTAGTAATGAAATGCATTTTAATGTCTGTCTTTTTCACAGCTCATAAAGTCTGGCATACTTTACAAGATGAAAGAATACCAGTCCATGCCAAACATTACAGCACTTTTTTTAAGTGAAATCTGCAATTAGCCAGATGCAGAAACACTTATCGGCGTCCTCTACTTGCAGATGAAGCTATCGAATCCAGATAGTTACGCCAGTAGATGGCGTATATGGAGTTGCATCTCTGATTGCTGAAAAATAAATAATCAAAAGGTATACCAAGAGCAGCCGTAGAATGACACTTGTACAAACATCTGTTGAGAATGGACTAGATTCGGGGTTAGTCGACATGAAACTGAAGACGTTCACCAGAGTTGTAGACAAACTCAACTTGTCAGAGGAGTTTAAAGCTACAGATTTATATAAACACATTTATACAAAAAATCACAGTCTTTTGATGGATAGTATTAGAAGAGGAGATGACGTCAATGTGACGTGTCCAAAAACCGGAAACAGTTATTTTCACATAATAATGGCTGAAGCAAGCCCAATCACTGAAACTAAGTATGTTCCAATGGTGTATATGTTTTCAAATGCAAATGCAAGTCTTGATATTCTAAATAAAGCGGGTAACTCTCCTATGCATTTATCAATTACAGGACATTTATTAGAACTCATGGCAGCACTGATTAAATGCGGCGCTCTCTGTCATCCGGAAGAGGATTTGGAATTAATAGCTTCCTGTTCCGGTCCTGTGGAATGGGAGTTCCGGTCTGTTTATCGCAGGTTTTCTCCTGGTTTCTGGCTTCCTGTGGAAGAAGATAAAGCGTTTAAAGTCAATGTTCTTGTCAAATCCTGGTGTAGAGTTAATGTCAGTAAAAATGGTAAAAGTCTAATAGAATTTGCCAAAGAAAAGGGTGCTCAAGAGAAGATAATCAAACTACTCATAGAAAACGAAGTGTCTATAGAATTCGCTCACGCGACGATAGCAGGAGATGCTGACAAAATGCAGTTTTTACTGAAACATTACACCATAGATTTAGACACAAAGGATCATTCTCACAAAGAAAATTTCTTTGAGCCATTTTGTCCATTGTCGTTATATGGAGCTGCCATCAAGTACGGGCACAAACATATACTGTATATGCTCAAGAATTCGGAAGGGGTAATAGTGAAACAAAATGAGATTTCATTTGACGATGATCCAATACCTCCCCCGCCCTCTGCCTCATCAGCCGTTTGCAGTATTATATAATAAAATATTTCAAAATCCAAATTTGAAGTTGATATTCTGCTTCTTCTTTCTTGAGCATGCATACTTAGATAACACATCCAATAACGTTAAAATGTTCGGCCCCCGCCCATCGGGGCTTGAAGAAATAGATGCATCACGGAAACACGCCTATATAATTTTGACCCCCTTGAACCCCACTTTTATATAGTAAAACTGGGGTTTACAGGGGTAGACCTTATTTTTCTTATTTCTACTCTAAAATATAGATTGTAGGTACTCGTTAGAATCGCCTCGATGAGGCGGTTCTCACGAGTGCCCACAATCTATATTTTGAGCAGAAATAAGAAAAATGTCACACTTTTTCAACTTACAATTTTCATTTTTCGGCGATAAAGGTGGCAATGTATTTATATAGGCGTGTTTTCGTAATGGGCTGCATGATGCTTCCACGCAGAGCTGAAACCGACCCGCACATGAGTACTGGTAGACCGCTTGGAGGATCTAAGCCTGCCCGGGCAAAGCGGTGCGAGTGTCGGACCGTCCATGCTTATAAACCCTATTGGTTTCATTGGGCGGCAGGGCTTCAGATGTCATTTCATCTCAATGTTGGGTAAAAGTCCAACAAAAATGGAAGCAACGTCTCCAAAATGATCTTTACAGTGTTGACGGGGACGTTAAACCTCAAATCAAACAAACGTTAAATTGTTTCATCACGATAACAAGTCCGTGTACACCTCTTTAAATTTCATTTCATATGGAAAACTAGAAATGCGTCCATAGGACACAGATGCCCCCGCCTGAAAATATGCCTATGTTCGTATTCATCCATAGAAAGTTATTGACCGTGTTTAAGTTGTGGACCCTTTATTCACATTTGGCCTCTAAGTATGACCTTGGCCTTGGAGGTAAGGACCTTGGTTTTGTGTGAGCTAGATTGTCTCATGATGGCCAACATTTCTGCCAAGTAATTTCAAAATCCATCCAGAGATAAAGTTATTTCCTGCGTTTAAGTTTCGGACCATTTTTTTTTTTTACCTTTGACCTCTAAGTATGTCCTTGATCTGGGATCGCACGTGACACATCGTCTCATGAGGGTTAACATTTCTTCAAAGTAATTTCAAAATCCATCCAGAAATAAGTAAGTTATTGACCGAGTTTAAGTTTCGGGCCATTTTTTTTACCTTTGACGTCTAAGTATGACCTTGACCTTGGAGGTACGGACCTGGGTTTTGCACATGATACGTCTTCTCATGCTGGTTAACATTTCTGCCGAGTAATTTTAAAATCTATTAAGAAATAAGGAAGTTATTGGCCGCGTTTAAGTTTCGGACGCACGGACGGACGGACAGGGGCAACGCTATATGCCCTTTACACCATTCTTTGAATGGCGGGGGCATAAGAATGGGGTTACAGGGGTTTACATTATTTTTGTTCCAAGACATAGGTTGTGGGTACTCGTTAGAACCGCCTCACAAACATTTTCATCAGAAAAATAACCGTTTTGGCGGTATGGTTTAATACACTACGTCACACGAATATGTTATCGTAAAGTTCGTTCATGCCTGTGAAGGCTGTGACGAAGATTTGTGACTGTTTCAAAAACAGTATTTTGGATGCCCCAGTACCCACAATGTATGTTTCCAAGCACAAGAAACGTGTAAATCCTCTTTTATCAACCCAAAACATGATTTATAAGGTTTTTGTTTGCTTGATTTGAGGTTTAACGTTCCCGTCAACACTATAAAGGTCATTTTGGAGACGTTGCTTCCAATTTTGTGGGACTTTTATCCGACATTGAGATGTAATGACATCTCAAACCCTGTTGCCCAATGAAAACAATAGGGTTTATTAGCATGTTCCTGGACAGCCTTAGATCCTCTAAACGGTTCACCAGTACTAGTGTGCGGGCCAGATTCAGCTCTGCGTGGAAGCATCATGCAGCCCATATATTTCTTCAATCCCCTATGGGCGGGGCCCGATTTATAAGGTAATCCATTACATGGAGTCTGTAAGTTAATAATAAAATAGTTAATACGTGCGTGAAATAAGGGCCTTTATACACGGATATACATTCTTTCCCTTGTAAATTGCTAAAACAAAACATAGATTGTGGCTACATGCGCTCGTTAGAAACGCCTCAATGAGCTGGTTCAAACGGTCACAAAGAAACTAAGTTTGTATTTTGTAGCAAAAATCAGAAACAAAAACTTATCACCCGGAAATTATTATTTTTCAGTCATGCAGGACAGCATTATCTTATATGGATGAGTTTTCCCAGTGATAGGGAAACACACCATGTGATCGTAGGCTGTAACCCATAGTTCTATGTTATATCTGAATATGTTGCAGTCTAAGGCAGTAGAGGTGATATAACATGCATCAATCAGCTACATGCACGTTTACAGGGACCATCTACTGACCTTGGTCCTGGGTCTCAAAGAGTTTGTTAAACAAATGTTCTGACTGAAACCAAATTACTCAAGGCATCAACGCGGCAAAGAAATCTGACCAGTTGTCATGCCCGTAAATGGTAAAAACGTCTTTTAATCTCTTCATCTCAAGAACTGAGAGATCTTGGTATGTAGCAGTAAGGACTCTGGCCCTTCCAAGTTTGTTCAATGATGACCCTTGGCTGACCATGAGTTATGCGGCGGCATAACTATGTTTAATTTGAAAGTAATTTCGCAGTAATGTTCCTGGGGTGGACCTCTACTAAGTCATTGCGGTCTGTTGCAAAAGTAAACTTAAACGTTGAGGGCGGGTTCCTTTTCGCCCACTTCAGCTCTGGCATGAGCCTCTTGTTTTATATATGAGCTCCGCCAAGCGAATTTGTGTCTTCGAGCATTCCGTCATGACAAATTTGAACTGCGCATGCCCAGCCATTCAGAGGGGCCAGGGATATGGCTTTCTGTCTGAAGGTTCCTCTTGATTCACTACTTGTATGAGCGAGCAGCGAAGGTTCTGGCGAGACTGCGCGGATGCGCAGGCTCGCCTGAACCTTCGCTGCTCGCATAGGCGATAAGTGCCAAAATCGCTTGACGGGGCCCATATGAGCATTTTCACACAAAAAAAACTGTCACCGTGGTTTGCCAGCAGGTAGGCTACAAACCACCTTGCTCAACTACACGCATCACGAAACGAAGATCCCTCCAAACCCCACTTTATACAGAGAAAAAGGGGTTTACCGGTTGACATCACCTGCCTTCTTTTTGCTCAAAAACATAGATTGTGGGTACTCGTTAGAACCGCCTCATTGAGGCGGTTTTAACGAGCACCCACACTCTATGTTGAAAGCAGAAATAAGAAAGATATTACAATTCTTGCTCACCGCCGTAGGTTCGAGCCTCGCTCGGGCCACGTGTAAGACGCCAAGTTCTGCAACGGAAGGTCAGGTGGTTTTTCTCCGGGTACTCCGGTTTTCGCCCACCTCTGATTAACGATCGGCTCGATATGAGTGAAATAATATTGAAAGGGCCGTAAAACCCAAAAAAAAAAAAAAAAAAAAAAAAAAAAAAAAAAAAATACAATTCTTACCTAATATTTGTCATTTCTGACACATTATTTCATATGGACATGTTTTTCGAAATTTATTAGCAAAAGAGTTGGCATTTTAGACATAAAAACCAGGAATATTGTATTGTTAGCATATAGGTGCTGATCAGACAGCGCTGGAGCACCAGCTCTTCTATTTGCAAGTGGCATAAGCAGGTTTTTTTCATGACATGGCAAAATTAAACTTGTAGGTACTTCTTTAAATTCAAGAGCAACAATTATATTCAATCTTCAAAACTTCAAGCCGGCCTCAGTGGCTCAGTCGGATGCGCGTCTGACTGGTGATAAGGAGGATGCGGATTCGATTCCCGCCGGGGTCGGAAACATTCTTTCGTGGAGATTGATCATAAAATCTTTTCTACGGTCATTCTCTCCCTTCCGCTGATTCAAGAAGGGCAGTTGTCAGTTGTGCACTGTACTGGTTAACCGCTTACGTATAAGCCTGCCCAGAAAAAGTGTGGATAGGTAAACTGACCGGCTCAAAAATGACCTAAAATAGTGTTGACTGGACCGTTAAACTCCAAAACAAACAAAATCAATACTTCAGTTAAAAAGGGCAAGGTTAATAAGGGAATGATTACATCTGGCATATTCATTTCCGACATTTTTCAAAGGGAGACAACTTTCGGGACTTCCTGATCGATTTTCTATAAGCCCTGTCCGACTGAAAAAGGGGTCTACTCTTAAAGGAAAGAATTTGCTCCTCAGGAGCAAATTCATTCCTTTAAGAGTTGACCCCTATTGACATGGGAGACAAAAATACTTTTGCTTGAGTTGCCTTCCCTGAAAGTGTATTCATTCCCGTTAAACCACTCTTACAATCATATCATGAGACATAATGGGAATAATTTAGGTATAGCTTTACAGTAGTCTGTAAAATAACCGTATGCCCTGTGTAGATTCACTTAATACATTTTCAAGACAAGAATTCCGCCGAAGGTTATGTCGCGCCTGTGGGGAGGGGGTGGAAAGTCTCAGAGACATGAAATGTATGTCAAGGTCAAACATGGATGCTTTCATTAAAGTAACCACTCCTAGATGCAAGTCTGTATGAAGTTTCATTAATGAAGCTTTAACTGTTCTTGAGATATGGTTTGTTTGTTTGATTTGAGGTTTACCGTCCCCGTCAACACTGTAAAGGTCATTTTGGAGACGTTGCTTCCAATTTTGTGGGACTTTTACCCGACATAGAGATGAAATGACATCTCAAGCCCTGTCGCCCAATGAAACCAATAGGGTTTATTAGCATGGACGGTCCGCCTCGCACCGCGGTTCCTGGACAGGCTTAGATCCTCTAAGCGGTTTACCAGTACTAGTGTGCGGGCCGGATTCAGCTCTGCGTGGAAGCATCATGCAGCCCATATATTTCTTCAAGCCCCTATGGGCGGGGGCCGAATCTTGAGATATGGACTTGAACATTAGGGTGAACGCTAGGGTTGACGCAATAATTCACTTAGGTCAAGGTCAAATGTGGTTGCTTACATTATAGACACCATCCTTAGATGCAAGTTTGTACCAAGCTCTTGTAGTCCTTGGGAAACGGGCATTACCATCAAGATGGACGCTTGTGCGGTCGAAATAGTTCACAAAGTCAGTGAACAATGAAATGTAGATCAAGGTCAAACATGGATGCTTACATAAAAGATTCCTTGATGCAAGCTTGTCCCAAATATCGTTAATGAAGCTCTTATAGTTCTTTAAAACGAAATTGAACTGGGTGAATGCTATGTTTTATATTGATGGTTCTGATTCTGTCCCTTATTACAATGCATGCACGTTGTTATGTTGGTGATTCTGATTCTGATTCCCCTTTTCAGTTGTTCAGTTTTAGTTACGTTTGTCCTTCCTATGTAACCCTTATCTAGCTAATTATTCATTTAAGCCACGCCCATCTCTGACTTTGAACCAATCAGATTGCTTGATGTAATTTATTCCTACAAATTCATAAACTGAATGTCAAACAGTGTAGATCCTAATCAGATGGCTTCTTCAGAAGCCATCTGATCTGGATCTACACTGTTTGCAAAGATAGGGATTGTCGTGAACAGCAAGATAAGGGTTAATGTTTGCTATTTCCATCCACCCCTCCCCATTATATATGTTGTTCCTTTATAGTTACGTCTGGATAAGCTCAGTCACCACCTGTTTGGGAAACAGCCCCGCCCATCGGGGCATGAAGAAATAGATTAGGCTGCATGGTCCTTTCACGAAGAGCTGAAACCGACCGCACCCGAGTTCTGGTAAACCGCTCAAGAGATTCTAAGCCTGTTCAGGAAAAGTAGTTTGAGTCGGACTATCCATGCAAATAAACCATATTTATTATTGGGTGGCAGGGCTCGAGATGTCATTTCATTTCAATGTCGGGTAAAAGTCCCACAAAACTGCAAGCAACGTCTCCAAAATGACCTATAGAGTGTTGACTGGGACGTTAAACCAAGTCAAACAAACAAAACCTGTTTGGGAAGCTGCCGGCTCGGTTTACCAGTGGTCTGTTTTGTTAAATGTCGTCACTCCATGTTTCGACCTCTTTTCCTAGTGATATTGTGGGGAGGATTTGGGATCTCATTTCGATAACAAACCCGTGCGACATAGTACATTTTTTTCACATCTCCAAAATGGCTACTTTTCTGACTAAAATCGATGCTATTTTCCTTATTTATAAAGCAAACATAGGTTCTAGGTGCTCGTTAGAACCGCCTCATTGAGGCGGTTCTAACGAGTACCCACAACCTATGTCTAGGAGCAGAAAGAAGGAAAATAATGTAGACCCCCGTAAACCCGTTTTCTCTATATAAAGTTGGATGTAAGGGGGTGTTCATTTCACGGACTTGTTAGCGTGATGGATCATGTCATTTCCTGGTCGCTTCTCTTTTTCAAGTTTGACACAATAGATCAAGAAGTCAATGAACCATGAAATATAGGTCAAATTCAAATATAGATGATTGCATTATAGTTGTCATCACTTGATGTAAGCTTGTACCAAATATCGTTGATGAATCTATTATAGTTCCTGAGAAATGACCTTGAATAGTAGGGTGAACGCTAGGTTCGACACAATAGTTTACAAAGTCACTGAACCATGAAAAGTAGGTCAAGATCAAATATGGATGCTTGCATTATTGTTGCCATCCCCAGATGCAGGGATGTATCAAACAGAAATGAAATTGAAAGCTAGGGTTGTCGCAATTGTTGACGGATTGACAAACGGAATATCGGACTCCTATATTGCTAATAGCAGGCGCGACAAAAATCTTCTCAAATGCTCCGTATGTCTTAATTGAGAGAATTCTATTGAAACTCGAGAAAAAGTTAGAATCAGCCATGACAAATTAGACACTGGTGTTCGGCTCATTGAAAATTCATCGCATTACGATAACACACCCGTACCACATAGTGCATTTCTTCAAATCTCCAAAATGGCTACTTTTCCGACGAAAATACGTGATATTTTCCTTATAAACACTGCAAACATAGGTTGTGGGGGCTCGTTAGAACCGCCTCATTGAGACGGTTCCAACGAGTACCCAAAATCCATGTCTTGGGGCAAAAATAAGAAAAATAATGTATACCCTCGTAAACCCCAGTTTTCTCTATATAAAGTGAGGTATAGGGGGATCTTCTTTTCACGGACTTGTTCACGTAATGGTATCTGCATTTTTGTCTTGCATACGAGAGAAATTCTGCGGCTCAGTCACAATTGTTTGTCTGGCTGCCCCGGGTGATCAGATAGTCACCGGTTTGATCCCCCAGAGAGTTTGGTTACATTATTTTGTGGCAACTTATAACGAAATATTTCCTTTGGTCATTCTAAAGGACAGTTGTCAGTTACTAAATTAACGCACTGCGCTAATGCACCCTTGTGCCAAAATTGCGCCTTTTTGTCGCACCTGCTTTAAGCATGGCGCCATATAGGAGTACGGTTTTCTGTCCGTTCGTCCGCCAACATTTGCGACCATCTCAAGTTTGACCCTAATGTTAGAGTCCCCACAGGCCCGACATAACCTTTGAGCAAAACTATATTTTAAGCAAAACTAAGGAAAACAATTAACAGCCCCGTAAACCAAATTTTCCTCAAAATATTGTGGGTTTTAGAGGGGTGTTCTTTTCAGACCTTTTTACCCGATGAAAGGATGTGGCTGCTCGGAAGGACTATGCATTTCCATAAACAAGAATGCTATGTCGCGCCTGTTGGGGCGCAAAGCCACTGAACCATGAAATCTAGGTCATGTTATCTATCTATCTATCTTCTTATACTGAGTCGGTCATATTTGGCCATTACCTCAGTTGGGTGCGTAGCTAAATTTAGAATTTAGCTGAAAAAAAAAAAAAAAAAAAAAAAAAAAAAGAGAAGTCACTGGATGAGTCCTTAAAACTATTTACAATCTGAATAACAGAGGTATACTAAAACGCATACCTCTGAGTCTCAATCTTACACTGTATGGGCTTTGAACTCCTCTGCAGTCTTAGCATTCAACACAGAAGAGGGAAGACTATTCCACTGGGGAATAGTCCTAGGGAAGAAGGAATTTTTCAGGGCATCACTGTAGGACTGGTACCTGTGATACTGTGAGTTGTTTACTTTTGATGCCCTTGTTCGAGTTGAAACTGTCACAGGGGTCAAGTATTTATCTTTATTAACGGCCACTGTACCTGAATGTATCTTATAGAAGAAGGTTAAAGAGGACTGCTCACGACGGGCCTCTAGGGACGGCCATTCTAGCTCGTTAAGCATGTCACCGACGCTGCTTCTATTGCGCCATCGTCGGCAGGTCCATCGAGCAGCTGTCCTCTGCACCTTCTCCACCTGCTGAATCTGAGTTTTAACATAGGGATGCCAAATGGGTGATGCATATTCTAGCTGAGGGCGAACCAATGTTTTATATGCAACATCCTTTGTCTGCCTAGGTGCAAAAGCCAAGTTTCGTCTAAGAAATCCTAAAGTCCTAGTTGCTTTTGATGTAATTTCAGAAACGTGTTGACCCCAATCAAGATCATCAGTGATGGTGATACCAAGATATTTGGCGGATTGAACCTGCTCCAAGATTTGCTGGTGTAGTTTATAGTCAAACTTAATTTGTTTGTCAGGAGGGTGTCGCGACACCCTCATTGAATGACATTTGGCCACATTGAACTTCATCTGCCAATCGGCCTCCCACTGTGCTAGTTGGTTCAGGTCATCTTGTAGAATAAGACAGTCAGAAGAAGAATATATATTCCTATAAAGGACACAATCATCAGCAAACAAACGGACAGATGACCTGATGTTATCAGGGAGATCATTAATGAATACCAAGAAAAGGACCGGTCCAAGGACCGAACCTTGGGGGACACCAGATAAAACAGGGACTGGATCAGACGCTTGGCCATCAAGTACAACTTGTTGTGAGCGCCCTGAGAGCCATGAGCTAATCCACCTGTGTGTGGATCCTCTTATCCCATAGTAATCCAATTTATACAATAGCCTCCTGTGAGGTACCTTGTCAAAGGCCTTAGCGAAGTCCATGATAATCAAGTCAGTCTGTTTGTGGCCACGGTTTGTGGCCCCATCCAGATTGCTCACAATGTCATGGTAAAACTGAACTAATTGAGTTTCGCAAGACCTTTGACTTCGGAAACCATGTTGACAGTCAGCAAGAATGCTCTCTAAGGCTAGGTGCTTGTTGATGTTACTAACTATTATATGCTCCAGGGTTTTGCAACAGATGCATGTTAGCGACACTGGTCTATAATTTGCTGCATCGTATTTTTCTCCTTTTTTATAGACCGGGGTAACATTAGCTTGTCGCCAGTCATCTGGTACAGTGCCCTGGGCGAGTGATTCATTGAAGATAAAGGCCAGCACAGGTGAAATTTCAGCACCACATTCTTTAAGCACCCTGGCATTCAGGTCATCCGGCCCAGATGCCTTATGTATTTTGAGCTTACCTAACAGTTTGGCGACCCCGTTTGGGTCAACTGTTATGTCCCCCATTGAGGGGAACTGACTATTACCTTTAGTTGGTAGCTCACCATCAGTTTCACGCGTAAATGCAGATTGAAACTGTTTGTTACATATGTTGGCCTTATCGCGCGAATCTGTTTTGAGAATACCGTTATCTCTTAACGAAGTGATCCCAAAGGCTTCCTTTTTCAGGGACTTTACAAATGACCAAAACTTTTTTACTTTACCATTCTTCTGGGGACTGTCGGGATCTGTATTATCATCCTCAAAGGTAAAGATGCTGGAAACATGCTTCCAATATGCATCTCTTATTACCTTTTGTACATGTGCTCTGAACCTTTTGTAATGGCTCTTAACGTCAGGGCTACTAGACTTACGAGCACGAAAGTACATTCGATTGCGTCTTCTAATTAGATGCTTGATCGTGTTGTCGATCCAAGGCGCACTAAACTTTGTTTTGGTCATTTTCGTTGGAATAAACCTTTCCATAGCCGCAGTTAATTCGGTCTTAAAATTGACCCACATGTCGTTAACTGACATGTGCGAAAGGTCAGAGGAAAGGAACGAATCTCTAAATCGCGCCATATGGTCTCGCAGACCATCCATATCCGCACGTTTATATAGATATATTTTACGCGGGGCTTGTCTGATTCGTTTTGCTTTTATGTCGTATTCAATAAGGACTATGTCGTGATCGGCTTTGCCGATCGGGGGCATCCCCTTAACTCGATTAACTGGGGATGGTGAATTTGTAAATAATAGATCGAGGGTCTTCTCTTGACGGGTGGGTATATTAATTACTTGGGCTAGGCAGTGTTCTTTGATTATATCTAAAAGCTGTTGCTGTGTCTGCCTTTTAGATACCCCATGGGGCACCTGCATGTTGCACCATTCAATGTCACCACAATTGAAGTCTCCGCCAACCAAAATATGGGCATTTGCATTTGACATTATCCTAGACAAAGATGAATTAAAAGCCTCAAGATATTCTGGGTCAATCTGATCTGGGGGGCGATAAAAGGAACCAAGGTACAGAGTCCTACATCCAATAATGTTCAATTTACACCAAACTAATTCACATTTGGTGTCCAACTCCGGAGTTTCTGTACAGAGTAGGTCTCGCTTGAAAGCCACAAAGACACCTCCATGTTGAAACATGGACGCCTGCAAAACAGTCGTCACTCATAGTTGCAAGCTTGTACAAAGTATCATCAATGAAGTTCTTATTGTTTTCGAGAAATGGACTCTCACAGTAGGGTGAAAGTTGGGGTTATTCACAAAGTCAGTGACCCATGAAATGTAGATCATGGTCCGATATGGCTGCTTGCATTGAAGTTGCTATTCCTAGATGTAAGCTTGTACTGTGTATCATAAATGAAGCTCTTATAGTTCTTGAGAAATGGACTCTTACATTAGGGTGAAAATTAGAGTGGTCGCAAAAATTAACAAAATCAGTGAACCTTAAAATGTAGGTCAAGATCAGATATGGATGCTTGCTTGCAGGCTTATACCAAGTATCATTAATGAAGCTCTTATGGTGCTCGAGAAATGGACTCTTACATTAAGGTGAAAATTAGGGTCGTCGCAATGTTTAGGACTCGACAAACAGACGAACGGACTGAAAACTAGACTCCTATATTGCGCCATGCTTAAAGCAGGCGTGCCAGGAACAATTTGGTTACATTACGATAATACACCCGTGTGATATAGTGCATTTTTCATTTCTTCAAAATGACTACATTTCTGATGAAAATCCGTGATATTTTTCTTATTTATACTGCAAACGTAGGTTGAGGGTGCCATTTAGAATCGCCTCAGTGAGGAGGTTCAAACGAGTACCCACAACCTATGTCTTGGAGCAGAAATAAGAAAAATAATGTATACCCCTGCAAACCCCAGTTTTCTCTATATATAGTGGGGTTTACTGGGGGTATTCATTTCACAAACTTGCTCATGTGATGAGACTAAACTGACTGGTTTGATGTGTTATCTAGGCTGTTACACGCCAAACCAAACAAACAGGTATGAGGCTGACTAACAAAGGACACAAAGTTGAAAAGGCAGAAAATAAATGTTTATTATCACTGATTAGTTCTGGGATACGGAAAAACAAAGTTTATAAAAACTGCAAACTGACATTAATATAGAGAGAGGAACAGATTGTAACTTTAAATACCAGCAAAGTCTGATCAGGGTCTTTAATGCTTGTCAATGGGCAAAAGTCTTTGCAACCAAAATATACAATGTATGATACTACGATCAAATCATCACCAAAAAACACCTATATAAATTTGACCCCCTTAAACCCAAACGGGGACGTTAAACCTCAAATCAAACAAACAAACAAAACAAAAACATAGATTGTGGGTACTCGTTAGAACCGCCTCGTAGAGGTGGTTTTAACGAGTATCCACAATATATGTTTTGAACAGAAATAAGAAAAGTATCGAAATTTTTATTTTTCGGTGTTAAAATTTACAATGTATTTGTATAGGCATGTTTTGGGAGTCCCAATTTTTAGGGTAAATATGGTGCTGTTAAAAATAGATGCTTGTTTGATTTGACTTATAACGTCCTCCTCAACACTATATAAGTCATTTTGGAGAGGTTGCTTCCAATTTTGTGGGCATTTTACCAAATGGTATCTCAAGCCCTGCCGCCAAATGAAACCAATAGGGTTTATAAGCATGGACGGTCCAACTCGCACCAATATGCCCAGGCAAAACTGTAACCAAACAGTGAAGGCCCTGATCAGATGTTGCATTCTGCTGCATCTGATCTAGGTCTACACTGTTTGCCAAGCCAATCCCATTATTCCAGGCCAGATTCTTTAGCTCAACCCTATTACTTAACTCGCTGACCTAACTGCGAGAAAAATAAAGCTGCTTTTTTATAAATTATAAATAAGTTACCTGGATTTCCTACAAATCAGTGATACCGGCCCCGATAGCTCAGTTGGTAGAGTGTCCGCTCCGGGGAACGGGAGGTCCCGGGTTCGATCCCGGGCCGCGACATACCAAAGTCGTTAAAAATGGTACTAGCTGCTCCTCGCTTGGCACTCAGATTTACGGGGTAGAGCTAGGACTGGTCGATCCAGTGTCAGGATAATGTGAGTGGGTGTGGTATCATGTAATGTGTCTGGGACATGATACTTCAGTGAGGCAGCACTATAAAAGTGAGCATTGAGCTCCCTGTCGCAACCAGACACCGTCGTGATATGACTGAAAAATTGTTGAAAGCGACGTTAAACCCGAATTCACACACACACACATACAAATCAGTGATAGTCACGTGGACTTCAGGACTGAACGGCTATTTGCCGTTTATAACTTTGGGTCGACTGATTAACAAATTAACAATTGACCCAAACAATCGACCCTGCTGTCATGTTTTCACCAACAAAAGTGATGAAATGTGCATGTATTTTTCAGCAATCAACTTCGGTTTTAAAGTTCAAAATTATAAATACATGCAAAATGAATTTAATTATGTCTGTTCATTGGAAAAATGTTTAACCAGCTTTCTGGGGAAGGTAAGAATAAAGCCTATAGCTCCTTTGCTCTGTTAACCCATTTTGTACCAAATGGAATTTTCCTTCTTATATATAGCAGGAGTCCATTTCAAAATAAATTGTATAGCGGTGTCTGAGGCTGAGGTTGTGAGGCTGAGGTTGTGTTATCTACAAACTCATTTCGAAAATGGCTGAACTTTTTCAAACAGTGTAGGTCCTGATTAGACGCCACGTTCTGTGGCATCTGATCTGGGCCTGCACTGTTTGCCAATTACCCCTTTAGGGGTTTCCGGTACAATATGGGTTAAGGCCATTTTGCATTTTGCTTTTCTGTATTCTTGGGCAGTTTGAATGCAATGACTTCTTTTCAAGAATTTTATCTCTCAAAGCACATTCTTCAAAGTTTGATGGGTGAGAAACTAATCAATGATGGGATTGAGGCCTTAACAAGAACAGGGCGTCTGATCAGGACCTACACTGTTTGCAAAAAGTTCAGCCATCTTCCAAGTAGATTTTGAGGAAAACACAACTTGACACCCCTAAATTTTGAAATGGACTCTTGCTATATATAAAAGAGGGAAGATTCCATCTGGTACAAAAAGGGTTAATCTGTAACAGTTGGCTCCCTCTATATTTATCTTTAACCCTTTTATTTCCTCAGTAACCCTTTTAGTACCACATGGAATCTTCCTCCTTATATATAGCAGGAGTTAATTTCAAAATTTAGGGTTGTCAGGTTGTTTTTATAAAAATATATTTGTATAATGGCTATACGTTTAGCAAACAGTGAAGGCCCTGATCAGACGCCTCATTCTGCGGCGTCTGATCTGGGCCTGCACTGTTTGCCAGGGTACCCATTTTGGGGTTACTGGTACTAAATGGGTTAACTCTTAAGATGCCAAGAAAAACTGCATTTGAAAGTCTCACCTGTTTATGTCATCCGCTGCATCTTCTTGAAAACTTATTTGAATAAGTTTTGCATACAGGCAAATATTGTGGACCCTAATCAGACTGCTCCCAGAGGAGCAGTCTGATCTGGGTCCACAATGTTTGCAACAATGAAAGTTAAAGTTACAACAAGCAGATAGCATCTGTTGTGACTGACATCTAAGGGTTAATAAGATATTGGACTTTAACCTATATTTATAAGCCTAGCTTCCAAAAAAAGGGGCTTTCGAGGACACAATAAAGAGCTACTCGGATCAGATGTCACAGAATGTGGCATTGATCTGTTCAGGGTTTGTAAAGTTTGGGAGCAAATTCTTTCCTTTCTTAATTGATTACTACACCAAAACCTCTTTATAACACTATTAATGGGGTCCAAAGCAGAAACCTTGTATAGGTAAACAATTGTGTTATATCCTAGCCCTATTCGATCGAGCTCTTGGATGCAGATATTCTCTTTTTCATTTTTAATCTGACATTTACTTTTATGTTATTTGACAATTCTCGTTTCGCAATTTAAATGTCAAAACTAAAAAACGTGCAAAATGGTATCTTTTGTTAACAGAAGTAGTTTTATCCAAACAATAAGAACACCGCATGCGCGTGCCGACGCTCAGCTGCAAAAATTCTAAGTCGAAAAAGGGGCATAACTGTGCCAAAAATATTTTGAGGGTTACCTCACATATTGGTATGAGTTCCGCTTTTCATAATGTCAGAACAACTAGTCTGAGTTTCAAGTAAATATGTTCAGTGATGACAGAGATATTACAAAATATCCAAGTTTTCGCACGACGACGACGCAGACGACACCAGAGTTATGACAATACCTCGTCGTTTTCTTCAAAAACAGCCGAGCTAAAAATGTATAGATTATATAGAAAAATGACCATTTAATTATTATGACAGACAGGCTTTCTTGAAAAATCGCTCAAAAACTCAGGAGTAAATAAACAAAGAATATATAATAGTGAAAGCGAGCGACAAAACAAAGTATAATTGGAAGCAAAATTTATCAAGAAATATAGTAACAGATTCACACACTCAGTGAAATAAATTGTGCCGTATAAAGTCTTTATTTTTTAACCACAACTGTGAATTTTTTTAAAATTAACTACAACAAAATATGATTCATCATAAAATCAACACTATATGGACCAAGGTATGATGTGAGTTTGTTCAATAGATATGGACAAGAAGATCCCATTCAACTTACTACCAAATCTTATGTAAATATTGTCAAGTAGAAAGGTGAGAAATTCACACACTTTCTGACATGACCATAAAGTATAATTTTAATGCTCTTCAGAAGTGAAAAAAGCATTTCTTACATTACATGCAAGATAGAGGGAGTCTTCCCTATGAAATGTCCATTCACGAGGTGTGTTTGTTCAATAGATATGGACATGAAGATCCCGTCCAGACAAACTCACATTGTACCAACCAAATACAGATCAAACATCACTGCAAGTGAAAAACAGAGAAACATCAGATTAACAAGTCCTTGAAATGAGCACCCCTCTAAACCCCACTTCATATGAGCCCCGCTAAGCGAATTTGGGTCTTCGAGCATTCCGTCATGACAAATTTTAATTGTGCATGCCCAACCATTCAGAGGGGCCAGGGATATGGCTTTCTGTCTGAAGGTTCCTCTTGATTCACTGCTCGCATAGGCGATAAGTACCAAAATCGCTTGGCGGGGCCCATATAGAGATGGCTGGGGTTTACAGGGGTATACACTACTTAGCTTATTTCTGCTTCAAGACATAGGTTGTAGGTACTTGTTAAAACCGCCTCAATGAGGCGGTTCTAACAAGCACCAACAACCTATGTTTTGAGTATCAATAAGAAAATATCACAAGTTTTCATCAGAAAAGTAGTCATTTTTGGATATGAAAGAATGCACTATGTCACATGGGTGTTTTATCGTAATGAAATTATGGAAAATCTGCATAAAAGTCTTTACAACATTGTTCATTATAACAGTCTGGGACATAATATCGCTTGAAAAGTGTACTCCATTACAAACAAGGTTGCAAAGATTATATATTACTAAAAATAGGACAATATAACACGGACGCCTCCACCATCATATGATTCGGCAAATATGAGCTCTTAATAAACTTCTGTATTGAATATTACTAAGTATGTATGTGACCTTGATCTCGAGCTATTTATAGCTGGGCTATTAATATTCTTACCACTCAGGGACATCATCAATTTCAGACAAACAACTAAACATGTTAATTATCAAAATATATGGGCCTTGTGGCATCCAATCTGGGCCTGTACTGTTTGATTTGTAGAAACTGCTTTAGTTATAATGTTTGTGCGAAAAATTATCACATGGTGGCATATGTTATAACAGTTTTCCAGTTTTATGACATAGGCACGATCAATTGCTATTAGATCTTTAACTGCCATTTGATCTTCTGCTGTTCAGCTACCCAGCAGGAACAACGTTACACCGACGTTGATGGATGTTGCATCAATGTCAAGATGTTGCACCGATGTTGATGTGATGTCACAATTAAGTCATGTGCCTGCTGGGTATTCACATGCTCCCTTAACCAATCTCTGACAGGTTGCAAATATGGTAAATGCATATAATGATTGGATGATTCAGAACTATTAACAAGAGGGTCATGATGGCCCTGGATCGCTCACCTGATCCATAGGGTATCAAGTGGGCCCCTGGGAGAGCCATTATTGGCCCTGGGCTATAATATGAATAATCTTGGTAGTGGTCTAAAAGGTGAAGCTTCATACCAAATATCAAAGAACAGAGACTTCTGGTTTCAGACAAGATTTTTAAAGGTTTTCCTTATATAAGTTTACATAAACCTTGGGGTCCCCGGGGCAGGCCATTTTTGGCCACAGGGCTATAATTTGAACAATCTTGGTAAAACCCACAAGACGAAGCTTCATACCAAATATCAAAGACCTTGGCCTTCTGCTTTCAGACAAGAAGATTTTCAAAGGTTTTCATTGCCTTGACTTCTATTTCCTCGGGCTGTAATTTGAACAATTTAGATGAAGCTTCACACCAAATATCAAAGACCTGGGCCTTGCGGTTTCAGAGTAGAATATTTCTTTAAAGTTCCCTATATAAGTCAAGGTAAAAACGAAGGGCCCTGGGGCGGGCGCACATCTGGCCCAAAGGCTATGATTTGAACAATCTTGGTAGAAGTCCACTAGATGAAGCTACACACCAAATTTCAAAGAACTGGGCCATCCAGTTATGGAGAAGAGGATTTTTTAAAGATTTTCCCTGTATAAGCCAATGTAAAACCAAAGGGCCGGCAGGTGGGGGGCATTTTTAGCCCTATGCCTATAATTTGATCAATCTTGATAGAGGTCCACCAGATGAAGCTTCACACCAAATATCAAAGAACTGGGCCTTACAGTTTCAGAGAAGAAGATTTTTAAAGGTTTTCCCTATATAAGCCTAAGTAAAAACCAAAGGGCCCCGGGGCAGGGGCATTTTTGGCCCTAGGGCTATAATTTGAACAATCTTGATAGAGGTCCACTAGATGAAGCTTCACACCAAATATCAAAGACTTGGGCCTTGCAGTTCAAGAGAAGAAGATTTTTAACGATTTTCCCTATATAACCTATGTAAAACCAAAAGCCCCCGGGGCGGAGGCATTTTTGTTCCCAGGGCTATAATTTGAACAATCTTGGTAGAGGTCCACTAGATGAAGCTTCATACCAAACATCAAAGACCTGGGCCATGTGGTTTCAGAGAAGAAGAATTTTAAAGGTTTTCCCTATATAAGCCTATGTAAAACCAAAGGCCCCCGGGGCAGGGGCATTTTAGGCCACAGGGCTATAATTTGAACTGTCTTGGTAGAGGTCTACTAGATGAAGTTTCACACTAAATATCAAAGAATTGGGCCTTGCGGTTCCAGAGGGGAAGATTTTTAAAGACTTTCCCTATATAAGCCTTTGTAAAACCAAAGGCCCCCCGGACGGGGGCATTTTTGGCCCAAGAGCTATAATTTGAACAATCTGGGTAGAGGTCCACTAGATGAAGCTTCATACCAAATATCAAAGAACTGGGCCTTGTGGTTTCAGAGAAGAAGATTTTTAAAGATTTTCCCTATATTAGCCTAAGTAAAACCAAGGAGCATTTTTGGCCCTAGGGCTATAATTTGAACAATCTTGATAGAGTCCACTAGATGAAGCGTCATTCCAAATATCAAAGACCTGGGCCTTGTGGTTTCAGAGAAGAAGATTTTTAAAAATTTTCCCTATATAAGCCTATGTAAAACCAAAGGGAGCGGGGGCATTTTTGGTCCCAGGGCTATAATTTGAACAATCTTGATAGAGGTCCACTAGATGAAGCTTCACACCAAATATCAAAGACTTGGGCCTTGCGGTTTCAGAGAAGAAGATTTTTAAAGATTTTCCCTATGTAAGCCTACGTACAACCAAAGGCCCCCAGGGCAGGGGCATTTTTGGCCCCAGGGCTATAATTTGAACAATCTTGATAGAGGTCCACTAGATGAAGCTTCATACCAAATATCAAAGACCTGGGCCATGCGGTTTCAGAGAAGATTTTTAAAATTTTCAGTAAAAAAATCTATTTTTAGCTCCTGTGACCTAGATGTGCAACAGACCGGAACCATTTGAACAACTTTGAAAGGGGACCACCTAAGGATCATTCCTGTGAAGTTTGGTCTAAATCCGATCAGTGGTTTAGGAGGAGATGTTGTTTGAAGAAAAAGTTTATGGATGCATTCACGGACACACGCACACACGACGGACAAAAAGTGATCCCAAAAGCTCACCTTGTCACTATGTGACAGGTGAGCTAAAAATCACACACATGTACTGTGATTCAAGTAACACTAACTGGGTGGACAGTCAATCCAGCCTGTAAGCTACTGCATGGGTGAACCATACAACCTGATCTATTTCTCCAAGCTCCGATGTTCTTGGAGAAATAGATTTGGCTGCATAGTGCTTCATCTTCTCGTGCAGTCTCATGGATGTATCAGAATCCTTAATATATGAACCATTAATCTACAAGAAAAAAAAACAAAAAAAAAAAACAGAGGAACCTGTACAACTAGACAGGCTGATCTGAGTCTGTCTGTTATCTTTGCTCAACATTTATGATATGCAGAATGTGTTACAGGTAAGGAAAACACTTTCAGTCAAAACAACTCTTTCAAAAATGTTTATCTCACTTTACACTTCATTGATTGTGTTTGTTTGTTTGATTTGTTGTTTTGCGTCCCCGTTAACACTGTATAGGCCATTTTGGAGACATTGTTTCCAATTTTGTGGGACTTTTACCCAACATTGAGATGAAATGACATCTCAAGCCATGTCACCTAATGAAACCAATGGGGTTTATTATGCTGAATAATAAGAACCATTTGTCATTTAAGGGGTGTCGGGTCTATTTTTTTTTTTTTCTATTTTCGATAGAAAATCCTGTTAACAAACAGTGTAGACCCTGATCAGACACTGTGTATTAACATCTGAACCAAGTTAGACTGGCTCCAGTCGTTTTTGTTTTAAATCTATCTCTCTTATTCTTTATAGTATTTTATCCTGTTCCTCTTTAATCCAATATTTCAAGTTACCTCTTGCGGTGAACAAGATCCTTTCTTTCTTGCCAAGGGACTGAAGTAAAACAAAATTCTATAAGCTATGCAAGCTTTATGTCCCTTCCAGAAACAAGAGGGCCCAGGGGGCCCTGGTTCGCTCACCTGAGTGTCACTGCCTCGAGGACAATCTACTTTTAGCTCTGGTGGCCATCTTGGCCATCAGCAGAGTGATTTTAGCTTATTTGGTAGGGAGTTACATAGGCAACATTCCTGTGAAGTTTTAATCAAATTTGCCTAAGGTTTTAGGAGGAGTTCATGTTTGAATCATATTTACAATATTTTTCTATTTTTAGCTCCCGATATTTTGTACATCTGAGCAGGATTGTTTTAGCTTTTTTGGTAGAGGGTCATCTAAGCAACATTACTTCAAAGTTTAAATGAAATTGGTCCAATGCGGTACTGGAGGGATGGCGTTTGAAGATTTTTTTTTTATTTTTAACTCTGGCTGCCATCTTGTTCATCAGAGTAGAATGAGTTTACAATATTTTGGTAGGGAGTCACCTAGGCAATATTTCTGTGAAATTTGCATCCAATTGGCCCAAGGGTTTAGAAGGAGTTCACATTCTAAGCAAATTTACCATGTTTTTCTATTTTTTAGCTCTTGTAGCCATTTGTTAATCGTTTATGCTATTTTCCTAGAGGGTCATCTACAAAACACTCCAATGAAATTTAGAGGCCGTCATGGTGAAGTGGTCATGTTTCTTGCCTTGTAAACCAGGGATCCATCCCGGACTTCTCCAGACTTTCAGATGAGTCTTTAATGTATAAGCCTACGTAAAACCAAAGGCGCCGGCCTCGGTGGCTCAGTCGGATGCGCGTCTGACTGGTGATCAGGAGGACGCGGGTTCGACTCCCGCCGGGGTCGGCAACATTCTTTCGTGGAGATTGATCATGAAATCTTTTCTACGGTCATTCTCTCTCTTCCGCTGATTCAAGAAGGGCAGTTGTCAGTTTCTGGCGAAAGAATGTGCACTGTACTGGTTAACCGCTTACGTATAAGCCTGCCCAGGAAAGTGTTGATAGGTAAACTGACCGGCTCAAAAATGACCTAAATAGTGTTGACTGGGCCGTAAAACTCCAATACAAACAAACAAACAAATAAAACCAAAGGCCCCAGGGGTGGGGGCATTTTTGGCCCAAGGGCTATAATTTTAACAATCTTGGTAGAGGTCTACTAGTTGAAGCTTCATATCAAATGGCATAGAGCAGGGCCTTGTGGTATCAGAGAAGAAGAATTTAAATATTTTCCCTATAAGACTATGAAAAACCAAAGGGTCCCAGGGTGGGGGCATTTTTGGTCCTAGGGCTATAATTTGAACAATCTTGATAGAGGTCCAATAGATGAAGCTTCACACCAAATATCTAAGACCTTGGCCTTGCAGTTTCTGAGAAGAAGTTTCTTTAAAGATTTTCCCTATATAAGCCTATGTAAAACCGAAGGCCCCCGGGGCAGGGGCATTTTTGGCCCCAGGGCTATAATTTGAACAATCTTGGTAGAGGTCCATTAGATTAAGCTTCACACCAAATATCAAAGATCTGGGCCTTGCGGTGTCAGAGAAGAAAAGTTTTAAAGATTTCCCCTACAAAAGCTTAGGTAAAACCAAAGGCCCCCTGGGCGGGGGCATTTTTGGCTCCAGGGCTATAATTTGAACAATCTTGGTAGAGGTCCACTAGGTGAAGCTTCATACCAAATATCAAAGACCTGGGCCTTGTGGTTTCAGAGAAGAAGATTTTTAAAGGTTTCCCTTTAAAGGGCTATGAAAAACCAAAGGGTCCAAGGGTGGGGCCATTTTCGGCCCCAGGGCTATAATTTGCACAATCTTGAAAGAGGTCCACTAGATGAAGCTTCACACCAAATATCAAAGATCTGGGCCTTGTGGTTTCAGAGAAGAAGATTTTTAAAGATTTTCCCTGTATAAGCCTATGTAAAACCAAAGCCCCCCGGGGCGGGGGCATTTTTGGCCAAAAGGCTATAATTTGAACAATCTTAGTAAAGGTCCTCCAGGTAAAGCTTCACACCAAATATTAAAGACGTGGGCCTGCTGGTTTCAGAGAAGAAGATTTTTTAATGATTTTCCCTATATAAGCCTATGTAAAACCATAGGCCCCTGGGGCGGGGGCATTTTGGCCCCCAGGGCTATAATTTGAAAAATCTTGGTAGAGGTCCACTAGATGAAGCTTCACACCAAATATCAAAGATCTAGGCCTTGCGGTTTCAGAGAAGATTTTTAAAGATTTTCCCTGTATAAGTCTATGTAAAAACAAAGGCCCCCGGGGCGGGGGCATTTTTGGCCCAAAGGCTATAATTTGAACAATCTTAGTAAAGGTCCTCCAGGTAAAGCTTCACACCAAATATTAAAGACGTGGGCCTGCTGGTTTCAGAGAAGAAGATTTTTTAATGATTTTCCCTATATAAGCCTATGTAAAACCATAGGCCCCCGGGGCGGGGGCATTTTGGCCCCCAGGGCTATAATTTGAACAATCTTGGTAGAGGTCCACTAGATGAAGCTTCACACCAAATATCAAAGATCTGGGCCTACGGTTTCAGAGAAGAAGATTTTTAAAGATTTTCCCTGTATAAGCCTATGTAAAACCAAAGGCCCCCTAGCGGGGGCATTTTTGGCCCTTAGGTAATAATTTGAACAATCTTAGTAGAGGTCCATCAGGTGAAGCTTCACACCAAATATTATAGACCTGGGCCTTGTGGTTTCAGAGAAGAAGATTTTTTAATGATTTTCCCTATATAAGCCTATGCAAAACCAAAGGCCCCTGTGGCGGGGGCATTTTGGCCCCAAGGGCTATAATTTGAAAAATCCTGGTAGAGGTCCACTAGATGAAGCTTCACACCAAATATCAAAGATCTGGGCCGTGCGGTTTCAGAGAAGAAGATTTTTAAAGATTTTCCCTGTATAAGCCTATGTAAAACCAAAGGCCCCCGGGGCGGGGGCATTTTTGGCCCTAAGGCTATAATTTGAACAATCTTAGTAGAGGTCCACTAGGTAAAGCTTCACACCAAATATTAAAGACCTGGGCCTTGTGGTTTCAGAGAAGAAGATTTTTTAATGATTTTCCCTATATAAGCCTATGTAAAACCATAGGCCCCGGGGCGGGGGCATTTTGGCCCCCAGGGCTATAATTTGAACAATCTTGGTAGAGGTCCACTAGATGAAGCTTCACACCAAATATCAAAGATCTGGGCCGTGCGGTTTCAGAGAAGAAGATTTTTAAAGATTTTCCCTGTATAAGCCTATGTAAAACCAAAGGCCCCCGGGGCGGGGGCATTTTTGGCCCTAAGGCTATAATTTGAACAATCTTAGTAGAGGTCCACCAGGTAAAGCTTCACACCAAATATTAAAGACCTGGGCCTTGTGGTTTCAGAGAAGAAGATTTTTTAATGATTTTCCCCATATAAGCCTATGTAAAACCAAAGGCCCCTGGGGCGGGGGCATTTTGGCCCCCAGGGCTTTAATTTGAACAATCCTGGTAGAGGTCCACTAGATGAAGCTTCACACCAAATATCAAAGATCTGGGCCGTGCGGTTTCAGAGAAGAAGATTTTTAAAGATTTTCCCTGTATAAGCCTATGTAAAACCAAAGGCCCCCGGGGCGGGGGCATTTTTGGCCCTAAGGCTATAATTTGAACAATCTTAGTGGAGGTCCACCAGGTAAAGCTTCACACCAAATATTAAAGACCTGGGCCTTGTGGTTTCAGAGAAGAAGATTTTTTAATGATTTTCCCTATATAAGCCTATGTAAAACCAAAGGCCCCCGGGGCGGGGGCATTTTGGCCCCCAGGGCTTTAATTTGAACAATCTTGGTAGAGGTCCACTAGATGAAGCTTCATACCAAATATCAAAGACCTGGGACTTGCGGTTTCAGAGAAGAAGATTTTTAAAGTTTTCATTTAAAAAATCTATTTTTAGCTCCTGTGACCCAGATGTGCAATGGACCGGAACCATTTGAACAATTTTGAAAGGGGACCACCTAAGGATCATTGCTGTGAAGTTTGGTCAAAATCTGATCAGTGGTTTAGGAGGAAATGTCATTTGAAGAAAAAGTTTACGCACGCACACACGCAAGCACTGACGACGGACGACGGACGAAAAGTGATCACAAAAGCCCACCTTGTCACTACGTGACAGGTGAGCTAAAAAAAGAAAAAGAGAAGAAGAAGTAAAGAAAGGGTCTGGAGCCAGACTAGATCCCAGTCTATAAGAATCTTATATGGGTGTGAGGGGTGGATGGAAAAATCCGTCCCAAGGGTCACTGTCCAGCATCACGAGGCTTGCCGAGTGATGCCGGACAGTGATCCCGAGGAACAGATTTTTTCTATCCACCCCTCACACCCATATAGGATTCTTTTTCTTACACAACTTCCATTTCTTAGCTCGGATTTTAATGCTGCAGTCACTTCGGTTACCAACGTCCGCCATATTGTGTGGACACTGCAGGAATGTTTAGTGACGTTGCTGTGACATCAACCTTAACGACGGCGCATACGAGGTCATAATCAACCAGTGCATTTATCAAACACGCGATTATATTCGATTTTGGGTCGGAACACCAGGGTTAGAACATAAATTTCTATCCCAGGGTAAAATCACGGATTTCCTTGTCTGGTGTGCAAGAATGCACTGTCTGCCTATAAAAAAGAAAAAGAAAAAGAGAAGAAGAAGTAAAGAAAGGGTCTGGCGCCAGACTAGATCCGAGTCTGCACTGTCTGCCTATAACCCTTAACCTTTAGCCTGCTGTTGGCGAAAACCCCTATTTTTGCAAACAGTGTAGATCCAGATCAGTTGGCTTCTGAAGAAGCCATCTGATCAGGATCTACACTATTTGACATTCAGTTTATGGATATAGAGAAATGAATAACATCAAGAATTCTGACTGGTTAAAAATCAGAAATGGGTGTGGCTAAATTAAATATTCAGCAGGTTAAAGGTTAAATGGGTTTCCAAGTAATAATGGGTTATTACATGGCAGAGTTTGCTCCAAAGGAGCAAATGCAGTGATCTGCGAAGAGATCCCTTTTTCAGAGGGGTTCAGTTTAAAGTAAAGCTTACCAAGTGACAAAAGTTGTCTCCCTTGTGTAGTGTATCCAATTGTCTGAACAACTTTGGTTTTATCCCATCATCACGAACACATGCCCATATTTTTTACCCCCTTATACCCCAATTTTATACAGTAAAACTGGGGTTTAAAGCGGTAAACCTTATTTTCTGATTTCTGCTCAGAAACATAGAGTTTTGGGTAGAATTATTATTAAAAAAAAAAAAATTTGCATGAATTTTTTTTTCTTGGTGGTAAAATTTTCAATACATTTAGACAGGCATGTTTTCGTAATGTCATCACATATAAGACACATTTTAGGTATACTGACATTTACACAATCTAAGTTTTGGGCAGAATTATTATTATAAAAAAAAAAGGATTTTGGCATGATTTTAGGTATACTGACATTTACATAGGAATGGGTTTATTTTTTTATAAAATAGTTTTACATATAAATATAACAGACACAATATATAGTAAACATAGAAAGTACTTCAAAATATATTAATCATTTCAATTTTGTGATTTATTTTGTGAATTTGTCATCACTGACATATTAGAGGATTATTAATTTATGCTTGTATAAACACTATATATACAAAAACAAAGTTGGCGAAAGAATGTGCACTGTACTGGTTAACCGCATACGTATAAGCCTTCCCAGGAAAAGTGTGGATAAGTAAACTGACCGGCTCAAAATGACCTAAATAGTGTTGACTGGGCCGTTAAACCCCAAAACAAACAAACAAACAAAAACAAAAGGCAGGGAGAGGTTTTCTCTCTCACCAAAAGCAGAAAGAGAGTTTTGGCTGAATTGTTTGGTTTCCTTCTATGCATGTTCACTTAGCTGAAACCTAAGGAAAAGTCTGTCTGTAGGGAGAATATTTTTTATTTTCTCAGAAAATCAGACTTGACATTTCATGTGAATTGTCTCGCAGACAATTTACATTAACCCTTGACCTGCTGAATATTTATATATGCCATACCCACTACCGATTATCAACCAATCAGATTACTTGATGCAAATTATTGCAACAAATTCACAATCTGAATGGCAAACAATGTAGATCCTGATCAGACATCTGATCTGGATCTTCATTGTTTGGAAAATAAGGCATATCCGGGCTCAGCAGGACAAGGGTTAAGTATCAGGTCTGATTTTCTGAGAAAAAAAAATATGATGCCGTCTGCTCCTGAATTTTGCTTAGTTTTATAAGGGTTAATATCAACCAAGAGTGACGGGCCTCCGTGGCCTAGTGGTTAAGAGCGCTGACTCTTGATCATTAGGTCTCTCACCGCTGTGGTTCGAGCCTCGCTCGGGTCACATGTGAGACGCCAAGTTCTGCAACGGAAGGTCAGGTGGTTTTTCTCCGGGTACTCCGGTTTTCGCCCACCTCTGATTAACGATCGGCTCGATATGAGTGAAATAATCTTGAAAGGGCCGTAAAACCAAAATCAAAAAAAAAAAAAAAAAAAAAAAAATCAACCAAGAGTGCAGACTAAATTTTTGATATATACCAATCCATGTATACTAACCAAGATAAAGTAGTAACGAATCAAAATGAATTTTCAATTAGTATAAAACAAACAAAATATATACAATATGGTAGACAAACAAACAGATTTAAACAGATTTCGTAAGTATCAATCAAACAAAAACAATGCACTCAAGCATAATAGACATAGATTCTGAAATGGATTCAATGTAAATATTTGCATTAATAAGCAGAATTGCAACATAAGCTAGGATAATATCAATGAATATAAAATCAATCAATAAGTAGAATTGCAACATAAGCTAGGATAATGCAACAAAGAACTTTGCCATGAAGACAGGAATTGAATTTCAAAGAAAAGAAAACAAACAAAAGAGCAATCTTAACCCTTATCTTGCTGTTCACGACAACCCCTATCTTTGCAAACAGTGTAGATCCAGATCAAGAAGCCATCTGATCAGGATCTACACTGTTTGGCATTCAGTTTATGGATTTGTAAGAATAAATTACATCAAGTGATCTGATTGGTTCAAGTCAGAAATGGGTGTGGCTAAACTTAATATTCAGCAAGAGAAGGGTTAATAATTACAGTGCCATGCCACAATCAACAGTTTATCACACATTACAAATACCACGGGAAGAACTGACCTCTTTTAACCCATTTTATATGGGAACCAATAAAACGGACAAAGGCAAGCAGTGCAGACCCTGAGATGCAGTATCTAATAAGGGTCTACACTGTTTGCCAACAGGATTGCCTGACAAACATAGCAAAAAAATGAAAACTTAGGCTTACATCCCTTAAATCACAAATGGATAGGGCTGGCTAATCGGGGCAGAAAAGATAATCGATTATCATTCCTGTCATTGCGATCGATAATCGTAGTAATCACTGAGGATTTTGTCATAATTTTACCTGTCTGGCTTTCTGTCTGAGCCTGACTCCTACCATATGCTGTACTTTTCCATATGTATTTGAACAGACAAGCTTAGCCGGAGCAAATAGTGCGGCGTCTCATCTGGGTCTGCACTGTTTGCCACACATACAGCTATTTTAAGCACAACTTTGGGTAATAAATTGTACTTATCAAATAATCGATTGCAAGCAAATCGGTAATGATAATAATTTTTGTGGAATGTGTTTGTTTGTTTTGAGGTTTAAAGTCCCCGTCAACACTATAAAGGTCATTTTGGAGACGTTGCTTCCAGTTTTGTGGGACTTTTACCCGACATTGAGATGAAATGACATCTCAAGCCCTGTCACCCAATAAAACCGTGCGTGGAAGCATCATACAGCCCATATATTTCTCCAAGCCCCTATGGGCGGGGGCCATTTTGTTAAATTTATCGATTAAATAATTGATTATCTGATTAATCGTGCCAGTCTTACAAATGGAGTTGTCCAATTTACAACAATGGAACAGTCCACATGGTTACTGGCGTGTAAGGTCATGACACCATCAATGACAGTCTTTTGTTTCCTCTTTTACTTCTTTGGTAACAAAACTTGGCTGAAAAAGGTCATTGTATGACTGAACCTAGTCGATAATAGAACCAACCTGTCAAAAAAACTCTTGTCCATTGTTAATTCAGTCTTTGTACCTTCATCCTTTGGTTTGAAATTGTTATATGATAAACAAAATCTTACACTTGTGGTCATTCAATATGGAATTTTAAGAAACTCGCCAAAGGCTTGTTTCAATATATTTCATATGAAATGACCACTCATGTAAGATACTCTATATAATCTGACACTTATAAAACTGAAAATAGACCCTTTAACCCATTTAGTACCGGAAACCCCAAAACGGGTACCCGGGCAAACAGTGCAGGCCCAGATCAGACACCACAGAATGTGGCATCTGATCAGGGCCTACACTGTTTGCAAAAAGGTCAGCCATTTTCCTAAAAATTTTTGAAGAAAACACAACCTGACACCCCTAAATTTTGAACTGGAATCATGCTATTTAGAAGGAGGAAGATTCCATTTGGTACAAAATGGGTTAAAATGCATCGAGTGGAAGGGTTCATTCTGGATAAAATGGTTTCAAAAAAGCTCTTTGTGACAAAGGCAGAAAATGATTTCCTCATTAACCCTTTTTGTACCAAATGGAATCTTCCTTCGTATATATGGCAGGAGTCCATTTCAAAATTAAGGGGTGACAGGTTGTGTTTTCCTTCAAAATTTATTTAAAAAATGGCTGAACTTTGTGCAAACAGGGTAGGCCCTGATCAGACGCCGCATTCTGCAGCGTCTGATCTGGGCCTGCACTGTTTGCCAGGGTACCCGTTTTGGGGTTTCTGGTGCAAAATGGGTATGGGTTAAAGTTATTTACCTTGAAACTGCAACAAAAAATTGACAGAATGTACAAATGATCATAATAAGGCTATTGCCACACAAACAACTATCAAAGTAAAAATTTAGTAAATGGATTTCACATAAGAATCTATTGCATTAGGATAACAATTCCGCATGACATAGTGCATGCTTCCATAGCTCAAAACAGGACACCTTTCTGATGAAAATTTTTTCATAATTTTCTTATTTCTGTTGCAATTATAGATTATGGGTGCTCATTAGAACCGCCTCATTGAGGCGGTTCTAAAGAGTACCCACATTCTACATTTTCGAGCAAAAATAAGGAAAATAATAACAGCCCTGTAAACCCCACTTTTCCATATATAAAGGCACCGGCCCCGATAGCTCAGTTGGTAGAGTGTCCGCTCCGGGGAACGGGAGGTCTGGGGTTCGATCCCGGGCCGCGACATACCAAAGTCGTTAAAAATGGTACTAGCTGCTCCTCGCTTGGCACTCAGGTTTACGGGGAAGAGCTAGGACTGGTCGATCCAGTGTCAGGATAATGTGACTGGGTGTGGTATCATGTAATGTGTCTGGGACATGATACTTCAGTGAGGCAGCACTATAAACGTGAGCATTGAGCTCCCTGTCGCAACCAGACACCGTCGTGATATGACTGAAAAATTGTTGAAAGCGACGTTAAACCCGAATTCACACACACACACACATTTCCATATATAAAGTGGGATTTAGAAGGGTGATAATTACACAGACTTGTTAAGCCATGTTACTGGAATCTCATATATACTACCCAGATCTTGTAAAAGAGCAAACAAAACTAACATATAAACATAACACAACTTACACAAAATGTTTGCTATCTCTTTGTTATCTCTACAACTAGCATTTTTCAGATCAAAATGTTTGATACAGGAATATTTCTGACTTCTAGTCCAAATATATTGTTGGTGCTAGTTAGAACCACTACAATCTTTGGTTTTGAGCAAAAATAAGGAAAATGAAGAATAATCCCCCCACCCCTATAACCCCACTTTTCTCTAAATAAAGTGGGGTTGAGAGGGGTGTACATTACATAGACTTGATAATCTGATGATAAACTGCATGAAATAACAAACCAAGAAGAAAAAGGAATAATTCTGGTATATGTTTTTCTTAGTTCTCCTAAAAACCAAATGACGTGGGTACTAATGTTATAGGACATATTCTAGCAATTATCCTCAGCTTATTTTAACCCATTTTGTACCAGAAACCCCAAAACTGGTAATTTGCAAACACTGCAGGCCCTAATCAGATGCCGCAGAATGCGTCATCTGATCAGGGCCTTCACTGTTCGCAAAAGTTCAGCCATTTCCCAAATAGATTTTGAAGAAAACAACACCTGACATCCTTAAATTTTGAAATGGACCTGTGCTATATATATATAAGGTTGAAGATTCAATTTGGTACAAAACGGGTTTAGAAGAAATAAAGAAAATAATCCATGGAATTGGTTATTTTTGTTACTCCTTCTTATCAGGAGCTATGCTATGGTTTAACCCGTATCCTGTTGAATAAATTAATTTAGCCACACCCATTTCTGACTATCCACCAATCAAATTACTTTATGTATTTTAAAAACTACATGAGCAATAGTGAAGACCCTGCCTGATAAGATGGCTTCTTCATAAGCCATCTGATCTGGATCTACACTTTTTGCAAAGATAGGGGTTGTCATGTTCAGCAGAAAAAAAAGTACATGTAAGCAAAACATTATGATACCACACCCATGTGCTAAAATGGTCTCTTCTGTATCCCGAAAACTAGCATATTTCAGATAAAAATGTGTGGTATTTTTTTTATTTGTAGATGGTCAGTAGGGCTGGAGAATCAGAGCTGTAACAATAATTGATTATCAGTCCTGTCATTGTGATCGATAATCGATTAATAATCATTGAAGATTTGGTCATAATTTTATCTGTCTGGCTTTCTGTCTGAGCATTACTCTTACCATATGTTGTTCTTTACCATATGTATTGGAACATACTGGTCTGAGCAAACAGTGTAGACCAAGATGAGACGCCACATAATGCAGGGTATCATTAGGGTTTGCAATGTTTGCCACTCATCCAGCTATTTTAGGCACAACTTGGTTAGTAAATTGTACTTATCAAATAATCGATTACATGCAAATCAGTAATGATAACCATTTTTGTGGAATTTATCAATCGATTAATCGATTAAACAATTAATTGTGTCAGCTTTAATGGTCGGTGAGGTAGTTCTTAGGAGTACCCACAGTCGGTAGCTTTGAGCAAATATAGCGAAATACCCCTGTTTCTTCATGAGAAAAGGAGTTTGCAATGGTGTTAATTTAACCTGATGATAACTGGAATCTCAAATATAGGCTTTGCTAAAGAACAAACAAACTTAACATACATGTACAAACATTAGGAGGGCATTTCTGTATAAACTGTGTGAAATAATCATAGCTCCGTTCAGGATAAATCTTTCTTATTTCTCACAGTTTAGGCCCTGATCAGATCCTGCATTCTGCAGAGTCTGATCTTGGCCTGCAACATTTGCCAATGACCGGTTTTGGGGTTTTCCCCACATAAAATAGGTAAAACCATAGCCAGGCAATTCTAACATATATCCACAAAATTGGTAACACACCTGAGTAACATAGTGCATTCTTTAAATATCACCAAAAACATTTTTTCTAATAAAATTTTGTGATATTTTTCTTATTTATACTCCAAACATAGGTTTTGGGTGCTCATTAGAACCGCCTCAATTAAGGCAGTTCTAACGAGTACCCACAACCTGTCTTGGAGCAGAAATAAGAAAAATAATGTTTACGTACTTAAACACCAATGTTCTCTATATAAAGTGGGGTTTATAGAGGGGTGTTCATTGCACAGACTTGTTAACCCTTCTCTTGCTGAATATTCATTTAAGCCACACCAGTATCTGTCTATCAACCAATCAAATTATTTGATGCAATTTATTGCTACAAATTCATGAACTGAATGCCAAACAGTGTAGATCCTGATCAGATGGCTTCTTCAGAAGCCATCTGATCTGGATCTTCACTGTTTCCAAAGATAGGGGTTGTTGTGAACAGCAAGATAAGGGTTAACATGGTGTTTAGACAGGAAATAAAAACAAGAGCACCGCATGCGGTTGCCAACGCTCGGCCGCAGTTTCTTTTAGTTATTAAAACGAAAATTCTAAGTCGAAAAATGGGCATAACTGTGCCAAAAATATTTTAAGAGTCACCTCACTAATTGGTATGAATTCCCCTTTTCATAATGAACAACTATTCCGAGTTTCAAGTTAATATTTTCAGTAATGACAGAGATATCACAAAATGTCCAAGTTTTTGCACGACGACGACGCAGACGACAACAGAGCTATGACAATACCTCGTCGTTATCTTCGAAAACAGCCGAGCTAAAAATTGCTTGGTTATCATTGTAATGCCTCTTTCTCTTGAGCGATGACTGTTATTACAATAACAGCAAACATTTCCTACTTAATATCACCCTTAAGGGGAATGGCAACACCTCCAGAGGAGGCAACTCCTGCAAAAGTATTTTTGTCTCCTATATCAGTAGGGGTCAACTCTTAAAGGAGCAAATTCTTTCCTTTAAGAGTAGACCCCTTTTGTCAGTGCAATAGGGCTTATAGAAAAGCAAACAGGAAGTCCATAAAGTTATTTCCCTTTGAAAAATGGTGGAAAAATCTGCCAGGTGTTTCAATTCTTCTTAAACTTTGAACATCATTAATTATAGAAATATGAGAAGGCAATCAATATCATACAATCTCATTGCTGTATTTTTTAAACAACCCAAACATAATAATAACAAACCATTGCTATATAGCACATTTGTCTTAGTTCAGAAATAATAAAAGTTTACCATTGTAAAACCCCGGTATTATCTTTATAAAGTGGGGTTTGCAGTGGTGATAAATATATATACTTGTTAGCATGGTGCCTTTTAACCCACTGTAAACTAGTGGACTCTTCCATTGCCATATATTGGACAAGTCCATTTGTCACATAAGGCATGTCAGGCCTATTTTTCGTTTTTATTCCATTTGAAATGGAAAATTCTGTTAGCAAATAGTGCAGGCCCTGATCAGATGCCGCCTTCTGCTGTGTCTGATCTGGGCCTGCACTGTTTGCCAAGTGCCCCTTTAGGGGTTGTCTGCATGCAATGGAATAAACAACCCTTTTTTTTCTCAAAAAAAAAGAAATAGCTTTTTTTCATTAACAGGGGTATGATACAATGGAAGCAACCTCTCCAGGAAAGGCAGCCAATCTAAATGCTTCCATTTGCATCACTCTAGATAAGGCACTTTTTCATCCTAAAAGTACTCATATTTTTCTTATATCTGCATGAATTCATATGTTCTGGGTATTCATTAGAAGTGCCTCAGTGAGGCGCTTCTAATGAATACCCACAACATATGTTTTTGTACAGAAATAAGAAAAATAAAATGTTTATACCCCCTCTTAGCTGGGGCTATGCATTTGCAAAGTATTATATAACCATATCAATGTCATGCACTAGCTTACAACCCATTTATACTCCATTGAACAGAGGACCCTCTTTATAACGACAATTTCATCCCTATTATTGTGTTGTTTTAAAGAAATTACCATTTAAAAGAATCTCAGTTAGGAGTATGAGTATGAGTATTCTAACAAATATCTATAACATTTGTTTCTCTTGCATAACTATGGATTTGATTTGGGCATTTCCATACCCAAGGGAAGCCCACAGCGCCTGGAACCGAGGCTAAGCCTTGAGCTAAGAATACATTGCATTGAAACTGTCGTAATAAGGTTTGCCGTTACAATGAATGTTGGTATAAAGAGGGTTGACTGTACGCACAGCATTTTATGACAACTGCTTGATTTCAAGACAGATTTGCAGAATTTCCCAATTTTTTCTTTTTTTTTCTTTCAAAATATGTGGTAGACAAAGTAAGATTAGGAGTCTCCCATAGATACTAAAAACTAATAGAACTATGCAAAAATGTAGAACATTTCTGAAACAAAATGTTAGCATGTTGTCCAGATCTCCCATTAATACTTAAAGTTAACAGGCCTATGCAGAAAGTCTGAACAATTCTAAACCAGCATGTTAGCATGATGTCCAGATGTCCCATTTTAATACAAGCTGACAGGCCTCTGCAAAAAGGCAGAACATTTCTTCACCACATTGTTAGCATGTTGTCAAGGGGCCAGTTGTTCAAAACTAACAATGTCGTTAGTTAACATATCTTTAAAACTCTGGGCCAGTTGTTCAAAGCATCATTAGCTTAACGAGCTCCTTAGTGGTCATATTGTTAACTGTTCTAGCAAGTTTCATATTTAAAATTTTGGTATTTTTGCTGAAAAAATGTGAGCAGCTTTTGCAAATGCAAAAATATTAGCATGTTTGCCATAATAAATTATCAAAGTTTTAATGATACGTTAACTAACAACTCGTTAGTTTTGAACAACTGGCCCCTGATCATTAAATATGGTAAATGTGCTAAAATTTTTGCTGAAAAAAAAAAGAGAGCAGGTTTTGCGGATGCAAAAGCTGCTCACATTTTTTCAGCAAAAATACAAAAAAAATTTCAATCCTGTACTTGCTAGAACAGTTAACAATCTGGGGCCAATTGTTCAAAACTAACGGCGTCGTTAGTTAACGTATCGTTAAAACTTTGATCATTAAATATGGCAAATATGCTGAAATTTTTGCTGAAAAAATGTGAGCAGCTTTTGCTGATGCAAAAGCTGCTCACATTTTTCCAGCAAAAATACCAAAATTTACGATATTGTACTTGCAAGAAGAGTTAACGATATGACCACTAACGAGCTCGTTAAGCTAACAATGCTTTGAACAACTGGCCCCTGACTACTAACAAGCTCATTTAGCTAACGATGCTTTGAACAACCGGCCCCAGATCTCGTGTTTTCTATTTTGTATTTTTTTTTTGTTCATATCAAATTTAAATGTCAAAGCGTTGTCCAACATTGCTTCAGTAGTGAGTTTTGTTCAGAGTGTTAATTGGAAAGCAACTGTAACTCATTAACTAGAAGGCAGCATTGCCAACTAGTGGGCGAATAATGCCCGTTAATCAATAACCTCTAAGTACACACTACAACAGCAGGCCCTGGACAAACAGTGTAGACCCCGATCAGACTGCTCCTTAAGGAGCAGTCTGATCGAGGTCCACACTGTTTGGATCAGACTGCTCCCTGATCGGGGTCCACACTGTTTGGATCAGACTGCTCTCTGATCGGGCTCCACACTGTTTGCAATTTCAACATTATATTATCTCATATACAGTAATATTGATATGTAACATTGTTCTGAAAGACATGCGCATTTTCACAAAAATTTGAAAAAGGCAACTTTTGAAAAATGCATAGAAAATAATTTATGTAAACTGAGTATTTACATGAGATATGATTGTTTTTGAAGATTTACAACCCAGTCAACACAATAAAGGTCATGACAAGCAAGTCAGTTCATCTAACCCATAACAAAAACACGCCTTTATTTAGTTTTCAAATATACTGAAAATTTAACCACCAAAAATGATCATTTTCAGATAAAATAATTCTGATAATTGTTTTTTTAGTTGAGCACAGAACATATATTCCAGGTACTCTGTAGAACAACCTCAGCGAGGAGGTTCTAATGAGTACCCACAATATATGTTTTTGAGCAGAAATAAGAAAAAGATGGATACCCCTCTAAAACCCAGTTTTGCTACATAAAAGTGGGACTTAAGGGAGTCAAAATTATACAGGCGTGTTTTCGAGATGATACTTTTCCTGGACAGATCTTTACATAACAAGGCATCGCATGCGATACAAATCCCCTCGCACAAGACAACTTCGTCTGGGGAAAACATTGAAATGGCAAAAGTCCAACTTGCTTGAGATATTATCATATGTAACATTTGTGTAAAATTTGTTTAAAAATCCATCAATAAATGAAGGTTCTAGAGTAATGACAATGTTTCTCTAAAAATATCCACAGTGACCTTGACTTGAGGCCATGACTGCGAAAGAAAATCTTGCTCAAGATATTATCATAAGCATCTTTTGTGTGAAGTTATATTAAAATCTGTTAATAAATGTAGGCGGTAGAGCGATGACAAAGTTTTTCTAAAAATAGCCACAGTAACCTTGACCTTGAGGCCATGACCTTGAAAGTCAAAGCAATTCGAGATATTATCATAAGAAACATTTGTGTGAAGTTCTATAAAAATCCATCAATAAATGTAGGCGCTAGAGCGATGAAAAAGTTTTTCTAAAAACAGCCACAGTGACCTTGACCTTGAAAGT
Source organism: Lucinisca nassula (assembly GCA_963580285.1). Classification (NCBI taxonomy): domain Eukaryota; kingdom Metazoa; phylum Mollusca; class Bivalvia; order Lucinida; family Lucinidae; genus Lucinisca; species Lucinisca nassula. Next base: position 44,612,542 of record OY757013.1, read on the forward strand.
CGAACTCGCTCGAGATATTGTCATAAGGAACATTTGTGTGAAGTTATATTGAAATCGGTGAAGAAATGTAAGCGTTAGAGAAATGACAAAGTTTTTTCTAAAAATAGCCACAGTGACCTTGACCTTGAAGGTGGAACTCGCTAGAGATATTGTCATAAGGAACATTTGTGTGAAGTAATATTGAAATTGGTGAAAAAATGTAAGTGCTAGAGCAATGACAAAGTTTTCCTAAAAATAGCCAAAGTGACCTTGACCTTGAAAGTCTAACTCGTTCAAGGTATTGTCGTAAGAAACATTTGTGTGAAGTTATATTGAAATTGGTGAGGAAATGTAGGCGCTAGAGCGATGACAAAGTTTTTCTAAAAATAGCCACAGTGACCTTGACCTTGAAAGTGGAACTCGTTAGAGATATTGTCATAAGGAACATTTGTGTGAAGTTATATTGAAATCGGTGAAGAAATGTAGGCGCTAGAGCGATGAAAATGTTTTTCTAAAACTAGCCACAGGGACCTTGATCTTGAGGTCATGACCTTGAAAGTCGAACTCGCTCAAGATATTGTCATAAGGAACATTTGTGTGAAGTTATATTGAAATCTGTGAAGAAATGTAGGCGCTAGAGTGATGACAAAGTTTTTCTAAAAATACCAACAGTGACCTTGACCTTGAGGTCATGACCTTGAAAGTCAAACTTGTCCATGATATTATCATAAGGAACATTTGTGTGAAGTTAAATTGAAATCAGTGAAGAAATGTAGGCGCTAGTGCGATGACAAAGTTTTTCTAAAAATAGCAACAGTGACCTTGACCTTAAGGTCATGACCTTGAAAGTCGAACTCGCTCCAGATATTTTTATAAGGAACATTTGTGTAAAGTTATATTGAAATTGGTGAAGCAATGTAGGCGCTAGAGCGATGACAAAGTTTTTCTAAAAATAGCCACAGTGACCTTGACCTTGAGGTCATGACCTTGAAAGTCGAACTCGCTCGAGATATTGTCATAAGGAACATTTGTGTGAAGTTATATTGAAATCAGTGAAGAAATGTAGGCGCTAGAGCGATGACAAAGTTTTTCTAAAAATAGCCACAGTGACCTTGACCTTAAAGTCATGACCTTGAAAGTCGAACTCGCTCCAGATATTTTTATAAGGAACATTTGTGTAAAGTTATATTGAAATTGGTGAAGCAATGTAGGCGCTAGAGCGATGACAAAGTTTTTCTAAAAATAGCCACAGTGACCTTGACCTTGAGGTCATGACCTTGAAAGTCGAACTCGCTCGAGATATTGTCATAAGGAACATTTGTGTGAAGTTATATTGAAATCAGTGAAGAAATGTAGGCGCTAGAGCGATGACAAAGTTTTTCTAAAAATAGCCACAGTGACCTTGACCTTGAGGTCATGATCTTGAAAGTCGAACTCGCTCGAGATATTGTCATAAGGAACATTTGTGTGAAGTTATATTGAAATTGGTGAAGAAATGTAGGCGCTAGAGCGATGACAAAGTTTTTCTAAAAATAGCCACAGTGACCTTGAACTTGAGGTCATGACCTTGAAAGTCGAACTCGCTCGAGATATTGTCATAAGGAACATTTGTGTGAAGTTATATTGAAATTGGTGAAGAAATGTAGGCGCTAGAGCGATGACAAAGTTTTTCTAAAAATAGCCACAGTGACCTTGAACTTGAGGTCATGACCTTGAAAGTTGAACTCGCTCGAGATATTGTCATAAGGAACATTTGTGTGTAGTTATATTGAAATTGGTGAAGAAATGTAGGCGCTAGAGCGATGACAATGTTTTCTAAAAATAGCCACAGTGACCTTGACCTTGAGGTCATGACCTTGAAAGTCGAACTCGCTCGAGATATTGTCATAAGGAACATTTGTGTGAAGTTATATTAAAATCGGTTAAGAAATGTAGACGCTAGAGTGCTGACAAAGTACGTACGTGCATCAGTGGAAGATTTAGAGATAGTATGATCCAGGATTGCACTGTTTGCCATTCCACATGCATATTTTACTTTTTGAAGAATGACTGTAAATAGGAAAGGTATCCAATTAGCTGTAGTAATTACTATAGTCACATAACCCATTGTAATCATAGCTCCAGAGAAGGTTAAAATCCTTGTCCTGGTGAGCCCGGATATGTCTCATTTTTCAAACAATGTAGATCCAGATCAGATGGCTTCCGAAGAAGCCATCTGATCAGGAGCTACATTGTTTGTCATTCAGATTGTGAATTTGTTTCAATAATTTGTATCAAGTAATCTGATTGGTTGATAATCGGTAGCCGGTGTGACAGATTAAATCAGGACAAGGGTTAAGTAACAAGGATAACTGAGCCGGGGCACAGCATTTCCGACAATTTACATGTGTGCGCTGCGAAGAATTAGAATAGCCTGCGCAACCATATAGTCTGACCAGAGACTCCTCTTGTTGCATGAAGGAGCAATATGGGCCCTTAGTAATCCTTAGAGCGCACAACAAAGACTCCAATCAGACTGCATGGATGCACACGCTTATCTGAGTCTTTGCTTGGCACACATGTATACTGTAGGAAATGCTATGTCCCAGCTCAATTATCATTGAGGCTTTTCAAACAAGTACCCATTACAACCCACAGTATATCAGAAGTCTGATTACAAAACCTTTCAACTATACTTTTTAAAAAAATCTGCAGCACCACAGAACTATTCCAACAAGCCACCAACCAACTTTTGAACAACCTACTCCTAAGAGGCTATCCAAAACAAATGATCAAAACCGCGATACAAAGAGCAACCGACAGAGACAGACTCCAACTTCTACAGCCAGGAACTACACAAAAGAGACAGCCGAAAAATCGTACCGTTTACAGTCATGTACAACTCACTTAATCCCCCAATCAGCAAAATATGTCAGGGAAATAGACACATCCTTGCCTCCGCCCCAGACGCACAAGAATTATTGGACTATAAGTTTATGGTAGTCACAAAGAGAGCCAGAAACATCAAGCAAATACTGACCAAAACTGACGTGAATCCGCAACTGATCACACCAGGATCTGGCCCATGCAATACACAATGTGTCTCATGTAGATTCCTCAAGCCAACAAGAACACTCACTGTTTCAGCAACACAAGATACAATTCCGATAAGGGGACGGTACAACTGCAAAACCAAAAGTGTCGTCTATGTAATAACCTGCACCAAGTGCGGACTTCAATACGTAGGTCAAACAGGCAACACATTCAACGAAAGGTTCAGGGCTCACCTGACCGACATTAGGCAGGAAAACAAACTGAAACCAGTCTCACACCACTTCACGTCAAATGGACACAACGTCGACGACGTTACCGCTACCATAGTGACCCAGACTACCAACGATATTAACGTCAGGCTTCGCACTGAAGAAGTGTGGATTCACGTTTTCAAATCAAGACAGCCAACAGGATTAAATCTCAAACAATAACTATGCCGGTCTGCGACGAGTGTCAACGACAATTCGCATCGAATACAACACTAAAACGACATATCAACTCTTTCCATAAAAGCCATAAGACAGCCTACCAATGCTGGCACTGCCATAACACTTATTCCAGAAGAGAGACCGTCCTAAAGCATTCCCGAAAAGAGCACAACGACTCCGAAGGAAAATTCGTGATAATGGAAACCACTAACAAGAAGTACAGACCAAACATTTTCAAACCGGATCCTTGGGTACCGCCACCTGAAGCAAGGACCAAAAGCAACGGCACAACGTACCAGATACGAGTAGGGCAGCCACTAAAACCTAAACCTACAATGGATTCTCTACTCAAAACTTACCAACAGATCACTTGGGAACTACAATACGGACATAAGATTTGGGCCCCAAGAAGTACTTCCGACATAGACGAGCACTACAAGACCAAGGTCACCACAGAGATGTTAGCTGATGACTTGGAATTATCGTCGTCTGAGACTTCTGTCGCTTCCAGTGACACTGATTGCCAGGACGAGAACCAGAACGAAGAAACCACGATGAGAGTACAGGTGTATAACGCCTTCAAGAGACCATAAACAAAGAACATTACTCTATTCTATTCTATGTCATTTTTAAATAAGCTAATTCTTGTAATTTGTGTGTAAACATTCTGTATCTATGTCTCTACTTCCGCATAACAACTACTGAAATCTATTTTTAACTCGGAAACAATAAGATCACGTGACTCAACACAACCGTTTTTCCATACTTCAGGGACCAAAATCAGACAAAATACCATCTTGAAAAAGGTGCATATAGCACCGAAACGCGTCGATCAAATAAATAAAAAGTCAAAATATACCGTTGTTGGTTGTTTGTTCTGTTGTCTAAACCACGTTTTTAAAAAAAATATAGCTATTTAATTCTACTCATCAAAATTCACATTATGACAAAAATTTGCATCTCACAACAAATCAGAAAGGATAGATTGTGTTGACATATGAGGTTTTAGACCTGTCCAATGAGCAAATTACTAAATCTAGTATGGTGGAGCCAATCAATCGTATTGCTCCATTTTACCCATATAACATTGTGTCATAACTTTAGCCATTTTATAATTGTGACAAAAAGGTTCTTATTTTACCGTTAAAAAGACCCCTTTTGTAAATGGATGTGCTATATTAACCCATTGTATAGTACTAATGGACTATTCCAATGCTATTTTGGACAAGTCCATTTGTCCTATAAGGGGTGGTAGGCCTATTTTTTCGTTTTCATTCCATTTTCACAACCTAGATCTCGGAGCTGAAATAATAAAAATGATGTATACCCACATGAACCCACAGTTTTCTCTATATATAGTGTGGTTTAGAGGGGGAGGTTCATTACACAGTCTTGTTACCATGTCTATCACTTAGGTTTCAGTTATGGAATGATTACAGAAAACAACAAAATAAAAAATTACATGAACAGCTACAACTTTAGAGAGGCAATTCTTTCAACTGAAATGTGCTCCTGGGAAGTGAATTCCTTCCTTTAACCCTTATTTTGCTGAATATTCAGTTAAGCCACACCCATTTCTGACTTTGAACCAGTCAGATTGCTTGATGTAATTTATTCCTACAAATTCATAAACTGAATGTCAAACAGTCTAGATCCTGATCAGATGGCTTCTTCAGAAGCCATTTGATCTGTATTTACACTGTTTGCAAAGATAGGGGTTGTCATGAACAGCAGGATAAGAGTTAAGAGAAACCCCCTCACAATAAGGTGAGATGAATTATTCTTATATGAATTGCCTCCCCTTAAAAGGTATCCATAGCCCCAGATATGAGGGGGTATCCACATACTACTTTTCTCATTTCTGCATGAAAACCTACATTGTGGGTACTCATTAGAAGCCTCTCGCCAAGCTTGCCGATGCGCTTCTAATGAGTACAGACAATGTATGTTTCATGCAGAAATGAGAAAAATATCAGCACTTTTCGGATGAAAAAAAAAGCGCCTTAACTGAGGCTATGGGACTACTATCCATTCCCATTCTGTATTTCTAGTGAAGCATGGGTTTTTCAAACTCTATATCACTTTCACTGTCATCGTTCAGCCTCACTCTGGTTTCGCCATTACTTGATGTGTGTATTAATCTCTTCATGGCCATGCCATCTTCTTCAATGTAGGGAGCAAATCGTCTGTGGAAGCATGCAACAATGCCACCAGCAACCAACATGAACAGCAAATCAGCCATTGCATGCCAGGCAAAAACCATGGTCGCCAACATCATCTGTTCATGGTCTTCTTCATCCCAGTGAGCAGACGATTCAAATGGTGGATATAGCATCCAGCCCACTTGCCAAAACCATGTACCCTGCAGCAACAAAAAGTAGGCCCTTACCAGCGGTGACAGGATATTGTGACGGTACTTCATTTCAACAACAACAGACACAATACATCCAGCAATTACATACAACAACAATGTATGTACCAAAACATCTAAATCTGTTCTCCCATGAAGATGGAATTTAAAAAGTAGTCCCTCACACATCACAGCCATGAGATAGGAAATATAGTCCATGTTGGGTGGAAGTGGAGCCTTATAGTGTACGAGAAGATCCATGATTCCCGTGAAACCAAAAAAGAAGAACATCGTTGCATGCTGTCCATTCCCGATGGCGACAAACCTACCACCAGAAAACCCTGTGTAGATTTCCAGAGAAAATCCCACAAAAACAAAGAAAATCTTAACAACAGGTTCAATAGGCCATTCCTTAAATCTACCACAGAGACATGGGCAGTTGTATACAGCAGTTGAAGTGAATCTGGAGTTCCTTCTTCGGGAGCTGTAGTAACGATTGAAGGCCATGACTGTCCACCACACAGCAAATATGATGAAGAATGTGCCGGGAAGAGCATGTCCGCCAAAGCTACCCATCTTGTATAGTCGTCTGTTCTGGTTTTGATACCTGGAAAAGAACACCAGTGACATAATGATCTGAAGTATTGGGACAGATAGGCCTAAGCAAACAGTGCAGCCCCAGATCAGACTGCTCCTAAAGGAGCAGTCTGATCAGGGTCTACACTGTTTGTCATTCCCTCTGCACTTTTTGAATCCCTTGCTGGATCTTGAAACAAATGTTTTAAAATTTTAGGAAAATCACTGCAAGTCCTCAAGGTGTCCGAACTTTTAGGCTTTTTATGGTATTTGAAGTATAGCCATGTTGACCCATTTACAAAAAAAAATGAAAGCTTTAACCGAACTGGTGGTCAAATTTTTATGAGTGTATGCTGGAAACTTTGGTCTCCAATGGAGCTTGAGACCTTTTCGGGTAAACCTATAATTCCTGTGTCTTAACCCTTACCCTACTCAATAAATTAATTTTGGCACACCCATTCCAGCTTGTACATCATGACAAACAGTGTAGATCACAATCAGAAGCCATCTGATCTGGATCTACACTTTTTGAAAAGGTAGGGGCCATATTGTGTTCAGCGAGATAAGGGTTAACTGTGTAGACCCATTCTGCAGCATCTGATCTGTGTCTACACTGTCTGCCAATGTCCTAGCACATACAGTATAATCCCTAAGACCATTTTTGAACAGTCCCAAAGGTGGTCTATGACCAGAGGACACTGTATGCAGTAAAATTACTAAAAACACAAAGGAAGAATAACTGCAGCCTACTAAATAATTGTTTTAAAGCAAATTAGTCTTAATCTAAGGAGGTCTTAATAGAGGAATTTCACTGCAAACCCCCTTCAATTTTTTCAGTTTAAACCCTCTTCACATAGCAGTCTAACATCTTGGAAAACATTATAGCACTGCTTTCTCTGACTTTGAACACATGAGATTACTTGATGTAATTTAAGAAGCCATCTGATCGGGATCTACAGTTTGCAAAGGTAGGGGTTGTAGTGTTCAGCAGGATAAGGGTTAAATAACCCATGTGTGCATGGTTTAACCCTTTTTGTACCAAATGGAATCTTCCTTCTTATGTATAGAAGGAGTCCATTTCAAAATTTAGGGTGTCAGGTTGTGTTTTCTTCAAAATCTACCTGGAAACTGGCTGAATGACACTTTTCTTTACCTTTGGCCTCAAAGTATGACTTTGACCTTGGATGTACCAACCTGGGTCTTGCGCATGACACATCGACTCATGATGGTTAACATTTCTACCAAGTAATTGCCAAATCCATTCAGAGTAAACGGACACGACCTTGACCTTGGACATATGGACTCGGATTTTGCGCTCAACACATTGTCTCTTGATGGCTAACATTTCTGCAAAGCAATTACAAAATCCATCCAGAAATAAGAAAGTTATTGACTGTGTTTATGTTTCGGGCAGACAGACAAATGAATGGATGGATGAACGGACAGGGGCAACACTATATGCCCTTCCACCATTCTTCGAATGGTGCAGGCATAAACATGTCAGTTTTGGGACCAGGAGAAAATGCACAATGTCAAATGCATGGTCAAACACAATATTCATTATATAAACAGGTGCACCAAAGACAATAGCTAATAGAATTTTGTTTTACTTCAGTCCCTTGGCTAGAAAGAAGGGTACTGAAGCCAAGCAACTGAAGTAAAACGAAACCCTATAAGCTATGCAAGCTTTATGTCCCTTCCAGAAAAAGAAAAAGAGAGAGAGAAGAAGTAAAGAAAGGGTCTGGAGCCAGACTGTTTCATAGATTCAAAAACTTACCTCTGTATTGCACTGGGTGTCACGTCTCAGTAATATTTACACTCCAAATATGACCTGAGTAATCATTCAGTGTGACCTGGAAATTTTTAAAAAAGATGTCATATACTTAACCCTTGTCCTGCTGAGCCCGGATATGTCTAATCATTCAAACAATGGAGACCCAGATCAGATGGCTTCTGAAGAAGCCATCTGATCAGGATCTTCATTGTTTGCCATTCAGTTTATGAATTTGTTGCAATGATTTGCATCAAGAAATCTGATTGGTTGATAATCAGTGGTGGGTGTGGCATATTCAAATAGTCAGCAGGTCAAGGGTTAACTCTTATCCTGCTGAACACAAAAGCCCTTACATGTACCTTTGCAAACTGTATGTCAATCAAATCAGAGAAAACTGGGATTTACAGGGGTGAACATATTCCTAATTCTGCTTAGGTTGTAGGTACTCATTAGTACCACCTCACTGAGGCATTTCTGCAATTTTTTTGAAGCAGAACTAGATTGCAGTCTTAGTACAATGGCATGCCATCACAAATCCCAACATTTTTGACAGCATTACTGCAATGATTGAAATTTGACTTTTTGACCCCTCCCCAGGGCCCACATCTGAACCGAGGTGAAAATTTTCCTTGATCTGCATTCTACTCATTATCCCCTTTGATATGATATGCCACATTCTATGTTCTGAAAAAACTTAATGTTTGGCCCTAAGTCCGAACCCTAGGGCATGACCCAGTGGTCACAGCCAAAAACCTGTTCAATATGTTTTACATCTTTTATTGCTAAGTACATGTGCAAAGTTTGGTATCAAAATGTAAAAAAGAGGGCCATGATGCCCCTGGATCGCTCACCTCATCCATAGAGTAACAAGTGGGCCCCAGGGAGGGCCATTATTGGCCCCAGGGCTACAATGTGCATAATGTTGAGGGAGGTCTAAACAGGTGAAGCTTCATACCAAACATCAACAAAGGCAATTATAAATTTGAACAATCTTGGTCCAGGTCCACTAGATGAAGCTAAACACCAAATATCAAAGACCTGGGCCTTGCGGTTTCAGAAAAGATTGATTTTTTTCAAGATATTCCCTACATAAGCCAATGTAAAACCAAATGGTCCCGGGGAGGGGCTTTTTTGGCCCCAGGGCTATAATTTATACACTCTTGATAGAGGTCCACTAGATGAAATTCCACACCAAATATCAAAGACAGTCTGGACCCAAATCAGACTGCTCCTAACACACTGTTTGCAAAAATGACTTTTAAAGTAACTGGCAGACGACAAAGCAGACAACAATTGTTGTGATTGGCATCTTATGGTTAAGAATGCACTGTGTGATGGGATGCGATATCTTTATGCTGAACTATCTCACGGTGCAGAATTGACATGAATTCAAATGTCCATACATCCTATTTGCCCAAATAAACGTGATGTGCACTTGACTTTTTTCAAAATTGCTTTTAGAATGCTTTACTGTAAGAATTTGATCAAATATTTGCTGCACAATTAGTTAGAAAAGTTTTAACTCTGAAATAATGGGACTTCTGATTGATGAACAAGCATTAATTATGTAGTGTTTCCCCCAGCCCTTTTTAGCATGGCGCGGCGCCATGCCTCTTTTCTCTAGCGCCATGCCCTTTTTTCAAGCGCCATGCCCTTTTTCAGATAGGGTAAATGTTGCCCTACATTTTGGTACAAAAATCACTGAAATTGACCAAAAAATAACAGAGTTGTGCCTGTTTGAATAAGGTCTATTTTAGACACTTTTTAGCAATAAATTTTTGGTTGACTGCTAATTCCCTTGGTTATTGTACTTAATTAGCTCACTTTTAGAAGTCATAACTGTGTTTTGATAACAAGTGTGAGTGACACCAATTAAACAATTGAAGTGTGAAAGTGTGCCTGACCAGTATCATGTCAGTGTTTGTTGTATTAGATAATGGGAGCTGTGGCCCAAACATGTACCAATTTATCTTGTTTGTATCAGTGATCAGCTTCATTACAAAACTTCTTGGCACCAATGATGAATGTGACATAGATAGATAGATAATTTCATATCTCTTCAGTTATCATATTAAAACTTTACATAAAAGACAAAGAGTAAGCATGGAGCGAGAAGGATCTTTTTATTTCAAGTTGAGAGATGTGCCCTTATAGCAAGAATGTGCATGTGAGTGTGCCCTTTTTACATTGCCGTGCGTATTTAAAGTGCCCTTTTTACATATTTTCGCGCGTTGAAAGTGCCCTTTTTCCTGAACAGCACCATGCCCTTTTTGGGAGCTGGGGGAAACACTATTATGCCAGTACAAAATGCATCCTCTTCACCTGCATATATTAGTCAAATGCATGTATACAATAATCCAAAAGATATGCACCAAAAAAGTATAAAAACATATGATACAGTGCAACATCTTTCTCTTGTTTGTTATCCCCACGCTTTTCGAAGAAAAAGTGGGGTATTGTATTGGTCTCTGTCGCCCGTCCATCCGTCTTAATGGATAACTCCTCCTAGACGGTTATAGATAGAAGCTTGAAACTTTGGCAACTGACAGATCTTTGGTCTAGCTATATAGGGAGTGCATGACACTTTCTGAATTTTGATCACACCCCTAGGGGTGGGCCCATGGGGTGGGGCCCGCCAAGGGGTGGGGGTGTCAAAAATCAAAATTTCCAAAACATGGTTGTGTAACATATCAAAGCGAACGGCATGGTGAGTAGAAAACATTAAAACAAAAATTTGACCCCTGGGGGCAATTTTGAGGTCACCAGCTGATTTTGACTGATTTTGACCCCTTTACCCCCATACATTACTGTTACCGGATAACTCCTCCTAGACGGTTAAAGATAGAAACTTGAAACTTTGGGAACTGATAGATCTTTGGTCTGGGGAGTGCTAGGGGCTGGCCCAGAGAGTGGGGCCGGCGCGGGGAAGCGTGGGGAAATGCGATGAAGTGCCATCGACTGCACGATTCTTGTTTTGTTTGATTTGAGGTTTAGCGTCCCCATTAACAAAGTATACTATAGGTCATCTTGGCGACGTTGCTTCCAATTTTGTGGAACTTTTACCCGAATTGAGATGAAATGACAGCTCAAGTCCTGTCACCCAATGAAACCAACAGGGTTTATAAGCATGGATGATTTGGCTTTCACCTCTTTGCCTGGGCAGGCTTAGATCCTCTGAGCGGTTTACCAGTATTCGTGTGCATTCAGTTTCAGCTCTGGCATGCGTGGAAGCATCATGCAGCCCATCTATTTCTTCAAGCCCCAATGGACCGAGGCCGAACAGCATTCTCTCACTGTTCATAATTATCACATTTAAAAATGGATCCCAAAATGTCTAAATTCCATGTGTGGGTGAAAAAGTCATCGACCCACAAAATCTAGGTCAATGTCAAACATGAATGCCTGCCATGCCTGGATGCAAGCTTGTACCAAGTATCATTTATAATGATGCTCTTATAATAGTTCTTGAGCAATGGGACTTGAATATTAACCCTTTCTGTACCAAATGGAATCTTCCTCCTTATTAGCAGGCCCAGCTAAGTTATTTTCAAAATTTAGGGGTGTCAGGTTGTGTTTTCTTCAAAATTTGTTTGGAAAATGGCTGAACTTTTTGCAAACAGTGTTGGCCCTGATCAGACACTGCATTCTCGGCCAGCTTCTGATCTGGGCGAACACTGTTTGCCAACTTCCCCTTTTGGGGTTTCCAACACAAAATGGGTTAAGATGAGTCCTGAGGCTGAAGACAGTGAACCAAGATCAAATATGGCATGCTTGCAATTATAGTTGCCATCACTTTAGATGCAAAATTAAGTTTGTAAGAAGTATCTTACAAACCTTGAGAAATGGAGCTAAATAGTAGGGTGAATGCAACAATTCACAGAGTCAATGAACCATGAAAGTAGGTCAAGGTCGAATATGGGTGCTTGCATTATAGTTGCATCCATACATGTAGATGCAAGTCTGTACCAATTTAGAATCTCAATGAAGCTCTTATAGTTCCTGACCATTAGGGTGAAAGCTAGGGTTCTTGCAAATGTCAACAGCTTGACAAATGGACATATGGTCGAACAGATGGCAAGTTAGACTCTTACATGTATGTTGTGTTATCATGCAGCTAAATAGCGGGCAGGACAAAAATGACCATAAATCGTCATTTTTTCTATATTCATTTGTAATTATACATTTGTAACATGTTATTTAAATAACACAGTTTTACCTTTGAACCTAAACGATTGTGTTATAAAGAGGCTGTGGTGTAGTAAGACAAAGCAAAAAACAAATTTAACAATCATGTTAACCTCCAAAACTAAGAAACATTTAGATGTGTTTGTGAAACATGAACATGTCCCCCATGCCAAGGTCATTTTTTTCTTTAAAGAAGGTCAACGTTTTTAGATTAGTGGGAAGCCTTTGTCACTAGGAACCTACATGCCAAATATGAAGGCTCTATATGAAATGGTTCAAAAGTGAATACCAATGTTAATGTTTTCTTTAAGTAGTTCACAGGCCAAGGTCACAGGTCAAACTTGTCTGTGTGAGTGGACAGCTCTTGTCACAAGGAATCTACAAGCCAAATATGTAGGCTGTATCTGAAATGGTTCAAAAGTTATGACCATTTTATTTTTCCTTTGAAGCTGGTCACAGGTCAAGTGGGAATCGCTTGTCATCTACTACATGTCATGTGAAATTGTGAACTATGAATTAAGGATGTATCTGAAATGGTTTAAGAGTTATGAAAGTCCCACAAAATTGGAAGCAACGTCTCCAAAATGACCTTTACAGTGTTGACGGGGACATTAAACAAACAAACCATTGATATTTTTTCTTTGAAGTAGCTCACAGGTCAAGATCATGGTCACAGGTCCAAATGTTTTGTATGTGAGGGAAACCCTTGTCACCAGAAACCTACCCTCTGTCTGAAACGGTTCAAAAATTGATGACCAATGTTAAAGTTGTCCAACCAACCAAAATCATGCAGAAGTGAAGGCAATGATCAGTAATCGATCAGTAATCGATACAATTAATTTTAATATACATCCAGTCAAAGACTCCAAAGGGGAAGAAACTCGAACATGAAATAACTTTATTATAAGACCCTAATGAAAACCAACAAACAAACAAAGACAGGGCAAAATCAATATGTCTCTGCTTTCGCTACAGGGGGCAAAAAAAAGTGTACTCTGGTACCATACAGGGGCATTGATAAATTTGATTGTGTTGCAATGATTGCATTGTGAAACAAGATACATGACATCTTCCTCTCATCCAACCACACCCTTATTACCATGTGAGTGTTGATGGTGCAAACACATACCCAATTTTGGTCAGAATAGCTTGAAATCAAACAGTTTATTTTTTTATTATGTTTTTTTTTTTTGGGGGGGGGGGGGGGGCTTTAAGTTAAAGCCAAAAAAGTTTAAGCCTGAAATTTGTCAAAATGTTGCCATCCTGTTACGACAGGCTGGATACACACATTACAAAAACATGCTTATTGAAATACACTGAAAATCTTAACACAAAAAAATAAATTTCCAAATAAAAATCCTTACATTTTTTACTATTTTCATATTTCAGCTCAAACATAGATTGTGGGTACTCATTAGAACCAACTTGACAAGGCAGTTCGAATGAGTACCCACAATCAATATTTTTGAGCAGAAATAATGCATACCCCTGTAAACCCAAGTTTTACTGAATAAGAGAAGAGTTTAAGGGGTCAATATTATATAGGTGTGCTTTGACAATGAGTCCAGCATGTTTTGGAAACAATTAACCTATTCAGTACCAGAAACCCCTAAAAGGGGTGCAGGCCTAGATCAGACGCTGCAGAATGTGGGGTCTGATCAGGGACTCCACTGTTTGCTAAAAGTTCAGTCATTTTCCAAACAGATTTTGATGAAAACACAACCTGGCACCCCTAAATTTTGAAATGGACTCCTGCTATATATAAGGAGGAAGATTCCATTTGGTAAAAAAGGGTTAAAGTCATACCTTCAAGTAAAACTACTGTTCACATTAAGCTGAATAAGAGGTTCCAATATATCCAATTTATTGTGACTTAATAAGATATCTGTCAAAAGCCTTAATAAGCAAACAGACTTTTTTACGTGGCTGTCATTAATTATCTCAGATTGAACACAATATAGTGGATATTCCATGCAACAGCTTTGAAAAGATCAATATGATAATTTCTTCAATACCTGTATAGTCTTAAAACACAGCCATCCGTATCTGATTTTAGTCAGTCATAAAACTATATTATTGATCTAGACAACGCCAAATAATTACACTACAAACTCTTTTAACACTATTTTTGGGATCCAGAGCAGAAACTGTATAACCAGTGACTCTGTTACCAGTATATCCAAACAAATAAAATATAGATACCGTAAAATCTCTAATAGAAGCCCATGCTCTAATAAACACCCACCACCCGATTTGAATGTTAAAAAATAGCGATTTTTTTGACAATTCTCAGAAAAATAACAGCCTCTAATAAACGCCGACTGGAAAATAAATGAAAAAAACAACAACAAAAACGATCTTACCTTATACTGAAAGTTTCCAAATTTGTTGCTTGATAGTAGAACACACAAAGCCTTTTTCCCCACATGGTTCAAATAAACGGTAATAATTAATCAGGGTCTACACTATTTGCTTAAGAGCCTTAACTTGGATGTTGATAGAAACTTTTTTGTGACATTGCGACAGGGTCGGAAATTGAACAAATAACAAAAATGACTTCTTTGACACAAAATGAGAAAAATGTTAATGATATTTGCTTTATTGAAAAAAGGGGAGGTAACTACTATTCCAAGGCACAGCTATTGTATCACCAGTCATTTTCTGAGACACAAGATGGCGACAATAAGAAAGAAACTGAGTGTTTTGGACCATCATATGCTAGTTGCAGGTTTCTCTAGCCTCTAATAAACGCCCACCCACTTCGTCAGGAAAGGTAATGATTCTAATAAATGCCCAGGCGTCTATAAGAGATTTTACGGTAAATATTGACAAACTGTATACGAGTTGTGATAAATTTTCTATACAATCTAGATACATGGGCATATCTCTCAATTGTGGGATCCATCTTTAAACCAGTTTATATCTAAAATTGTGTTTGAAGCAGAAACAATTTCAAAGGAAAAAAACCTCCCTCCCCAATAAATATAACAAACACCTATATGACTTGAAAACTAGGTCAATGACACCAAAATCTAATCAAGTCACTGATATGTTGAAATCATGTATTTGGGGAAAAGGTACTGACATTCAGCCATTTTTTTTGCTCATATTGACAGTTATCGAGAGTCTGTGACCTTTAAAATAAGGTCAAGGTCACCAACTCGAATCAAATCTTTGGTAGTTGCAATGATATTTTGTACCAAGATTGACCAAATTTCATAGACTAGTTCATGGGATATGCTGCTGACAAGCCATTTTTGGTTCAAAATTGACAGTTATGGAGAGCCTTTGACCTTAAAAATAAGGTCAAGGTCACCAAAATCTAATCAAATCTTTGGTAGTTGCAATTATATTTTGTATCAAGATTGACCAAATTTCATAGACTAGGTTGGCTCAAAATTGACAGTTTTGGGGTACCTGTGCCCTTGAAAATAAGGTAAAGGCCTTAAAAATCTAAAGACTGTCTTCCCCTTCCTCCCACCCTAGTGCTGTAACCATTCATAGGTTCAAGTCCCACTTCAGGAAATATACAATTACAGTGCTTCAAACAGGCTATGCCGTTATTCAAATGGGACTGACCCCCCGCCCCCCCAAATATGCCCCCCCCCCCCTCTTCTTGGAGAGACAAAATGAACAGGCTTACCACAATGTTTTGTGTATATACAGTAAAAATCCTACATTAAGACCACATTTGGAACTGTTCAAAAGTGGTCTTCAAGACCACTTTTGAACAATCCCAATTGTGGTCTGAGTGATCTCTTATTACACTGGGTGTAGGAAAAACAAAATAAGAGTTAATAAAACCTTTTTTAACCCTTATCTTGCTGTTCACGACAACCTCTATCTTTGTAGAAGCCTCCGTGGTGCAGTGGTTATATACGCTACTCGCCTTGTAAACCAGGGGTCGCAGGATCGATCCCGGCTTCTCCAGACTTTGGGATGAGTCTTTAAACGGAGGTCCCGTCTCCAAATGACCTTAGCTGTTGGTGGGACGTAAAACTCAAATACTCACTCACTCACCTCTATCTTTGCAAACAGTGTAGATCCAGATCAGATGGCTTCTGAAGAAGCCATCTGATCAGGAAACAGTGTAGATCCAGATCAGATGGCTTCTGAAGAAGCCATCTGATCAGGATCTACACTGTATGGCATTCAGTTTATGAATTTGTAGCAATAAATTACAACAAGTAATTTGATTGGTTGATAGACAGAAATGGGAGTGGCTTAAATGAATATTTAAGATAAGGGTTAAATATGCAAAATTAGCCCTAATTTTAGCTTGTCTTAATATCAGAATTTCACTGTAGACATACTTGAACTCCTTGAAGAGTTGGGGCCATGCATGACATTTTTATTTTCCACTTACTACAGAAGCTTCCCCTAGCTCTTATCCACCTGAATATTGCTAATAATGTACAAATGCCACCAGTTGTTTATAGCAGTGCTGTAAGCCTGTTTACAAAAACACGCCTATACAAATACATTATGAATGTTACTGCCGAGAAAACGAAAATTTGAAGATAAAAAAATTTGGATATTTTTTCTTATTTCTTCTGAAAATATAGATTATCGAGGCAGTTCTAACAAGTACCCACAATCTATATTTAAGAGCAGAAATAAGAAAAATAAGGTTCACCCCTGTAAATCCGAGTTTTACTATAACTGGCGACCAGTCGATTCAAAATATAACGAGTACCCACAATCTGTATTTTGAGCAGAAATAAGAAAAATATCACAAATTTCCATCTAAAAATTTTCATTTTTTCAGTGGTTTACAATGCATTTGTATAGCTGAGCCATGTTTTCATAATATAAAAAGATATGTGAAATAATCTTCAAAGGGCCGTAAAATCAAAAACCCCAAAAAGTTCTGTCTGTACTTTGATTTTTTCTATTCCAGAGTAGTCCTAATCACTGAGGGCCAATCATGGTTTGTTTGGAATTTAACGGCCCAGTCAACACTATTAAAATTATATCAGGACCATCAGTTTACATAATCTCACCTATGATCAATCTCCACAAAGGAATGTTGCCTGCCAGGTATGTATTTACGGGTATGATTAGATGTAATTGATATGACATTTGTGATGTCTCTATAAACATACCACTGTTGTTAAATCCCAAAGAAAATCTACATGTACCTTAATGATCTGACAGGCCTAAGCAAACAGTGCAGACCCAGATCAGACTGCTCCTTCAGGAGCAGATTGATCAGGGTCTTCACTGTTTGCCATTCCGTCTACACTTTTTGGTCTTTTTTTCTGAAACAATTTTTTTTTAATTTTAGGAGAATTACAGTAACTTTTCAAGGTTAGGATTTTTACAGTATATTCACTACTGAACCTGTATAGATTGGTTGATTTGAGGTTTAATGTCCCCGTCAACACTAATTGGGTCATTTTGGAGACGTTGCTTGCAATTTTGTGGGAACTGACCCGAAGTTGAGATGAAATGACACCTCAAGCCTTGTCGCCAGTGTGAATTTGTTTAACCCTTTCCAACTCAGATGCGTGTTTTTATGTGTCGGCACACCCCTCCCCCCCCCCCCCCCCCCAATTTTAAGCCCCAGATAAGCACCTAAAATCTGCATTTCCTGCCCCTGGATAGTTATGTTTGCTTTACGATTTGCCAGTGCCAAACCCCTTAATTGTTGCCTTGACAGCTGTGTGAAGATTAAGATTTGGTTAAAAATTCATGTGAAATCACACTTTCTGCCAACTTTGAGATGCCCCCTCATTACCATGACAACAATGATCAAGTCATGAAAGGTTGCATTTGAAAGGCTACTCAGCCCAATGAACATTCATACCAAGTTTGGGGTAAAACAGACCATCCATTATGAAACAATGGCTAGTTGAAGTTGCTGTCAGGTGCACACCCGAGTGGGAAAGGGTAAAAACTCAAGACAGTATTACCCCTTTCACCCTTGAGTCTCTGAATCGAACTCTTCTGTCTCTAAATTTGGAGATGTCCATTCTTGTTAACCCATTGTATGCGAGAAACCCCTAACTGCGGTACCTTGGCAAGCATGTCTAGATCAGATGCTGCAGAGTGCGGCGTCTGATCAGGGTCTGCACTATCTGCTAACAGAATTTCCGTCAAAAATAGAATAAATGCATGTACGAAAAATAGACCTTCCACTCCTTGAATGACAAATGGACTTGTCCAACAAATAACCATGGAAGAGTCCACTAGCATACAATGGGTTAATAGGTGCTATAGTCAAAATCATTAACAGGATGTCAAACAGTGTTCATCCTGATGAGACGGCTCATTAATTTATGAATCTTCTCATCAGGAACTAATGTAAAAATCCTAAAAAATTGGACACCTTGAGGACTTGTTCTTCTCACAAATTTGATTCACAATCTAGCATGGTGTCCAAAACGTGTGGACGAAATGGCAAACAGTGTAGACCCTGATCAGACTGCTCCTTCAGGAGCAGTCTGATCTGGGTCTGCACTGTGTGCTTAGGCATGTCTGTCCCGATAATTAAGGTCATTATGGTTCACTGTTCTGTACCAGTCTTTGGGGTTGAAAAGGTTAATTTCATTTGTATACATAATAATAGCTGTTGAAGCCCCCGCCCATAGGGGCTTGAAGAAATATATGGGCTGCATGATGCTTCCATGCAGAGCTGAATCTGGCCCGCACACTAGTACTGGTAAACCACTTAGAGGATCTAAACCTGTCCAGGAACCGCGGTGCGAGGCGGACCGTCCATGCTAATATACCCTATTGGTTTCATTGGGCGACAGGGCTTGAGATGTCATTTCATCTCAATGTCAATAAAAGTCCCACAAAATTGGAAGCAACGTCTCCAAAATGACCTTTACAGTGTTGACGGGGACATTAAACCTCAAATCAAACAAACAAACAATAATAATAGCTGTTGCTATGCACAAGTCATAATAAAATCATGTCTTTAACCCATTTGGTACCGGAAAACCCCAAAATGGTATTTGACAAACTGTGAGTGCAGGCCCAGACCAAAACCCGCCAAATGCAGTGTCTGATCTGGCAGGACCTACAACTGTTTGCAAAAAGTCCATCTATTTTCCAAGAACCAATAGACTTGTGCTACATGTATATTATTATAAGGAGGAAGATTCCGTTTTGAGTATAAAACGGGGTTGTTATAAGCATTTTACTGTTACACCCAGGTGAAAATGATAGTCATTTACCAGGGCCTGAAGAAATAGATGGGCTGCATGATGCTTCCACACAGAGCTGAAAACGAATGCACATGAGTACTGGTAAACCGCTTAGGTGATCTAAGCCTGCCCAGGCAAAGTGGTGTGAGTCCATGCTTATAAACCCTATTGGTTTTACTGGGCAACAGGGCTTGAGATGTCATTTCATCTCAATGTCGGGTAAAAGTCCCACAGAATTGAAAGCATCATCTAAGCAACATTCCAATGAAGTCTGAATAAAATTGGCCCAAGGGTATAGGAATAGTTGTTAAAGATTTTTTCTACTTTTAGCTCTCGTGACCAGCTTGTTCATCAGAGCGGAATGAATGGGTCATCTAAGCAACATTCCTATGAAGCGTGATTGAAATTGGCCCAAGGATTTAGGAGGAGTTGGCATTTAAAGCAAATTATTGACAGTTTTCTATTTTTAGGTCTGGCGACCACTTAGTCCATCAGAGCAGAACCATTTTAGCTATTTTGGTAGAGGGTTACCTAAGCAACATTCCGATGAAGGTTGAAGGAAATTGGCCAAAGGGTATAAGAGTTGTCGTTTAAAGATTTTTCTATTTTTAGCTCTGGTGGTTACCTTATTCATTGGCGAGGAACTGTTTTAGCTTTTTTGGCAGAGTGTCACATCTGCAACATTCCTGTGAAGTTTGATTAAACATGGCCCAAGGATTTAGGAGGAGTTGGCATTTAAAGCAAATTATTGACATTCTCTTTTTTAGCTCTGCTCACCCAAGCAAAATTGCTTTAGCCAATTTGGTAGAGGATCACCTACATGTAAGCAACATTCCCATGAAATTTGAACGAGACTGGCCCAAGCGTATATATGTGTGTGTGAATTCGGGTTTAACGTCGCTTTCAACAATTTTTCAGTCATATCACGACGGTGTCTGGTTGCGACAGGGAGCTCAATGCTCACGTTTATAGTGCTGCCTCACTGAAGTATCATGTCCCAGACACATAACATGATACCACACCCAGTCACATTATCCCGACACTGGATCGACCAGTCCTAGCTCTACCCCGTAAATCTGAGTGTCAAGCGAGGAGCAGCTAGTACCATTTTTAACGACTTTGGTATGTCGCGGCCCGGGATCGAACCCGAGACCTCCCGTTCCCCGGAGCGGACACTCTACCAACTGAGCTATCGGGGCCGGTCCAAGCGTATATATACATGTAGGGAGAGTTGTTGTTTAAAGATTTTTCTATTTTTAGCTCTGGTGGCCATCTTGTTCATTGGAGTGGAATGATTTTAGCTATTAGTGAAGAGGGTCGTCTAATCAACATTCCTATGAAGGTTGATTGAAATTGGCCCAAAGATTTAGGAGTTACATGTAGCATTTAAGGGGAATGGGAACACCTGGCTGATTTTTCCGCCATTTTTCAAAGGGAGACAACTTTCGGGACTTCCTGTTCGCCTTTCTATTAAACCTTGTCCCACTGAAAAAGGGGTCTACTCTTAACCCTTTCCCACTAAGGGATTTTGTGAATTTTGCTAATTTTCACAGTGTTGCACCTGACAGCAACTTCAGCTAGCCATTGTTTTATAATGGATGGTCAGTTTCAAACCAAATTCGGTAGGAATGTTCATTGGGCAGTAGCCTTTCAAATGCAACCTTTCATGACTTGTTCATTGTTGTCATGGTAATGAGGAGACATCTCAAAGTTGGCAAAAGTGTGATTTCACATGGATTTTTGACATTTTAATCTTCACACAGCTGTCAAGGCAACAATTAAGGTGTTTGGCACTGGCCATTTTCACTGTTTGCAGCATGTTTTATCAGCATCAATTTTGAGGCATTTTTGACCCCAGACACCCTCGGATATAAATTTTAACGGCCGGTTGGGCCATACACCCAAATTTTTTCGGCATTGCCCCCCCCCCCCCAACTTCAATCCCCCAAGAATGTTTTTAGCGGGGGGCACGCGAAAAAACAGGTCACTTTTTGCCCAACAAATCCTAAAGCAACCATAACTATCCAGGGGTAGGAAATTCAGATTTGAGGTGCTTCTGGGGCTGGGACTGGGGGTTGGATGCAGATACGTAAAAACACGTATCTGAGTGGGAAAGGATTAAAGGAAAGAATTTGCTCCTTAGGAGCAAATTCTTTCCTTTAAGAGTTGACCCCTATTGAAATGGGAGACAAAAATACTTTGACAGGAGTTGCCTCCCCTGAAGGTGTTCCCACCCCCCTTAAAGCAAAATGTTGACACCGCAAGACACACCACCACAATAGCTCACCATGAGCACTTCATTCTCAGGTGAGCTAATAAAAACAAGAGGGTCGTGATGATCCTGGATCGCCCACATGATAATTGGACAACTGAAATGGTAGGGGAGGGTTGGTCCCTTTGACATTGTGGGTCAGGTCCCAGTGCATCAGAAGATGAACTGGCTCAGTTTAACTATCAATGACTCATGGAGACAAGGAGTTGTCTGTGTGTGGGGGGGGAGGGGGGGGGGGGGGGTTGGTTGAGGGGTGACAACAGGTTGTGTGTGAATGTATGAACAGGATGAGTCTAACTATTGTGACAAGGGTTTTTAGGGTGGGGTGGGGTGGGGTGGGGGTACATTTGATATTTAATTTCATTCTTAAAATAGCAATATGTACTGGTGCCATATTTTTATTGCAACACTGTGAACGAGCTTGGAAACAAGAGCTCCCCAAGCGGGGCATTATACGCCAGTGGCAATTGGTAAGATGGAGCATATATATACTGACTGTTGTACAAGTTTGGGTTTGAGGAATGTAACCAAGGAACAATATGTGCTCCATATATTCTTACCTGGCACTATTAATAACCCTCAATGGCTCAAACTACCTGTCACCAACAAATTGTCATGGTCGGTAATATTTGGTGGACCATTCTCTCAAAATATTATAGGCATGACTCTGGCAATAAATGGTGGACTGTAACCTTGAAATAATATGTGCTGCGCCACACCATAGTCTAACTATAAGTAAGGTTTCAGCTTCATCAGATATAAAATATGGGGGACATAACATCCGGAAACAAAATATGTTTAGAAAAAATATAGGTATCTTGTGACCCTAGGCATGCCCCTGGGACAAAATTTTTGCATCACTGTATTCCACATTTTATCACTTTCAATTTGATATGCAACATGGCTATGTTGTGCCAAAAATTGGCCCCTGTGGCTCACCCCACCCCACCCCACTATCTTCGGCCTCGCCCCAGGGGGGTCTCATCAGAATTTCAAATACTTCCTCCAGTCCTCATCCAGAAGGCTATTAACCCTTATCTTGCTGTTCACGACAACCCCTATCTTTGGAAACAGTGTAGATCCAGATCAGATGGCTTCTGAAGAAGCCATCTGATCAGGATCTACTCTGTTTCACATTCCATTTATGAATTTGTAGCAATAAATTACATCAAGTAATTTGATTGGCTGATAGGCAGAAATGGGTGTGGCTTAAATGAATATTCAGCAAGAGAAGGGTTAACTCATTTAACCGTGACAGATAGATGGTTCTAGCTGAAATAGCCTAGGGAGGAGTTGTGTCACAATGAAAAAAAGGACCCAAAATCATACGTTTTGACCTCTGGTGACCCAATGGCAAACTTTTTGCACCAGATCGAAGGATATCAAGATTAAAATTGCAGTGGTGCAGCACCACTGCAATTTTAATCTTGATATCCTTCGATATGAAATGCAACTTGACTACATTTCAGCAAAATGAATTTTTACCCCTTGGGTGGTGTTAGGGCCCACTCCCTGTCTCACACATAGGGCTTTTACCTGTGAGTGAGTGTTTGAGATTTACATCCACCAACAGCTGAGGTCATACAGAGATGGGACCTCGGTTTAAAGGCTCATCTAAAAGTCTGGAGAAGCCCGGGATTGATCCTGCGACCCCTGGTTTTACAAGGCGAGTAGCGTAACCACTACACCACGGAGGCTTCTGCTTTTGCCTGTGAAAGTTTCGAGATTCTAGATTAAATGGTCTAGGACCAATGGTGGGACTTTACAGACGGATGAACAGGGACAGACAGGCAGTCTGGCATCCTGATCCATGGCAGAAAACATTTGCAATACAAGATCAAAAGAGTTCAGAGGGCAGCAGCTAGATATGTACTCAATAATTACGGCTTTACCAGCAGTGTTACTGAAATGTTCCAAATCCTAAACTGGCAAACTTTAGAACAACGAAGATTACAAAATTCCCTCATCATGTTATCTAACCCTTATCTTGCTGAATAATCATCTAAGCCACACCCATTTCGTTATATCAACCAATCAAATTACCTGATGTAATCTATTGCTACAAATACATAAACTGAATGCCAAACAGTGTAGATCAGGAGCCATCTGATCTGGATCTACACTGTTTGCAAAGATAGGGGTTGTCGTGAACAGCAAAATAAGGGTTAAAATTAAATCTGACCTAATTGCTGTCGACCATTGTCACCTTACACTAGTTACAGAAATCAGAAATCTTAACTTCCTTGTACCACATTCACGGACACAGTACCATATGAACTCCTTTTTCTCCAGAACTATTAGGTACTGGAACTCTCTGCCTTACAGTGTCAAGGCCAGCTCTAACCTAAGAGAATTATCTGCTGCACTGGCCACTGTCAAATTTTAACCCTTCTCTTGCTGAATATTCAGTTAAGCCACACCCATTTCAGACTTTGAACCAATCAAATTACTTGATGCAATTTATTGCTACAAATTCATAAAATGAATGCCAAACAGTGTAGATCCTGATCAGATGGCTTCTTCAGAAGCCATCTGATCTGGATCTTCACTGTTTGCAAAGATAGGGGTTGTCGTGAACAGCAAGATAAGGGTTAAGCTCCAATATGTTCTTGTGTTTTAAATCTAAGTAAAACTAGGATAGATTTTAAAGTCATCATTTTCACATCATATCATTCATCTTAGCTTAACAACCATTTTACTCATTTTCATGTTATCTTTTTTCTTGCTGTTTCCTGACAGCTCCTCCCAGGATTGTTGGTAGTATCCAGTAGAAGTCTTCATTTGAGCCTCAATTTGACGTGATCATCACGATTTGGTTTCCAGAATAGGGATGATCTGATATGTGCAGATGCTTTCTGATACGATCATCACGAACCAATGTATTCCGTTACGATAGCATATGATTGTGGTCTTGATGTTTTATACCATCATGATCAAGGGTGATCTTGATTTGAACTATGACTGGACCCTGACAGGTATATATACAGCCGGACTGACCATAGATTTCAATTTTTATTGAACTTTTACTGTACAGCATAAACATTAACCCTTGTCCTGCTGAATATTCATATATGCCACACCCACTACCGATTATTAACCAATCAGATTATTTGATGCAAATAGTTGCAACAAATTCATAAACTGAATGACAAACAATGTAGATCCTGATCAGATGGCTTCTTCAGAAGCCATCTGATCTGGATCTTCATTGTTTGAAAGATAAGACATATCCGGGATCAGCAGGACAAGGGTTAACCCTCAACCATTGATGATGGCAGGAGTTGCTGATGATGACATGGGGCTGGCTGAACTAGTTCAGGCTCCTGTGCCGGGTCAGCCTTGCCCTGTCCCTTATTACCTCTAGTACCCTTGGGTGGCATCTCTCAAATGCTCTAAAAATTACTAGCAAAGAACTGTAACTACTCTCTTCAAGTGAAGATCACTGAACAAGACACATTAAATCTTGTCTGGTACACACATGGGCATGAGAACTAACAGCTTGTGAGCATTCGTGTAAAAACATAACTACTCGCATCTTTTTGTATAAACTTGTATCTGATTGTAAGTCAGACATGTCAGGTCTTGAGCAAAGGGACCTAATAGAGCAAATCAAAATGTGACAGATTGCAGGAGAACGTGAGGCAATACATCTCAACTTGCCATGACTGACCTCAAGGTCTTACAGGATCACCATGATTTCAATTGTTCTGTGAATCATGATAGTGGGAACATAGTACATGTAGTATAAGCAAGATGTTGCAGGACAACCTGAACTGAGGTATTGGCCAAGTATGACAAGACTCAGTATATGACAGATAGATATCAGATCAGGATTGTTCACTGGTGACACATCCTTCACAAGGATATAGAACATGAACACCAACTGTATAAACATTTCTCTAAGCTGGATGTGTTTTCTCATTGGTATAAGGATCCAATGTTTTGACATGTGACCTAAGTGTTTACATTTCACTGTGCATGCGGCATGCCCCAATTACCTCCCCTGTAGTGTACCTCTTTTATCTGGTTGGCAAAACATGACTGTTGCCGCAATAGTGTCAACTAGAATTTTGAATATTTATCATGTAATTAAACTCCTTTCTTCTCCACAAAATTAACTGATCTTTGTCATTTTGTGTTTTCGAAGTATTGTTTGATATGTAACATCCTAAACGGGCCAACGCCCTTTCTGGTGATATCATTAATTAAAAGACTCTCAGTTGTGTGATAGATGTATTCTTCAGATGATAACAATGTAACTATGGAACAGTAACTAACGTCATAAGCAACGTAACGTAATTGACATCACAATTAGATCTATTACTAGGCATCAAATGATAGGCTGATCACAGGATATTACATCTCTCCTTTTCTTTTACGAATCTTAACAACTGTGGAATAAGGATTGCAAGGAGTCAGAAATACAATTTGTTCCTATTTGAGTTCGTTTGAAATATGAAACAATAATGCGATCAAAGATACGCCTAACAGTAATTGTTCATTAACTTGTCACTTATGTCTCTGATCCCATTTCTTTATCGCATTTTATTTTCCCGGTATTGTTAGAACTTCGTGTAGGGTCTGCAGCAACTTCTGTTGCCTCTTTTTGGCATATTCTGTTGCCTCTTGGCATCTTCTGTTGCCTCTTGGCATCTTCTCTTGCCTCTTGGCATCTTCTATTCCCACTTGGCATCTTCTATTGCCACTCTTGGCATCTTCAGTTGCCTCTTGGCATCTTCTGATGCCTCTTTTGGCATCTTCTATTGCCTCTTGGCATCTTCTGTTTTTTCTTTCTCCAGGCTGCTTGACAATGTCATAAATATTTTCATCTTCATTCTCTCTTTCTCTGCATTAGACCATATTCTTCTTTCCTCCTATCCCCTTTTCAATTTATCCTCATAGCCAATGTAACATCCTAAACGGGCCAACGC
This sequence comes from Lucinisca nassula, assembly GCA_963580285.1. Taxonomy (NCBI): domain Eukaryota; kingdom Metazoa; phylum Mollusca; class Bivalvia; order Lucinida; family Lucinidae; genus Lucinisca; species Lucinisca nassula. The sequence continues at coordinate 44,639,224 of OY757013.1, forward strand.
CCTTTCGGATGATATCATTAATTAAAAGACTCTCAGTTGTGTGATAGATGTATTCTTCAGATGATAACAATGTAACTATGGAACAGTAACTAACGTCATAAGCGACCTAACGTAATTGACATCACAATTAGATCTATTACTAGGCACCAAATGATAGGCTGAACACAGGATATTACATAATATAGAACCAGTCTCTTCTGACATTTTATCGCACATTTTGTGAAAATCAAGGGCCATAACTCCAAAACGCTTTATACGAGCAGAATGAATTTTGAGTTAAGTTTTGTTTGATTTGAGTTTTAACATCCCCGTCAATACTGCAAAGGTCATTTTGGAGACGTTGCTTCCAATTTTGTGGGACTTTTACCCGACATTGAGATGAAATGACATCTCAAGCCCTGTCGCCCAATGAAACAGATAGGGTTTATTAGCATGGACGGTCTGCCTCGCACTGCGGTTCCTGGACAGGCTTAGATCCTCTAAGTGGATTACCAGTACTAGTGTGCGGGCCTATTCAGCTCTGCCTGGAAGCATCATGCAGCCCATATATTTCTTCAAGCCCCTATGGGCGGGGCTTATTTTGAGTTAGGTACATCTACATATCACTGCAAATGCATATGCAAAAATTTAACAAAATTGTCGAAGAAATGTGGAAGTAGTTCGCGTCACGGGGTTTAAGAATGCATTATTCAGAAAATTAAGGGCCGTAACTCCTTCGCAGATGATAGGATCAATGTGAAACTTGTGTTAGGCACCCCTTCACTTCACAAGGAATGCATGTGCAAAGTTTCAGCTCAAACGGTGAAGAAATGTGGAAGTAGTTTGCATCACAATGTTTTTCGAATGCGAGCATTTGTGAAAGGCACACCTGCATATCATTGCAAATGCATATGCAAAAAATTAACAAAATTGTCGAAGAAATGTGGAAGTAGTTTGCGTCACAAGGTTGAATAACGCAGTTTTTTAGAAAATGATAGGCCGTAACTCCATCACAGATGATAAGATCAATGTGAAAATTGTGTTAGGCACCCCTTTACCTTACAAGGAATGCATGTGCAAAGTTTCAGCTGAATCAGTGGAGAAATGTTGAAGTAGTTCACATCACACTGCTTTTAGAACATATTTTAGAAAAATAAAGGGCCGTAACTCCATTCGAAAATGATAGGACCAACGGGGTTGGTCTATACCGCGAAAGGAACCTTCCTTTCGCCTTTCGCGAAAGGAAGATTTTCGCTACGAAAGGAACTTTTTTTTTAGTAAATAAACACAATTTTTGGAAAAAAGACCAATATTTCCATTAATTTTTGAATAATGAGCACCGTGGAAGCTTTTGACTATTATTGGATATATACATTGTTTGTCTTGCGACATAAATAATCAGGACTTGCTCCTTTCGCAACGTTTTTGTTTTTCTTTCTACGGAAGGGAGTTTGTGTGAAATTACAGACTTTATAATTATTTGTGTATTTAATTATTTTGTTTTTTATATACATGTAATTGCTGATTTGATACCTTTTGGTAATCCATAACACTACAGGAATTTTTTTCATGAGATTTTTTGAAAATATTTTATACACGCTATCTACCTTCCTTTCGTGAAAGCAATCTTTCGCAAAAGGAAGAGTTCGTTTACCAAATGTTTATCTGAAACAACTTTGAGATAATTTGATGTCGAATGAGATCCCGCCCCAATAAATAAGCGACCTGTCATGTTAGCCTATAGATAATTTATTAACATAGTTTCCAGCTGGCACCGCACAAGAGCGAACGCATGATAAATGCATAAGGATTATCTCCAGTATGAATAGTTTAGTGTCTTCATTTTGACTGACGTCGCTCTTGTGTCGCGTGGAGGTCTGACTAGGTCTTGTTGCTGTAACCGAGGCCCACCATTTCTTAGCCTATCGATTTTAGCAACCATTGCCAGCCTTTTTTTTTTGTTGTTGTTGTTACATACATGGATTTTTTTGGCCGAATTTTTTCTTCATTTTTTTTTCCTTTTATATTTTTTTATATATATTATTTTTTTTAATTTATTTTTTTTTTTTTTTACATTTTCTTTTCTCGGGGGTTGTTTATACGCACTCTTGAAACACGTATAACCAACTTCCGATAATTTTCCAATGCATAACAATATTTTCCCTTATGACTTAGTTGTCTATGTTACAGTAGTCAGGGCTAGAAGCCACAGCCTGTCCACTTGAGGTGAACAGTTGTATCCTGACTTTGCTATAATTTTACTTTACTAAAACTAACACATTTAATTACAATATTCGGGGCTAGAAGCCACAGCCTGGTCACTTGAGGTGACCAGTTGTATCCCGAAGCTGTAAATATGTCATTGAATTTATTTTGTTGAGTGTACAAAGTTGGGGCTAGAAGCAACAGCCTTGTCAAAGTTGTATCCCAACTTTGTACAACAACTCATACAAACAACCCACTTGAGGTGGTCTTGGTTTTATGGAGTCAGTGAAATACTGTTATGCATTGGAAAAATGTAAATGGAATATATGTTATAGCACAGTACAAACAGATACATAAACTTATATACATTAAAATTCCGATGTTAAGACCACCTTTGGGACTGTTCAAAAGTGGTCTTTAAAACCACTTTTGAACAGTCACTAAGGTGGTCTCTGACCAGAGGACACTGTACGCAGAAAACATCAAGAAGTAATAACTGTTACCTTCTAACAGTCCCTAAGGTGGTCTCCGACCAGAGGACACTGTAAGCAGAAAACACTAAGAAAAAATAACTGTTACCTTCTAAATTAGCATTTTAAAGCAGAATTTGTCTTAAAATTTAGGTGGTCTTAATAGCGGAATTTCACCGTATTTACAACATTTCAAAGACTATATATGCCACGTATCTCTCTTTGAATAGCCCGCAGGCTATAGCAAGTACATGCGAACAGCGAAGGCTCCGATCAAACTGCGCGAGTCCGCAGGCTGATCTGAGTCCTCGCTGGTAGCACAAGCATTAAAGTAGTTAGGTTCTGCTTTCATGATGGAAATATATATACAATCTATGTTAGAAACAGAATCAGTTAGTTAATTTAATCATAGTTTTCAAGTGGACGAACCGCTAATCGCACTTAACTATTTTAATCTGTGACTGCATTAAGCCTTAATTATGAAGGTGTGATTTTTAAATTATGGTAGTCAGCAATGATGGTTTGTTTGAATCGCAGTTTAACGTCCCCGTGACTTGAATTATGAAGGTGTGATTTTTAAATTATTGTAGTCAAATCTGTGAGGTCTTTCTTTCATCTTAGTATGCACGGCTGGGACACATCACGTGTACAAATCCGTGAAATGAACACCCACATAAACCCCACTTTATATACAGAAAATGGGGTGTAGGAGGTTATACAGTATTTTTTCTTAATTCTCCTCCAAGGAGTTTGTGGGTACTCGTTACGACCGCTTCAAAGAGGCGATTCTTATAAGAGCCCCCACAACCTATGACTCGAGTAGAAGTAAGAAAAACATGATAAATTTTCATTAGAAAATTATCATTTGGGCGATCCGAAAGAATCGTCGCAATGTAATAGAGTATCATCATTTCTGATCCAAATATAGATTTTGTGTGCTACCACAATATTTGTTATCATAGAAAAATATTTATCTAAGGAAAAATACTTATAACTTATAATACTATTTCTTCTTCTTCTAATTAAAATTGTATTTATTATCATTATCATTTTTATTAATATGATTACAAATATTATTATGATTATTATTTATAATATAATCATGGGAATCAATTTATCACTTGACAACCCATACGTGTGTTTGTTTATTAATGCAGTCGATAAAACCCTTCAGACCCCGTGGTCACCAAAAAAAACCTATGCAAACAGTGTAGATCCTGTTAAAATTAATGATATTATTATTATTATTTCTACTTCCAGTTCAGATTGTATTTATTATCATAATCATTATAATTTTTATTAATATAATTACAAATGTTATGATTATTATTTAGAAATATATTATGCGCTCGTACGAATATATTCTTCTCATATTGCACTGGGGTTAACAGGGGTATTCATTATTTTTCTTATTTCTGCTCAAACCATAGATTGTGGGTACTCGTTAGAACCGCCTCGACGAGGATATAAGAGATATAAGCAGATATAAGAAAAATATCGGAATTTTTATTGGAAAATTCTCTATTCATTATTATTATTATTATTTTTTTTTTTTGCTCAAAAAGATAGATTGTGGGTACTCGTTAGAACAAAGGCCCTTTTTAGGGCCGCAATATCACTCTGAGAGAAAACCTTTATATGTCAAACTCTAAAATGTTCTAGGCCCTAAACAAACCCTTTATTTACTCTAAAATATATAACGGCCCCCGCCCATAGGGGCTTGAAGAAAATTGGGCTGCATGATGCTTCGACGCAGAGCTGAATCCGGCCCGCACATTTTCGCAAAAGGAACCTTATATACAATATATCATATAAAAAAAGTGTAAGTAACTCCGTTTTTACAATGAAATGTTATTAAAACATGTTTTTGACTTCTAACGATTGTTTAATAGTGGTAAAAAGACTTCCTTTCGTAGAAAAAAACTTCCTTTCGTAGAAGAAACTTCAATTCGCGAAAGGAACCTGATATACAATATATCAAATAAAAAAAAAGTCAAAAATAGTCTAAGTAACTCCTTTTTACAATGAAATGTTATTAAAACATGTTTTTGACATCTAATGAGGAAAATAGTTGATTAAAGACTTCCTTTCGTAGAAAAAAAAAACTTCCTTTCGTAGAAGAAACTTCCTCTCGCTAAAGGAACCTGATATACAATATATCAAATAAAAAAAAAGTCAAAAATAGTCTAAGTAACTCCTTTTTACAATGAAATGTTATTTAAACATATTTTTGACATCTTATGATTGTTTAATAGTGGTAAAAAAAACTTACTTTCGTAGAAAAAAAAAAACTTCCTTTCGTAGAAGAAACTTCCTTTCGCGAAAGGAACCTGATATACAATATATCAAATAAAAAAAAAGTCAAAAATAGTCTAAGTAACTCCTTTTTACAATGAAATGTTATTAAAAATTGTTTTTGACATCTAATGATTGTTTAATAGTGGTAAAAAACTTCCTTTCGTAGAAAAAACCTTCCTTTCGCGAAAGGAACCTTCCTTTCGCGAAAGGAAGGTTCCTTTCGCTGTTTGGACCAATCGGGACCAACGTGAAAATTGTGTTGGTCACCCATGCAACTCACAAGGAATGCATGTGCAAAGTTTCAGCTCAATCGGTGAAGAAATTGGGAAGTTCAATGTAGTTTGCATTACAAAAAAAGTGTGGACCAACCCACAAACAAATGGACAGTGCAAAAACTATATGCGGGGCATAAAAACATTAGGTAGTGACCTGACCCCAACCACCTGTGGAACCATGTGTTGAAGGGTCATTAGAGTTCTTGTTAACTCCAAATTTGGTCTAATTTACACCAACTTTTTCGTTTCTGACTCCAACTTTTTGGAAAGTCTCAACAGAAAGTATGAAAGTGAAGTAAAACTCCAACTTTGTCTCGAGGACAGCATTTCTACTCAAAGTGAGAACCCAGGTCATAGCTGAAATAAAAGGCAAGGAAAGTTGGTGAAATGTGTTTGTACAGTGCGAAAAGAGTGTTAGTATAGTTAAAAATAGAAATTGGTCTTGATCTTTTACTGAGAGCAAAATGGATTACCTGCAGGGATTACCTGAACAACGAGAAAATATATGTTTGGTCTTGTCAGATTGTTTACACAAAGCCTTTACACAACGATATTTGTTTAAACAAATATTTACACGCCGTTTCAGAGGTAACAAGACGTTTCGCCCCCAAGACGTTTCCCCCTGGTCGTTTCCCCCTAGTTGTTTGGCCCTAGTCGTTTCGCCCCCACCCCTAGTCGATTCGCCCCCCCCCCCCCCCCCCCCAATATTTTCCAGGTTCGACCTGGACGGAAATGGAAAAAAATAGGTCGCTAAAAGAGAAGTTTTTTTCTTGGATATCTGTTTGGTTTCTTGTCTGATTCATAACAGACAAGCGTAAACCAGCAACATTTTATTGCTGGTTACCCTAGATTGTGATTTGTTTGTCTTGTAGATTGAAAAAATTGCTGACATTCTTTCCCGCCATACCACACTAGTGGGTGGGGTATCGTAAACTGAAATTCTTATGATCAAAATTAGGTCGCTTGTCACATTCATTTTTTCTGGAGAGCCTTTGGTTTGTCAGATAATTGAGTGTGCTGAGCTGTATATAATTGGACCAGTATACTGATTAGTCCTTTGTAGCTGTCAGTGTACTCGCTGTGACAAACTCGGAATCAGGATTGTTGCTTGACACCCCATAATAAATCATTAGAAATCATCAAATCACTACCCGGTATATTAAAATGAAGGTCTCCCTGTTTCCCATGGTCTTAATTCTTGGGTTCACTCTTTGGAAAACAACTTATAGAATGCATCCAGATGATGGAAATCAGGAGTGCAAGATTACAATTAAGGAGAGTAGTAGTAGAATTTCCCAGTACTTGGCATTTACAAGGAAGAATGGGAACAGAAGGTGTTCAGAGGGCTTGCGAAACTTCAAGTCCTCACACGGTACAAACTTGGCTTTACTTCTAATCTAGGCCGGAGACATTAAAACTAACCCCGGCCCAAGGTTTCGCTGCAGACTCTGCAAAAAATATTGCAAAGGTTCCGAGAAATGGATAGAATGTGAGGACTGTAACAAGCGCTTTCACTCCTCATGTTCTGACTTAGATAACAGTCAATTGTTTGAAATTGAATCTAGAGCTGGAACTTGGTATTGCAAAGACTGCAAAGCTGACTGTGGTCTTTGCAGTGGTGCTGTCCTTAATGGCCACACAGCCGTTCAGTGTGATCAATGTGAACTGTGGATACACACTGACAGTTCCTTCATTTCAGATGCAGAATATGGCACTTTGGTAAATTCAAGCTGCCACTGGATATGTCCAAAGTGTGAGGTCTGTAACTTTTCAGACTCCTTCTTTGATGAATATGTAGAACTGAGTAAGCCAAACAGGTTTGAACCTCTGTCAGAGGATAAGAAAGGCAAATCTTCGACTGCTGATGAAACTAAGTCAAATTTTGTGAAAGGTTTGAAACTTTGCAGTATAAACATAAATGGAATTAAAGGGAAAATTCTTGAACTTTTAGCTTTCCTCGATACATCTCAACCTCATATTGTTGCTATTCAGGAAACAAAGATTGACAGTTCAATTACTACATCTGAGCTTTTCCCTGAAACTTGTCAGTACTGTGTGTACAGAAAAGATAGGAACACTCATGGCGGTGGGGTGATGTTGTTCATTCATAGAGACATCCCTCACATGCTTTTCATGGAACTTGAAAATGACACCAAATCGGTCTGGGCTAAGGTTTTTGCAAATAAAACTTCCCACTTCGTAGCAAGTTGGTATCGACCACCAAATGGTACAATCGAAAACTTCCAGTTGTTTAAAGACCAACTGGATTGCATTAAATCGCAGCATAAGGGTAAAAAACTCCCGGCTGTACATGTTCTAGGTGACCTCAACTTCAGAGACATTGCTTGGCCCGACAGGCTCAGCAAACAAGGCACAATGCTGAGTCAGTCGGAAGAACAAATATTAATTGACATTATGAACGATCATGGTCTTGAACAAATTGTTAACTTCCCCACTCGTGATAAGAACACATTGGATCTGATCCTTACGACTTTGCCAGGACAATTCGAATACATTCATTCCCCAGATAAACTAAGTGACCACGATGTTGTCTCCGGATATTTAAAAATTCACATCCCACCAATAAAGAAACCTCGGAGGAAGGTGTACTCATATCAGAAAGGTGACTATGAAACAAGGTTGGGTGGAAAATTCCACCCCCGGTATTTACCAGTGGCATTTACCGGCCTGGAAAATACTCATCAAGTGGCAAATACTGGCAAATACTGGCAAATTGAATTTTTTTGCCTTAAAATACTGCAAAAATCTTGACAAAACAGACTTAAAAGTAATATAATCAAACTAAATGAGTTAACAATGTTAGATTTCAATATTTAAGTTATCAGCTTACAGAATGAAATATTTCCCACATAGCCAAAATGTAAATCTAAGACTAAAAAATTTGAAATTATTTAACCCTTTTTGTTCCAAAAGGAATCTTCCTTCTTATATATAGCAGGAGTCCATTTCAAAATTTAGGGGTGTCAGGTTGTGTTATCTTCAAAATTCATTTGGAAAATGGCTGAACTTTTTACAAACAGTATAGGCCCTGATCAGATGTCGCATTCTGCAGAGTCTGATCTAGGCCTGCACTGTTTGCCAAAATGGGGTTAACAAAAAAGTATCTTTTTAAATCAGTAGTAGAAATTCCCTGTGCACCCTGTTATTGTCACTTACCATAAATAATGGTTCTAAGTTTTAAATTTGTATTGATGAAGATAAGACTGAGCACTGTTAGTCAATCCATTTTTGTGAGGTAAAACAATGTGTTCAAATTTTAGAATATTTATAGCATTTTACTATTGTGTAACAGTGAACTGTTTTAGAGTGTATTGTGAGATTACTAAAATAACAACTCTGGACACTTTGTTTATTTAAGAGAGCACAAGATAGCCAAGGGCAAGGTTGGGCAAAAGGATATCATTAATTGTTCCTATTTTATGTGACTTTAAACAATCAGTCTAGGTAAAAGTATACAGAGGAGTACCATGGCAGATACTAAATAGGCCTTTTTATTCTAATATAATATTAAATTCGATAGCAAAAAAATAAAATAATATCAGAGTTAAACTATATCAAAATTACTAAATATTAAGTTAACTAACTGTTATTATTGAAATTTTCCCTATACAACTGTTGAGTGTCGGATTTTGTTTTAATTCGAGGGTGGTAAATTCTATTTGCCGGTATTTTCCAGTATTTACCGGTATTTACCGGTAAATGCCACCGGCATGGAAAATACTCATATTTGCCGGCATTTTGCCAACCTTGCTATGAAACTATGAGGAAGGATGCACTCAGATTTGCAAAGGAGAATTACTTTAATGGTCATTCAGATGCTCGGTCTGTACAGGAGAATTTTGATTTGATAACTTCTTTCATTCATACTTCGGCCGAAAATCATATCCCCTCAAAAACTAGTAGGTCTGTATCTTCTATTCCCTGGATCACTCCAGAGATAAGAAGGAAAATTCGCAGAAGGAATAAGATTCATGCAAAGTCAAAAAAGACGGGAAGTGGTAAACTCCGGACAAAATTTGAAAACTTGAGACGTGAAATCAAGACTGATATAAAAAAATCAGCATGATTTATATGTGAATAACTTGGTAGGTGATGTAAAGGCAAATCCCAGAGACTTCTACAGATATATTAATAGCCAGAAGAAAGACAGGCAAGGTATCCCGCCCGTTAATAAAATAGGAGGGGACGGGGTTGCTGAATCAGACTCTGAAAGGGCAGAGGAACTAGTGGGTCAATTCAATGATGCGTTTAATAAAACTGAGTTCACGGAGGTTCCATTGACTGGAAGATCGACCCCATTCATGAATTGCTTCAAGGCTTAAACCACAATAAGGCCTTAGGACCTGATGAGCTTCATCCTAGAGTCCTGAAGGAACTAGCAAATGAGTTGGGTCCAGTTTTTGCACACCTGTTTCAACAGTCTCTTGATACGGGTGAAATCCCCAAAGAATGGCTCTTAGCAAACATCTGTCCACTCTTCAAAAAAGGCGATAGAGCTCTTGCCCGTAATTATCGCCCTGTGTCTCTGACTTGTGTTCTGTGTAAATTGCTGGAACATATAGTCTGCTCAAACATCATTGCCCACTTGGACGAACATAAACTTTTGTCAGACAGACAACATGCATTTAGGAAAAGGCACAGTTGTGAATCCGGGCTAAGCACAGTTATTAATGACTGGGCAAAAGTCTTGGACAAAGGGGGACAGGTGGACACATTTATTCTGGACTTCGAGAAGGCTCATATTCTAGACAGGTTTTTAATTATTTGGACCCCATTTTGATTTGTATCAGTCTTTGAATCAACTGCCTATTCGAAATTCGCAAAATTGCAGTATGTTTCCTCTGGCTTTTTTTGCCGGATCATAACAGGGTCACTGATGAGGCTTTATTAGCCGAAACTACGTAGTATGACCCATCTTCTTTCTTATGAATGTTTTCATTGCTCTTAAAGGAACTCATTTTTTATTTTTTTGACACCCCTCCTCATGAACTACTTAAATCTAAGTTATTTGGTTATGGAATTGGGGGAAAGACCCTCAAATGGATAGATTCCTTTCTTTGCTACAGAAAACAGCGGGTTGTTGTTAATGGTGAATCTTCGGAGTGGGCTCCAGTTTTGTCTGGAGTCCCGCAAGGGACCGTTCTTGGTCCACTTTTGTTCTCCCTGTACATCAATGATATTTCCACTTACATTGACTCAGAAATAAGACTGTTCGCAGATGACTGTGTTTGTTACCGGGTAATTAGAGATACAGATGACTCATTGAAACTTCAGGCTGACATAGATAGATTAGGATGTTGGGCACGTAAATGGGGCATGCGATTTCAGCCAGTTCAATGCAATATTATGCAGATAACTAGGAAGAGATCTAATAAAGTTGAGGCTTCTTACACTTTAGAGGGAACGGTCCTCGAGAATGTGGACTCCATTAAATACCTTGTAGTGACAATCTCACAACTTGAGATGGAATACTCATATTAGCAACATGCGTACTAAGGCAAATAGAACGCTTGGTTTCCTGAGGCGAAATCTTCATCAGTGCCCTCAGGATGTAAAAGAAGCAGCATATAAAGGTCTTGTTCGCCCAATCTAGGAATATGGTAGTTGTATCTGGGACCCCAGTGGAGTGGTCCTTAACGATGAAATTGAGAAAGTTCAGAATAGAGCTGCTAGATTTGTAACAGGCAATTACTGCTTTGAAACTGGGAGCATGACTGGAATACTTGGAAAATTAAAATGGGAGTCCCTCAAGAAAAGGAGAAAAGACAGTAGGCTAATCCTTTTATACAAAGGTCTAAAGGGTGCTGCCAGCATTCCAACAGATGACCTTGTTCCCCAGCTAGACACTGTAGAAATCACCATTCGTTGGCGTTTCAGACCCTTAGCGCAAGAACTGACATTTATAAAGAGTCGTTCTTCCCCAGAACCATTAGAGATTGGATTGCCCTTCCCGATTCAATTATTTCGACAGCTGAAGGTGCTGATGATTGTGTAGCTAAATTTACCTCTATGGTTAGAGCTAGGGACTAACTTCCCGCATCACAGGTCCTGGTGTATGAATGTCATTTGACGTGTCACCAGTAACAATTCTGATTCTGATTCCCATATTTTATATATAAGATTTATTACCTACATGTATGACAGAGACAAAGGGAGAGAGAAGAACATGTAATTTAAATGAAAATCTTAATTAGGAATTATGATAAGTAACCTGTTTTCATCAATACCGTTAATCACATTTTTTTTTTTTTTTTGACTTGACACATTAATCGCGCAATTAATGCGATTAATGATGAGGTGTGAAAACACGCGCTCTTTGCAATATTACACGTCTTTAATTATCGCTTAAACAACATTACCAGTTTTGTTTTAAACTGGTCGGTTGGTTCGTTAACAGAGTCGGCCAGCAAAGCTTAATGGTGAGGTGTTAAAACACGTGCTCTATGAAAAAATAATTGTCTTTAATTATCTCTTTTTCACCTTTAAATTGGTCGGTTGGCTCTTTAACAGTGTCGGCAAGCAGCGGTTAAAAATGAAGAAGAAGATTTTATTTAAATTTCGCCCACGAGGATACAAAATATATACATACGGGCATATATGACAGTGTTGTGGGTAATTGCTACAACCAACATCTATAAAACTGATAATAATTTGGTAAATGACAGAAATATTATTGCTCTAATGATTGAGAGCGGAGAAGATGTATAAAACAATTATCAGATCATAATGTTAACAAATTCTTGTAATGAACACACATCCAAACCCCAGCTTTAAATGAGAAAATGGGGTTTACAAGGGTATATATTACTTTGCTTATTTCCACTCCAAGTTTGCATATCATCAAGTTAACAAGACTGTGCAATGAAGACCCTAGTAAACCCCATTTTATATAAGAAGAATTAAGTGAGGTTTATAGGGGGTTTATATTTCCTTTATAACTGCACAAAATCATAGCTTGTGGATAATTGTTCAACAGTAAAAATTAGTCTAACTGTGAAAAGTGGGCAAAACGACTAGGGAAGACGAAACGACTAGGGGAGGGGGGGGGGCGAAACGACTAGGGAGGAAACGACCAGGGAGGAACAACGTCTTGGGGGCGAAACGACTTGGGGGGGGGCGAAACGTCCCGGAACCGTTTTAGATACCCAGTTGAACGATTTTGGGTGGGTCGATTCGCCCTCATGAAGTTAGTCGTTTCGCCCGTGAGTCGTTTATATTTTTGTAAGGGACAAACGGGATGGATGGGTAAACGGACGGATGGGTAAAAGCCGGAAACGGGATGGATGGGTAAACGGACGAACGGACGAGATAGATAGATAGATAGATAGATAGATAGATAGATAGATAGATAGATAGATAGATAGATAGATAGATAGATAGATAACTGAATGGTTGAAATGGTGCTTGTGTAGACGGACGGGATGGAAATAAACAAATCATAATGTTAACAAGTCTATGCAATAAAGACCCCGGAAACCACATTTTCTACAGCGGAAAGTGGGGTTTCAGTTATACATTATTTTTCTTATTTCTGTTCTTAAACATAGACAATAAAGCGGTTGTAGCCCACAATATCTATGTGTTGAACAGGAAGAGGAAAAATATCCTATTTACTCATCTACAAATTGTCATTTTCACAGCGATAAAATCATAGGCGTGTTTACGTAAAGTCGGCTCGCATCTCTTTCTCAAACATTTTTTGCCCCGCCCACCGGGGCTTGGAGATATAGATCGGGCTGCATGATGCTTCCACGCAAAGCTGAAACTGACCGCACAAGGGTATTAGTAAACCGCTTAGAAGGCCTAAGCCTGTCCGGGCAAAGTGATGCATGTCAGACCGTCCATTACATATAGACGGATCCAATGTTTTGACATGTGACCTTGTTTACATTTCACTGCGCATGCGCCAATTACCTCCCCTGTAGAAGTACTCTTTTATCTGGTTGGCAAAACATGACTGTTGCCGTACAGTGTCAATGAGAATTTCGAATATTTATCGTGTAATTAAACTCATCTCTTCTCCACAAAATTAACTGATCCTTGTCAGTTTGTATTTTTGAAGTAATAAATGATATAGAACCAGTCTCTTCTGACATTTTATCGCACATTTTGTTGCCTAAAAGTGTTATAAAACTACCCACCATCATGCCAAAAAGTAGTCGATGCGCTTTATTTAACGAATGGAAATAAGATTAAAGCATGTATATTTTCTATCCAATTTTATAGGAAAAAGAAGCAGTTTAATGTCAAAAATGGTTTGTGGCAAACAGTTTTAATAGAAAGACGATTTAACAATAGTCATTACAGAAAATAATTCGTTCTACTGCAACGGTAGAGTATGGAACCGGAAGTGTTTAATTTTCCCAAAAGATAAAACGAGGCCAATGACCTTTGACCTTGTGTGACGTAGCCTTTGGATTTGTCTATAAGCCTTATTGGTTTCATTAGGCGGCAGGTTTGATGAGGCCTAATTGGCCGAAACTAGCTAGTCTGGCCCAGAAAACATGCACACTCCTTATTTTTCAGTTCTGTGGTGTATTCCTTGCTTCCAAAGGATAACCCTTTTATAGAACATATTTAACTTCACTACAGCTGGTGTGTGGGAATGTGTGGCGGCGGTAAAACGTCTCCCTGCCCTACATCATAGTGTAGATTATATTTTCTTGTCCTTTGGGATCATTGATTCCATTGTGGAATTTTGAAAATATCTGAGGGTCACTGATGAGGCCTAATTGGCCGAAACTAGCTAGTCTGGCCCAGAAAACATGCACACTCCTTATTTTTCAGTTCTGTGGTGTATTCCTTGCTTCCAAAGGATAACCCATTTATAGAACATATTTCAAATGTTATTTCATCTCAATGCCTGGTAAAAGTCCCAGAAAAGTGGAAGCAACGTCTCCAAAATAACCTAATTAGTATTGACGGGGACGTTGAACCTCAATCAAACAAAATTATCAAATATTTGGTAGCTCAGTTGCCCAAACCTAACGCAGAAGTCGTCAGAAAGTCGTCCAGCTGCACCAAACGAGGATATTACAATATAATGCTCATAACCAATAGATACTGAATAAACAGGCCAGAACACAGCGACTCCCCATATCGCCCTTGACTCCATTATAAACAAAAACATACATTAACTCTATCAGTAGGGCCTAAATAAAACTATCCTTTCGACCCACCAGATTGGGGCGAAAATACCCATGGGCGAAACGACCCAGGGGGAAATGACCCACGGACGAAACGATTCTGACCATTTGAAATCCGCACTGTGGTAGCTCAGTGGTAAGTGCACTTGCCTATATGCTAGAGGCCCCCGGTTCGATTCCCGGCAGCGGTAATAAAATCGAAGTGTCCAGACACGCTAAACTGGCATCATTTGCAGGGATGAATGCCACAAAGTGCACCGTCCTTCGGATTGGGACGTTAACTGGAGCCCCCCCCCCCCCACACACACACACACACCTGTGCAGGGAGAACCATCCCCTGGACAGGCAATAACAGGCCGATATCACTCACCTGCATACTTTGCAAAGTCATGGATCATATTATAGCATCCAACCGTACACGTCATTAAAAAAAAAAAAAAACACCTTTTACAGCATGGTTTCCGTGAGAAGCGCTCATGCGAAACCCAAATGATACAGCTTGTTGAAGACCTGCCCAGACAACTTCTCGAAGGTAACCAGGTTGATCCTGACCTATTGGATTTCAGTAAAGCGTTTGACACCCCAAACTACTTTTCAAACTTTCCCAGCATGATGTTCGAGGTAATATACTGAAATGGATAAAATCATTCCTGGTGGGTCGAACCCAGGCAGTTGTTCTCGACGAGGAGTCCTCTGAAGAGGTACCTGTAATCTCGTGAGTGCATCAGGGCTCTGTTCTTGGGCCACTTCTGTTTTTGCTGTACATTAATTATCTTCCTGAGGAAATCCAGTCTTAGGTGAGACGGGAACAAGACAATTCACCGACAAGACAAATCATAGGCACGGTTTTGGAGAAAACTCACCGACACTTTGAAGACAATTCACCGACACTTTTATATATTGCATTCACATTCCAGATGATAAAAAAGTAAACATTGTTTTGAAAATATCATGATATATTATCACGCTTTTATTAAAATAAGGAACGTAGGATAACTTTATTAAATTTGTGCAAGTTTATGACTATAGAGACTAATACTTATAAATAAACGTTCACATTTTATTTTAGGGGCGTAATTTAAGGGAAACATGTATATCTACTATAAGGAAACTTAGTAAAATGCTGTTCTTTTTTCTACTTGGCTGACCAAAGTCACCGCCAAGTGCTCAAACATTGTTGGAAATGCATCCTAAATGATGCAAAACATAAGCCATGACTTGAACCTTCCCCCTTCTTAATAATCGATTCTCAGGCAGTTCACCAACAGGCTGGTCTGATCATTCACAGGTATGGTCAATCGAACACAATACAACACTTGTCATAGTTATTAGTCACATGTCGATTGTCTTTTGGACACATTTATCAGTGAGTTGTCTCCAAATGTGTCGGTGAATTATCTCCAAAAACCGTGTCGGGGAGTTGTCTTGTCGGCGAATTGTATTGATTTCGGTGAGACTCTTTGCCGACGATACAGCGGTTTATCTTGCAGTGACGACAGTATACTCCAGTCTGATTTAGACAAGCTAGAAATCTGGAAACGGACCTGGGACATGGAGTTTAACCCAAGCAAATGCCAGGTTCTCCACATCAATAAACCAAGACGGTCCGTCCTTTCTCAGTATACTCTACATGGTCAGGTCCTAGAGTCAATAGATAGTGCTAAATACCTTGGCGTACATATCAGTAAAGACCTCACCTGGAACACCCACGTAAGTAATGTTACTTCAAATGCATACAAAACTCTGCGGTTCATTAAAAGAAATGTTATACAGTAAACCAATCTATCTGTTGGAGAGCTAGCTCATAAGACTTTCGTTCGCTCACAGTTAGAATATGCCTCCACTGTGTGGAGTCCGCCTACAAAAGTGAACTCAGCTGCACGCTGGGTAAAATCCAATCACTCCACATATGACAGTGTGACAGAAATGCTACACGACCTGGGTTGGCGGTCCCTTGAGCAGAGACGGTTTGATGCCCTTTTGATCATGTTTTATAAAATTGTTCACGACTTGGTCACTGTTCCATTACCGCCATACATTCAGCATCCCCCGAAGATCTCTCGTCTCATACGCTCTCTTTCGTTTAGACAGATTCGTGCTTCAGTAAATTATTATCAGTTCTCTTTTTTTCCGATGTCCATCGTATTGTGGAATAGATTATCAGAAGAAATAGTCGTGCTGACCGATCTTGACTCCTTCAAACAAGAAGTCAGGAAGATCACTCACTCATTCCCATAAGCTAGAAATATTGTTTTTATCATGTTTTTAAATCTCCACCCTACTTACACCCCTATCTCACTTTTTCTTTCTCGTATTTCACTGTTTTTCTTTCTAACTATCACTTTTTCTTTTTTTTTCTTGCACATAAGACATTTTAAGTCGGACAGTAAACAATATTACATTAGCTATGAGTAGCTATTTACCGACTAACAAATAATACACAACCCATTTTCACATATCACTGAGAGATTAAAACAATAGCACAGACACATTAAAACACAAAATATATACATGCACAGTAACGTTAAACCTCAAATCAAACAAACAAACTGGCCTAAATACATGATGCTGATCCTCCAGCTGTACGGACAGTCCACACTCGCTGGAAATCAGCACGGTGAAAACTACTATCAAGAAAATATTTAATTTAATAACTTACATGTATATAAAAAATAAATAAAAAATATATATATCTGACATAAAAAAATGATTTATAGATCTAAGTCTGATTAAGATAATGTGTAAATAGAAAGATCCTAGATGCATGTAAACGTTTAAAAATACGATTAACATGTTTATGGTGATACCATAAGCAATATTATAAAATGTTTAAAACTAAAAGCACATTTGATTAAAATCAGAACACTAACTCGTTAAAGCATATAAATGGCAATTTGAACAAAATCTATAACTACAACTAACACAAACTTTCACAACAGAACGAGCATGCACAGTTCCCTCCGCTCCGCGCTGCTATTTGACTTTTAAATTGGCTGAAAGAAGTGGCGCCTCTCTAATGTAAAGAGAGTTCACAAGTTTAGCCGCCATCTCGGACCCAATATACACGGACTAGTAACTTACAGTTGCGAAAATATGCTGTAGTGTCTTGATCGTACAGTCATTTTAATTAATTATAGTCAACGAAAATTGATGAAAATTAATTTTGTCAATAATTAAATGTTACTTGTCTATTTTGACACAGTGTGGTTGAAAATTAAAAAAAAAATTATTGATTAAAATTGAATTGAACGCAGTTCAAAGCCTCTAAATTTGACGAATTTATACCAAAAGCGCAGAAAATGCCCATAATAGGTGCCTAGGTTTCTCGTTAAAACTTCCAAAAGCTGTTGAACGTTTCCTTACAATAATGTTACAATTCTACAAGCAATGCATTCAACCATTGTTTTTAAATACAATTATACAAATTTATTAAAATAAAATAACACTTCCTTGCTTCCAAAGGATAACCCTTTCTAGAACATATTTAACGTCACTACTGCTGGTGTCTGGGAATGTGTGGCGGCCGTAAAACGTCTCCCTGTCCTACATCATAGTGTAGTTTATATTTTCGCGTCCTTTGGGATCTTTGATTCCATTGTGGAATTTTGAAAATATTTGAGGGTCACTGATGAGGCCTAATTGGCCGAAACTAGCTAGTCTGGCCCAGAAAACATTAACACTCCATATTTTCCAGTTCCGTAGTGTATTCCTTGCTTCCTAAGGCTAACCCTTTCTAGAACAAATTTAACGTCACTACAGCTCTTGTCTGGTAATGTGTGGCGGCCGTAAAACGCACCCCCTGCCCTGCATCATAGTGTAGTTTATATTTGCTTGTCCTTTGGGATCATTGATATATAAAAGTATGAGCCCCCTGTCTCTTCTACTTTTCTTGAGAGATTCCTATCTTAATTTTCCTAGTATTCCAGTAATGCACCCAGTTTCAAAGCAGCAATTGCTTGTTACAAATCTAGCAGCTCTATTCTGAACATTTTCAATTTCTTCATTAAGGACCACGTACTCCACTGGGGTTCTAGTTGCAACTACCATATTCCAAGATTCGGCGAACAAGTCAATTATAAGCTGCCTAGCTCCTTCACATCCCGGGGACACTGATGAAGATTGACACCAAGCGTTATATTCGCCTTAGTACACTTGTTGCTAATGTGTTTACTCCATCTTTTATCGTGTGTGATTGTCCCATCAAGCTATAAAATGGAATTCTTATTCTCGAGGACCATTTCATCTAAGATGAAAGAAGCCTTAATTTTATTAGTTCTCTATCTCGTTATCTGCATAATATTGCATTAAACGGGCTGCAATCTCATGCCCCATTTTCATGTCCAAAATCCCAATCTATTTTTATCATTCTGAAGTTTCATTGAGTCCACTGTATCTCTAATTTTCCGATAGCAAACACAGTCGTCTGTGAAAAGTCTTAGTTCTGAGTCAATGTCAGTGGAAATATCATTAATGTAAAGGGATAATAACAGTGGATCAAGAACAGACCCTTGTGGGACCACAGACAAAACTTGAGCCCATACTGAAGATTCACCATTAACAACAACACGCTGTTTTTTGGTAGCAAAGGAAGGAATCTTTCCATTTGAGAGCCCCTACCCAATTCCATAACCAAATAATTTGGGTTAAAGTAGTTCATGAGGTGGTGTGTCAAAAGCCTTCACGAAGTCCAGAATAAATGTGATCACCTGTCACCCTTTGTCCAAGATTTTTACCCAATCATTAATAGCACCCCCACCCCCTAACTGAATTTCACAACTATGCCTTTTGCTAAATGCATGCTGTCTGTTTGTCGAATGTTTATGTTCATCCAAGTGGGCCATGATATTTGACAAAATTATGTGTTCAAGTAATTTACACAGAACACAGGTCAGGGACACACAGGAAAAAGTCGCCAAAATAAACAAAAATACGCAAATACGTGTGTGACAAAGTTTACGTGTGCAAAAGCATTGTGCGTATATGAAACGAATACGCAATGCGCGTATTGTGAAGTTTTAATCATGCAGACGCATTGAGCGTATTGATGAACAATATACATTGCGTATGCATGCTGACGCAGATGGAGTTATTGAAAAACAATACGCATTGAGTGTGTGACACAAACGCGTTTTGCGGATTTGAAATACGACAATCACAAAAAACGCAGCCGCCTCGATGTTTAAGAACAAGTGTTTGATATCTTGACCTAGGCGTAAAACATAGTTGTGCTTCTACTATCATGCTGAAAAAAAAGTTTGGTCAGTAGGTGCCAGAAACTTTTTTTTATTATTTTATTTTTTTTCCCTCGAAAAATACAGGATCGGGCTTGTATTTTTTATGTATTTTTGTTTTTGTACATGTTTTTTGTCAATAAAGTTGTCATGTTGAGACTTGGATTGTATATCATAATTCTTTTTAAATGCTCAAAAAAGTCAGCTCTGTATTTTTGAAGGTACTAAATGACAAAAACTAAAAAAATGTACTTAAAACGCAAAAATAATATGGGAAAATGCAAAGACGACACTGGGTAGGATCGGATATTGAAAATGGTAGGGTTGGTGTTTTAATTTTTATTTTGTTCTTTATTGATAAAACTAGTAGAGTCAGTGTCTGAAGCAGGGTCGTTGGGTTAGCGAAAACACGGCTATTTTTTGTGTGTGGGGTGGGGGTGGGGGCTTGGCTCACATTTGGCTTTTATTTTTCTTTACCTTCGCGGTCTGTATATTGTCACAAATTACGAGTACATCTATATAAATCTGACCCCTTAACCCCCATTTTGAAATAGTAAAACTGGAGTTGACTCGGATAAGCATTATTTTTCTTTTTCTGCTTAAAAACATAGATTGTGGGTAATCGTAAAAACAGCCTCACCGAGGCGATTCTATTGAGCGTTCACAGTCTGTGGTTTGAGCAGAAACATGAAAACTATCAGGATTTTTATCTCAAAAACATAGATTGTGGGTAGTCATAAAAACAGCCTCGCCGAGGCGATTCTCTCGAGTGCCCACGGTCTGTATTTCGAGCAGAAACATGAAAAATATCACGATTTTTATCTGAAAAGTTTGGTTCTATTTTTATTTATTTATTTATTTTGGTGCAAACATTTTACCAATTTATTTGAATATGCGTCAAATGTCAAAGAATGCAGATCCTTATACTGCTCCTCTCGGATCTGGGTCTGCATTGTTTGCCCAGACATGTACATATAAAAAAGTATTTAGTCGTTTTGTTGGGAGCAGGCTATCTTGTACATACCTCGCCGACTCTTAGTCATTAGGTCTTTCACCGCTGTGGGTTCGAGCCTCGCTGGGGTCACGTACGAGACGCCAAGTTCTGCAACGGAAGATCAGGTGGTTTTTCTCCGGGCATTCCGGTTTCCGCCCACCTCTGATTAACGATCGACTCGATATGAGTGAAATAATCTTGAAAGGGCCGTAAAAGCAAACCAAAGTACATGCCATTGACATCAGCTACATATTACAACATTGTGTAAGAAATCAACTTACAACTGACCAGTACAACAACATTAATTATATTAAAGTCAGATTAATGGCCATTTCTCTCGAATGCCACTGATTAAGCAATCAGATAGCTAGGGTCGGTCTTGAAGAAAATAGGGGCTTAATTGCCCTTTGGGAGACATTATCACTGTATTGGGCCATTGGCTAAGAATATCTCTGATTAACAGAATAAGAAGTAATTTTGTTTGATTTGAGGTTTAACACCCCCGTCAACACTGTAAAGGTCATTTTGGAGACGTTGCTTCCAATTTTGTGGGACTTTTACCCAACATTGAGATGAAATGACATCTCAAGCCCTGCCGCCCAATTATGAAACCAACAGGGTTTATAAGCATGGAGACTTTGTCTGGGCAGGCTTAGATCCTATAAGCAGTTTACCAGTACTCGTGTGCGGGTCGGTTTCAGCTCTGCATGGAAACATCATCCAGCCAGCCCCGATGGGCAGGGCCGATAACAGAAGTAAAGTTTATTTATCTATTTATTTATTTTGAGTATACGTGCACACATCCTTTTCACCAAAAGCGCTTCTTGAATCAGAGGAAGGGAAAGAATGACTAGGAAAAGATTTAAAGATCAGTCTCAACGACGGAATTTATAGGTTCATTTTTTTCATTGACATTTTATTTATTTATTTTATTATTATTATGCCCCTTCCCCTGAAAGGGGGGGAGACAAATTGTTTTGCTACGGTTCTGTGCGTCTGTCTGTCCTTTGTTTGACCTTATCCCGTTGAACACGAAAATGTCTACCTTTGCAAACAATGTAGGTCCAGATCAGATGGCTTCGACACCGATTGCCATCTAGCGAATACATTTTATCATCAGGAAAGCACGCCTATATCGTTCTGACCCCACTTTTTGGACGGGTTTTTTCAAGGAAAAATTCCGTCCTTTAGAATAGCGATGTCCGTGCTGGCGGGCGGGCGGTCGGGCGGGCGGCCGGGCGTCCGCGTCCCGGTTTACCTTTTTCGTTTTACCTTTTGGTAAACCTTTTTTAAAAAACCCGTCCATAATGCCATTTGGCGTTTTTCTTGTATACAGTAAAACTGGGGTTTACAGGGGTATACATTATTTTTCTTATTTCGGCAAAAAAGATGGATTGTGGGTACTGGTTTCAACCGCCTCGCAATGGGCCATTATACTTAAAATAAATAAGGCCCCCGCCCTTCGGGGCTTGAAGAAATAGATGGGCTGCACGATGCTTCCACGCAGAGCTAAATACGACCCGCACACGAATACTGGAAAACCGCTTAGAGGATCTAAGCCTGCCCAGGAAAAGCGGTTCGAGTCGGAGCGTCCATGCTTATAAACCATATTGGTTTCATTCGGCAACAGGGCTTGAGATATCATTTCATCTCAACCTCTGGTAAAATTCCAACAAGATTGGAAGCAACGTCTCCAAAATGACATTTATAATGTAGACGGGGACGTTAAACCTCAAATGAAACGAACAAACTGAAAATAAATAAACAGATAAATAAATTTTACTTCATTCTTAGCCAGTACAGTGATGATGTCTCATAAAGGGCAATTTAGCCCCTATTTTTATCTGGATCTCTCTCTCTCTGTCTCTCTCTCTCTGTCTCTCTCTCTCTCTCTCTCTCTCTCTTTTTCTTCTTCTTCAGCCAAGCAAGGTTCACTATACTCGTACATGTAGGCAGAGTCTTAGCTCATTTTGATGCATCAATAAATTCTAGTAAATTCTAGTGTCAGCTAGGCTTGAAGCAATTAAACAGAAGGGAATAACCTCTTGCCCTTCTTAATTGAAGTTCCCTGATATTAAGTCAGATAAACTCCAACACACTGCAACAGAATAAACAGAATAAAAGGGTTCTCTGATACAGTTTTTGTTTCAATACCCAGTCAACAGCTAAGGTCATGTTGGACCAGACAGTTCCCTTCACTGTTCCTAGACAGGATAAGTTACTAGCACATTGTGAGATCATGCTTTAGA
The DNA here is from genome assembly GCA_963580285.1 of Lucinisca nassula. Classification (NCBI taxonomy): domain Eukaryota; kingdom Metazoa; phylum Mollusca; class Bivalvia; order Lucinida; family Lucinidae; genus Lucinisca; species Lucinisca nassula. The sequence continues at coordinate 44,662,092 of OY757013.1, forward strand.
TATAATAGTCACGAAATGAAAGTACATGTACATGATTCAGTAACGGGCCTCCGTGGCCTAGTGGTTAAAAGCGCCGACTCTTGATCATTAGGTCTCTCACCGCTATGGTTCGAGCCTCGCTCGGGTCACATGTGAGACGCCAAGTTCTGCAACGGAAGGTCAGGTGGTTTTTCTCCGGTACTCCGGTTTTCGCCCACCTCTGATTAAAGATCGGCTCGATTTGAGTGAAACAATCTTGAAAGGGCCGTAAAACCAAAATAAAAAACATGATTCAGAGCAGAAGACCAAGCTGACTTTTTTCAACTGTTATAGCATTATTTACTATATATTCACACACTTCTGCCAAATGAATTCTTCCTGAGTGGGCAGAGCCATTTCCAGTTTAAGGTTAATCTGACAGTAATAATAATTTCAATCTTTTGTATTCATACATTGTAGACTCTCTCAAATACTGCATTTAGCAACTATCGGCCTAGGTAAGGAAACGTAAAAAATTAGAAGCAAAATATGCTAGGAGAAGTCTGATCAATGTCCACGCTGTTAGAGGTACAGTCTGATCAGCGTCCACACAGTTTGCCAGGATGCAAAACCTGCAAGAAGATGCGTCAGACAACATTTTCCGATATATTTTTTTCATGGCATCTTAGGGGTTCATCTCTAAACCCTCTTCGTAAATAGCTACCTGTCACGTAGTGACGACGTGAGCTTTTAGGATCACTTTTTGTCCGTCGTCCGTCGTGCGTCCGGGCGTGCGTAAACAATTTCTTTAAACCACTGATTGGATTTTGACCAAACTTCACAGGAATTATCCTTAGGTGGTCTCCTTTCAAAGTTGTTCAAACTGTTCTGGTCCGTTGGACATCTAGGTCACAGGAGCAAAAAATTGATTTTTTTTACTGAAATCTTCTTCTCTGAAACCGTACGGTCCAGGACTTTGTTATTTGGTATGAAGCGTCATCTATGGGACCTCTACCAAGTATGTTCAAATTATAGCCCTTGGGCCAAAAATGCCCCCGGTCCGGGTCCCATCAGTTTTACATAGGCTTATATAGGGAAAAATCTTTAAAAATCTTCTTTGAAACCAGAAGGCCTAGGTGTTTGATATTTGGTATGAAGTTGTATCTGGTGGACCTCTGCCAAGATTGTTCAAATGATAACCCCGCACTGGGGCCCACCAATAGACCCACCCACATAGACTTATATGGGGTAAAACCTTTAAAAATCTTCTTGTCTGAAACCAGAAGGCCCAGGTGTTTGATAATTGGTATGAAGTTGTATCTAGTTGTCTTCTGCCAAGATTGTTCACTTTACAGCCCTGGGGCAAAAAATGCCCCGGCGCCAGGGCCTACCGGTTTTACATAGACTTAAATGGGGAAAACCTTTAAAAGTCTTCTTGTCTGAAACCAGAAGGCCCAGGTGTTTGATATTTGGTATGAAGTTGTGTCTAATGGACCTGTACCAAGATTTTCAAATTATGTCCTTAGGGCCAAAACTGCCACCGTCCCGGGGTACACCGGTTTTACATAGACTTTTATAGGGAAACCTTTTTAAAACACTTCTCGTCTGAAAACAGAATGACCATGCAGGTGTTTGATATTTGGTGTGAAGCTTCATTTACATGTAGTTGACCTCTATCAAGATTGTTCAAATTATAGCCCTGAGGCAAAAAGTGCCCCCGCCCCGGGCCCCTTGGTTAAACAAACATAGACTTAGATAGGAAATGTCTTTAAAAGCCTTCTTCTCTAAAACAGCAGTAGCAGGTATTTGATATTTGATATGAAGCTTCGACTAGTGGTCCTCTATCAAGATTGTCAAATTACAGACCTGGGGCCAAAAATGCCAAATCCCCTGGGCCCGCTGGTTTTACATATACTTATATTGGGAAAATCTTAATAAATCTTCTTGTCTGAAACCAGAAGGCTCAGTTCTTTTATATTTAATATGAAGCTTTGTTAGTGGACCTCAACCATGCTCGTTCAAATTATAGCCCTGGGGCCAAAAATGGCTCTGCCCCGGCCCACTCTTGTCTGAAATCACAAAGCCTAGGTCAAATTGTTCAAATTATAGCCCTGGGTCCAAAGATGGGTCCATGCCAGTGCACACTTGTTTTACATAGACTTATACAGGGAAAACCTTTGAAAATGTCCTTGTTTGAAACCAGAAGGCCAAGGTCTTTGATATTAGGTATGAAGGTTCATCTAGTGGACCTCAACCAACCTTTTTCAAATTGTAGCCCTGGGGCTAAAATGGGCCCACCCCACGGCCCACTTGATTACATAGACTTATACTGGGAAAACTTTTGAAAATATTATCTGAAACCAGAAGGCAGAGGTCTTTGATATTTGGTATGAAGCTTCGTCTTGTGTAATTCTACCAAGATTGTTCAAATTATAGCCCTTGGGCCAAAATGGCGCAGTCCCGGGGATCACAGGTTTTATATAGACTCATATATGGAAAACCTTTAAAAATCTGTATGTCTCAAACCAGAAGGCTCCGGTCTTCGGTATTTAGTATGAAAGCATCTCCGTTTAGACCTCTACCAAGATTATGCAAATTATAGCCCTGGGGCCTGTCCCCGGGGTCCACTTGTTACACTATGAATCAGGTGAGCGACCCAGGGCCATCATTGTCCCCTTGTTGGGACTTTGAATTGACATCCCAAGCCCAATGAAACCAATAGGGTTTATATACATTGACGGTCAGAATTGCATCGCTTTGTCTGGGCAGGCTTCCTTTGAGATCAGCGTGAATATTCTGAGTAATCAGAAATAATTTATTGGTTTAGACTCATATTCTAGACAGGTTTTTAATAATTTGGACCCCATTTTGATTTATATCAGTCTTTGAATCGACTGCCAATTCGAAATTCGCAAAATTGCAGTATGTTTCCTCTGGCTTTCTTTGCCGGATCATTACAGGGTCACTGATGAGGCTTTATTAGCCGAAACTACGTAGAATGACCCATCTTCTTTCTTATGAATGTTTTCATTGCTCTTAAAGGAACTCATTTTTGATTTTTATTTTCCATCTTCTAAGCGGTTTACCAGTACTCAGGTGCGGTTGGTTTCAGCTCTGCTTGGGCGCACCATGCATCCTCATCTATTTCTCCAAGCCCCCATGGGGTGCAGCAAAATGTATATATACAATATTGAAGTTTTTTCTGTAAACACTTATCAGCTTGCACATTGGCACAGTCCGGTCAGGGTATTCATTGTCAGCTCGAAGAAGTCAAGTGAAGCCTTTGATCAAAACGTAAACGTGTGCAGGCTATTTTTAATATTCACTGTGCACACAGTCATGTAGAGTTTGCTGTCTTGGCTCATTGTGCTCCCTGCAGGAGCTGCCGAGGTGGTGGGGTGGGGTAATTTCTGGCCTTGACGGCATCTGTCATGTGCATCCGCATGAAGCTTTTAGCTCACCTGAGTCGACGGCTCTGGGTGGGGGGGGGGGGGGGGCTTATAGTATGGCAGCCTCCGTCATTGGACTTTGGCATTTTAACACAGGGAAAGCTTGTGAGCAAAATATCCCGAAACTGCTCAGGTAAGGCTCTTAAGGTTTGGTGTAAATATGAAAATTTCTGCTAAAAATTGATTGTTGGTACTTTTTATAACCACCTCAATATGTGTGTTGTGGTTTAACCACCCAGTCAACAGTTGTAGGTCTAATGAACAAGAGAGCCCAGAGGGCCCTGATTCGCTCACCTGAGTATCACTGTCTCTAGTACATTCTATTTTTGGATCTGGTGGCCATCTTTTTCCTTAGAGCGCAATGATTTTAGCAATTTTGAAAGGGAGTCACCTGGGTAACATTCCTGCAAAGTTTGAATCAAATTGGCCAACAAGTTTATGAGGAGTTCTGGCTTGAATCAAATTAACAATGTTTTCTATTTTTAGCTTTGGTGGCCATTTTGTTCACCGGAGCGGGATCATTTAAGCTATTTTGGTAGAAGGTCATTTATATTCCTACGAAGTTTGTATGAATGGCTCAAGGGTAGAGGAGGAGTTGTCGTTTGAAGATTTTTTTTTCTATTTTTAGCTCTAGCGGCCATCTTGTTTGTCACAGCATAACGATTTTGGCTATTTTGGTTGTGAGTCATCAAGGCAACATTCCTTGGAAGTTTGAATCTAATTAGCCCAAGGGATTAGGAGGAGTTCGTGTTTGAAGCAAATTTACGATGTTTTTCTATTTTTAGCTCTTGCAGTCATCGTTTTAGCTATTTCGGTAGATGGTCATCTTAGCATTAGTTTGAATGAAATAGGCCCAAGGGTAAAGGAAGAGTTGTCGTTTCAAGATTTTTCTATTTTTAGTTCTGGTGGTCATCTTGTTTGTCAGAGCGGAACGAGTTTAGCTATTTTGATAGAGAGTCACCTAGGCAACGTTCCTATGAAGTTTGAATCACATTGGCCCAAGGCTTTAGGAGGAGTTCGCGTTTGAAGCAAATTTACGATGATTTTCTTTCTATACCCCCGCAAACGAAGTTTGAAGGGGGTATACTGGAATCAGCCTGTCGGTTGGTTTGTCGGGCGGTCGGGTGGTATGTCTGCAAAATTTTGTCCGCTCAACTCCTCCTTCACTATCAGTTGGATTCAATTGATACTTACCATAATTATTCACCAGGAGGGGTAGATGTGCAAGACACAAATTTCACTAAAGTTTGTCTCATAATTACGGAGTTATGACCCTTGATTTGCTAAAAATGTGCTAAAAACATTGTCCGCTCAACTCCTCCTTCACTATCAGTCGGATTCAATTGAAACTTGCCATAATTGTTCACCAGGAGGGGTAGATGTGCAAGACGCAAATTTCACTAAAGTTTGTCCCATAATTACGGAGTTATGGCCCTTGTTTTGCTAAAAATGTGCTCAAAACATTGTCCGCTCAACTCCTCCTTCACTATAAGTCGGATTCAATTTATACTTGCCATAATTGTTCACAAGGAGGGGTATATTTGAAAGACGCAAATTTTATATTTACGGAGTTATTGCCCCTGAATCAATTTGAAACATACTTTCTTGACCCTGATTTGCTTGCAAACATCTTGTCCACTGAACTCCTCCTTCACTATCAGTCGGATTCAATGGATACTTGGTATACTTATTCACTAGGAAAAGTAGATGTGCAAGACGCAAATTTCAGGAGAATCTGTCCAACAATTATGGAGTTATTGCCCCTGAATCACTGAAAAGTGGTTGCTGCAAAAATTTGTCCGCTGAACTCCTCCTTCACTATCAGTCGGATTCAATGGATACTTGACGTACTTATTCACTAGGATAAGTAGATGTGCAAGACGCAAATTTCAGGAGAATCTGTCCAACAATTATGGAGTTATTGCCCCTGAATGGACTCAGTGGGCACTGTTTATGTTTGCTTTCTGTGTCAAGTATTGAGGCGGGGGTATTCATCACCTTTATTGATAGTTTCTCTAGTTTTTAGCTCTAGTGGTCATCTTGTTCATTGAAGCGGGATCGTTTAAGCTATTTTGGTAGACGTTTACCAAAGCAACATTCCTATGAAGTTAGAATGAAATTGGGAATAGGGTACAGGAGGAGTTGTCGTTTGATTTTTTTTTCTATTTTTAGCTCTGGGGACCATTTGGACAATTTTAGCTATTTTGGTAGGGAGTCACCTAGCCAACATTCCTGTGAAGTTTGAATGAAATTGGGCAAAGGGTACAGGAGGAGTTGTCATTTGAAGATGTCGTTTGAAAGTGTTGACGTCAGAAGACATACGACGTCAGACGACGACGACGACCGACAACATCCAAACAAAAGATAAAAGTATTATTGGTCATATCTTTTGACCCTGTTGAGTTCGAAACTTTATATTGAGCATGTAGGCTCCTTGTAACAATGTCTTCCTACTCAAACAAAAAAACTTGACCTGTGACCTTGATCTTGACCTGTGACCTTGATCTTGACCTTGATCTTGACCCGTGATCAGCTTCGAAGAAAAAAATGACCATGCCCTGGGACATATTTGTCTTTCACAAACACATCTTGTTCTTCTTAAGATATTCGTTTTTTCGTCGGTACAGTTTGCAATGTATTTTTATAGGCGTGTTTTCGTAATACGGATGAGTCTTTAAACCGAGGTCCCGTCGCCGTATGACTTAGCTGTTGGTGGACGTAAAACTAACATGAGGAATGCAACAATAAAAATTACTTCCGGGTTTCTATTATGTGTTTTAATGCTCATAAATTCTTTATTTCAATCTTGTTCCTAGTGGAACCTACCCACCCATCGGCTCGCTAACATTATTTTCGACTTGTTAACACTTTTGGGGGTTCTATGATGTAACCGGCCCTGGCCCATCTGGGCTTGAGGAAATGGGTGGGCTGCATAATGCTTACATGCTGTGCTGAAACCGACCGCACACGAGTACTGGTAAACTACTTAGAAGATCTAAGCCTGCCCAGGCAAAGCGGTGCGGGTCTGACTGTCCATGCTTGTAAACCCTATTGGTTTCTTTGGGTGACAGGGCTTGAGATGTCATTTTATTTTAGTGTCTGGTAAATGTCCCAAAAAATTAGAAGCAACGTCTCCAAAATGACCTATACAGTGTTGGCGGGGATGTTAAACCTCAAATCAGTGAGAGAGTGTTTGAGTCTTATGTCCCACCATCAGCTAAGGTCATATGAGACGGGACCTCGGTTTAAGGACTCATCCGAAAGTCTGGAGAAGCCCGCGATCGATCCTGCGACCCCTGGTTTACAAGGCGGGTAGCGTAACCACTACATCACGGTGGCTTCTAAACCAAATGTATGATGTAACTGCAATTGATTCTGAGAGTAGGCTTGAACAATTTGTTCGTTTGAATTGAGATTTAAATTCTCTGTTAACACTTCATAGGCCTTTTTTGTAGGGGTTTTACCCGACATTGAGATGAAATGACATCATCTCAAGCCCAAATAAAACCAAAAGGGTTTATATGCATGGACAAGCCAACTCGCGCCACTTTTCCTGGGCAGGCTAGAACCTCTAATCAGTTTCCTAGGCTTGAACAATGTCTAAGTACACAAGTCCAGTCCAGATTTTAAAGTTACACATTACTCTGCACATTCTTTCACCAGAAACTGACAACTGCCCTTCTTGAATCAGCGGAAGGGAGAGAATGACCGTAGAAAAGATTTCATGATCAATCTCCATGAAAGAATGCTGCCGACGCGCATCCGACTGAGCTACCGGGACCGGCACCTGCTGGGGTTTACAAGCATAAACATTAGTATTTTCAGGTTTTTCTGTAATTGGGTGTGGGTACTCGTTATTATATGTTTGCAGAAAAATATCATGGGTTTTCATCAAAAGTGGCCATTTTGGAGATGTGGAAAATGCCGCGCAGATGTGTTACCCTAATGATCAGTTCAATGTACAATGAAAATTAATCTAACAAACTTACAGTCTTTGTTTGCTTTGTTTGATTTGAGGTTTAGCGTCCCAGTCAACACTATTAAAGTCATTTCGGAGACGATGTTTCCAATTTTGTGGGATTTTTTACCCGATATTGAGATGAAATGACATCTCAATCCTTGCCGTCCAATCAAACCAATAAATAATATGTGCATGGACGGGCCGGCTCGCACCACTTTGCCTCGGCAGGCTTAGACCTTAATGGTTTACCAGTACTCATATATGCGTTTAGTTTCAGCTCTGTGTGGAAGCATCGTGCAGCCAAATCTATTTCTTTAAGCCCCGATGGGCGGGGGCTCTCAATTATTAAACTCTCTATGGCAGATAGAGTAACACACAACTGATTTCTCGCAATATCACATTTGCAGCTCTGCCTTCTTCTTCTTCTTCTTCTTCTTCTTCTTCTTCTTCTTCTTCTTCTTCTTCTTCTTCTTCTTCTTCGCAGCTTTTGAAGTCAAAATACTAAACGCATGGGATGGCTGATTGTCTCTGCGTTTAGGCTCGAAAAGGGATCCTAAGCTTTAACGCCTTTCGTCGAACCCTTAAATAGCTATACTTTATGCGAAAGGAGTAGATTATGATCATCCAGACTGATCCCAGCTTTAGTGAGAATGGTTTCCTTCCTGGTCTTACAGTATTTCTAGATTTCTGGAAGAGAGAGAGAGAGAGAGAGAGAGAGAGAGAGAGAGAGAGAGAGAGAGAGAGAGAGAGGAGAGAGAGAGAGAGAGAGAGAGAGAGAACGTTAACAGGTTCGTATAAATGACATTTTACTGAGTGAGTGCATTTTCTTTTTCTATCAACCGTATCCACAATGGTGAGCACTCAATGAGGCGGTTCGTACGAGAACCCAAAACATTTGTACGAGTAAAGGAAAGTGCCTCAATATTTAATCAGTAAAGAAACCGTTTTGGAAATATGAAAGAATGCATATTGTTGCCAGGATTTGTCATCCTATTGTCACAAGAGAGATAGAGAGAGAGAGGAGAGAGAGAGAGAGAGAGAGAGAGGAGAGAGGAGAGAGAGAGAAGAGAGAGAGAGAGAGAGAGAGAGAGAGAGAGATAGAGAGAGAGAGAGATCACCAAAGAGATGATCAGAATGTGCTTGCTTAGGACAGGTGCTTGCTTAATACAGATGAATTTTAATGCATTGGAACTGAGGGTATGCTTGCTTAAGACAGGTTTGCTTGTTAAATAGAGGTGGCCACTATACGAGGTTTTACAGTAGCCGCATTGAGGTCAGAGGGTTGCGAAAGAGGGTTATCTAAGAATCATAGGTTTGACTTGGCAAACATTGACCCAGACCAGACGCAACAGAAAGCGGCATCTGATCAAGATCGACACTAATTGCTTAAAATCGAGAATTTCAGGGTTAAATGAAACAATTTGAATCACAGTCCAGGACTATCTCTCCGACCTACTCTCAGGGACAATCGACCAACCAGATTTCTCAGTGCTTTGATTTTTATACGCCAGTTTTGAAAAAAAAAAAAAAAAACCGGCCTCGGTAGCTCAGTCGGATGCGCGTCTGATTGGTGATCAGGAGGACGCGGGTTCGATACCTGCCACGGTTGGCAACATTCTTTCGAGGGACTGATCATGGAATGTTTTCTACGGCCATTCTCTCCTTTCCGCTGATTCAAGAAGGGCAGTTGTCAGTTTCTTGCGAAAGAATATGCACCGTACTGGTTAACCACTTTCGTTTAAGCCTGTCCAGGAAAAAGGTGGATAGGTAAACGGACCGGCTCCGAAATTACCTAAAACAGTGTTGATTGGGCGTTAAACTCCAATACAATCGACAATATGGCCCCCGCCCATCGGAGCTTGAAGAAATAGATGGGCTGCATGATGCTTCCACGCAGAGCTGAAACCGACCGCACACTAGTACAGGTAAACCGCTTCATAAGAGGGTCTAAGCCTGCCAAGGCAAAGCGGTGCGAGTCGGTCCGTCCGTGCTTAAAAACCCTATTGGTTTCATTGGGCGACAGGGCTTGAGATGTCATTTCATCTCAAGGACGGGTAAAAGTTCCACAAAATTGGAAGCAACGTCTCCAAAATGACATTTACAGTGTCGACGAGGACGTTATACCTCGAATCAATCAATCAAATCAATCGACAAATGGAAAAAAAGAAGTACATGTATTATGACATAGCGCTGTCCGTCCGACCGTCCGTCCGTCCGTCAATATCTTTGTTATTCTTGTTGGATTTGGAAATGCCTTGGCTGAAATGTTAACCATCATGAGAGAATGTGTCGTATGCAAGACCCAGGTCGGTACCCCCGAGGTCAAGGTCATAGTGGTGAAAGGTAAAGAAAAGTGTATTTTCTTGTGTCCTGTCAATACCTTTGTTATTCCTGGATGGATTTGAAAATAGCTTGGCAGCAATATTGACCATCATGAGACAATTTGTCGCACGCAAGACCCAGGTCGGTACCTCCATGGTCAAGGTCACAGTGGTCAAATGTCAAAAAAGGTCATTTTTCGTGTTCAGTCAATAGTTTTTGGAAATGGCAAACGGTATTCATGCAGTTGTCCACGTGACCATCACTGATTTGGGAAAACCAATATTATGTTTTATTAATAGAACTTTAAACGTTGCGCTATTTTTATCGATGTTACAAGAGTAGACTAGCTACTAGTTTGATAATAAAAGTCTGATCATTTTTTGTTTGTATTTTTTATTGGTTTAAAAATTTATCACCTTCTTAGTAACGGCAAGTATATTTGGTAGTCTCAAATCTTAGGTTAAAATTGAGCCAGAGAGACTAGACTAGCTACACTTTTATACACTGTTCATTTTAATGCAAAAGACGATTTTAATTCCATATTATTCATTAACACCTAGTGGCTAGGCTATAACAAGAGCTATCTATAGTCTTGACAGGAATCGTGTGCTGGGTAATACTCAGATCAGACGCCGCGGAATGTGGCGTCTGCTCAGCCGGTTGCACAGGGACTACACTGTTTGCTTAAATAGTGGCATTTGAGGGTCAAACGAAATAGCATAAATTGCCAGATTGCTCTCGTAATGAGAGAAAAACAATAACTTAATCCAGGCCACACTGTCACGAGACGTCTTTCGGAAACTCCATTTTTAAACTGTTACACAAATGTATGCCAAGTCGAGTAAAAATAAACTTTTCGCACTTCTGCTAAGAACTTAATTTTAGAGCCCCGAAATGTTTTTTTTTTTTTTTTGGTTTTGGTTTAACGGCCCTTTCAAGATTATTTCACTCATATCGAGCCAATCGTTAATCAGAGGTGGGGGAAAACCGGAGTACCCGGAGAAAAACCACCTGGCCTTCAGTTGCAGAACTTGGCGTCTCCCATATGACCCGAGCGAGGCTCGAACCAAAGCGGTGAGAGACCTAATGATCAAGAGTCAGCGCTCTTTACCACTAGGCCACGGAGGCCCGTCCCTGAAATGTTTAATGGCAAAAATGAGTCGCGCAGACTTTATAGGTGGTACCGTTTTTAGATATACAGCGTAGACCAAGATCGGCTTTAGAGTATATTGCTTCTGATCAGGGTCGGCACTGTTCGCCTTGTATGTATGCAAAAACAGTTTTGAACATGATTCAGGGCCGTTCGCAGACTCTGAAAAGGGGCAGGTTGAGGATGCGAATTTCAGGTATTTTGCAGAGGGTGAAAAACTGCATGAATCTGAGATAATTTCCAAAAGATTGGTGGGGCTGCGTTTGCACCCTCCCCACTCTGTTGAACGAAACCCAAGTACTACCCTTAGACGTCAGAGCGCAGCGTAAGAGGAAAATTCTGGACTGTGCTCGTTTGTTTGATTTAAGGTTTAACGTCCCCGTCAAGAATGTATAGGTCATTTGGAGACGTCACTTCCAGTGTTACGGGACTGTCAGCTCTGCGTGGAAGCATCATACAGCCAATCTATTTATTCAAGCCCCGATAGGCGGGCGCGGGTGAACTGTGCTCGTGCACTTGGGCATTGGCAAACAGAATCTACATAACCAGACGCCACATAACGCGATGTCTGATCAGATCTACTGTGCTAGCTCAAGTTAAACGAACAGTTCGATTCTCAGCTCAGGACTAATTTCCCAACCTACACTCAGAGACGATCGACCCACCAGTACTCTCAGTGCTTTGATTTATTCCCGGATCACTTTGCAGAAATGTTAACCATCATGAGACGATGTTTCGCGCACAAGACTCAGTCAGTACATCGATGTCCAAGGTCATACGTAGAGGTCAAAGTTTAAAAATGGTTAGTTAACAACTTTGTTATTCCTGAATGAATTTTGAAATTACTTGGCAGAAATGTTAACTATCATGAAACGATGTGTTCAAGACTCGGATCGGTACCTACAATGTCAACATCACGTGAACACCACATCACCCCAATAAACCCCACTTTATTTTAGAGAAATTTGCAGTATAGATACGAAAAATATCAGGGATTTTCATCTGAAAACTAGCCATTTTGGAGATGTGAAAAATGCACTATGTCGCACGGATGTGTTAGCGTAATGTTATTCTAGCTCCTAGACCTTAATGTCATATTTACCAATGACCAACCTTCCTGGTGTGTTTATCAAATATCTTAAATCTTGTCCCAGACATTAAGTTCCCAAGATAAAACAAGTTGCTATTAGAGAGGGAAAAAGAAGTAAAAATATATAGAAGAATATTACTTATTAACTTTAAAATATGATATCCGACTAGTAGCTAGTCTAGCGTAATGTCTACCCATCACTTCCAATCCATTCATGAGACGCTAAGTTCTGCAATGGTAGGTCAGGTGGTTTTTCTCCGAATACTCCGGTTTTTGCAAACTCTGGTCGAAATAAGAGAAACTATAGCTGGTGTTTATGAAACGCTATGCCCCCAACACTGCTTGCTCCTAGTTGAAAAGGTAATACTTCACATGGTTAAAGTGAGATCCATTCATCAACTTTCAAGGCGCAGCTTTGATACTTTTTGAGTTATATTGCCGACGAGATTTCATCAAAAAATTTCACAAGGGCCATATCTCATGAAAGGGACATAATCAGAGAGAGAGAGAGAGAGAGAGAGAGAGAGAGAGAGAGAGAGAGAGAGAGAGAGAGAGAGAGAGAGAGAGAAAGACAAAAAACACATGTCATCTATTCCATATATAAACTTAAAAAAAATAGCATACATGGCTCTAAAGATATGCTATGCATCACAAATCATACAATGTTCCTATGCCCAAATTTACGAAGAGTTTTGGAATCCTAGATTGTGGGTACCCATGACAACCGCCTCGTTTACGCAGTTTTGACGAGCGCTTACAATTTATGTTTGAAAAGATTTTCACCAGTATGTCACACAGGTGATAGAATAATAACCTAAATATAAAAAGGCTTTTGTGGTTTCAACGCCAAAAAAGTTGAACATCAACCTGAACATCAATGCAGTCTGATCAGCGCCCTTGTTTTTTTTTTTTTTTTTTTTTTGCTGATTAGATTGTTTATTGCCTCTAGTTTCTATTTTTCTTTTAATCTCAAGACTCTCTTACTCCATCTGCGTGCATGTGCGTGCGTGCGTGCGTGTGTGTAACACATAGTCATATGATTATCATGGAATGATATTGCACTTCAAGTTATCAATAAGAAAATGGTAGCTATACAGAGTGGGCAAATTGCATTCAAGCTCCCCTTTGACTTTCTGAAAACCTAGAAGATAACACCAGTGGTGGAGTTAATTTTACAACTCAGGCATTTGCAGGTAAATTATGGCCAGCAATGAGTCTCATGGGAGGTGTGCAGACCGTTCGGAGATAATTTATATGTGTCTGTCTGATATTCACCCTGGAAGAATGGGGTCCCTCTTTAAGCGGGTATACACTATTTTTCTTTTTTCTGCTGTTTGGTTTGATATTTAACACCCCTGCAAACATTATTTATGCCATTTTACAGGCGTTTCTTCCAAATTCCGGCGCGTATCATGGTAGTTAAACTGCAAACATAGGTTGTGGGTGCTCGTAAGAACCGCGTCTTTGAGGTGGTCAATGAGGTGGTTCTAACGAGTACCCACAACCTATGTCTTGTATCAGAAATAAGAAAAAAATAATGTATACCCCGTAAACCCCAGTTTTCTCTATATATAGTGGGGGTAAGGTGGATTCACTTATTCACGTGATGTGATGCTTCCACGCAGAGCTGAAACCAGCCCGCACACGAGTACTGGTAAACCGCTTAGAGGATCTAAGCCTGCCTAGACAACGCGGTGCGAGTCGGCCCGTCCATGCTTATAAACCCTATTGGTTTTATTGGGCGGAAGGGCTTGAGATGTCATTTCATCTTAATGTCGGGTAAAAGTCCCACAAAATTGGAAGCAACGTCTTCAAAATGACATTTACAGTGTTGACAGGGACGTTAAACTTCAAATCAAACAAACTAAACATCGAATCGATGTTAGTTCGACGTTGATCAAAGATTGGTTGTAACGTGATGAAAAATGTGGATACTATATCAAATTGTCATTTTAATCTATCAGTCGAAACAGTACAGACTATTCCATTATTTAATCTTTTAAACCTACAATTTTCATAGTCTACACTTGGCTTTGGGAAAAGAATGAAGGTCACACCCTGCATATGTGGTATATTATTGTCACTTCAACATTTTCTCCAGGCCTATCTTTTGTAACCATTGTTAAAGCATTTTACACACCAAATCTGCACAATTTCATTTTCACTTCAGGAATGGATTTTAATATGTAATAAATGCAGTTAACCTCAATGTAAGGGCTTGACTAAAAACAGTAATGTAGCAAAATGTAGCAAAATGTACAGTAATTCACAGTAGTGTACAGTAATGTTAAGTAATCCACAGTAATATTTAGTAATCCACAGTAATGTTCAGTAATGTACAGTAATGTACAGTAATGTAGTTTACTAAAAACAGTAATGCAGAGTAATCCACAGTAGTGTACAGTAATGTAGAGCAATGTTCAGTAATGGGCGGCTGTATTTTATTTATTTGTTTTTTTTTTTATTGATTTTTTATTTTACTTTATTGATTTTTCAAGTTGTAGATAAGTTATATTTAGATATGAAATATGCCTATTCATTGAAAGTGGTTCTTGTCATAGTCTCGAACCAAATGGAGTTGTTTTCGAAAAAAAGAAAGGGACGAAAATTTCAATTAAGAATATGCATTATCTACATCGGCTCCTGAGTAAAGGCGTTTTCTGTCTGTAAAAGGGATGATTTTTTGTTTCAAACACCAACAACCATGCAGTATAAGCCCTTGTAAATCAGACTTTATATATTGATAATTGTTCAAGACAGATTTATGTGATTGCTAGCCAATTAGAAGCCACGATATATAATTTCAACAGCTATACGCAAAGTATAACAATTTTTCATTCGAAAAAAAAAAAAAAAAAAAAAAAAAACATTTTATACTGATGAATTCTTCCATTGCTATATGTTGTACAAGTACATTTTTCATATAAGGGGTGTCAGGCCTATTTTTCGATTTTATTTGATTTTCGATGCAAAATTATTTTAGCGAATAGTGCAGGCCCTGATCAGACGCCGCGTTCTGCTGCGTCCGATCTTGGTATGCACTGTTTGCCAAGGTACCCCTTTATGCGTTTCCCGCATACAATGGGTTAAGCGAATAACGTGAATAAAGGCAATATTTTGCATAGGCGTGTCGACGTAAATGCTGAAAAAAGTGTCACACTATATTCTTTACGGGTGTTAAGTACTAGACAGCATTTTTATTGACCCCGTGTTTAGAATGTCAATAAAGATCTCTAACGATTTGAACGCCTCTTCCCATTTGTCTAAGCTGAATAATAATAAATAATAATAATTAAATGCGCAAGGAGCATAACATTATGAAGGTGATACATGTAACGTTAATAGGAACTAGTATACATATATTGCAATTTGAAGATATTTTGTTTCAATAGAGAGAGAGAGAGAGAGAGAGAGAGAGAGAGAGAGAGAGAGAGAGAGAGAGAGAGAGAGAGAGAGAGAGAGGCAGTGCAGGCCATGCAATAGGTTTTCACTTCTGTCCGAGGAATTCAGGTTTTTCTTTCTTTATTTCTTTCTCTTTTTTTATTTTTCTTTTTTGCAATGTGTTGCCGCGAAGGTAATTCTTATCTACGGTACCGTGTAAATGATTTATCAGTACAATTTACCATGCCTTTTTAAATTATAAGGTCGGGTGTACTAATTATATTTGCATAATGCTCTTTAAATCGAAAACGTCTTCTATTAATAAGCATTCTCGACCTTCCATGATCTGCATTATTTTTAATGATATTTCTAAAGCGCGTTTGTTTTACATCACGTTAACAAGTCCGTGAAATGAATACCCCTTAAACCCCACTTTATATAGAGAAAACTGGGGTTTACGTGGGTATACATTATTTTTTTATTTCTGCTCCAAGACATAGGTTGTGGGTGCTCGTTAGAGCCGCCTCTAGGGTTTACGTGGGTATACATTATTTTTCTTATTTCTGCTCCAAGACATAGGTTGTGGGTGCTCGTTAGAACCGCCTCAATGTATGAGGCGGTTCTAACGAGCACCAACAATGTATGTTTGGAGTATTAATAAAAAAAATATCACAAATTGTCATCGGAAAAGTAGCCGTTTCGAAGATAAGAAAAAATGCACTATGTCACACGGGTGTGTTATCATAATGACTTTTCGGCGTGTCTTGAGGCTTAGGAATATGCAGTGTTGTCAAAATTGAAAATTAAATAAAAGCGTGCGTTACAAATTAAAAAGTATAAACCAAAAAAAAAAAAAAATAATAAAAAAACAGCCCAGAAAGAAAGAGTGATGCTAATGACGGTTTTCAAAATGAGGCAGTGCAGTTTTAGGAATAAGTGCCAGCTTGGAGTTTAATAGGCTTCCAGACCCCATAAGGTGACAAGTACTCTCAAGTACCTGTGAATTGATTGTTGGCGGCAGTTGATATGATCATACCATTATGGTGGGTTGTAAAACTGGGTCCATTGTTTACCTGTTTCTTATTCTATATGTAGACTGAACATATTTGTTGTCCATACAGCTGAGATCTTGCAACTGAATGTTCAAACATTCGGATCTTCTTTATTTCTTGTCTGAAACATATTATTTGGTGGCCCTTTCGAAATTGATTGGAGTCCGATGGATTTATTTTTTTGGGCAAGCGATAAGGGCTCTGATCAGACGCCGCGTTCTGTGGCGTCGTGGTCCTCCGCGTCTGGCGTCAGTGCATCCGTGTCGGGGGTTCCCGTCAAAAATAGGTTAAACAGCTTATTCCATCATAACATAATAAATAAGGTAAACCCCTTAATCATTGATCTACGGCGTGGTTAATGTCCAACGTACTAAACTCGGCATCAAACATATGTTATAAAGAAAAAAAAAAACCATCTCGACCTTGTTTCCTACTGATACCCCGAAAAAAAAAGATTGTTGGAAATAAGAACCTCATCATCAAGGCATTTTCTAAGGAACACACACAATCTATTAAAATATTTATAATTCATAACAGTAATACCGCTATTAAGACCAGCTAAAATCAAGACATATTCTTCTTTAAAAAAACACAGACACAGTTGAAAGTTTCAGTTTTTCTACCTTTGTGTTTTCTATACTTTATGTAATCTAGTATGAGAAACCTCTGGGACTGTTCAAATGTGGTCTAAAAGGCCACTTTTTAACAGTCCCAAAGGTGGTGTTAATGATGGTACGTTAGGTTCACTGGGAGGCTGCGTCTTGCGAAAACTTGTCTCCAGACATGTGTGCTAATTGAAGACTGCATTTTTTACAGTCTTCACTGCTCAAAATTTCTGCCTTATTTGCTCACTTCTTATTATAAAACGGGTAAGACAATGTTCTGAGTGGGCATGCATTTGGAAACATGTCTGGAGACATTTTTCACCCGTTGTGACTCTTATAATGAAGATGTGAGTTCAAGACTTGCCCAGGTGATGAATAAAAACCGTGTGTGTGTGTGTGTGTGTGTGTGTGTGTGTGTGTGTGTGTGTGTGTGTCCTGATCAGACGCCTTGTTCCGTGTGTCTGATCAGACTGTGTTTTGCGGTGTCTGAGATTCGCCTGCACTGTTTGCCAGTGTCTCGTTTTGGGGTTTGACGTATTAAAATGTGTTAAGTAGCCGGCAATAGAGAAAATGTAAGATAAAGGGTGGTTTACTGGCCTAAACCAAGCATATACACATTTGCATAAGGCCTAAAAAATAGCCGTGTGACCCCCCTTCCCCCGACACTACTATTTTTATTAATAAAAGAAAATAATAAAAAATAAATCACGGACCCTACCAGTTTCAATTGTCGACCCTACCCAGTGTCGTCATTGCATTTTCCCATAGTAATTGTGCGTTTTAAGTATATTTTTTGTAGTTTTTGGCATTTAGTACCTTCCAAAATACAGAGATGACATTTTTGAGCATCTAAAATGAATTATGATATACAGTGCAAGTCTCAATATGACACGTTTATTAAAATAAACATGTACAAAAACATAAACACATAAAATACAGGTCCGACCCTTTTTGTGTGTGTGTGTGTGTGTGTGGGGGGGGGGGGGGGGGGGGAAGAGAGAGAATAAAATAATAAAAAAGTTTCTCCTACCTACCGATACCGACATTTTTTTTCAACATGTTAGCGGAGTCACAGGTATTTTTTACGCCCCGTTTATTGTTGTGCATGTGAAGTTTATGGCGAAGAGTTTTCAAGTCGAGTAAATGACAAAATCACTATTTTGAATGTCTAAAGGACCATATAACTCTAAAGGTAGCAAAGCCAGAGCTGTTAGGTCTCTCTACGCTATTGTTCGAGCTTGGCGAGACGCCAAGTTCTGCAACGGAAAGTCAGGTGTTTTTTCTCCGGGTACTCCGGTTTTCGCCCAACTCTGATTAACGATCAGCTCGATATAAATGAAACAATCTTGAAAGGGTCGTAAAACCGAAACCAAAAAAGTGCAACATGTAAGACGCCAAATTCTGCAACCGAGTTCAGGTTGTTTTTCTCCGGGTACTCCAGTTTTCGCCCACCTCTGATTATTGATCGGGTCGGAATAAGTGATGTAATGTTAAAACCAAAAAAAAAAAAAAAAAAAAAACGATGATGTGTACGGAACCCGGGAAGGGACATGATTTTTTTTTACTTTATAAGTTGTGCGCACAAGATAATATCTTGTGTGGACAAGATATTATCTTGTGCAGACAACATATTATCTTGTGCGGACAACATTTTATCTTGTGCGGACAAGATAATATCTTGTCCGCACAACATAATATCTTGTCCGCACAAGATAATCTTGTGCGGACAACGATATTATCTTTTGCAGACAAGATATTATCCTGTCCGCACAAGATATTAATGTTGTGCGAACAAGATATTATGTTGTCCTGCACAAGATAATATCTTGTCTCACAACATAGATCTTATGCGCACAAGATATTATCTTGTCCGCACAAGATATTATCTTGTCCGCACAAGATAATATCTTGTCTGCACAAGATAATATCTTGTCCGCACAACTTCCCAAGATCTATGTTGTGCAAACAAGATAATATGTTGTGCGAACAAGATAATATCTTGTGCGCACAAGATATTATCTTGTGCGAACAAGATCATATCTTGTCCGCACAAGATAATATCTTGTCCGCACAAGATAATATGTTGTCCGAACAAGATAATATCTTGTCCGCTCAAGATATTATCTTGTTCGCACAACATAATAAAAATAAAAAATCATGTCCCTTCCCGGGTTCCGTAGATGTGGACATAAAACCATAGAAAACTAGAAATGCGTCCCGCCTGAAAATATCTCTATGTTCGTTTTCATCCATAGAAAGTTATTGACCGTGTTCAAGTTTTGGACCCTTTTTTCACATTTGACCTCTAAGTATAACCTTGACTTTGGAGGTAAGGACCTTGGTTTTGTGTGAGGCAGATTGTCTCATGATGGCCAACATTTCTGCCAAGTAATTTCAAAATCTATCCAGAGATAAGAAAGTTATTGACTGCGTTTAAGTTTCGGACAATTTTTTTTTTACCTTTGACCTCTAAGTATGTCCTTGACCTTGGAGGTTCGGATCTGGGTTTGCACGTGACACATCGTCTCATGATGGTTAACATTTCTTCAAAGTAATTGCAAAATCCATCCAGAAATAAGTAAGTTATTGACTGCGTTTAAGTTTCGGACCCTTTTTTTGACCTTTGGCCTTTAAGTATGACCTTGACCTTGGAGGTACAGACCTGGGTTTTGCACGCGACACATCGTCTCATGATGGTTAACATTTATGCTGAGTAATTTTAAAATCCATCAAGAAATAAGGAAGTTATTGACTGCGTTTAAGTTTCGGACGCACGGACGCACGGGCACACGGACGCACGGACGGACGGACGGACAGGGGCAACGCTATATGCCCTTTCCACCATTCTTCGAATTGTGGGGTCATAAAAATAAAAAATCATTATTTTTTATAAATTTTATTCAGATGTCTACCAAGATACCATACGTAATAAAAACTTTAAACATGCATATGCAGACTTAACTTCCTGTAAAGTCACTGGTCAACATACTACATCACAACTACAGACTAAGTAACATTATTTCGATACGCTCCCGCCCATCGGGGCTTGAAGAAATAGAATGGGCTGCATGGTATTTCCACGCAGACTGCGGCTGAAACTGACCGCTTGAGTACTGGTAAGTCGCTTAAAGGGCTAAACCTGGCCAGGCAAAGTGGTGTGAATCTGGCCATCCATGCGTATAAACCCTATTGGTTTCATTGGGTGGCAGGGCTTGAGATGTCATTTCATTTCAAGGTCGGTTAAAAGCACCACAAGATTGGAAGCAACGTCTCCAAAATGACCATGTTAGTGGTGACGGGGACGTTAAACCTCAAATCGAACAAACAAAACATTATTTATACATGAATTCAAAATATGCAGTTAACAAATTTCGGATATATACATTGCCTTTATCAACAAATATTTACATACTCAGTGAATTTACAGAAAACTCCTATAGTAAACAATTGAGATACTTCAGTGATTACGGTGACACATGATCATTAAATAGTGTCAAAAATAAACCGTGGTTCCCCTTAATTTGACTGGACAACGACGTCGATATGACGTCAACGGCGCTCTTCAGCTAGTGGGAAAACTGCGCACAACTGTATTCAGAAGTTTTTGTCATAAATTGGGTGGAAAAAATGGTAAATATTATGCAATAAAGGTAATACATAATGTTCATGGAAGTATGAACGCAGCGGGTCGCAGGCAAAGTAAATGAACCCCGAAGAGGTTCATGCAAACTTTGCTAGCGGCCCTATGTCGTTCATACTTTCATGAAAAGCAGAAAAAAAATACGAAAGCATGTCTATTCTAATGTATAGGTAAAATTTTACAACCAAAAAATGAAAATTTTCAGATAAAATCCGGATATTTTTCATATTTCTGCTCAAAACATAGATTTGGCACTCGTTAGAACCGCCTCGGTGAGGCGGTTCTAACGAGTACCCACAATCTATGTTTTTGAGCAGAAATAAGAAAAATAATGTATACCCCTGTAAACCCCAGTTTTACTATATAAATGGTTACGCTACTCGCCTTGTAAACCAGGGATCGCAGGATCGATCCCGGGCTTCTCCAGACTTTCGGATGAGTCTTTAAACCGAGGTCCCGTCTCCGCATGACCTTAGCTGTTGGTGGGACGTAAAACTAAAACTCACTCACTTTACTATATAAAAGTGGGGTTTAAGGGGGTCAAATTATATAAGGTCTACAGTGTTTGCCAACAAACAAGAAGATCCTACTTAATTCTGTTGCATGCCCGTTTTCTTGATCTACACCTTTCGGAGCGTTTTCTTTTAATTTGAGAAGGCTTTTTACCAGCGTTCGGAGTAGCTGGTATGGTTACCTTGCCATTCGTTGATGTAATATGACCATCGTATTTCTTCCCTTTGTCTTTCAAGAATTTTTGGAAAATTGATTGTCGAGGGTCCTTATCTTTTTGACACCAGACATCTATCGATATCTTATTATATTGATATGCAGGTGCCAGTCTAAAATTACCACTGCCTATGAGAGCTCTTTCGCTGTCTTTATAAAGTGATGTTACAATTGTATAAATATTTTCCACCAGATCACTCAAATTCTTGGGTTTCCAGTCGATTCATACTTTAAAAAGGTAATTAGCGGACTCCGCATTATTGTTTGTCCAATCTGCATCAAATCCTTTGACACGCGCAGGATAAAGAACATAATTTTCCAGCAGTGGCAGTATCCTACGCTCGAAATATGGCTGGAAAGTTGTTGTCTTTTGAGATATTACGTCCTTTGCCTTCTGAACCCAAGCCCCGACATTTCGACGGGAATGTGATAAATATTACATTCATCATCATTTTTGGCATAAAAATAAAATGGGAAGGGTGGGTATAGTATAGCAAATATAAAGTAAATGGTCTTAAAATGTCCATTTGCTAAAGAAATATACACCGTGGTGAAGAGCTGTGCCGATGTAATATAAAAAGTTAACACGCCTATATAATTTTGCCCCCTTGAACCCCACTGTTATACAGTAAAACTGGAGTTTACAGGGGTAAACTTTATTTTTCTTATTTCTGCTCTAAATATAGATCTTGGTACTCGGTGAGGTGGTTCTAACAGTACCCACAATTTATATTTTGAGTATAAATAAGAAAAATATCACAATTTTTCAGCGTAAAACTGATGATGTGCGTTTTTTTTTGTGTGTGTGTTTTTCGACGGTAAAATCTACAATGCATTTGTATAGGCGTGTTTTCGTAAAGTATTACAAACAAAAATAAAATGCCGTGGTAAAATAAACAATCGTCATCAAGCAAACACGCCTATTTAATTTTGATTCCCTGTAAACCCCAATTTTATAAAGTAAAATGTGGGTTTACAGGGTTGTACATTCTTTGTTATTTCTCAAATTATATATTGTTGGTACTCGTTAGAACCGCCTCGACGAGGTGGTTCTCACAAGTACCCGCAATCTATGTTTTGAGCAGAAATATATAAAAATATCAGGCTTTTTTATATCTGACAATTTTCTCTCTCTTTTTTGGGGGGGAGGGGGGGGGGGGGGTTGATAAAATTTCCAATATATTTGAATGATGAATGTTTTCGTAATGTGGCCACCCAATCCACCAAGAACAGGGGAGTTTGTTTGATTTTAGGTTTAACGTCCCCGTCAACACAGTATATGTCATTTTGGAGACGTTGCTTCCAATTTTGTGGGACTTTTACCCGACATTGAGATGAAATGACATCTGAAGCCCTGTCGCCCAATGAAACCAATAGGGTTTATAAGCATGGACAGTCCGACTCGCACCGCGGTTCCTAGACAGGCTTAGATTCTCTAAGCGGTTTACCAGTACTAGTGTGAGGACGGTTTCAGCTCTGCGTGGAAGCATCATGCAGCCGTTCTATTTCTTCAAGCCCCGATGGGCGGGGGAACAGGGGAATGACGAATGACAAATATACATGACATCACATAACATTGTCAGTTACAGGCCAGACAGACAGATCGGTAATACATCACTAGTGAATGGGGCTGTGGCCGCGATGTGCTTTTAATCATATTTGTTTGATTTGAGGTTTAACGTCCCCGTCGTCACTGTAAAGGTCATTTTGGAGACGTTGCTTCCAATTTGTGGAACTTTTATCCGACACTGAGATGAAATGTCGCCCAATGAAACCAATAGGGTTTATAAGCATGGACGGTCCGACTCGGCCTGGGCGGGCTTAGATCCTGTAAGCGGTTTACCAGTACCCGTGTGCAGTTTGATTTCAGATCTGCGTGGAAGCATCATGCAGCCCATCTATTTCTTCAAGCCCCGATGGGAGGGGGCCGGCGGTATATACCATAGGCCCTGAGCAATCTACAGGTTCTGAGCAATCTATCAATATGGTATCACTGGTATGAATCAAGGTTGAGAGATCGATAAATTTACCGAAATAAAGTCGCTTCCAAGAAACCCATGTAATGCGAAAATAAACTCTGACACCTCAATATTGTTGGAGAAAAACCTTAGTGAAAACATACAACAAACAAATGTCCACTGAAATTACTTGAAAACCGAGGCAATGTAGCTAATCTTTCAAGGACTACACATTTTAGGTCTCTCTCTCTCTCTCTCTCTCTCTCTCTCTCTCTCTCTCTCTCTCTCTCTCTCTCTAAGACGAAAATTTGTGATATTTTAAGCTTTTTAGCTGAATTAAAAAGATATTACAACCTCGCTGAGACCCGTTTTCGCAAGTACCCAATGTCGAATCCACGAAAGTTAAAATGGCCTCTTTCAGATGAAAATTTGTGATACTCCACAGACTATGGATGCTCAATAATTAGGCGGTTCTACTTGTTTTTGGGGCCGAAAATACAAACCTGTGGGTGGCCCTGCAGATACCACTTTTCTCTGCAACATTGTGTAAGAAACCAGCAAACTGATAAGCGTTACAGCTGACCAGTATAACAACATAAATTAGAGCCCTCAACAGGCAATAAAAGTCAGATTAATGGATATTTCTCTGGAATAACTGATTAAGCATTTAGATAGCTGTGGTCGGTCTTTAATGAACTTTACAGGAGTATTCATAGCCTGGGCTTGTTTATCTAATGAAACTTAATTGGGCGAATACATGATGCTATGGCTTCTAAGCGACTTAAAAAAAATTCCACCCGACAAGCTGCATGTCAAAACGTCTAGCTCAAAAAATAACTCTCCTAAAAGCCATTACACATTTAAATCTGACATGCCTTACTCATCTCTTATAAAAATGAACTCTTTTTCGCTGAGGTGTTGTTGTGTCTTGAAATAAGAATCTTATTTTAAGAGTATCGGAGAAAATACGCCTTTTGTTTGTTTGTTTGATTTGAGGTTTAACGTCTCCGTCAACACTGTAAAGATCATTTTGGAGACGTTGCTTCCAATTTTGTGGTACTTTTACCCGACATTGAAATGAAATGACATCTCAAGCCCTGTCGCCCAATGAAACCAATAGAGTTTATTAGCATGGACTGTCCGCCTCGCACCGCGGTTCCTGGACAGGCTTAGACCCTCTAAGCGGTTTACCAGTACTAGTGTGCAGGCCGGATTCAGCTCTATGTGGAAGCATCATGCAGCCCATATATTTATTCAAGCTCCTGTGGGCGGGGGCGAAAATACGCCTTTTAGTTTGTTGGAAACAGTAAACATCCGGGGAAAATGTAGGAAGTGTGTTGGGGTTGGGGGGGGGTGTTGATGTAAACTTTTTGAAGTTTCATTACTTGTTTGGTATAAATATGATGCATATTCTAAAGCATTTGTCTTTTGATCAGAAAACCGAAATGCTATGTTTTTCCCAATTTATTTTATTTTGTTTTGCAAGTTTGGTGACACTGCATTATTTTTAAATCCGCTACACATACCAAAACGTAAACCAAACATACATTAGAAATTATTAGAAGTAATACTTACAGAGCAGGGCCATGTGATCAGTATTGGCCCGAGTAGAAAACAGCGCTCTCAATATGCACCTGGCCTTATCATGAATTTAATTATCATTAACATTTCTCGAAAAATTGAAAACAAATGAAAGAAAAAAAAATCTACAAGTAATTATAAAAAAAGCCGACCATTACTGAACATTACTGTGCATTACTGTGTATAACTGTGAATTACTCTGCATTACTGTTTTTAGTAAAGTACATTACTGTTCGTTACTGTACATTTCTGTGGAGTACTAAACATTACTGTGGATTACTTAACATTACTGTACACTACTGTGAATTACTGTACATTTTGCTACATTTTGCTACATTACTGTTTTTAGTCAACCCGCAATGTAACCCCATGCCAGATATAGTGCATTGGCTCTGAAACTTGAAGATTTTTGACCGCAGGCAATCTGCACCCCTGTCTTATCAGCTATTACCGGAGTGGGCCTATTTAGTCCTGCGCCAGAATTGATTGACAGGTTTTCAAGCCAATAGTTCGATCGTTCGTTGGCGATTGCTAACCGCCGAAATCTTAGACAAGCTAACCTAACAATAGAATGTCGACAACAACAGAGTTAACTTCCTTGACGGGGCGTTACTAAGCTGCGCATACAAAGAAAGGGCTAGAGGTTGCTTCTTGTTGTTTAATAGCTTCAGCTTCATTAGTAGGCCTGACTCTGGAATTCATTACGCAAACATGCCTGTACAAATACATTGTGAATTTTACCATCTAAAAACGAAAATTTTAAATGAAAAATTGTGATATTTTCCTTATTTCTGCTCAAAATATAGATTGTGAGTACACGTTAGAACCGCCGCAATGAGGCGGTTCTACACGTTAGAACCACCGCAATGAGGCGGTTCTAACGATTACCGACAATCTATAATTCAGAGCAGAAATAAGAAAAATAAGGTTTACCCCCTGTAAACCACAGTTTTATTTTATAAAAGGAGGGTTCATGGGGGTAAGAATCATATAGGCGTGTTTTCGTGATGTAATGTTGAATCAGAATGAACCAAGAATCTTCTACATGTAGACTATTATCATATTGCTGTGAAATTCTTGTCGGACATGCATTGTAATTAAATAATAAACAAAATATGTACGTTTCTGCAAAATCTTGGCCTAAAAGTACAATATTCCCAGCCTAGGCTAGGACAATATGCATGTATAGTTACTTTCTGTGATCCATATAAACAATACGTATGCGAATAGCTGCACAACGTGAAACTGACAGGCTAGTTTTTCTTTTCTATTCTGTCATAAATACACATGTCAACACGAACCGAATTCTTTGTCAAACTACCAGCGTATTTTTCCGTATTTTTCAAATGAATATAAACCAATATGCATGCGCTTTTTTGCGCAAGGTTTGCCGCACAAGCTGCGTATTTTTTTCTGTATTTTTAAACAATACGTCCTTCAATACATACACATTTTGCTGCGTAACATTTGTTGCATCCGCTGCTTATTTCTTCTGTATTTTTCAAAAATACGTTCTCCAATACGCACGCGTTTTGTTGCGTAAACTTTGTCACACCAGTTGCTTATTATTTCCGTATTTGCGCACAAGACGGACATAAATACGTACTGTATTGCCAGTGTATCAGTATGTATTGGTGTAAATTCGCATTGCGTATTTGTCTTTATTTTGTTCATTTTTCACTGTGACACCGGGCGGTTATTACAAGTAAAAGCCCTATCTCCTTTTTAGCTCACCTGTGCCGAAGGCTCCAGGGGAGTTTATAGTATAGTCTGCCATCCGTCGTTTGTCCTTCCGCCCGTCCGTCCGTCCGTCCTTCACCACCATTGACCACTTATATCTCTGCAACCTGCAGGCTGATCTCAAGTATTTTTTTCATCTTTAGCATGCCTCTGGTGGGGGATTGATGACATAAGAAATTATCTAAATCGAACGAAAACTTTCGTTTCCTTGGCAACCGAAAGGTACCATAGACTTACATAGATAATGTTGGTTGGTGCCTGATGCTCTGTCTCTGGTCGGGCTCATCGGAGTCTAACTGTTGGTTTTCTTTTGCTCCAGCATTTCAGTGGTTTCTTGCTGTCGAGTCCTCACCGTTGTCTCACCTCTGTGGTTCTTTGATTTCTGTGTTCACGGAGATGTTGCACTGATGAGTTAGGAGGCCTTCATGCGGACTGAACAAATTATTTGTCTAAATCGCGACGGAAGTAAGGGCGAGGATTGTGGCCACGTAAAATCGATTTAAGCCCCCCAGTGGAAATCTTCCACTGACCGTTCCAAGGCGGCTCTTCTGTGGCGATTTATTTATGTTGTTGTTTGTTACTTACTGTGTGTATCACTTGTGTCTTTTAATTTTGGATGGCCATATGGCCATTTTGTGGGAAAGTAACTGTCCATATGGCCTTCCTTTGTTTAGGTTTCCATTATGGTCTGGTCGCTTAATGTTTGTATTTCTTTCCCTTTTGGTGTCTTTTATGGATGGAGTAAGTTAATTGTATCAATTCCTGATCTTTGTTTTACTTCTACTTTACAATGAGAAAATGCTTGTCACTATCGTAGTGCCTTTTGATCGGAACTTTTTTTATACTTACATAAAAGTAAGTCAGGGATAAAAGCTATGACGAGTCGAAAACTTACTTGGTTCTGCTGTCGCGGTTTATTTTTGTTATGGTTTGTCTTTAAGTGTGTGTATCGCTTTCATTATTTTGGTTTGGATAGCCAATTTGCCATTTTGTGGGAAAGTAACTGTCCTTTTGGCTTTCCGCTATTGATGTTTCCATTAGGGTCTAGTTGTTTCATGTTTGTGCTTCTTTGCCTTTGGTGTCTCAGATGGACTGTGGGTTATTTGTATTTATTCCTGATCATTGCCTTCACTTCTGTTTTGATTAGTCTTTTATCATAGAAGTTGCGTGCCCTATGATTGCTGACAATGCCGTTTTTTAGCTGTTCACTACCGTAGCACCTTAAGTTTTGATTGGATCTTTATGAAACTGACAGATAAGTGGGCTTGGGGTAAAAGATGGATGAGTTCAAAAACGACGATTGCGACCTATTTATCATAGGGTAATGTCCTTTTGAGTGCTGAAAATTCCATTTTTTAACATTGTCATCACCCTATAGCCTGTTCAGTTAAGATAAAATCTTACTGAAACTTGTATATAAGTAAGTCAGGGATAAAAACTCAGATGAGGTCTAAAACCGGCGATGTCGGCTTATTTCTTAAAGCGTTATGCCCTCTTCATTACTGAAAGTGCCTTCTTTGGACCTTGTCATCACCGTTTAAGTTTACACAACTTCTGTTCCTAAGTCAGTGTATGGATTTTATCTAATCTGAACAGGTATGATGATCATCTAGTGTAACACTATGCTCATTGTCAGTAGTTCATCGTCCGTCATACGTCATTAACATTTACATTGTTCACTCTCCATCGGCCACAGTTTTACTTCAGTCTTCGTGAAACTTAAGCAGAGTGTTTGTTTTCGTGATATCTCAGACAGGTTCGAACATAGGTCATGTTGGGTCTAAAACTAGGCCACTGGGTCAAATAACTTCAAAACATTTTTTACCCTACAGAGGTCATAGTTTCGCTGCAATCTTCATACACTTTACCAGAATGTTTGTCTTCATGAAATCTTGTTGACCTATCATCACCATAGGCCATTCAGTTTTATCGGATCTTCTTGAAACTTACATATAAGCAAGTCAGGGATAAAAGTCCCTTTGATTGCTGAAAATGCCAATTTTGACATTGTCATCATCATAAGTCCCTAAGTTTTGAACATATCTTCCTCAAACTTACATATAAGTTAGTGATAGAAGCTAAAATGAGTTGCAAACTAACATTGTTGGCACATTACTCATACAGTTAAGTCCCCTGCTTTGCTGAAAATGCCTATTTTGTACATTGCCCTTTAGTTTTGATCGAAACTTCCGGAAACTAGCATATAAGTAGGTTGTGAATGAAAGTTCAGATGATTTTGATAACTGGTGATGTTTGCCTATCTCTCATAGAGTTATGTCGCCATGAATGCTGAAAATGCCTTTTTGACCTTGTCATCAGCATAAATCCTTCAGTAAAGATTGAAACTTCCTGAAACTTTGAATCTGTTAACTCAGGTGAGCGATATAGGACCATCATGGTCCTCTTGTTTGAAGATGTTCGCTAGAAGCCATTCTATGGGGATTTCACCTGTATCAAGATATTGTTGGAACAGATGTGCAAAACCTGGACCTATCCCATTTGCTTGTTGCTTCAGGACTCTAGAATGCAGCTCATCAGGTCGTAAAGCTTTAGCCGGCCTTCAAGTGACTTGATCATTTTCCATGAAAGGGGCCGATCTTCCAGTAAATGGGATCTCCTTGAACTCAGTTTTATTAAACGCATCATTGAATTGACCAACTAGTTCCTTTGCCCTTTCAGAGTCTGATTCAGCAACCCCATTCCCTCCTCTTTTATTAAGGAGTGGGATACCTTGCCCGTTTTTCTTCTGGTATATTGATATATCTGTAGAACTCTCTGGGATTGCCTTTACATCACCTACCTTATCACATACAAATCATGTTGATTTTTGATGTCATTCTTAAGTTTTCGTCTCAAGTTTTCAAATTTTGCCCAGTGTTTACCACTACCCATCTCTTTTGCCTTAGCATGAATCTTATTTCTTCTGCGAATATTTCTTCTTATCTGGTATGATCCATGGAATCGAAGATACAAATCTGCTAGTTTTGGAGGGAAAATGATTTTCGGACGAAGCTTGAATGGAATAGATTATCAAATCAAAGTTCTCCTAGACAGACCAAGCATCTGAATGACCATATAAGAATTTCTCCTTTGCAAATTTTAGGGCATCCTTCCTCATAGTTTCATAGTCACCGTTCTGATATAAGTACACCTTGCTACGAGTTTTTATATAGGTGATATGATGATTTTTAAAAAATCCGGAACCAATATCCTGATCACTTAGTTTGTCTGGAGACTCAATATCTTCAGACTGTCCTGGTAAAGTTGCAAGAATAAAATCCAAAGTGTTCCTGTTCTGAGACTTGAAGCGATCAAATTGATTTTTAAATAATTGGAAGTTTTCGACCTTGCCATTTGATGGTCGATACCAACTTGATATAAAGTGAGAAGTTTAGTTTGCAAAAAACTTAACCAAAACAGATTAAGTCGTTTTCCAATCCCATGAATGACATATGAGAGATGTCTCTGCGAATGAGCAACATCAGCCTGCTACCATGAGAGTTTCTATCTTTTCTTTAAACTCTGTACTCACAAGTTTCAGGGAAAAGCTCCGAAGTCATAATTGAACTGGCAATCTTAGTTTACTGAATAGCCACAATACGTGGTTGGTGAGTATCAAGGAAAGCTAAAAGTTCGAGTATTTTTCTTCTTATGCCATTGATGTTTATACTGCAAAGTTAAAAACCTTTTTTGTGTCAGTAGTCGGAGATTTAACTCCCTTGTCCTTTGACAGAGGTTCAAATTTGTTTCTCTTTTTCCAGTTCTATAAGTTCGTTGAAGAACGAGTCAGAATAATTGAAAACCTCGCCTTTCGGGCATATCCATGAACAACTGGAATTTACCAACTTGCTATACGCACCGTCTGAAAGGAATTTATAATCTCTGTGTAATCCACATTAATTTTACACTCCCATCACTAAAACACACCTATATAATTTTGATCCCATTGAACCAGACTTTTATATAGTAAAACTGGGGTTTGCAGGGGTAAACCTTATTTTTCTCATTTCTGCTCTTAAATATAGATTGTAGGTACTCGTTAGAACCGCCTCGATGACGCGGTTGTAACGTGTACCCACAATCTATATTTTGAGCAGAAATAAGAAAAATATCACAATGTTTTATCTTAAAAATTTCACAATGTTCCTACAATGTATTTGTATTGGCGTGTATTCTTAATGTAATCAGATTTGTCAAGGACATTCTATCTCTCTTCATATACTGACTCGGTCACATTTGGTTCGCTTAATTCAGAATTTAGCTAAAACATAACTGGATGAGTTTTTAAAACTATTTACAATCTGTTTACAGAGGTCTACTAAAACGCATACATCTGAATCCAGATCTACACCATACAGTCTTTGAAATCCACTGCAGTCTGTGGCATCTACCACAGAGGAGGGAAGACTATTCCTCTGAGGAATAGTTCTGGAGAAGGAGTTCTTCAGGGCATCACTATAGGCTTGCTACCTACGATACTCACTTGTTTAATTTTGATGCCCTTGTTTGGGTATAACTAGTCATGGGGGTCAAGTATTTATCTTTATTAAGAGACACTGCATCAGAGTGTATCTTATAAAATAATGTTAAAGAGGAGGACTGATCACAGCAAGGTGGTTCTTCTGTTGTGGTGTATTATTGTATAGTTCGTCTTTGCATATTGTTTTTTTTTTTTTATAATTATTTTGGTTAGCAGTTTGGCCATTGTTTGGTAAACTAACTGTTAATTTGGCTTTCCCTTTGTGACGTTTTCATTGTGATGGTGCTGCTTTATGTTTGTGTTTCTTTCCCTGGGAGGTGTGAGGTAAATGTATAAATTCCTGATCATTGTCTTCACTTGTTTTTTGACGCAGCAAACCACGGCGACTCTGATCAGTCTATACTGCTGGTGTATCTGGTTCTTTATTGTTTGCATTTTTTTTCAAATACAAAGTAGAAGTAAAATAAAGCTCAGGAATCGATACATTGAACTTTCTCCACCCATCAAAGACACCAATGGGAAAGAAACACAAACATGAAGCGACCAGACCATAATGGAAACCTAAACAAAGGAAGGCCATAAGGACAGTTACTTTCCCACAAAATGGCCATCCAACATAAAAAGAGACACAAGTGATACACACAGTAAGTAACAAACAACAACATTAACAAACCGCCACAAAAGAACCACCTTGGAACGGTCAGTGGAAAGAATTCCACTTGGGACTTAAATCGATTTTACATGGCCATAATCCTCGCCCTTACCTCTGTCGCCGTATACACTATTTTTGTTTAGCCCGCATGAAAGCTTCCTAACTCAACAGCGTAACAGCTCCGAAAACATAAAAATAAAAAAAAAACTACAGAGATGAAACACGGTTGAGGACTCGACAGCATACAACAACAGAATTGCTGGAGTAAAAGAAAACCAACAGTAAGACTCCCGACCAAAGACGGAGCATCAGGCAAATTCGCGGTATACACTTATTTTGTTTAGTCCACATGAGGGCTTCCTGAGTCATCAGGAGTTAGTTTGATGCGACTTATTTAATGTGCTTAGGTTAATCAATAGACTTACTCCTTTAAATAGCTAGCCTGGTACTGGATTTTTTTGTGCGAATTTATTCTTTTTAAACAGATCTGAATAACATGCTCTTATGTGGAAAGTACGAATGTAGGACCAAAATACTTTAGGCCTATTACAAAAATTTAAATGCTAAATTGGATCATTTTTCTAAAAAAAAACAAAAAAACAAAAAAACAAAAAAAAAAACAAGAAAATCTTTTGGAAGCAAGGACTACAACAAAGAATAGAAACCCAGGGGGGTGTTCAAGTTTCAACAAGAGGACCATGATGGTCCTATATCGCTCACCTGAGCTAAGAGATTTATATGCGGGTGCCCAGGCAGGGCGATTTTTTGCCTCAGGTCCATAAATTGAAAATTTTGGTAGAGGTCAACTAAATGAAGCTTAATAACAGATATCGAAGTCCTGGGCCTTCTGGTTTCAGACAAGAAGATTACTAAAAGTTTAACTATATAAGTCTATGTAAGACCAGTGGGCCCTGTGGTGGGGTGCATTTTGACCCCCCCCCCCCTCCTATACCCCGGGATATGATTTGAACAATCGTGGTAGAGGTCCACCAGATGAAGCTTCAAACCAAAGATCTAAGACCAGGGCCTTTTGGATTCAGACATGAAGATTTTCAAATGTTTTCTCTATGAAAGTCTATGTAAAGCCAGTGGGTCCCAGGCTTGGCAATTTTTGGCCTAAGGGCTATAATTTGAACAATCATGGTAGAGGTCCAATATATCAAGCTTCATACCAAATATCAAAGACCTGGGCCTTCTGGTTTCAGACAAGAAGTTTTTTAAAGGTTTCCCTTTAATGCCTTTGTAAAACCAGGGGGCCCTGGTGTGGGGGCATTTTTGGCCCCAGGGCTATATTTTGAACAATCTTGGTAGAGGTTCACTAGATGAAGCTTCATACCAAATATCAAAGACCTGAGCCTTCTGGTTTCAGACAAGAAGATTTTTAAAGGTTTTCCTTACATAAGTCTATATAAAACCAGTAGGTCCTGGTGCGGGGGCATTTTTGGCTTCAGGGCTATAATTTGAACAATCTTGGTAGAGGTCCACTAGATGAAGCTTCATAAAAAATATCAAAGACCTGGGCCTTCTTGTTTCACCTTCTTGTTTCAAACAAGAAGTTTTTAAAAGGTTTTTTTCCTATATATGCCTTTGTAAAATAAGGGGACCCTGGTGCGGGGGCATTGTTTGCCCCAGGGCTATAATTTGAACAATCTTGGTGTAGGTCCATTAGATGAAGCTTCATACCAAATATCAAAGACCTGGGCCTTCTGGTTTCAGAGAAAAAGATTTTTTAAAGGTTTTCCCTATATAAGGCTATGTAAAAACAGTTGGCCCCGGGGCGGGGTCGATTTTGGCCCCAGGGCTATAATTTGAACAGTCTAGATAGAGGTCCACAAGACGAAGCTTCATACCAAATATCAAAGACCTGGGCCTTCTGGTTTCAGACAAGAAGATTTTTAAAGGTTTTCACTATGTAAGCCTATGTAAAACCAGTTGGCCCCGGCACGGGGGCGTTTTTGGCCCCAGGGCTATAAAATTTGAACAATCTTGGTAGAGGTCCACTAGATGAAGCGTAATACCAAATATCAAAGACCTGAGCCTTCTTGTTTCAGACAAGAAGATTTTTAAAGGTTTTCCCTATTATAATAGCCTATGTAAAACCGGTGGGCCCCGGCGCGGGAGCATTATTTGCACCAGGGCTATGATTTGAACAATCTTGGTATAGGTCCATTAGATGAAGCTTCATACCAAATATCAAATACCTGGGCCTTCTGGTTTCAGAGAAGAAGATTTTTCAAAGGTTTTCCCTACATAAGGCTATGTACAACCAGTTGGTCCCGGGGGGTCGTTTTTAGCCCCAAGGCTATAATTTGAACAATCTGGGTAGAGGTCCACTAGATGAAGCTTCATACCAAATATCAAAGACCTGGGCCTTCTGGTTTCAAACAAGAAAATTTTTTTAAAGGTTTTCCCTATATAAGCCTATATAAAACCAGTGGGCCCCGGCGCGGAGGCGTTTTTGGCCCCAGGGCTTTAATTTGAACAATCTTGGTAGAGGTTCTCTCGATGAAGCTTCATACCAAATATCAAAGACCTGGGCCTTCTGGTTTCAGACAAGAAGATTTTATATATTTTCCCTATATAAGCCTATATAAAACCAGTGGGCCCCGCGACGGGGCCGTTTTGGCCGCAGGGCTATAATTTGAACAATCTTGGTAGAGGTCCACTAGATGAAGCTTCATACCAAATATCAAAGGCCTGGGCTTTTTGGTTTCAGACAAGAACATTTTTAAATGTTTCAGACAAGAAGATGTTTTAAAGGTTTCCCAATATAAGCCTATGTAAAACCAGTTGGCGCGGGGGCGTTTTTGGCCCCAGGGCTACAATTTGAATAATCTTGGTAGAGGTCCACTAGATGAAGCTTCATACTAAATATCAAAGACCTGGGCTTTCTGGTTTCAGACAAGAAGATTTGTAAATGTTTTCCCTACAATGCCTTTGTAAAACCATTGGGCCCCGGCGCGGGGGCATTTTTGGCCCCAGGTCTATAATTTGAACAATCTTAGTAGAGGTCCACTAGATGAAGCTTCATACCAAATATCAAAGACCTGAGTTTTCTGGTTTCAGACAATAAGAATTTTATATGTTTTCCCTATATAAGCCTAAGTAAAACCAGTGGGCCCCGGGGCGGGGTCGTTTTTGGCCCCAGGGCTATTATTTGAGCAATCTTGGTAGAGGTCATCTAGATGAAGCTTCACCTCTTGTAGCTGATCTGTTCTTGTATTGTTATGAAAGAGACTTCATGTTGTCGCTTTCCATTGATAACCAACCTGAAATTATTGAAGCTTTTAGCTCCACTTCTAGATATTTAGATGATTTATTAAATATTGATAATACCTATTTCGATGGTTTGATCAGTCAGATGTACCCCCCAGAACTTCAGTTGAATAAAGCAAATTCTTCTGATACCGAGGCCCCGTTTTTGGATTTAGATGGGTTTGTTTCGTGCAAAATTTATGACAAACGCGATGACTTTGATTTTGAGATTGTAAATTTTCCTTTTTGGATGGTGATGTTCCTCGTGCGCCAACATATGGCGTTTATATTTCGCAATTAATTCGATTTGCTAGAGTGTTGGTGCCTGATGCTCTGTCTCTGGTCGGGCCCATCGGAGTCTAACTGTTGGTTTTCTTTTGCTCCAGCATTTCAGTGGTTTCTTGCTGTCGAGTCCTCACCGTTGTCTCACCTCTGTGGTTCTTTGATTTTTTTTTGTATTCACGGAGATGTTGCACTGATGAGTTAGGAGGCCTTCATGCGGAATGAACAAATTATTTGTCTAAATCGCGACGGAAGTAAGGGCGAGGATTGTGGCCACGTAAAATCGATTTAAGCCCCCCCCCCCACCCCCCAGTGGAAATCTTTCCACTGACCGTTCCAAGGCGGTTCTTCTGTGGCGGTTTATTTATGTTGTTGTTTGTTACTTACTGTGTGTATCACTTGTGTCTTTTAATTTTGGATGGCCATATGGCCATTTCGTGGGAAAGTAAGTGTCCTTATGGCCTTCCTTTGTTTAGGTTTCCATTATGGTCTGGTCGCATAATGTTTGTGTTTCTTTCCCGTTGGTGTCTTTGATGGGTGGAGTAAGTTAATTGTATCGATTCCTGATCTTTGTTTTACCTCTACTTTTCATACCAAATATCAATGACCTAGGCCTTCTGGTTTCAGAGAAGAAGATTTTTATATGTTTTCCGTATATAAGCCTATATAAAACCAGTGGCCCCGGGGCGGGGCCGTTTTTTGGCCCTAGGGCTATAATTTGAAAAATCTTAGTAGAGGTCCACTAGATGAAGCTTCATACCAAATATCAAAGACCTGGGCCTTCTGGTTTCAGACAAGAAGATTTTTAAAGGTTTTCCCTATATAAGCCTATGTAAAACCAGTGGGCCCCGGGGCGGGGTCGTTTTTGGCCCCAGGGCTATAATTTGAGCAATCTTGGTAGAGGTCCACTAGATAAAGCTTCATACCAAATATCAAAGACCTAGTCCTTCTGGTTTCAGAGAAGAATATTTTTAAAGTTTTTTTTCTTATTTTCCCCTTTTTGTTGCCATGGCAACCAGAGTTCGGCATGGATTGGAATTTTTTGAACAACTTTGAGAGAGGACCACCTAAGGATCATTTCTGCCAAGTTTGGTTAGCATCTGTTCAGTGGTTTAGGAGGAGATGTTGTTTAAAGAAATTGTGAACGGACGGACGGACATACGGACCGACGGACGACGACAACGGACGGTGACCGATCGGAGCCTTCGGCCCAGGTGAGCTAAAATAGAAGTGAAGGCATAAAAGCCTACGAAAAATCTAGTTATGTTCGCATGCTCTTTCCCGATGTTTAGCATCAAAATATTATTTGAAATAGAAGCGAAGGCAATGATCAGGAATCGATACAATTAACTGAAAGCTCCCATCAGTGACACCAAAGGGAAAGAAACACAAACATGAAACAACAGACCCTAATGGAAACATCAACAGCGGAAAGCCAAATGGACAATTACTTTCCCACAAAATGGCCAATTGGCTATCCGAAATAAAATAAAATAATATAAACGATACAAATAGTCAAAGACAAGCCAAAACAAAAATAAACCGCGACAAAAGTAATTTGGAGTATGTAATTTGGAGAAAAAAAATCAGAGTTGAACACATACATTATATATTAATGAGGAAGCAGTATTCAATTTCATCACGAAAACACGCCTATATAATTCTGACCCCCTTGAACCCCAATTTTATATAGAAAAACTGGGGTTTCCGGGGGTATACCTTATTTTTCTTATTTTTGCTCTAAAATATAGATTGTGGGTACTCGATAGAACCGCCTCGATGAGGCGGTTCTAACGAGTGCCCACAATCTATATTTGGAGCAGAAATAAGAAAAATATCACAATTTTTCATCATAAAATTTTCATTTTTTTTTTCGGCGATAAAGGTGGCAGTGTATTTGTATAGGCGTGTTTGCGTAATGGTATTTTTGCTTTTGCCTAAATGTTTTATTGTTTTGTCAAACAGTGCAGACTTTCGTGAGAATCTGCATTCTATGGCGGTTCATCTGAATCTACTCTGTTCGCAAATGTCAAAGGGGGTCTTTCATTTGTGCCCATGCATGTTTTTTCTTTAAACTTTGTATATTAATAACTCAGCATATACAACCTATAAAAATGTATTTAATAAATTATATAAATCAAAGTAGGACTCAGGAGGCCACTCTAATTGACTCCCTCCATGAGCTGGTGTCTGTCTCTAAATAAGTGCGTCTTAAATCTTATGTTTTATTTAGTTTCAAGATCTGTGAACTGGATTGAATGCAGAACTCAATAGGCATTCCTTTGATACTAAAAAACCGTTTGAATTAAATAAAGTTTACATTTTCTGGTAAAATAATTATCAAAAATCTCATTTTTTAGTTAAAATTTTAAAAAATTATCAAAATTTAATCCCTAAGATAAGTATGTTCTAGTCTTTGTCAAGATTTCATTTTGCTAGGAAAACTTGCCATATGTATCTTCTTTAGCTATGCCAGATTTCATGAAAATCCGAAACCGGTAACACAGTAGTTTTACACCTTTAATGGATGTAAGTCGTTTCTGCAAATTTACTATTTTATTGAAATCATCCAAGAATCTACAAAAAAGCAATTCATAACACTTACGTAATAAATATGAGATTATACAAATCAAAATGAATACATATTGAGCTGATCTAGCTTAGAAACTATTAAAATATCATGAATTTCTGATAGTTTCCTATCATTTATACGCTGTGATCTATCCAAAATAATAGATAGTAAAACACTAAATCAAAAATTATTCTTATCAACAAATTAGGCTTAACAACATATATTGCTTTTTTATTATCAGCAAAATTATTGTGAACATGTGCAACTAAATTTAATGACTTTGCATAAGTCATGCTACTCAAATAGATGTAAGGCAAGGAGATCCATTGTTTTCATTTTCATACCAAGCTGGTATGCAAGGACGCAATGGTCAGTGGTTTGTTGTCACTAGTAAGAATAGTTCTGTTGATAAATCCGATAAATCCAGATTAAGCCTTAGATATACTCTGTCTTTTTGAACGCTGGATTATTATCCTAACAAAAAAGTTACAGTAATTATTGGTAAGTATTTCCAAAAATCGAAATGTCACTGATATTGAGTTTCTGTTGCAAAAGATATTGATGGATGAGGCGCAGAATATTTGGTGTAAACCAAACTGTTCCATGACCTAGAGAAACAGTTTCCTTCCTTATAGTACACATGTATAAATATGTCTCTTTTCTGCATTGGTATTGCAATTGTTGACGTTTCTTTAGTGTCTTATTTTTTCTGTGTACTTTGTCAATATAGTGGTTAATTTATCGGAAGCGAGCTTTTAGTATTTTTTTCTGGTTGTAAAACTTTCAACCACTTCTTGAATGTTTCTGCTGAATGCAAGTTCACTGTTTTTTCAAGCACTGTTCTTGCTTGCTTTTTGTTCATTAATAATTACCAGTACATTTCTGTACAATGTATCTCTCAGCTTAAAAAGAGCATTGCAGTGTTTGGACAGAAAAAAAGCATCACAATGTATTTACTGAAATAATTTAAAATTCTATGAGTAATGCGATAACTACTCACAGATTGAATAATTATTATCAACAGTTTAAATGCTTCTTGATATCTTACATAATGTGCTTTGTAATTACTGCAACAACTGCTGAGATAGGTAAATGAAGTGAAAGACCTATACAAATATATAGACAACACAATCATGATCACATAAGTTTTGGAACACTGACAAATGTACGACCATGTGAATTCTAAAAGCAAATTCAAATGGCTTTGGAATACAGCTTCAGGAAGCCGTTCGATTTCGTTCATAGGGGCTATACGAAAAAGATAGATTGGCTAGTGCCTATGCAGATACAAATTCTGAAAACTTAATGTCCAGGAAAAGTAATCTCGAGTGTTATTGATTTTCCCTAGAGTAAACCTTTCTTTTTAAATGGACAGTTAGGGTTAAATAAACAAACAACAGTTTGACTTGAGAGTAATTTATCTCGAGTCGGATAACAAATCTCACAAAATCTGAAGCAACATCTAAAGTGACTGGTATGTTGTTGATTTGAAAGTTAAATCTAAACATCACCTTAGCACAATT
This sequence comes from Lucinisca nassula, assembly GCA_963580285.1. NCBI lineage: Eukaryota > Metazoa > Mollusca > Bivalvia > Lucinida > Lucinidae > Lucinisca > Lucinisca nassula. The sequence goes on from OY757013.1 coordinate 44,701,469, forward strand.
ACCAAATTAGACAAGAAAGTCAGAAAGAAAACTGTGCACATGATTACATGGGTGCGTTTGATGACGTTTGTCATCAAAACCTTTGCAGTATAGTTCTGTAGACAAAATAGTTTGTTCCATAGGGGGCAAATTTACCGCAATGGATGTTTTGAAATAATACTTATAATTATGCTATGAACTACTTACACAAACCATACTATACTATAGCCATCCAAATTGAAAGCAATAGTAAAGTATTATTAAACAGCATGACCAAAACATGATAATCATATAATTTCACATTTTGCTGAATCAGGACTATCAGTATTATGTCTGTTAAAACACAATGTTACCGGTCCTCAATTTCCATCAAAATTCATCAACATGTTCCTATGATATGTGGGTAATTTATGTGCTTAAATGGTGTCTTGACAAAAATTGGAACATGGTAAAAATGCATATAGAAATTTAATAATACAAAAATAGGAGCTGAAATATGGGGACACCATCAAAGAAAACTGAATGCCCAGCCACTATTACTAGACATATGAGGTCATTCATAATATTAACTAACTCATCAATTATAGCTTTAATTCATAAAACATTGCAGCATTACATATATGAACCTCTGAATACTATAGACAGGTTTATATCAGAGTACTCTCTGTTGTTATAGAGACTTCATAAAATATGTAATAAATTTACTACGAAAATAAAATTTAAAAGTGAATGCATCGTAATTATGAAGGTTATACCCAAGGCAAGTATTGTGCATAATTTCATCAAAATCCAAGCCTGGGCAGAAACCAATGCAAATTTCCTATACCTTGAAAGACCCCCTTTATTTAATATAGGAATAAATTAATTAAATAATATAACAAGCTTTAATAACAATGGGCATTTTGAATGCACGGGAAAACGAATTCACTAATTTTAGCAAAATTTAAGTTATCGCGATAAATATCTGGTTTACAGTATTAGGGCCGGCCTCGGTAGCTCGATCGGATGCGCGTCTGACTGGTGATCAGGAGGACGCGGGTACGATAACTGCCAGGGTCGGCAACATCTTTAGTGGAGACTGATCATGAATTATGTTCTACGGTCATTCTCTCCCTTTCGCTGATTCAAGAATGGCAGTTGTTAGTTTCTGGCGAAAGAATATGCACTGTACTAGTTAACCGCTTACGTATACGCCTGCCCAGAAAAAGTGTCGATAGGTAAACTGACCGGCTCAAAAATGATCTAAAGTAGTACTGACTGGGTCGTTATATTCCAATACAGACAAACAAATTACAGTCTGGTGAAGCCCGGGATCGAATTCACGACCCCCGCCCTGGTTTATGAGGGGAGTAGCTTATCACTACACCACGGAGGCTTCTCAAGTAAATAGAACAAATCAACACAAAAATTATAGACCCGCAAAAGATTTGTTTTTCTGTATATAAATATGCCAACCCAGAAACGTTATACTAAGTCAGTACATTGGGGAGTCTGTATACTTACTGCACTGTCCAATGATGCCATGCTCTAGAAATGGTTCTTGCGCAAGAACAAGACTTGTTCTGTTCACATACTGAGTTGCGCCTAACCACCTGGCAAAGAGAGATTCAAATTATTATGTTAAAAAAAGTAAACTCATTTCTTCGGTGAGTATATGTACCCAAACAAAATAATTATGAAGTGACCGAATCACCCATATTATTAGACCTTGTATGCCTATCCTTTAAATAACCCAAATCAGTCTTGACACATTTTTGTGCAACCAATAAATTAAATAAGAGGTATGTCACAGTCAGTCATGTCTGAGTAACATGTTGGTTAGTATAGGTATGAACGCTGTTGGCAAAAACTGCAATGAAATACGAATCTACAATGCTATAAAGGTGTGTTTTATACGGAACCCCGGAAGGGACATGGTTTTTTTTTTATTTTATAAGTTGTGCGCACAAGATAATATCTTGTGTGCACAAGATATTATCTTGTGCGGACAACATATCATCTTGTCTGCACAACATATTATCTTGTGCGCACAAGATATTATCTTGTGCGGACAACATATTATCTTGTGCAGACAAGATATTATCTTGTCCGCACAAGATATTAAGTCATGCGAACAAGATATTATCTTGTCCGCACAAGATAATATCTTGTCTGCACAACATAGATCTTGTGCGGACAAGATATTATATTATCTTGTTCGCACAACTTAATATCTTGTCTGCACAAGATATTATCTTGTCCGCACAAGATAATATCTTGTCCGCACAAGATAATATCTTGTTCGCCCAACTTCCCAATATCTATGTTGAGCAAACAAGATAATGTGTTGTGTGAACAAGATAATAACTTGTGCGGACAAGATATTAAGTTGTCCGTACAAGATTAATTATGTTGTCCGCACAAGATAATATCTTGTGCGGACAACATATTATCTTGTCCGCACAAGATACCGCACAAGATATTATCTTGTTAGCACAACTTAATATCTTGTTCGCACAACATATTAAAACATTCATGTCCCTTCCCGGGTTCCGTAGTTTTATCATTTATAAATGATATATATCGTTCTAATTCGCATAATCTTATCTAAACACTGTTTCAGTCGCATTTATAACTGGGATTGCGCTCAATTATAAGCCGGAGTGGAAAGGGAATATCAACCCACCCGCAGCTGCATCCACTTTGGAATGCCTTATTAATCGCGCTTCTTCTGATGATTCATTGTTGCATCAATAAATCTTCATCTGGAATGATTATAAGTTTTGTTAATGACAAAAACCGTGTGAAAATGGTGTTCTTTACCTTTATATCGGCACATTGAATCTAATCGATTGTCGACAATTAACGTGTAAAAAATGGTAACTCAAAACCGGATGTCACTTCGACCGTGAAGCATTATGGTCTTCTGGAATCAAAAGATGGGGATAGCCTGATTCCATAATTGACTTTGGAATCTGATTTTAAAGAGGATATTAATTAAACGGGCCCCGTCAAGCGATTTTGGTACTTATAGCCTATGCGAGCAGCGAAGGTTCAGGCGAGCCTGCGCATCCGCGCAGTCAAGAGGAACCTTCAGACAGAAAGCCATATCCCTGGCCCCTCTGAATGGCTGGGCATGCGCAGTTAAAATTTGTCATGACGGAATGCTCGAAGACACAAATTCGCTTGGCGGGGCTCCAATTAGAATTTCTGTTAATGTTGAACGTGAAGGTTACTTTCAAGAGGGGTTTGGTTGTTACTAAAGTGTTCTTTGAAACTCAGTGTTTTATCTATCACGGTGCTGAATCTGAGCTTCATAGTGCTGTATATGCAATGAACACTATGAAACTCAAACAAACGCAATGTGTTTTGATTTTCAATGCAATTATTTAAGAAAAACTTTAATCTTCAAATTCTTAAGTTTTAAATAATGACATTTTTTTCAAGCTTGCATATAGTTTTAAAATACTGAAGATATAAGGGCCAACAAATTTGATTCCGATTTTCTCGAAAGTAGAAAAAAGCAAGTCAGAACATTTTGATATTAAGGCGACGATTTGGCCACATATAGAACTTCATCTGCCAATCGGCCTCCCAACGTGCTAGGCTATCCAGGTTATCTAGGAAGATAACTTAAGACAATCAAAACGAAGTAGTATATATATATAACGAACATATAACCCGATGTTATTCTGCAGATCATTTATAAACACCAAGAAAAGGACCGGTCCAAGTACCGAACCTTGATGGACACAAGATAAAACAGAGACTTGATTGGACGCTTGGTCATCAAGTACAACTTGTTGTGTTCCGGCTAAAAATGACCTAAAATACTGTTGGCTGGGCTGTAAAACTCCAATACAAACAACAAAACAACTTGTTGTGACCGCCCAGAGAGCCATGAGCTAATCCATTTGAGTGTGGATCCTCTTATCTCATAATAATACAATTTATACAATAGCCTCCTGTGAGGTACCCTGTCGAAGGTCTTGGCAAAGTCCATGATAATTAGGTCAGTCCGTTTGTGGCTACGTTTAATGGCCCAATCTATTCATTCACCAGTACTTGTGAAACAGGAAAGTTAGTCCCAAGCTCTAATCAAAAAGGTAAACCTAGCTACACCATTATATGCACCTGCAGCTTAGGAAACGATAAAATCGGGAAGTGGCCTAAACTTTAGAATCTGTCCGCCAGATAGATAATAGAGTATGTAGCTTATGGTCTATAGAAAGCGTACTTGGTAGCTCGTGGATTTTACTAGGGCCTTCGAGACGGAACCACACAGGAGGCTTTTATGCAAACTGGACTACGCGATAAGAGGACCCACACCCATCTTGGCGCTCACAAGGCAGTCCCAGTGGAACTTTCATTGAACTGGAAAACGACACCGAATCGGTCTGGGTTAAGATTTTTGCAAATAAAACTTCTAACTTCGTAGCAAGTTAGTATCGACCACCAAATGGTACGGTCGAAAACTTCCAGTTGTTTAAAGATCAGCTTGATGGCATTAAGTCGCAGCACATGGGTGAAAAAAACCTTCCGGCTGTACATGTTGTAGGTGACCTCAGCTACAGAGACATTGATTGGCGCGACAGGCTCAGCAAACAAGGAACAAGGTTGAGTCATTCCGAAGGACAAATTTTAATTGACATTATAAATGATCGTGGCTTATAACCAATTGTTAACTTCCCCACTCGTGATTCTTACGACTTTGCCTAGACAGTTTGAAGACATTCAGTCTCCAGAGAAACTAAGTGATCATTACAATGTTTCCGGATATTTAAAAGTAAACATTCCACCAAGAATCAGAATCAGAATTGTTTCTGGTGACACGTCAAATGGCATTCATACACCAGGACCTGTGATATGGAAAGTTAATTAGTCCCTAACTCCCAGCAAAGAGGTAAACCCAGCTACTCAATCCCCAGCACCTTCAGTTGTCGAAATAATCGAATCGGGAAGGACATTCAAATCTAAATGGTCCAACCTGTGCAACACTGTTGATAGCATCATCGATAGAGGATGGCAGATTAAGACACTGTCAAAGTGCTCAGTCCATCTTTTCAAGATAGCCTCTTTGTCAGTCAGAAAACAAGTTAGGAAAGGGATGGTTCCTGAGCTCTGTGGACCATAAACTGTCTTTAGTGCATCAAAGAACTTCTTCATACCTTTTCTAACTACAAAGGACTGGATTTCAGCAGCCTAATTGATCAGCCAGGAGTCTTGTATTGCCTTCACTTCTATTTTGCATATCTCTGAGTCTAGTTTAGACTGTCTTGCATACATGTATATCTGAATAGGCGGCCTTATTAGATACTTAACTGGTACCACTGAGGTATGCCCTCTGTTTTGGTGCCTCACTCCGAGAAGTCCCTGGATTTCTTCGTCATTCTCATCAACCAATCTTGATGTTTAAGAGATACTAGTCCTAGAGAATCCATTGCTGAAGAATGAACGGTGTCTCTGAAGACTGTCCAGTTCTCTTCATGATCACCTGAACTGAGTCCGATTGCCTCTAGTCTGCTGCAGATGGCATGGATAAATGCTTGCCTCTTGCTGTATTGTTTCAGCTTAGAGACATCCAGTCTCTTAGGCACTTTCTTGTCGTGTGGCTGCCGTGCAGGTTGAATGCGCAAGCTGAGTTTGCTGACAAGCCTGTGATCTGTCAAGAAGTCTGTACCACACATAGTCTTTGACACTCTGACATCCAGTCTGTTCTTCGCTATTATTTTGTACTTGTATGTCCCAATTACTTTTAAATTGAGGGCCATATATTGAGGGCTCTTGAAGAAATGGACTGGGCTCTATGGTGCTTCCGTGCAAAGCTGAACCCGACCGCTTAGAAGGGCTGGGGCAGCCCAGGCAAAGTGGTGCGAATCAGACCGTCCATGCATATAAACTTGGAAGCAACGTCTCCAGAATTACATAAATTGTGTTAACGGGGACATTTAACCTCGAATAGAACAAATAAACCATTCAACAATGTACGGATCGTTTAACTTAACATAATTGATGTTGACGGATGCACTTTTCCAGTGGGCATACAAAAAGGTCTCTCTCCAGTATGCATAATTTTCACCATAGTGTAAAAGTCTGTGAAACCTATCGCCTCTACCCGGCAGGGCTTCCCAACATTAGGAAACGGTACACGCCTCATTTCACAGTCTTTTGCACACTGGTGAAACACAAAAATCTAATAGACAATGATACAATATAAACAACAATGCGCTTATCGTTTGTTGATGGGTCCGCATAACGTAAAACACTGACCCAGTGGGTCAACAACCTAAAACATTTACCCAGTGTGCACACAACGTCAAAACAACGTTGAATCGAACTTCACGACAAAAAAAATAAAATAAAGTCACCTCTTTCTATATAATCGCAAGTTATAAGTCCAGAGAGGAACCATAGCTGTTCCAGATATGTTATATATTGCATTTAACAACAATTTTCTAATGTTTCCCAGTATATATAAGTAAGTGCTTTTTGGTATTTATATGTGCTTTCCGGTATTTTGGTTTGCTTTCCGGTATTTTGGTGCTTCCCGGTAAATGTAGGAGGAGCGCGTTGGTGTTAGCAAAGACTAAAGTGAGAAGACTAAGAGACCTGGCACAGGGTGTCAGGTAATAAAGATAAAGATTTATGGTTAAAATGTTAGTAGGTGAGAGCAGAGTAAAAGATGGGTTAAAAACAAAGATTGTCAACCTAGTACTGAATACCGGTCACTGCTCTCTTAAACTGATCTAAGTCAGGAAGAGTAGCGATGTGAGTAGGTAACCGGTTCCAGAGGGTGATGCAATAGGGATAGAAGGAGAAATTTAGGTAATCAGAATTAACCTGAAGTTGCCTAAAGGATAGTGGGTGCATCTGTCGTGTGACGCGTGTTGGTGTTTGTATGCAGTATGGGAGTTCAATTGCAACTATGTTGTGTACTATTTTATAGAACATGATGAGTCTTGCGTCATATCTGCGATGTTCTAGAGATCTCCATCCCAGGTCCTTCTGCAGGGCTGTCACTCTCGAGAGGTGAGTACTCGTGCTTGACCCATCTGGCAGCACGTCTCTGCACCTGTTCCACCTTCGTAACAGTTGTCTTGGTGTGAGGGCTCCAGACGGTCGAAGTGTATTCCACCTGTGGGCGGACAATAGACTTGTAGGCTAGTTCTCGGACTCTCTTATTCGTAGTGGTGATGTTGCGTTTGAGAAAACCTAAAGATTTGTTAGCAGAGGATGTCACTCGAGAGATATGAGCGTTGTAGCTAAGATCGGAGGAGAGATCAAGACCAAGATATCTTGCATCAGAGACAGATTCGAGGACCTGGCCATGGAGTTTATACTCGTGCTTAATAAAATCTCTGTTTCGTGTTATATGTACTGTAGCACCTGACATTTTGAGGGATAAAACTCCATGTCCCAGTCACGCTCCCACTCCTGCAATCTATCTAGGTCTTGTTGGAGAGATTCACAGTCAGATAGAGAGTTTATAGTAAGATAGATTGCCGTGTCATTGACAAAAAGAGGCACCTGAGGTTTGGAGACAGAAGAGGGAAGTTCATTGAAATAGGTAAGAAAGAGGAGGGGCCCAAGGACTGATCTTCGGGGAACCCCAGAAGTGACAGGAACCTCAGTCGAACAGTCGCCATCAAGAACAACAGACTGAGTCCTGCCAGACAGGAAAGATCGAGTCTAATTGAGGATTTGTGGAGAGACGCCATATTCCTGTAGAATTAGCAGCAGTTTCTGATGGTTTACCTTGTCGAAAGCCTTGCTAAAGTCTAAAAGAACCAGATCAGTTTGTTTACCAGAGGAGATATTGTTAACAAGGTTTTCTAGTAACAGTTCTGATTCTGATTCGGATCCCAGTAACGATTATTCTGATCCCAATATAAGTTTAGCCTGGCAGATCTGTCCTTAATGAAAATGAAAAAGCTTTCTCCTGTATTCTATTTATCCTTCCAATCTGTCTGTCGGTGCTTTTTCTTACTTCTTGTCCAGCTGACCTCGATGACATTGTCACACAACAACTTTTCGAATCAATTTGTGGACAGAACTAACCAGGTTAATATTTGGAATTACTCCTAACAAATACATAAGGCGTGACATGGAATTTATACTAGATGGTGCCTGATGCTCTGTCTCTGGTCGGGCTCATCGGAGTCTAACTGTTGGTTTTCTTTTGCTCCAGCATTTCAGTGGTTTCTTGCTGTCGAGTCCTCACCGTTGTCTCACCTCTGTGGTTCTTTGATTTCTGTGTTCACGGAGATGTTGCACTGATGAGTTAGGAGGCCTTCATGCGGACTGAACAAATTATTTGTCTAAATCGCGACGGAAGTAAGGGCGAGGATTGTGGCCACGTAAAATCGATTTAAGCCCCCCAGTGGAAATCTTCCACTGACCGTTCCAAGGCGGCTCTTCCGTGGCGATTTACTTATGTTGTTGTTTGTTACTTACTGTGTGTATCACTTGTGTCTTTTAATTTTGGATGGCCATATGGCCATTTTGTGGGAAAGTAACTGTCCATATGGCCTTCCTTTGTTTAGGTTTCCATTATGGTCTGGTCGCTTAATGTTTGTATTTCTTTCCCTTTGGTGTCTTTTATGGATGGAGTAAGTTAATTGTATCAATTCCTGATCTTTGTTTTACTTCTACTTAGAAAAGAATTTGTTTGATTACATGCATTATTTACCGTACTTGATTGAAATCCATTTGTCATCATGCAGTTAAGTCCTTATCTCAATAAGTACTTTTCAGTTTTGACCGTACACGTATCTTAATGAAACTTGCTCAGAATGTTTGCCTTCTTCAAATCTAGGTCAAGTTTGATAGTGGATCACTTTGGGTAAAAAAACTAGCTCACTAGGTCATATCATAGGAAAAACTTGTTAGCACAGCTTTGACCAACTTTTGGTTAAACTTGCTCAGAAGGTTTGCCCCTGTGAAATATAGGTTGAGTTCAGTATTGGATCATTTGGGGTCAAAACCTAGGTCACCATGTCAAATCAACTGAAAACCTTGTTACTACTAGAGGCCACAGTTTTGACCCTTGCTCAGAATGTTTGCCTCTATGAAATCTTGATCAAGTTTGATCCTTGGTCACTTGGGGTCAAAATCTTGGTCACTAGGTCAAATCAAGGGAATACCTTGTTAACACACTAGAGGTCACACTTTTGACCAAACTTTGATGAAACTTGTTCAGAATGTTTGCCTCAACGAAATCTAGGTCAAGTTTGATACTTGGTCACTTGGGATCAAAAACTAAGTCACCACGTCAAATCAAATGAAAAGCTTGTTAACACTCTAGAGGTCACAGTTTGGCCCAATTTTAATGACACTTGCTCACAATGTTTGCATTTATGAAATCTGAATTTGATACTGGGTCACTTGGGATCAAAAATTAGGTCATCAGGTCAAATTTCATGAAAACCATGCTCATACTATAGAGGTCACAGTTTCAATGAAGCTTGCTCAGAATGTTTGCCTCTATGAAATCTAGGTCAAGTTTGATACTGGGTGAATTTGGGTCAAAATCTAGGTCACCAAGTCAAATCTCACTTGTAAACCGATTAGAGAAACTAAGCGTGCCCAGGCGAAGCAGTGCGAGTCGGACCGTATATGCTAATAAACCCTATTGGTTACATTGGGTGAAAGGCTTGAGATGTCATTTCATCTCAGTGTCGGGTAAAAGTCCCACAAAATTGTGAGCAACATCTCCAAAATGACCCATACAGTGTTGACGTGGACGTTAAACCTCAAATCAATCAAAGAAACAAATCTCATAAAAAATATTTAACACTCTAGAGGTCACAGTTTTGCCCCAATTTTGATGAAACTTGCTCTGAATGTTTGCCTCTATCAAATCTAGGTCAAGGTCGAAACTGGGTACCTAAGGGTAAAACACTTGGTCACCAGGTCATATCAAAAGCATACCTTGATAACATCCTCGAGGCCACACTTTTGAACCAATTTTGATAAAACTTATTCAGAATGTTTGTACTTCTATCTAGTACAGGTTCCAAGGAGGTTCTTCTGTCGCGGTTTATTTTTGTTATAGTTTGTCTTTGGGTGTTTGTGTCGCTTGTGTTATTTTATTTTGGATAGCCTATTGGCCATTTTGTGGGAAAGTAACTGTCCTTTTGGCTTTCCGCTGTTGGTGTTTCCATTAGGGTCTGTTTTTCATGTTTGTGTGTCTTTCCCTTTGGTATATCTGATGGGAGCTGTGGGCTGATTATAGCGATTCCTGATCATTGCTTCCACTTCTATTTTGATACTGGGCCACTTTGATGTTGGGTCAAATTAAAGGATAACCTTGTTAACACCCTAGAGATCACAGTTTTCAACCGATTTTAAAGAAACTTTCTCAGAATGTTTGCCTATATGAAATGTAGGTCAAGTTCGACACTGTGCCACTTTGGACTGAAATCTAATTCAAGTTCGATACAGGGTCACTTGGAATCAAAAAGTAAATCACCAGGTAACATCAAAGGAACACCTTTGTTAACACTCTAGAGGTCACAGTTTTGACCCAGTTTTGATGAAACTGGATAATTGTTACCTCTATAAAATCTTGGTCAAGTTTGATACTGGGTTACTTGGGATCAAAAACTAGGTCACCCTGTCAAATCAAAGGATAATCTTCCTAACACTATGGAGGTCACAATTTTGACCCAATTTTAATGAAATATGACCAGAGTGTGTGCCTCTTTAAAATCTAGGTTGAGTTCTATACTGGGGTCGTTTTGGGGTCACCAGGTCAAATCAAAGTAAAACTGTGCTAACAATCTAGAGGTCACAGTTTTGACCCAATTTAGACAAAACTTGCTCATAATGTTTGCCTCTATGAAGTCTTGATCATAATGTTTGCCTCTATGAAGTCTAGGTCAAGCTTAATTGATGCTGGGTAACTTGGGGTAAAAAAACTAGGTCATCTAGTCAAATCAAAGGAAAACATTGTTAACACTCTGGAGGTCACATTTTTGACCCAATTTTAATGAAACTTGCTCAGAATGAAATCTATGAAATCTAGGTCAAGTTCGATACTGGGGTCACTTAGGGGTCACCAGGTTAAATCAAAGTAAAACTTTGTTAACGCTTTGGAGGTCACAGTTTTGACCCAATTTTAATGAAACTCTTTTCAGCAAGGATTTGGGGTTACTAAGGCTAATGCACTTCAGCCTTTTACTGTGGAGAGGGCTATAAGTGATGACTACATTTGTCATTCAGCCACCAAGTTTTCTGTATGTGTTACTGAAGGCCCAGACAAGCTTCCTACGTTATATTGGTTACCTAATCTTCATAAAAACATACAAAGCTGGGTTTATTGCAAATTCAAGCAAATTATTAACTTCATGTTTTATTGCCATGAAAAAAAAAACCTTTGTGATTAAAGATTGCGACAAAGTCATTGAAAGATCAAGAAGGAATCTGTTTGGGTCTATCAGGGCCTGACAAATCCAAAAAAATTTCCACTTGGCAAGAAAAATATTTTTGCACATGCCCAGGTCAAAATCCTACTTGCCCAGGATTTTGGAACTCAAAGTGGGGGAAGGTGCGGGGGATAATGGCGACGATGATGATGACCAACATTTACAAATATAATCCATTACGGTATAGTTATTTCATGTTTGTATTACTTTCCCTTTGGTGTCTCTGATGGGAGCTGTGGATTAATTGTATCGATTCCTGATCATTGCCTTTACTTCTATTTATTTCCATCCGTGCGGTAATACGGTAGACAGTACTGTATTTGTCACGGTCAATAACGGTACTGCTGACATGTCCTAACTCCTTTACCGATTAGCAATTTAAGATACAGATCTTTATATAATCTCATTTAGCTTGATACGCATGACACGAGCTGCATCCGATATTCTCAAATGATCAGAAGTGTCAGGGCAGCGAGATAAGAGATTAAAAGAATGCAGTTTAGTTTACAATTTAATGATCCAACCACAAGACGAGGAAACCCCTCCATCCAAAACGAACCCAAACTTGCACACCCGCCCTACAAGCAAGTTCAATGCCAACATCAAAGTTTTCCGCCATCAAATCGCCGTCTCCACAAACCACCGCTACCATTTTTCTGCACGCGATCGGTAAATGACGCCATCCGACCGCAGCAACCCCACGCGTGTTTAATGCCATTGTTTTATTTTAATGGGGTGTATCTCTTTCATAAAAATTGTTTGGAATCGGTAAAAATATTTTCTCGATAGCTAAACAGTTGTGGATAGAGGTGGATAGAAAACAGCGCCCTGCACAATTCCCGACTTATCCACGTGTCATAGGGTATAGGTATATAGCACACTTGTACTGCCTTGCGGTACAAGCCGGCTTTTATAGCGACGTGGTAGAGTGTTTCTTACCAATCCGGCGGACCGGGTTCGATCCCCGGCCGGGTAAAGGTGATAGGACTTTTTTCACCTGTTACACTTCATTCTCCTCCTCCACATTGAAATTCGTCGTCGAATTTCTGGGAGTCCGAGAATCACGTGAAATGATACTCAAGGAGTTCTAATGTACAATAATGTTACAGGTGAAAAAAGTCCTATCACCTTTACCCGGCCGGGGATCGAACCCAGTCCGCCGGATTGGTAAGCAAACACTCTACCACGTCGTTATAAAAGCCGGCTTGAACCGCAAGGCAGTACAAGTGTGCTATATACCTATACCCTATGACACACGGAAGCTCAGTGTCGCATACATATGTGTTTACACAAATTAAAGTGTTCGACCTTCCCGTCAAGCGTCTGCTATTTGGCGCCGAAACTTAAATAACCATTCACGCGATAGTAGAATAGTCTGCTTTTATTATGCATACATCTGCCGTTAGATGTAGCTAATCGTCTTAGGAGCGATTAAATCTTTTTCACATTGATTGTGGATCAAATTTTATGATTGCGGGATAAACACAAATAAGATACATAACTTAACCTTATTTTCACACCTTGTCAAGCTCAACAGTGTAGGATTATACATAGCACTGGAGGTACACACTACACCAGAAATGAAAGACACGCACAGCAGGGCAACCATGTTTAATTGGCAATTATATGACAGGGATTAACAAGTGTCATAATTGAACCGTTATAAATACATAGATGGTTTGTCTCTAAATTGCCGACAAAGCGAGACAGTGCAGCAATTTTCTAGTTTTACCCTATTTAAGGGCTCAAAAGACTGGGAGTTGTAGACGATTTTTTACACTTGATAAGGTCAAAGTGCACCTATCCGGCGCGATTTCGGACTAAAAAAAACCTAATGAAGTTTTAAATAAATTGAAAATCCAGACGTTTTCGTGCTTCAAGTCTGTCTATTTATGATTTGTCCACCCCTACACTACACTTCCTTACAATCTTATAAAAGGAAAAAAACTTAATGATTTAATTTAATGGACATTTCATAGGGAAGACTCCCTCTATCTTGCAAGTAATGTAAGAAGTGCCTTTTCCACTTCTGAAGAGCATAAAAATTATACTTTGTGGTCATATCAGAAAGTGTGTGAAACTCACACCTTTGGCTACTAAGTTGTGGGTATTCCGATGGGTACAAATTGCACACCCCTTGTGGCTGATCCGTTCTTGTTTTCTTATGCAAGAGACTGCATGATGTACATTCCCGTTGAAATCCAATCTGAAATCATTGAAGCTTTTATTTTCAAAATACTGAACCACCTCTAATTTGCTATAAATACAATAAACCTGTTAGATCTTGTCATTTTTAATTTCAATAAACTTGTTTCTGATCGTGATATTGACACTAACACGCCTGATACCTGAGATTGTAAAAACTCAGTGTATTGCTAGCCTGCTGCTGGTCATATTTTTACTGGCATTTTAAAGTTATTCCTGATTCTAGGATACGAAATATAATTTCTAAAGGACCGAAATACCGATTTTCATCTAAAATTGATCTCAATAAGTGTAGAGATGAAATCGCTGCTGCCTTGAATGAATTTGGTAATCGATAGAGTAAACAAGAGTTGTTGAGGAAAAAACCCTCAAAGAATGGAGACTTCGCATTCTGAAACTAGTGAACAAACGCATTTCTTTCTACTCTCAAAATACTAACATACATGTATTACCTCGTAAACCTAAGACGTCTTTAGGTCACATTAATCTAAGTATTCAAGAATTTCATAAGAAGTTTGTTTTGGGTCCAGCAGACAAGTCCGCTGACAATGTCAAAGTTGTTTGACGGCTCCACTATGCTATTTCTCTTCAGCAAGATCTTGGTGGTACTAAGGCCTTTGCCACATTTGTTATTCAGCCACCAAGTTTGCTGTATGTGTTACTGAAGGCGAAGACACGCTTCCTGCGTTATATTGGTTACCTAAACTTCATAAAAGACCATGCAAAGCATGGCTTATTGCAAATTCAAGCTCTTGTACCACCACTAAACTTTCTAAATTATTAACTTCATGTTTAAATGCCATCAAAAACTTGTGATTAAATATTGAGACAAATTCTTTGAAAGATCAGGGAGAAATCTGGTTTGGTCTATAAAAATTCTAATAAAGATTTCAATAAATTGAAATCAAGACGTTCTGTCTACTTATGACTTTTCCACCCTTTACACTACACTTCCTCATAATCTTAAAAAGGGAAAAACTTAATGATTTAATTGAATGGATATTTCATAAGGAAGATTTCCTCTTTCTTGCATGTTTAAAATGTAAGAAATGTTGTTGTTTTTTTTTCACTTCTGAAGAGCATAAAATTATACTTTGTCAGAAGGTGTGTGAAGCTCTCACCTTTCTACTTGACAATATTTACATAAAATTTGGTACTAAGTTCATTAGACAAATTGTGGGTATTCCGATGGGTACTACTTGTGCACCCCTTGTGACTGATCTGTTCTTGTGTTGTTATGAAAAAGACCTCATGATCAAGGTTTGGCGGCAAATTCCACCCCCGGTGTTCCAATGGCATTTAACGGTATTTACCGATCTGGAAAATTCTCATCAAGTGACAGATACTGGTAAATTCTGGCAAATTGAGTTAATACTGCAGAAATTGTTACAAAGTTGACTTAAAAGGTTTAATCTAACTAAATGTGTAAAAGAATGTTAAAAGTTATTATTTATATAAGGTTATCAACCTATAGAATAAGGTAAATGTATATTTCTCAATTTATGCATGTTTAACAATAAAAATTGAATTTTAGACTAAGGTTTTGAAATTATTTAAATAAATTGTTTAAATAAACATTAGTATCTTTATTTTAAAAATAAAAATCTGTAACTTAAACATAATCAATAGATATTATAGGTAGGAATCCCCCTTTTTACCTTCTTATTGTCACAAGATCAGACTGTGCAGTTTGAACAGGATACTTTCTGTTTGCCAATTTATCTGCATCTTTTGAACAGTGTATGATACAGGTAAAGCATATTTTAGGATAGTTACAGCATTAAAACTTCATGAGTTTTAGAGTGAATTTGGCAAGATCACACTGTCTAATTTAGTAAAACAACGAATCTCAAGACATTGTTTATTCAAGTGAGCACGGATGACCTGGGACAATGATGGACAGGAGGGTGTCATTAATGACTCCATGGTTTATATGGCTTTAAACAACTAGTCTACTGTGGCAGCTGGTACCAACATTTTATAAAATTAACAAATAAACTAATACCAGTTCAGTATTATGTAAAATTAAGTTAAGTAAACGACATTATTCAAGTAACCAGTACATAAAAGTTGAGTGTATGGTTTGGTTTTAATTCGAGAGTGGTCCGGCATTAATTGTGCCAACCTTGTTCATTTTCATAATGTCCCTTTACGTTGAAGACCAATCTGGAATCATTGAAGCCTTTAGCTCGGCTTCTTGATATTTGGATGATTTATTAAATATTGACAATACCTATTTCGATAGTTTGATCTGTCAAATTACAATCACAGTTTTAACCCAGTTTCGATGAAACTGGCTGAGAATGTTTGCCTTTTCGAAATCTAGATTAATTTCGATACTGGGTCACCAAGGTCAAAACAAGGTCACCAGGCCAAATCAAAAGAAACGCTTATTAACACAGTATAGGTCCCGATTTTGACAAAAATTTGATGAAACATGCTCTGAATGTTTGCCTCCATTAAATCTCGGCAAAGTTTGATAATGGGTCACTTGGGGTCAAAAACAAAGTCACCACGTCAACTCAAAGAAAAAAAAAACCTTGTTAACACTCCTGGGGTCAGTTTGACCTAATTTTGATTAAACTTGCTCAGAATGTATGCCTCTACGAAATATAGGTCAAGTTCGATACTTGGGCACTTGGGGTCAAAAACTAGGTCACCAGGTCAAATCAAAGCAAAACTCTGTTAACACTAAGAGGTCATAGTTTTGTCCAAATTTTAATGAAACTTCCTCAAAAAGTTTGACTCATTGAAGTCTAGGTCCAGTTTGTTACTGAGTCACTTGGGGTCAAAACCAGGTCACCAGGTCAAATCAAAGGTAAACCTTGTTAGCACTCTAGAGGTCACGGATTAGACCCCGATTTTAGTGAAACTTGAACAGAATGTTTGCATTTGTGAAATATAAGTCAAAATAGAAGTGGATGCAATGATCAGGAATCGATACAATTAACCCACAGCTCCAATCAGGGACACCAAAGGGACATCAAGTCTGATAATGCGTTACTTGGTATCAAAAGCTATGACACCAGTCCGGGTCAACTCAAAAGAAAGTCCTAGATTTTGGGAAACCTGTAAAAATAGCTGTTGTAACAGTGTGGTCATATCATAAAACAGATATGCACAGAAGATTCAGAAGGAATCACAGAAGGTGGTCTCCGGTATGACCTCCGTCTATACTGGTCTGTCCTAATAGTTTGCGTATTACGGGAGCGTCGGTTCTCGTTTACATGTACGAGTACCCGCCGTATATGTTTTAGTAAAAACCAAAGGAGGGCACTCCACTTTAAACATGGATTTGTTAACTGGATGGTGCCTTTTATCTGTTTGAGGGAGGCCGAGTTCTGACCCTGATAATACTGATTATGCACCAACCATTTTCAGCCACACCTCTGCTAAGAAAAAGACACCGCAAGTTCTCAAACAGAAATTAGATCGTCAAAATAGAACCTTCAGAAGGTGAGAAGAGAAAAAAATAGATTTAAGAATGTTTCATACACCAGACTCTCATTATATTGTCATGCATCGGGTCACCCATCCAGGTACTAACCACGACGTTCGTCTCTAAACTTTACACGAATAAGCCGTTCACTCTAGCCTAGCGTTAAAAAGCATGGCTGTGAAAATGATATATATATAATAAGACCTGGCAAATCCAAAAATGTTCCGCTTTCCCACTGGGCAAGTATTTTTTTTTTTTTTTTGCACTTGCCCAGCTCAAAATCCTACTTGCCCAGGATTTTCCAACTCAAAGTGGGAATAATGGTAACGTTCTTGCTTATCTTATCAAAGCACTGAAAGTTCTGGTGGGTCGACTGTCTTTGAATGTAGGCTGAGAAAATAGTCCTGAACTTTGACTTTTCGTTCCAGTATTTTCAGCGTATGCTTGAAGAGACGCCGCGTTATGATGCCCTGTGTGGCGTCTGTTTATGTGTCTAATCAAGGTTTGGTAATTCACCAGTAAGGAGCCGTTGTTACACTGATACCATTTTGGAGGTTCTCCAGTTTATTATCCCCCGCCGAAGGCGGAGGGATATAGTTTTGGCGTTGTCCGTCCGTCCGTCCGTCCATCCTTCCGTCCGTCCTTCCGTCCTTCCGTCCGTCCGTCACACTTTGTCCGGAACCGTTTCTCAGCAACCATTGCATGGAATTAAATGAAACTTGAAATAAATATGTATTAGTTTGTACTAATTTATTTTAGTTCGATTGCGATGAAAGCTTTTAAGCTTATTGAATCGCTCTCGAACACTCATTCCCGGTGTTTTCACGCGCGCGCGAGAGAGAGGCAGTGGCTTTTACACCACTGCTACCCATTTACACCTGGGTGGAGTGGGGCAGTGTCATTACGTGTCTTGCCCAAGGACACACCTCGATACCGGTGGTGGATTCGAACGCACAACCTCTCGATCATGAGTCGAACGCGCTAACCACTGCGCTATCGAGGCCTATTATGTATTATTATGCTGTGGTGATGCACGCGCAATTTTTTTTTCGGATTGACTTTTTACATCCAGAGTTATGGCCCCTTGAATGATTGAAATTCTGGATTTTTCGTCGTCTCACTTTGTCCGGAACCGTTTCTCAGCAACTATTGCATGGAATTAAATGAAAATTGAAATAAATATGTATTATTATGCTGCAGTGATGCACGCGCAATTTTTTTTTCGGATTGACTTTTTACATCCAGAGTTATGGCCCCTTAAATGATTGAAATTCTGGATTTTTTCGTCATCTCACTTTGTCCGGAACTGTTTCTCAGCAACTATTGCATGGAATTAAATGAAACGTGAAATAAATATGTATTATTATGCTGCGGTGATGCACGCGCAATTTTTTTCTGGATTGACTTTTTACATCCAGAGTTATGGCCCCTTAAATGATCGAAATTCTGGATTTTTCGTCGTCTCACTTTGTCCGGAACCGTTTCTCAGCAACTATTGCATGGAATTAAATGAAACTTGAAATAAATATGTATTATTATGCTGTGGTGATGCACGCGCATTTTTTTTCCGGATTTACTTTTTACATCCAGAGTTATGGCCCCTTAAATGATTGAAATTCTGGATTTTTCGTCGTCTCACTTTTTTGTCGGGATCTGTTTCTCAGCAACTATTGCATGGAATTAAATGAAACTTGAAATAAATATGTATTATCATGCTGTGGTGATGCACGCACAATTTTTTTTCGGATTGACTTTTTACACCCAGAGTTATGGCCCCTTAAATGATTAAAATTCTGGATTTTTCGTCGTCTCACTTTGTCTGGAACCGCTTCTCAGCAACTATTGCATGGAATAAAATGAAACTTGAAATAAATATGTATTATTATGCTGCCGTGATGCACGCGCAATTTTTTTTCTCAATTTTGGCCAGATATATTTTCTTGCCATTCTACACGAAAACCCCATTCGGCGGGGGATATCAATTCAACGAATTTGCTTGTTTTCTTTTATTTTATATGCATTTATTTATTTACTTTCTTGATCTAGCCAAAAATCTTTTCAGTCTCATCGTGTACCCTTCTGTATACATGTATGCGCACTAAATAGGAGCAACACAATTGATGCATCTTACTGCATTTACAAAGTCCATTTACGACCCCCGCCCAAAGGGACTTGAAGAAATATATGGGCTGCATGATGCTTCCACGCAGAGCTGAAACCGACCCGCACACGAGTACTGGTAAACTGCTTAGAGGATATAAGCCTGCCCAGTCAAAGCGGTGCGAGTCGGCCCGTCCATGCTTATAAACCCTACTGGTTTCATTGGGCGACAGGGCTTGAGATGTCATTTCATCTCAGTGTCGGGTAAAAGTCCCACAAAATTGGAAGCAGCGTCTCCAAAATGACCTTTACAGTGTTGACGGGGACGTTTAACCTAAAATCAAACAAAAACAAACAAACAAATTTCCATTGATAGTACTCGGACGCAAATGCAAAACAAGCTTCGTCGTAAAGTTTTTTTTTTTTTTTTTCGCGTAAAATCATTTTGACCACTTAACATCCTTTTTAATGTATGTCCTAAGGTTTGTTTTGCTGGCCGGAATCAAACTGTCTGTATATAGCTCAGAATGTTCAATAGTTTCCGTTAAAGACAGGATTTTCATGCCGGGGGGGGGGGGGGGGGGGGGGGGTCTGGTTCCCAGCTTAAACATGTACAGGTAACCAGCAGATAAAAGTAGGTTTGGCTTGGTCTTGGTGGGCTGGCTACCTATAGGGGCCATAAAACGGATAAGGATTATAGGATATAATTGACTGTAATAATCAGCTGCTGTACATATATTTATCAAACAAATACCTTCAAAAGTTGGACATAAATTATGCTTCATAAACAAAGATTTATTTATTTATTAACTTTTAAATAGAAAAAAAAATCTAGTTTTGTGTAGTAGAAAATAAAATAGCAAACTTGACTGAAATCAGAAAACGATATTATCTGAATGTCAATTTAGGTTTGGAAGAAATATAATGTGTGTTTTCATATTTTTCTCTGAACACAATAACCTCTCTGTATCATGATTCACTGTAAAAAGATTTTGGGATATAACACAGTTCTAACACATATCCAAAAAATCGTCAGAACCGCCTCATTGAGCATTTGTATGTGTAAAATGCTAGTCCTAGTACTCATTAGAAATAGACCAAGTATCCACACTCTATCGGCCCCGCCCATCGGGGCTTGAAGAAATAGATGGGCTGCATGATGCTTCCACGTAGAGCTGAAACCGACCCGCACACGAGTACTGGTAAACAGCTTAGAGGAACTAAGCCTGCCCAGGCAAAGCGGTGCGAGTCGGCCCGTCCATGCTTATAAACTCTATCGGTTTCATTGGGCGACAGGGCTTTAGATGTCCTTTCATCTCAGTGTCGGGTAAAAGTCCCACAAAATTGGAAGCAACGTCTCCAAAATGACCTTTACAGTGTTGACGAGGACGTTAAACATCAAATCAAACAAATAAACCAGCACTCTATGGTATATTGTGAGGGCTCGTTTGAATTGCCTCATTGAGGCCATACAAATGGATACACTCACTTGATAGTATATTGCGGTGCTCATTAGAACTGCCTGTTTAAGACCATTCTAACGAGCACCCAAAATCTATTTTTATTTAAAAAATCTAAACTGAGATTAGAATGAGATAAGCCTGGACATCTGTTTTATTCATTCAGCCATTCCATCATTTGTTTAGCTGTGTCAATTTTATTTTTGTTTATTTTACTAAGACTGCTGGTGTATAATTCATTTTACTTTTTATTTTTCTTCTTCTATAAGACGAAAAACAAGAAGAAGAATGGAAAAATCTTTCTATTATATCAAATTTAAAAACAATTCTTTCATTTAAACATTATTTATTTATTTATTTATTTATTTATTTATTTATCAGAAGAAGCTGTTTTCTATAGTGTCAACAAATAATTTTTCAACAAATTTGAAGCTTTAATTTATTATTATTATTATTAGTTTTTTTTTTTTTTTGGGGGGGGGGGTATATTAGAACTAAATATGCTATATAAATAACCTTTATTAAATATGTTTGCATTTTGTTTCTTTGTAATTTAAAAATAAAAAAAATAAATAAATACATTAATCATGACTAAATTGTTTTGTTTGTCTATTGAAACCAATTATGGAGTGTGCCTGCTGTTACATAATTGAGATCACAAGGTTAGCTTCAAACAGAGCAGCCAATCACTTATTATTAAAATGTCAATCATTGTGATGTCACAGTAGGTCTCCATGTACAGCCAATCAGATAAATATTTGTTGTTGACCCTTCAGAGGTCAGACAAAGAATGACTCAGGATTGACTTGATAGATTTTGTAAGGTAACCGGGCGCTAAAAGCACATAGGGGCTACCCCAAAATGACTCAGGTTTTCCTGTGCTCCCTTAAATAGTCCAGCCCTGTCTTTAATCACAAATTTTCGTTAAAAAATGTCAAATTTTGTAGAATGAAAGAATGCACTATATCATACGGGTGTGTAGGTCATTGCCTAATTAGCAGGCATATACCGGCCCCGATAGCTCAGTTGGTAGGGTGTCCGCTCCGGGGAACGGGAGGTCACGGGTTCGATCCCGGGCCGCGACATACCAAAGTCGTTAACAATGGCACTAGCTGCTCCTCGCTACGGGGTAGAGCTAGGACTGGTCGACCCAGTGTCAGGATAATGTGACTGGGTGTGGTATCATGTAATGTGTCTGGGACATGATACTTCATTCATTGAGGCAGCACCATAAAAGTGAGCATTGAGCTCCCTGTCGCAACTAGACACCGTCGTGATATGACTGAAAAATTGTGAAAACGACGTTAAACCCGAATTCACACACATACACACACACATTAGCGGGCATACGTCGCTAGTGCAACGTCAAATCAACGTCGGTGCAACGTCATGACGTTGCATCGACGTTGATATGACGTTGCATAAACGTCATGACGTACCAACGTTGATGTGACGTCACAATTACGTCGTGTGCCTGGTGAGAAGGGGTTGTCAAGGGTATTCATTACACAGACCTGTTAACACAGAAAGGGAGCAGTGACTGAAAGAAATTTCCCTAGTAAGTAAGTAAGTAAGTAATGTCTATATTTACCAAGGGTCAAACTTCTATGACAAACTTTGTATACAACATATGACAGAGAGAGAGAGAGAGAGAGAGAGAGAGAGAGAGAGAGAGAGAGAGAGAGAGAGGGTAATAATTTGTACGCGAGTACATCATGAGAGAATTATATATTCACATCACGAAAACACTCCTATTTAAATATATTTGGGAGCTTGCCACAAAAACAACGAAGACAAAAAAAAAAAAAAAAAGAAAAAAAAAAAAGAAATCTGCTATCACTTCCGCCCCAAAACACAGATTGCTGGGACCCGTTAGAACCGTCTCGGTAGGTCGTCCTAATGATAACCACAAAATAAGCTCGAACATAAATAAGAAAAATAACACAAAACATAAAATTGCATGGCGTATATCCCAGCCAGCAAAGAACGACGGGCGAGAGGTACTCCAGCCAACAAATGAGTACGAGCCAACGTCGTGCCGACAGCGATACGACGTGCAGCGCTGCCGGCCCGTCGTTGGTCCGCTGTAACCCTTGGGACGACGTTGCCAGGTCGTATCGCTCTCGGTCCGTCTTACGTTGGCCCGCTGAACATTGCGTGCTAGCTGGTATGTCAATAACGGGTTTAAGCAGTGAATAACTTTTGCTGCCTTCGTTAGACCGGTGCAAGGTTGCATCTAGTATAAGAGTGTTTTGACAGCACGATTTTCATTTTCGCTTCGTTGCGGAAATTACACCATTGAATCCAACGTCATCGCTGATGTTGGAAAATACTTGTAGGAAATACCATTAAATTTTGTTGTAGATCGCTTTCAAGCCAAGTTAACCGCTCAAGATATTGCTTTTGCTTTATCCCATTTCTCTATTTTTCCAGACAGATAAATCAGTATGACCGACTCCGTATATGAAGATAGATAGTATGTTATTGACCATATGCCTATCGAGAAAATGTGTAATGACAATATATCATATCAGTATTCTAA
Source organism: Lucinisca nassula (assembly GCA_963580285.1). NCBI lineage: Eukaryota > Metazoa > Mollusca > Bivalvia > Lucinida > Lucinidae > Lucinisca > Lucinisca nassula. The sequence goes on from OY757013.1 coordinate 44,724,599, forward strand.
ATATAGATAGACGCACTCGTTTGGGCAGTTACCGGAAAATGTTTCGGTATTTTCCCGATATGTTATTTATATTGTAAACTGGTTCCCGACTTTCCGGTGTTTTATATATCTCGTTGACGGTCGTGACTCGGGAACAAGACAATTGTTATACACGAGACAAGCTGCATACGTCAAAGGTCACCGCCTGGATCGCTGCTAAGCAATACACAGAATCTGCGCACGCACTGTGTAATCGCCATTTTGATTTGAGTGTTTTCATTTTACTGATCAGCAGAAAATAAAGTATTTAATATGTGACATAATTATCCAATCGGCTGAAAATAAGAGTAAGTATCTTGATAAATTAGGAAGGCGCTATAACACGGTAACTTGTTCGTACTGGTCGCTCAGTGTGTACGACTCGAGGTTCGACTGCGTTTACCATGTTTGTGATTGAGTTCTGTTGTGTCCTTTAGTATATGACACAAAGTGCGTGTTTATCATTGTTTTGGGGAAAGATTTTTCGATGAAAATTATATATGTTAATTCTAACTGAAGAAAAACCCACGAAACGATTGAAACAGATGCCTGAATGGATCTGTTTTGCGCGTTTTTAAACTGTGCATACGCAGATGTGGTAGCTGCGCATGCGCTGATGGGCGTAACTGCGCATGTGCAATAGAGGAGTTAGTACCTCCATACCGAAATAACAGGTACTGTTTGGATGGTTTCTAGTTGTTTAAATTGCGGTTTGCAACTATCAGACAATGCAGTAAATATTTACACTCCTTCCTCAAGCATCTGGGCTGAATGTTTATGAAGATTTCACCGAACCAAAGGAACACTTTGTTGTTTTTTTTTTTTTTTGTTGTTTTTTTTTTTTTTTTTTTGTTGTTGTTGTTGTTTTCGACCGTATAAGCATCGATAGTGCAGACAGGGGCAAACTGATATTTATCATACATTTAGTATAAAATACTTAGTTTTTAAATTATATGCGATACGAACGTGACACCAATGCACGTATCACGCTTGCACGTGCTGCCATATCGCATGGGCTTTATCATACCCCAAAAATCCATATCATAACCCTTTACCGCACCCCTAAGCCTTTATCATACCTCTGACGTTACCCTATTCGGAACGCGCGGCGTTCTTCCTTTTGCGGCATTTCGCATTTGTTGTTCAGGACGCCATTTGCAATTTGCATTGTAACTTTGGTATTAGACCCCATATCAGCCCGAGACTCCCATATCAGCCCGAGGGCCGAAGGGTCGAGGGCTGATATGGTGTATGATATGAAAACTGCCATATAATAATCTCTATTTATACTGAGCCAAAGTTGTAATGCAACAGTGGTTTGTATTGATAATGGGCAAAATGTATATACATATGCTACGAATCGTCTATATAATAACACTGACCAATATCCCAAGCATCCAGCAACACTTTGCTTTTAACATTCTGTTTCGATCTGTTCAAGAAACAAACCAAAATCTGGAGCAAGGGTGTTTGTTAAAAATGAAACACATTTTTATTTTCGGCATGTGACATGCATTCGTACACCTGAAATGAAGATCGTTTTCTGAGAATATTGCTGTGAATATTTTGTGTAATGATTACTTTTGATGTTAATCAGTAGGTTGTCTTTAATTTTGATCACAATCGACAACATGTTTTCACTTCCATACAAGAAATTATGGAACTATGGCATAAAGGGTCCAATTGGCAATTTCAGAATTTGTCAAAGACAGTTCTGAGTCCTGATGCAATTATTCCACAGAATTTTGTTTTCTAACGCCCAACAACCATAAAAGTGAACGGGGTTCACAAGGTTTTCATTTGAAAATCCTCTTGTTGGAATTTGTCACCACTTTAATTTTCTATTGTTGTCTATGGAGTGTTCAGAAAAAACGCCAACATGTCAGTCGTTAAAACTTTCTCGTTAAATTTTGAGGCAATGTGAAAGACATTTTTAAATCACATAATCTTTCCTGATTGGGGGATCGTTTAAAAAGGATATCTGGAAAAAATTGCATGTCAGATGTCTCCAGAAGCGCATGGAGTCAAAATTACTGTTTTGACCAATCAGATTCGACCTCCATGAACCGTCTCCAGAAGCGCATGGAGTCAAAATTACTGTTTTGACCAATCAGATTCGACCTCCATGGACCGTGCTCTGGAAACCGAAATCGATGAAACCAAATCATTCATTGGTGATAGTTCAGCGACATATGTCCTCCAGACTATCCTGCACCGGACATTACCACGAAAATTTAACCATATCCGTGTTGCTTTATGTGTTTGGCTCAGTATTGTTTTTGTCGCACCTGCTTTAGCAGGAAGACATAGACGTGCAAGTTTCCGGTCGTCCGTCCGTCCTTCCGGTTGTCCGGGCGTCTTTACGTCAACATTTTACACTGGGTGTCTTGTCATCCCAACTCCTCCTACAGTTTCATACCGATTATTTTGAAACTGTGTGTGTGTTTTGACATGGTATGAGGATGCGCGTGTGGTTTAGACTTTATCCTCGGATCAATTTTTGTCACTTTTTTTCACATTGTGAACTTAGTCATTTTTAACCTTCAATTGATACATGATAGGTACCTATTGCCGTGGCAACGCCTCTTGCAGTTTTATACCGATCATTTTGAAACTTTGCATATGCGTTCGCCATGGTATGAGAATATGCATGTGGTTTCGACATAAATCTCGGAATATTTTTACACTTTTTGCACATTGTGAACTTAGTCATTTTTAAGCTTCAGTTGATATACGATAGGTACCTCTTGTCATCGTGAACTTAGTCATTTTTAACCTTCAATTGATATATGATAGGTACCTCTTGTCATGGCAACTCCTCTTGCAGTTTTATATCGATCATTTTGAAACTTTGCGTGGTGTATTATTGCTGTGGTATGAGGATGTGCATGTGGTTTGGACTTTATCTTCGGATCAATTTTTATCACTTTTTCCACATTGTGAACTTAGTCATTTTTAACCTTCAACTGATATATGATAGGTACCTCTTGTCATCACAACTCCTCTTACAGTTTTGTACCAATCATGTTAGAACTTTGCATGTGCTTTTGCCATGGCATGAGGATATGCATGTGGTTTCCACATAATTCTCAGAATATTTTTTTTCTCACATTTTGCACATTGTGAACTTAGTCATTTTATATGGGGCGCCGTTTAACTATTTAATCCGTATTTATAGATATCAATAAATCAAATTATGGATATCCATAATATGATTTATGGATATCCATAAATCAGCCGAATATTGGATGTCCATAATTCGAATTATGGATATCCATAAATCGAATTATGGATATCCATAATTCGATTAATGAATATCATTAATTCAGATCGATTTATGGATATCCATAATTCGATTTATGGATATCCATAATTCAGAATGATTTATGGATATTCATAATTCGATTTATGGATATCCATAAATCACCACCAAAGCTTTTGGTTTAATAATTTCTCACTAAGACACGTGATTGTTTTCAACATGCCATGTGTGCAGTTAAATATTGGAACCAGCCGTAAGATCTAGAAATTCCGGCCAATGGATCCGGTCCGTCTGGAATCACCTCTACGAGGACTGCGCACCTAAGGACACTGAAAGTCGGACGTAAGACTTTAATGATCCAAACAGGCAATCAGTGCATGCTTTCTGGAGAAAAATGTTTTGTTTGTTTGTATTGGAGATTAACGGCCCAGTCAACATTATTTAGGTCATTTTTGAGCCGGTCAGTTTACCTATTCACAGTTTCCTGGGCAGGCTTATACGTAAGTGGATAACCAGGACAGTGCACATTCTTTCGCCAGAAACTGACAACTGCCCTTCTTGAATCAGCGGAAGGGAGAGAATGACCGTAGAAAAGATTTCACGAAAGAATGTTGCCGCCAGACTCCGGCAGGTATCTCAGACCCATCAATACCCGGCCCGAGCAGGAATCGAACCCGCGTCCTCCTGATCATCAGGCAGACACGCATCCGACTGAGCTACCGAGGCCGACAGGAGAGAAAAATGCACATGGTTGTTATATAGTATTAACATATATCCATATCATACTCTACTTGAGGTGTATGGAGTACCAGACAGATTCAGATATATCTCCTGGCCCCCGCCCGTTGGGGCTTGGAGAAATAGATTTGGCTACATGAGCTGAGAGTACTGGTAAAACGTTTAGAAGGTCTAAGCCTGTCCAAACAAAGGGGTGCGAGTCAACGGGCGACAGGGATTGAGATGTCATTTCATCTCAATGAAGGCTTATTGCCCCATATAATTGGAAGCAACGTCTCGAAAACGACCTAAATAGTATTCAAGGGGACGTTGAACCTCAAATCAAGCAAAACATATCTCTCCCACACTATAGGCCACAACTAAGCCTACCCTACATTACATCCACCTCCATCCCGACTTTTATAATACATCTAAATCGGAAACGTCGATTTTTTTTTTTTTTTTTTTTTTTTTTTTTTTGCAAAGGGAGCAGTCATTATTCATTAGATTTATTTGCAGAGGAGAATTATGGATATCCATAATTCGATTTATGGATATCCATAATTCGATCTATGGATATCCATAAATCAGCCGAATAATGGATATCCATAATTCGAATTAAGGATATCCATAATTCGATTTATGGATATCCATATTTCGATCTAAATTAATGATATCCATAAATAGATTTATGGATATCCATAATTCGATTTATGGATATCCATAATTTGATTTATGGATATCCATAAATCAGCCGAATAATGGATATCCATAATTCGATTAATGGATATCAATAAATCGAATAATGGATAGCCATTATTCGATTTATGGTTATCATTAATTCAAATCGATTTATGGATATCCATAATTCGAATTATGGATATCCATATTTCGAATTATGGATATCCATAATTCGAATTATGGATATCCATTAATAATTATGGATATCTATAAATACGGATTAAATAGTAAAACGGCACCCCATAATTTTAAGCTTCAATTGATATACGATAGGTACCAGTAGTATTAGCATTACTTGGGCGCCATGGACTGCGCATGCGCAGCATTTGTATAACTTCCGGTCTGCGCAAGCGTATAACTTCCGGTGAAACGTAAGCGAAACGATTAGATGACGAAACTACCCTAAATATCGGTCGAGTGTTCGAATGACGTAACTCGCGGTAATTACGCCGTAAGTATCCTAAATTTTGAGGCGAAAGATGTTCCCGCGGATTGGCGAAGTTCGCCGTCCCCAATCTGGTCGGGGGTGATCGGGGTCTACCCCGTTCGCTCGAGCGTTCCTATCCCAATATTTAGGGAGATACTACCCGGTATAGTATTGATGAAATTAATTCTCTCACCCGCAAAACGATTATCGCCTCGAAAACCGGGAAAACAATGGAAGGTGTTGGAAGAGCTCGATTTGATGCGAGAAGCTAGGAATGGACCGCGTCCCGGGAAAAAAAGTTTGGTTTGTTCGATTTTAGGTTTAACGTCCCCGTCAACGCCGTATAGGTCATTTTGGGGGGTCGTTGCTCCCAGTCGCGCGAGACCTTTACCGGACATATCTACAACATTTGAATCTCGGAGAATCTTTCTCGGCTACGGAATTTATACGGATATCGTGGGGGCGTAGCCAGAACAAAAATACTTTAACGCGAAACGCGGTCGAGGCGAAACTCTTGATACGGAAAGAATTTGCTCCGCTTCTGTCGCTATTATAAATTCGTAAAATCATCGCGAAAACGCGCCCATATAATTTCGACTCCCTTAAACCTAGCTTTTAAACCGTAAAATTTGGGTATGTAGGGGGGTAAACCTTATTTTCCTTATTAAGACATAGGTTGTGGGTACTCGTTAGGACCGCCTCATCGAGGCGATTCTAACATATTTAAACCCAACTTTTATACAGTAAAATTTGGCTTTGCAGGGGTAAACATTATTTTCCTTATTACTGCTCCAAGACATAGTTGTGGGTACTCGTGAGAACCGCCTCGGCAAGGCTACTCTAACATATATCTATAACATTTGTATCTCGGAGAATTTTTCTTGGCTATGTAATTTATACACGCATTTCCTATCAAGCTGATCAGATCAATGCTTAGTTTTGAGGATTTCTACCGTTTAAATTATCGTTATAACGAGTGTGCCGTTATAACGAATGTCGGTATAAAGAGGTTAGACTGAGGACATAGCGGAAATAGATGCGCTTGATCAGGGTTAGCTCCATTTGGTCAGAGGCAGTCAGTCCGTCGTTAACGCAAATTGTTGCGCATGTTAAATGAAACGACGTTGTTGTAACGTTGCACGGTAGCAGCAGTCTTCCATCCCAACATTTAGGATTTTACTACTGTCAGGTGCAGGCGCAGCGTCATGGTCAGCTTAATAAGCGGCGAAAGGCTTATCGCCAGTTTGTCAGGCCACAACCAAACAACTTAGACTCGGTAAACGATTAAAAGTATTTGTCCTGCTCTCACGAAACATCACACGCACTTACTATCACGAAACCTACATTCTGACGACAAAGGGTCATAATTAGAGTATTATTTTCACTGAATTATCTCCCTTTTTTCAAAATAAATATCTCCTGTTGTTTCATAACCATGGGTAATAGGGCTTTCGTATTTCACATGCGTAATCCTTTTGACATTTTTCATTGAAAATCGCTAACTAGGAAATTCTCAGACTTTTGGTTTATTTGTTTGTTTGATTTGAGGTTTAACGTCCCCATCAACACTGTAAAGGTCATTTTGGAGACGTTGCTTCCAATTTTGTGGGACTTTTACCCGACATTGAGATGAAGTGACATCTTGAGCCCTGTAGCCCAATGAAACCAATAGGGTTTATTAGCATGGACGGTCTCCCTCTCACCGCGGTTCCTGGACAGGCTTAGATCCTCTAAGCGGTTTTACCAGCACTAGTGTTCGGGCCGGATTCAGCTCTGCGTGGAAGCATAATGCAGCCCATATATTTCTTCAAGCCCCTTTGGGCGGGGGCCGAGACTTTTGGTTTAAGAGTTACAACAGGCGGCTACTATATTTAGTTTTCTTTTTCACATCTGACACTTAGTTCATTGATTAACCCATTGGATGCGGGAAACCCCGAAAGGAGTACCTTGGCAAACAGTGCTGGCCCAGATCAGACGTCGCAGCACGTGGGGTCTGATCAGGGCCTACACTATACACATCCGCATACACTCACACCTACAAACGCGCACAAACTGATTCAAACCCTAATATAATATGAAAAGTTTTTAACAAAATCCGACTTTCACTCTCCTATCAGACAATGAACTCTTAAAAGTAAAATCTATGTTAACAATGACTACGACGCATACCGATTGGTTGCTATTAAAAGCCGACCTATACTGTGATGATGATGATGATTTCGTGTTTAACGACGCGACCTATACTGTGAACAAATGACAGCCTCGTATGAAATCGGCGAAGAAAACGTAAAGGTTGTAGTAAAAAACTTCATTCTCAAACGAATCCGCAAAAAGAAAACACAAAGCTTTGCGTTCCAGGTAGGATGGGAAGGTTTCTTAAACCATATATATTCTTGTTCCTTTTTATATGATGCATTAAGTGACACCAACCTGGAGGTCCTCCGGGATATGCCGGGGACATGCCCCGACCCCTCCACTTCATAAAAGGCCATTTATCTCAGAAACCATTTAGATCCCCGCCCCAAAACCATATATATTCCTGTTCCTTATGATAACCTGTGGGTCCCCTCGGGATGTGCCGGGGACGTGCCCCACCCTCTCCACTTCATTAAATGTCATTTATCTCAGAAACCATTGAGATTCCCACCCATAAACCATATATATTCTTGTTCCTTATGGTAAGACTGATTCAGTGACACCAACCTAGGGGTCACCCAGGGCATACCCGGGCCATGCTCCACCCCTTGACTTCGCAAAAGACCATATATCTGAGAAACTGTTAAGAGCTCCAACCCTAAACCATATATATTGTTGTTCCTTGTGATAAGACGCAATCAGTGACACCAGCACGGGGGTCCCCCGGGGTACCATGGGCCATGCCCCACCCATTTACTTCATTAAAATCCATATATCTCAGAAACTGTTCAGATCCCCACTAATTAACCATATATATTCTTGTTCCTTATGATAGGACTCAACTTCATAATAGGCCATATATCTCAAAAACCATTCAATTCCCCATCCTATAATCACATATATTCTTGTTCATTGTTAATAGACACATTCAGCCATCCCCGTCTTGTGGGGTCCGTAGGGGCAATTTCTCATCCTGCCACTCATAAAAGGGCCTCATATCTCAGATCTACGATACGGTAAAGCACTACTGGAAACGGCTAAAGCAAAAACTAAGGAGTGGTCAGTGTTATTTCTTCCCATCCGCAAGAACTCCACCGCCGGATAGCGACGACAACCCCATCAGATATAAGCTGAGCACGGGAGAGCTGTATTCGATACCTACGTCCGGAGAGAAAAGTCCCATGCATTTGAAAGATATTGAGTTTTACGAAAAGTGGTTCAAAGACTTGCTCGCTTTTGTAACAGAATATCTGAGAGATGAGACCCTTAGCTTAGCCGTATCTGATTAGACATAACGTGAAAAAAAAAAGAAAGCGATTTTCGCAAATCGAACATTTGGGACCAGTTGTATCCTCGAACGAGTAAAGAGGAGAGACACCGGGTATTGGTGGTGGTGGGTGGTGGTGGTGGTGGTGGTGGTTGTGGTGGTGGTGGTGGTGGCTGTGGTGGTGGCTGTGGTGGCTGTGGTGGTGGTGGTGGTGGCTGTGGTGGTGGCTGTGGTGGTGGAAGTGGGTGGTGGTGGTGGCTGTGGTGGTGTTGACTGTAGTGGTGGTGGTCAATGATGTGAAAAGAAGGACGCAAGAGTTCATATGGCGAAGGACGCACGAGCTTGCGAGGGCGTCTTCGCCATATGAACGAGTGCCGACCTTCTTTTCACATCATTGACCACCACCACTACAGTCAACACCACCACAGCCACCACCACCACCCACTTCCACCACCACAGCCACCACCACAGCCACCACCACCACCACCACAGCCACCACAGCCACCACCACAGCCACCACCACCACCACCACAACCACCACCACCACCACCACCACCCACCACCACCAATACCCGGTGTCTCTCCTCTTTACTCGTTCGAGGATACAACTGGTCCCAAATGTTCGATTTGCGAAAATCGCTTTCCTTTTTTTTTTCACGTTATGTCTAATCAGATACGGCTAAGCTAAGGGTCTCATCTCTCAGATATTCTGTTACAAAAGCGAGCAAGTCTTTGAACCACTTTTCGTAAAACTCAATATCTTTCAAATGCATGGGACTTTTCTCTCCGGACGTAGGTATCGAATACAGCTCTCCCGTGCTCAGCTTATATCTGATGGGGTTGTCGTCGCTATCCGGCGGTGGAGTTCTTGCGGATGGGAAGAAATAACACTGACCACTCCTTAGTTTTTGCTTTAGCCGTTTCCAGTAGTGCTTTACCGTATCGTAGATCTGAGATATGAGGCCCTTTTATGAGTGGCAGGATGAGAAATTGCCCCTACGGACCCCACAAGACGGGGATGGCTGAATGTGTCTATTAACAATGAACAAGAATATATGTGATTATAGGATGGGGAATTGAATGGTTTTTGAGATATATGGCCTATTATGAAGTTGAGTCCTATCATAAGGAACAAGAATATATATGATTAATTAGTGGGGATCTGAACAGTTTCTGAGATATATGGATTTTAATGAAGTAAATGGGTGGAGCATGGCCCATGGTACCCCGGGGGACCCCCGTGCTGGTGTCACTGATTGCGTCTTATCACAAGGAACAACAATATATATGATTTAGGGTTGGGGCTCTTAACAGTTTCTCAGATATATGGTCTTTTGTGAAGTCAAGGGGTGGAGCATGGCCCGGGTATGCCCTGGGTGACCCCTAGGTTGGTGTCACTGAATCAGTCTTACCATAAGGAACAAGAATATATATGGTTTATGGGTGGGAATCTCAATGGTTTCTGAGATAAATGACATTTAATGAAGTGGAGAGGGTGGGGCACGTCCCCGGCACATCCCGGGGGGACCCACAGGTTATCATCAGGAACAAGAATATATATGGTTTAGGGGCGGGGATCTAAATGGTTTCTGAGATAAATGGCCTTTTATGAAGTGGAGGGGTCGGGGCATGTCCCCGGCATATCCCGGAGGACTCCAGGTTGGTGTCACTTAATGCATCATATAATAAGGAACAAGAATATATATGGTTTAAGAAACGTTCCCATCCTACCTGGAACGCAACGTTTTGTGTTTTCTTTTTGCGGATTCATTTGAGAATGAAGTTTTTTACTACAACCTTTACGTTTTCTTCGCCGATTTCATACGAGGCTGTCATTTGTTCACAGTATAGGTCGGCTTTTAATAGCAACCAATCGGTATGCGTCGTAGTCATTGTTAACATAGATTTTACTTTTAAGAGTTCATTGTCTGATAGGAGAGTGAAAGTCGGATTTTGTTAAAAACTTTTCATATTATATTAGGGTTTGAATCAGTTTGTGCGCGTTTGTAGGTGTGAGTGTATGCGGATGTGTATAGTGTAGGCCCTGATCAGACCCCACGTGCTGCGACGTCTGATCTGGGCCAGCACTGTTTGCCAAGGTACTCCTTTCGGGGTTTCCCGCATCCAATGGGTTAATCAATGAACTAAGTGTCAGATGTGAAAAAGAAAACTAAATATAGTAGCCGCCTGTTGTAACTCTTAAACCAAAAGTCTCGGCCCCCGCCCAAAGGGGCTTGAAGAAATATATGGGCTGCATTATGCTTCCACGCAGAGCTGAATCCGGCCCGAACACTAGTGCTGGTAAAACCGCTTAGAGGATCTAAGCCTGTCCAGGAACCGCGGTGAGAGGGAGACCGTCCATGCTAATAAACCCTATTGGTTTCATTGGGCTACAGGGCTCAAGATGTCACTTCATCTCAATGTCGGGTAAAAGTCCCACAAAATTGGAAGCAACGTCTCCAAAATGACCTTTACAGTGTTGATGGGGACGTTAAACCTCAAATCAAACAAACAAATAAACCAAAAGTCTGAGAATTTCCTAGTTAGCGATTTTCAATGAAAAATGTCACAAGGATTACGCATGTGAAATACGAAAGCCCTATTACCCATGGTTATGAAACAACAGGAGATATTTATTTTGAAAAAAGGGAGATAATTCAGTGAAAATAATACTCTAATTATGACCCTTTGTCGTCAGAATGTAGGTTTCGTGATAGTAAGTATGCGTGTGATGTTTCGTGAGAGCAGGACAAATACTTTTAATCGTTTACCGAGTTTAAGTTGTTTGGTTCTGGCCTGACAAACTGGCGATAAGCCTTTCGCCGCTTATTAAGCTGACCATGACGCTGCGCCTGCACCTGACAGCAGTAAAATCCTAAATGTTGGGATGGAAGACTGCTGCTACCGTGCAACGTTACAACAACGTCGTTTCATTTAACATGCGCAACAATTTGCGTTAACGACGGACTGACTGCCTCTGACCAAATGGAGCTAACCCTGATCAAGCGCATCTATTTCCGCTATGTCCTCAGTCTAACCTCTTTATACCGACATTCGTTATAACGGCACACTCGTTATAACGATAATTTAAACGGTAGAAATCCTCAAAACTAAGCATTGATCTGATCAGCTTGATAGGAAATGCGTGTATAAATTACATAGCCAAGAAAAATTCTCCGAGATACAAATGTTATAGATATATGTTAGAGTAGCCTTGCCGAGGCGGTTCTCACGAGTACCCACAACTATGTCTTGGAGCAGTAATAAGGAAAATAATGTTTACCCCTGCAAAGCCAAATTTTACTGTGTAAAAGTTGGGTTTAAATATGTTAGAATCGCCTCGATGAGGCGGTCCTAACGAGTACCCACAACCTATGTCTTAATAAGGAAAATAAGGTTTACCCCCCTACATACCCAAATTTTACGGTTTAAAAGCTAGGTTTAAGGGAGTCGAAATTATATGGGCGCGTTTTCGCGATGATTTTACGAATTTATAATAGCGACAGAAGCGGAGCAAATTCTTTCCGTATCAAGAGTTTCGCCTCGACCGCGTTTCGCGTTAAAGTATTTTTGTTCTGGCTACGCCCCCACGATATCCGTATAAATTCCGTAGCCGAGAAAGATTCTCCGAGATTCAAATGTTGTAGATATGTCCGGTAAAGGTCTCGCGCGACTGGGAGCAACGACCCCCCAAAATGACCTATACGGCGTTGACGGGGACGTTAAACCTAAAATCGAACAAACCAAACTTTTTTTCCCGGGACGCGGTCCATTCCTAGTTTCTCGCATCAAATCGAGCTCTTCCAACACCTTCCATTGTTTTCCCGGTTTTCGAGGCGATAATCGTTTTGCGGGTGAGAGAATTAATTTCATCAATACTATACCGGGTAGTATCTCCCTAAATATTGGGATAGGAACGCTCGAGCGAACGGGGTAGACCCCGATCACCCCCGATCAGAACGGGGACGGCGAACTTCGCCAATCCGCGGGAACATCTTTCGCCTCAAAATTTAGGATACTTACGGCGTAATTACCGCGAGTTACGTCATTCGAACACTCGTCCGATATTTAGGGTAGTTTCGTCATCTAATCGTTTCGCTTACGTTTCACCGGAAGTTATACGCTTGCGCAGACCGGAAGTTATACAAATGCTGCGCATGCGCAGTCCATGGCGCACAAGTAATGCTAATACTACTGGTACCTCTTGTCATCGCAACTCCTCTTACAGTTTTATACTGATCATTTTGAAATTTTGCATGTGCTTTCACCATAGTATGAAGATATGCATGTGGTTTGGATAAAATTATCGGAATATTGTTCCACTTTTTGCAAAAAGGAGTTGCCTCTTTGTCACCGCAACTCCTCTTACAGTTTTATACTAATCATTTATCCATAAATCAGCCGAATAATGGATATCCATAATTCGATTAATGGATATAAATAAATCGAATAATGGATATCCATTATTCGATTTATGGATATCATTAATTCAGATCGATTTATGGATATCCATAATTCGAATTATGGATATCCATAATTCGAATTATGGATATCCTTTAATAATTTTGGATATCCATAAATAATAATGGATCTCGGATTTGTAACTGGGCCAATAAGGCATTACCTGATTAATGACAATTTTATTACTTGACACCATTAAAAACAGGATTATTGATTTTGACCTCAGTGTCAATACTGATGACCTCCGAACAATGCATGTTCAGTGTCTAGATACGGTAAGCTCTTGCCATCTTGCCAGAAATTTCCGTTCTATATAGTGTAACAGGAAGAAACTTCAGACCTGCCCCCCACCCCCGGCCGAGAGTAGGCCGATGGGATCCGGGACAACATTTTTACTGCGTTGATAAACAAGATGTGACATACCGCTACAAAATCCGGCTTATACCGCAATGCAGTGCAAGTTTACTACATCTAAATTACTACACTCCTCCTCTCTCTATTGCGTTGGAACTCTGCATTACTCCTGTGAAAACCCATGCCGGAAACTTTAGCTTGACGGTCCGACACGCTACTGCGTCGATGTACAATGTGTACTTCTAAACCAGAACTCGATTTGCAAGTTACGTGTATTTAAAACACAATGCCGATGAAATGTTACATTCCCGTTTCTCTGGATAATATAATAATTATTCCTTTTGACTATTTTAGCCTTTGTCCAACTGGAAAGTTTTTTAATAATTTTGTCACACCAATTTTTTATTTTCAACCAATCAGATTACTTGATGGCATATATTCCCATATATTCACGAACTGAATGTCAAACAGGGTAGATACTGATCAGCTGATGTATGCTGTATCTGATCTGTATTCTACACTTGTTGTAAAGGTAGAGCATATACTTGATAAGTAGGTCATGGGTTAAATCCAAGTCGCAGGTTTCGTTCGAAATATATACAGTCGAACTGCAATGGCTCGAACACCTTTGGGACCTCGAAAATATGTTCGAGACAGGGGTAGTTCGAGCCACTGAGGTTACTGCCAGGAGGTACTTTTTGACATCTTTTCGGTGTTCTAGAATGAATATGTATGCTGTGTGTACTCATTAGAATCGCCTCATCGAGGCGATTCTAATGAGCACACACAGCATACATTTGCAAGATAAAAGACTAAAATCTCCTTAATTATCCCCCACTATTTCTTATGCAGAGGATTGCGCGAATGGCTCAATAATGTGTTCGACGAATCCATGGTAAACGAGCAATCGTTGTTCGAGCCATCGAAGTTCGACTGTATGCAACACTTGAAGAAATGTTATACTCACAAATAGAAATTAGATCAGCAGACGATGGTATACTATCGCAAATACCCGCTTTTTCTTTGAATAACACTGTTGACTATGTATTAGCTAGCCACAACTACATGTAAGTTAAAAAAAAGTTGCAAAGAACATTCTAACTGATAAGCAAAGTTTCAGAAGTGTAACTCTTATAGTTTAGAATATATGGCAAAGTCATACTTTTTGACCTTTGACCTTGGGGTTATGTTGAGGTCCACCAAAAGTATCCCAATTTATTCTATATTTCAACAGCCATCCAATAACCAAGTTTCAGAAGTGTATCTCCAATAGTTTAGATGATATGGCAAAGTCATACCTTTTGACCTTTGACCTTGGGGTTATGTTGAGGTCAAAGTCACACCAAAAGTATCCAAATGTACTCTATATTCCGAGGGCCATCCAATAACCAAGGTTTCAGAAATGTAAGTCAAATAGTTTAAAATATATGGCAAAATCATACTTTTTGACCTTTGACCTTGGGGTCATGTTGAGGTCGAGGTCACACCAAAAGTAGCCCAAAGTATTCTATAGTCCAAGAACCATCCAATAAGCAAAGTTTCAGAAGTGTAACTCCAAAAGTGTAGGAGATATGGTAAATCATACTTTTTGACCTTTTACCTTGGGATTGTGTTGAGTTCAAGGTCACAAATAAGTAGCCCACTGTCATCCACATACCATGTACTATCCACATGCAAAGTTTCAAAAGTGTAACTTCAGTGGTTGCAGAGAACATCTATTTACAAGAAACGTGACGGACGGACAGACAGACAGACGGACAGACAGACAGACTGACGACCACTCAACTCTGGTACGAAAATAATATACCAGATGTTTCTTCGAAAAAGAGGGGTATAATAAACTTTGACAAAGATTTCTCTATTCTCACAAGCTATATTAAAGAAAGTTGCTTTATACTTTGGATGGGGATGTTTGTTTGATTTGAAGTTAAAGTCCCCGTCAACACTGTAAAGGTCATTTTAGAGACGTTGCTTCCAATTTTGTGGGACTTTTACCCGACATTGAGATAAAATGATAATCAAGACCTGCCGCCCAATGAAACCAATAGGGTTTATAAGCATGGACGGGCCGACTCGCACCGCATTGCCTGGGCAGGCTTAGATCCCCTAAGCGGTATTCCAGTACGCGTGTGCGAGTCGGTTTCAGCTTTGCGTGGAAGCATCATGCAGCCAATATATTTCATCAAGCCCCGATGGGCGGGGGCTAATTTGGATCGAGAGGAAAGGTGTTTTTGAAAGGAATAAATTACACCCAGATCTCAGTCGTCACTTTCTAGAAATTTATTTCAAGAAATACCTCAATTTTCATTGATGCCACCACAAAAAATAATCAATAAATTATGTGACCTTGAAACAAAGGCCAATGTCACCAAAATTAAATCAAGTTTTTGTTTTGTTGCGATTATATACTGTATCTATTTTGGCCAGAATTCGCCATTTGGTTTAAGTGACCCAAAATATAATAGTCTGTTATATGTTTAACAAAGTTTGGCAGGAATTCATCAATTGGTCTAGGAGATATATGGCACACAGTGCAAAAAATGACAATCTTTGCGCTTGATTGACCTTGAAAATCAAATCAAGGTCACAAAAATCCAGTGAAGTCATTGGCAGTTTGCAATACGTACCAAGTTAAATCATAATTTATATATAAATGTGTTCAAGGAGATAAGTAAAGGAAAGCTATTTTAGCCCAAATAAGACAATTCCAAGGGAGTAATTCATTTGAAATTGGGGGTCAACCTCAGTGCCAACGTAACCTAACCACTGTTTTCCCACACCCCAATAGAAGCCTCCGTGGTGCAGTGATTACGCTACTCGCCTTGTAAACCAGGGATCGCAGGATCGATCCCGGGCTTCTCCAGACTTTCGGATGAGTCTTTAAACCGAGGTCCCGTCTCCGTATGACAGCTGTTGGTGGGACGTAAAACTCAAACTCACTCACTCACTCACTCCCACACCCCAATGAAGTAATCTTTTATTAGATACATCTCTTCAAATAGGTGACATAAACACTCCCAAATTTGACATTTTTGGAAACCTGTGACCTTGAAAATGAGTGAAGGTCATGGTGTGGTGTAGACAGCCCTTGCTAGCATTTATTGTTTCTGTGAAATCTTTGACTGACCAATATGGAGAGAAAGAAGAATAAAAACAACAGATAAACAAGCATGCGGAGAAGCCATATTGCCTCACACATGTCTAATATTGCAGTGTATACCAAGTTTGAGGCTTCTTGCTTTTATAGTTTCTGAATACTTTAATCAAACGTTTAACATTGGCCAATATTAGGAGTAACGAAAATGAAAGAACAGATGGATATTACAGGCGTAACGTAACGTCCATTACGCATATTACGCATGTGCGTAATGTAAAATATTTGTAATAAAGAGAAAGCACCGGCATAATAGTGTTCTCCATTACGTATTAGACATGTATATAGGCTGCTCTAAAAGGAAAAAATATGCTCCCCTCGGGAGCAAATTCTTTCCTTTAAGAGTAGCCCTCAACTGACCTAAATAGGGTTGACGGGGACGTAAAACTTCAAATGAAACAAAGCTTGATGTTTTACATAGATTTTTCCTTGTTGTGCGTGATAATATTTCGGTTGTGGCTACGACCCTGGATATATAAACCGGGACTGTTCATTGTTTACACAGTTTAAGTTATCACGGCCCCCGCCCATAGGGGCTTGAAGAAATATATGGGCAATATGATGCTTCCACGCAGAGCTGAATCCGGCCCGCACACTAGTACTGGTAAATCGCTTAGAGGATCTAAGCGTGTCCAGGAACCGCGGTGCGAGGCGGACCGTCCATGCTAATAAACCCTATTGGTTTCATTGGGCGACAGGGCTTGAGATGTCATTTAATGAGGACTGTTCAAATATGAATGCAAGTAGAACGTTTTCTAATGCACTAATGCGAAAATCACCTGGAAATAAATATCACAGCGTAGAAAAACATTTTACCTATACATTGATACCAAACCTGTTAAAATCCGTGCACTATAGCCATGTATATCGTTCGATAAACACTGTCTTCTCTTGTATACTAATACAAAACATGGTTGGAAGAAGGTCAGAGTACGCCGTTGAAATACGGTCCTATATTAAGAATCGTTGTATTCTTGGTATACGGTGCAAAGACATTTTTGATGAAATATGTTCGGTTTATGGGCATAATGAAATGTCTTTTCCGACAGTTTTTCGTTGGCGTAAGAAATTCAGCTGTGGGCTAGGCTCAACAGAAGATGCACCACATGATCGTCGGCCGAAAAGAGCAACATCTGCCAAGATGGTTGCTAGAGTGAAAGCAATAGTTGCTACCAATGCACGATACACCACTAGGCAAATAGCTAGTATGGTTGGCATCTCATTAGGAGCAGCTCATACAATTCTGAAACGGGATTTGAAAATGAGAAAGATCTGTGCTAGATGGATTCCCCATCTGTTGACAGATGAGCAGAAAAAGACACGCGTTCAGTGCGCCAAGAAGTTGCTTAAAAAGTTTCCAAATTACAATGCACGGTCTTTGGCTAATGTCGTCACAGGGGACGAGACATGGGTTCACTTTTTTAGCCAAAACGAAAGATTCAGAACAAAATATGGGCAACAAAGTATTGCAAAAGACCATGCATTGCAAAGCGGACCATGAGCGTCAAGAAGGTAATGTATGTCATATTCTTTTCAAATCAGGGCCCTGCTATTCAGGTTGCTATGCCTAAAGGCAAATCTCTAAATGGGAAGTTTTACAAGAATAAAGTTCTTCGAAAATTGAAGAAATATTTCAAAGAACGAAGACCCGCAACTGGTTTGGCTAATGTAAGATTGCTACATGACAATGTACCGGCCCCGATAGCTCAGTTGGTAGAGTGTCCGCTCCGGGGAACGGGAGGTCACGGGTTCGATCCTGGGCCGCGACATACCAAAGTCGTTAAAAATGTACCTAGCTGCTCCTCGCTTGGCACTCAGATTTACGGGGTAGAGCTAGGACTGGTCGACCCAGTGTCAGGATAATGTGACTGGGTGTGGTATCATGTAATGTGTCTGGGACATGATACTTCAGTGAGGCAGCACTATGAAAGTGAGCATTGAGCTCCCTGTCGCAACCAGACACCGTCGTGATATGACTGAAAAATTGTTGAAAGCGACGTTAAACCCGAATTCACACACACACACACACACTACATGACAATGCGTCATCGCACAAGGTGTTCATTGTGCAAGACTATCTGAAGCAGGAAAAGGTTGTTGAACTCCCTCACCCCACGTATTCCCCTGACCTTGCCCCGTGTGACTTTTTTGTTCCCGCGGCTGAAAAAAATACCTTTCTGGTCGAAAATTTGTACAGCGCAAACATCTCGGTTCTGCAATATTCCAGTGCCTTCATAGTATACCTCGAAAAGAAAATGCATTCAATGATTGGACCAGAAGACTGAAAGTTTGTATATCTGTTAAAGGGGAATACTTTGAGGGGACAAAATATTTTTTTTTTATCGAAATCTATCACGGAATCATTTTTGTGTGCTTAGTTGAATTCATATTTGAACAGTCCTCGTATCCCAATGTCGGGTAAAAGTCCCACAAAATTGGAAGCAACGTCTCCAAAATAACCTTTACAGTGTTAACGGAGACGTTAAACCTCAAATCAAACAAAGTATAAGTTATCAGCATTGCAAAGCAAGTGCGAAGCCAATAGATTTTATAGTTCCCGAGAAATCTTTCAGCCAAATGAGTCCATTATTCACGCGCAAGATTCAGGTCAGTAGTCTTATATATATACTTAGAGGTCAACGGTCAAGAATGGATATTTTTTCCTGCCCGGTCAATAATTGTTATTCCTGGATGAATTTTGGAAATATACTTAGTGGAACTTTTAACCATCATAAGACAATGTGTTACGGGCAAGACCTCAGTACCTCCGAGGTCAAAATCTTACTTAGAGGTCAAAGGTCCAAAAAGGTCTTTTCGTGTCTGGTCGATAATTTTGTTATTCCTGGATGAATTTTGAAATTAACCGGAAGAAATTTTAACCATCATTAGACGATGTGTCGTGCGCACGACCCAGGTTGGTACCCCCAAGGTCAAGGTCACACTTAGACCTCCAAGGTAAAGAAAAGTGTCTTTTTCTTGTGTCCGGTCAATACCTTTGTTAATTTCTGGATGGATTTTGAAGTTACTTGGCAGAAAGGTTACAATGTTATAATGTGTTACACCCAAGACCCATGTCAGTACCTCTAAAATGAAGATCATATTTTGAGGTCAAAGGTCACAAATGGTCTTTTTTCGTGTCAAGTCAATATCTCTGTTATTCCTGGATGGATTTTGAAATTACTTGGCAGAAATGTTAACCACCATGAGCCGATGTGTCACGCGCAACCTCCTAAGTCAAGGTCATTGTTACAGCCGATGACTTGCTACTGGCGTATAATGACCCACTTGCAGAGCTCTTGTAGGCATATTTCCACGGTTTGTGGTGTCCCAAACTAACAAGCATGGTCAACGAAAAATTTTGAAAATCTAACTGAAACGGGCATTTTTTAACAAATGATTAAAATGCACTGGTAGTTTCATATAGAGCGACGCATCAATAGCTAAAACACCGCCCCCGCCCATCGAGGCTTGAAGAAATAGAATGGATGCATGCTGTTTCCACGCAGAGCTGAAACCGGCCGCACACGAGTACTGCTAAATCGCTTAAAGGATCTAAGCCTGTCCATGCTAATAAATTTAATTGGTTTCATTGGGCGACAGAACAGGGCGACAGATGTCATGTCATTTCAATACGGGTAAAATTCCCACAAAATTGGAAGCAATGTCTGCAAAATGATATATACAGTACTGATACGGATGTTAAACCTCAAATCAAATCAAACAAACAAATAACTTAAACACAACAATTTACCACAACAATTTCGAACTCATACTTTAAAGCAAACGGAAATTTGCTCAAACTGTCCTCAATTGTATCTTATCCTGTTATCATGGACCCAATATATATTTGGTCGGAATTTTTTCTCATTTATCGCCGATTTTGCTGATTTACTTTTCATTACGAAAACGCGCAAACACATATACATTGTAAACTTTACCGCCGAAAAATCGACAATTTTTCAGATGAAAAATTGTGATGCTCAAAATAAAGATTGAAGGTACTCGTTAGAACCGCCTCGATCAGACAGTTCTAACGAGTGGCCACAGTCTATATTTAAGAGCAGAAATAAGAATTTACCCCTCTAAACCCCAGTTTTACTAGATAAAAGTGGGGTTCAAGGGGTACAGATTATATACATGTGTTTTTTTAGCTCACCTGAGCACGAAGTGCTCATAGTGAGCTATTGTGATCGGTCAATGTCCGTCGTCCGTCGTGTGTCGTGCGTCATGTGTCTTGCGGCGTCAACAATTTGCTTTAAATGCTAACTCCTCCTTAACCCTTGAGCCGATTTCAATAATAAAACTTCATAGGAATAATGCTGAGGTGACCCTCTACAAAAATAGCTAAAATTGTTCCGCTCCGCTGAACAAGATTGCCGCCAGAGCTAAAAATAGAAATATCTTTAAACGACAACTTCTCCAGTACCATAAGGCCAATTTCATTCAAACTTTATAGGAATGTTGCTTAGGTGACCCTCTACCAAAATAGATAAAACGTTTCCGCTCCGGTGAACAAAATGGCCACCAGAGCTAAAAATAGAAAATTCTTTAAACGACAACTCCTCCTGTACCCTTGGGTTAAATTAATTCAAACTTCATAGGAATGTTGCTTAGGTGACCCTCTACTAAAATAGCTAAAACGGTATTGATCTAATGAGCAAAATGGCAGCCATAGCTAAAAATAGAAAAAAAAAACATCGTAAATTTGCTTCAAACACAAACCTCTCCTCAGCCCTTGGGCCAATTTGATTCAAACTTCACAGGAATGTTGCCCAAATGACTCCCTACCAAAATAGCTAAAATCGTTATGCTCTGACAAACAAGATGGCCGCCAGAGCTAAAATTAAAAAAAAAATCTTTAAACGACAATTGCTCCTGTTCCCTTGGGCCAAGTTTATTCAAACTTCATAGGAATGTTGCTTACGTGACCATCTACCAAAACAGCTGAAAAGGTTCTGCTCTGATGAGCAAAATGGCCGCCATAGCTAAAAATAGAAAAACATCGTAAATTTGCTTCAAACACGAACTCCTCCTTTACCCTTGGGCCAATTTGATTCAAACTTCACAGGAATGGTATGTAGGTGACACCCTAAAGAAATAGCTTAAATCATTCCGCTCTGACTAACAAGATGGCCGTCAGAGCTAAAAATAGAAAAATTCTTCAAACGACTACTCCTCCTTTACCCTGGGGCCAATTTCATTCAAACTTCATAGGAATGTTGCTTAGATGACCCACTACCAAAATAGCTAAAACGTTTTCGCTCTGATGAGCAAAATGGCCACCATAGCTAAAACAGAAAAAAACTTTGTAAATTTACGTCAAAACGCGAACTCCTCCTCAACCTTTGGGCCAATTTGTTTCAAACTTCACAGGAATGTTAGTTAGGTGACTCCCTACCAAAATAGCTAAAATCGTTCAACGTGGCGAACAAGATGGCCGCCAGAGCTAAAAATAGAAAAAAAATCTTCAAACGACAACTCCTCCTTACCCCTTGAACAAATTTGATTCAAACTTCACAGGAATATTATGTTGTTGACTCCCTACCAAAATAGCTAAAATTGTTCCGCTCTGACTAACAAGATGGCCGCCAGAGCTAAAAATAGAAAAATGCTTCAAACGATAATTCCTCCTTACCCCTTGGGCCAATTTGATTCAAACTTCACAGGAGTATTATGTCGTTGACCATCTACAATATTAGCTAAAATGATCACACTCCGATGAACAAAATGGCCACCAGAGCTAAAAATAGAAAAAACATTGTAAATTTGCTTCAAACTTCACAGGAATGATGCCCAGGGGACTCCCTACCAAAATAGTTAAAATCATTCCACTCTGATAAACAAGATGGCCACCAGGGCTAAATATAGAAAAAAATCTTCAAACGCCAACTCCTCCTGTACCCTTGGGCCAATTACATTCAAACTTCATAGGAATGTTGCTTAGATGACTCTCTACCAAAATAGCTAAAATGGTCTCGCCCCGATGAACAATATGGCCGCCAGAGCTAAAAAAAGAAAAAACATTGTAAATCTTTTTCAAATGCGAACTCTTTCTAAACCCTTGGGTCAATTTGATTCAAACTTCAAAGGAATGTTGCCTAGGTGACACCCTACCAAAATAGCTAAGATCGTTTCACTCTGATGAACAAGATGGCCACCAGAGCTTAAAATAGAATGTACTAGAGACAGTGACATTCAGGAGAGCGAATCAGGGCCCTCTGGGCCCTCTTGTTGTGATGTGGCATCCATTTATGAAGCACTATGCAAACATTCCCGTCGAATTTACAGTAACGCAAATCCCAACTGGCTGCCAGTGCAATAGCGAGTGCCTGTATAAGTCTGTGTTGAGGTTTGACGCCCCCGTCAACAATATTTGTGTCATTTTGAAGACGTTTTTTGTGGGACTTTTACCCGATATTGAGATGGCTGCCGCCAAAAGAAACCGCTTGGGTTTAAGGAACGGTTCGATCACCCATGCTTTTCCTGGACAGGCTTGGTCCTTCTTAGCGGTTCACCAGAACTCAAGTTCGGTCGGTTTCAGCTCTGCGCAGAAGCAGCCTAATCTATTTCACCAAGCCCCGATGGGCGGGGTCGTACGTAAAAAAGAGTTGATGGTGTGAACTCAGGAACATTATTAGTTGACACATCCGTCTGAAATTTCTGAAACGTCCCTCCAGAGAGATTTATCGTTTCTTCAAGCCCCGATGGACGGGTGCCGGCATAGACATCTGTATCGAAAAAAGTAAAAACTGTGTAAACTATTGCAGCCTGTGATCTGAAAATTGGTAGTTGAAATTAGCTAGTTGAATGGATGAAACTGCTTGCGTATTAAAGGCCAAGGTCATTCTCTGACCTTGTCCTAAGGTCATTCAGATATGAAACTACTTATTTGTCACAGAATCCACTGCTCCATTTGTGACCTTTCACATGAAACTCTAATGCTGAAAGCTTTTAGGAACAAAAAAAACGAACGTTTGGTCGTAAGACCAATATGGCCGTCATGCCCATATAAGGTAAAACCCTTCAGAAAAATGGGTCCATTATCAGGTGACATGTCCTAGATGGCTACACTGGTACCCTTTAAAAATCTTCTAAGAAATGAAACGGCTCCATAAACTCCCACCACTCAGAAGAGCGGTTCCGGACCATTGGTCCTTTGTCGTTTGTTTTTTTTTTTGGCTCACCAGAGCCGAAGGCTCCCGGGGAGCTTATAGTATAGTGATCCGCCGTCGCTATGTCAGCGTCTGCGTCAATATTTTAAAATGGCATCTCCTCTGAAACTACTTGGCCAATTGAAACCAAATTACATGTGGAGCCTCTGTGGGAAGGGGGAACGAAAGTTTGTTCCTGAGGACTGGGTCACATGACCAGTATGGCCGCCATGCCCATATATGAAAAAAAAAGGAAAACGTTTTCTTCTCAGGAACCGAATGGCCGATTACATTGAATCTTGGTATGCAGCATCGGGGACTCAGGCCCTACCAAGCTTGTTAAAATAATTACCTTTGGTTGACATTGACCTGTTTTGCGGCAAGGTCAAATTTGGTCACTGGAAAAAAAGGCAAAACAGTGGAATTTTCTGTTTGCGCTGTAGCTTCTGGCATCAGAAAAGATATTTGCGATCAGCTGAATGGAAGTTAGGTCAAGGTCATTTTCTGACCTTTGTCCCGGATGGCCCAGATCCCGTATTTTCACTAAACTGCTGGGTTGACTGAAACCAAATTGCACGTGGAGCCTCTATGGGAATGGGGAACGAAAGCTGGATCACGTGACCAATATGGCCACCATGCTCATATATGATAAAAAACGTTTATAAAGTTCTTCTTAGGAATCGAACGGCCGATGACCTTGAAACTTGGTATGCAGCATCGGGGACTCATGCCCTACCAATTTTGTTCAAATGATTACCTTTGATTGGCCTTGACCTGTTTTACGTCCAGGTCAAATGTGGCCACTAAGACACCTGCATGGAAAAGAGGCAAAAACAGTGGATATATATGATTGCCTGGTAGCCTGTGGTAACAGAAATGATACTTGCAGTCATCTGAATGGAAGTTTATCAATTCCAAAGGTCAAGGTCATTTATTACCTTTGTCTTGGATGGCTCAGATTCATTATTTTTATCTTCTTCACTTAAACTGCTGGGTTGATTTAAACCGAATTACATTTGGAGCCTCTATGGGAATGGGGAATGAAAGTGTGTTAGTGAGGAGTGGGTCACATGACCAACATGGCCTCCATGCCAATATATGGTAAAAACCATCAAAAATCTTCTCGGGAACCGAACGGCCGATGACCTTGAAACTTGGTATGCAGCATCGGGGACACGGGCCCTACCAAATTTGTTCAATTGAATACCTTTGATTGACATTGACCTGTTTTACGGCATGGTCAAATTTGGTCACTTAGACATTTGTGTGGGAAAAAGGCTAAACAGTGGATATTTCTGATCGCCTGGTAGCCTGTGGCATCAGAAATGATATTCGCAGTCAGTTGAATGGAAGTTAATTATTTCCAAAGGTCGAGGGCATTTGCTGACCTTTGTCATAGATGCCTCGGATTCAGTTTTTTAGCTTACCTGAGCCGAATGGTTACAAGATGAGCTTATCGTATAGGCAGGCGTCCGCCCGTCGTCCGTCCGTCGTTCACATTTTTGAACTTAAATATCTCAGTAACTAGCTGGTCAATCTTGATCAAAGTTTATGTCCAATATAACTGGCTTTGATCAGAACGGTGGTTGCCATGGAAACAAATATGCTCCATAGACTTATAATGGGAAAAACGACGTCTCCACCTTTTCTCAGCCGTTTCTGATATGATCTTTATCAAACTTGCAGATAACTAAGAGAGGCATACAGTCTACGTTCAGTTCGAAATTGGGCGTCACATGACCGACCGCTTTTGTGTTACCTGCCCTTGAGCGTAAAATTAAGCGAGAAATAGTGTCTCCACTTTTTCTTAGATGTTATTGGTCTGATCTTTTTGAAACTTTTAGTACACAAGTACAAGCATAATATCTCAGACGAGTTCGAAGTTGGCTCAAAGCTGACAACCGGTTTTGTATTTACGTTCTCTTGAGCGTGAACATTTATACCACAGGCTTACAATGGAAAAGCGACGTCTCTAACTTTTCTCAAACGTTTCTGATCTGATTTTGCTCAAACTTGCAGATGACCAGAGAGGCATATAGTCTACGTTGCGTTCGAATTTGGGCCTCGCAGAAACAAGAGTTTTGGGGTTACCTGCCCTTTAGTATAAATATGAGCGAAAAGTTGTGTCCATTTTTTTCAGCTGCTTTCGACGGATCGTTTTGAAACCTTTAGCAAACAAAGAGAAGCATGATATCTCAGATGAGTTCGAATTTGCCGCGAATCTGACGAGCTGTGCTATTTCTCAGGTGAGCGATCGTTGCCGGCTGGGTGACTTTTTATCTTCTTCTCGACTTAAACTTGGTGGTGGGGGGGGGGGGTGTTATTGAAACCAAATTATATATGGAGCCTCTATGGGTAGAGGAATGAAATGTGTTTGTAAGGGCTGGGTCACATGACCAATATCGCCGCCATGCTCTTATATGGTAAAAAAACTTATCAGGAACCAAATGGCCGATGACCTAGAGATTTGGTTTGTAGCATCGGAGACTCGGGGGCCTACTAAATTTGTTCAAGTGATGACATTTGGTTGACCTTGACCTGTTTTACATCAAAGTCAAATTTGGTCACTTAGACATTTGTATGGAAAAAGGGCAAGGCAGTGGGTTTAACTGATTGGATGGTAGCCTATTGCATCAGAAATATTAGAATCAAAGTTAGTCCATTCCTAAGGTCAAGGTCATTACTGACCTTTGTCTTGGAAGGCTCAGATTCAGTATTTTTATCTTCTCCACTAAAACTGCTGCGCTGATTCAAACCAAATTACATGAAGAGCCTCTATGGGATGAGGCAATGAAAAGTTAATCATTAGATTGTTGCTACATGACCAAGATGGTTGCCATGCCTGTATATGGTATAAACCACATGATCTCTGGTAAGCGTAGTGGCCCATGCCTCCCCCCATCCCCACACACAAACACAAACATTTTTTTGACATGACCTTATTGGCTAAATAAATGCGATCCTATTATGACACAGGGTAAACCTTAACGTGTACCCACAATCTATATTTTGAGCAGAAATAAGACGAATATCACAATTGTTCATCTTAAAATTTTCTTTTTTTTTTTCGGCGGTAAAATTTACAATGTATTTGTATATGCGTGTTAATGTTCATTGAAGTATGAATAGTGTCCTGAGCAGCAAATTCTTTCCTTTAAGAGTAGAGAAAAGTGAACAGGAAGTCCCGAAAATTGTCTCCCTTTGAAAATGGCGGGAAAATCTGCCAGGTGCTCCCATTCCCCTTAATTTTAATGTGATGTCGTGTTAGACAATGTGGGGAGCTCGTTAGAATCGCTCATTGCGGGAGTTCGAATGAGTACCTAAACATATTCACCGTCTATCATCACCACCGGAATCCCTATGAATCAAAAGTAATAGCTGTAGGTGAAGGAGTGCCTCTTGAAAATGGAAAATTAATTTGCAAAAGAAACTCGCCTCGAATGATACTTTCAACATAAATGTTTGCCTTAACATAAATTACCTGTTGTACGGCAAATAGTAGCTGTGGTGCACGGCTTGTAGCAAATTAGCGTAAAAGAAAGTGTACGGCGAATAGTTCCATGTTTATAGCTTATAACCTTTTTTTTTTTAAAGTAAACCGACCGGCCTTCCGATGGTTCTCTGACATCAATGAGGACTATACTGTTCTGTGTGTATGATGAAATGGGTGTCATGTCAAAGTCTGGTGTTAAATTTCGTCGAACAAGCTGCTTCGAAATGTAAACAATGGTCGGCCTGAACTGGCGCTAAATCAATGGATTCACCTGTCACAACATTTTTATCCAGTGTCACCAGAATTTCATAAACACACTTCAACAATTTTCACCGGTTCTCTCGTCATATAAGCAAGAAGCCATCACAATATAGTAATGTTAGTTAGGAACTAATTACTTTATATAGTTTTAAGAGCATATTTTGCCACAGAGGCGTTATTGTGGGTTATAAAGAAGTGCACATTATGAAAATACGCCGGTTCAAATATACACGCATGGAAGACTAGTAAGGGATAGATAGCGGTTATGCACTCAAAATCCTAACGGGAACTTCTGGCCATGACTTACGAGACTTAAAATGTCAACCTTTTGAGATGAAATGAGATCTAAAATGTGTTCGCCCTATGAATACAATAGGATAAAGATGCATGGCCGGTCCGACTCGCACTACTTTCTCTAGGTTCTGCGGTTCGATTAGCTATAGCGGTAATATAGTTGCGTTGTCCAACCATACTACATTTGTATTATTTGCTGGGATAAATGCCCCAAAATGATCCATCTATCGGATCGGTACGTTAACTGGAGCCCCCCCCCCCCCCCCCCCCCCGGTGCAGGGAGAATCATCCCATATGCAAGTTAGAGATCTTTACGTAATTGCATGATGATTTATACAATAGTTTATTAGTTAACTATACAATCATAATGTATACTTAAATTATAAACTATTGTTGAAACTAATCATGTAATGTAATCACAATGACGGTGAGCTCTCAGATCCATTTCCTGTGACAAATGGAGTCAAACACTGTTCAGCATAATGTTCGCTGCCATGTTCACATACGTTTTCCAGAAGGGTGACAATGGCATACCGATTAGGTATCGCTTTGATGGGAAGCTTATCAATCTCGGAATGTTGCAAGCCAACTCATGTGCTGGATGTGTTCCTCATTGGGGATGACATGGTAAAAGGTGCATAATTACTGTATAGGCTTTCATCCTGGAGTATGTGTAATGTACACCTGACAGTAATGGTCAAATGTGTTCGATCGCAGTAGTTGTTTTTAGGCCCACTAAGATTTACTTTTATCAGACAGACAACATGCATTTAGGAAAAAGGCTTAGTTGTGAAATCAGTTGAGAACAGTTATTAATGACTGGGCAAAAATCTTGGACAAACGGGACAGGTAGACACATATATTCTGGACTGCGAGAAAGTCATGAACTACTTAAATCTAAGTTATTTGGTTAAGGCATTGGGGAATACTCTCAAATGGATAGATTCAATTCTTTGCAATAGAAAATAGCTCGTTTTTGTTAATGGTGAATCATCAGAGTGGGCACCAGTTTTGTCTTGTGTCCAACAAGGGGCTGTTCTTGGTCCACTGTTATTCTCCCTGTGCATCAGTGATATTTCCACTGTCATTGACTCAGAAATAATACTGTTCGCAGACGACTGTTTGCTAACTGCAAATTAGAGATACAGAGGACTCACTAAAACTTCAGAATGATATAGATAGATTAGGATGTTGGGCACGATTCAGCCCGTTAAATGCAATATTATGCAGACAACTAAGAAGAGAACAAATAAAATTGAGGCTTCTTATACCTTAGAGGGAACGGTCCTCGAAAACATGGATTCCATTAAATACCTTGGTGTGACACTCACACACAATTTGAGATGGAATACATATATAAGCAACATGTGTATTAAGGTAAATAGAACGCTTGGTTTCCTGAGGCGAAATCTTCATCAGTGTCCTGAGGACATAAAAGAGGCAGCATATAAAGTTCAAGTCCGCCCAGTCTTGAAATATGGTAGTTGTATCTGGGACCCCAGCGGAATGATCCTTAATGAAGAAATTGAAAACGTTAAGAATAGAGCTGCTAGATTTGTAACAAGCAATCACTGCTTTGAAACTGGGAGCATGACTGGAATACTAGGAAAATTAGGATGGGAGTCTCTCAAGAAAAGTAGAAACTACAGTAGGCTAATACTTTTATACAAAGGTCTAAGGGGTGCTAGCTGCATCCAACAGATGACCTTGTTACCCAGCTAGGCACTTAGAAATTATCATTCATTTGCGTTTCAGACCTTTACTGCAAGAAATGTCATCCATAAAGAATCATTCTTCCCCGATTATTTCAGCAGCTGAAGGTGCTGAGGATTGTGTAGCTAAGTTTACCTCTTCTTTAGGCTATAGGGCTTGAGATGTGAGAGCTAGGGACTAACTTCCCATCACAGATCCTGGTGTATGAATGTCATTTGACGTGTCACCAGTAACAATTCCAATTCTGAATAAAGGAGTAGCCATTCCTATTTGCCGTACACCTTATTGTCTATATTCCGTACACCTATCTGGTTGTAAACAACTGAACGCCGTACATATGAATTTTGGGTTTTCAATAAATACGCTTAGTGCATGATAAAATTAGGACCAGAGAATTTTTTCAGATGCTACCCATTATAAACAGAAACAGGTAAAAGGAAGTTTAAGCGGAAATAAATCAAGAAATTATAAAATCTGGAACCGGTTTTCGAAAATGCTGGTCTTCATTCGGTACCAAACATCGATAAAACTTGTGTTCCTGACTTTAAATCGAAAGATACAGCAAAGAAAAACGCATAAACTGTTGCAGAAATCCCTCTGTTATTTGAAGGAAATAAGTTAACCCTTCACTTGCATAAAATAGATCAGAAATAAAGGCTACACTCACCGTGCTCCATGCCTACTTTCGCTTTGTATCGATTCACCGGGATTCTGTTTCCGGTGGTGATGATAGACGGTGAGATTGTTCCAGCGAGTATCTAACCAGTCTATGTTTTGAAAAAAATAATGTATAGGCCATGTAAAGCCCTCTTTTCACTACATAAAGTTGTTTTTTCCAGGGTTTGTCAACATTATGGTATCTTAAACCTACACATCCTTAGCCGTCCTTTGAGATAATTCCATTACAATGTGACATAAATACATTCATTAAGCGTTGATGTTGATCACAGGAGCCGCCGAGCGGTCTCCTAGGTCTTGTTTGTTTGTATTGGAGTTTGCCGGCCCACTTAACACTATTTTAGGTCACTTTTGAGCCGGTCAGGTTACCTGTCCACACTTTTCGTGGGCAAGCTGATATGTAAGCGGTTAACCAGTACACTGCACATTCTTTCGTCAGAAACTGACAACTGTCCTTCTTGAATCGGCGCAAGGCAGAGAATGACCGTAGAAAAGATTTCATGATTAGTCTCCACGAAAATCTCCGTGGTCTAGTGGTTAAGTGCAACAAAAGTTCTCTTATATTGTTGCTAAAAAATGTGAGCAGCTTTTGCATTAGCTGCTAAAGCTGCTCACATTTTTTATGCCCCCGCCATTCGAAGAAAAGGCATATAGAGTTGCCCCTGTCCGTCCATCCGCCCGCCCGTTCGTGCGTCCGTGCGTCCGAAACTTAAACGCAGTCAATAACTTCCTTATTTCTCAATGGATTTTAAAATTACTCGGCATAAATGTTAACCATCATGAGACGATGTGTCACGTGCAAAACCCAGGTCCGTACCTCCAAGGTCAAGGTCATACTTAGAGGTCAAGGGTCAAAAAAGGGGTCCGAAACTTAAACGCAGTCAATAACTTTCTTATTTCTGGATGGATTTTAAAATTACTTTGTAGAAATGTTAACCATCATGAGACAATGTGTCACGTTCAAACCCAGATCCGAACCTCCAAGGTCAAGGTCATACTTAGAGGTCAAGGGTCAAAAAAGGGTCCGAAACTTAAACGCAGTCAATAACTTTCTTATCTCTGGATGGATTTTGAAATTACTTGGCAGAAATGTTGGCCATCATGAGACAATCTGCCTCACACAAAACCAAGGTCCTTACCTCCAAGGTCAAGGTCATACTTAGAGGTCAAACGTGAAAAAAAGGGTCCAAAACTTAAACAAGGTCAATTACTTTCTATGCATGAATACGAACATAGAGATAGTTTCAGGCGGGGGTATCCGTGTCCTATGTACGCATTTCTAGTCAGCAAAATATTAGTATATTCGCCATGTTAAATGATAAAACTTTTAACGACTTGTTAACTAGCCATGTTGTTAGGTTTTAACAGCTGGTGCCTGAACGTAAAGCCATGAAAAATAACAGATAATTGCATTTTCTTGTTTATCGAACACGACCTAGACTAGTATGTGTTGCTTTTTGTATTGTAGGTCTTCAATGAACCCCGTCCTTCGACGCATTCTCATCCCAGCTACGCGAGAAAGTGAGGTGTCTCAGGAATCACATGGAGATACCGGGTAAGCCAATTTCCATCTGCATGTCTATGATGGCATACTGTTACAAAAGGCCCCCGCCGATCGGGGCTTGAAGAAATAGATGGGCTGCTTGATGCTTCCACGCAGATCTGAAACCGACCCGCACTTGAGTACTGGTAAAACGCTTAGAGGATCTAAGCCTGTTCAGGCAAAGCGGTGCGAATTGGCCCGTCCATGCTTATACACCCTATTGGTTTCATTGAGCGGCAGGGCTTGAGATGTCATTTCATCTCAATTTCGGGTAAAAGTCCCACAAAATTAATAGCGACGTCTCCATAATGACCTTTACAGTGTTGACGGCGACGTTAAACCTCAAATCAAACAAAACTGTAACCAAAAAGATGCACTTATATCTCGTGTTGACAAAGTCTAGAAAGAGCTATTGCACGAGCTTCGGCGTCAGCGTCAAAACACGTTTTAGTTTTCCAAATGGTTTATATGCGAATTTATGCGTGCTGAGGTTTTACGTCCCCGTCATTTGTTGGTCGTTTTGGAGACGTTGCTCCCGACATCAGAAAAGATTCCTATATAATTCTGCCCCTTCCCCTTGAACCCAACTTTTATATAGTAAAACTTGGGCTTACAGGGGTAAACCTTAATTTTCTTATTTCTGCCCTAAAATATAGATTGTAGCTACTCGCTAGAACCGCCTCGATGAGGCGGTTCTAACGTGTACCCACACTCTATATTTAAAGCAGAAATAAGAAAATATTTTGAGCAGAAATAAGAAAAATATCACAATTGTTCATCTGAAAATTGTTCTTCTTTTTTTTTCGGCGGTAAAATTTACAATGCATTTGTATGGGCGTGTTTTGGTAATGTTTCGTGGCACTTTTACCCCACATTGAGATGAAATGACATCTATCTCAAACCCCACCGCCCAAAGTGTGTAAGGAACGCTTCGGCTCGCATCACCTCTCCTTGGCAGACTTAGTCCTTCTTAGCGATTAAACAGTTTCAAGTCGGTTGGTTTCAGCTCTGCTTGGAAGCTCCATGCAGCTCAATCTATTTCTTCAAGCCCCGATGCGTGGGAGGGATGGTTTATATTTGGTATGATGATAGGTGTTTTTGTTTGTTTGATTTGAGGTTTTACGTCCCCGTCAACACTTTTAAGGTCGTTTTTGAGATGTTGCTTACAGTTTTGTGGACTTTTACCCGACATTGAGATGAAATTACATCTCACTTCCTGCGGCCCCGTTAAACCAATACGGCTTGTCCAACTCGCACCACTTTTGTCTGAGCAGGCTTAGACCTTCTAAGCGGTTTACTACAACTCATGTGCGACCGGCTTCAGTTCTGCGGGTAACCAGCATGCAGCCAAAACTATTTCTCCAAGACCCGATGGACGGGGGCCAACATAATCATAGATATACATGGAGATCGAATGTTTTATTTAGCCATACCTCAGTTGTTGCCTATGACGTATGTGAGATCTCAAATTTTGCAACGGAAGGTTAGATGGTTACCCCGGATGTTCCGGTTTTCGCTCACCTTTGATTAACAATGGGATCGAAATCAATTTAAGGACCGTAAACCGAAAAAAAGTCTTCGAGGGACGTTCATTTAATTGTGACACTAATGATCCACCATTCCGCGTGGCTGTAGGTAGCACATGGAAACTGTGGTGCGATTTCGGTCATAGGGGCTTGAATCATGAAAAAAAAAAAAAAATGAAAATTTTTTATTTTTTTATTTTTTTATTTTTTTTTTGGGTACTATATTAGAGACAAGGTCTCTAGAACCACAAAAAAAAAAAAAAAAAAAAAAAAAAAAAAATTTTTTTTTTTTTTTTTTTTTTTTTTTTTTTTCAATTTTTTCATGATTCAAGCCCCTATGATTTCGGTCTAATCCTTTCAGTCTTTCAAAAGTTATGGAAAGTTCCAGTTGTCAGTCATATATACATTCAACGCTAAAAGTTTGCAAAATGAAATTCATTACGAATACTCGCCTATACAAATGCATTGTAAACTTTACCACCGAAAAATCGAAATTTTTAAGATGAAAAGTTGTGATATTTTTCTAATTTCTGCTCAAAACATAGATTGTGGGTTCTCGGTAGAACCCGAACGAGTACCCACAATCTATATTTTGTACCAGAAATAAGCAAAATAAGGTTTACCCCCGTAAACCCCGGTTACTATCGGGGGGGGGGGGGGGGGGGGGGGGGCAAAATTATGTATGTTTTCGTGATGTAAAAAAAAAGAGTTTCACAAACGGCCTCCGCCCATCGGGGCTTAAAGAAATATATGGGCTGCAAGATGCTTCCACGCAGGGCTAAATCCGGCCCGCACACGAGTACTGGTAAACCGCCTACAGAATCTAAGCCTGCCCAGGCAAAGCGGTACGAGTCGGACCGTCCATGCTTATAAACCCTATTGGTTTCAGTTGATGGCAGGGCTTTAGATGCCATTTCATCTCAATGTCGGGTAAAAGTCTCACAAAATTGGGAGCAAGGTCTCCAAAATGACCTTTACAGTGTTGACGGGGACTTTAAACTTCAAATCAACAAAAACAAACATGCACAGTTCGAATTTTATATCAATTATCTCTCGGCTACAATACAGTATGCATCATAAAAATCACCGATTTTAAGGCTTGTATGAATTTACCTGCGTTCGTAAGAACTCTTAGAGGGGTGCTGTTGCCGATCAGGATTTTGTTTTCACATTTTAGTGCCTCCTCGGAACAGTAGAGACGGAGCAGCTGGGGTTTGAAGTCGTCTTTTGTTTAAATTTGAGTGGCTTCTTTGAACAATAGAGACGTGGCAGACTTTTATTCCGAGGTCAAGTCATCGATATCCAATATGGCTGCCGCGCCGCACTCATCCGAAAGTCTGGAGAAGCCCGGGATCGATCCTGCGATCCCTGGTTTATAAGGCGAGTAGCGTAACCACTACACCACGGAGGCTTCTCCCTACAAAAACTAAGGGAAGGGTCGTAACTAATGTTGAGAGAACTTGTGACCCAACCCCATTGCACACATATATGTAATAGTTGCAATAAAATATGTTTATACTACAAAAACTAACATTGCTGCTGTGGCAGACAGGTCAAACAAGATACAGATTTCACTGTGAAAGAAATTGCTGATAGTATTGGTGTTTTATTTGGACAATTTTATAAGATTTTGACCAATGAACTTACATGCACGGTGCATCCCGCATCTCTTGGCCAAAGAAAAAAAGACCACCAATGTAAAAATGGCGAAAAATCTTATAAATGAAAAAAGTACAAAAAAAACTCACAAACCTAGACTTTCGGATGAAACCTGTGTCTTTTATTCTGAACCGTAGAGACGCATCCATATCAAGCAGTGCTGCGCGAAAAGACCAAGCAAGGTCGGTCATTGCCAAAAAGAATTAAAAGCGCTGGAAAATTTTGTATGCGGCATTTTTCAATTGCGATAGAGCCATTGTTCAACTTCTCGTACAAATGGCAAGAGGCACTCACAGATATTTTTATAAGAATGGTGTGTTGGCACACTATGACAACTGTAGGCCTGCAAAATAGAAGGGAAGGCATCAGGAATCGATACAATTAACCCACAGCTCCAATCAGAGACACCAAAGGGAAAGAAGCACAAACATGAAACAACTAGGCCCTAATGGAAACATCAATAGCGGGAAGCCAAAAGGAAAATTATTTTTCCATAAAATGACCTATTGGCTGTCCAAAACAAAATAATATGAACGACACACACACTCAATGACAAACCATAACAAAAATAAACCGCGACACAACAACCGCTGAAACGAATTCCACTTGGGGGCTTAAATACAATTTACGTGGCCACAATCCTCCCCCTTATTTCTGACGCGACTTAGGCAAAAAAAAAAAATGTTCAGTCCGCATGAAGCAACCATTTTAAGAGGTCTGTGTCTTATCCATCGCAACGCACCTGCTCACATGTGTGTTCTCATCCAAGTAATCTTGAAAGGGGTAAAGGTAATTCAGCTCTCTCATCCACCTTATTCACTAGAGACCTTATTACCTGCGACTTTTCCTAGTCTTCTTTACTGAAACCCTTTCTGGTCGTCGTTATGGATCCTGAAGTGCTCTTGGTAGTGCGATTTACCAGTGTCTTCAGGGTAAGGCTGACACGATTAATCGTACAATCGATTAATCGATCGATAAATTACACAAAAATGATTATCCTTTCTGATTTGCTTTTAATCTTTTACATGATAAGTACAATTTACTACCCAAAGTTATGCCTAAAATAGCGGGATGAGTGGCAAAAGGTGCAAACCCTGATGAGACGCCACATACTGCGGTGTCTCATCTGGGTCTACACTGTTTGCTCAGGCCTGTCTGTTCAAATATACATATGGTCCAGTGCAAGATATGGTAAGAGTCATGCTCAGACAGAAAGCCAGACAGGACAGCCCTACTTCCGGTTTTGGACAGCCTTAGCGATTACTAATCGATTATCGATCGCAATGACAGGATGATAATCGATTATCGTTTCAGCTCCGATTAGCCAGCCCTACTTCAGGGTAAAGCTAAACAGGCCTACTTCTATGCTTTTACAAAATGGATTTCGAGACTTGAAAAGTGTGTTTCCGTCAAGGGAGACTACTTCGGGTTGATGTAAACGAAATGTGAATGTGATTAATATCACGCTCTGTAGAACCCCAGTGACAACATTAATTGAGCGCCCCTCGTATGAACTAAAGTTCAAGGGTCAGGGACTTGAAATTTATGTTAAAGTTTAACATGTATGATTTTAAAACTTCGTATTTTCACAACCATGTGGTGGATTTTCTTTTAATACATGCAGATATAGGTCCCAAGTTTTATTCAGTGGTATTACCCCTACCCCAAATAGGCATTGCTCAAGGTCAAGGTCACAGACAATGAAATATTATGTCAAAGGTATTAAGTACTTTATAACTCCCATATTTAGCCATCTGAGTTGTAAAAAACTTAATACATGTACCTTTGTTTTCATATCTCTCATATATAGTCTGTTTTGGTGGTTGGGTGAGGCAATGGTGACGTGTCTCTTGCGTCAATGTGGTGTCCAATTAATATTGGCTTACAGTTGGACATTTTAGGCTTCTGAATGATACATTTAGTTTATATTTGGTATGATGATAGCTGTTGGTCAATTTTATATTTAATTCAACATTACCATCCCCCCTGCCCATGGCATTAAGATCAAAATTATGGACCAGCTTGACAGTTTTAAAGGCATATCAATCATACGGTGTTTTGGGGGCACACAATTGCTGTATTAACCCATTTTGTACCGGAAACCCCAAAACGGATACCCTGGCAAACAGTGCAGGCCCAGATCAGACGCCGCAGAACGCGGCGTCTGATCAGGGCCTACACTGTTTGCAAAACTTTCAGTCAATTTCCGAATTGTTTTTGAAGATAACACAACCTGACATCCCTAAATTTGGAAACGGACTCCTGCTCTATACAAGGTGGAAGATTCCATTTGGTACAAAAAAAGATTAAGTGATATTCCCTTGTAAAAATTTGGCAAATTTCGCTAAAAACAGAATGCAGGTAGAGAAGCTTGTTAAACGACATTCAGCGCCATGGCGCGCCCAAGTAGCATAACGTGACGTCAAATAGAACGTTTCTGACCTCACGTGAAAAACAACATGGTCGCTGGAATAAAAAATTCTTGACGCGTTTCATTCTCTCTGAAAAGATGCATATAAATAGTGTATTTTAGAAATTGTTTTTGAGGCTTAGATGCAATCACACTAGCAGTGAACAAGTATTCTAACGGCTCATTTAAACCAGGAAAAGGCCCCGCCCATCAGGGCTTGAAGAAATAGATGGGCTGCATGATGCTTCAACGCAGAGCTGAGACCGACCGTACAAAAGTACTGGTAAACCGCTTAGAAGATCTAAGCCGGTGTAAGTTATGCTTGTAAACCATATTGGTTTTATTGGGCGACAGGGCTTGAGAAGTCATTTGAGCCAGCGCATAACAAAATCTGCAAGAAGTTTTGAGCGACGAGCGAAGACTCAGATCAGCCTGCGCATTCGTACAGTCTGATCAGAGTCTTCGCTGATCGCATGTACCTTCCATGCAAAGAGACATAAGCATAATAAATTGTTATAGTGGATGGGTGCACGGATTGATTTGAGTCTGTGTTGGTCACACCGGTCTTATTAGCTCACCTGGGGGAGCTTATAGTATAGAGGGTCCTCCGTCGTCCGTCCATCGTCCGTCCACACTTTTGAGCAGCTATATCTCTGCAGCCTGCAGGCTGATCTCAATCATTTCTCATCTGTAGCATGCCTCTGGTGGGACATTGATGACATAATTTTTTTTTTCGAAATCGCTCTTAAACTTTGGTTCCTATGGCAACCACAAGGGCCCATAGACTTACTATGGGAAAATGCTTGTCATCACCGTAGCGCCTTAAGTTTTGATGGGTTCTTTCTGAAACTTATACGTAAGGTGGCTGGGTATAAAAACTCACATGAGTTCGAAAACCGGCCAAGTCGGCCCATTTATCGTAGAGTTACGTCCCTTTGATTGTTGAAAATGCAGATTTTTTACCTTGTCATCATAGTAGCCCCTTCAGTTTTGATCGGATCTTTCTGAAACTTATATGTAAGGTGGCTGGAGATAAATCCTCGGATGAGTTCGAAAACC
The DNA here is from genome assembly GCA_963580285.1 of Lucinisca nassula. Taxonomy (NCBI): domain Eukaryota; kingdom Metazoa; phylum Mollusca; class Bivalvia; order Lucinida; family Lucinidae; genus Lucinisca; species Lucinisca nassula. The sequence goes on from OY757013.1 coordinate 44,762,923, forward strand.
GGCCAAGTCCGCCCATTTATCATAGAGTTACGTCCCTTTGATTGCTGAAAATGCCGATATTTGACCTTGTCATCACGGTAGCCCCTTCAGTTTGGATCGGATCTTTCTGAATCATATGTAAGGTGACTGGGGATAAAACCTTGGATGAGTTCGAAAACTGGCCAAGTCGGCACATTTATCATAGAGTTACGTACCTTTGATTGCTGAAAATGCCGATTTTTGACCTTGTCATCACCGTAGCCCCTTCGGTTTTGATCGGATCCCTCTGAAAGTTATATGTTAGGTGGCTGGAGATAAAATCTCAGATGAGTTCCAAAACCAGCCAAGTCGGCCCATTTATCGTAGAGACACGTCCCTTTGATTGCTGAAAATGCCGATTTTTGACCTTGTCATCACTGTAGCCCTTTCAGTTTTGATCGGATCTTTCTGAAACTGATATGTAAAGTGGCTTTGGATAAAATCTCGGATGAGTTCGAAAACCAGCCAAGTTGGTCCATTTATCGTAGAGTAACGTCCCTTTGATTGCTGAAAATGCCGATTTTTTGACATTGTCATCACCGTAACCCTTTCAGTTTTGATTGGATCTTTCTGAAACTTATATGTATGGTGGCTGGGGATAAAAGCTCCGATGAGTTCGAATACCGGCCAAGGTGGCCCATTTATCATAGAGAAACATCCCTTTGATTGCTGAAAATGTCTATTTTGACCTTGTCATCACCGTAGCCCCTTCAGTTTTGATCGGATCTTTCTGAAACTTATATGTAAGGTGGCGGGGGATAAAACCTCGGATGAAATCGAATACCGGCCAAGTCGGCCAATTAATCATAGAGTTATGTCCCTTTTATGGGTGAAAATGTCGATTTTTGACATTGTCATCACCGTAGGCCTTCAGTTTTGATCGGATCTTTCTGAAACTTATATGTAAGGTGGCTGGGGATAAAACCTCGAATGTGTTCTAATACCGGCCTAGTTGGCCCATTTATCATAGATTTACGTCCCTTTGATGGCTGAAAATGTTGATTTTTTACCTTGTCATCACCGTAGCCCCTTCAGTTTTGATCGGATTTTTCTGAAACTTATACGTAAAGTGGCTTGGGATAAAACCTCGGATGAGTTCGAAAACTGGCCAAGTCGGCCCATTTATCATAGAGTAACATCCCTTTGATTGCTGAAAATGCCAAATTTTGACCTTGTCATCACCGTAGCCCCTTTAGTTTTGATCGGATTTTTCTGAAACGTATATGTAAGGTGGCTGGGGATGAAACCTCGGACAAGTTCGAATACCAGCCAAGTCGGCACATTTATCATAGAGTTACGTGCCTTTGATTGCTGAAAATGCCTATTTTCGACCTGGTCATCACTGCTGCCCCTTCAGTTTTGATCCGATCTTCATGAAACTTACAAACATGTAAGTCAGGCAGAATACCTTGGGGGAGTTTGAAAACTCATGAGGTTTGCCTATTTGTCACAGAGTAACATCCCTTTGATTGCAGCAGTGAATTGCTTATTTTTGAACTTGTCATCACCATAGCCCCTTCAGTTTATATCGGATCTTCTTAGGAAGTCAGGAATAAAAGCTTGAATGAGTTTGAAAACCGGTGAGGTCAGACCATTTATCATAGAGTTACATTCTACTTGATTTGCAGAAAATGCTTACCCTGTCATCACCATGTCCTCCCATAAATCTTCAGTAGAGGTTGGTACTTCCTGAAACTTTGAATCTGTTAGCTCAGGTGAGCGATTCAGGACCAGCTTGGTCCTCTTGTTTTAGGTTTTGCTATGCGCCGGCGCATTTCATCTCAATGTCGGGTAAAAGTCCCACAAAATTGGAAGCGACGTCTCCAAAATGACCTATACAGTGTTGACGGGGACGTTAAACATCAAATCAAACAAACAAACCAAGAAAGCCCGAGAATGTCAGAACCCAGCTGAAATTTCCGAATATTTATTTTAACCCTTATCTTGCTATTCGCGACAACCCCTATCTTTGGAAACAGTGTAGATCCAGATCAGATGGCTTCTGAAGAAGCCATCTGATCAGGATCTACACTGTTTGGCATTCAGTTTAAGAATTTGTAGCAATAAATTACATCAAGTAATTTGATTGGTTGATAGACAGAAATGGGTGTGGCTTTAATGAATATTCAGCAAGATAAGGGTTAAGAGGTGTAGCAAAGACAATGTGTTTTGCCGGGTATAAAGGGTCTCGTGTAATTGTTAACACTTTCAGATTAGATGTACGGTCAACGGGCTTCCGTGGCCTAGTGGTTAAGAGCGTTGACTCTTGATCATTAGGTCTCTCACCGCTGTGGTTCGAGCCTCGCTCTGGTCACATGTGAGAAGCCACGTTCTGCAACGGAAGGTCATGTGGTTTTTCTCCGGGTACTCCGGTTTTCGCCCACCTCTGATTAAAGATCGGCTCGAGATGAGTGAAATAATCTTAAAAGGGCAGTAAAACCAAAACCAAAAAAAAAAAAAAAAAATAGATAAATAAATAAATAAATAAAATAAAAAAAAGATGTACGGTCTATAAACGGCCACTAGCGTCTATCTACTAACGATCTGATTTCCTTTGTGATTGATATCATTTTTATTTGTTTCAGATATGCATTGATTTCGCTGCTAAGTATAAAATAAATATTGTAGGTGCAGTGAGTGGGTGTTTGAGTTTTTTGTCCCACCAACAGCTAAGGTCATACGGAGACGGGACCTCGGTTTAAAGACTCATCCGAAAGTCTGGAGAAGCCCGGGATCGATCCTGCGACCCCTGGTTTACAAGGCGAGTAGCGTAACCACTACACCACGGAGGCTTCTGTGTAGGTACAGTGAAATTCCGCTTTTAAGTCCACGTAAAATTAAGACTAATTCTGCTATAAAAAAAAACTTATTTTGAAGGGTATACTTATTTTTTCTTTGTATTTTCTGCCTACAAAGTCGACTGGTCAGAGACCACCTGTGGGACTGTACAAAAGTGGTCTTTAAGACCACTTTTGAACAGTCTCAAAGGTGGTCTTAATATAGGAATTTTTCTGTACTTGTTAGAATAGCCTCATTAAAGCGATACTTTCAAGTACACACAGTTCCCACATTACATATTTCTAACAAGACGCCAAGGAAATAATCCAAAAGTAATTTTCATTACGATAATACATCCATGGGTCATGTGGCAGTCTTTCATTTCTTCTAAATGGTTACTTTTCTTATTACTTTTCTGATGATATTTTTAGCCCACCTGACCGAAGGTCATGGTGAGCTTTTGTGACTGTGAGATGTCCGGCGTCGTCGTGCATCGTGCGTGCGTAAACTTTTCTTGTTAACATTCTAGGGGCCACAGTTTAGTTCAAATCATCATCAATCTTGGTCAGAATGATCATCCTAACACTACCTCAGTTAAGTTCGAATATGGGTCATGTCGAGTCAAAAAGTAGGTCACCAGGTCAAATCAAAGGAAAACCTTGTTTATACTCTAGAGGCCACAGTTTTGGTCCAATCATCCTCAAACTTGCTCAGGATAATCATCCTGACAGTATTTCGGTCAAGTTCGAATATGGGTCATGTGGGGTCAAAATTAGGTCATTAGGTCAAACCATAGAAAAACCTTGTAAACACTCTAGAGGCCACAGTTTTGGTCCAATCATCTTCAGAATGATCACCCTGACAATATCTCAATCAAGTTCGAATAAGTGTCATGTTAGGTCTAAAAGTAGGTCATTAGGTCAAACCATAGAAAAACCTTGTTAACACTCTAGAGGCCACAGATTTGGTCCAATTATCCTCAAACTTGCCCAGAATGATCTTCCTGACAATATCTTGGTCAAGTTGAAATATGGGTCATGTCGGGTCAAAAAGGAGGTCAGTAGGTCAAATCATAGAAAAACATTGTTAACACTCTAGAGGCCCCAGTTTGGGCAATCGTCCTCAAACTGGCGCAGAATGATCATCCTGACAATATCTCGGTCAGGTTCGAATATGGGTGATGTGGGGTCAAAAAGTAGGTCAGTAGGTCAAACCATAGAAACACCTTGTTAACGCTCTAGAGGCCACTGTTTTGGTCCAATCATCCTCAAACTTGCTCTGGATGATCATCCTGACAGTATCTCAGTCAAGTTCGAATATGGGTCATGTCGGGTCAAAACGTAGGTCAGTAGGTCAAACCATAGATGGCCAGAATGATCATCCTGACAATATCTCGGTCAAGTTTGAATATGGGTCAAGTCGGGTCAAAAAGTAGGTAGTATGTCAAATCAAAGAAATACCTTGTTAACACTATAGGGGCCCCAGTTTTGGTCCAATCATGCTCAAACTTGCTCATAATGATCATCCTGACAATATCATGGTCAAATTCGAATATGGCCCATGTAGGGTCAAAAAGTAGGTTAGTAGGTCAACACATAGAAAAACCTTGTTAACACTCTAGAGGCCACAGCTTTTGTCCGATCACCCTCAAACTTGCTCAGAATGATCATCCTGACAATATCTTGGTCAAGTTCGAATATGTGTCATGTCGGGTCAAAAAGTAGGTCAAATCATAGAAAAACCGTGTTTTCACTCCAGAGACTTCAATTATAGTCTAATTATCATCAAACTTGCTCAGAATGATCATCTTGACAATATCTAGGGTCACATCGGGTCAAAAAGTAGGTCAATATATCAAATCATAGAAATGCCTTGTTAACACTATAAAGGATCCACTTTTGGTCCAATCATGCTCAAGCTTGCTCATAATGATCATCCTGACAATATCATGGTCAAGTTCGAATATGGGTCATGTGAGGTCAAGAAGTAGGTCAGTATGTTAAATCGTAGAAAAAGCTTATGAACATACTAGAAGCCACAGGTTTGGTCCGATCATCATCAAACTTGCCCAGAATGATCATCTTCACAATAGTTCACGTCAAGTTCGAATATGGATCATATTGGTGAAAAGTAGGTCAGTAGATCAAATCATAGAAAACCTTGTGAACGCACTGATGGGCTCCGTTTTGGTACGATCATCATCAAACTTGCCCAGAATGATCATTTTGACAATATCTCAGTCAAGTTCGAATATGGGTCATAATTGGTTCAAAAAGTAGGTCAGTAGGTCAAATCATAGAAAAATCTTGTGAACATTCTAGCGGCCAGAATTTTGGTCCGATCGTGATCAAACTTGCCCAGAATGATCATTTGACAATATATCGGTTAATTTCGAATATGGATCATGTCTGGGCAGTAAGTAGGTCAGATCATAGAAAAAACTTGTGAACACACTTGAGGCCCCAGTTTTGGTCCGATGATCATCAAACTTGCTCAGAATGATCATCTTGACAATATCTGGATCAAGTTTGAATATGGGTCATGTTACATATAAGCAAGTCAGGAATAAAAGCTTGAATGAGTTTGAAAACCGGTGAGGTCAGCTGATTTATCATAGAGTTACATTCTATTGGATTGCAGAAAATTCTTACCATGTCATCACTTTGTCCTCCAATAACTCCTTCAGTAAAGATTGGCACTTCCTGAAACTTTGAATCTGTTAGCTCAAGTGAGCGATACAGGACCATCTTGGTCCTCTTGTTGTTTTTTCTCTTATTTTTACTCCAATCATAGGTTGTGCGTGTTCGTTAGACATTGAGGCGGTTCTTACGAGTACCCACAACATACGCCATGGAGCAGAAATAAGAAAACGTATATACAACCCTGTAAACCCCAGTTTTCTCTATATAAAGTGGGTTTACGAAGGTGACGTGTTGACTTGATGCGTTACTCCTTCTTAGCTTGAGGTATGATGTATCATGATGATAAGTTCGTGAAATGAACATCCCTCTAAACTCCACTTTATATAGAGAAATCTGGGGTTTACAGGGATGAACATTATTTTGCTTATTTCTGCTCCAAGACATAGACTGTGGGTACACGTTAGAACCGCTATGAGCATCCACAACCTATGTTTGCAGTATATACAGTAAAATTCTGCTATTAAGACCACTTAAAATTAAGCTTAATTTCTTTAGAAAGCTTATTTTGAAGGGTGCATGCACTTAATCTTTCTTTGCGTTTTCTGCCCACAGTGTCCTCTGGTTATGGACCACGTTTGGGACTGTTCAAAAGTGGTCTTTAAGACCACTTTTTGAACAGTCCCAAAGGTGGTCTTAATATAGGAATTTTACTGTATATGAAATGATTTTTGTTATAAAGTAGCATTTTGGGAGATGTGAAAAAATGCACTATGTTGCACGGGTCTGTTATCGTAATGTTTGTTCAATATAGGTCCATACCTGCGACATTGGTGGTGAAGAGTGATGGGTCACTGACGATCTCATCCGATTCTATCGACAATCCTGCGCAGCTTGTGATGATGCCAAATGAAGAGGGAAAGACAAATCTGTATATGATTCCGAAGGGAGCCACTTCATCTCAGACAGCCTTTCTTGTCAAGCCCATGGACGGGCAAGGTTGGAATATTGGACAGACATCATTTTCGCCGACTGAAAATAAAGGCGATGCTATGAATATTGATTTATTACAATCAACTGCTCCAACAATTATTAATACGGTACCGACTGCTAACTTGACAGGTGCGATTTCAACTGTAGCTAAAACGTATTCCACGACAACTGGAGCTAAACCAGTTACTGCTACAGCTGAACCGACTACATATTACGAATCTCCTGTTCTATCGATTCCTGGTTCTAATTCTAGTGTGCCCACACCACCTGATTTCTCTAATACATGTACTCTTACGACCTTACCACAACATGACATCCGTACCAGTTCCGAAATGTTGAATCCTTCCACAGTCGGTGCACAGCCATGGCTTACTGTTATGGCTCCAAAATCACAATATACTTCATCTTATGCGAGCCCTGTGCAAACAGAGAAATGCACTCCAATAAAATTACAGAGACACGTAGCATCTTCAAATAATACTTCGTTTGATAGCTGTGGGACATCAACATTTTCAAAGTCTCAGTGCAACATTTCATCTGTTACAGTTGAAGCCCGAACTACAGATTTTGAGCCTCCGATACTTCCGACTCCTCCTGCTTCTCGTGGTCAGACTGCCAAATCTACATGTGGCTTGCGCATGCCCTCAGATAATCCTGTAGCTTTACAACAACAGACCTTCCATACTAGTTCAGGGATGTTTGACCCACCAGTCATTAATACACCGCCATGGCCCCATGTTAATGCTCAAAATTTACAACGCACTTCATTTTCTGCGAGTGTGATGCATAAATCTGATAGTATTGAACAACAGAGCCCTATATCAGTTTTCAATAATACTTCGTTTCTGAGCTGCGGGCCATCCGCATTTACTAAACCAAAGTCCGAAATTGTATCTTCAGCTAACAAGTCTGTTGTAATTCTCGGATCTCACGGGTCTACTGCTACAACAATTGCAAACTATGTTTCAGCCCGGGCAGTCAAGAGCGCTGATAATGTTCAATCTAATACTAGTCCATTTCTATATAATGTTAATAAAACAGCTTCTCCGAATAGCGGAGGGTCAGATTTAAACAATTTAAAATCAGTTGCATTGCTTGCAGGTGGTTCAGTTTCTGCCAAGCCTTCTATGCCAGGGCCGTTAGTCATAATTAATGGTAAAACATACCTTTTAAATACGAAAAAGCCAGTCGACGTTACTGGTGGAATGCCTATGCTTATATCAACAACTAATAGGGTAACATGTGTTTCAAACTCTACAACAAATTCAGCTGCCATGCCAGTCAGCGCTATAACTTCTGTCGAGTTAACCAATAGTGGTGGGATACAAAGGACTGGTGTGAAATCAGTTATGCCAGCGCAAGCTACCAGAACGTTCTTCATAGCATCGAAACCGTTGGTTACCGTGTCGAGATCTCTTACTGTTCGAGAACTGTTAGGATCAAAACATTCCATAACAACATCAGCAGAGTCTACAAAGTTACTGAATAGCAATGTAGTAACGTCATTATCATCAGCAGTGCCAGTCATGAAGACTCTGTTTTATACAAACACACCAGTATCTAAGCATAAGAATTTTTCTAAAACCGTGGCTTTAAAACCTGATACTTCATCTCGAACCCGAGATGCAAACTCACAAGCAAACATCATTGTAGTCGATCCAGTATCATCAGAAGACGACGACGATGACTTAACCCCAGACATTCCATGTGCTAAATCAGCAGTAGATAACGACGTGCGACCTATGTTCTTATTTCGAAATGACATTGCAAGAAAGATGAAACCTGCTGCCCTTCAAGAAGTAAGTGTACAATCGGCTACCCATGCCCAAGAAACTGAAACGAACGGTTCAAAGACAACGAGACCAAGCAATACACCGGTTGTGTTTTCAATACCAAAATCTACTGCATCTACAATTAGACTTGCAAATTTGTCGACGAACGGATTGAATCATGCTGCCAATGTCAACACGTCAGATGTAATGAAGAATGGTATCCTGGCTTCAGTGCCTATGAGTACTACGAAATCGCTCATAAGCTATATATCGCAAGTAAATCAAATAGCCACGTCACCGCACGAAACTCAGATAAACAGAGGAAGAACAGTCCCCCTAACCTTATCCAGAGATGTAGGAAATGAACCATGGTCTGCTAGTCAGACATTAAAACATATGTCCCCGCTATCAGTTACAAAAACAAAAACAAGTACAAGTGTTTCTCAATGCTTTGTGAAGTGCGATCAAGGAACAGTGAAACGGAATGTTTTAGTTGATGAAAAAGGTCAAATTATCGGAACGTTTGAAAACAAAAAGGCCAATATAGACAAATCACTTGAGCAAAGCTTTTGTTTAAAGGAATCGGATGTTCAAAGTCCCATAGTTGCAGTTCCAAGTTCTGACAATTTAAGGCACAGTGATTTAGAGGATGAAGTAAACGAGTCAAACACTTTGAGAATTGACTCTGTGTTCTCCTTGAATCCTTCGGCACTTTCTAGTTTAGAGCAAAATGCCAAAGAGATAGTAGCGCAAAATTTGATGCCGACAGACAAGCTGTCAAAGAGTGAAGATGATAATCCGGCTAAAACCCTCACAGGTGCTTTTTTACCAAGTAGGCATGGAGATGAGAAAGAAACACATGGTCAGTCAACCGTAATTACTAGTTCGATCAATGGGAAACAAGAATTGACTACTTTTGATAAAGGGGTATCCGAAAGAGATACTAATGCAGCGTGTTTACCAAATTTGGCAGAGTTAGGCCCTCCAAGTAAAAACACAAGACAGTCTATAAGAGAATGTAATGGAACAAAGAGCTCACTGCTGAATCAGAAGAATCTCTCAAAGCTTCAAGAATCACAAAAAGTGAAGACTTGTTGTTGGGACTGTAGAGTAGTGCTTAGATGTCTTAATTTGAGAAAGTTTAAAGCACCTTACTCATTTAAATCTATAAACAAGGAACTGTTGCATAATATGTGCACAAAGAAATGTAGAAAATTGGCTGTCTGTGTTTATTATGACAAACATGCTAAACAGTCTAAAACGGCAATCCTAGGTTCGCGATTTAAGAGATACATTCCCTATGTAAAATTAAGTTCAATAGAGACTGATAAACTTCCAACCGTTGTGAGCGAGTATTCCACTGACAATCCTGTGAAAGCCAAATTAAATAACTTATTGTTAAAACCACTTCAAACGTCTGCAGGGGTTTCGAATTTACCTCGGAGCAATGAGTCTCGTGGTTCATCTAAAGATGGATTCATCGGGCAGCTGTCAGGAGTGACGACAAGAGGAGTTACCGTAACAGCTGCGATGCCACAAGTCGGTCTGTCAACAGTTGCTAGCTCTGAACAAAACAGGCAACTGGCGTGTGTAAGGACTGTAGAGGGCACCGACAAAAAGAGATATTTTGCTTATAATATTGGCGGTAAATCTGTGCTTGTCCCATCGACATCTTTTCAAAACGCATTTGCGCAAACTTTAATACAAAATCAGAGCCAAGGTTCAAGCACAGAAACAAGGCTGTGTGTATCGGAAGCGAAAAATATGACAAACGTAAACATTACAGCGGAGTCCATGTTATCCAAAACTTTTACCAGTTCTGCTGTATCTACGCATCTTACCCCTGCTGTAATGAGCCAGCCAACTTCGGGAGTTAGTACACAGAACGTAAGGATCAAAACCGAGCCTCGTGATTCAGAATACACTGAACTTATTGAGTCCATTTCAGGCATAAATGAAGTGAAATCGGAGCCAGTGGATCATGGATACAGGGATGATATCGTGGCATCTCGTACATGTCGTATCTCGGGCAACAATAGAAAACGCAAAATGTCAGGTGACCATTTAGACACTAATGTTGATAAAAGTGCGAAGGATGGCGAAAGACGGGAACTAGAAACAACAAAGTTGAAACCGTTTGAAGTTTCAGAAACGCGACACATCGAAAGAATCAGGCGATTGAAAGAGATCGTGAAGCAGAAACAAGCGGCACTTGAGGAAATTAGAAAAACACGATTTTCTGTTGAAAGACCCTTTGATGAAAACACGGAACATTGAGTCTTGACTTGTTATTGTAATTCACAGCTTCAGATAAAGAGGAATATAGAGGATCTTACATGATTGTTCATGTATTATTGAATTTATTAAACGAGTTGAGGAAAAGGGATAAAATGCGAGGCTTTTGCCTCGCATTTTATCCCTTTTCCTCAACTAGTTCAATAAATGTAATAACACATGAGCACGAATGCAAGATTCTATTTATCATATGGCATTTAAAACGCTTTTTATTCACGATTGTTTACAAAAATGTCAATATTCCGCCGTTAGTAAACGCGACGTCGTTAAGGACGTCGTACATGTAACGTTACGGGACGTATCTAGCTAATTTGCATATTAAATCCACTAGCGGATTATTGAAAATATTACATAGAGAATCTTACATGAGTGTTCATGTATTATTGAATTTATTAAACGAGTTGAGGAAAAGGGATAAAATGCGAGGCTTTGCCGAGCATTTTATCCATTTTCCTCAACGAATTTAATGAATTCAATAACACATGAGCACGAATGCAAGATTCTATTTATCATATGACATTTAAAACGCATTTTATTCACGATTGTTTACAAAAATGTCAATATTCCGCCGTTAGTAAACGCGACGTCGTTAAGGACGTCGTACATGTAACGTTACGGGACGTATCTAGCTAATTTGCATATTTAATACTAGTGGATTATTGAAAATATTACATAGAGGATCTTACATGAGTGTTCATGTATTATTGAATTTATTAAACGAGTTGAGGAAAAGGGATAAATTGCAAAGCTTTGCCGAGCATTTTATCCATTTTCCTCAACGAGTTTAACAAATTCAATAACACATGAGCAAGAATGCAAGATTCTATTTATCATATGACATTTAAAACGCATTTTATTCACGATTGTTTACAAAAATGTCTATATTCCGCAGTTAGTAAACGCGACGTCGTAAAGGACGTCGTACATGTAACGTTACGGGACGCATCTAGCTAATTTGCATATTTAATCCACTAGTGGATTATTGAAAATATTACATAGAGGATCTTACATGAGTGTTCATGTATTATTGAATTTATTAAACGAGTTGAGGAAAAGGGTTAAATTTCGAAGCTTTGCCGAGCATTTTATCCCTTTTCCTCCACGACTTTAATAAATTCAATAATACATGAGCACTAATGCAAGATTCTGTTTATCATATGACATTTAAAACTCATTTTATTCACGATTGTTTACAAAAATGTCAATATTCCGCTGATAGTAAACGCGACGTCGTTTAGGACGTCGTACATGTAACGTTACGGGACGTATCTAGCTAATTTGCATATTTAATCCACTAGTGGATTATCGAAAATATTACATGGCGTTATTACACTCTCAGACGCGACGTCATATGATAACTGGCGTAATTACACTCTAAGACGCGACGTCATATGATAAAATGAGGGTAATTGGCCCTTATCCTGTTGAATATATCCATATAGCCACACCTTTTTCAGTAAACAACCAATCAAATTACTTGATAATATGTTTTTGTGAAAATTCTTATACTGATTAACAAAGAGTGTTGATTCTGATCAGATGTCTTCTTCTGATCTGGGTCTACTATTTTGTTAAGGTAGGGGTTGTAGTGTTAGCGGGATAAGGTTAAAGGGATATTTCTTTTATATGTTATGGGTATTTGGTACAATTGCTTCGCTGTTCTTACCAGTAGCTATAACATATGGGCCCCGTCAAGCGATTTTGGTACTTATCGCCTATGCGAGCAGCGAAGGTTCAGGCGAGCCTGCGCATCCGCGCAGTCTCGCCAGAACCTTCGCTCCTCGCTCATAGAAGCAGTGAATCAAGAGGAAGCTTCAGACAGAAAGCCATATCCCTGGCCCCTCTGAATGGCTGGGCATGCACAGTTACAATTTGTCATGACGGTATGCTCGAAGACACAAATTCGCTTGGCGGGGCTCATATACAGTCGAACTTCGATAGTTCGAATAACTTTGAGAAAAGGGGTAGTTCGAACTACTCCGGTTTAATCATAGTTTCAGGTCATGAATCATAGTGGGGGCCACTTTTATGTGAGCCCCGCCAAGCGAATTTGTGTCTTCGAGCATTCCGTCATGACAAATTTTAACTGCGCATGCCCAGCCATTCAGAGGGGCCAGGGAGATGGCTTTCTGTCTGAAGGTTCCTCCTGATTCACTGCTTGTATGAGCGAGCAGCGAAGGTTCTGGCGAGACTGCGCGGATGCGCAGGCTCGCCTGAACCTTCGCTGCTCGCATTGGCGATAAGTACCAAAATCGCTTGAAGGGGCCCATGTCTCCCCGTTTCCGGGAGACATATGTGTTTCCCCCGGGCGTCTGTTTGTCCATCTGTCTGACACAAAATCGTGTCCGCTCTATAACTTGAAAACCGTTAAAGCTATCCTAACGAAACTTCATATAAATATTAATCAACAGTAGACGACGCGCAGAGCGCAAGTTGATTTATCGCATTTGGAAGTTTGTTACAAAATCGTGTATGTTTGTATGTGCAAATCATGTCCGGTCAATAACTTTCTTATTTTAGATGGATTTTGAAATTACCTGGCAGAAATGTTATCTACCATGAGACTATGTGTCGCGCGCATGACCCAAGGTCGCTAGCTCAAAGGTCAAGGTCAAACTTAGGGGTCAAAGGTAAAAATGTGCCTTTTTCGTGTTTGGTCGATAACTTTCTTTTTCCTGGATGGATTGTGAAATTACTTGGCAGAAATGCTAACCATCATAAGATGATGTGTTGCGCGCAAGACCCAGGTCGGTTGTCAAAAGGTCAAGGTCATACTTTGAGGTAACAGATCAAAAAAGGGTCTTTTTTCGTATTTGGTCAATGACTTTCTTATTCCTGGATGGATTTTGAAATTACTTGGCAGAAATGTTAAATACCATGAAGCGATGTGTTGCACACAATACATAGTTTGGTATCTCCAAGGCAAAGGTCATACTTAGAGCTCAAAGGTAAAAAAGTCTTTTTTTGACGTTTGGTCAATAACTTTCTTATTCCTGTATGGATTTTAAAAATTACTCGGTAGAAATGTTAACCGTTATGTGATGATGTATTGCACACAAGCCCCAGGTCGGTACCTCCAAGGTCAAGGTCATACTTAGAGGTCAAAGGTAAAAAAAGGTCTTTTTCGTGTCTGGTCAATAACATTTTTATTTCTGGATAGTCTTTCTAAAGTAACCTTGCAGAAATATTCACCTTCATTAGACGATGAGTCCTGTGCAAGACCAAGGTCCGTGGCTCCAATGTAAAGGTCATATTTAGAAGTCAAAGGTCAGAAAAGGGGCCTTTTTCGTGTACGGTCAATAACTTTCTTATTCTTTTATGGATTATGCAATTACAGAAATGTTAACTATAATGAGACGGTGTTTTGCACCCGAGGGTCTTTTTTTTCGTGCCCGGTCAGTAACTGTCTTTTTCCTAAAAAGGCTTTGATCACCTAGCTCAAAGTTCAAGGTCATTCTTAGAGGTCAAAGGTAAAACGGGGCCTTTTCGGGTTCCGTTGATAAATTTCTTTTTCCTGGATGGATTGTAAAAATTACTTGGCAGAAATGTTAACCATCATGAAACGATTTGTTGCGCGCAAAACCCAGGTCGGTTCCTCCAAAGTCAAGGCCATACTTAGCGGTCACAGGTAAAAAAAGGGTCAATGAATTTCTTATTCCTGGATTGATTTTGAAATTACTTGGCAGAAGTGTTAATCATCATGAGACGAGACGATGTGTTGCACACAATACGTAGGTCGGTACCTCCAATGCCAAGGTCATACTTAGAGATAAAGAGATAGAGGTACAGAAAAAGGTCTTTTTTTCGTGTTTGGTCAATGACTGACTGTCTTATTCCTGGATGGATTTTAAAAATTACTAGGCAGAAATGTTAACCATCATGATATGACGTGCTGCACACAAGACCCGGGTCGGTACCTCCAAGGTCAAGGTGATAATTAGAGGTCAAAGGTAAAAAAGGGTCTTTTTTCGTGTCTGGTCAATGTGCAAGACCAAGGTCCGTACCTCCAATGTCAAGGTCATATTTAGAGGTCAAAGGTCAGAAAAGGGGCCTTTTTCGTGTACGGTCAATAACTTTCTTATTCCGTGATGGATTATGAAATTACTGAAATGTTAACCATCATGAGACGGTGTTTTGCGCCCAAGATACAAGTCGGTTCCTCAAAGGTCAAGATCGGACTTAAAGGTCAAATGTCTAAAAGGGTCTTTTTTCGTGTCCGGTCAGTAACTTCCTTATTCCTTGATGAATTTTGAAATTACTTGGCAGAAATGTTAACCTCCATTAGATAATGTGTCGCGTGCAAGACACAGGTCGGTACCTTCAGGGTCAAGGTCATACTTAGAAGTCAAAAGTAAAAATAAGGCTTTTTCGTACGCATTACGATAACACACCCGTGCGACATAGTGCATTTTTCTTATCTCCAAAATCGCTACTTTTCTGATGAAAATCCGTGATATTTTTCTTATTTATACTGCAAACATAGGTTGTGGGTGCTCGTTAGAACCGCCTCATTGAGGCGGTTCTAACGAGTACCCACAACCTTTGTTTTGGAGCAGAAATAAGGAAAATAATGTTTACCCCCCTAAACCCCAGTTTTCTCTATATAAAGTGGGGTTAAAGGGGGTGTTCATTTCACGGGCTTGTTCACGTGATGGGTCAATAACTTTATTATTTCTTGATGGACTTTTTGAAGTTACTTTGCAGAAATGTTCACCTTCCTTATATGATGTGTTGCACACATACCCCCATTTCAATACCTCCAATGTCAAGGTCATACTTAGAGGTCAAAAAGGGATGAGACATCTGTGTTTCTGTAGAAAAACACATTCTAGTATCTCTAGATCTTATATGTAATAAAGGTATGTTGCGTGTACTCATTAGAATCGTCTCAATAGGTATGTTGTGTGTGCTCATTAGAATCGCATCATTGAGGCGAATCTAATGAGAACACACACCTTACCATGTATCGATCAGATAAAGAAAACCTCCCTTAAATTCAAATATAGGGAAGAGTTCTCTTGGGACTCAATGACACATTCGAATTAGCCATGATAATCGAACTATCCTTGGTCGAACTTTCGAAGCTTCAATGTATTTACATGGAAAACAAGGCATTGTTTATTGACCCTTCTCGCGACTATTTATGATGTTGGTACTCAAATGTCCACAAATGTTGGTCCAATTGTTCAAACTAACCCCAGCAGGCAAACGTCGCTAGGGCAACGTCAAACCAACGTCGGTGTAACGTCATAACGTTGCACCGACGTTGATGTGATGTTGCATAAACGTCATGACGTTGTACCGGCGTGGATGTAACGTAACAATTACGTCATGTTCCTGCTGGGACGATTTCGTTAGTAAACACATTGTACACTAGCCTGTACTCTTCCATTGCTATATGTTGGACAAGTTCATTTGTCATTTAAGGTGGGGTCAGTTCTGTTTTTTTTTCGATTTTATTGTATTTTTGACGGAAATTTCGTGAGCAAATAGTGCAGGCCCTGATCAGACGCCGCGCTCTACGGCATTTGATCTGGGCCCGCACTGTTTGCCAAGGTACCCCTTTAGGGGTTTCCCGCATGCAATAGGTTAAAGTATCGTTAAAATTTTTATCATGTGATATGACAAATTTGCTAACATTTTTCAGCAGAAAACAAACAACAAAAACGTCTGATCAGGGCCTGCACTATTTGCTAGCAGAATTTTCCGCCAAAAAGAGAATAAAAACGAAAAATAGGCCTGGCACCCCCAATATGACAAATGGCCTTGTTCAACATACAGTCATGGAAGAGTCCACAAGTATATAGTTCGAACAAATTGACATGAGACTGACCTTTATGCAAGGAATAAATAAGTCAATGTTATCGCCCAATACATCAGCTTTCCTAAAATTCTCGTGAATTTTCGGCATCTCGTGAATTGCGACCCATTTATCGACCTCTTTATATTGAATTACAATATCGCAATCTTCGTGAGACGGCGAAGATAAATACATGTATTCAGTCGGGTGTGAAATTCTGTTAAAAGAGTTCACCAGTCTCAGGTCAATTTGTTCGAACTATACAATGGTTTAAGCTAAAAGGCTTTGGTCATCTTGGCCCTGGTGCTTTGGTAATTGAACCAGAACACAATAAAAGCGGCTAGAAAGGACACAAATACGCTTTCATGCCCAGAAACTAGAAACATTTCATACTCAGATAACCTACGCATGAATCTTTGCCAATACAGTAGAACTTCGTTGGCTCGAACACCGATGACTCGTTTACCAGGGATGAGTCGAACACATTCTTGATCCCCTAGCGAAATCCTCTACATAAGAAATAGTGGGGGATAATTAAGGAGATTTTAGTCTTTTATCTTGCAAATGCATGCTGTGTGTACTCATTAGAATCGCCTCGATGAGGCGATTCTAATGAGTGCACACAGCATACGCATTAATTATAGAACACCGAAAAGATGTCTAAAAGTATCTCGTTATGCCTCCTGACAGTAACCTCAGTGGCTCGAACTACCCCTGTCTCGAAGAGATTTTCGAGGTCCCTGCCATTGAAGTTCTTCTGTAATTAATATTAAAATGCCAACGATATTGTTGGCATTTTATGTCCCCAGTAGCAATAGCAAGGACATTGTTTTCATCATTTCTGTTAGTTGGTTTGTTTGTTGACTGGTTGGTTAGTTTCTTTGTTGGTTAGTTGTTGTTTGGACAACTTTAACATTGATCATAAATTTTGAAACGTTTGAGATGGTTTGTTTGTTTGAATTGAGATTTAACGTCCCTGTCGACACTATTTAGGTCATTTTGGAGAAGCTGCTTTCCAACAATTGTGGGAATTTTACAAACCCTTCCACACAATAAAACCAAAAGGCTTATATGCATTGGACCGTCGGACTCACACCACTGGGCAGGCTATGACCTAGCAGTACTCATGTCTGGTCAGTAGAAGCGACATGCAGCCCAGTCTATTTCTTCAATGCCCGAAGTGCCGGGGGCAAAGATAGCTCATATCTGGCATGTATATTCCTTGGTCCCACTTTCAAGCAAAGGGACAGCTTGAGTGACCTCAACTTCTTCCAAGAACCGCCTAACACCATATGGAGTCATCGTGAAGCCCAAATAACGCATGACCGAAGGAGTGCCTTGTTTCTGACCCAAACCCAAATTTTGAACAGATCGCCCAATACATGTACCGAATTTCAGCCGTTTTATAGGGGTATCTATGCTGTAGCTCACATTATTGCTTTGCATGTGAACCTTGCTTATTGACGTTTGCATGAACATCGTTAAGAGATGTCACTTTAAAATAGTGTCTTTCCTTGAATTTGAAAATTGCCAAGCAGTGATGTTATACAGGCTTAAACGTTTGCTCCTTTAATTATACCCCCACAAATGAAATTTGGGGGGGGGGGGGTATATAGGAGTGACTTGTCGGTCGGTCGGTCGATCGGTCGATCGGTCTGTTGACTTGGTTTCCAGACGATAACTCAAAAAGCGCTTCACCGATTTTTATAATTTTTGGTACACTGATGTAACATCATAAAATGCAGGTCAAGTTCGATTTCCACTACAATTCGTCAATTTTCGACATAGTTATGGCCCCTTTCAAGTGAAAAAATTGCAAAATGGCGCTGTTGTACTATCAAGACAGTTTTTGTGGGGGTATTCATCACCTTTAGTGATAGCTCTAGTTGTTTTAGCAGTGTATTTCTTGGCAGTACAATGAGATTTCATTACGCAAACACGCCTATACAAATACATTACCACCTTTATAACCGAAAAAATGAAAATTTTATGATGAAAAATTGTGATATTTTTCTTATTTCTGCTCAAAATATAGATTGTGGGCACTCGTTAAAACCGCCTCATCGAGGCGGTTCTAACGAGTACCCACAATCTATATTTTAGAGCAAAGGTGTACTCCCAGAAACCCCAGTTTTACTATATAAAAGTGGGGTTCAAGGGGGTCTAAATTATATAGGCGTGTTTTCATGATGTGTTTTGTTTGTTTGATTTGGTGTTTAACGTCCCCGTGAACACTATAAAGGTCATTTTTGAGACGTTGCTTCCAATTTTGTGGGACTTTTACCCGAGATGAAATGACATCTCAAGCCCTGTCGCCAAATGAAACCAATAGGGTTTATAAGCATGGACGGTCCGGCTCGACCGCTTTGCCTGAGAAGGACTAGATCCTCTTAGCAGTTTACCAGTACTCATGTGCGGTCGGATTCAGCTCTGCGTGGAAGCATCATGCAACCCATTTATTTCTTCAAGCCCCGATGGGCGGGGCCGCAGGACAAGGAGATAGGTTCAGTGAAATTCCGCTTTTAAGACCAACTAAAATGATTATTAATTCTGCTTTAAAAAGCTTATTTTGAAGGGTGCACTTAATATTTCTTTGTGTTTTCTGGCCACAGTGTCCTCTGGTCAGGGACCACCATTGGGCTGTTCCAAAGGTATTCTTAATATAGGACTTTTACTGTACTCAAATGTTTGTGAGCAGGTAATATTTTCATGTTTTGTCAAGTTCAGCGAGAATTGAATTATTCTTTGGAGGCTTGATACATTCTTTTTTCTGAAGAGCCGGTCAGTTGTCAGGTTTTTGAGTGTGTTGAGCTATACAGTGGAACATCGATGGCTCGAACGCCGATGGCTCGTTTACCATGGATGTGTCGAACCCATTCTTGAGCCCCTCGCGAAATCCTCTACATAAGAAATAGTGGGGATAATTGAGGAGATTTTAGTCTTTTATCTTGCAAATGTATGCTGTGTGTACTGATTAGAATCGCCTCGATGAGGCGATTCTAATGAGTACACACAGCATACACTTTCGTTATAGAACACCGAAAAGATGTCTAATAGTATCTCGTTATGCATCCTGACAGTGAACTCAGTGGCTCGAACTTTCCCTGTCTCGAACAGATTTTCGAGGTCCCAAAGGTGTTCGAGCCATTGAAGTTCGACTGTATATGATTATGACCAGGGTGCTGAATAGTCCTTTGTAGCTGTCAGTACACTGATTGTTAAAAACTCAGATTCAGAATTGTTATTTTCATTCGGAAGGGCCTTGTGCCATCAGCTTGTCAGCGAGTGTGGACTGTCCGTGCAGCTGACGGACGGTTGGTAACCTAGTGTTGTCAGATAGTTGAGTGTGCAGAGCTCTTTATCTTGTATTATTGTTTGACTTAGAGTTGCCCAGTATACTAAAATAAAGGTCTCCCTGCCTCCCATGGTCTTAATTTTTTGGTTCACCCTTTGGTAATTAAGTAACAGAACACAACCGGATAATAGAAATCAGGAGTGCAAGGCTGCAAAAGAGCAACACTGCAATAAAACTTCTCAGTACTTGGCTTTAACTAGGAAACAAATGACGTTCGGAGGGCTTACGCAACTTCAAGTCCTCAGGTGGAACAAATTTGGTCATTCTATTGATCCTGGCCGGAGACATTGAAACTAACCCAGGTCCAAGGTTTCGCTGTAGGCTGTGCAAAAAATATTGCAAAGACTCTCATAAATGGGTAGAATGTGAGGACTGTGAAAAGCGTTTTAATTCCTCGTGTTCTGAATTGGATGAAAACCAATTGCTAGAGCTTGAAATTGGAATTGGAACTTGGTATTGCAAAGACTGCAAAGCAGACTATGGCCTATGCAGCGGTGATGTTCGGAATGAACATAAGGCCGTTCAGTGTGACCCGTGTGAAATGTGGATTCACACTGATTGCGCTTTCCTTTCAGATGCGGAGTATGGCAAAATGGTAAACTCGAGTTGTTCATGGATATGCCCGAATTGCGAGGTTCTTAATTTTTCTGACTCGTTCTTCAGCGAACCTATAGAACTGGAAGAAAGAAAGAAATTTGAACCTCTGTCAAAGGAGAGACTTGATAATCACCAACCACATATTGTAGCTATTCTGGAAACAAAGATTGACAGTTCAATTATGACTTCGGAGCTAGTTCTTCGCAAAAAATACCGTCGACCGCATATTGTTACCATCGACCGCAACTCTCTGCGGCAGGTATTTTTGTCGAGTATTCAAACATGCTTACTGATTAATATATGATATCGATTGTTTTGTTTGTTTATTTGAGGTTTAACGTCCCGTCAACACTGTAAAAGTCATTTTGGAGACGTTGCTTCCACTTTTGTGGGACTTTTACCCGACATTGAGATGAAATGACTTCCCAAGCCCTGTCGCCCAATGAAACCAATAGCCTAAGGGTTTATTAGCATGGACGGTCCGCCTCGCACCGCAGTTCCTGGACAGGCTTAGATCCTCTAGGCGGTTTACCAGTACTAGTGTGCGGGCCGGAAGCATCATGCAGCCCATATATTTCTTCAAGCCCCTGATATTGATTGTATAAGAAGTCAGTAGCTGTACCGGAATAATAAGAATTTATTTATTTATTTTTTATTTATTTATTTACTTATTTATTTATTTATTTCATCACGAAAACACGTCAATATTATTTCAATCTCCAAAAGCCCCACTTTTATATGGTAAAACTAGGTTTATAAGGGTATACATTTTACTCTTTCTGTTTCCGTCCTGGTGTAGATTGTTTGTACTCGAAAGAACCGCCTCATCGTACACTACAATTTATGCTCTGTGCACTAGTGAGAACAGCATGTGAACAAGTCCGTGATATGACCCCCCCCCCCCCCCCCGAACCTCACTTTACATAAACAAAAATGGGGGTTACGGGGGTGTACGGTTTCTCATTTCTGCTCAACGAGGCGGTTCGAACGAGCACCAACAACCTATGTATTCAGTATCAATAAGACAAATTTCATGGATTTTCATCAGAAAAGTAGCCATTTTGGAGATGTGAACAAATGCACTATGTCGCACGGGGGTGTTTGTTTGTTTGATTTGAGGCTTAATGTCCCCGTCAACACTGTATAGGTCATTTTGGAGACGTCGCTTCCAATTTTGTGGGACTTTTACCTGACATTGAGATGAAATGGCATCTCAAACCCAGTCGCCCAATGAAGCAAAAGGGTTTATAAGCATGGACGGTACGACTCGCACCGCTTTGCCTGGGCATGCTTAGATCCTCTATGCAGTTTACTAGTACTCGTGAGCGGTCGGATTTCACCTCTGCGTGGAAGCATCATGCAGCCCATCTATTTCTTCTAGCCCCGATGGGCGGGATCGTAATGAAAATATTACTATTTCTCACTATATTTTTCATTTATAAAATTATAAAAAAATATCAGAAGTCATATCAACATAATTTATTTATTTATTTATTTATTTATTTATTAAACAAACAATTACTGTTTATTTAGTTTATTTAGTTTCCTTCGTTGCTACTTTGAGAATTCTGATATTATGTGTTATTCCTGACGTGAAGTGGGATACGAATCTTGAAGCACAACACCCATACACGTCAGAAAACAAGAGGCCCATGGGCCACTACGCTCACCAGAGGTCATGTGGTTTATACCATATACAGGCAAGGTGCCCATCTTGGTCATGCGACAACGATACCACGAAAAATGTTTTAATTGCCTCACACCCATGGAGGCTTTTCATGTAATTTGGTTTCAATCAGCACAGCTCTTTTACTGGAGAAGAAGATAAAAATACTGAATCTGAGCCATCCAAGACAAAGGTCATTAATGACCTTGACCTTTGGAATTGATAAACTTCCATTCAGCTAACTGCAAATATCATTTTTGATGTCATAGCCTACCAGGCAATCAGAAATATCCACTACTTCGCCATTTTTCCATACAAATGTCTAAGTGACCAAATTTGGCCTAGACATAAAACAGGTCAAGGTCAACCAAAGGTCATCATTTGAACAATCTTGGTAGGGCCAGAGTCCCTGATGCTGCATAGCAAGTTTCATGATCATCGGCCCTTCGGTTCTTGAGAAGAAGATTTTTAAAGGTTTTTACCATATATGGGCATGTCGGCCCATATTGGTCATGTGACCCAGTCCTCACGAAAAAAACTTTCGTTCCCTCATTCCATAGAGGTTCCACATGAAATTTGGTTTCAATTGGCCAAGTAGTTTAAGTGGGTAGAAGATAAAAAAAATACTGAATCTGAGGCGTCCTGGACAAAGGTCGGTAAATGACCTTGACCTTTGGAACTGATAAACTTCCACTGAGATGATTGTAATACCATTTCTGATGCCACTAGCTAATAAACAATCAGAAAACTCCACTGTTTTGTCATTTTTTTCATACAAATGTCTAAGTGACCAAATTTGACCTTGACGTAAAACAGGTCAAGGTCAACCTAAGGTCATCATTTGAACAAACTTAGTAGGGCCAGAGTCCCTGATGTTGTATACCAAGTTTCAAGATCATCGGCCATTCGGTTCTTGAGAAGAAGATTTTGAAAGGTTTTTACCATATATTGGCATGGCGGCCATCTATCAGGCGGTCAGGTGACCCAGTTCTCACGAACAAACTTTCGTTCCCTCATTCCATAGAGGCTCCACATGTAATTTGGTTTCAATTGGCCCAGTAGTTTAAGTAAAGAGGAAGATAAAATACTGAATCTGAGGCGTCCTGGACCAAGGTCGGTAAATGATCTTGACCTTTGAAACTGATGAACTTCCATTCAGCTGACTGCAAATACCATTTCTGATGCCACTAGCTAACATACAATCAGAAAAATACACCTTTTTGCCATTTTTCCATACAAATGTCTAAGTGACCAAATTTGACCTTGAAGTAAAACAGGTCAAGGTCAACCAAAGATAATCATTTGAACAAACTTGGTAGGGCCCGATCCCCGATGCAGCATACCAAGTGTCAAGATCATCGGCCATTCGGTTCTTGAGAAGAAGATTTTTAAAGGTTTTTACGATATATGGGCATGGCGGCCATATTGGTCATGTGACCCAGTCCTCCCGAACAAACTTTCGTTCCCCCTTCCCATAGAGGCTCCACATGTAATTTGGTTTCAATTGGCCAAGTAGTTTCAGAGGAGATGCTGTTTGAAAATGTTGACGACGCAGACGACGACGACGGACGGACCAATGCCTATACTATAAGCTCCCCCGGAGCCTTTGGCTCTGGTGAGCCAAAAAAGGTACATACGTTAGCCGAAACAAACTATGATTAACAAGAGGCCCATGGGCCACTACGCTCACCAGAGGTATACAGGCATGGTGACCATCTTGGTCATGTGACAACAAAAGGCCACCATGCAATCAGTAAAATCCACTGTTTTGCCTTTTTTCCATACAATAGTCTATGCGACCAAATTTGACCGTAACGTAAAAACAAGTCATGGTCAACCAAAGGTCATCAGTTGAAGACAATTTGTAGGGTCCGAGCCCCCGATGTTGCATACCAAGTTTCATGGTCATCGGCCATTTGGTTCCTTTAAAGGTTTTTTACCATATATGGGCATGGCAGCCATATTGGTCATGTGACCCAGTCCTTACGAACAAACTTTCATTCCCCCTTCCGATAGAAGCTCCACATGTAATTTGGTTTCAATCAACCTAGCAGTTTGAGTAGAGAAGAAGATTAAAATACTGAACCTGAGCCATCTAGGACAAAGGTTTGCAAATGACCTTGACCTTTGGAGTTGAAAAACTTCATTCAGCTGATTGCAAATATCATTTCTGATGCCACAGGTTACCATGCAATCAGAAAAATTCCACTTTTTTGCCCTTTTTCCATACATATGTCTAAGTGACCATATTTGACCTTGGCGTAAAATAGGTCAAGGCCAACCAAAGGTCATGATTTGAACAAACTTAGTAGGGCCCAAGTCCCCAATGCTGCATACCAAGTTTCAAGGTCATCGGCTATGTGGTTCCTGAGAAGAAGATTTTTAAAGTGTTTAACATATATGGGCATGGCGGCCATTTTGGTTATTTGACCCAGTCCTTACGAGCAAACATTCGTTCCCCCTTCCCATTGAGGCTCCACATGTAATTTGGTTTCAAACTATTCAGCAGTTTAAGTTGAGAAGAAGATAACATTACTGAAACTGAGCCTTCCAGGACAAAGGTCAGTAAATGACCTTGACCTTTGGAATTGATAAACCTCTATTCAGCTGATTGCAAATATCATTTCTGATGCCACAGGCTACCATGCAATCAGAAAAATCCACTGGTTTGCCCTTTTTCCACATAAATGCCAAAGTGACCAAATTTGACATTGATGTTTAACAGGTCAAGGTCAATCGAATGTCATCATTTGAACAAACTTGGTAGAGGCAGAGTCCCCAATGCCGCATACCAGGTTTTAAGGTCATCGGCAATTTGGTTCATGAAAAGAAGATTTTTAAAGGTTTTTACCATATATGAGCATGACGGCCATTTTTGGTCATGTGACCCAGTCCTTACGAACAAACTTTCGTTCCCCCTTCCCATAGAGGCTCCACATGTAATTTGATTTCAAACTACCCAGCAGTTTAAGTTGAGAAGATAAAAATACTGAATTTGAGCCTTCCAGGACAAAGGTCAGTAAATGACCTTGACCAATGGAATTGATAAATTACCATTCAGCTGATTACAAATATCATTTCTGATGCCACAGGTTACTATGCAATCAGAAAAATACACTGTTTTGCCCTTTTCCATACGAATGTCTAAGTGACCAAATTTGACCTTGACGTAAAACAGGCCAAGGTCAACCATAGGTCATCATTTGAACAATTTGGTAGGGCCCGAGTCCCCGATGCTGCAAACCAAATTTCAAGGTCTTCCGCCGTTTGGTTCCTGAGAAGAAGATTTTTTAAGGTTTTTACCATATATGGACATGGCGGCCATCTTGGTCATGTGATCAATATCCCATGAAGAAACTTTCTTTCCCCTAACCCACAGAGAACCCACATTGGTGTCAATTGGCCCAGCAGTTTCTGAGGAGAAGTCATTTGAAAATGTTGACGCAGACGCGGACACGGACGCGGACGACGGACGGTGGATCACTGCCTATCCTATTAGCTCCCCCGGAGCCTTCGGCTCTGGTGAGCTAAAAATCGTTATTGCGTAAACGACCATGATGGATCTTTTAAGCATGCCTATATAATTATGACCCCCTCAGAAGTTTCATGTAGTAAAGCTGGGGTTTAAAGGGTACATTTTTTATTTCTGCTTCAAAACACAGAAAGCTTGCATTCTTTAGAATGGCCTCACTGAGGCTGTTCTAACAAGTACCTGCAATCTATATTATGAGCAGAAATTTGAAAAAATATCGGATTTTTTTTTTTTTTTTTTTTTTTGTGGGAGTGGGGGGGGGGGTATTCTTTTACGAAAACATGCCTATACACATACATTGTAAACTTTACCTCAGTTTTTAAATAAAAATGTGATATTTTTCTTATTTCTACTCAGAATATAGATTGTGGGTACTTGTTAGTACCGCCTCATCGAGGCGGTTCTAACAAGTACCCATAATCTATAATTTGGGGCATAAATTATATTTTTCTTATTTCTACTCAAAATATAGATTGTGAGTACTCGTTAGTCCCGCCTCATCGAACAAGTACTCACAATCTATATTTTGGGGGCAGAAATAAGAAAACTTAGGTCTACCCCTGTAAACCCGAGTTTTGCTATATAAAGTGGGGTCCAAGGGGGTCAACATTATATAGGCGTGTTTTCTTGATGAGTGGCAAATGTCTCAGTATATTTCAACAGTTGATTAGATAAGGCGGTTCCGATGAGCACTCGGAATCTATATCTTGTCTAAAATAAGACAGTTATGGAAAAAGACATCATTTTATTGTTTGTTTGAATTGAGGTTTAACGTTACCGTCTACACTATTTAGGTCATTTTGGAGACGTTGCTTCCTTTAACCGACATGGAGATGGAATGACATCTCAAGCCCTGCCGCCCAATGAAACCAAAAGGCTTATATGCACTGGACGGTCTGACGCACACCGCTTTGCCTGGACAGGCTTAGTCTTTCTAAGCGGTTTACCCGTACTCGTGTATGCTCATTTTCAAACTCTGCGTGGAAGCATCATGCAGCCAAATTTATTTCTTCAAACCCCGCTGGGCGGGGGCGGCGATAGAGATCATTTTGGCACACGGGTGTGTTAGGGATTTTTTACCAAAGAATATGAATAGTCTGCGCAGTTCGTACAATTTTACAACCACCTCACGGTGCATGTCGCCACGATCATTCTGTGAAAATACAGAAATCTGATGAGCGGGTGGTCTGGTTGGTCTGATTCTTCGTTGAACAACATTACACAAACACGCCTATACAAATACATTGCCACCTTTATCGCCGAAAAATGAAAATTTTAAGATGAAAAATTGTGATATTTTTCTTATTTCTGCTCAAAATATAGATTGTGGGCACTTGTTAGAACCGCCTCATCGAGGCGGTTCTAACGAGTACCCACAATCTATATTTTAGAGCAGAAATAAGAAAAATAAGGTATACCCCGGGAAACCCCAGTTTTACTATATAAAAGCAGGGTTCAAGGGGGTCAAAATTATATATATGTTTTCGTGATGGTATATCAAAACCGGTCTGTGCATGCAGCCTTAGAAACCTCGCAGATACTTTAATTTATGTATCTGACGCATTCAGTGCGTATACGCAGATCAGACTGACTGCTTGAATGCCATAAAGCAGTATCTTGTTTGTTTGATTTGAGGTTTAACGTCCCCGTCAACACTGTAAA
This sequence comes from Lucinisca nassula, assembly GCA_963580285.1. Taxonomy (NCBI): domain Eukaryota; kingdom Metazoa; phylum Mollusca; class Bivalvia; order Lucinida; family Lucinidae; genus Lucinisca; species Lucinisca nassula. The sequence goes on from OY757013.1 coordinate 44,790,030, forward strand.
GGTCTAATTTGTGTATCTTTCTTCAGAATTTTTTGTAAATTTTTAATTTTACTAATTTGGTCCGTATCAACAGAAGCAGAAATAAACTATAATGATGCTTCGTTCATCACGAAAACACGCCTATATAAATTGGACACCCTTAAACACAGATTTTATGTAGTAAAACTGGGGTTTACATGGGTATTGATTATTTTCCTTACTGCTGATTAAAAACAAATTCTGGGTACTCGTTAGTACCGCCTTGCCTAGGCAGATCTAACGAGTATCCATAATCTATGATTTGAGCAGAAATGAAGTAAATACATTACGAAAACACGCCTATATAATTTTGACCCACTTGAACCCCACTTCTATATAGTAAAACTGGGGTTTCCGGGGGTATACCTTATTTTTCTTATTTCTGCTCTAAAATATAGATTGTGGGTACTCGTTAGAACCGCCTCGATGAGGCGGTTCTAACGAGTGCCCACAATTAATATTTTGAGCAGAAATAAGAAAAATATCACGATTTTTCAGCATAAAATTTTCATATTTTCGGCGATAAAGGTGGCAATGTATTTGTATAGGCGTGTTTGCGTAATGCCAGATTTTTTTATCTGAAATATTTAATGTTTTGGTGGTAAAATGATGAAAACATTTGAATACACCTGATAATGGCTATAAATTTTAGAATTAATTCAGCAAAGTTTTAAAATTGTGCTGTTTTTCGTTTCATTTTCTTTAATCCATAAAGCTTGAAATCGAACAATATTGATATGGTTATGGATATTTCCCAAATTCATATTTAAAACATACTCATGCATTCACATTCTATTTCAGGGACAGTCTTGGGTTTTCTTTTTTCACGTTATTTATTTATTTATTTATTCATTGATTTATTTATTTATGTTGAGTCACATTACGAGAACACGCCTATATAATGTTGACCCTCTCATAACCCACTTTTATATAGTAAAACTGGGGTTTAAGGGGGTATACATTATATTTCTTATTTCTGCTCAAAAAATAGATTGTGGGTACTCGATAGAACCGCCTCGTCGAGGTGGTTCTGTCGAGTCCCCGCAATCTATGTTCTGAGCAAAAATAAGAAAAATATCACAATTTTTCATCTTAGAATTTCTAATTGTTGGCCCAAAAATTGGCAATGTATTTGTATAGGCGTGTTTTCATAATGTATACAGAGCCCCTGAACCAGAAGAAGCATCACCAGTGCTGTCAGTGCTTTGATTGAATAATTAAGTAGTTCCCACAGGGCATCATTTTAAGCCTTATTTGCCGTCATTGCAGTGGCGGGTGGCGGTGAAGCATCGCCCTGACTTCACTTTGATGTAGATTTCGTTTTCGTTTGAGTTCACTGAGCTTATTCGGAAAAGAATATTTTAGATGATTTTGCTGTTATATAGGAACATTATATCAAATCAAGCTAAGTTTCACTTGAAGTATGCAAATAGTTGATTTTTAGACTTTTAGGGATTCAACTCGCTATTCCCAAATTGGGCATGTTGAAATTTACTATCGAAATTCTGATTGTACATTTAAAGGCCACTGAAGAAGATTTGATAACATGGCTTGATACTGCTACGAGTATTTCGCTATTGAATACATTTATGGTTGTCAAAGTAAATCTTGCATTATAGAATACTAGATCCCTCGCCCCAGGCCAAGTTACATTGCGAGTGACTTATTCACACCTGCGTACCCAAGTCTTATAACAAATGATAACATGTTATGTGTTTCGGCCAAAAGCTGGGATTTTGTATCACTTTGGCTGCGCCGAGCGCCCCAAAGAACTTGCATATCATGTACAGGGGTGGTCCAAAAACGGGGTTGGTTCATCAAACGGGGCCGGCGACCCCGCTCATTGGGGTTTCTGTGATTTGTCACCATTCCCGAGTTAAAAGGCGAATGACTCATCTACTGCACCACAGCCACTTCTACGCCCAGCGTACATGCTATGTGTTTTGTGCAAAGCTGAAACTTTGGCTGCACCGAGCGCCCCTAAGAACCTTATCCATATTGCAAGCATGTCGAATACAGAGTTGGTCCCATACACGTGTTTGTTCAATCAAACGAGGCTCGAAGAAATAGAATGAGCTTCATGGTGGTGCTCCGCGTAGAGCTGAAACCGACCGGAATTAAGTAGCGGTAAACCGCTTAAAAGGAGGAAAAAATTTGTGAGTCGGACCCTTCTTAAACCCAAACGGTTTCTTTCGGCGGTAGGGCTTGAGATGTCATTTTATCACAATGTCGGGTAAAAGTCCAACAAAATTGGAAGTGACGTCGCCAAAGTGACCTAAATAGCGTTGACGGGGAAGTTAAACCCCAACACAAACAAACGAGGCCGTTTCTCAAAAATAGCCGATCCCATAGGTGAGCTGATACATTGTATTTGTCTAAAATTCCACAATTGTACCGATTTTTCCCCTTTCTTTATTGTCAAGTTAATGAAACGAGATTCAAGGTATTACTTACGACATGTTTGTACGTGTGTCGTCGAGTCTGCGAGTTTACGCCATTTCGTAAACATAAGGGACCAGTTGTTCAAAACTAACGACATCGTTAGTAAATAAATCGGTAAACCTTTGATAAATGAATACGGCAAATATATGCTGCTCTAATTTTATTTTTTCAGCAAAACTACCAGATTATTTGATAACGATCTTATCAGAACAGCTAACAATTTGTCTCAGCTAACGAATGGCGGTTTAAACAGAGAAAAATAATCATATGAAAGACGCTCTTTTCATACGATATTTTTAACCTCGTCCAATAATATCAATAATTTGCTTTCCAATTCGTCCCCGCCCATCGGGGCTTGGGGAAATAGATTTGGCTGTGTGGTACCTCCACGCAGAGCTGAAGCTGACCACACATGAGTGCTTAAAGTTAAACCACTTAGAAGTACTAAGTCTGCCCCGGAAATAGGTGTAAGTTAGACCGTCCAATGCACATAAGCATTTTGTTTACATTGGGCGACAGGGCTTGAGAAGTCATTTCGTTCCAATGTCGGGTAAAAGTCCAACAAAATTGAAAGTAACGTCTCCAAACGATAATGAAACCCATCGGGATCTAAATGTTTCTAGTTTACGTCCACAACTAGCTCTTACGACACCAGGTCAATGTTATGACGCCATTTTAGATTGCCTCCGGTCGATTGGCAAATAAAACTGCCACGCTCCAGAATTTTGATCGCAGTTTCTCAGTGATTTCCAGCTTCAGAAAAGGCATCTATTTCTTCGAGTTTGCCATGTCTCTAACTGAACGAATTTCGAAGGTTACAAAAAGCAATCCAACAACAAGTCGTGCACGACAACTCAGCTTAAGAGACAATTTATCACGCATCAACATGCTGAAAATCGTTTCCGAAGCAAAATGCATGACAACATCGTTAGTCTTACGCTCTTCATTATTCGCAGAGCATGTTTTGGATGTAGACTTTCATTGCATAGGTGGAATTCAGTCTTTCTCTGCGGCCAACGCATCATCTTGCTCTCTCTCTCTCTCTCTCACACACACACACACACACACACACACACACACACACACACACACATACACACACACACACACACACACACACACACACACACACACACACACACACACACACGTGCGAGGGGATGTCCGGTGAGGCAAAGGTGTCGTATAGATCTTGCAACCAGCGGGCGCCCAACTGATATTGGCAAACAGTTGGAAGGCGTCTCCTGTCCCCATCAAAAACACGCCTATACAATTTTGACCCTCTTGGACTCCACTTTTATACAGTAATATAGAAGTAGAGGCAATGATCAGGAATCGATACAATTAACCCACAGCTCCCATCAGAGACACCAAAGGGAAAGAAACACAAACATGAAGCAACAGACCCCAACGGAAACAACGACAGCGGAAAGCCAAGATGAGAGTTACTTTCCCACAAAATGGCTAAAAGGCTATCCAAAATAAAATAATATAAGCGACACAAACACCCAAAGACAAACCATAGCAAGAATAACCGCAACAGAAGAACCGCCTTGGAACGGTCAGTGGAAAAGAATTCCACTGGGGGCTTAAATCGATGTTACGTGGCCACAGTCCTCGTCCTTACAATCCTCGTCGAGATTGAGACAAATAATTTGTTCAGTCCGCATGAAGGCCTCCTAACTCATCAGTGCAACATCTCCATGAACACAAAAATCAAACAACAACAGAGATGAAACAACGGTGAGGACTCGACAGCAAGAACCAACAGAAACGCTGGAGCAAAAGGAAACCAACAGTTAGACTCAAATGGGACCGACCAGAGACAGAGCAGCAGGTACCAACCAAATATAAGCCTTTACGTTTGAACCGTCATAGAATCTGAGGTTTACAGGGGTAAACCTTTTTTCTTAATCCTGCTCTAAAATATTTGTGGGTACTCGCTAGAACCGCCTCATCGACGAGCTGGGAAAAAAAGTCCTGAACCCGGACTTACTCTGTTGTGTTTAAATCTTTTATGCCAGTATTGTAAGTAAACAGTGTAGAACCTGAACAGACGCACTGTTTGCCAATGCCACAAAACACGAGGCCAGTCCATATTTTATTTTTACACTGCGTTCTGATGTCACAGAAGACTAGCGCTGCTTTAAATAACCGGTACCTAAATTTTGTGCATGGACAGTGATAGTCACGTGGACAATCACAACGGAAAAGCTTCTGTAGTTACTAGTTAGTAATTTTGTGTCGGTGATAAATAATCGACCCAAAAAGTAGCAGCTGCGTTGGGTTCAACTTCAAACAGGATGAAAATATTTCTTCGCTTAGAAGAAGGCGTTTTCTTTTATACGTCCGCAGGGATTTACAAAGCACGAAAAGACATTACGCCAACACGCCTATACAAATACATTGCCACCTTTATCGCCGAAAAAAATGAAAATTTTATGATTGAAAATTGTGATATTTTTCTTATTTCTGCTCAAAATATAGATTGTGGGCACTCGTTAGGACCGCCTCATCGAGGCGGTTCCAACGAGTACACACAATCTATATTTTAGAGCAGAAATAAGGTATACCCCCGGAAACTCCAGTTTTACTATATAAAAGTGGGGTTCAAGGGGGTCAAAATTATATAGGCGTGTTTTCGTGATGAGTCAAAAGACCGAAATGAAGTCCAAATTTGTCGTAGTGTGTTACCCACAACCAATATGAAAAGCCACTATATTATATATTTACAATTCGTAACGCATGAACTGTCCCGATTACCGTGGATCAGCGTCTTGTCTTTCCTTCTTGATTGTTTTGATTATTTGATTCGAGGTTTAACGTCCCCCCCCCCCCCCCAACACTGTATATGTCATTTTGGAGACGTTGCTTCCAATTTTGTGGGACTTATACCCGACATTAAGATGAAATGACATCTCAAACCCTGCCGCCCATTTAAACCAATAGGCTTCATAAGCATGGCCATTCCGACTAGCACCGCTTTGCCTGGGCAGGCTTATATCCTCAAAGTGGTTTACCAGCACTCGTGTGTGGTCGGTTTCAGCTCTGCGTGAAAGTATCATGCAGCCCATCTACTTCTACAAGGGGAGGGCGTTGTTTTTCCTTATAAAGAATTGGATTTGCGTTTCATTATTATAATTATTTATTTATTTATTTCTGCTTGTCTTTTTTGTATTGTTTTGTTTTGTTGTTGATTTTGCTGCTTTCCGGTACATTCCTCTACTGTAGCGAAATTGAAAAAGCCCGATGGCAGGACTTGAGCTTTATTCTGAGCACTCTCCTTCAAAAACTATTTTTGTTGTATATTGTTGTGAGACCCGGAAGCACGGAAGATCGGTGCTAGGGCTCTGCACACTCTTTCAAAAATATATGTTTGTTTTCGGGGGGGTTTTCTGCACAAGCCTGGTAGAGAATTGTTGTGTTTTTTTATTTGTTTTCCCTTTCTTGAATATTGGATTGATATATTTGCAGCCGTCTGTTACTGTCCCCTGCTGTAGTGATGTCCGGTATACCCAAGTCAGGGCTTGACTACATCGGCTGCACATTCCTTTAGATGAAGACATTCCTTGTTTTTCCTATATTAAATGTTGGATAGATGTCCTCTTGCACAGGCCTGAGCTGTAGTCAAGCCTGAAAGACTAATGTTAGTTCTCGAGGTATATCCTCTGCACACTCTTTCAAGAATCTTTTTTGGTTTCTTTGTTTTTCCTTTCGTAAATATGTATCTATCTATCTTCTTCTTATACTGTGTCGGTCATATTTGGCATTGAGCTCAATTGTGTGCGTAGCTAAATTCAGAATTTAGCTAAAAGAAAAAAAAATCACTGAATGAGCCCTTAAATCATTTTACAATCTGAATAACAGAGATATACTAAAACGCATACCTCTGGGTTTCAGTCTGATCCTGTACCGGCTTTAAACTCGGGTCCTAGCATTCACCCACAGAAGCGGGAAGACTAATCCCCGGAGGACTAGTTCAATGAAACAAAAATGATTTTTTAGGGAATCACTATAGGACTGCCATCGCTGGCAGGTCCATCGAGCAACTGTCATCTGCATATTCTCTGCCTACAGAATCCGAGTTTTATCATAGTGTAACATAGTTACATAGGCATGTGAACTTAATGATCCAAATAGTGTTGACGGATTGTAAAGAATGCACTTTTTATTACACAGGCATGTTACATGAATAGTTCAAATAACGTTGATGAGTAGTAAGAACTTCATATGACCAATATACTAATGAATGGGTAATAAATGTATTTAGGATTATGTTGATTGGGCTATGAAACATTATGACCTTTTATAGTAAGATTTCGGAACGTTTTACTTTACAGTATATTATTATCTAGTATCTATAAAATTTAACAATGTTCCGAGCAACCACATAATAGATAAGAGACATTTACGTTTGAGCCTGTTCAAAACCATTGACATTTCGAATTGGCCTTTCAATTATTCATTATGAGGACAACGTGTGCTGATTTCAAACCAGATTGGGCGGAAAGAAACAAGTGCAAGCTTACATAAAAGCTAAAATGTATCTACAAAACGTTAAGATTGATTGTAACAGACAGATAGAGTTGTTGAATACATGTATTATATTTTCATTCCAGACATCAACAACACACATACATGAAGATGACGTTGCAGCGATGAACAAATGAGAAGAGCTCATCCTGTTCCAATGTACCTGATAGTAAACCAGTTTACTCAACGTTCGTCGTCTGATGACAGCGTGCTGGTACCAAAGGATAGACTTCCCATGATTCCTATACTACAGAAACCAACAAACGACCGGGAAAATGCTAAGCAGTGAACAATAAACTCTATAAATGTGCCTAAATTATTTTCATTAAGTTGTATATGTGTTTTAAATATTAGTTATAGTAAGTTAGACTGAAGGCTTAAATCTACGGAAGATATTAACTCCACAAAAGTGAATAAACGTTATAACATTTTGGACAAAATGACATTGCTATGAATAATTTTAACAAGTTGATTTCAGGATAACTTGTTGGGGACTATCAATACTACTATTGATGGTTATTTTAAAATATTCTTTAATTACTTCATATAAGATTGTTGCATTTTATGCACATCTATCTTATGGTCATATAAGATAAATTAAGCTGAATGCAAATTGTCTTGTATGACAAGTAGAAGTAAAACAAAGATCAGGAATCGATACAATTAACTTACTCCACCCATCAAAGACACCAAAGGGAAAGAAACTGTTTAAGGAAGACATGATCAACTGTACACATGTATATAATGTACATTTAAATTTATTTCACCAAGAAAATTAATATTATAAAAATGGGAGGCGTGTAACATAGTTACATAGCCATGTGATCTTAATGATCCAAATAGTTTTGATGGATTGTAAAATATACACTTTTTATTACATATGCATGTTACATGAGTAGTTGAAATAACGTTGATGAGTAATAAGAACGTCCCGTGACCAATATACTGTTGAATGGGTAATTAATGTATTTAGGAATATGTTGATTGGGCTATGAAACATTATAAGCTTTTACAGTTGGATTTTGGAACGTATTACCTTTCAATATGTTATTATCCATTATCTATAAAATGCAAAATGAACCGAACAACCACATAATGCATAAGATATATTTACGTTGGGACCTGTTCAAAACCATTGTTATTTCGAATCGGCCTTTCAATAATTCATCGCGTAAACAATATTTGCTGTAGGCAAACTAGATTGGGCAGGAAGAAACAAGTGCAAGCTTATACAAAAGCTAAAACGTATCAACAAAACCTGAATCATATGGATGTATGTTTCCGTGTATGCCTATAATGTGGGCAGTTTAGTCATTGTTAAGTGCACAGTACCATGCAGGTGTGGGTACAGGTGTCCAGCAGATGTTGAAATACTTTAAACATTTTAGTTAATAATATACATTTGGTATAAACAGAAACTGTGTTAACGTGACAGGAAAAGCATGTGAAATGCTCTGAAACATATAAAATGTCCAGTTTGATCATGTCATATCAGTCAGGTTTTCAGTTATGTAGCAGTTAGGTTCTTGCTAGTGTTCAGTGTGCATATAGGGGCTAGATCTAGCCCTGAACATAGCCTGTCTTAAAAACTTTCGAATTTCAATATGTTATATTATGTAACACTAATTAAAAAAGAGAACATTTTTATTCGGTCTGAAAATAAAAAGAAAAACAGATTTTCTTATTTCATTTATTTGCGATATACTAAATGTAAAACTGTACGATTGTGGTTAAAACCCACTTTATGGGGTGTGTTACGTCATAATAGGGATGCCAAATTGGTTGTGAATATTCAAGTTGAGGGCGAACCAATGTGCTGGTGTAGTGTATAATTAAACTTAATTTGCTTTTCCGGTTGGTGTCGTGACACCCTCATTTAATCTGCCAATCGGCCTCCTACTGTGCTAGTCGATTCAGGTAATCTTGGAAAACAAGACAGTCAGAAAGAGACTTTATGTTCCTTATTCCTATACAAGACACACTCATCAGCAAACAAACAGACAAATGACCTCATATTATCTGGGAGGTCATTAATGAATACCAAGAAAAGGACCGGTCCAAGGACCGAATTTTGGGGGACACCAGATAAAACATGGACTGAATCAGACTCCTGGTCCTTAAGTACAACTTGCCCTGAGCACCCAGAGAGACATGAGCTGATCCACTTATATGTGGATCCGCATATCCCATATAGTAGTCCAATGTATACAATAGCCTTCTGTGAGGTACCTTGTCAAAGGCCGTTGCGAACTCCATGATGATCGAGTCAGTCTGTTTGTGACCACGATTTATGGCCATCCCGATTGCTAATTGAGTTTCGCAGGACCTTTGACTTGGAAAGCCACGTTGACAGTCAGCAAGAATACTCTCAAAGGCTAGGTGGTTATGCAGTCGTCCACTACGGTCCCTCTTGAAGTGAAGCAATGAAGACAAGATACGCAGGAATAATTTTCGGATAAGATTTTGTGAGATTTGCTCATATTTTTACCCAAAATCTCACTGAAATGGGCTAAATGGTAGTAAATCTTCTAGCGAAATGTAATTTAGGTGAATATTTTGCTAAAATTTCTCAATGGAAAATCATGATTGCGCACCTGTTTGGGCTGAACGATATTTCCTACAATGTTATTCTGAGAAAGAACTGCCAATGCACGCAAGGTGCATTCTTTCCTATCTCCAAAATGGTGACTTTACTGATGAAAACCTGTGACATTTCTTTTTATACTGCAAACATAGGTTGTAGGTGCTCGTTAGAACCGCCTCATCATACCAACAACCTATGTTTTGGAGCACAAATAAGAAAAGATAATGTTTACCCCTGTAAACCCCAGTTTCCTCTGTATTAAGTGGGTTTAGGGGAGTGTTTGTTTCACGGACTTGTTAACAAGATGATACGTCTTCTGCACACTTGAGTTCGGTCTTGACTGGGCACCTCCAGTGACCCATTGCTGTATATGGACGTCATCTTCGGGAAAACTTTTGTTTGTTTGTATTGGAGTTTAACGGCTCAGTCAACACTATTTTAGGTCATTTTTGAGCCGGTCAGTTACCTTTCCCACACTTTTCCTGGGCAAGCTTATACGTAAGCGCATTACGAAAACACGCCTATACAAATACATTGCAAATTTTACCACATAAAAATCGAAAATTTTTAGACGAAAAATTGTGATTTTTTTTTTTCTTATTTCTGCTCAAAATATAGATTGCGGGTACTCGTTAGAACCGCCTCATCGAGGCGGTTCTAACGAATACCCACAATCTATATTTCAGTGCAGAAATAAGGACAATAAGGTTTACCCCTGTAAACCCCAGTTTTTTCTATATAAAAGTTGGGTTCAAGGGGGTCAAAATTATATAGGCGTGTTTTCGTGATGGGTTAACCAGTACAGTGCACAGTCTTTCGCCAGAAACTGACCACTGCCCTTCTTGAATCAGCGGAAGGGTGAGAACGACCGTAGATAAGATTTCATGATCAATCTCCACGAAGGAATGTTGCCGACCCCGGCAGGTATCGAACCCGTCATCGGGAAAGGGCTGGTAGACAATATAACCGAAGCACAACCATGTGCTTATAATGGCGTATGTCCCCACCCAACCCCACCAACATCAGGGTTTGGGAAATAGATTGGACTGCCACTCTTCCATGTACATGTATAAAGTTTGGTTTCGATTGATTGTGGTTTTAACGTCCCCGTCAACTCTATTTAGGTTGCTTCCAATATTGTGGCACTTTTACCCAACATTTAGATAAAATAACATCTCGATACTGCCACCCATTGAAACCAATTGGAATTAAATGCATGCAGGCTCGATACCTGCCGCCAATCTCGGTACCTGCCGCACAGTGAAACCAAAATGATTTATATGCATGCAGGTCTATCTCGCACCACTTTGCCTGGGCAAGCTTAGAGCTTCTAAGCGGCTGACCAGTACTTATTCGCACAGACGGTTTCAGCTCTGCGTGGAAGCACCGTGCAGCCCAGTCTATTTCGCCAAGCCCCGATGGGCGGGGTGGATTAAGTGCGATTTACGATGTGTATACAAAGCAATTCATTATAATTGAGCCCCGTCAAGCGCATTCGTGTCTCCAAGCATTCACCTGAACCTTCGCTGCTCGCATAGGCGATAAGTACCAAAATCGCTTGACGGGGCCCATATGGAATTGATAACCTGTCTTGTTTTAAAAGAAAAGCTTCCGCCTTTAGGAACAGTAAACATTTATGTTAGAGTTACCTCCTTTTGTTTGTGTATCCATTCGCCTTAAATAGTCCCATGCATTGGGCAGTGTGAGTGAAGTTCACGAACTATTGATTGATCTTTTTATCCCATTGGTCGACGGTTGCATGATATTTCGTGATACATGCTTTCTTGTTCATGTATTTTTTCAACGGCCAGACAAGATTAGTACGGAAAGGGGTGTAATCTGGTAATCATCGTCTATGTAGAAGACAGAAGATATTTTGCTAGATGAGGGAGATGTGTATTTGTAAGTTGACTTAAATTGTTTTTATCAGATTTGTCTTGCAGTTGCAAGTGCACTTGCCTCTGATGCTAGAGGCCCGGTTCGATCCCCGGCAGTGGTGATAAAATTGTGGTGTCCTTTGCTATAATTTGCAAAGACGAATGCCACACATTTAGCACATGGAGCGTCTTTCGAATCGGGGCCCCAGTGCGGAGAGAATCATCTGATCATCCCCTGCGCTGGTTAAAAATCCCTGGGCCGGTTGTTCGAAGCATCGTTAAATCTTAACGTGTTGTTAAAGTTATTGTTAACTTTAACAACACGTTAAAGTGTTGTTCAAAAAAATAATAATTTTAACAACATGATTTAACAACATGAGTTGTTGTTAAAATTAATTCTACTACTACCCTTCGTTAAAATTTTAACGAGATGGTTAGTTTGTTTAAAGATGGCTGCCAGTGCTGTGTTTAATGTGCCAGTTCCACGTAAAAAGCGGCGTCATGAAGATTTTGTTGATTTGGAAAAGTATTCAGATAGGGAAATAAGGGAACGATTTCATTTTGGAATGGATGCAATCATGTATATTGTTGGTTTATTATCAGAAAAGTTGCAAAGATCTACTAGAAGAAGTCATGCACTCACCCCATTGCAGCAGGTTCTCATTGGGTTGCGGTTTTTTGCTTGCGGTAGTTTTCTACAGTGTATAGGCGACACATTAGGCGTGGACAAATCATCAGTAAGTCGTGTAGTTGATGATGTTACACAAGCTCTTGTTGATATATCCAGTCAATTCATTGTTTGGCCTTCGGACATTAGGAAACGTCAAATCAGAACGGGTTTTTTTCGTCTCGGTGGGTTTCCAAATGTCATCGGATGTATTGATGGAACCCACATAAGGATACAAGCTCCAGCTGAAGATGAGAGGTCGTTCGTAAACAGGAAGAATTACCACAGCATAAATGTAATGGCAGTCTGTGATGACAAAGGTGAGTACATATATACCCCACCCACTGGTCTTTACACGTCTATCCTGCTTATAAATGTCTCTCTCGTTCATCTCAGCTTATAAGTTGATAATGAATAACAATTATCCAGCTTCTGAGTAAAATAAAGTGAATATAAGTCATATTTTGTCGAAAATATCACATACACAAATGAACGCCGAACAGCTGTTCTAAGTACATGCCGCTTAGTACATTGATCATTACAAGCAGACCGCATGGACACCCCTAAAGGTTTAACGGTTTACCGGATAAAATGTGTCCGCGGACAGAAAGGTGGATATCGAGAAAGCGGTGTGTTTTTTCATCCTTGATATAAATCGTTATCTTTTTCGATTTCGTTGGAAATGTTCAGCGCGCACCTGTCAGTGCACTTACACCGGTACTCTCTGAATCTGTATCGGCCCCCGCCCATCGGGGCTTGAAGAAATAGATGGGCTGCATGATGCTTCCACGCAGAGCTGAAATTCTACTGCACACGAGCGCTGGTAAACAGCTTAGAGGATCTAAACCTGCCCAGGCAAATCGATGTGAGTCGGACCGTCCGTGCTTATAACCCCTATTGGTTTCATTGGGCGACAGGGTTTGAGATGTCATTTCATCTCAATGTTGGATAAAATTCCCACAAAATTGGAAACAACCCTGAATCTGTTTATCCTACCATCTATCTTCTAATACTGAGTCTGTCGTCGGTCATAATTGGTCATTACCTCAGATGGGAGCCAAGCAAAATTTACTAAATTTAGAATTTATCCCCCAAAACGATAAATCACTGGACGAGTCCTTAATACTATTTACAATCTGAATAACAGAGTTATACTAAAACGCAGATCCCTGATACTCAATCTTATACTTTACGGATTTTGAACTCCTCTGCAATCTAAGCACTCACCGCAAAAGAGGGAAGACTATTCCACTTGGTAATAGTTCTAAGAAGAAATTACTTTTTCTGGACATCACTATGGGAGCGTGATGACTCAGTTGTCATTGCACTTACCTCTGATAGCCCCCGCTAGGGGCTTGAAGAAATATATGGACTGCATGATGCTTCCACGCAGAGTTGAATCCGGCCCACACACTAGTACTGGTAAACCGCTTAGAGGATCTAATCCTGTCAAGGAACCGCGGTGCGAGGCTATGCTAATAAACTCTATTGGTTTCATTGGGCGACAGGGCTTGAGATGTCATTTCATCTCAATGTCGGGTAAAAGTCCCACAAAATTGGAAGCAATGTCTCCAAAATGACCTTTACAGTGTTGACGGGAACATTAAACCTCAAATCAAACAAACTTACCTCTGATGGCAGATGTCCCGGGTTCGATCCCCGGAAGCACTGATAAAATTTCGGTGTCCGAACACGCTCCATTGGCATCGGTTGCAGGGATGAAAGTCACAAAGAGCACCGTGCATCGGGACGATAACTGGAGACCCCCTGTGCAGGGAGAACCATTCCCTCTGTAGGTTAAAGAACCCTACCGTAATAAAATTATTACTGTTTAAGCTTTCATCCTTCAAAACCGATGGCCAGTTGTTGAAAACATTTTTAGCTTAACTGACTCGTTAGTGGTCATATTGTTAACCATTCTAGCAAGTACAATATCTGCAATTTTGGTATTTTTCCTGGAAAAAAATGTGAGCAAAAGCTCCTCACTTTTTTCAGCAAAAATATTAGCATATTTGCCATATGAAAGGATCAAATATTTAACGACACCTTAACTAACGACGTTTTTAGTTTTGAACAACTGGCCCCCATCGCAGTATCAGTAGATAGAAAGAAAAGAAAATAGGAGTGACATCTACGATATTGTGAGTTTTTTACTTTTGATGCCCTGTTTGGATTGAAACTTTCGCAGGGATCAATTATTTGTCTTTATAAATGGACACTGTACCTGAATGTATCTTATAGAATAAGATTCCCAGCCAGCACCAAAACAGCGGGCCGACGTTGGGCCGATGGACCGACGTTGGGCCACATTCTGTGCTGGCTTGGTTAAAGATGACTGCTGAAGATGACCCTGAAGTTTCCCAATTAGCATCAATTCGCTGTCTTCTGTAGCAAAGGAAGGAATCTATTCATTTCAGGGTATTTCTGCTAATGTCGTAACGATTTGTTTTGCCCCCCGCTCATCTTGGCTTGAATACACAGATGGGCTGCATGATGCTTCCATGCAGAGCTGGAACCGACCCACACACGTGTACTGATAAACCGCATGGAGGATCTAAGCGGTGGGAGTATGACACGTGCATGCTGATAAAGCCCATTAGTTTCATTGATCGACAGTGCTTGAGATGTCCTTTCATCTCAATGTCGGGTAGAAGTCCCACAAAATTGGAAGCAACGTCTCCAAAATTACCTTTACAGTGTTGACGGGGACGTTATACCTCCAATAAAACAAGTAAACGATGTAGTTTACTTTTTAGTAGTTCATGATGGGTCGTGGCAATCCAGGATAAATGTATCCATCTGTCTTCCTTTGTTCAAAATTTTTACCCATTTCGATAATACTGTACTAATGAGCACACACAGCTATATATATCATTTCTGCATTATATCTCTAAACGCCCCATGATCTAACTAAAAATAATATTTACAACGTAATGCATATATAATTGCAGGAAAGTTTACCAACATTAATGCTTCCTGGCCTGGTTCTGCCCATGACAGTCATGTCTTTCGGAGTTCAAAACTTAGTGATTTCCTGGAGAGAAACAACCGTTCACTGGAACATGGAGTTCTGCTCGGAGACAGTGGGTATGTTTTTCAAATTGACGGAACACGAGAACATGATTGAATAACAATAGTATACAAAATAAATAGCCGTGCTTCCGCTAACCCGGCATTGATGGGAACAGCGAGTTCCAAGACGACAATTTTCCGTGTATTATTTCACTTTCTTTGGCTGAAAAAAAATGAACTTTTAGCGGATATTTAAGGGGAATGTATACGCCATAAGAATAGACAACTACTGCAAAAGTATTTTAACCATTTATCAAATTGGTTCTATCTGTTCGGGGGGGGGGGGGGGGGATAAGAATTGAAATACAAATCATTTCCGACACTGACATATACACATTTCAGAAATGAATCTTCTTTTTCTGCTGTTCACGAAATGGTTCATGTGATCTTTGCTAGCGACCCGCTGTCGTTTATACTTTCATGAACAATACATTTTTCTGTTTTTTTTTTATGTAACTATGAACGACAGTGTGTCGCTAGCAAAGTTTACATGAACCCCATTTACTTGTCACGCAAACCGCAGCGCTAGCGTTCATATACTTACATGAATAGCAGACAAGATAGCATTCATTTCTTAAAAGTTTACATTAGTCTTTACACTGACAATGTAAATATTACGAACACAAAAAAGCACAAAATGTTCTGTACAATTAACCCCTCATAGACAAAAAAATGATAATAAGAAACAAATAGAAAATTTTATGCTAAAAAATATCAGAGTGTCTATTGCCAGACGTCCGACAATAGCATAAACTCGGTAAAATTGTTATTGACAGACGTCTGGCAATAGCAGAAACTCTGTAAAAATTCAATTGACAGACGCCTGAGTTTTATGTAGTGATCTGTGCGGACCAAATAATAAGTAAATGTTGCTGATTTATACTGAGTGTTCCATAGCCGAAATTCGGAAGTGTGTGATTGTCTGTTGTCGTTGTTCGCGTAACCCAGACGTCTGGCAATAGCATTTTAACCGATTTTGTTCTATTGCCAGATGTCTGTCAATAGCACATATCCCGACTTTGTGCTATTGACAAACGTCTGGCAATAGCACATTTCCTGACTTTGTGCTATTGACACGTTAAACCCGCCTCGTCTCTGTTTTAGAATAGAATTAATAAAAGATTTACCCATATTAACCCATTTTTCATATATAAAAATGGGTTTTATTGTTGTCATTATTGTGAGAAAGTAAGAAGCCAGTTATTTGTTGTAATATCTGAATACTTTATGGATATCCCTATATGTTGTAGGTATGCATGTATGCCTTACCTCCTGACACCATACAGAAACGCAGACAGTCCATCCAAACAAAGATACCAAGATCGACACACGTCCACCCGTGTAACAATTGAGCGGACTTTTGGCAGATGGAAAAGGCGATTCCATGTACTACATTCTGAAGTATGTATGCAACTTTCTTTCTCAGTCTAATTGAAACTTAATGTAATGGGATAGACGTATACATGTGACTACTCTATTCATTAGCTACATGGGTATTATTCACCCGTCATCAGCCTTAGGTCGGGGCATTAAGCTATGTTTCACATTACCATATCCTAGGTTGGTGTACGAATATACGTTATTTCATTTATATCATGCCGATCTCGGCCCACGCCTACCGGGGTTTGACGAACTAGATGGCTGCAAGGTTATGTGCTAAGTCCCATACTATACATTCTTTATATAAACGGTGGTATACGTTTTTTTTCTGCTTCAAGACATGGGTTGTGGGTACTCATTAGAACCAAGATGGGTTATACCGAACACACACAACTGAAGTCTGCAGTCTAAATAAGAAAAATAAAACGGTTTTCCATCTGAAAATTGCTTATTGGAGATATGAAAAAATGCACTATGTCATACGGTTATGTTATCGTAATGTTGATGCAACAGACATAAACATGTAAGTACTCTATTGAAAACAAATTGCATTTAGTATTATACACCGTAATCGGCCCAAAGTCCTGTCATAAAACATGGTTTAGTTTACCATAACCGAGATTGGGAGTCCTTTCCCTTGTTTTAAGCCGATCTATAATTACATTTTTAAGCATAAAAGAAAAAGTTTCAATGAATATATAGTTTCATGCACGAAACCTAAATTATATAGTATTTTTTCTTTATTCATGGATTCGCCAATCATGCAAATACCCTTTTTTGTTTTCATTCTGTGAAAAAGAAAATCAACCCTACACCGAACAAAAAACAACAAAAAAAACATATATTCTCAATTTGGTGAGTCTTATTCTCAATTCTGGCTTCTGTAGAACTTGATACGTTTACTATTTACTAATTAAGTGATTACTGCATATTAACAATTTTCATTTATTTACAGATTAAAATGAAACCCAGCAAGGTTTGTAGAATTGCCATTGCATGCGCCGTTCTACATAATATTGCAATACTATTCAATGAACCAGACCCAGACGACAACTACCAGGATGCAGATAACGAGACGCCACAGACCCAACCATACACAGGGCGCGAGACAGGCCGTGATATCAGGGACCATATAACAAACGAATTCTTCAGTCGATGATTGTATTTTCTTAGGCCTGTGATGTGTCCATTAGGGTCTTGTTGTTTCTTGTTTGTGTTTCTTTCCCTTGATGTAGTGAGGAAATTTATGGGGAATGGATACATCTTCATCACGAAAACACGCCTGTATGATTTTCAATCCCCTCATTAAACCCCAATTTATATAATAAAACGGGGGTTTGCAGGGGTATACATCAATTTTCTCCTTTCTGTTAAAAACATAGATTTGTACGGCCCCCGCCCGTCTGGGCACGAAAAAATAGATGAGCTGCACGCTGCTTCCAGTCACAGCTGATATCCGACCGCATGCGAGTATTGGTAAACCGCATAGAGCATCTAAGCCTGCCTAGGCAAAGCTGTGCAAATCGGACCGTCCATGCTTATAAACCCTATTGGTTTCAATAGGCTACAGGGCTTGAGATGTCATTTCATATGAGTGTCGGTCAAAGTCTACGATATACTGTCGTAAAGCAGGCGGCATCACAGAACGTCACTTTTAATTGGCTTTTAAGATTTTTTACGTAGCTCACAGTGTTTGCGGTTTAGTGCAAAATACTATAGCTCGAGTAAGTGCAGTAGAAATTGGATAACTGAAATGCCAAATTGTCTTTAGTTGCGGTAAATCGTCGTTTTTACTGGCGCGAATTCCTTTTTTCAGCTAAGTTGATGCGTCGCCGCCAAACGAAATTTCCTGCAGTAAAACAGCCGATTTACCTCCACAAATAACAGTTTGGAACACAGTTATCCCCTATTTAAATTAACACTGGTTTAAGAGCGTTTTATCATATGACGTCGCGTCTGAGAGTGTAATAATGCCATGTAATATTTTCGATAATCCGCTAGTGGATTAAATATGCAAATTAGCTAGATATGTCCCGTAACGTTACATGTACGACGTCCGTAACGACGTCGCGTTTACTAATGGCGAAATATTGATATTTTTGTAAACAATCGTGAATAAAATACGTTTTAAATGTCATATGATAAATAGCATCTTGCATTCGTGCTCATGTATTATTGAATTTATTAAACTCGTTGAGAAAAAGAGATAAAATGCTCGGCAAAGCCTCTCATTTTATCCCTTTTCCTCCACTCGTTTAATAAATTCAATAATACATGAACACTCATGTAAGATCCTCTATATATACTTATGCTAAAAGCATTGAGTTTAAAATGTCTTGGGCAGACATTTGTTCCTGTTGATTATTCAGCTTCTCCAGTAATTTAATTTGAAGTTTCAATTTCTGTGTTTCAAGTTTCTTATTCTCATATTCAACATCCAACACTTCCATCTGTCTCCTATATACATCCTCTACATTAATCCTTTTTGCTTTTGTTTTTCTGGAAAAATATAGAAATAACAACAGCCATGAGTCAAAGTCGAGCTGAATATGTCGCAGTGACTGTATAACGAGTTTATGGGGTACCGTTTTACTATTTAATCCATATTTATATATATACATAATTAGATTTATGGATAGCATTAATTCAAATCGATTTATGGATATCCATAATTCGATTTATGGATATCCGTAATAATTATGGATATCCATAATTCGAAGTATGGATATCCATAAATAATTGTATGGATATCTATAAATAGGCACTTAATAGTGAAACGGCGCCCCATACGAGTTGATCTTTTTTTTTATGTTTAACGTCCCCATCAACACTGTAAAGGTCATTTTGGAGACGTTGCTTCCAATTTTGTGGGACTTTTACCCGACAATGAGATGAAATGACATCTCAAGCCCTATCGCCCAATGAAATCAATATGGTTTATAAGCATGGGCGGGCCGACTCGCACGCTTTGCCTGGTCAGGCTTAGATCCTCTAAGCTGTTTACCAGTACTCGTGTGCGGGTCGGTTTCAGCTCTGCGTGGAAACATAATGCAGCCCATATATTTTTTCAAGCCCCCATGGGCGGGGGCCGCGAGTTGATCGTGAAAAGGTTTATCATTGAAGCTCTTCTTTGGCGTCTAAAAATAGCGACTTCACCGACCAGATCCGAAAACACGCCTATTAAAATACATAGGAAATTTTATAACGAGAACATGATAATTTTCATTTGAAAAATACCAATATTTCTTATTTCTACAAAAACATACATTTTGGATATTCGTTAGAACCACCACTCGACGAGGCGGTTCTAATTATTACCCACAATCTATGTTTATAAGCATAAATAAGAATAATGTATCATTGACTTGTAGGAAGTCAAGGTCCATGCGAGTGAGTGTTTGATTTTTACGTCCCACCAACAGCTAATGTCATACGGAGACGGGACCTCTGTTTAAAGACTCATTCGAAAGTCTGGAGAAGCCCGGGATCGATACTGCGACCCCTGGTTTACAAGGCGAGTAATTTAACCACTACACCACGGAGGCTTCTATAAGGTTCATATACTATTGTTTTAAACCTATATATCGATGGTGCACCATCGCAAATATCCGTCATTTATAAATTCCTGACCACTGAGCATTTGATTAATATTTATATCTTCATACACATATGCAGTCCCTAAGCAGTATGTGTACCTTGTTCGGTCAACGTTGGCCATTTAATCAAAAGTAGTTGCGCTCACGAGCATTCTCTTTAAAAAATGATCTTTGACCTCATCCAGTGATCATAATATGTTCGATCACAATATGGACACCTTGTCATTGCGTATAAGAGTTATCTATTGATTATGGATTTTGGCGGGCTATAAACCAGTTAATCCACCACTTGGATTGAATTTGTAAAATAATTATAAACGCCCACTAACGTAACACAAATGTCGTTCTTAAAGACGTCTAAATTTTTTTGCGAATTTATTGAATTATTAAACTTGTTGTGGAAAATGTATCAAATGCTCATCAGGTGAACAAGTCCGTGAAATGAAGACCCCACTATACCCCACTTTATAAATAAAAAAAAAATGGGGTTTACGATGGTGTACATTATTTTTCTTATTTATGATCCAAGACATAGGTTGTGGGTACTCGTTAGAATCGCCTCAATGAGGCGGTTCTAACGAGCACCCACAACCTATGTTTGCAGTATTTATAAGAAAAATATCACGGATTTTCATCAGAAAAAATGGCCATTTTGGAAATGTGAAAAATGCACAATGTCGCACGGGTGTGTTATCATATATATATCTCAAAGCAGTTTAAATAGGAAGAACAAACATTAAGATGATTTAATATCTTACCTAGGTTTAGAATATGAACACTTGGGTTTTTCTTGGGTACTTGGTATAGGAGTGTCAGTCAGATTCTGCAGAATGATATTTAAGAAATGAAATTTATTGTTCTGCGGTTCATCAACGCCCGTAGAGAACAATGGTTTAGAATAACGTCACTTAACGTCGCTTAAAATCATGTGATTCGATGCGTACATTAGACTTTACACTGGAAATGTAAGTATTTAAGAAATGAATTTTGTTTCTCTGCTGTTCATGGAAGTATGAACGCAGTGTGTCGCGTGCAAAGTAAAGGGATTCATGTAAATTTTACTAGCCACCCGCTGTCGTTCATACTTTCAGGAAAAGCATAAAATTTAAGTTTATTTTTATATTCACATTCTATGTCACACATCAATGGAAGAAAAAAGCTTATATGGCAAATATTTCAAGCTGAACAACATTTACACGCTGTTTTCTACAAAAACCGAAAGAGCGTTGACGTCACCAATGCCCGTGAAGAACAACGGTTTAGACTGACGACACTTGACGTAACTGAAAATCATGTGACTCGATGCGTTCATGGAAGTATGAACTTCAATGCTGTCTATATGTTTACATAAGGACACTCTTATTTCTTCGGCAGTTCATGAAAATCTGAACGTGGCGGGTCACTATTACAATTTAAAATGAGCACCTTAAGGGCTCATTTATTTTTCAGGCGACCCACTGCGTTCAAACTTTCAAGAACAACAGAAAAATAAAATTCATATCTCAAATAAACACGAAAGAAGTATAATGGCCTATGTACAAGACGAATTGGAAGTAAACAACCGATAGAAACATCAAGGGGCGGTGTCTAAAAGCATCGATCGTTTATTTAAAGATATACAGTAAAATTCATATATTAAGACCACCTTTGGGGCTGTTCAAAAGTGGTCTTTAACACCAATTTTGAACAGTTCCAAGGATGGTCCCTTACCGAGGACACTTTGGGCAGGAACACAAAGTAAAATTAAGTGCACCCTTCACAGTAAGCTTTTTTAAAGCATGATTAGTATTAAATGTATGTGATGTTAATAGCGGAATTTCACTGTAGTTATATAGTTTGCATATTGTTAATTGTTCCAGTAAGTACATTATATAAATAGCGCTGTTTTTGTATAAATAATAATAATAAGAAGAAGAAGCACTGAATAGTTAACTGAATAGTTAAACGATAGCAGACTCGGTTTTATTGATTCTGTGTATATGAGCAAAACTGAACTGTGCCACAGCGGCAAAGTCCTCTTAGTCTAGCACCGGGTTAGGCTGATCACTATGTTCAAAATGAGTATAAATGTACACAGTGACCCATAGGACCAAAATATAATCTGCAGTATGGTGATGTAATGTGAGACTTCTTGCCGGCAACACACGACACAATACACGTACCAGTTGCCGTGAAGATAAATAAGTTTTAAATAGGTTGTTATTGGACGCAAACAATAAAACAAATGAACGGAAATAGCAGACTACTTTATATCAGTCACCACCTATATTAATTGCATTGTAACACACTGACCTGATAAAGGTATGCTATCTCAGGACAAGGGAGCTTTATCAGGTCAACGTGAAATTGCACTTTTATTAAAGAATGGATGGGAATGTTAGAAAAATTGACAAAATGTTATTATTACTGGAAAATAATGGAGAAATGACTTATTAAATATCAAAGGAAAAAAATAAAGTCAGCTGATACTAAATATATTGACCGCCGGAATGCTGGGAGGACCATCGATAAATGATCAAAAATTACTAATTTAATAGTGTACAAGGGGATAAACTGATAAATAGAATACCAGATTCGTGTCATTTGATATCAAGTTTATCAGGCTCGGTTTTGAGAACGCGTGTAGAATCGCTCGGCAAGCCTCGCAATTCTACAAGCGTTCTCAAAGTCTTGCATAATAAACTTGATATCAAAAGACACGAACCTGTTATTATATATTCATTGAGTCTGTTCATGACCAGTACTGAAATGTGCAACACCGGCAAAAGTTGTTCACCCTGATTTTATACAAAACTATTAGCTTATTTGTCATGGATGGACAACTGATACTAGAAGCGGTTCACTTACTCTATTTTCAAGATGTGAAGCCCCTTCCTCATTTTCTCCGGAATCTGTAGTATCGTAATCAACTATCATGGACGCTGAGGCAACAGGCAAAGACTGTGGTACACAACCTAGAGTATACTCACTTACTTTAACTTAATGTCACACATTACTCTTAAAAGAAGCAACAACAAATCTTTCGACATACGATTATGGATTTGTTTGTTTGTATTGGATTTTAACGACACAGTCAACACCATTTTGGACATTTTTGAGTCGGTCCGTTTACCTAGGACAGGCTTATACGTAACTGGTTGACCAGTGCAGTGCATATTCTTTTCTCATAAACTGACAACTACCATTCAAGGCTTGAAACAGCGGAATGGAGAGAATAACCGTAGAAAAGATTCAATCTATCTCCAGGAAAGTATGCCGCCGATCCCGGTAGGTATCGAACCCGCGTCCTCCCGATCACCAGACAGACGCGAATCCGACATAACAACGGGGCCGTTATTCGATTATGGAAAACAATATATACATGTATATATAATATTATATTTGTTTGATGGGGGGGGGGGGGGGGGGTTTGGGTTAAAATGGGGTTTAACATCTCCGTGAAAACGTACATAAGCAGTTAACAAAAACAGTGCACATTCTTTCTCCACAAAATGACAACTGCACTTCTTGAATCATCGGCCGGCCTCAGTGGCTCAGTCGGATGCGCGTCTGACTGGTGATCAGGAGGATGCGGGTTCGACTCCCGCCGGGGTCGGCAACATTCTTTCGTGGAGATTGATCATGAAATCTTTTCTACGGTCATTCTCTCCCTTCAGCTGATTCAAGAAGGGCAGTTGTCAGTTTCTGGCGAAAGAATGTGCACTGTACTGGTTAACCGCTTACGTATAAGCCTGCCCAGGAAAGTGTTGATAGGTAAACTGACCGGCTCAAAAATGACCTAAATAGTGTTGACTGGGCCGTAAAACTCCAAAACAAACAAACAAAACTTCTTGAATCAGCGGAATGGAGATGATGATCGTAGATCTCATTATCTATCTTCACGAAAAAATGCCGCCGTTTCCGACAGGTATCGAACCCGCGTCCTCATGCTCACCAGACAGACGCGCATCCGACAGAGCTACCGAGGCCGGTATATGAGTATGGAACACTGTTTTTTTTTGGGGGGGGGGGAGGGGGGGGGGGCATTTTTTTCTTCTTCCGTTTAAATTGTGGATTTACATCCCCATCAACACAATATATGCAATTTTGGAGATGCTGCTCCAGTGTGGGTGGGACTTTTAATCGGCGTTGAGATGAAATTACAGATCAAGCTCCCCCGCTCAATGGCTCATATGCATGTAACGGTCTGATTAACATCACTTTGCAATGACAGGCTTAGTCATTCGAAACGGTACGGTTTAACAGTACTCGTGTGTGGTCAGATTTAGCTATCCTAGGAAGCACAATGCGGTCCAATATATTTATCCAGGGGTGAAATCTGTTGTCAGCATTAAACACGCCTATACATATTCATTGTTAACATTACCGCCGAAAAAAAAAAATGAATGAAAAATTGTGATATTCTTATGATTTATGATCAAAATATAGATTGTGGGTACTCGTTAAAACTGCCACTTTTGGGCGGTTCTAGCGAGTACCCACAGTTTATATTTTAGATAATAAATAATATAAAATAACCGTTACCCATGTGAATCACAGTTTTACAATATACAAGTGGGGTTCAGGGGTGGGGGTCAAAATGATATATGTCAGTGGAAATATAATTCATGTGGAATAGCCGCGGACCAAAATCAGTGCAGTGTGTGACCCCAGATCATAAATCTTGAGCTTTGTTTACTTAAGATTCACCATTAACAATAACACGCTGTATTCTGTAGCAAAAGAAACCACGTGTGACACGTAGGGACCCATTGGTTTTAGCCCGGTAAATACCCGGCCAGCAAATGTCGGACCAACGTCGGGCCGACAGCCAAATGACGTAGCAACGCCCAACCGCTGTCGGTTCGACGTTTGACTTTTGTACCTTTTAAGCAAAAGAGTGAGTGGGTTTTTGAGTTTTTCGTCCAATCAATAGCTATGATCATACGGAGACGGGACCTCAGTTTAAAGACTCCTCCGAAAGTCTGGAAAAGCCCGAGATCGATCCTGAGACCCCTGGTTTACCAGGCGGGTAGTGAAACCACTACACCACCGATGCTTCTTTTGTTAGCAAAAGAAAACACATGCGAGACGTTTGGATCTTAAACGGTAGATCCATTGGTTTCCGCCCGGATAATACCCCAGCCAGCAAAGAATGTCGGGCCAACTTCGGGTCGACAACCCTACGACGTATCAACGTCGTATCACTGTCGGCCCGACGTTTGAATTCTGTATTTTTGTTAGCAAAAGAAACCACAAGTGAGACGTTTGGATCTAAACGGTAGATCCATTGGTTTTCGTCCGGGTAACACCCAAGCCAGAAAATAATGTAGGGGCCAACATCGGGACGACAGCTCTACGACGTATCAACGTCGTATCACTGTCGGCCCGACGTTTGAATTCTGTATTTTTGTTAGCAAAAGAAACCACAAGTGAGACGTTTGGATCTAAACGGTATATCCATTGGTTTTCGTCCGGGAAACACCCAAGCCAGAAAATAATGTAGGGGCCAACATCGGGACGACAGCTCTACGACGTATCAACGTCGTATCACTGTCGGCCCGACGTTTGAATTCTGTATTTTTGTTAGCAAAAGAACCCACATGTGAGACGTTTGGATCTAAAACGGTAGATCCATTGGTTTTCGTCCGGGTAACACCCAAGCCAGAAAATAATGTAGGGGCCAACATCGGGACGACAGCCCTACGACGTATCAACGTCGTACCACTGTCGGCCCGACGTTTGAATTCTGTATTTTTGTTAGCAAAAGAACCCACATGTGAGACGTTTGGATCTAAAACGGTAGATCCATATTGGTGTTCGTCCGGGTAACACCAAAGCCAGAAAATAATGTAGGGGCCAACATCGGGACGACAGCCCTACGACGTATCAACGTCGTATCACTGTCGGCCCGACGTTTGAATTCTGTATTTTTGTTAGCAAAAGAACCCACATGTGAGACGTTTGGATCTAAAACGGTAGATCCATTGGTTTTCGTCCGGGTAACACCCAAGCCAGAAAATAATGTAGGGGCCAACATCGGGACGACAGCCCTACGACGTATCAACGTCGTATCACTGTCGGCCCGACGTTTGAATTCTGTATTTTTGTTAGCAAAAGAAATCCCATGTGAGACGTTTGGATCTAAAACGGTAGATCCATATTGGTTTTCGTCCGGGTAACACCCAAGCCAGAAAATAATGTAGGGGCCAACATCGGGACGACAGCCCTACGACGTATCAACGTCGTATCACTGTCGGCCCGACGTTTGAATTATGTATTTTTGTTAGCAAAAGAAACCACAAGTGAGACGTTTGGATCTAAAACGGTAGATCCATATTGGATTTCGTCCGGGTAACACCCAAGCCAGAAAATAATGTAGGGGGCAACATCGGGACGACAGCCCTACGACGTATCAACGTCGTATCACTGTCGGCCCGACGTTTGAATTCTCTATTTTTGTTAGCAAAAGAACCCACATGTGAGACGTTTGGATCTAAAACGGTAGATCCATTGGTTTTCGTCCGGGTAACACCCAAGCCAGAAAATAATGTAGGGGCCAACATCAGGACGACAGCCCTACGACGTATCAACGTCGTACCACTGTCGGCCCGACGTTTGAATTCTGTATTTTTGTTAGCAAAAGAAACCACAAGTGAGACGTTTGGATCTAAAACGGTAGATCAATATTGGTTTTCGTCCGGGTAACACCCATGCCAGAAAATAATGTAGGGGCCAACATCGGGACGACAGCCCTACGACGTATCAACGTCGTATCACTGTCGGCCCGACGTTTGAATTCTGTATTTTTGTTAGCAAAAGAACCCACATGTGAGACGTTTGGATCTAAAACGGTAGATCCATTGGTTTTCGTCCGGGTAACACCCAAGCCAGAAAATAATGTAGGGGCCAACATCGGGACGACAGCCCTACGACGTATCAACGTCGTATCACTGTCGGCCCGACGTTTGAATTCTGTATTTTTGTTAGCAAAAGAACCCACATGTGAGACGTTTGGATCTAAAACGGTAGATCCATATTGGTTTTCGTCCGGGTAACACCCAAGCCAGAAAATAATGTAGGGGCCAACATCGGGACGACAGCCCTACGACGTATCAACGTCGTATCACTGTCGGCCCGACGTTTGAATTCTGTATTTTTGTTAGCAAAAGAAATCCCATGTGAGACGTTTGGATCTAAAACGGTAGATCCATATTGGTTTTCGTCCGGGTAACACCCAAGCCAGAAAATAATGTAGGGGCCAACATCGGGACGACAGCCCTACGACGTATCAACGTCGTATCACTGTCGGCCCGACGTTTGAATTATGTATTTTTGTTAGCAAAAGAAACCACAAGTGAGACGTTTGGATCTAAAACGGTAGATCCATATTGGATTTCGTCCGGGTAACACCCAAGCCAGAAAATAATGTAGGGGGCAACATCGGGACGACAGCCCTACGACGTATCAACGTCGTATCACTGTCGGCCCGACGTTTGAATTCTCTATTTTTGTTAGCAAAAGAACCCACATGTGAGACGTTTGGATCTAAAACGGTAGATCCATTGGTTTTCGTCCGGGTAACACCCAAGCCAGAAAATAATGTAGGGGCCAACATCAGGACGACAGCCCTACGACGTATCAACGTCGTACCACTGTCGGCCCGACGTTTGAATTCTGTATTTTTGTTAGCAAAAGAACCCACATGTGAGACGTTTGGATCTAAAACGGTAGATCCATATTGGTTTTCGTCCGGGTAACACCAAAGCCAGAAAATAATGTAGGGGCCAACATCGGGACGACAGCCCTACGACGTATCAACGTCGTATCACTGTCGGCCCGACGTTTGAATTCTGTATTTTTGTTAGCAAAAGAACCCACATGTGAGACGTTTGGATCTAAAACGGTAGATCCATTGGTTTTCGTCCGGGTAACACCCAAGCCAGAAAATAATGTAGGGGCCAACATCGGGACGACAGCCCTACGACGTATCAACGTCGTATCACTGTCGGCCAGACGTTTGAATTCTGTATTTTTGTTAGCAAAAGAAACCACAAGTGAGACGTTTGGATCTAAAACGGTAGATCAATATTGGTTTTCGTCCGGGTAACACCCATGCCAGAAAATAATGTAGGGGCCAACATCGGGACGACAGCCCTACGACGTATCAACGTCGTATCACTGTCGGCCCGACGTTTGAATTCTGTATTTTTGTTAGCAAAAGAACCCACATGTGAGACGTTTGGATCTAAAACGGTAGATCCATTGGTTTTCGTCCGGGTAACACCCAAGCCAGAAAATAATGTAGGGGCCAACATCGGGACGACAGCCCTACGACGTATCAACGTCGTATCACTGTCGGCCCGACGTTTGAATTCTGTATTTTTGTTAGCAAAAGAACCCACATGTGAGACGTTTGGATCTAAAACGGTAGATCCATATTGGTTTTCGTCCGGGTAACACCCAAGCCAGAAAATAATGTAGGGGCCAACATCGGGACGACAGCCCTACGACGTATCAATGTCGTATCACTGTCGGCCCGACGTTTGAATTCTGTATTTTTGTAATACAAAAGAAACCACAAGTGAGACGTTTGGATCTAAAACGGTAGATCCATTGGTTTTCGTCCGGGTAACACCCAAGCCAGAAAATAATGTAGGGGCCAACATCGGGACGACAGCCCTACGACGTATCAAAGTCGTATCACTGTCGGCCCGACGTTTGACTTCTGTATTTTTGTTAGCAAAAGAAACCACAAGTGAGACGTTTGGATCTTAAAAGGTAGATCCATTGGTTTTCGTCCGGGTAACACCCAAGCCAGAAAATAATGTAGGGGCCAACATCGGGACTAAAGCGCTACGACGTATCAACGTCGTATCACTGTCGGCCCGACGTTTGACTTCTGTATTTTGTCAACAAAAGAACCCACATGTAAGACGTTTGGATCTAAAACGGTAGATCCATTGGTTTTCGTCCGGATAACACCCAAACCAGAAAATAATGTAGGGGCAAATATCGGGTCAACAGCGCTACGACGTATCAACGTCTTATCGCTGTCGGTCCGACGTTTGACTTCTGTATTTTGTTTGCAAAAGAAACCACATGTGAGACGTTTGGATCTGAAAAGGTAGATCCATTGGTTTTCGTCCGGGTAACACCCAAGCCATAAAAGAGGGTAGGGGCCAACATCGGGCCGACAGAACTACGACGTATCGACGTCGGCCCGACGTTTACCTTCTGTATTTTGTTAGCTTGAACAATTTTCAACGAACTCTGATTCACGACCGACTCGTTTTAATTGAAATAATTTTGAAAGGACCCGAAAGAAAAATACAAAACAAAAAAACACGCTATTACCTAAAACAGTGCAGATAGCCCAGTGGTAGTGGTCGTTTTAGATTGACTAGAGTAATTGAAACTGTTAGAAGAACTGCTTAAAGAAACAGCATCAAGAAACATAAGAAACCGACACAATGAAGACACTAAGACCATTTGTTTCCATATTTCATTTACGAAATGTTTGCAATTTAAATAACCTATATGTAGTGTCAGTGACGTTTACGGTGTTTAGTTTGGTTTGGGGTGTCCCGATGTATCCGATTATGAGGTCTATAAATAGATTTTGCAAGCAAAATATTCTACAATCAGTAAGAGTACAAGTTCATTTTCGATGCATATCCCGCCGATTTTATGACGAATATAACAGTATAAGGAGAAGAATATGGTAACGCTTAAAACGCACAGGAATTATAAAATTATGAATGTAACAGAAAATATCCCGCCTGAAGTTGGGAAAAACCGAAAACCATGCTTGGCTAAAAATAGACACTAAAAATAGAAATGTAAACAGCAGACGAACAAGTTGTCATTTATTGTAAAGGAGTTTAAGGATATATGGTATTCTGATTTTCAAAGAATGGAACAATATCATTGCAATAATTTACACAAACACAGTATGAATCCATGTTTTTTAAATATGATAGCAAAATATTTATACCTTCCTCACTGGCAACATTTGGCTGTACATCAACCCCTCCGGTCACTCCTCTGAAACTGGCGGTATTTTGGAAAATACTAAGCAGTCGATCGTCCTCTGCAGAAGGGGTTACTGGGGGAGGGCCACCACCTGTCTTAGAGCTTTCTTTTGAAAATTTGGCAAACTCCTGCTTCAGCCTCCTCGTCTCATTTGACCACTTTGTCTTTACTTCTTCTGGGGTTCTTCTGCAGACTCCAAGCAGGTTGATTTGATTGGTAATATAATCCCATATCTCTCTTTTCTTTTTATTTGTTATCTCGTTGCTGTGCCTTTGCTGCAATACGGCCTCGTATTCAGCTACTAAATTTTTTAAGAGACTTTTCTCACTCTGAGACCAGTTAGAACTTCGGTTCCTCTTATCAGCCATCTTGATTAACAGTGATGAAGGGGTGCATTATGGGAATCAATTAGTGACAGTTAATTGGATTTGACTTGTTTAAATCATCTTGTTAACTTTAACAAGACCATTAGTAAACGAGTTTGTTAAATTGTTTCTAGCAACAGCATTTTTTTCACTTTGTTTAACTAACAACATGTTAGCTGTTTTAAACATCTTGTTAGCTTAACAGCTTGTTATATTTAACAATGCTTTGAACAAACCGGCCCCCCTATCGTAATAACATGATTGCTGTGTAAGCTTTCATACTGAAATCCGGGGTGTATGTAATGTACACCTGCGAGTATTCAATGGCAGTTTTGTTCATTTGATTTGAGGTTTAACAGTTTAACGTCACCGTCAACACTATTTAGGTCATTTTGGAGACTTTGCTTCCAATTTTGTGGGACTTTTTACCCGACTATGAGATTAAATGAGATCCCAGACTTTGTCACCCGATGAACAATGGAACCAGTAGGGTTTATATGCAACGACGGTCCGACTCTCACCACTTTGCCTGGGCAGGCTAACGCATTCTAAGCGGTTTACAGTACTAGTGTGGACCGATCACAGTAACCGTAGTTGGTACGAAAGGAAAACTTGAGCCGGGGCACAGCATTTCCTTCAATTTACAGGTGCGCCCAGTGAAGATCCAATTCCGCCTGCGCATCCCTATAGTCAGGTCAGAGACGACCCTTGCTGCATGAAGGAGCATTGGGCCTTCAGCTGTTCTTAGAGCGCACAACGAAGACTGGGTTCAGTCTGCGCGGATGCGCAGGCTGATCCGAGTCTTCGCTGGACGCACATGTAATTGTAGGAAATGCTGTGCCCCGGCTCAAGCAATATTTACTCTTGCAATCACCAACAACAGGGCTTGAGATGTCATTTCATCTCAATGTCGGGTAAAAGTCCCCACAAAATTGGAAGCAAAGTCTCTAAACTGACCTTTACATTGTTGACGGGGACGTTAAACCTTAAATAAAACAAACAAAACAAAATCACCAACGGTTTAAATGCAAATGAAGACATTTATGTTTTTCATCACGTTGAGAAGTCCTTGTAAAGGACACCTCTGTAAATATGTTCCATAAAATGGTTATCGTGGTGGAAGCAAGGAATACACCACAGAATTGGAAAATATAAAGTGTAACCCCTACTTTATATAGAAAAGTGGTGTTTGTGGTATCATTGTTGCCCATATTTTTGCTCAAGTCTTAGAATGTGGTAATCGTAAGAACCAACTTTCATTAAAGTTCTAACGAGCGCCCCACAGTCTATGTTTGTAACAAAAGTTAGAAAATTATCACACATTTTCATCAGAGCTGCGAAAAAAACACTATGTGATTTCGTTATCAAGTCTTTCCAAATACCCCCCCCCCCCCCCCCCCCCCCCCCCACACACACACACACACCCAGCCCACCCATGTAAATCACACTATATATAGAGGAAAATGGTGTTCAGAGGGGTATACATAGTCTCATACGCCTTTTTTAAAAAGAAAATCTGACGTATTATAGTGGCACGTCGCTGTCCGTCCGTCTATCCGTCGGCGCGTCCGTCCGCTTACGTGAGAGGGTATATATGTACTGGTCGGATTTGTGGGGGAAACATCGACTTGAGAGTTGCACGACATAAATCGATATTTTCTAATGACTTCCAGGGGGGTAGAGGTCGGAGGCGGGGTATAGGTGTTGTTTGCAAACGTCTTATTTGCACAAGTTCGGTGTCCATGATTAACCATGACTTGTGGGTCCGAACGTACAGAGATGAGTTCCGAGTTGCGAAAACCCCGGCAGTAGTGTCTGTAGAATGTGTCTATGATGGACAACATACTGGAATGTCAATTTGTCCGTATTTCTGCGGTGCAACAAATAACTGCTCCCTCTTGCGTCCGTCCGTTCGTTCGTCCATCCGAAACTTAAAAACAGTCAATAACTTTCTTATTTCTGGATGGATTTTGGAATTACTTTGCAGAAAAGTTAACCATCAGGAGACGATGTGTCGCACACAAAACCCAGGTCCTTACTGCCAAGGGCCAAGGTTGTACTTAGTGGTCAAAGTTCAAAAAAGGGTCTGAAACTTAAACAGGGTCAATTGCTTTCTTGTGTCTGGAATTATCCGTACCCCCAAGGTCAAGGTTGCACTTAGAGGTCAAAGGTAAAAAAGTGTCAGAAGTTGGAGAACGGGCAAATCTAAAACTTTCCCATATGGGCTAAAACAGTATTAAAAGCAAGAAACGAAAATAAAATTTAACAAAAATAATTCAGATTTTCTGAACGGAGTTTTTGGCCAAGTCCCACAAAATTGGAAGCAACGTCTCCAAAATGACCTTTACAGTGTTGACGCGAACGTTAAATCTCAAATCGAACAAAAAATGTAAAAGTCCGATAGTTTTCTTATTTGTAGCCTCAATATAGAGCAGTACTCGTGTGCGGTCGATTTCAGCTCTGCGTGGAAGCATCATGCAGCCCATCTATTTTTTCAAGCCCCGATGTGCGGGGTCAGACTTAAATTGTAACATGCTTATTAAAATTGTACTAGGGTAAAAGGTGGATACAGCATTTACAGAAAATTATGAAAGCGCCACTGATAGGAATGTCAGTAAGGAATGCCACTTTGAACAGGTCTTAGATAGTCGTTTTATTTAAAGACAGTC